>OX442340.1:5027500-6277500 GCA_949358125.1 Idaea dimidiata
CCGCATCGCACGTTTGTTTACATCTATAAATCAGAATCGAATTAACGTATCGAAAGACGTATCGAAATTAATGTATCGAAGTAATGCTTTCATTTGTATTTTTTATTTTTGGCAGAGAATATGGAGAGCTAAAAAAAAACAAAATCAATTATTTGTACTCGTTGTACCATGCACCAAGTTTTATCGTTTAATAACATTTTTAAACACATTATTTTGTAGAAAAAAATATGTTCAAAAAGTTTTAAATCATTTTATGACCTCTGTGTATACCTATCATATTGTATTGTAAAGATTTTGTAATAACCTAGAAACCGGTAAATCCGAGCTTTGTGCCAGGCTTAACAATAGAAATATATTTCAATCGACGGTCTATTTGGGACCCATCATTATTGCTGTATCGGATACCACAGAAAATACTCTTGAAGTAATCACAATTTATAGGAGCTCTTACTATTTAATATTATTAAGGTGCCAACTCACCGGGAGATTCGTGTGTAATGTAACGTTACAGCAGTCCTAGACAACATTTTTGAAATTGACATAAGTTCTCGAAAAGTCATGATAAGTCATTATTTTTGTTGTTGTTTTATTATTTGTTTGTTTTTCTTTGTCTTTTTTTTAGATAGTAATTTATTATGTTGTGTATATATTTAATGTGTTTATTGTCCCCACTGTGTAAATCGTGTGCCTGTCTGAATAAACGTTTTTTTTTCTTTCTTTTCTTTCTTTTTTTTCATGTGACTTTTAGCGAACTTGTATGTCAATTTCGTACAAAAAAATATGTTGATTGGCGATTTCGTTATTCGATAAGAATTTTGTCTAGGGCTGCAGATTGAATCGTAAAGCCGTGTTTTCATTACGGAACTAGTGTCGCGAAAGTTATAGTTATCATTCCAAAAAAAATGCGTAGCACCAGAGATTTTTTGATAAAACTAGTGTCGAGCAACTTATTGCGACTTTTTGTGAAGTTGACTATAACTTTCGCGACACTACTTTCGTAGTGAAATCACAACTTTACATACAGCGCCCGTCTCGTAATGATGATACAATGGGTAATGTCTTAATACAACTGAAATCAAATCAAAATATTCTTATTCTTTTAAATTTAATGTGTTTGTGCCTGTTGCAGTGGAGACGATGGGCTGTTGGGGGGACGATACAAAAAACTAATAGGGGAATTAGGGCATAAAATTAGAGAAAACGGAGGTGACTCCCGCTTCGTCTTCTGTCTGGGACAAAGGTTAGCCATCGCCATACAGCGCGGCAATGCTGCAAGTGTGATGGGAACCTTTGCACCAGAAACAATAAGGGGCGTGTTATTTGATTAATTAGTTTTTGTTTGTTTTGTTATTTAAAATAAAATTTAAGTAATATCTCTGATTAGACTATAATAATAGTCCTAATATACAATGTGATTATCACTAGGAAAGTATTGCTTATTTTAAATATTATTACATATATGATACCTCATGTAGACTACCGTCTCTGCGGTACACGACCTGCAATGAGAAGAAGACACAAAAAACTCATGGGGTAATTTATTTTTTGTTTCTTTTGTGATGCGATGATCATGTGATTCACTTAGTACTAAGTGAACTAGGTAACCATATGTAGGTGATGGTCTAGTGGTAGATATCGCGACTTTCATTCCGAAGGTCGTGGTTTCGAATCCCGGCCGCGCACCAATGTCTTTTTTTTTAAGAAAAATTTATGTGCGCTATTAACATCGCTCTTATGGTCAAGAAAAAACATCGTGAGGAAACCCACGGCTTTAAAATCACGGACAAAGTCCCAATAGTAGGGCTAATTGCTGAAGGAAACACAGAGTTAAAACTTTAACTTCAACCTGACGACCTCTGTGGCGCGTCGGGCGAGCGCTTGGCTGCAATGCAGAAGGTAGCGGGTTCGATTACCGCCGGGTGCAAATATTTGTGCTTAAAAATAAATATTTGTATCTGGTCTGGGTGTATTTCTATGTTTAATATGTATGTATTTACAAAAAAAAGTAAAAATAAGTAGTATATCCGTTATCTAGTCACCGTAACACAAGCTTACCATGGGGCTAGATGGCGCTGTGTGTTGGTTTACAGAATTTAATTTTAAAAAAAAACCTGCCAAAAACAATATACCTACATAGGTATAAAACATAACACTTCCTTTGGCAATCGTGTAATAAATTTAAAAACATACCTATCTCCATAATTTATTGATACTTTTATTAAATTTTATTTAAAATTGAAATTGTGTTTAACAATTCCGTTAACAAACGATACCTGTGCGCCTCTGAGAGCGGCCACAAAACAAAATTGTCTCGTCGTTCGGTCGGTCGGTACATGGCGGTAAATTAAACTTTGCGATTATGACAACGACTCATTAACAATTTGGTGCCTACCTACAAACAGGTTACAATGTTAAATACAATTTAATTAACTAGCAACGCCCCGAGGTTCCACTCGCATAAGACCAGCCCCCAGATTACCTATCTAGTGGACATCTGACAATCGTGGAAAATGACAGGCACTATACAACACATTGCTGCTTTGAGGTAATCACCGGTAATAACAAGACATCCACTGGATAGAAAATACGGGTGCTATTCTGCAACTAAACTGTGTAGATCATCATCATCATTATCGGCCTGTTGCAGTCCACTGCTGGACATAGGTCTCTTCAATTGCACGCCACCTAGATCTATGTTCGGCTCCTCGCATCCAGGTTGTGCCAGCCGTCTTGCGCAAATCGTCGCTCCAACGTGCCTGAGGACGTCCTACACTACGTCGGTTGTTTATTCCAACGGTTGTCAGTTCTACGGCTAATATGGCCAGCCCACTGCAACTTCAGCTTGCTATTCCGGTGAGGTATGTCGAAGACTTTGGTTTGTGTAACTGCATACCCCAGTCATATTACGCCTTTTAATATTCACTTCTTCTTCTTAGTCGTAATCTTCATTGCTGAAGGTCGTGTCTTGGATGAATTGTCAATCACTCGATGCACCATGCTCCTCCACGATTTCCTGTCCTCTGCGCTTATAATGTTATTTCATTATTTTAATAATAATCCTAATAATATTATAAATGCGAAAGTTTGTATGTGACTTAGTTAGACTCTTTCACGCAAAAACTATTGAACCGATTGCGATGAAACTTGAAGTATAGGTAGCTGGATACCGGAAACAACACATAGGCTACTTTTTATATCCCTGTCTTCCCACGGGAACGGGACTTACGCGGGTGAAACCGCGAGGCGCAACTATTATATTATAAATGCGAAAGTTTGTATGTTTGTATGTGTGTATATGACTTTGTTACTCTTCCACGCAAAAACTATTGAACCGATTGCGATGAAACTTGAAGTATAGGTAGCTGGAAACCGGGAATAACACATAGACTATTTATTCTGGACTTATGCGGGTTAAAAACTAGTCGCTATACCCGAAATTTACGCTCCATCCGAAGTCGCTGTTACCGAATGAATTTCTTACGAAAGTATGTTCTAAAGTCAAGGTACGTGAGTTCGACGTCGCTTTTACCAAATAGTCGTGACAACAGACGTCGTTATTCATGAAAATCACTGTACTTAGCTAGATAAAATACACAGCAAGTAAAACAAATATCTATAAATCATACACACAAATTTTAGTCCACGGCAGGAATTGAATACCTAATTACTTACTACATAATCTTTTTGAAATAAGTAGTTATATCATGCTCATGAAATTATGGGAGCAAATAATAGTGATTTATTAACCGGTCATGTGTATATGTTACAGCAAATGTGTGTGTAATCCGTCATTGTATACAATTTCTTAAATTGCCCCCAAAGAAACTATTACCTACTATGGTTTTCTCGATTTTGCATAATAAAACACTTTATTTAACCGGTTTAATCGCGCTTTTATTCATGGTTTTAAAACGAACCGAGCTTTCGCCAACTTTACAGTTGGCTTTTTCAAAGTTGACAAAAATTACCTTCCTCCGACCTTGAAAAAGCCAACTGTAAAGTTGGCGAAAGCTCGGTTCGTTTTAAAACCATGAATAAAAGCGGGATTAAACCGGATAAATAAAGTGTTTTATTATTACCTACTAATTTTCTAAGCATTCTGTACATTGCCTAAACAGCGATCGTATATATACCTTTCAGAGCCCTGTTCAAAAGAAAGAGCCCACCCGGAAAGGGGCCGAGGGTGCATTTTTGTATAAATTTTTATTCAGACATACTAATTGGTAAACATACAGTAGTACTATCTAAATCCTTTCCTAATACTGTTTCATGTAGGACTTGCGGGCGAAGCCTCGGGCAGAAGCTAGTATACAATGTAATTTAAACCATTTCCTAGCTTAACATTCCAACCTGTTAGGAATTGCATACAATTCCTAAATTTCATACATTTCCTGTAACAAATATAATACAAAATTACATTATGCGAACCGGAAATGTTTCAACTTCGCTGTATCAATGATGATTCAGTTTACGGAATGTTTACAAACACACAGCTCTATTGCATCTCAATTATTCTATTTACTTACTCTGAAATGTTAATATTTAATGATGGATCACTACCTGTGCCTCGTGGGTTTACCCGCGTGGTTTCAGTTACCGGGATAGCGTGAGGTATCCTATAAATAAATGTGTTAACCAGGAGCCTTATTTTTGAATCGCTCGATGCACTTTAAGCGATTTTAAATAATTCGATAACTGCTGATTTTCGTTAAATATCGAAGTCCTGCGGCGAGTGGTTGATACCACTCCTTGTGGTCGTGCGATTCTTATAGAAAAAATACAGAAATCGAACAAAAATCAGTAGAAATAGAGATATTTAAATCGCTCGAAGTAGCGCACTTGATTCAAAAATCCAGGCTATATTTCAGCAGAATTCTCTAATCCGTTTTAGTGTGATTAACAGACATTGAACTTTTGCATTTATAATTTTAATGAATTAAGGTATGAAAACTGATTTTTTGAAAAAGACCCGGCCTGCCTCTCAGGTTATCAATAAATCTAGGTATTATACCAAATAACAACGTCCAACAAACAGCGTCATAAAATAGCATGGATTAAAAGTTGCTTGCGCTGTATAAATCATCTAAAAATTAGATGAAAAGGCCAATTATTATTATTATACCATATATCACCATGACATATTATTAGCTTACCATAGAAATTGTGTCATTGTGCCTGAAATACTGGATTACCTACTTCAGGCATAGATCAAACAGTTAGGTGTATTTGTAAAAAAAAATGACTTGTAAGTTAAATATTGCCTAAGTTTTTTTTTCTTATTATTATAGAGCTCGATGTCATTTCTTGATTTTCACAATATTTATTAATTGATGTGTTGTTAATTTTTTTATAATTCTATAATATGGTGTGAAAAGGGGTGGTAAAATTTGATTGTACTGCATACAGTTCGAAAGTTCACCGAAATCCAGAGAAAAGCCCTGACAGCGACAACCCTGTGTTTTTAATCAATCTATTGATGTAGCTATATATGCCAGAACTTTTCCGAACTATTTAAATTTTAAAAACTATCCAAATATCCTGTTATATAGTCGGGTGCTTGTACTTGTCTTTGAATTATTTGTTATGCATGACAAATGTTGTTTAGGGTACGAATAAAAATAAATAACAGTGACAAGGGTCCATTTTTACCTTTTGAGGTAATAAGGCAATTTTCTAGTTCTGAAGTTATAGTCCTTCTGCTACGAGAGCTTCTAGTAACTCTTTGTGTTTAAAAATCAATCAATAAATTTGCATTTTCAAATTACTTATATTATACTAGCTGCGCCCTCGTAAGTCCCGTTCCGGGAATAACGAGATAAAAAGTAGCCTGTTTTATTCCAGATCTCTAACTACTTATATTCCAAGTTTCATCGCAATCGGTTCAGTAGTCTTTGATCAGTCTTTTTTAAAGATGTGAAAAGGTATGTGGTCAGTCAAATTGTTCTTTTCCTATAATTTTACTTATAAGGGACCTGTTTAAATTATTTACGTGTAAGATTAAAAAGTACATGTTGCAATCTTATATTTAAATCTTTCGAATTTCGATACAGGGTTATCACATCCCTATTTACGTAGCGAAGTGTCGAGTGATTTACATTTCATTAACAAGAAGCGTTTGAACTGGATTTTATAATA
This sequence comes from Idaea dimidiata, assembly GCA_949358125.1. Lineage (NCBI taxonomy): Eukaryota > Metazoa > Arthropoda > Insecta > Lepidoptera > Geometridae > Idaea > Idaea dimidiata. The sequence continues at coordinate 5,033,636 of OX442340.1, forward strand.
AAATTTATCGAAGGTAGATCCTTTGGAAACCTGTTTGAATTATAAATGTGGGATGAGAGTACGAAATTAATATTTTATGTCACGGATAAGCTAGTGTCATACAAGTACCGACATAAAGGGATCAAATGAACCAATCATAATCATATACAGGGTGAACCATTTCGATGGACTTTCAGGGGGATAACCTAAACTATAAGGGATAGCGAAAAATGCTGAAAGGAGTCGCGTGCCCGATTTTGACATAAACTAAAATGGCATTATTAGATTTTTGAAAAAAATATTAACCCTAGCCAGGAATCGAACCGTATCTTTATGCAAAAAAATAAACATCCTATTTTATATCTATTTTACCGACCGATAGTGTTGCTAATATAGATTAAATCCTGAAAACAAACATAGTATGATAAATCGACAGAAATGTCTCTATCATTAAAAAATATGAAATAGTCAAGCATTCTGTACAAATACCCTAAGTACCTTTTTTTTTTCTTCGTGGGAAAATCTGATTAAGACCGGTGAGTGGAGGTCCCCCCTGGTCTAGATGGTGTTTGCCAGGGGTATATCCACAAAAAACCCACGGTGTCCCTCACGCCGCAAGTGTCGGGGTCAACGGGACCTATTATAATACTACCGTTGACCCCGATGGCGGTTGGCCGGGGTCGGCCCCTCTCACAAACACTTCCAGACATCCTTTTTTAATAAAAACACCCTTTTTTAATAAAAAGGGTGGGAAGTGCGATACCCTCTTCTAAAGGCGCGGACACGCCGCCGTCTCGAGGCCCCCAAAGCCGGTGGTGAATCGGGGGGATTCACCACCGGCACCGGAGATCACCACCAAGGGCCGAGGTGATTTTTTATAGTGTTTGTCTTCCACGCGGCCCCTCCTTGTGGAAAGTCGTGCGCCTCTTGGCTTCACTGCCCCTCTTGCAGCTACTGAGCCCTCCCACCACGACAAGGTGGTGTCGACTTCAGATGATAATTAATTAGTGGGTGGCGCTGTATGTAGAGGTTATTTTGGTCTTTTTTATCAATTCTTTTTTTTGTGGTTTTTATTTTTTTTATCCCTATATTCTAGTTAGTTATTAAATAAAAGTCTATTCTGCTTTGTGTTGGTATGTACATCTACCGGTACACACATTTCTAGTAGAATTCGAGTTCACCCGGATTGCGACGCAGAAGGTTTCGGGTTTGATTCCCGCCGGGAACAAATATTTCTACTGATCATAAATGTTTGTTTCTAGTCTTGGGTATATTCTATGTGCCTATCATATGTACCTACCTATGTATTTACAAAAAAAGTATAGTATGAAATGTAGTATACCCGTTGTCTAGTACTCATAGCACATGCCTAGTGCTTAGTTTGGGGCTAGATAGCGCTGTGTGTAATGTCGTGTAATATTAATTCATTTAATTTTTTTTTAAATGGTTACTAACACAATTCGCAAAAGTTCTAGAATAGTCTTCACAGATAACCAACTCGACTCAGGTTGCATAATCTTACACATTTATGCGGCTACATTATATTGCTTGGCTTCGTCTGACTAAATAAATCAACTTTCTAACTACCAACGGTTTATGAAATAAAACCTGGTCACAAAAGACAGACGGACAGACGTAAAGTCTTAGTAAAATGGTTCCTTTTTATTTCATTAACCGACTGAAATAATAGGAGAAGGTTCTCAATTTTTAGCGTATATTTTTTTTAGGAATGTTACTTGAAGATGGCTTGACCGATTAAGGTGGTTATTTTTTTAATGGATAGGTAGCTTCGAAATGGAACCATAAAAAAGGGTAAGGATCTGATGAAATCACCAGATCTATCATCATTATATGAGGAGCATCTGTCCAAAAGGTCTTATTTTCATGGTAAACAAACTTTCCAAAATTAAAAAAAAACTGCCTGTTTCTATTGTATAAAAATTTAAATACATTTAAAGGGCTATTCATGTGTAGGTTAACAATACAATACAATCTACTTTAAAAAATATAAAAAACCGAATACAAAGTTTTTTTATTTAATTTTAGTATAGAAATATGGCTTTTTGATCAGACCCCTCAGAAATACGACCATTTGATATGTCACTTAAAGAAATATGCCCTTTTTATTCAAAAAATCAGAAAAAGATATGCCATCAGTTAAAAAAATGAATAAGTAAATATTTTTTTCGAAAGTTAAATACGACCTTTTGAACAGACACTCCTCATATTCTGTTCATCAGGACAGAATAGCACCTCGATATACTACTTTCATAATTTACATTTTACCGGGTCTTAATCGCGTACTATTTTTTATTTTCTTAAGACCCGGTAAAATGTAAATATGTTAACAAATCGTGTGAATTTAAAAAGTGTAAATTTACTTTGATTTACTCTAAATTACTTATTTTTGGATTTGTACCGAAAAAAAACGGCCTCCTAAAGAACTATGTACAGATAGGCGGAGCACCTGAAACCACCTTCTTATCAGAAAACTCCTCAATTAAAATAAAAATAAAAATTACGATTAAAATGTTGTTAATTTTAGTGACAGTTGAAAATAGGTAGGTAGGTACATACACTAAAAAGTGTGAAAAATAATAATAATTTAAAACCGACTTTAAAAAAAGGACAATAAATAACTTCTACATAGGAGTTTTGGCGGAAATGCGTTGAAAATTTAGCAACACATCTCCGTGTTGCTAAATTTTCATTTTTGTGAAACTTAGTTCAATCAAATGCGTCTAAATTGTTTAATTTCGGGGGCATATTAATCAATTTAGTTTTGTGAAGGTGTACAAGTGTAAATAAAAGTGAAAATCGGTGCAAAACATGGACTTTAGCGTAGTGTTGTCTCCAAAGCTACGTGAACAAACATTGTAAAAAATGGCCCCCTTTTTACAATGATTCCCTCGACTTGATTTTAACTATGACGACTTGACTGTTTCGTTCAATGCAAATAACTTGCAAATATTGATAATACTTGTCACTGCAAATATCCGAATGGAAAAGCCATTTTAAAGAAGAAGAACTTCTACATACAGTGCAATCGACTTATCTGTTTTGTTATCTGAAGTCGGGCAGTTTTACTGGTAGAGTCCACATTGTAGTCTGGTCTGTATTTAGAGGTCATATTGTCCTTTTTTTTAAGTCGTTTTTTTTAGTATAAGTGTCCAGTTTTTTATTGTTCGCTACAGAACCCTAAAAAGAACTAACATGACAGAGGCAGCTATGAATTTTCTACGTAAGTATATTTGTTTGGCACTGATACTGTACTTTCCAACCTAGATATTTAGGAAATTCCTTCCAAATATTTTCTCCCACAACTCGTTCTGAGTATACTTTACGTTCCAAACGCTGTCAGTACACATTCTCATAGCAAAAACTTGTAAAGTATTCAAGGAAAGACGCTGACAAATTACACCATGTTTTACAGACACGTCTTGAGATTTATTGCTCAACCCACATTCGGAGTTTGCCATAAATTCTTTAATACATACTTAGTATCGATGTGTTCGCGGGAGACATTGTCTTTGTTTTTTCGTTAGAGAGAAAAATAACGTGAATTTATATGAGCAATCATTAATGGTAGGTATCGGAGTTCATTTCGATGATCAAATCAACTTAAAGCAGCTCAGTTTCTGACTTACTTGATTTATCTTACTTACCATACCTTATTTCGTCTTCCAGGCAACCAAATATGGTTGTGGTAGATAAATAGCGATATTTGCCTAATAATTTATTCCTCAAGTTTTCGATAGTTTATCGCCATGTCTAATCTTATTTTTGAAATATTTTTCTAAAATTATATTTACGTCTATAATCATTATACCTGTTCTCTTAATATGGTAGTATCTTGTGGCCGGTGCTTAAATGACATAAAAAGAAGTTGCGTGTCACGGAGATGAAGATGTTGTGCTGAATGTTTGGAGTGACGCGAAACGCTCACATCAGGAACTTCCGCTTTTATGCCAGAATATTATACGGTATTATACGGTATTTAGTTACTTAGGGATCAAATGTCTTCCAGACAGATTGGAAAGACCCAAGATGTGCTTGCTTAATGACGTAAATTCAAATGCAAAATGGAGCAAAAGGTCCCACTGCACGAAATGCCGACGATCGTGCGAAACACAGGCACAAAAGTAGGAAAGTGGACCCCGGGCTCTAAGTGGAATGCAACTAGGAACATCACTCGGATGATGATGATGTTTGTATCGCAAGCGAAACCCCAGAACACAGCTAATTAATCATAATCACTATAAAATGTGTCCCTGCACTCGAAACTTCTGGAGTTTATTTTCTAAAAACAGAAATCTGCGTCTTAAAATCACGTGAATCGGTTCTTAATTGGTAAGCACGCTCCATCGTAGTGTCTTTTTCCATCAGGTGAACAATCTGAATAAAAAAACGTTGGTACAATGGCCCATAACGTCTAGGTACGGAAAAACGCCCAGCCAAATATTTAACCTTTTTTTTATCCACATCCCCAATATTTTCAAGTCCTCTGATTGAAAATAATCCAACACCCCAAACCATATTTCCAACGTTTCCTATTCATTGACTTACCTATCACATTTTCCTTACAATATTTTTCGCTGCAATTTCGCAAAGGGCCCAAAACTCCAAAACCAACCCATATTTTTGCTAAACACAGACTATCCTAAGGCGTAGCAAAAATAGCAGAACAAATTGAGGTAGCTTCGACGCGGTCGGCTATCATTCGTCAAGAACAAAGACGAAAAAACCAGTTGACTGCTCGTAACTATGTAAGTTGAGGTCCCTCCTCAACTTACATAGTTACGAGCAGTCAAGTCACCTCAAGAAAATAGTACGTAATTTTTATTAGCAATCTCGTGCAAGAATGGCCAATCACAAAGAGTCTAAGGGTAAAATCTATAGACCGTACTTTGACTTTGCTAAACAAAAACTTCAAAGTTTTTACTTAGTGAAGTAGAAGTTTTTTAAATTTAGAATGTAAACCAATCAAAAATAATGTCCTAAACTTTGCTTCTCTGTTTATGACTATGAAGTTTTTTTTTAATTTTATTTGTGTATTAGAAACAGAATTTCAACTATAAATTCCAATTTAAAGTGTTGGCTTAGTTTTTGCTTAGCTCAGTCTGAGCAAAGTTAAAGTACGGACTATAGATTTCTAGAAGTATAGATAGGTAACGCAATAGCCAATTACAAAGTTTGATTATTACCTCCTGCCCGAAACGGTGAGTTAAGTTTTGTATAAAAACTAGCTGCACCCCGCGGTTTTGCCCGCGTAAGTCCACATATCCTATTGAATTATTGAATCACTCTATCTATACTTAAAGAAATGCTTTCCAAAAATTTCGCACCCGACAGGACTTGAACCTGCATCTCTGGGGATCCGTCCCAACGCCTTTTTCCAATTTAGCCTCGGATGCATGTTCAATCGAGTCGAAATTAAGGATTGCATTTATTTTCATTTTTAAGGAACGCAGCGCCATCTACCGACAATTTTTGCTGCCAGCTTGAGCTATTCTATTTTCATTGAATTAAATTTAACGTTGAATACTCTCTCACTCTACCTACTCAAAAAAACTCAAAATCCGTTACGAAGTTTTAAATATCAAAGCATACAAACACACAGACAGCAGGAAGCTACTTTGTTTTCTACCATGTACCTAATGATTCGCGATATAAGCAGTCAATAGGCTTTATAGTGCTTGGTCAAGGGTCTTTCCTCTTAGCTCCTAAACCCTTTATGTTCCACTGTTCATGCTCAACCGTGAATAGTTAACTCTCTTTATGTTGAGAGAAAAATAACCTAACACAAAAAGGCCCATTCGACACCCGGATACGGTCGAATAATTTATTAAGAAAAATGCTCTAAGCACTAGAATGGTTTACGGCTCCTTTGTACTACAGCGATGGAGTTATCAAAACGTTTGCCCTGCCCGCTTTACATTAAATTTACTTTTGTAATTTATTTTATTTTATTTACAAAGGTTTTTAAGGTTCCATATCCAATGGGTAGAAACGAAACCCTATTACCGGGACAGCGAAGTTCGGCTCATGAATTGTGATAGCTAGACAGTTAAAAATTTCCTAGATGATGTATTTCTGTTGCCGATTTAACAAATACTAATAACAAATATTTAAGGGGCAAAGCTCCCATACAACAAACGTGATTTTTGGCGTTTTTTTTTTTGGTTGATGTTATACCAAAAAAACAGGTTGACAGGTGAAAATTGCATAAATAACGGAAACCTACGTGCGCAAGTGCCACTCACCCTTGGCCGGTTTTTTTTTTATTAATAGTACTTAGTCGACGAGAATGAATAGTACGATGGTATCTGAGATTTACAAGTTAACCGCTTCATTTTCTTAATTTAAATAATCCTGTAAAGAAGGGACTTAAAAACCTATCCAAAAACAAACAATAGAAAATAAATTACAACTATTTTTCATAAAAAAAACTCTGCATCAAACATCAACGCTTTCAAAACGAAACCTTGTTAGAGAACAGAGAGAAAACATAAATAAAATTCTAATTTAAACAATCGCATGGAATCACCCTTTCGCCCTTCTAGCTTCTGTCCAACGATGAATCTTAACCGGGGGAGTGTTTTAAAAATTTACCGCTAATTTGGTAAAAGTGTTCTCTCTGAGGGATTTGGCGACTGCTAATCATAATAATGAGATAAGAGTTTAATGAACCTTGGATCTGGGGGCTGGAACAATGGCCGCAGTAAATTGACCCTGTTAATAGGTCAGACCTGAAATATGGCCCAGCTGGGACAACTGAATAAAATATTGAACGTTGCTCCCTGATGCGATTCGCCCTTGAATTTTGGTTATCACTTTCTTTTTATATCAGCAGCGCCCTGCGGGTTTTTAAGGCGTAAGTCTCCGTGCTGTTGTTATATTGGGATAAAAAGTAGCTTGTTGGCTTATGTGTTGTGTTAAGTAGCTTAGGTCATCAGCGTACGCAGTCTGTACGTATCTATCTACACACGGAGTTCTATCGCGATCCCTTTAGTAGTTTTTGCATGAAGGAGCAATAAACATACACACAGAGAAAGACTTTCAACTTTGTAACACCTTTGTAAATCGATTAAAAATTCCGTATTTAGTTGTCTCAAAATATTTGGCCAAGGCAGATCCTCATTGGCAGCAGACACACAGCTCCTTGGGCATTTTTTAATTGGACTAAGTTTTTGTTATGTTATTTTTCTTTTCCATTGTTTTTGTTTATATAGTATGTGAAATGTAGTTTTTCTTTTGTCTTTGGTATTTTTGTGTGTTTGTTGTTAATTAATGTTTTCTATTCTATTCTATTTGAAAACAAATGATTTTCTTTTTGGCGATACCTGTAGACAGAATTCATGATGGAAAGCTCTGCGCTCTTCCTGTAAATTCTGCTGTCTTTTTTTTATATTTTCCACAATTTAACAAAATGGAAATCGGTCGGTAATGTGGACAGAATAAAATAATATATAATTTGTCTATTTTGCTCTGAAATATTTAGAGTATAGAGAGAGATTCGTTTTTATTTAGAGGACGCCTCCATCTAACTAAGCTCTTAAGCACTTTGAGGCTACGCTGGCGGCTTGCTTAGCGCCTAGTCACTTGCATTTTGACAAGATACACAGCTAGGCGCCAAGCGCTCAGTGCGGCCGTTTTTTTTAGTTATGTGACTCGCTAACCTCTAGGCGCTAAGCCTGCCTCCTACCTAGATATTAGTAATTTACTATGTAAATCAGCTTTTAAAAGATCATAGTTTCATCATCAACCCTTCCCGAAGTGGTTAACACAAACATAAACAAAAAGTTGATACAGTCGCATTGAATACGGGCGTATAGATAACAGGTTAATTAACCGAATTCACCCCGCCTTTTCCGACGCGCGGTCGGTTAAATAAGAGATACAACCAGCCGTTTAAATTACAACGCTTGTCTAATTAATTTAACCAACATAATTTTGTCTTGCCACTTATATTACGACGATAACTTACATTCTGATACTTAGCCGTCTGGACTGAAACAATTGTAAGAATTTGGAGTACTAACTAAAGGTGAACACCGACCGACGCGTTACGAAAAGTAATGTAACATGTTACACGGCGAGCATCTTAAAAATGTATAGAGAACTAGAGAGAACTGTAATAAAAAATATTTTTAGCAAGGAAATATACCAAGCCTTAGTTGGTAAACTATTAGCAAGGAGAGATATGGCCGAAAAATTATATCATGACACGTGATTCCTGAGTAGCTCAGTGGTTAGAGCAGTCGCCTGGTTAGCGAAAGGAAGCGGGTTCGAATCCTGTCATAGGGATTTTTTGGAAATATTGTTTTGGAAATAAATATTTTGGAATTTCCTTGCTTAAGATATTTTTTAGTTTAAAATGTCTTGAGCAATAAAAACAAAAAAGAAATATTAGAACTGTTATACTCCATTATTATATTATTATTATTATATAATATTAAAATATTATACTCCAAAGAATTTTGTCAAATGTTTCATCTTCACAAACTTTAAGAATAAATTAAATTTTAAGAAACGAATTGGGTATCAGTACCCACACATCGAACGGCTTGTTACTCGCTAGACTGATTGTATGAATGCATGTGTAACTTGTTATATTACATTTCGTTCGTATCGTCGGTCAGTATCCACCTTAACTTTGCTCATAGACTAGTAATTCAAGTACAGACTTTTTGTCCTCTCTTCCTTTATATTTCTTTTTGTTTTTATTGCTCAAGGCATTTCGAGCGAAAGGACGCAGGTTCAAATCCTGTCATGAGGATTTTTTGGAAATATATTTCCTTGCTAAATATATTTCTTAATTTCTTTCTTTATTATAAGTATAGAAGAATGGAAGACAGATGAGTGTTTGAGCAATGTCTTACCTTAAGACCATTGCCACGCAGTAGCATAAAAATATTAGGTGCCCATATTAAAAAATAATTTGGCCATACCTCAGGCGTAGATACAGTCAATTTCAATCTTCAATTTCGAGGTTATTTCGTAGTTCTCCTCCGCTTTTCTCCTCTAATTATTACTCGCTCAGCGGCACCTCACCAAATGGCCGTAATAAGATCTTTTGTAATCTCATTTATTAATTTTCGTCTCTCATTATTCTCGTTCCCTTTATTGCGTCTGTAAAACCTAAACAAGACGCTGCCGCCGCCTTCCCGCTCCGGACGTAATTATATTTTAGTGGGCCTTTTCTTAAGGTGAAGCATTCTTAAATTGACGACTTAAAATTTAACAGAACATTGCTCAATAAAAAAACACTCGGAATGTGTTGACTTTAATTTGACAGTTACCAAGACCTGATTATGTAATAAAAGTTACACTTTTTCTCGTAGTATTAATTTAGTATCGACACCAACTCGGTTAAAGCAGAGGTTGTCACTTTACAGAAAAACTTGACTTATTAATTAATTATGACTATTAAAACGGTCGTTGTTGAGAGCGTGGACAGTGTGGTTCGTTACTTGGAGATTTCTACTGCTATAGAGGCTTTCATTAAACATCTTGACTTACTAAACTTAATAATTCTATATTTTGCACTCACGATACAATCGTTAGTAATATTAAAAAGAAATTAAAAACAACGTCTAACTTGCTAGTCATTAAGAAAGCAGAAGGGAGGAGAAAGTTGCCATGCTAATAATAAAAAAAAACATTGTTGGTATTTCCCGCAGTCATTTATTAAACTGATTCATTAATGACTCCGCTCCGCTCCGTATGGTAAATAGTATTATTTTGTATAGTTACCAAACATTCCTATTACGTTTGAATGAACTCAAAAGTTGAAGCTTCGTATTCCGTCCGCTTAAAAAACGTGGGCTGTTATTTTTTATCACCGTAAGAGCGCACTTTTTTTTTCTTAAAGCTAAGATTTTGTTGTGCGGCAGCTCGTGATTTGAAATAACGTTCGTCGAAATATAATCGAGGTAAGTATCTACCAACAGAACAACACCGCTAAGAACAGACGGTATTTAATTTATAACAATTGCGTTACGGGTAAAGTGTATATTTGTCCCAATGCTACGCCTTAAATCACAATTAGGGAGCATTATTTTGTGGCTACAATTTTTATAAATCTTCAAGAATTTCGCATTTGATATGATGGGGTTATTGAAAGATTTGAAATGGTTTCCGGTGCAGTGGAAGATTCTAAAGCAAAATTGAAATGTAAAATGGTTCCGGTTAAATTTAACTGGGTCAAACGTCACACGATATCTATATATATAAAAGAAAGTCGTGTTAGTTACACCATTTATAACTCAAGAACGGCTGAACCGATTTGGCTGAAAATTGGTAGGGAGGTAGCTTAGCCCTCCCGATGTGCGTCCACCTTGACGCGGTGGGAGGGCTTAGTAGCCGCTAGCCATAGCAATCCAGCTATGTCGGGCGGTGAACTAAGAGGCGCACCAGCTAGCTAGGTACACTTCACTTACACGCTACACTTACATTAAATCACACGCTCGTACACAGTTCGTCCTTGTCAACGGGCTTTTACCTTTGACTTGGCCGAACTACACATTCACACAGACACACACACACAATATACATTACACACACCAACACTACACAGGCAAAGCAGATTAGGTACACACGAAGCTGTGGATCAGCCGAAGCTGTGGATCAGCCTAAAATGAACATGAAGGCGACTTGCAATAATACTACCTAGGTGGGTCCCAGCCGCGACGCGACTGGGGAATCCCACCCCGCTTCGGCGGGCAGCTCCCAACGTATTCTGGGGGGAGCAGCAAACCGCGTGATTGTTGAGGGAGTGGAGAAGGAATGTGTGGAAGAAGCCGGAGGGCTGAAGGTTGGGGGTGATGTCTTGGGGGGGATTGGGGGGGAAAAAGGTGATGGTGATACCGGGGGAGATGATGTAGGGGGGGAGATTAGGGAGGACACTGAGGAAACGGCCATAGAGAAGGTCGTGAGTACTGGTGCAATAAAAAAGACCGTTGCGCCTCTGGATGGGGATTCAGGGAGGTGTTATTATCTCCGAAGCTCTGCTCGGAAAAGCGATAGCGCAGGAAGGCGGGGTAGAGAACGGAAACAAAGCGCTGAGCGGCGAAAGAGAAGCTCGAGTAGAACGAGCCAGAGTATTAATAGAAGCTCTGAAAGAAGAAGTAGGAGCAGAAGCAGGAGTCAAGACAGGGCCTGTAAGGTAGCCCAAAGTAGGGACATAAGTCTTGAATGGGACGACGAGGGAGGTCTTTGGTATCGTCCTGTTGATGTATCAGAAGAGAGTTGCGAGGAACTTTCCGAGACTCCAAGTCTACTGGCGGCCGGCCAAAAGCGACCTGCTGAGACCGCAGATGGTGAAAATCGGGGGTCGTTCCCGCCTAAAGTTGGCACGGCCAGACGAGGCAAAAAGCATCAAAAAGGGAAGCAGTACACTAAGGCGGACTTTTTGAAGCCTACGAGCGGTGCACAACTAGCTGAAGCACTGCAGGGCCAGGGCCATTTGTCAAGCGTCAGCGGAGAAATGGAAAACCTCAGAAAGGAAAATGAGCTTCTCCGAAATAAAGTGGCGATGATGGAGCGCAAAATGGCCGATCTGCAGTCCCAGCTGCGGGTCCTCGCCGATATACGTGCGAAAAAGCCTGATAAAGAGTTGGCGGCTGAGGTGGAGGCCGAGGTTGAAGAAGATTTGCCAATGGCAGTGGTCCCTGGGAGCTCTGTTCGCGAGCTTGGGGGACGCTCGAGAATATTGAGGAGACCAGCCTCAGAGAAGGAGGATTGGGCTAGGGAGGTATTTGGCCAAGTGGCTAAATACATGGACGCCCGGTTCGAGGCTTTAAGTGCCCGGCTGCCTCCTGAAGAACGTTTGCGTCCCCCCTTGGCTGCTGACCGCCGGAGACTGGCTGCGGGAGAAATACAACCGGTCACAGTGACACAGCCCACTGCAATGGCGCAGGCGTCGAGTTATGCGGAGGCCATTAAGGGGCGCAGCAAGAGACGCCGAGGCAAGAAATCCCTTGCGGCCCGTGAGGCACTACAGGCTAACGAAACAGCCCGAGGACCATCTGTGGTCGAGGGGAGACCCCAGACTGCCAGACAAGCTAGACCACAAACGTCAAATTTGTCTGCTGAGTGGTCTACAGTGGCTCAGGCAATTAAGCTGCCGAAAGCGGCTAAAAAGTCTAATCTACGAGTGCCGCGGTCATCGGTCGTGGTGCTCACTATACACCCAAGCGCCACAGAAAGAATTACGTATCCCGACGTGATCAAGGAGGCAAAAACAAAGGTAGACATTACCTCCCTAGGGATACCAAACGTAGGCGTCTTGCCGACGGCCGCTGGCGCTCGAAAGATTGAAATTTCAGGTGCGGATAGCGGCGAAAAAGCGGACCTCCTTGCGGCTAAGCTGCGCGAGCTTTTTAGACCGGAGGATGTAATGGTCACCAGGCCGACCAAAACCGCAGAATTGCGAATAGTCGGTCTGGACGAATCAGTGACGAGTCCTGAAGTGGCGGCCGCTGTGGCCGCTGCAGGTGGTGTGTCCGCAGAGGACGTAAAGATCGGAGAGATACGATCCAGTCCTTCCGGTCTTGCCTCGGTTTGGATACGTTGTCCGATAGAGGCAGCTAAGAAGCTGGCGGAGGCACAGAGAATACTCGTGGGTTGGGTAGCGGCCAGAATCAAGGTACTGGACCGAAGGCCGTTCTTATGCTACCGGTGCCTAGAACGTGGTCACACTGGAAACTGCTGCTTGGCAAATATCGAAGCAGGGGGCCTCTGCTTCCGGTGCAGCAGACCCGGCCACAGGGCGGCACAGTGTACCTTGGAGCCCCATTGTGGCCCGTGCGCCAAGATCGGCAGTACCGCCGAACATACGGCAGGGTCTGCCAATTGCCGAGCGGCAAGAAAGAAAACCGGTGGTAGACCGGCTGTGGAGAGGACGCAGCAACCACGTCAATAATAATGGCAGTTTCTGTCCTACATGCGAACATCAACCACTGCAGGGCAGCTCAGGACCTTATGATCCAGAGCGCCACGCAGTGGTTGGTTTCGGTTGTTGTTTCGTGCGAGCCATATTCGGTCCAGAAAAATCCTGCCTGGATCGCCGATGAGGATGGTGTGGTTGCCATATCCTCCAGGGGTTCAGTTGGCTCGCCTCCTTTCACCTCGGTTGTAAGAGGAGCGGGATGTGTTGCTGGATTGCTGAACGGGGTGGCATATGTCGGGGTATATATCTCAGCCAATGCACCCCGACAAGACTACGAGAGTTTTCTCCGAGAACTGGAATCAGTCATGGCCCGGTTTCGCCCTTACCCTATGGTGATCACAGGGGACTTCAACGCAAAGTCTACGTGGTGGGGGTCTCCCCGAACCGAAGTCAGAGGCCGGCTCGTGGAACAGTGGGCGATGGACCACGACCTTCTTTGTTTAAACCGTGGGACGGTCCCAACATGCGTGCGACATAATGGGCACTCGATCGTAGATCTAACGTTCGCCAGCCCGAATGTTGCAGCGCGCGTAGGAGACTGGAGGGTCCTTGAGGGGGTAGAAACATTATCGGACCATCGTTACATCCGGTTCAGCGTCTCAGCTCAATCCTCGGCTTCACTGGTTCCAACCCAGTCCAGTGGAGGTCCACGTTGGGCCACAAAACAATTGGATCGAGAGAGGCTCTCGGAAGCCGCGATGGTAGAAGCGTGGCCGACGGCGCCCGAAAGGCCTTTGGACGTCGACACCGAAGCAGCTTGGTTCCGGGGGGCAATGACTCGCATCTGCGATGCATCAATGCCCCGCTCCGGATCCCTGCCTCCGAAACGCCAGGTGTACTGGTGGAACGATGAGATCGCGCAACTACGCAGAGCTTGCGTGGTGGCGAGGCGCCGGTACACAAGGCATCGCAAGGACGCGCCGCCGAGGTGCCGATTTTTCCGACGTGGAAACTGAGCTTCACGAAATATACCGTGACGCCAAGCGTGTGCTAACGACCGCCATCGCGGAGGCGAAGAACAGGGCCAGGGAGGAGATGCTGGAGGCTTTGGATCATGATCCATGGGGGAGACCTTATCGCATGGTGCGGGGTAAGCTGCGCCAGTATGCCCCCCCTCTGACTCAGAGTCTCCAGCCTAACCTTGTCGAGATGATTGTTGGAAACCTATTCCCCGCACGAAGACAGCATGTTCCGCCCCGCATGCTAGTGGAGGGACACATGGAGCCAAAGGAGGAGACTGAGTCCGTCGCGGTTTCTCCAGTGGAACTCCGTCTTGCAATTAAAAAAATGAAGGCGAAGAATACTGCGCCTGGCTTTGACGGGATTCCGGGCAAGGTGCTAGCGCTCGCCTTAGTGGAACTAGGACCAAGATTTTTAAGTCTGGTCAGCGCGTGCTTAGAGCGGGGGCAGTTTCCTCATCTATGGAGGATGGGCAAGCTGGTTTTGCTTCAGAAAGCCGGCCGACCTGCCGAGTCGCCTTCCGCGTACCGCCCCATAGTGCTGCTTGATGAGGCTTGCAAGCTCCTCGAACGAGTTGTAGCTGCCCGCCTCGTCGCGCATTTGGGAAGAGACGGTCCGGACCTGCATGACTCGCAGTTCGGGTTCCGCAGGGACCGCTCAACGGTCCATGCAGTTCTGAGGGTTAAAACGCTGGTGGAGGATGCAGTTGCCCGGGGGGAGTGCGTCTTGGCGGTATCTCTGGATATCGCCAACGCTTTTAACACCCTCCCCTGGAGTGTCGTATTGGAGGCGCTTCGTTATCATCAAGTACCTCCATACCTCTACCGCGTGATTAACGCATACCTCGATGACCGATCGGTGGCTTATCCGGCTCGCGATGGTCAAATGATGCGGCGTCAGGTTACGTGCGGTGTTCCACAGGGGTCTGTTCTCGGACCACTCCTGTGGAACATCGGATACGACTTCGTCCTCCGCGGTCGCAATCTCCCGGGCGTGGGTGTTATCTGCTATGCAGACGACACGCTGGTAACCGCCCGGGGGAGCTCGTATTATACGGCGGCAGCCTTGGCTTCCATCGGCGTGGAGGACGTTGTTGGACGCATTCAACAATTGGGCCTGGAGGTGGCACTGAACAAGAGCGAGGCTACATGCTTTCACGGTCCCTCGTTCGTGCCACCTCGAAGGGCGTATGTGACGGTGTGTGGAGTAAGGGTGACAGTCTGCTCGACAATGAGGTATCTGGGCCTTGTGCTCGACGAGGCTTGGAAATTCACGCCTCATTTTGAGCAGCTCACCCCGAAACTGGAGAAGGCAGCACGGGCGCTGTGTAGCCTGTTGCCCAATGTGGGTGGACCGTCGGGGGCCTGTAGGCGACTATACGCCGGTATAGTACGGTCGATGGCCTTATATGGGAGTCCCGTGTGGGCGGACACTCTCACGAGCCAGAGTCAGGCCCTCCTGCGCAAATCGCAGAGGCTGATGGCCGTGAGAGTAATACGCGGATACCGCACAATCTCATATGAGGCCGCTTGTGCGTTGGCCGGTGCTCTGCCATGGAGCCTGGATGCGAAAGCCCTCGCATCGGCTTTCCACTGGCGCGAGGATGCACGACAACAGGGTGACCGACCGGCTTCATTGGAAGTGGAGGATCGCCGGGTGGAGCTCCACAGGTCTGCCGTGGCAGAGTGGGAGTCGCGGATGACGCGACCACAGGCGGGTCACCGGACAGTGGAGGCTCTCCGTCCAATAATGGACGAGTGGCTGGATAGACGCCACGGGACTCTGTCCTTTAGGCTGACGCAGATACTTTCTGGACATGGTTGCTTCGGAAAGTATCTGCATCAGATAGCGCGGAAGGAGCTCGACACTCGCTGTCATCATTACCCCAGCGAAGTGGACACTGCCGACCACACGCTCGAGATATGTGTGGCCTGGACTGCTGAGCGCGATGAGCTAAAAGCGGTGGTGGGAGATGACCTGTCACTCCCAGTTGTTGTAGCGGCGATGGTGGAGGACGAGGCTGCGTGGTCAGCTGTCCTTCGCTTCGCCGAAACAGTGATGAAGGCGAAGGAGGTTGCGGAGAGGGAGCGGGAGGTATCCTCTCGATCCAACCGTATCCGCAGGATACGACCCTCAGGGCGTCCGCGTCGCGACGACCTGATGCCTCCATAAATGGGCTCGCAGGCGACAGGCTCGGGGGGGCCTATTGCCATGTAAGAGCCCGGGCGGGGTGCACGTGGTTCCCGTGCGCTGCTCATGAGGAAGAGGTCGTCAAACCTCTACAGAGAGGGGTCCGGCCGAATCGGACCATTGCCGTTGGGAACCGCGGAAGACTCGCAAGTGCCCGTAGTCCCCGACACAAAGGCGAATGAGGAACCGGTGGAGTTTTTAGTGGGTAAACCTATGGCCGCCTAACATCCTAGGCCATAGGGAGCCCCACACACCGCGCCACTCTCCCCCAAGAGTGGCGTGACGGTGCATCAGGCTGCATTTTCTCCACTATAAAAAAAAAAAAAAAAAAAAAAAAGGGAGGTAGCTTAGAACCAGGAGAAGGACATAGAATATTTTTAATCCCCGCGGGAACGGGAACGGGAACAATAGATGAAGATAGAAATTCAAAATTGAAAATGATATGATAGAAATTCAAAATTTAAGTTTATTTAATTGGATAATGTACATCACTTTAAATTTTAAAAGTTGTAAGAACGACGTCGTTAGTGTGGCTTTCAAGAAACTCATGGGGTTTTTAGTGAGCATGTTTTTATTTACAATCGTCAAAATATTTTCTTTACGTTTTTTTTAACAATCATCATAATCACATTGTCGCATATTTAGGGCTATAGTGGAACCGAAGCAATATTCTAGGGTAAGGCAATATTCTAATAGGTTAGTGTCAGGTGGACCGTATAAATATGTTGCTAAATATTTTTACAATAGATATGGTCACAATGACTTACCTACTATACCGCGCAGGAGCAATTTGGAGTTTTAGCAATCCTCGGGCTCCCAAGAGGAATACAACTACGAACATCGCTCAGATGAAAAGATGTGCCAAAAACAAAAATAAAAACTAAGCATTCAATTTAAAATGTCTGTCTTGTATATAATTAATTGGGTAACTCTTACATCGTATTACTTTTCAGAAGGGCGTAATGAAAAGACCCATATGTACGGTTCAACGCTTATTTATTCATGGTCGGTAAGAACTCGCGAAGTGTTTTAATGTGTAAGCATTACAACCCTTCTCCTTTATAAGGTTTTGTGGATATAAAAAACATGTTTTGTGAAAATTGAAACGGTTTTGAATAGCCCACATGAATTGGATTAAGTCTTTGGTGACGCAGGTTGGTTTTAACCAAGTTCTAAAATGAAGGTGATTCTTTTTTAGATTTTTTTGTTGTATTTGTGTGAGTTGCTTAAAAAATATCTACACCGTTTGAGATGCCACTTGGATGTTTTATTTACATATAATTATGTAGCTGATATTTAATTCCAAAATACGGCTAAGTAATGAAACACTTTTCGAAATTTGAGGGCTAATTAATTCTTTAAGCAGCAGTTGTACGCATTTTATTGTTGACATTTTATTCAAATAGAAGCCGCTCTTAAATTTTAAGAGACGTATTAGTTAGTTGTATATTCGCTCATTTTAGTCTGAAAAATTCAGCTAATGTGCTCAAATTGAATCTACACTTATTAGAATTGAAAACTCTTAACAAAATAACAAAAATGAAAATATTACACATATTATCAACGCGTGTCCGCCAAAACTCTTATTCTTGTTGTTGATTTGTTTTTTTTTTTGTTCAGACTCTGTCCGTTGACTTACAGTAAAAGACAAACGATAAATAAATAAGGTAGTAATAAGTTAAGGGGTTATATAGGTCCCAAAGGAATCTATCAAACTACAAAAGAGACACCAAAGGATGCTCTTTCATCAGAAATTCTCAACCAATATGGGAATAGCAAATGTTTGAAAATAATGTAATGGTGAATGCACACAGAGTCCGTGTAACGTGCGACCGCCTCGCAATTGGGTTTGAACGCTCGATATGCAGATGGGCGCTCGTTAGTCCGCCGCTCGTATGTAGACACACCTTTACATCCCACATCGACCTAATACATTTATACCGTCGGGAGTATAAGGACGCGACTGATGTGAATCGAGCTGAAATACCTTCCGATAGAATATTTTTCTTCATAACCGGTATCAATACATCATTATACAAATATTATGTTGTACATGATACAAGAAGTACCCCCTTCATTTCAAAAATAATAAAAAATAACCATAAATACCAATATTATACAGGCAAGGTCCTGTTTTGCAAAATAAAACAAAAAAATCTTCTAAATTCTTAACTACTATATATTCTTATAGGCATCATAATATTAGAAAATACATTAACTAGAACCTCCTCATCACAATAAAAAAATTTTTTTTTTTATCATCGTGTAATCATGATTGTACGAACAATTTTATACAGGGTTACAGAAAAAGTCGTGCTAGATCCGTTGAGGGCGTGGAGTACCCATCATTTCTGACTTATTTCACTATGAAACACCCTACCCTAAACTTAACCCTTTTTGAGATATTCGACTTTTAATTTTTTCATTGAAAATTGCCGATATTTAAGCTACTAAATTTATTTTTGTTTATTTTGTGTGTCTTATTATTATTATTATTGCATTTTGACATGCGTAATAAGATGCTTAAAGACGTCAATCATTAAAATAGTACATTAGTTAATTGAATAGACCGTAGCAGACAAGTGAAAGTTAAGAAATAAAAAAATAAATTAGAAAGTTTATTTTTCTCTAAGGGATATCTAAAAAAAACTATATGGCAATTGTTCGGCAGATGTTTTTTAAAATATCTACGTTTCATCAGCTATCTAACGACGTATAACAATCTAGGGATTGTATTACATTTCGTGGAAAAAAGGGACGCTCCAGTAGTAGTAGTAGTTCTAACGGTACCGCGCCTATTGTCCTTCAAGTTAAGACGCACCGTGCGAGCGAGACAAGTGACGATTTATGTAGGTGCGAATGAAAGAAAAAATGTGTAGAGACCGGTTAGGGCTGTGAATACAACAAGGGGTATTGTTTTGGTTGTCAGTCAGTCTGCTTTTGTGCTTCGTACATAGTAGATGTGACATTGTATTGCTCTTTTTCTCGACTTGGCTGTGATTCTGGACTGTTTCTTCTGATTTGTGACTACTGTGCTTGTTAACCGGACTCTGATTTGTACCTGCGATACGGAAGTGTTGAAGATGACGTCCTACACACCTGAAGAATATGCTGATATGCTTATTTGTTACGGATACTGCAATTGTGTGTCTGCGCAAGCTCGCAACGAATACATAACTCGCTACCCCGGTCGTCGAGTGCCGGATGTGGCCGTTTTTGACAGAGTTTATCGAAGACTTCGTGAAACTGGCTCTGTTTTGAGACGAAATACAGACATGGGAAGACCACGAATTGACGACGAAGAACAGGACAAGGAGATAGTGCAACGCTTTCGAGCGGATCCGACTACTTCCACTAATATTGTTGCCCGTGATCTGGGACTTTCGCAATGGAGAGTGTGGTTTACCGTGCACACTGCTGGCCTATACCCATACCATTATACGCCGGTACACGTTATTGAAGAAGGAGACCCCGCGAGGAGAATGGACTTTTGCAGATTTATGCTAAATGCTGATGTGGAAGACCCAGATTTTCTAAGAAATATCTTGTGGACGGATGAGTCCAAATTTGATAAAGATGGCATAACTAACTATCACAACGCCCATTACTGGGCCCCAAAAGAACTAAGGAATCCCAATAAGAAAAGAGTGAAGAGGTCCCAACGTAGATTCAGCGTGAATGTGTGGATGGGCATTATCTCCAATCATTTGATTGGACCTTACTTTCTCCCGGATAATTTAAATGGGGAAAGCTACGAAAATTTCCTGAGAGCAGACTTGAGTGATTTGCTGGATGATCTGCCACTCAACCTGATCAGGGACATGTGGTTCCAACACGATGGCTGCCCTGCCCATTTCAGAAGAAGTGTCAGAGACTGGCTGGACACAAATTATCCAAACAAATGGATAGGACGAGGTGGGCCGTTGCCATGGCCAGCAAGAAGTCCGGACATTACCCCCATGGATTTTCATGTGTGGGGGTGCATGAAAAGTCTAGTATACAGCGAGCCGAATCCAGTTTCGTCTGTGGAAGACTTAAGACAAAGGATTGTGGATGCAGCTAACAAAATGAGGACCACATTGACCACTGGAGTAGTGAAGACTGGTCTCCGTAGAAGAATGCGACAATGTATCAGAAATAGAGGCGGCCATGTTGAACATGAACTGTAAACAAGAAAAAGTTGTGTGAAAAGCTTTAATAAATAACATTTCATGCTTACCTATTGTTTTATTTTATTTTTTAGGGCTAAGTATAAATTTTCTTCTCCACTGTCGCCTATGAAACTAATTTTTTTTATAATGTATTTGAATAAAACACTTGATTATTATACCTCGTTAGATAGCTGATGAAACGTAGATATTTTAAAAAACATCTGCCGAACAATTGCCATATAGTTTTTTTTAGATATCGCTTAGAGAAAAATAAACTTTCTAATTTATTTTTTTATTTCTTAACTTTCACTTGTCTGCTACGGTCTATTCAATTAACTAATGTACTATTTTAATGATTGACGTCTTTAAGCATCTTATTACGCATGTCAAAATGCAATAATAATAATAATAAGACACACAAAATAAACAAAAATAAATTTAGTAGCTTAAATATCGGCAATTTTCAATGAAAAAATTAAAAGTCGAATATCTCAAAAAGGGTTAAGTTTAGGGTAGGGTGTTTCATAGTGAAATAAGTCAGAAATGATGGGTACTCCACGCCCTCAACGGATCTAGCACGACTTTTTCTGTAATAAATGCAATTCTCTCTCGCTCATTTCTATGCAATCGGACAAGGACCGATAATTATCATCTATCGCCGTCTTAAATCATCTCCACGGAGCCGTTTCTAAGCCATCTAAATGAAACAATCTAGTAATAAAGCATCGTGTGAACGAAAGTATTAGGTACTTTAGAAGGTGGAAGACAAAAGTTTCATTTCAAAAAGCGGTGTTGATCTATTGGTAGATACCCTGACTTTCATTCTGAAGATCTTGGTTCAAATCCCGGCAGACCAGTCTTTTTGTTTAAGAAAAAAAAATGTGTGTTATTAACACAGCTCTTACGATGAAGGAAAACATCGTGAGTCAACCCATGGCTAAGGGACCGTCTCCGCAAGCGTTATTTCTATACAACGAACCGCCCGCCGCGCCCGCGCCGCGTTAACATCGAGTGGAGAGTGGAGATACGTTCATAGAGATTGTACAGAAGTACATACGTGGCTCGACGATAATCCGCGCTCCCATGCTCGTTTGTCGTTGCTATGTCGTCCTTTTGGCGTTCAAAAAAACAAAGTAAATTTGAAATAAAAATTACCCCTACTACTTTAAAAAACCACAGACAATTAAAAAAATATCTTTTTTTTAGTTTCTTTGTTATTTTTTTAATTATTTAATGTGTTTTTAATTTCATTTTTTTAGCTGAACGCCTACGCGACGACTTATAAGACATCATGGTAGGGCCCAATATCGCCGCGATCCTAACGCTAGTGGAGACGATGGCAATCCCTAAAAGTCACGCAGTATATAAGGTCCAATTGTAGGGCTAATTGTAAAAACTTACAGTAAAACTTTTACTGGCAATCTACCGCACAAGACCGCGAGCTATGGAAAGGGAGTAGAGAGACCTTTGCCCTGCAGTGGGACACTACAGGCTCCTAATAATAATAATAATATAAAAAATTTAACTTCATAGTTTCGACAAAAAATGGAAAAAAGTAAGCTAATAGGTAATGTTCTGAGACCGTCACCTATCCAAGTAATGACCGCCGACGTTTCTAAACCCTCACGAGCGACCATTCAAGATTGACAGGTGCAATGAGCTCTTCGATATTTGTATGGAGGTCTCAATATAAACAGCTACGTATACTGGGTAATATATATCCGTATTGTAGGTACCTAGTGTCTTGCAAGATGCATCAGACAGATAATGAACGAGCAAGACTATGAGCTAAGATCGACGATGAAGCTATAACTGTGATGTCATGTCGTAAACACAAAGATTGGGGGTACAGACAGCGTAAAACGACACATCACTTAGAACATCATGGGCACTATCTTTAATGGAAATTTAAGCTTCGGCTACTACATACATACGCTAAGTCAATCTCTATGTGAAAAAGCTTTAAAAATATTATGATGTAGAGATTTAGAAGAGGTGAGCAATATCCCTACTAATATACATTTATCGGATTATACATAGTGGATTTATCAAGTTGTCCTCTTTGTGGGAAATATTACCCACGACAAAAAACCTTTAAGCTCAAAAACTTGTTTGCCAAATCTCATCAAAATCGGTTGAATAATTCGATTAGTAGAGAAGGAACAAACACGCTGACAGACGAAAGCAAATTTTGCCAGGCTTGAAGCAGAAACGCTTTAACCTTAGAGAACAAGATTGAAATTGATATTTCAACAGTTTATTACTTACCGTCTTCTAGGAGCGAAGACGACGATGTAACATGACTCTGGTATAATGTGGCTCAGTGATAGAGGTAGTTAGGGGGCATAGAGCGCTCTGAACACTCTAACTAGACTTAACGGCTGCTATCAGAAATAATAACCGGGATCAACGCAGCTAAGAATTTAATTGACTGACTCAGTAACGAATGCTAACTCACTTGTACATAAAAACTGAAAAATGTTGGTTGAGACTCGTCTTGTATTACGTTTTCTTAATCTATTTTTCCTCTACAGGGTTACAGAAAAAGTCGTGCTAGATCCGTTGAGGGCGTGGAGTACCCATCATTTCTGACTTATTTCACTATGAAACACCCTACCCTAAACTTAACCCTTTTTGAGATATTCGACTTTTAATTTTTTCATTGAAAATTGCCGATATTTAAGCTACTAAATTTATTTTTGTTTATTTTGTGTGTCTTATTATTATTATTATTGCATTTTGACATGCGTAATAAGATGCTTAAAGACGTCAATCATTAAAATAGTACATTAGTTAATTGAATAGACCGTAGCAGACAAGTGAAAGTTAAGAAATAAAAAAATAAATTAGAAAGTTTATTTTTCTCTAAGGGATATCTAAAAAAAACTATATGGCAATTGTTCGGCAGATGTTTTTTAAAATATTTACGTTTCATCAGCTATCTAACGACGTATAACAATCTAGGGATTGTATTACATTTCGTGGAAAAAAGGGACGCTCCAGTAGTAGTAGTAGTTCTAACGGTACCGCGCCTATTGTCCTTCAAGTTAAGACGCACCGTGCGAGCGAGACAAGTGACGATTTATGTAGGTGCGAATGAAAGAAAAAATGTGTAGAGACCGGTTAGGGCTGTGAATACAACAAGGGGTATTGTTTTGGTTGTCAGTCAGTCTGCTTTTGTGCTTCTTACATAGTAGATGTGACATTGTATTGCTCTTTTTCTCGACTTGGCTGTGATTCTGGACTGTTTCTTCTGATTTGTGACTACTGTGCTTGTTAACCGGACTCTGATTTGTACCTGCGATACGGAAGTGTTGAAGATGACGTCCTACACACCTGAAGAATATGCTGATATGCTTATTTGTTACGGATACTGCAATTGTGTGTCTGCGCAAGCTCGCAACGAATACATAACTCGCTACCCCGGTCGTCGAGTGCCGGATGTGGCCGTTTTTGACAGAGTTTATCGAAGACTTCGTGAAACTGGCTCTGTTTTGAGACGAAATACAGACATGGGAAGACCACGAATTGACGACGAAGAACAGGACAATGAGATAGTGCAACGCTTTCGAGCGGATCCGACTACTTCCACTAATATTGTTGCCCGTGATCTGGGACTTTCGCAATGGATAGTGTGGTTTACCGTGCACACTGCTGGCCTATACCCATACCATTATACGCCGGTACACGTTATTGAAGAAGGAGACCCCGCGAGGAGAATGGACTTTTGCAGATTTATGCTAAATGCTGATGTGGAAGACCCAGATTTTCTAAGAAATATCTTGTGGACGGATGAGTCCAAATTTGATAAAGATGGCATAACTAACTATCACAACGCCCATTACTGGGCCCCAAAAGAACTAAGGAATCCCAATAAGAAAAGAGTGAAGGGGTCCCAACGTAGATTCAGCGTGAATGTGTGGATGGGCATTATCTCCAATCATTTGATTGGACCTTACTTTCTCCCGGATAATTTAAATGGGGAAAGCTACGAAAATTTCCTGAGAGCAGACTTGAGTGATTTGCTGGATGATCTGCCACTCAACCTGATCAGGGACATGTGGTTCCAACACGATGGCTGCCCTGCCCATTTCAGAAGAAGTGTCAGAGACTGGCTGGACACAAATTATCCAAACAAATGGATAGGACGAGGTGGGCCGTTGCCATGGCCAGCAAGAAGTCCGGACATTACCCCCATGGATTTTCATGTGTGGGGGTGCATGAAAAGTCTAGTATACAGCGAGCCGAATCCAGTTTCGTCTGTGGAAGACTTAAGACAAAGGATTGTGGATGCAGCTAACAAAATGAGGACCACATTGACCACTGGAGTAGTGAAGACTGGTCTCCGTAGAAGAATGCGACAATGTATCAGAAATAGAGGCGGCCATGTTGAACATGAACTGTAAACAAGAAAAAGTTGTGTGAAAAGCTTTAATAAATAACATTTCATGCTTACCTATTGTTTTATTTTATTTTTTAGGGCTAAGTATAAATTTTCTTCTCCACTGTCGCCTATGAAACTAATTTTTTTTATAATGTATTTGAATAAAACACTTGATTATTATACCTCGTTAGATAGCTGATGAAACGTAGATATTTTAAAAAACATCTGCCGAACAATTGCCATATAGTTTTTTTTAGATATCCCTTAGAGAAAAATAAACTTTCTAATTTATTTTTTTATTTCTTAACTTTCACTTGTCTGCTACGGTCTATTCAATTAACTAATGTACTATTTTAATGATTGACGTCTTTAAGCATCTTATTACGCATGTCAAAATGCAATAATAATAATAATAAGACACACAAAATAAACAAAAATAAATTTAGTAGCTTAAATATCGGCAATTTTCAATGAAAAAATTAAAAGTCGAATATCTCAAAAAGGGTTAAGTTTAGGGTAGGGTGTTTCATAGTGAAATAAGTCAGAAATGATGGGTACTCCACGCCCTCAACGGATCTAGCACGACTTTTTCTGTAACCCTGTATAATATTATAATATAGCCCAGCGCATGCAAATCAAAATTATTATTTTTTTCTGAGTGGATCTTGCAATCAGTCCTGGAACTATGAGCAGATGTGTTCAAAATTCAAAATCAAATTAAGAATAAAAAGAATAATTTAACTTCTTTACCCCGATTTACTGACCGCATCGTGACTCACGAGGTGTCCCCGAGGCACTGATAAATACTAAAAGAAGTATTAGAACATTTTTGCTAGCAAAACTTTTTCAAATCAAGTGTCGGAAAGTTGCTACATGATGTAGCTGTTTAAAAAGGTTCCGTGTCGCTTCTATTCTACAGTAATTTCTCTAATCTCGGGTCTGTTTGCATGAGTTGAGAACCCGTGTCAAAGATCGTTCCTTAAATGTTTTGAAGGTTAAGTAGGAGGTTCCCAAAGGATTTTCGTTGCCTTTACGAAATTGAGCGATTTACGTGAGACGATAACGGGACGGCATTTGTCCGAAACTTGACCTTAGGGTCTAAATCGACGTAGTCGTTCTGGCGCCGGAATTTACCTGCCCAGTTCAGATAATGCGGATCCGTTTTAACGTCACTTCAAATCTGACTTCTAAAACTGTTTTGTGGAATTATGCTGTGTGGGTGTGTGTAGCATAGTAGTGAGTGACTCATTAGTAACTCACCGTTTAGCATTTTCAATGTCACGATCTTGTTTATTTCAGATTATTCTGTGAACTTTTTAGCGGTTCTTGGTGGATGCAGGCCGCCTCGAACCGAAATCTGTGGGCATCAATGAGGGAGGCCTATGACCGGCAGTGGACGTTATTCGACAGATTTTCATGAAAAATACGTGTAAATTATATAGTGTCTGTGGCATGTTCATCAATTTAGTTCCGGGAAAGTGTACAAGTGTAGTAAAAATAAAACCAGTGCCAAATATAGCCTTTTTAAACGGCCAGGACGGTCAGTTGAGGACCATATTTGTCCCATTTCCTCCGTAAACTCCTCTGAATCCACAGCCTCCTTAGATTTGACTTTTAAGACATGCGACCTACGTCATGTATTTTATCAGTAAACCTAAACCTATATCTAAAATTGGTTTTTGAATTGTAAAATGAAATAGTAGATACCTACAAATCTAAATTTGACACGGCACAGTGGGCACTAAGCAAAGACAGCGAGATTTTGAAACACTATCCATGTATTTCCGGAGAAAATTCAAGGAATGTTTAATCCATTCACTAGTACTGAACTGAAGACTTCTCTTGTACAACAACTCATTGCAATGAGTTATTTAAATTGTGCTGTCATGTGACTTTGTGAAGGAATTTCTGTGACTTGCTCTTTCATTTGCATCCCCGACTTGGCTTTTGATTTGAAGTTATTTAGGCTATAGGCGAACTAAGACTTTGAGTTTAGTCTACAGACAATAGATATTATTATGGACGCTGATTTTATGCCAATCCTACTAATAACTAAATAAAGGTTTTTGTGTGTGTATATCTCTTAATCCTTCAAGCCTTCATTCATTATTGAACTGATTGCGATTGGTATGCAAATAGTACTGGAAGATCTGTATTAACACTTAGACTACATTTTATCTTGGATTCCGGATCGGGATCGGGACTTAGGCGGGCTTAGCTAGTGTGTTCTTCAGTAGCTGGGAAATTATCATTTAAAATGTTAAATAATTTTAAAGTTATTAATCTGGAAACAAAGAATCGACAGATACAGAACATAATCGAGCTAGTACGACCGCGTTTATTAAGTATAATTGATTAGTTATTTTGCATATTTATAAAAATATAATTAAAATAAATCACAGTCCTCGAACACTTGACAGCGAGTCCAAATTGCTGGTCGCATTGTCATGGTTGTTCTTTGTGCCAAGTAAACGCCAGCATTTTGGTCTCGCATTAAATTGTCTCCACCAGGCGTTAAGACAAAACCGGTAAATTTTCTAAGCCGCCGGCTCCCAGGGTCCTAAAGTCTTCACTCTGAAAAACATATTACTCTCTTAAATAACTGACAGTATTAAACACTAGCTGCGCTCCGCGGTTTCACCTGCGTAAGTCCCGTTCCCGCGGGAATATCGGGATAAAATTAGCATATGTGTTAATGCAGGTCCCCAGCTACCTATGTTCTAAGTTTCATCGATTCATTCAATCGGTTCAGTAATTTTTGCGTGAAAGAGTAACAAACACACATACTCACAAACGTTCAGCTTTATAATATTAGTAGGGTTAAAACAATATTTTTACCTTCTCTAAGGTCTGTACCTGTTTGATACGTATATGCGACAACGGTATGCAACAGTTTATTAACCGATCGTTAAAACTGACAGTCAAATGAGACCGTACGTCAATAAGTAGGTATGTCGAGTGACAGCAGGAAATTAATTTTACCCCTGCTCCTGAACTGTTAAATACACAGTTTAAATTTCACAGAAACACTGGACGTTTTCCCAGCGTTTGACATAATTTCGTACGAAGCACTTTACATCCATAATTTTCAGCGAAATATTTTAAATTTTTACAAAAGAATTTATAGGAAAATAGGACCAAAAGCACAGAATGAATAATAGTACCTACTACGTCAATCTTTTTACTTGTATAATAAACGCGAAAGTTTGCATTAATGTGTGTATGTTTGTGTTTGTGTGACTTTGTTACTCTTTTAGGCAAAACCGCTGAACCGATTGCAATGAAACTTGAAATTTAAGAAGCTGGGGACCTGGAATAACACATGTGCTACTTTTTATCCCGATATTCACGCAAAGAACGGGACTTACGCGGGTGAAACCGTAGGACGCAGTTAGTAGTTTATATAATGGGAACACAGTTCAAAATCGAACCCAAAATGAGGCTCGAAAGCGTTTATTAAAAATCAGGTGAGTACATATTGTAGACTAGTTACGCCCCGTGGTTTCACCCGCACAGGTCCCGATCCCACTAATATTATGACAGCCAAAAGCTAGATGTTTGTGTGCTAAAATGGCTGAACGCAAGTAGTAGGTACGCCCTTGGCAGCTTTACAACTTAGGTGGCATATACCCCCTTACTTATAAACAAAGACTAACTTACGTAATGTTTATTAACTATATTAAAAATTAATATTTAGTTTTAGTCCCGATGCCGACAGCTGTCGGCGAGTCAACAGCGTCGAGTGAACGGCGTCGTTACTAATTTTTGTCGCCCACACAGTTCGGTCGGAGTCTACGTTCCTGATGATGGCTTTTTAAAGCCGAAACGCGTCGATTTCACGGTTGATGATTGGTGTCACTAATACTAACATAATATCTAATTTTAACATAATGTCTAATTTCTGCCGCATGCAAGGAGCGGGAGGAGGGAGGTGTTCTTTGCACGCGGCAGACCGCATGATACGTAGTGATACTAGTCAGGTATCGGGACTAAAAACTAAATATTAATTTTTAATATAGTTGATATGGAGTTCCGAAAAGTAACGCCTAATACAATCAATTGTAATGTTTATTTCTGTCTGTCAACTTTGAAAATTCATGTGACAGTAAAGACAAATAAATCCTGTGACGAACACACAGCGCCATCTAGCCCCGTGGTAAGCTGCTAAGCTTGTGTTACGGTGACTAGACAACGGATATACTACTTATATTTATTTTTCTTTTGTAAATACATACATACATATTATACATAGAAAGACACCCAGACCAGATACAAATATTTATTTTTAAGCATAAATATTTGCACCCGGCGGGAATCGAACCCACAGCCTTTTGCATTGCAGTCAGGCGTTCGCCCGACGCGCCATTGAGGCCGTCAAAATATTTTCGTAATGTAAATTAGCTTTAGTCTGAGGCTTTAGTGACCTATCTTTTCTCGTTTTTCTAAAGTAGGTACGTAACCAACTTTATTTTTCGCAAGATCAAGTGACTTGATTCGGTTTATCTCCGATATTCGAGTCTCAAGGATTAATTTAATTAATTAAGCTGTTAGACGATTAGGTCTACCCTTATTAAATGTAATTTATGAGTCGACCTAAATATTTTGGACGAGGACGTTCACAGAACATGATTATTTAAACCTTTCAAATTAGGCCTTTGATTTTAATAAATTCTATTTAGGTATAATTGTAACCAGTGACCCGTCCCGGGTTCGCATGGGTGTTCTGCAAGTACTTTGTTTTAGTAATTAGTTCTGGGAAAAGTAGACCTTTAGGAGTACTTTTTTGGAACGACCATATAGATAGATAGATTAACACTTTATTTGCACAACCAACAACAATTAAAATCAGTTTACATTATAATTAACTAGCTGCGCCCCGCGGTTTCACCCGCTAAGTCCCGTTCCCGCCAGAATATCGGGATAAAAAGTAGCCTATGTGTTAATCCAGGTCCCCAGCTACCTATATTTCAAGTTTCATAGCAATCGGTTTAGTAGTTTTTGCGTGAAAGAGTAACAACCTCACATACATACATATATGTATGTATGTGAGGTTGTACATACAAACTTTCGCGTTTATAATATTAGTAAGATAAGTGAGACAAATTACACAGAGAGCTTAAAAGTATAATGCGGAGACATCAAGAATATACCCCCTTTGGTATGCCTATGCTATTTTTGTGAGAGAAATATCACAAATAAGAAATCTCCCACGCAAACAGAAAAATAGGGTCATGGAACCTTTATCCAAGTTTCATTAAAATTGTAAAAATACAAAAGTCGACCTAGATCCTTTAAGGTGTTGTAGTTTCCATCATTTCTGATTAATTTCACTATAATTTCTATTATGGTTTTCGCGATTTTGCATAATAAAACACTTTATTTATCCGGTTTTATCGCGTTTTTATACATTATTTGAACCGAGCTTTCGCCAACTTTACAGTTGGCTTTCTCAAGGTTGACTGAATAATGAATATGAAATAATGAATAAAAACGCGATAAAACCGGATAAATAAAGTGTTTTAATTTCACTATGATTTAAAACTTTAAAGTCCAATATCTCAAAAACGGTTTGTTTTGGGATAGGGTGTATCGTGGTGAAATAAGTCAGAAATGATGGAAACTACAACACCTTAAAGGATCTAAGTCGACTTTTCCTGTAACCCTATAGAGGAATGCCTACCTACATACTGACAAAAGAAAATTTTGGCAGACTCAACTCTATGCAGAGACGTTTCGCTCACTCGGTCAATTAAGACAGTAGTTACTATCATGACAACATTAAAAAGTTGACAGACAGATGGACTGGCAAGAAATAAGAATATTTCTATTGCAATGTGTACATTGGAGGTCTAAAAATATTAAATTGTTTCAACAGTTACGCGCATGCAATAAGGTACCTACAGTGGTTGTATGTAATAAAGTTATATTTTAACATTGATCTCAATTTAAACAGTATCTAAATATATCATCAGAAGGAAGACGGTTATCACAAGCCACTGAAGAAACTGTACATCAAATTCAATGATACTTTGACGGTTTAACCATCATCCAGCGACTGTTCTTAGCATTGTCTTTTCATATTGATGATAGACATAACAATATTGAAAGCGTATTTTGTTTCGCGAAAAAGGAACATGTAATATAAAACATTATATTTACCGGGTTATACTCGCGTTTTTATTTTATAACTACAGATTAACTTTATAAGGTTGACTAAAAAAACACGACTAAAACCCGGTAAAAATTGTAATGTATTATGCAAATTCGCGAAAAGCTTAGACAAAATTAACAAGTAATATGTTTGGGACACCACCTCTAGTACTAGTTCATAATAAATCAATGTCCTGTAAGGCTTATTTTTTATTTTTCAAGCCACAGAACCTTAAAATCAAAACACAATAAATTTTCCAAGTATATTTCGCAAAATTCCCTCAAAATTCAGCTAACGCGAGACATCATAATACTAAAATAGTAAAGCTGACACATTTTGATCTAGCCCCGTTGCTTACAAACTTACTGTTAGTTTAGGACCCTTTATTAGGGGTCTTCGACACTATCTCCGTACGTGTAGCGTTAGCAAAACAAACAGTTCGGCCGAAACAAGGAAACAGTGTGATATTGAGACTCGAACATTTGTCCTATGTACACAATACGTACCTACTACAGACCGGCTAGTTAAGCTTAGCAGCTCCGCAATTGGCTTTAATGATTATGCGTGAACTAGAACGTGAGCAAACTGCCCAGAACACGACGCAATACGCGACTGATAATCCCTGCGAACTGCATCAAAGCACAAGATATACAGACAGTTAATAGGCAGTTGTTTTTTTAAGAGTCTTAGGGCGACTTGCATAAAACTATTTAAAAATATATTTAACTAAATCAATTTAAAAATAATTTATGGGAAATCGAACATTGGACTCCATTTAATTAAGTGGACGATTGATAATATGTTGCAAGACATTGACAGTTCTTGAAATTCTGACAGATTTTAAACACGTTTATCAGCTTAAACATGTTTAGGAACCGTTATGCAAGCCGGCCTTAGTAGGTAGTAGTCTTCCTGGTAGATCGACCGACTCAAAGTCTTTAAAATGCTTTTAAATTGATGATAACAATATTTATTTAGAGGTATTAAAATCCGTCAGGTCAATATTGGTCACACACTTATTATGGTTTCGAAGCCTTAGGACATTTAAGACAAAAATGTTTTTTAACCGACTTCAAAAAAAAGGAGGAGGTTATCAATTCGTCTGTATGTTTTTTTTTTTTTTGTATGTTCACCGATTACTCGAAGACGGATTGACGGATTAAGATGATTCTTTTTTTAATGGATAGGTAGGAGCTCCAAGATGGTCCCATAAAAATTTGATGTGGATCTGATGAGGGTCTTCGGAGTGATGAACGGAAATGCTCCTCAAAACGCATTAATCAATCCAGTTGTTTATCGATTACTCGAAGATGGCTTGAGCGATTGAGATGATTCTTTTTTTAATGGAAAGGTGGGAGCTCCGAAATGGTCCCATAACAATTTGATGAGGATCTGATGAGGATATTCGAAGTGAGGACCGGGAATGCTCCTCAAAACGCTGTATTCAATTCAATTGTTCATCGATTACACGAAGATGGCTTGACCGATTGATATAGTTCTTTTTTTAATGGAAATGTGGAAGCTACGCGGTGGTCCCATGAAAGTTTGGTAAGGATCTGATGAGTATCTTCGGAATTATGCACAGGATAGCATCCCAGAATTCAATAAATTACTCATTTTTGGACTTCTACCAAAAAGAATAGACCCCTAAAGAACTAAGTACCTACAGGTTGATGGGGTACCTGAAACCACCTTCTCATCAGCAAACTCCTCAATAATTAAAATTACGGTAACAATATTGTTGATTTTTAGGTAGGTAAGTATACTAAAAACAGTAAAATAAAATAAAAAATTAACAATTAAAAAACCGACTTCAAAAAGAAACAAAAAATAATTTAAAAAACAAAAAAAAAAAATATTGATAAAAATGACCAAAATAACCTCTACATAGGTACAGAGCCACCGATTAATTAATCTGTTTTATCATCTGAAGTCGGGCAGTTTTACTGGTTGGTTCCATATTGTACTTAATTTGGCTGCCCGACTTCAGATGATAAAACAGATTAATTAGTCGGTGGCTCTGTACCTATGTAGAGGTTATTTTGGTCATTTTTATCAATTCTTTTTTTTTTGTTGTTTTTTAAATTATTTTTTGTTTCTTTTTGAAGTCGGTTTTTTAATTGTTAAATTATTATTTTTTTGTCTAAAATGTTCTAACACCTTTTGAAATTTTATTTTAAATCCACATCAAAATGTCGAAAACAATCTCATTTACAAACGCTACAAACGAAAATATTCAGTCAGAAAATAATCAACAATTTCCGATGAATCCGACAGAGATTTTCAGTTTGGCTGGCTCGTACAGGAGCCTTAAAATCGTGTCTTAGTAAATGTGAAACAGTCCTAAGTCGAGAGAGAATTTGAATTTCATCTGTACTATACATAGAAGCTGCACTGTAATACGTAGCCGTGCTATACTTATATTGTAACGTACTGATCCAGTCTATTCCAAAACAGAGTTTTTATAGTTATTGGTTTTGAGAAAGCTGAACGTCAGAATGTGATTTCACACATTTTATTACAATCCTTCAACGGTAGAGGGTCAAATATTTAAAGTAAGTAAGTAGATGTGAACCCTATTACGCAAACGCTTAGAGAAGTGCCTAGTTAAACAATTGAGCAACTTCTAAATTTAAAATTTTGTATGTAATGGGAATTTTTGAGGTTGAGATCTGCTTAATTGCTTAAGAGGGTTTAATTGCTTAATCCTCGAGTATTCGTGTTTTTCCGTAAGGATTGATTTAGTTATTAGTGGACTTCATAAAATTGTTTTGGGTAAGATCAAAGAACACATCGAGACGCTTCACCCGCGCCGTAAGCGGTAACGTTTCCTCGGTTATGGTACCCTTGGTACAGTTACAATGTTAAAAACTGACTTCGACTTCAAAACACAATTAACACGGTTTAAACTTTGCAACTGTACCCAGCTTACCTTCCGAAGTAGCCCTCAAATTTTGAGTAGCATTTCTGTATTCGGCCCTATGCCCTTAGGCTGAGAACGACAACTTCCGAAAACGACAATTCCTAAACCGATAACTTCCGAAAATTAATTGAAATTGTAATTTTTATTTCTTTGTTTTTATTGCTCAAGGCATATTTTATTAAACTTTTTTTTTTGCAAGGAGATATATTTTCAAAAACAAACAGTATAACATGACACGTCATTCCCGTGTAGCTCAGTGGTTAGAGCACTCGTCTGGTTAGCGAGGGAGCACAGGATCGAATCATGTCAAGGGAATTTTAAAAAACAAAATATCCTTCCAAAAATATTTCCAAATTGTAATTTTTCGTAAGACCGATCGAACTTTTGCACAGAAAATTGTTTCGTATTTGTTATCACGTATTTTTGTAGATGTTCACAATAGTCGTTGAAGTCGAGTCCATCAGACTAAGTGCGTGAGTGAGTCTCCGCTCGGCAGCGTTCGAGAGCCCTCGATTTGTTTGGACGCGAACAAGTGCCTCCATGATGGCCGTCAACACGTTCACTATGTTTGTGTACTATGGCCACCCAACTAAACTTTTGGATTCGAATATTATACGTACATGAGATAATCTATACTAATAAATTTCAATTTTCTGACATACCGTTTGCTATAGAAAAACACATATATGTTTGCAAAACATTTTCAAATTAACGGCTGGGCCTGGGACTTAATAAAATGTAGTACTGGGTCCCAGACAAGTAGCACTTTTCAGCCATCTTCCCTATTGAAATTATTAGTGTTAATTTCTTCAATGATTTTTGCGATTTTGCATGATAAAACACTTTATTTATCGGGTTTAATCGCGTTCACCTTGAAAAAGCCAACTGTATAGTAGGCGAAAACTCGGTTCGTTTAAAACCATGAATAAAACGCGATTAAACCCGATAAATAAAGTTTTATTAGAGTGTTACTGATAGCCTCCCGAAGCATCCTGACTTTTAAGGAGATATGGACCTACAATTTGCGAAGGCTGGTCTCATGAAAGTATTCAGTTGGTTTTAATATTTACCAAGAATTTGATACAACGGATCTAGCGGCACTTACTCAAACCACAATCTTAAAATAGACGTATCATTGTAAACACAACCTACCAAACTATAGGCAAATAGGTATACATAGTATAAACATCCACGTACCTAATAACCAAAACCGACCTATAAATATCAGAGACAAGACAATTCCCCGTGACAAATATGTTTTCCCTTAATTTTACATTCACCCTTTATGGTTAAGGTGAAGTACATGGGCGGAAAATTTCTTTTCTTTCCTAGTTTATTTTTTACAAAAATAAATATACAGTTGAATAATGATCTTTGAATAATAATGATGCAGCTGTAAAATTCAAATATAGGCGATTATTTATTAATGTGCGTAGAATACAGCTTAGCCTGCATTAGGTACGTACCTCATATATTTTTTTCTAATTTATAATACTTTCAAAGCCTAGTTAAAAACTAAGCACCCAGAAAACTATGTCCTAAGAAGATAGGTAGATTAACTCCTTATTGCAACACCAAAATAAAAAAATACATTATATAAACACATTTAATTCCTTAAAACTAGGTCGCACAATGTGAGGCCTCATCGCTTAAAGCTACCTCTTCCAGGCGACCAGGAAAACCAGGAGGAGTATTACCTCCTGATTTTCAAGGATTTTATTTCGTTTTTAATAGGATATCACTTTGAGTTTCAACTTTATATTTTTTACAAAAAACTTAGAATTCGCCAACCGGAAGTATTTGCGCACCTTTATGTAAATTTGAATAGTGACGTTACCGCGTTACGTCATTTACCTCATAGTAACGATCGCATAAAACATTTAAAGAAGCTTGCACACTCGGTATGACTTGTACTAGTATCCGTAGGGTTCCCATCCATACCATAAAATATAGTATTACTAGCTGCGCCCCGCGGTTTCACCCGCGTAAGTCCCGTTCCCGTGGAAATATCAGGGTAAAAAGTAGCCTATGTGTTATTTCCGGTGTCGAGCTACGTATATTCCAAGTTTCATCGTAATCGGTTCAGTAGTTTTTGAGTGATTGAGTAACAATGGCAAATATATATGTTATCTTGTACTAATTTTACAAGAACCTGCGACACTAAATTTTTGTATTTTCATCTCTTGTCAACAGTTGGTAAAAAAAACTTTATTTTAGCATCAAATTATATATTTTAGGAAATAAGTGTTGGCAACCCTAAGTATCCAACGCTCACCAGCTCATAGTGGGGAAAATATTAAGCACAATCCTTGTGATTCTGCTCGAACCAAAGTAAACTGGTCTCATTCAAAATGCATTTACGGTGCCTGCAACAGTTTAGTTGAGGTTTAAAATGTAATACTCTTAGTTCCCATTTACAATCAAGAAACAACAGTGTTTAACCACGGTTTAATTTTGAAAATGTAAATTAGTTTTTTTTTACAATTTTAGTAGGTTAATAAATTACATCTGCACTTGTTTTCGGTATAGTTTGAATGTATCTAGTCACCATTACACAAGCTTAGTTATTAACAGAGACACTGTGATCATACATTTTTAAATTAAATTAATTTAAAAAATTAAAAGTAAATTAATGTAAGTAATAACTAACAGGTAATTATTAAATCAAATTTACTACCTATCATTTTTATGAAATACACCAAAATGGACTCACAAAAACACGGTAAAATACTAGGCAAATTGGATAAGTAAGATTCAGTGAATCAGGTCTAAATAACGTGTACAAAGACTGGTATAAATAAACACAGAATTCTGTTAAAACACCATGATTTTAAATTCTTAAGCCATAATTAAGTTTAAATAAACCTTAAATTAAATATTAATTTAGTTTCCGTACCTACTTAGATACAAACATCCGATTAGAACGAAATAAAATAATTTTCCTCATAATTTTGTTTCGTTCTATCACTGAAAATAGAAGTTATGAGTTGCTGCATCCCGCGGATTCACCCGCATAAAATCCCTATCTACATACCTAGTGTTATCGCAAACAACTACCAATATAAATCAGTTCACAATACGTCAGCCAACCAAAAAGACAAAGGGCCGAACCTTCTCGCACTTTCCGCAAATCACCTCGTCTTATTAAAACGTCAGTGAGACAAATCACTCAGCCTGCGGTCCGCACAATTAATAGCCAATTCTGTAATTACTCCATATGTGGGTGACACTTCCCTAATTGCTTGTCAAAACTTAATAAATCCGTGGATACCTTGGAGCATGTTTAACTAGACGGCCCCAGCGGCCGATCGCAAACTTTCTGTAGACCGTTCGTTTTAGTTAGGTGACTCGCTAGTCTCTAGCCGCTAACCCTGACTCCTGCCAATGGGGAAGTAGCCTAACAATAGCTATGGCATCAGAAGGAAGACATTACAAAGTCCCGGTACTATTTGAAAGTTTGACGTTTTTAGCGTCATTCATCGACTTAAAATTTACAATGTCATTAAATATCATCGCAGTCGTTTATTCGCTTTAGGACAGATTCGCTTTATGACAGATTAGCTTTAGGACAGATCCGCTTTAAGGCCACAGTCAATTTTCAATCTCAAATTTGACGCTTGTCAAATAACACTTGACATTTCTCCAAAGAAAAGTATTTCGATAAATGTTAATTGACAACCGTCAAATTTGAGATTGAAAATTGATTGCGATGATATTGAGAGGAGGCTGAAATAAATGTTTTGTTATGAAAATTAAGGAATACGGGCTTTGAGTGCATGCCACTTAGCGCTCAAGGCGCAAAACAAGCCGCCTGCCTGTAATGGCGTAGCCTAATAGTTGGCGCTGTACTACTACTACCTTCTTCAAACATTAATTACATATGTTCAAACATGTGTGTAATTGGGAAGGTCTAATATAAATATTGACCGCAGATAAATATTACTAACAGCAAGCTTACAGTGACAGAAGTCATACCTTTTAACTACGAGAAATTTTGGCGATTCTTTACCTTGTTAACAAATCAAAATCTCTGTTATGATTACTACCTACGCATTTTAATTGACGGAAAAAGTAATTCGGGTGTTATATTAAAACTATAAGTTGAGGTATGTGAGTTTATGTGTTTGTTTATCTGTCTGTGGTATCGTAGCTTTAGAACAGATGAAGCTTTTCGATTATATTTCTGTCTAAAGAAATACTTATTAAGATTTCTTTATTTATAAAATTACAAAAAAAAAACCTCTAAGTCTTATGATCTAGAATCTAGACTATCTCATTTTGGACGCAATGGTCATGCACCTTAGTTATAAGGCGTCAAACTTATTGTAACTTGTATGTAATTAGTACTAGTATTTTTGATAAATGTTTTGTAAGATTCATATTAATAAATAAATAAATAATCTAGACTTGTAGCAAAACACTTTGATGTACCTGCCTATCTACGCATGCAATCCTTCGAGAACACGCGCGACGTTCCTAGAAGCGGCGGGAAGGTGCGGGAGGCGCGAGTGGTGGGGCGGCGCGGACGCATCCCTACCGCTCGCTATATAAGGAGACTCGCCGCCCGTAGTAAATCAGTTAGCTTAGGACCTTCTCCTGAGATAGTCGCAAGACAGTCCAGAGAATTCCCCCTAAAGTAGTAAGCGAGGTAGTCGCAAGACAGCCCACTTAACTGCCCAGTAACTCCCTCTCGAGCACAGATCGAGGTAGTCGCAAGACAGCCCGTTTTTCCGCTCTAGTTCGCTTCCTGAAACTGTGTGTAGACTAAAGGTTGCTACTGAAT
Source organism: Idaea dimidiata (assembly GCA_949358125.1). Lineage (NCBI taxonomy): Eukaryota > Metazoa > Arthropoda > Insecta > Lepidoptera > Geometridae > Idaea > Idaea dimidiata. The sequence continues at coordinate 5,072,109 of OX442340.1, forward strand.
AAAAGGTATCTACAAACCACCTTCTGTTTAGTATCAAAACCCACCTACAAACTGGCGCTCAACGTGAAAAAGTTGAAGGAAGAGGAAGAAAATAGTAGTGAAGAAGAAGAGGAAAACATGGCAATTCAAATGACAAAGGAGCAATTTGAGGAATTAGTAAGTCGTATTCCAGCATCACCCCCCATCTCAAATAAAAATTTTACGAGGTGTACGCTGCGGTTCCACGGGGAGCGGGAAGTCAACAAAGTGGAAGAATTTGTAAACGCCTTAAGCATTTATAAAAAGATCGAGAAAATAACAGACCAAGATGCTTTGGAGGGACTACCGCTATTACTACGGGATACAGCCAGCACATGGTGGATTGAAATAAAAACATGGTCGGCAGCGCTAGCAGCGATTCGTTCGGCGTTCGCTTCAAAATCCCAACCGCACGAAATTTATATTGAGCTGTTCGAAGATCGACAGGGTGAACATGAACCTATCGACTCTTTCTTGTGCCGGAAGAGGGCGTTGCTCGGCATGCTGCCAAACAAGCGTCACAAGGAAGAAGAGCAGCTAGACCTCATCTACGGGTTACTAAAGATTGATGTCCAAAGCAAAGTAGCCCGCAAAGAAGTGAAGACCTTCACAGACCTGGTGGAAAAGGTGAGACACATCGAGTCCCTGCAAAAGGCCACCAATAATAAACAAATAAAGGAGGACCAAAATCCAAGTCCCTTTTTAAAGAAGAAGCGTGAATATGTAAAACGATGTACGTTCTGCAGCCGAAAGGGACACACAACAGAAATATGTCGCTTCCGAATTGCCCAGGAACTAGCCAAATCTGAAAGAAACAGCAAGATACCAGCCGAGACAGTGAAGGAGGAAAGCCCCATCACTTGTTATGGATGTGGAAAACTAGGGGTGTTTCGCAGCAACTGCACCACTTGCAAAACAAAGGATAGTCCACCGAAACTAGTGCATTTCCATGCGATGGATTGGGCGATCCAAAGTTCAGCGAAAGTCCCGACTATAGACATTCTGTTCGCAGGAATTAAAGGGCACGCAAACATAGATACAGCTGCACGAACCAGCGTCGCTGGCATTAAATTGTACAATATAATGAAAGAGACAGGAGTCATTTTTGAAGACAAACAAACGGTTGTTAGTTTAGCTGATGGTACTAATAAGGAAATGGCGCTCTTGTCGGCGAAAGTAATAATTACCATTGGGAATCGCAACCTGCCAATTAATTTCACCATATTCCCAGAAGCTGCTAACAACCGAACGCTCCTTGGAATTGATTTCTTAGAAGAAAACGGAATTATACTAAATTTGGCCCAAAGGTTTTGGTACTTTATAAAAGAACCAAATACTAAATACCAATAAGTCTGTAGGCAAGACCACTACTAACAAATCTAACGAAGAAAAATCAAAGCTGGAAATGGACAGAAGAACAGGCAAAATCATACGAAACCCTGAAAAAAGCATTAACGACGGCACCTGTATTGAAACAAGTGGATTATAACTTACCATATATAATAAAAACAGATGCCAGTAATTATGCAATCGGAGCAGCTCTCCTGCAGGGGGAGGGTGAAGATGAACACCCTATCGAATATGCCAGCCGCCTTCTTACACCAGCAGAACGAAATTATACAGTAACCGAAAAGGAAGCTTTGGCCATTGTATGGGCTATATCAAAATTTAGAAGATTCATTGAAGGTTCAAAATTTCTAACCATAACAGACCATCAGCAATCACTAAGTACGAACATAGAGATGACCAACATCCAGTTCCCCTTGTACCCATTCGACGTCGAGGACGACCAAGGAAGAACAATATCAACACAAATCCTGGTCCTCATACGGGACGTTAATGAGTACCAGAGGGGGAGAATGTAGCAAAACACTTTAATGTACCTGCCTATCTACGCATGCAATCCTTCGAGAACACGCGCGACGTTCCTAGAAGCGGCGGGAGGGTGCGGGAGGCGCGAGTGGTGGGGCGGCGCGGACGCATCCCTACCGCTCGCTATATAAGGAGACTCGCCGCCCGTAGTAAATCAGTTAGCTTAGGACCTTCTCCTGAGATAGTCGCAAGACAGTCCAGAGAATTCCCCCTAAAGTAGTAAGCGAGGTAGTCGCAAGACAGCCCACTTAACTGCCCAGTAACTCCCTCTCGAGCACAGATCGAGGTAGTCGCAAGACAGCCCGTTCTTCCGCTCTAGTTCGCTTCCTGAAACTGTGTGTAGACTAAAGGTTGCTACTGAATAAAAGGTATCTACAAACCACCTGCTGTTTAGTATCAAAACCCACCTACAGACTTATTCCGTCTAAATAATCTTGAAGCATTTTATTCTTGTTATCAGCCTTGTTTGCCGTTCGTTGAAATATCACAATAACTAAGACATTTTTATTTCTATTCAGTTCAGTTCTAAAGATAAGCTAAACGGAGACGCTAAATGGAGTGTAGATACAGGATGTTTTTCGCTTCAGTGGATGCACTTTTGTTAGGCACATTGTATCTACGACTAGGTACCTACAGTACCTGTGAGGGAAAAATTTAAACTTATTATTTTGGAACATGCTGTAGATATAAACCGCATATAATAAAAATAAAAACTTTTTTTTTAATTGTTTTTTTTTATTATTTAGTTTCTTTTGTTTAATGTCTTAGGTTCTATTTAGGTCTTGCAATAAGGAAATCATGGCAAAATTCATTGTATAAATCAGAGATATGTAAAAACTTCTAGATACGTAATAGGGCGAATTTCTTGGCGACACAAATCTAAGCTAGCTAGCCAAAGAAACCTTAGTTCCATCCCAGCTCACGTTACGATCACCCGCTTGTAACACAGTACATTTAGTTTACTTTCACAACATTATTCACAGACAACAATGCCTTCGTGCGTATTTAGGCGATGCACGAATTATACTCCAAAAAATGGCAAAAATATTTCATTTGATACGTAAGTAAAGCTGTATTTATTTATTTTAGTTTATTTTTTGGAAAAGTTTTTTTTCCAAAAACTCAACGAAGTTTTTGACTTTGACGTTTTATCATTCTCTCCTAACCGCTATAAGATGTCATAATAATATTATGACATCTCTTTCTTACGTCATGCAAGTAGCATTGAGTCTCATGTTTTAGAAAGAGATAACAATAGTTTCGTCTATTTCTTCTTTAAATTATGTGAATGAATATAAATAATGAGGTTGTATAGCATACTTTGTGGCGCTTTTCAATATCGACTTGTCCTGCAATGGCGTCTCTATAACTTTAATAGACTAATTGGTATAAATTAAAAATAAATCTAGTCGGTAATAATAATTCGACAGATTAGACGCGTTGAAATTATTTATTTTGTTACATCTATTTTGTTTAGTTATTTTTAAGCAGTAGGTAGTTTTACTTACATTTCAGAAACATTTAAGTTATAACACACTATAATCACATCTAGGTACACTCGTATACTTAAAAAAATAAAATAATAAAAGCAACGATTAAAACTGAAATTGATTTTCATTATAATTCAACATCGCGAAAACAAGAAAAAATTACACAATACCTTATTACTAGGTACATTTACATGTGACTATATTTACTAGAAAACGAAATGAAAAGACAAGTATAAGTTTCAGAAAATCGCAAAATTCAAAATCAAATAACCTACATTGCATAATGCTCAATAGCTAATCTCTCAATCAACTGCCATTGATTCCATATCAAGAAATTCAAATTTACTATCTCAAGCGAGAGACGAGCAAAATTCAAGTCTTTGATATTTTTCACCGACCTTCCCCGAAGATCGCTGCAATTACGAGCTTATCTGTTATGGGGATTTCCTGAGCGAGTTTAAATAAGGGTCTAAGTCCACAGTAGATTAGCATCGATGGATCATGTCCTACCCAGCTTGGGCATGATCCATGATCCGTCAGTGACAGAATGACGTGATCACGGAAAGTTATTTTATCGACCCATATTTTGACATAGAAGTTTATGATAATAACACTTTATTTGGGCTGTCGTGTAAAAATAATAAATATTGCACAACTTTACACACAATTCAACAATCTAGTCTCAAACTTAGCACTAGGTTTGTGCTAAGGGTACTAGACAACGGATATACTATACAAGATTTAACGAGTAAGTCCTTTTAATCCGAAAGGGGGTTGTTCTAGACGTCTAGGCGAACACCTTTTCTTCTACGACTTTTGAAAATTCGAACTTTTTTTTTGAAAATTTTTAGATTATGTTTCACTGAAAAAACAGCTGTTTTTGAAAATAAAGGTAATTGAAGGTTTGATTGTAGTAGACCAAACTAAATGAAAGGACAACATAAGGTCAATAACTTCGAACTCTAAGAAACAGCTGATCTTCAAGTAAACTTTACACTTAAAATTTTCGAAAAGTACTTCGCGAATTTCCAAAAGTCATAGGACCAAAGTTGTTTGCCTAGACGTCTAGAACAACCCCCTTTCGGATTAAAAGGACTTACCCGTTACATCTTGTATACATATTACTTTTATTTTTAATAAATAGTACATATAAGAAACAAGAATAATAAGGAGGTAGGTATACTCGGGTATATAATAGTTGGAGAAGTGGCCGATAATAAAATAAATTACAGTTCAATATTGTTTATAAAGTTCATGATTAATTGTGATATGTTAGTTAAAACAAGTCATAAATGTTGAAAAGATGATTATTACTGTAAATTTATCACTAAAATTAATCAAAAACATATTAAACATCCCGTGTTTGAACCATTTTAGCACCTAGTGGAAATATTCTGGATGGCTTAGGTATTTTTACACGACTGCCAAAGGAACTGTTATGTTTTATACCCACCTGTTTATCTTTTTATTTTTATAAATTTTCAGAAAAAAAGAACTATAATAGGACTTATAAAATAGAACTATAAATTATTTAACGTGGAGTAAGGTCGGTGTAGTGTAAACATGCTGTATTTTTTGGTAACAAGAACTTTCAAAATTGACAGTCAGAAACAAAAAGTGGTAAAACTACTCCGATCTTACGCCATGTTTATTAATAAGGCTATAAATGATAATTATTCTGTGGCCTTAAAATCAATGTTGGCTATAATATAAAGGATTCTAGTTTTTTTTAAATAATATATTTACAAATGGAATATGCAGTGTAAACAATGCCACCAAAAAACATAACACTTCCTTTGGCAGTCGTGTAATAAGAACCTCAGCTCTAAATCTTCATTTGTTAGACATGGTTTTACGCTTTACTTTTAACAATATTTACGACTTGACACTGTTTTACAAAAATAAACTACGTAGATAGTTAATTCTGTTTTTAACTTGTAAGTTAGATAATTTACAAGTTAACTTTTGGTCAATGGTCTCACTACACGGGATGCCGAAGATGGTGCGAAGTGGAGACGCAAAAGCAGGAAAGCGGACCCCGGGCTCCCGAGAGGGATGCAACCGAGTACATCGCTCAGATGATGATGATGATGATGATGATGATGATGATGAAGTTAGGTAATTTACAAGTAAACTTTTCACGTTGATTTTTTGATATATTTTTCTTATTTCCGTGGTTGAGCTCGTTCACACAAAGACAAATTGTGTATTTTTTAAGAGTAATTTTTAAACTTTTTATTTTCATGATACGTTTTTTTTGTTGACGGGAGCAATGTTTTATATACCCATGTTTACTCGCTTCACGAATACTAAAAAGAGTTTTGGCGGGAATGTGTTAAGGAGATGTGTTGCTAAATTTTCATTTTTGTGAAACTTAGTTCAAATGCGTGTAAATTGTTTAATTTCGGGGGATTAATCAATTTACTTTCGTGAAGGTGTACAAGTGTAAATAAAAATGAAAATCGGTGCAAAACATGAACTTTAGCTTAGTGTTGTCTCCAAAGCTCCGGGAACAAACATTGTAAAAAATATTTAAAAAAATAAAAAAACCCGACTGCTGTTTTAACAGAAAAGTGAAAAACAAGATGCTTCTAGTAGCTTTAGGAATGGTGGATGCAGTCGGGTGGGACTCCAAATAACATAAAGATAGTATACCTAATTATATAACACTAAGTATTTGGTGTTATTAAACTTATTCACCTTTTATTTGGAGTCCCACCCGACTGCATCCACCATTCCTAAAGCTACTAGAAGCATCTTGTTTTCACTTTTCTGTTAAAACAGCAGTCGGGTTTTTTATTTTATTAAATATTTTTTTATTTATAGCTTTTCGGTTTTTAGAGATCAGATTTAATTACACCAGAAGAAATTTATTAATTCTAGATGTATATACTCCAGTAGCGAGGACGTGCATTGCTTGTTTTTGCTTACTCAGGGTGATAAGTACAAGAGCTGGCGGTTTCCTATCCAGCGCGGGAACGCCGCCAGCATCTTGGGCGCAATGCCTCGGGTTGTTGTTGCTGACAACTTCTTTTAGATTATTACGTAGGTATTGTTTTCTTTGAAAAATAAAGTGGTTATTTAAGTCCACAAACTAGTAAGAAGATACTTAAGTATAAAACGTAGTGATTATATTCTCTTTGCTTAAGTATTTTATGTCATGTCATCTCTGCCAATTCCTTCAAACTCGGCGTCAAAGTCAAATCCATAGATGAGATAAATATTTATACAAGTCAAATCGAAAAGTTTTTAATTAACGTTCCGTTGTTCTTGCGAAAATTACCTGCGTAATCATAATGTCATGTAGTAGCAACATAACTTTCGAAGTTAACCATTAGAATTACTATTAGAATAGATTATTCACATGCACGCGGATTGTTTTCGCATGCGAATATTGAAATCCAGAGGTAGTGCTAAGCCATAAATTGAAGTAAGTAAAAAGAATATATAAACGTCATTATCATTAAAGACAAGACAACCGAGCCGAAGGCAAGTGACATATTAATGAAGACAACCTACTTAAACGACTTCCGATAATTTTATAATTAATTATTTTAAAACTTAATTGTAAAACTTTACAAGCAATACTTTTCAAATGTAAATTTACGAAAGAATAAAACATATCGTTTGAGTGAACAATGTTACGCGTTTTCACTGTTTTTTATGGTCTTTACAAATCTTGGTTAATAGCGTTTTACATCATTATTTTTATTTATTTATTATTTGAATGTACCCTATGTCACTCTCACGGTCATGACGAATCTAACGACGTATCGTTTATCTAAATCGACCCAGCCGTTTAGGCCCTACGACGGCACAAAAATAGGTCACATACATACATACATACATACACTCACGGCAAAAACATAACACTTCCTTTGGCAGTCGTGTAAAAACAGTCCCCCTTTTGTACAATGATTACCTCGACTTGACTTTAACTATGACGACTTGACTGTTTCGTTCAATGCAAATAACTTGCAAATATTGATAATACTTGACACTGACAAATGTCCGAATGGAAAAGCCATTTTAAAGAAGAAGAATTATAAAAAATAACGGATACGGAAACGTCTTTTAAAAACAGACATCATACCATTCGTTAAAATCGCGTTGAAAAAACGCGATTCCGAATTCAATATGATCGTCCATCTGTCGTGACGTATTGTGGTTTTTGACGAATCGTCAAAGACGTTTCCCATGTGATAAACCGTAACGTTAGAAAAATATTTTTCGTAATCAGCGGAAATTTTTCAAACTTATTCATCATTTATTTATGCGACTATACAAACCTTTCCAAAATGTCGATTCTCCGATGCGTAAACTCCACTGTAACTGCCGAAAATATGTTATTTTCTTTCAAGAAAGACTGTTTGAAAATCATCGCATCATTTTCTTTGGTAAAACAAAGAACTTGTAAATACAATGAACAGTGTTCACTGAACAATTTCGTTCATATACCGCAACCCGGTTCCTAAAATATACAATACGATGGTTTCTTTACAGTAGATTATTAGCTATACCTAATGGATTCTAAAGTTCACGTTTTCTAAATTAATAATATTGATTTATCGATTTACAAATTTAACGAGACTCAATTGTTTAGAGAAGACTAGCATATTATTATCTTCAGCTGTGGTATCATCTAATTAGCATCCACCGCTAGTAGTTGCTAAGTTGCAGTACATTGCTGCTTTGACGTAACGTGGTTGTTACCGGTGATTACTTCAAAGCAGCAATGTAGAATACGAAATATGTTTCTTGACAGTACATAGCAACTAGTAGCGGTAGATGCTAATTATATGTTACCACAGCTGATGAGGTTTTCAACATCGAGAATGGGAATAGCGAGGTGGGCAAAATTAAAATTCGCTAAATTGTAGTGGATGGTAAATATATAGAAGCAATAATTGCCAAGTGAGACCCCAGCGTCGATAGACTAATCGGTATGTCGCTACCCCCAGATTGGGTTAAGATGCGTTGTTGGTTCGAATCCCGCTCGACGTCGGCCGTGCGTTATTGCGTTATCGTGCGAAATATATTTTCTTTAAAAACAGGTTCTATGAACTCCCAGTGCAGGCTTAAGCACTTAAAAATAACAATGTCATTTAAATTTAAAATTTCCTCCGGATTAGAGGTAATTTTCCATCTAGAATCATGGATTATTTTTGTGTACTTAATTTAATGTCACTTTATCATTTAATTCACTTAGGTATCTACTTTAAGGCGACCGAAGATTACAATTGAGTTCAAATTGTTCATCAAGGTTATATAGAGCTAGCAGCGCCGCGGTTTCACCCGCGTAAGTCTCGACCCCGCGCGAATATCGGCATCACTAGTAGCCTATATAACCTTCTTTGACAAATTTACTAGCAAACACAAATAGTTTTTTTTAATTCGAACCAGTAGTTCCTGAGATTTGCGTGTTCAACCAAACAAAAAAACAAACAAACTCATCAGCTTTATATTATTAGTATAGAATCCATCAAACTAGTCGTGCTCATTTTCTTTACAGAGCCCTTAGTATGAGTTTTGATAGTTTATCGTCTCGATGAAACTGGCAGTTTACTTCATACATTTTCCATCAGCGCCCCTAGCGGTAACTATTATGAACTATAATAATGTATGGAAGTAAACTGCCAGTTTCATCGAGACGATAAACTATCAAAACTCATACTAAGGGCTCTGGTGTCTAGTTCCGAACTTGAGGGAAGATCCAACAAACATTTTTAGACAAATGATTTGGTGATACCAACTTTTCTTTTAAAAACTAACATTGTAGATTAAAACTTTAACTTAAACCCGAAACTTTATTCAACCAGTTACAAAGGTCAACTAACCTAGTTGCAAACTCGGTGCCAATGTGTTTAACCAAGGTCTCATACTCCTAACATCAAACTTTGTGCAAGCATAGAAACTTAAACGAGAAATTAGGTAGCTTGTAAAAATCAACTAGAAATTCTTAGTATCACAAAATATGTCTTTGTAAGAAGATTTGACTCCCTCTGTGGCGCGACGGGCAAAGCAACGCAACGCTTTGATTCTCGCCGGGAACAAACATTTCTGCTGACCATAAACCGTATATCCGTTGTCTGGTCCATAGTACAAGCCTAGTGGTTAGTTTTGGGCAAGATAGCGCTGTGTGTAATGTCGTGCATTATTTTATTTATTATTATTATTTATTTAAATAACTAAACAATGGTGCAACTTGCAACAATGGCGAAGATAAAGTGCTTATATTTTCTTTTGTTGCTTTTTCTTTTCTTTTGTTTTTTTGTTCGTACTTATGTGTGTGTTTGTTGCCAATAAATGTTTTTCTATTCTATTATATTCTTTTTCTATATTCGTCGAAATAAATCCGTATTGAAATACGGATTAAAAATAGGAACGAATATTGATTTCAATTCAGATCAATTTTATCAGATGCAAGCATTTTCATCCGACTACCTAATATCCCCTAAAAGTTGTAAATTCGTCGCTCTATATTTTTGTGGTTTACGTATGTTCACCGATTATGTCTTTGAGGATTATCGCTTTTAGCGCTAAAGCCGCCCATTTGTTTTAGTTTTAAAGTTTCTGTGTGTAGGTATATCCGATTATCTTAAATAAAAATAAAATAAATAAATCCTGTGACGAACACACAGCGCCATCTAGCCCCGTGGTAAGCTGCTAAGCTTGTGTTACGGTGGCTAGACAACGGATATACTACTTATATTTATTTTTCTTCTTTAATTTACTTCTTACTAATGTTATAAACGGGAAAGTTTGTATGTACGTGATTTTGTTACTGTTTCACGCAACTACTGAACCGATTGCGATAACACTTGGAATATAGGTAGCTGGATACCGGGATTAAACTATAGGCTGATTTTAATCCCGATATTCCCGCGGGAACAGGACTTACGCGGGTCAAACAGCGGGGCGCAGCTAATCTTACATTATGTATGTGTATATTATTGTTAAACAAATAAAGTGTACATATAGGTATATATCTATTAGAGTGGATTTTTCAAATCCCTAGATAGAGATATTCTGACATATAAAATGTAACACCACCGAACGAAAAACGTCACTATGATATTTAAAAAGACAATAAATCTGAATTTAGAAAATCAAAATTTAAAGGCTTTTAAATTTGGTTGAGTTCGAACTTATTCGACAGATATCTTTTATCCGTGGAATGAAAAATCGGCTCTTATTCTAATAAACTGCACTACAGTACCTAATCGTAACCTTACTAATATTATAAACGCGAAAGTTTGTATGTATGTAAGTATGTATATGGTATGTATGTATGTGAGGTTGTTACTCTTTCACGCAAAAAGTACTGAACCGATTGCGATGAAACTTGGAATATAGGTAGCTGGGGACCTGGATTAACACATACTTTTTATCCTATTATTCCCGCGGAAACGGGACTTACGCGGGTGAAACCGCGGGGCGCAGCTAGTCATGATAGGTGCCATTTTGTCGTATTAGTTTCCATCTCCAATTATTTTAATGTCACTAAAATATTTATCCCTACCCAGATGACACCAAATGTAAAGTTGGTGAAATGTTGGTACAGCATTGATACAATACTGTCAATAAATAAAACTCGAGTTAAAGCGAATAAGATTGTGTTTTATTAAGTGCTAAAATATTAATTTCTTCATTTTCTTTCGATTTTGCTTAATAAAAAACTTTATTTATCGGGTTGAATCGCGTTTTATTCATGGTTTTAAGCGAACTGAGCTTTCGTTAACTTTACAGTTGGCTTTTTCAAGGTTGACTGAGAAGTAATTTGTCTATTTTAACATTCTAACAAGTTACAGTAAACGTTCCAGTGTACGCAGACTATTATAGAGTTATTGTAATACTATTCTATTTAAATCCTTCCTTCCTACTAATATTATAAATCCGAAAGTCTGTTTGTTTGTTTGTTTATTTGTTTGTTTGTTCCCTCTTCACGGTCAAACGGCTCAACCGATTTGGATGAAAATTTGCATAGGGATAGTTTAAATGATGGAGAGTAACATAGGATACTTTTGATCCCGAAAATCCCGCGGGATCGGGACTTACGCGGGTGCTAACTATTTATTGGATGAAAATTTGCACATCGATAGTTTAAATGATAGAGAGTGACATAGGATACTTTTGATCCCGAAAATCCCGCATGATCGGGACTTACGCGGGTGATAACTATTCAATAAATGAAAATCGACACAGGGGTAGGGTAAGTTATGTAGAGTGGCATCATGATCATCGTCATCCTTCGTCATCGTCATCGTCACTTACTAATGAAATACAAACTTTACTTTACTTCACCTACCAACCGCAGTGTAGTCGCCCATTGAAGTACTGTTGAAGCCAGGCGCTACCGCGCCTGGCATCATCAGTACTTCCCTGGTCGTCCGTTTAAGTGTGGATTTTTGCATTGCGGTAGGTAGGTGTTCGAACAATGCGGGTTCGCAACTTGCGCGGGTGAAACCGCGGGGCGCAGCTAGTTACTTATAATAATTTTTATCCCTAGCTACTAAAATATATTTTTATGTAACTTCTTAAGCAGCTCTTTCATTTTTATTATTATTTCATACTAGCTGTTACCCGCTGCTGTTTTACTCTGCGTAGAAATAGTGCATAGCCGACTTTTTCGTTCATTCCTCGGGTTCTACTAATTGGATTTCGATGTTAAGTATACCACGAGGTTCCTCGAAAATAGAACTATCCAATATTGAAAACAAGTATGACAGACATGCATTTTTAAAATCTATAAGATATATATAAAAGAAAGTCGTGTTAGTTACACCATTTATAACTGAAGAACGGCTAAATCGATGTGTCTGAAAATTGGTGGGGAGGTAGCTTAGAACCAGGAGAAGGACATATAATACTTTTAATCCCGCGGGAACTGAAACGGCAACGGGACTTACGCGGGTGAAACCGCGGGGCGCAGCTAGTTACTTATATAATTTTGTTGTACTACTTTTAATAAGTCCCGTAGACTTTTTTAAAATTTACTTCCAAGTACAGAATTTTAATCCTCTCTTCCTTTATTATAAGTATAGATTCCTCACTGAAGCCGATTTACGACGAAGGTAATAATAATTCACATAATAGTTTCAGGTTTCATCGAACCCATCGAATAATATGTCTTTGAGCAGGCCTTAACTAGCCATTAAGCCGAAACTGTGTAAGATCCTGTGTCAATATTTGCCTTCGATGTCAATATCGTCGCTTAATATTAACTTTGTTGGTTTATGAAGGTGTTAGACCTGTATTGAGGTGGTTGGTCTGAGACGAAAGTGGGGAAATTTGGGCCTGAAGGGTCGAGAACGGTTGAGTGTTCAGAGGCAGAAGTTTCGGTGTGACTTCTTGATAGGAGAAAATCAAGTTAATACAAGGTGTTACGGGTAGTCCTTTTAAGCCGAAAGGGGGTTGTTCTAGACGTCTAGGCGAACAACTTTTGTTCTACAACTTTTGGAAATTCGAAGTAGTTTTCGAAAATTTTAAGTTTAAAGTACTTAAAAATCAGCTGTTTCTCAGAGTTCGAGTTTATTGACCTTATCTTGTCCTTTCATTTAGTTTAGTCGACAACAATCGAAACTACAATTACGTTTATTTTCAAAAGCAGCTGTTTTTTCAGAGAACCATGACCTCAAAATTTTTAAAATAAAAAGTTTAAATTTTCAAACGTCGTAGAACAAAAGTTGTTCGCCTAGATGTCTACAACAACCCCCTTTCGGCTTAAAAGGGCATGCCCGTTACATCTTGTATAGTTGAGGATTCTTCCATTTGTCTTTTAAGCTGGCCGACTAATCTTGATACATTTTTCATTGCTCTTACGGTGAAGAAAAAACATCGTGAGGAAAGCTACGGTTTAGTTAGCTCAAGATGTATTGATTCGTTCAATCTTCTACCCAGAAAATCCTCAAAACTGCCCAATTATACGATAATTTCGAAAATCAAGTTTTATTTAATTTGGACTACAGTTCGAACTACTGACCTTTTGCTGCTTTTTAATATTTTATTTCGAAACTTGAACACCCTCCTTCGCGATCGGAAACCTTTATTATGGATATTATACACCCATATAATTATGATAATGACATATTACCGAAGTAGGAAACTACCATAGAAATAGTACTACAGAGTAACTAGAAAGCTTACTTCGCCAAAAAAACAGTCCAGCTTGATGTTGAGAGATCCCAGTCTGTCCATTTTTTACTTTAGTGTTCATCGGTTAGTTAGACAAGGACAGACTGAGACCAACTGGGTTCAACAGGGCCGTTTTGATATTTCAAAGCAAAAACTACCTTACCTTAGAGAACATGATTGGAATTAATATTTTAAAAGTTGTCAAGTGCACAGTCTTCTAGAAGCGAAGACGACGATGTGACATGTCTCTGGAAGCTACTTTTGAAAAGGTCACAATATGTTCTAATACTTAATGAATATTACGTGTTTATTTATTTACGCAGTATTTCGTATATTCTGTGAGTTACTCAACCAAGTCATATTAATAAGTAGCTAGGCAGGAAGAATAACAAAACAGTTGCCACACCACGCAGAAAAATGAGCTTTATTCGCTTAGTAAATGTGTCTAACTGGTGGTCATCTTAATCCGCGGTCTCCTGGGACTTGGCAAACACTAATCTTCGTTGACGGTTTTCGTTTACATAGAGTAAATAATTATACAGATGTGTCAGTGTAGCCCCAGCACAAATTGAGCCTACCCTATCTCACTAGGCCAGGAGTTCCCATATCGAGCGGCGACTTTAAGAAATAAATGTTTTCCCTGTCTACTATTTTTTGACAAAAGCTCGATTGAGACACTATCTACACTTATTTGCACAGGTAAATCACTTTCCAGTGATATACTTTCCAGTGATTCACTTTCCAGTGGACCTGGGTGTTTACCTGTGGAAATGATTAACTTTATAATTGACACATTCGGCAAGAGATGTCGCTCTTTATCCTATTAAATATTTCGTAATTAGTTTTTTATTGCTCAAGGCATATGTATTAGAAGTACCTATTAGAATTAGAATCTATTAGAAATAATACGAAATACCCTATCTATCTTTCCCGTGAGTGTCGTAAAAGACGACTAAGGGAACTAGCAATTCTTGAGGTTTCATCTCACCGCACAGTGGCGGGTAAACCACTCAGTCCCAAGAAGGATTGGTGTCAGGCAGATGGCCGCCTGTAAAAACTTTGGGTACACTTATTTGCAGTAGTTATCATCGTCTAGTCTAACCCGTTCTGTGTTTAAGTGTACCCCGGGCTCCCGAGAAGGATGGAATCGAGAACATCGCTCGGGTTAGGAAATAATATACAAACAGACGTTATTATTTACTTATTTATTTAGTACACAAGAAAAAAAACATTATAAAACAGAGCACAGTTTTGTCCCGACAGGCCTCAATGCCTATATGATATACTAGCTGCGCCACGCGGTTTCACCCGCTAACTCCCGTTCCCGCGGGAATATCGGGATAAAAAGTAGCCTATGTGTTAATCCAGGTCTCCAGCTACCTATATTCCAAGTTTCATCGCAATCGGTTCTGTAGTTTTTGCGTGAAAGAGTAACAACCTCACATACATACATACATATATACAAACTTTCGCGTTTGTAATATTAGTAAGATATTCAATGAAGAATATAGCTTAAGGTAGTGAAGTGGTCAAAGTGAAACAAAAATATATTTTTTTTATAATTTCGGATACTAGTTTATTATTCACTGCTTTAAACGATGATCTGGACACTAGTGGACACCTGAGCCCTTAGTATGAGTTTTGATAGTTTATCGTCTCGATGAAACTGGCAGTTTACTTTCATACATTATTTTAGTTCATAATAGTTACCGCTAGGGGCGCTGATGGAAAATGTATGAAGTAAACTGCCAGTTTCATCGAGACGATAAACTATCAAAACTCATACTAAGGGCTCTGTAGGTACTATACTGTCACTGTTTGTTATTTCAAGATACCGAAGATATAAGTTGTTATAGTTTGCAGACTCTTCTGCTTAGACTCCTATAGTTAGTACAGGAATATAATCTTCGAGAAAAACCTGTGCGATAGATCCCCGTGAAATTTCAGAAAAACTTATAAAAATATCTACTTACAATCTCCTCATAATATTTAGATACGAGTGCATTACAACTTTATAACGTCACGCAAAAACACCGCTCAGAAAACACCTCGACCGAGTTTCCACTCGATTTCAAAACCGACCAATCACCGATCAGCTACGTTCGAATGAACACGATGCTGATTGATTTTATTGGTCCGTTCCGAAGTCACGTGACTCGAATTGCGGCAAATTCACTACACCGGACATATTTGGCACACTTGCCTTGCCACACTGCTGGTGTCAATAATATTTGTTCTCATTTAGATAGTAGCATCCTGCTGGATTTAAATATGTGGATAAACAGAAGGATTTGGAGAAGAGTTAAAATATTATGTGAATCACATGATCATTGCAACAAAAAAGAAACAAAAAATAACCCCAGGAGTTAAAATAAATAAATATAACACGACATTACACACAGTGCAATCTAGCCCCAAACTAAGCACTAGGCTTGCTATGGGTACTAGAGTACTAGGGGTATATTCTAGCTAGAGTATAGGTTTAATTTATAAAATTATAATTACCTCGACGTCCCGGGAAATGGGTTACACCGGTCGTGGTCCCGAGAAGACACGGCTGCAGAGGACTTCTCGTACTAACGCGAACTAGACCCGAAATTCTAATAATAATAATCTCATCTACGCTAAGCACCTAGTCTTTGACACGAAGCGAAGGTGACTTCATCCAGACTTATTTCCGGAGGCACTCTCTTAGAATAAATAAACAAGCAAGTTCCAATATCTCACTCAAACCTTGATTTTCCTTATTGAGGTTTGAATACTAATCTCCAAATATCGAGAAATCTCCTAACCTTATTGTATTTTATGAAGAAAAAAACAGAGTTTTGATTTTTAACCGAGTCCAAAAAGAAGGAGGTTCTCAATTCGGCGCGTATCCTTGTTTTACATCTGCTTCTGTGACACGTCTGGGTCCGATTCTGTAAAAACATAGCATGCGACAAGCAGACGAGTATTGCATAAGTCGATTTGTTGCATGAGTAAAAATAATAGCTATTCTTACTTCTTTAAATACTGATTGACTCAGGGACAAGGCGAGCTATTTAAATAATTAAGTAGCCCTTAATTTGAAGGTTACTTAAGTAATTAAGTGAAATAAGATTTACAGAATACGAATTGACTTACATCTACTGCACGTCGCCTGCATTCCGCCGACATTCCGCAGAAGGTTGCGAAATCGATTCCCGCCGGGAAAAAATATTTCTGCTGACCATAAATGTTTGTTTCTGGTTCTAGGTTCATAAATGTTTGTTTCTGGTTCAGTCGGGCGTTAGCCCAACTGAGGCCACTGAGGCCACTGAGGCCACTGAGGCCACTGAGGCTGAGCTTTCTTGTTGACTACGAAACCCTAAAAAAAGGTAAAAGAAAATGCAAAACGGTCTTAAAAAAATTTACTAAATAACATAAAAGTTTTAAATTTTTAAATATCAGCAATTAGGTAGGTACGTTTATGCGTTATTTTAAAAGCTTTCATTTAGCGTAGTAATTTAACCTACATACATTTGCTAGAAAAACATTTGGTACTTTATGAAAACAAAGTTTCTCCATTTGAAGTGAAGTTTTCACATAACGTTGAGAGGTAAAATTACCATGTCTGTAACATAAGTATTCAGAACCTTATGCTTGAAACTTGAAATTACAATGGTGAAAGCATAATTTTTTACATTGCATTGCCTGTTTTAATAATTTGTGTAGGCCTGTCATAGAATATGAATACAACATCTCTTCCAGTGGGTGTTACAACTACCAACCCCCGGGGTGATAGTTCCGATTGTTAGACCTCTGCTCAAAAAATACACAGGTAATGTGCCGACCCCAAATAACAGAAAAAAAGAAGGTGAATAGGGCATAGTTAAACATATGTTTAGGCATAACTCCTTAAAGAGAGCAAGACTACAAGAGCCCTAGGGCTCCAGACGTTACTTTTCGATTTCTGAATTACAAAATGCATTTATCAGATGTCACTTTTATATATAAAAATTAAAATTCTACTGTAGTGGAATCAATCTGATAAACTGACAATTTAGATATTTCGCTGGCTCCACACATGATCTATTGAATCCCCTTGGGCGGTACACCATGTAAGAAGGTATTGACGCGTGTAAACAAGACAACTCCTTTCGCAACACGTGTTTTTTTCGCATGCTTTAACATTCTCGGCAAATTCAACATTTTGCGAAAATTACGAATCAGTTTTGTACCTTAACAACGTGGACATAAAGTCTCAAGTCGAGAGAGTGATAATGAAGCCACCTTTACCTTTACGTTGGTAGGTAGTGCGGGTTGAAAATTGCAAGCCAGTAGGAAAATGCTACTGATTGAGTAGATGCAGTCAAACGACCTATATCTAACTGAATTTTCTCGGACAATAGTTCGAAAGAAGCTCTACAGTATGCAAGTTACGTTGATATTTTGAGAAACTAAACAGAATTCTGTAGCGAAGCACTTAAGTTGAAAGAATGCTGACTACAAAGCATACTTAAATTATTGGATAGCGGAATGAACATCCGTGGAATGAACCTTATACTGCAACGGAATATAAAATTGTATTACTGTATTCGTATGCACTTTCAGGAGAGGTTATATAAAATTTTACTTTGTCGTTTTATTGAATAACTACTATTCATCATCGTCATCCGAGCAATGTTCTAGGTTAAATCCCTCTTGAAAGCACATGGGTTTGCTTCCTGCTTTTACGTCTAGACTTAGCACGTTATTTATTTATTGTTATTTATTGGTATTTGTTTGTATTTATTCATATTTTTGTTATGTATTTCTTTACTATTTTATGTGTCACACTATTATTGTAATACTTATCGAGTATTTTGATCCTGTTAGAACACCCTACCTTTCATCATTCTTCACTTCTTTTCCATCCAAAGGTTGCCTGGAAGAGATCGCTTTAAAGCGATAAGGCCGCCCATTGTGCCACCTAGTTTTAAGTTTTTTATGTTTATTTTTTTTTTTCTTTTGTTGTATTATTTTTATTATTGGTGTGTTGCAATAAAGAATTAATCAATCAATCAATCAATCACGATTTTTAGCATTCCGTGCAGTGAAGCCATTTGCAGAAACGAGACATCTAGTATTCACATACGGATCAAATCCTGCCTCTGCTTTCATACTTTTTCTTTGATGTATATTTAAGACTGCATAATATAAGTTTCTTTTATATTTGAACTGTGTAGGAGATTCAATACAAAGAGTTAATTTTATATAGAAACATGAACTCAGGTACATATAAAATAAAGTAAAACCATAAAATGGACAGTAAATTCGCTTTTAGTTATGGTATCTTCTATCTCACAATTCCGGATCATAAAATTTGACCAAATTTATTGTTGAAATTTAAAATATCATCAAAAAGTTCTGTAGTAAACTGCTTAGAGCTAACTAAGATAAGGATTATTTCGTTTGTATAAAGATTTGATTTGTCGTCTTAACCTAATCTAACCTATACTATCTGAGCCCGTATTCCCGTATTTAATTAATAGAAAAATTACATTTCAGCATAAGTTCAATTTCATCGCAGTCAATTTTCAGTCTCAAATTTGACGGTTGTCAAATAACATTTGACATTTAACGATAAACTTTTTTTTGGATAAATGTCAAATGTTACTTGCTAACCGTATTTGAGATTAAACACTGCTATGATATTGAAATGATGGTGAAATTAAATTTTTGTTAATTTCACTATGGGAATAATGAAATTTAAATAAAATGTTGGTTGGTACTTTCCTTATCGATACGACAAAATATTTCTCATGCTGCTATGCTAGCAGGTAACTTTGTACATTAAAAACTAAATTTTCATTATTATGAAACCTAGTTCAAATGCATGTAAATTGTTTAATTTCGGTTGCATATCAATGAATTTAGTTTTGTAAAGGTATACAAGTGTAATGAACTTGACTTGACTTTTACTACGACGACTTGGCTGAATTGATGCAAATTGCAAATAACTTGCAAAAATTAATAATACTTGACACTGACTACTTTCCAAATGGCCATAATCGGTTCACAACCGTTATGAAATAATGATAACCTAGCAATCGGTTTAGTAATTTTTACTTTACGTAATCTTTAGTAAGGACATCTACCATATCTAACACTCAACTTTTAGATTTAAACAGTGTGTTTTTTTAATTCCGGACAGTATGGGGAAATCCAAACTCATAGAAGATTTAGGGAAACGGCCTTAGAAACCATTATTTACGGATAAAGCCAGGATCAACGCCACACTAGAGTCATAGTTTGTAAGAACATTCGACGTAATAGGGGTTAAAGTATGAAATTGCCGTTTTATTGCAATAGGTTCTTTGAATTGACATAGAATCTTCATGGTTTGAGGTTTTCGAATGAAATTTTTTTCAAATGGTTTCTGTGATGTTCTTTTTTTAAAAAATGTGAAACATTTAAATATCGACTTTCAATTGTTTTTGTTATTCAATTTAGACAAGAAAGATGGATACTGCGAAAATTCGAGTGATTTTTGAATACGAGTTCCGACGCGGAACTAACGCGGCAGAAACAGCCCGCAATATCAATGCTTAGTTTGGAGAGGGGTCTACTAATGAACGCACCGTGCGATTTTGGTTTAAACGCTTTCGTGATGGAAATTTCGACTTAAAGAACGAGCCACGAGGAAGACCGCCCACACAGGTGAATAACGATGAATTAAGAGAGATAGTGGAAGCCGATCCTAGTCAAACTACCCAGGAATTAGCGGCATGGTTTAACGTTACCTTACCCACTTTATTGACTCACTTGCGTCAGATCAATAAAATAAAAAAATACGAAAAATGGGTGCCTCATGATTTGACTGATCTGCAGAAAGAAACGCGTGTTGAAACTTGTGTTGCCTTGTTGAACCGGTACAGAAATGAAGGAATATTGGATCGAATTGTAACATGTGATGAAAAGTGGATTCTTTATGATAACCGGAAAAGAAAAATGCAATGGCTGACCCCAGGTCAAATGCCACAACAGTGTCCTAAAGCAAAACTTACCAATAAAAAGGTAATGGTAACTGTTTGGTGGTCTCAGCATGGTGTTATTCACTATAGTTTTCTTCGATCTGGTCAAGCAATTACGGCAGATGTCTATTGTGCCGAACTCCGAACCATGTTGACAAAACTAGCAGTAAAATATTCATATTCATATTCATTTATTGATTGCTTTCATGAGTATTACAGATCATATTTATATAAATATAGCACATACATGATGCCCGTTGGGCTTAGCAACTTTTAATTAATTACATTTTACGTTTATATTATTGTGGGATTGAAATTTTATAAAAAGGCATTTTTTACTGATTTCCAGTTTGAATTGTTGATCGTGAAACTTTCTGGTAGTCAAAACATTTTTTTTTGTCATGTAAATATAATGTTAATATTGTTAGTGTGTATTTAATACGAACGTCACCCTGTATATATTCAATGTATTGTATGTCCAAATAATTATTATAAAAGTCATGTCAAATTAATAGATTAGCTTTTATTAACATGATGTTACAAGTTTAATTCCATTTATTTTAAAGGTCAATCTTATTCAATTTAATGATTTGTCGTTGAGGTATTCATTTAAATTATAGTAACATTTGGTTATTAATAGTTGTTCTAGTTGTCTAATAAATTTCTTAATGTTATTTTCTGTTCGCAATTCATAAGGGAGTTTATTGAATACAGTTATGGCTGATATATATGGACTGTTTAAGTACATCACTAGGCGACATTTCGGCAGATTCATTTTCCTTTCATTATTTTTCCTTTTAGCATATCGTGTTTTAGTTTGTTCAAATATAGCTGGATTTTGTTTGACAAATTTACATATCTCTAGGATGTAAATGCCTGTGAGTGTTAGAATTTGTAACTTTTTAAAGTGGGGCTTACAACTTTCAGGGCAACGAATATTTACAATTATACGTATGCACTTTTTTTGTAAAATAAATATGTCGTCTGCATTCGTACTGTTGCCCCAAAGAATGATACCGTATTTGAGCCATGAAAAGGCATATGCATAATATGCTACAATTGCCGTTTTCATATTCGTACTCCGTTTTAATTCATACAGTGCATATGTAAACTGTGATAATTTTGCTTTAGTTCTCTCCACATGAACTTTCCACGATAAGTGAGTATCAATTTCTATACCCAATAATGGACAAGAGTGCACTATATCTAGTTTGTCATTCTTTATTGTCAGTTTAGTATTTAAGGTAGTTTTTTGTGGAGGTCGAAATTCTATTACTTTTGTTTTATTATAGTTGACCAGAAGGTTGTTCATTTCAAGCCATTCTGTGACCCTATGGAAAGTTTCTTCTAAGTGACTTCTAAATGTTTTGTCATTCTTAAACCTAAACAATAGTGAGATGTCATCAGCGAATAAGGTACAATATGCATTTATGTGTTTTGGCAGTTCATTTATATATGTCAGAAATAGTATGCATCCGATCACGCTTCCCTGAGGAATAGACCAGTTTATTGTTATTGGGTCTGATAGATAGGATGTCAATGTTTTAGTTGTTTCTTCGTAATGTTCGATTTGTACATATTGTATTCTGTCCCTTAAATAAGATTTAAGCCATCTATGTGCTAGTCCTCTAACTCCTGCGTTATATAATCTATTTAGTAATATGTCATGTTTTACTCTATCATATGCTTTCGTCATGTCCAATATAATACCTATTGCATAACTCTTGTCGTTTATAAACTCTAGAGCTTGTTGTACGAATTTGTAGACTGCCATCGTCGTTGATCGATTCTTGCGAAACCCATATTGGTTTTCGTCAAGTATTTTAAACTTCTCTAAAAAATTATACAGGCGATTTGATAATGCTTTTTCAAATATTTTTGATGCTGATGGAAGGAGAGCTATAGGTCGGTAGTTGGAGGGATTGCTTTTTTCGTCCTTTTTGTGAATTGGTTTTATTATTGAAATTTTTAATAAGTCTGGGAATGTGCCCTCATTAAATGATTGATTTATAAGAATAACAAAGGGTTCCGCCAGCTCATCTGAACATATTTTTAACAGACTTGTAGGTATTTCGTCTATACCACTACTAAATTTGTTTTTCAAGTGTGAAAGTAAATATTCCACCTCTTTTTTGTCCACCGGTCTAAGATAGAGACTATTTAACTGTTGGCTTGGTTGTATGGTTGTGAAGCATGTATTACTATTTGTAGCAGACTCACCTACGCTTGCAAAAAAATCGTTAAACGCGTTTGCTATTCTATTAGGTGCTTTTACTAAATTATTGTTAATTTTTAGGGTCATATTTTTATGTAATTGATTTATATTTTTCTTACTTTTATTTTTAATTATACTCCACATTGTTTTAGTTTTATTTTCTGAGTTAGCCATTTGTTTTATATAATTTAATTTTTTTGATATTGTTATTGCTTTTTTTAATGTTTTTCTGTAGGATTTGTAATATTTTTTAATAGTTTCATTGCTAGTGTGATTAAGCATGATGCGCAGGGTTCGTTTATGTTTGCAAGAGGTTCGTAATCCTTTTGTTAGCCAGTTGGGACATTTATTTTTTGATTTTATTATAATATGCTTTTCCGGGAAATATAGCTGTAAAAGGGATTTCAGAAGATCATGAAATATTTTGTAATTCTCATTAATATTTTTGGTTTCAAAAAGTAGACTTTGCCAATTATATGTTCGGATAGTGTTTTTAAATTGTTGTATTTGTCCTTCTGAAAATATTCGCCTAGTAATTGTTTGTTCAGGTTGTTTTTTACGGGTGTATAAAGATTCTATATATATTTGTGTTACTAGTCCGTGATGATCAGAAAGTCCTAATTCGTGTACTTCTGTACGTGTGTGTTTAAAATTTGTAAATACTAAGTCAATACATGTCGAAATGGTTTTACATACCCTTGTAGGAGAGTTTACTTGTAGCACAAAATTATATGAAAGGAGAAGATTTTTGAAATCTGAAGAAAGTTTAGATTTCTCAAACATATCAATGTTAAAATCTCCTCCAATTACAATGTTCTTGTATTGTTCTTGTGTAAGTTTTTTTAGTAGATTAGTAAGTGATCCTATAAACCTTTCTGTTTCACGCTCATTCCAATATATACATACAATTAATAGATTCAAGTCTTCAATTTCAATTCCACAATATTCAATAACAAATTCGATTGACATGTCAGCAATATCTTTTCGTTCTAAATATTCCGCGTCCTCCTTAGTAAGAATACAGACTCCACCGTGTTTGCGAATTTTCCGGCAAAAATGTGCATTAACCGTGTACCCTTTTATGGACAGATTTTGCAGTTTAGCTTCATTCAAGTATGTCTCGGTCAAACATACCACGTCATACATATTGTCAGAGAGTAGTTGCTCTATTAGGTATATTTTATTGTTAATGCTTTGTATATTTTGAAATAGAATCCTTATTTTATCCTCGAAAAAATGTTTCTTCTTTTTGCAAGTTATGTATAACAGGTATTTTAACTTTGCTCAGTATGTTACCTCTCAAACTCTCCCTAACTTTGTTATATATGTTTTTTGTTAATTGCTCCTTGTGATTGGTAATCTTATGATAATATTCGAACCTTATTATTTCCTGTAGTACATTTTGAGAAACACATTTCAGGTTTCGATACGGGTAGCGCTGGTCAACGTAATTCACATGAGAGAGTTTGGTACTTATTAATCTAAACATTTTATTTATATGATCTACGTTCAGGTGGTTGTTTTGCCTTAATTCATATATTATAATGTTTGTATATTGTAGTTGACTCAAATAATAATATAAATATGAGTTCAGTCTGGTGATATCTTTGTCGATGGTACCCGTCAAAATTTAAATAAAGTCGTTTTTTCCATAATTACAGCATGTCAATTTCATATATTCCAGGACTTTATCTGTTGCCGCTCCCGGTTTGGTGTCACTAAAGACTTGGTACTTACAGCCTAGAGTTCTCTGTAAAATTTTACATAGTCCTTTTCCCTGTTCATCGGCAAAAATGTGCACTTTATTAACTATATTTTCTTGCATATTTTGGTAGTCATTTTGTTTAGAACTGTGCTCTGCATTTTGCTTTGGTTCTCCCTTATCATTTTCAAAGTATTCATGTAAATCAACGCCATCTGTTTCTGAGATGCTCGGGGTTAATTTTTGTTCTGGGTGAGTTTGTGTTCTACTCCCGCTAGGCGTCTCTGTTACTGTTAACTGCTCTTCATAGCTTTCATTTTGGGTAAAATCCAATTTAGTCCGGTTAATACTTTTACGTTTTTTTGATTTGACTTCTGATGTGCAAATATGAGTCAACTTATGTATTTTTTTTTGATATTCTGAATTTTTTTTCTGTAATGTAGTATTTTCTGTGTTCAAACTTTCTATTTCTGTTTCAGCGATAATTAGTTTGTTTTCTAGTATAGATATTTTAGTTTCTAGTTCTTTAATGTACTCTCTTGTGTTTATTTTTAAATCGGGGCAGCTTCTATTTAATTTATTCTCAGGTATAGAAGAGAATGACAGTTCATCGCTTTCAGATTGAATATCGGACAGGGCCTCAAATGAGTTATTTATTGGAATGTTAATTTTATATGCCTCGATACTTCCTGAGGATGTGCTAGGTTGAATTTGATTTTTGGATGCGTTTGGTTTGCGATTGCGACAAGAGTCACATTTCCAAGTTTTTTTTCCTTCATCCGTCATTATTAAATATCGGTTGTAAGAGATACTAGTGCATTCTTGATGATATTTCCCAGAACATTGTGAACATTGTAAATAACATCTCCTTCTTACTTTTTTATTACATTTCATGCATAGTGGCTCCATCTTACGGTGAGTAGCGAAAACTAATGTTGGGGTCAAAGTCCAATTTACGGTTTATCGAATTTTAGTTTTTGACGGTTAATTGGTTTTAAAATATTGTCACTTCTCACGTTTGGCACTGGTTATTAATTAACACCTACAGCACACAGTTGTGTTTGACTGCTAATGTTTGCTTGTTTATTGTTTATGTGTTAAGTAAATACGAAAATTAAGTTAGAATCTTTTTTTGTTGATTATCTTTAAGTTCTTAAATTATTTGTTTAGATAACGATATCACGTTTTAATCACCGGTTTTTTCACTGATATTTTTATATATTAGCACTTTTTTTGTTATTTACTATTTTTTAACTTTTAAATAACACGGACCCGATGTTACTAATTACGCCATCTAGTGACGAGTGTGACGAAAACAGCCCCAACACATGAATCGATCTTCACCATTATTGCTCCACGACAACGCGAGACCTCACACAGCACGAGAAACCATTTTGACCCTTCAGGAACTGCACTTAGAAACCATTCGTCATCCTCCGTATTCACCAGACCTTGCTCCAACGGACTACCATTTTTTTCGTGATTTGGACAATTATCTACGTGACAAGAAGTTTTCTTCCCAGGAGGCAATACAAAATGCTTTCACACAGTTTGTGCAGTCTAGATCGTCGGAGTTCTATCGCAAAGGCATTAATAACCTTCCCATTAGATGGCAGCAATGTATAGATAATAATGGCAACTATTTTGATTAATTAATTTGTTAAAAAATTAAAAAATAAACAATTAAGATTTTCAGTACAAATCGGCAATTTCATACTTTAACCCCTAATATTTAAGTGATCAACACATACAATTAAATAAAAAAAATGATTTTGATTTTGATAAATCACAAACTGATAATAAAAAATTTAAACAACAATAAAAACAATGTTCGTTCGAAATTTGAATTTTTATTAATTTGAATAATAAAAGTCTCAAGACCAAGAAGTCCAGTTCCAATTCTACAATGCAAATAAAATCTCATTTTTGAATACGGAACGCTTTTTGTACGTGTAAGGATCGACTGTGATGCGGTAGATGGGTACTTTGAACTAACCTGTTGTATGAAAAACATTTTATTAAATTTGACTAACTTCTGATGCTTAGATTTTTTCAGAACTCACGTTTGACCAAAAAAATTACTATTTAATTTTTTTTTAACAAAAATAACAAAAAAAGAATAACTGGTTCCTGAGGCCGTTTCCCTGTATCTTCTATGGGTTTGGATTTCCCCATACTGTCACAATTAAAAACGCACTGTATATATGTGAAATATATCTCTAAGCTTTGCTAATGAAGCAGGTAAACAAACACTTCAACTAAATTATTCAAAATCCTTGCCAAACAATTTGTGGTAAATGTGAGTCTACGTCAAAAATTACTGTGCTTTTCGTAATCAAACTTTCTAAACTCAGACGACACACTTGGAAGATATCTTAGGTCTTTGAGAATTTTTAACGAGGGTATCGTAAACATTAATAATAACTCTTTTAAGAAAATAAGTTAGTCTGTAATAGACAACTTAGAATTTCAAACCTTATTTACCGACATACTTAGGTATTAGTGAAAGGGGCTCAGCTCTAAACATTAATTGCATTTATTAACCGACTTCAAAAAAAAGGAGGAGGTTATCAATTCGTCTGTATGTATAATATTTTTTTTTTGTATGTTCATCGATTACTCGAAGACAGCTTGACCGATTCAGATGATTCTTTTTTTAATGGATATATGGGAGCTCCAAGATGGTCCCATAAAATTTTTATGTGGATCTGATGAGGGTCTTCGGAGTGATGAACGGAAATGCTCCTCAAAACGCATTAAACAATCCAATTCTTTATCGATTACTCAAAGATGGCTTGACCGATTGAGATGATTCTTTTTTTAATAAAAAATGGGAGCTTCGAGATGGTCCTATTAAAATTTTATGAGGATCTGATCAAGATCTTCGAAATAAGGACAGGGAATGCTCCTTAAAACGCTGTATTCAATTCAATTGTTCATCGATTACACGAAGATGGCTTGACCGATTGATATAGTTCTTTTTTTAATGGAAAAGTGGAAGCTCCGAGATGGTCCCATAAAAGTTTGGTAAGGATCTGATGAGTATCTTCGGAATGATGGACAGGATAGCATCCCAGAATTCAATAAATTACTCATTTTTGGACTTGTACCAAAAAGTATAGACCCCTAAAGAACTAAGTACAGATTGATTGGGCACCTGAAACCACCTTCTCATCAGCAAACTCCTCAATAATTAAAATAACGGTAACAATATTGTTGATTTTTAGGTAGGTAGGTTTACTAAAAAGGGTAAAATAAAAAAATAATTTAAAAATTAAAAAACCGACTTCAAAAAAGAAACAAAAAAATAATTTAAAAAACAACCAAAAAAACAATTGATTAAAAATACCAAAATAACCTCTACATAGGTACAGTGCCACCGACTAATTAATCCGTTTTATCATCTGAAGTCGGGCAGTTTTACTGGTTGGTTCCATATTGTACTTAGTTTGGCTGCCCGACTTCAGATGATAAAACAGATTAATTAGTCGGTGGTACTGTACCTATGTAGAGGTTATTTTGGTATTTTTTATCAATTCTTTTTTTTTGGTTGTTTTTTAAATTATTTTTTGTTTCTTTTTTGAAGTCGGTTTTTTAATTTTTAAATTATTATTTTTTTTAAAAACAGCTCTTTTATATTTTATTGAAACAAAACTCAAAAGTTTAAATTTTCAAAAGTTGAGAAAGTTGTTCATTTAGAAGTAGAAACCCTCTACCCCTACCCCTTGCACGATTTTTAATAGGAAAGAAATAACCCTATATGTAGTACAAGTATTTAACCGTAGCAAAAACAACAGTTGTTGAACGTCAACAAAGCCAGTATACGTGCTTTTTACAATTTCCTAAGACTTAATGTATTTAGCATTCGGTTGAATTGACCACTGAGTTTTTAAGCATTTATGTGCAAACGGAGACAAACACAAAAGTCTAAACAGAATTGCCTTATTAACTTGAAATTCCACTGAGCACTTTGAGACGTATGATCTCAGATGAAATCTTGCATTTGCACAATAATCTACAATCGAACCGGTAACTTGAGAACCATCATTTTTTAAAATTTTTCATTGGAGGGCGAGTTCTGAAGACTGTAATGTTAATAGGAAGACGATTCAAAACGACCTTGTGAATAAAACTAATTTAACTTTGACTTTTGTAATGGCGACAAAGGTTTGGTTTTGTACCACACAAAACCCAGTGAAATCACTGCGTTAGACTATTTACGCAGTGTGCCGATTTCCATGCAAATGGTTACATTGACAGTAAAAACGATCTCCCGTTCACATGATACTTTTCTACTACCTTAAAGGAAGGGGTCGGAAATCAGAACCGTATGATAGGTTTATCAACCTCTAATACTGCATCGGATATCCTGCAATACCTAATTCTCTTTTGAGCTACGAATATGTTGACAGCTGGTTTGACTGTATCAGTACACGGAGAAATTAGAAATCTGTGACAAAGCTCTTGCCGGTCCAATGGTTGGGTAAATGTGCGCCTGTAAGCCGTAAATTTTCAAATGAACTCTGTTCAGAACTGGAGATTCATATGCATATTTGTTTACTGGATACAAGCATCATTAACTTCGAATTGGACGGGCCCTACAACTGCAAATAGAATGGCCAAACAATATTAGAGTATGTAGATGCGGACCAATTGACTGAAAATCGTTCTCCAATCATATTATTATAAACATACATTATTCCAGGGCCAGGGGTTCCCTACGCTACTTCGAAAAACTATATATCGAAAAACCTTTCGCCGAAGACGATTAAACGATAAATTACTTTACCGAATCGACCGAAAAAACATTGCCAAATCTATTATAATAATAATAATAAATAATAACAAAATTAGAAATATTTTAAAGAAAATATATATTCACAAAAACACAGCGCACGATCTACGTCAGGCGGGATTCGAACCAACGCATCTCAATCCAATCCGGGGAATGCGACTTAGGCCTCTTAGTCTACCGACGCGGTGACTCATACGCCGAATTATCGCTTCAATATCTTTCTATTCACTACAACTTAGGGAAATGAAATTAATCAAAAACAATGACCCAAACTTTGCTGCTCTTTGACTATGAAGTTCTTTTTATATTTAGCCATAAATTACAAAATAAATTTTGACAAATCAAAGTTCCGTTTAGCTCAGTCAGAGCAAAGTCAAAGTATACGCACTATAGATTCCAGCCTAAGTTTCATGTCATTGATTGACAGCGATGTATCAAATACCCTTTTTTTTTCTTCGATAAACTAGCGAGTATCGACACGCAAACAATCCGTATTTTTCTGTTTGAAACAAAGAGCTATCTAGGAATTTGTCACTATTTCATAGCCGACTACGTTTTAACGCGATACCATAGTTCGTACCTACGTTTCCGTGAAATCCAGCTTAGTTTCGATCCAGAAGTTTGCACGGTACTCCGGTCATAAAAAGTTTCACGTCATTGAGTTTATAGTTTACGTGATCCGTGAAATACGGGATAAAACAACTGAGACTAGTTTAGAATTCATTTGCGATGCTTTTAGTGTTTAAAAGGGTTGTGTTCTGTGCAACGGGAAAGTAAGATGGAAAGACGTCTATCTTAGATACTAGCTCGAAAGCGGTACTCTAGGTAACAAAACAATAACAAGTACGTATTTTAATGTTTGTTATAGTGTATGAACATTGTAGATAGCTATTGAATTTCTGGTGAACTTAGAATGCATTTTGATAAAATAAATAAATAAATCCTGTGACGAACACACAGCGTCATCTAGCCCCATGGTAAGCTGCTAAGCTTGTGTTACGGTGACTAGACAACGGATATACTACTCATATTTATTTTTCTTTTGTAAATACATACATACAGTCCCCTTGCATTCCTACATACAGAGCCCTTAGTACAGTTTTGATAGCTTGTCGTCTCGATGAAACTAGCAGTTTACTTCCTTACATTATTTTAATTAGTAATTGTTACCGCTAGGGGCGCTGATGGAAAATGTATGAAGTAAACTGCCAGGTTCATCGAGACGATAAACTATCAAAACTCATACTAAGGGCTCAGATTAACACAAAACGAGATTAACATAGAACAAGTATAAGAATAAATAGGCAACCTCGAATATCAGAATTATTTCATACATATTCAAGATTTAGGAAGCATAAAAAAATGTGATAGATCGCCAAATTTCCGAAGCAGCTGTTCTCTAACTACGCACTCTTATTTTATTTTCTTCTTGGAAAGGAAATTGGTAGAGACACCAATATTTTCCTTACATATTAATACTAGTAAATCCAATTACCCTGAGTCGAAGCTTCGAACCACTCCGAACAATATAATCGGGCACGCAAAGCGAATCAGTACAAACCATTGTTGTTTTAGTGAAGTGGATAGTTTGATGTAACAAAAACAAGCGGTAATTAGTAATATCGATGTCTTTTATTGGGTACGCTGCGCCCCACAGTTTCTCCCGCGTAAGCCCCGTTCCCGCGGGAATACCAGGATAAAAAGTAGCCTATGTGTTATACCTTGTATCCAGCTACCTTTATTCCAATTTCATCGCAATCGGTTCAGTAGTTTTTGCGAGAAAGAGTAACAAAGTTACATACAGACACACATCCATGCAAACTTTCGCGTTTATAATATTAGTAAGAAAATAACAATAAAAGATTATTGTCATATTTATGCCGTAACTAGCACTAGCACTAGCACACAACTAGCTCAACGTCTCGCGGTCTCAAACGGGTTGATAAGTCCCGAATAACTGGGGATTATATGAGTATACTAGCCGCGTAAGTCCCGTTCCCGTGGGAATATCGGGATAAAAAGTAGCCTATGTGTTATTCCCGGTATCCAGCTACCTATATTCTAAGTTTCGTCGCAATCGGTTTAGTAGTTTTAGCGTGAAAGAGTAACAATCTCACATACATACTTACATGCATACAAACTTTCGCGTTTATAATATTACTAATAAAAGTAACATTGTGTTATTCTTCTCCAGTTCTAATTAAGTAAGTACTACTTGTTTTTGTTTGGACGGCTTCTGTTGCGCGGCGGGCGAAAGTCTGACTGCAATGCAGAAGGTTGCGGGTTCAATTCCCGTCGGGTGCAAGTATTTAGTTTAAAAATATATTTTTTTATCTGGTCTGGGTGTCCTTCTATGTATGTATTTACAAAAAAAAAGTAAAGTGTAAAAAATTAGTTGTTTAATAACCATAGTACAAGCTTAGAGCTTAGTTTGGGGCTAGATTGCGCTGTGTGCATTACACACAATAAGCTATCTACATAGCAACTTTTATCGCAACCTGTAAAAAAAGAGTGAAAAATATACGTATTCTTTATGTCGGTATTTGCCCGTGGGACCAAGACCTACGCGGTTGAAACCGCGAGACGCTGCTAGTAGAATATATTGTTAACTAACTGCGCTCCGCGGATTTACCCGCGTAAGTCTTTATCCAAAATTTAAAAAAATCTGACATAAGATCCTTCTCCTAATCATAGCGAACACAACAAAAAAAGAATTATCGAAATCGGTCCAGCCGTTCAGTTGTGATTCCGTGACCAACGGAAAAAGGGACTCATTTTTATATATTTAGATAAAGATATTATGAATCTTTTAGATAACAACACATTTCGGTTGGCCGCATCTCTTCGCGTAGGTGCTGCCTGTACAGCTCCTCACCTGTGTAGTTGCGGAGATACAGTAGACCGGCTCGGTCACCACGGACTATCCTGCCAAAAGAGTGCGGGCAGGATACCGCAGCACTCCAGCCTGAACGATGTCATCCGTCGGGCCTTTGTTAGTGCAGGCGTTCCGTCAATGTTGGAACCCAACGGTCTTTTGCGGGACGACGGCAAGAGACCTGACGGAATGACTCTCGTTCCTTGGAAGATGGGTAGGCCTTTAGTTTGGGATGCCACATGTGTGGATACGCTGGCTCCTTCCCTGCTTCGCTGATAAAGCTGAAAATCTCAAGCGGCACAAATATAGTAATCTAGATTCAGGTTACGTATTTGTGCCGTTTGGGGTGGAGACTTTAGGTCCGTGGGGGTCGGCCGCTCTGGAGCTGTACAGAGAGCTAGCTAAACGTTTGGTGGAGGCATCGGGTGACCGGAATGCTGGCTTGTATTTTGCCCAAAAAATAAGTATTTGCATACAACGGGGCAATGCAGCCAGCATTTTGGCCACTTTTCCCTCCACCAAGGGTTTAGCTGATTTAGATATAGTTTAGTTTTTAATTAGTTTAATTTTAATTTAAGTAAGTAGTTTTATTTTAGTTTTTATATTATTTTTGAATATATTATATAAAAATAAAGAAAATGAATCAAGATAAAGATTATGTACCTATATAATTTCATACGTATATTACATACCTACGAGACTAATTAAGCGGATATTCACGGAACTACTCTGGTAATATTCAATGCAAAGCAAAAGCCCTAATAACGGAGGTAGTGTTTGCTTCAAGAGTAATTATCTGTCTGTCAATCTGTTGATTAAGCACGCCAATAGGCAGGTATGTACATAATATGTTTGTTTACCTTATATTAGATGTTACAGAATTCCAAACAACATTGTTAATGATTAATGATAATGACAATCAACCACTTACTGTGGCTTGTTCAGCTTCGGGGAAAGTATTTTAACTTTTGATGTTGTTTAAAACATCTAAAAGTTGATCGCGTCAGGTGTTGCTTAACTCTTTAGATGGATAATAATGGGCGATTATCATAAAATGTTTAATACTACGGCGTAATGTTTTATACCACGATAATAAGTCTTATATATAGGTGACTTGACCCTACGTCTCGCTTTGGGCGGGACAGTCCCGCTTTCAGGCAGTCTGTCCCGGTGTCCCCGGCGAGTTCGACATACTCCCGCTTTTGCAAACAGTTAAATCGATAATTTAAAAACAATAATGTATTTATTCCGCTCTAAATGATAAACTCGTTTTAAAAGGCTTCTGTAATAGCAAAGACTATTCAATTCAGGACTAAGGCTGAAATCTTTAACGCGTACTTCGACTTAGCTCAGACTGAGCTAAGCAAGAACTAAGCAAGCATAAACTTCGAATTGGAATTTATAGTCGAAATTACTTTTGTAATATACGAATAAAATAAAAAGAACTTCATAGGCAAAGTTTAGGTCATTATTTTTTAAAGGTTTTAGGTCATTTATTTTTTACATTCTAAATTTGAAAAAAATCGATTTTACCAAAACCTTTGGTTGGATAAATACCAAAAAAGTTTTTGCTTATTTAAGTCAAAGTACGAACTATAGATTTCAGCCTGAGAACTTTCGCGCAGTGAAGAAGATACAAGATAATTATTTCAAATGTTTTTACTTTTTTTCTTTGTTGAGGTAACATACTTAACTAAACAACCTGTTTAATCCAAAAATGATTTCGTAACTCACCTCAGACTTAAACGACGCATCATAGGTACTAAATCAGCCAAATCTTTTAAAATACCTTCACGTAGCCCTCGGTAAACAGGGTCGAAATCAGCCGAATAATCAAGTTTATTAATTAAAACCGTTGTTCTCATTCCGGCCTGATTGTGCAAAGGTCTAATAATTAGGTTTGCTAATAGTGCTAACGGATTCTATAAGGGGACAATTTGTGGTCCTAGAAATACGAACGCGTAACCATTCGCTAATCAGTAACTTAATGGTTCAATGAATTCCAGTGCTACTAAACATTGTTTGAAACGCAGTAGAGGTAAGAGGTACCTAGACGTAATTATAAATAGTACGGTAGTTCGATTTTAGGACACATTCGCACGTAATTTAATCCCACTGATGTTTATGTGTAACATTTAGTAGGTACCTAAAGTTAGTTTTACTGTGTTTCGTAATTTGTTTTTATTGCTCAAGGCATATTTACTAGAAATTATAAAGGAAAAATTCACTCATACTCACTCACTTAGAATTTTCACTCACTCATATTCACTCACTCAGAATTTACACTCACTCAGAATTTTTAAATATGAATTTTTCCTTTAAAACTTTTTTTAAACTATTAAGGGCCCATATGGGCCTTTTTGTCGTGGATTTCATCACGATGTTTTCCTTCACCGTAGGAGCGATGTTATTATCGCACATAACGTTTTCTAAAAAAAACAATGGTGTGCGGTCGGCCTGATTCGACCCCACGACCCTCGGAATGAAAATCGAACCTACCACTAGACTAAACACAGTTCAAAGTTATTATTATTACCTAATAATAATATTATAACGGACTTGTAATGATAACGAGAAAAGTTTAAAAAAATATATATTAGAATAATTTAATGTACTTAAATACAGATTAAATATCACAAAATATGAGAACAATCTGAAAGGTTAGTTGAAGCAGTCTATGTTAACTTTACGTTAACTTAACTTTTATAAAACTCAAGCCGCTATTTTATTCCCATTCAATATTTTCAGTTCATCCATTTTATTAGCGTCAACTTCAACTTCATTCCCGTTCGACGCTACTCTGTTTAACTTTTCGTTTTCTTCATCGTAAATGTTTCCTTGCAATTCGATCTGTATTTCCTTCAAGCTTTTGCCCTTCGTCTCTGGTACCAAGAAATAGGTGAACACTCCACCGAAAAGCGTAGCTACACCGAAAATCCAGAAAACTCCGCATAATCCGGCAATATCCTTGATTTGCTGATAGCTTTTAACAGATATGAAGTTTAGAAAACCCGCGAAAATGTTTAGTGATGTCATCGCAACCGATTTTACGTTTAGAGGGAACAATTCGGCTGGTACGAAGTAGACGACGGATTCAAATCCTAGTACGGACATTAGGACTGAGGCAATGATGCCAACGAATGGTATTAAATCGAAGGGACTGGGTATTTCCGTGCCCTGGCTTTGCAGAAGAAAGTATGTGCCGACTATAGCGTGAGAAATTGTAGTTCCAATGAAGGAATAAATCAATAGTGGTCTCCTTCCTAATCGGTCTACGAGCATCGATGACATTATACCTGAAAGAAAACATACAGGCGAATTATAAAAAATAATGGTCATCCAATGTGAGTTAATGACCCAATAGGACTTCATATAGTTGAACCATTTCGATAGGATTTCAAGGGGATATCCTAAGTCTTAAACTAATAACAACTAATCTAAAAACAAAATTAAAGGCCCATTTCTTAAGCACCCTGTAGATCTGTAGCAGATAAGATAAGGTACTTTTGTTTTTGTATTCCACGTTCGGCGACGACCGTCGCATGCGATCGGCATCCTGTGTACCTACGAGCGGCCGATCATTACATGCTGTTACCTACATCTAAGCTGTATTTTAGTAGTGAATAATAATAATAAGTAATTAATATAATTTCTGTAGACATACGCATGCAGTCATGAAATTTCGTACTTACTTAAACACCAGACAAATTTTAGTGATTTATGGTGTTATGAATGTTTTTAATAAGTTTCAGATCATTGATTAAATAAATTAAAAAAAAAATAAGAGATATTTAAAAGACAAAAAGTTCTCCTGATTTAACACAATATGTTTGTCAGTCAAAAAGTTGTCTTTACATTTGTCAAAAAGCCAACTGTAAAGTTGGCGAAAGCTGTCGTTAAAAGTTGTCGTTTAAAAATCATGAATAAAACGCGATTAAACCCGGCGAATAAAGTGTTTTACAATATGTTTGTATCAGGATTTGATCTCTCTCAGCTACACTATCGGTCGGTACTATTTAGGTTGTTTTTTGTTAGCAAAAAGACAAGATTCGATTCCTGGCTAGGGAAATCAATTTTTCGAAAATCTAATAATGCAATTTTAGTTTTTGTTTATATCGGGGACGCAACTCCTTTCAGCATTTTTTCACTAACTCTTATAGTTTAGGATATACCCCTCAAAGCCCATCGAAATGGTGCACTCTGTAACCCTCTTTATTTTGAAATTCATCATATTTACGTACCTAGAACAAATCGAACTGCTCCGAAGATGATCAGAGCGGTCGACACATTCAGTCGCGTATTGCTCTGCAGTGTAATGAGGCCCATATAGTTTTGTAGAGTGTGAATTCCAGACATTATTTGAGCTAATTTCAGTCCTGTTTTATTAAAACAATGAAACAATTTAAAAGTTAATTGATTAGTTTTATAGGTAGGTAGTAGGTAGGTTTGTGATTATTTGCTAATCATGTTTTGTTTCAGGAAGTTCAATCGTTGTTTTTCTAACAATCACGACCTGCCCTTTTCCGATACGTAGGTATACCTAATACAACCACTGAAGAGGTCGAATCTTATTCCATTGCCATCTCCTTTCTTCTAAATGTACGTGCTACATTTTATCTTAGACCATTTCCATCACTTGACATCAGGTAAGTCCTGGGCACTAACAGTCTGGCTGTATAACATGATTATTTCATAACATTTGCTTTAGTCGTTTTTGTAGGAAAGATAAGAAACACAAAAAACTTTTGTGTTAAATTTTATGAAATGAGTAGGGCTGCGCCATCTATTGGAAAGAAGGATGAAGTACAATCACAAGGGTTTTTAGATGCCGAAAGATTTGGACACAATTCCCTTATATTCTTT
Source organism: Idaea dimidiata (assembly GCA_949358125.1). NCBI lineage: Eukaryota > Metazoa > Arthropoda > Insecta > Lepidoptera > Geometridae > Idaea > Idaea dimidiata. The sequence continues at coordinate 5,109,047 of OX442340.1, forward strand.
AACCCAAATAATACCTCGGTGTTTAACAAGATGTCACTAAAATAAAAGAAAACCGGTTACGAAATTAAATTGCTAAATTACAGCAAAACTATCATTTCCCGATTTATAAGACTTTTTTAGTAGATTGTGGTTTTGGTTTCTTGTTATTTTCATACGATAAGTCCATTTTTAGGGTTTTGTAGTCAACAAGGAGAAGTTTAGAAGTCAAGAAGTTTAAGGTTTCATCATGTTTACCTATTGGGGTACAAAAACCCTAAAACCAAAATTCATGATCATTAAATAATTCAATTTGATTTTTAAGGACACTTGAAAATAAGTGTCAATTTTTATCATTTTGTTTCCATCCAAAGGTTGCCTGGAAGAGATCGCTTGTAGCTATAATACCGCCCATTGTGCCTAGTTGCTTTTTTTATAAAGCATAATTTTTGATTAAAAATATACCTACCTAATTATTTCTATTGTAATTTTTAATTATTTTGTCTTATTATTGTTTATTTAGTCATTTCTTGTTTTTGTTTGCAATATGGTACAATAAAGAGTTAATCTATCTATCTATCTTAAATGGGGGAGGTAGACGAAAACAATAACAATTTTCAACATCCATAATATACAGGCTAGCATTATAGGTACCCCTCAGGCTGCGAACGACAACTTCCTAAAAGGACAACTTCTGAAAACGACAACTTCCGAAAAGAATAACTAGGACTTAGAAATTTTTTGTAAAAAAAAAAAGAAAGACTTAGAAAGTTTCAAGTAAAAATTTACTGATACAACGTCGATTGTCGCTTCCCATCAAGTGAGATGAAGTCAAATACAAGCCTATCTCTTGTGCAAAAATCACAATGAAATCTAAATAGATTTTAGTAGCGACTAAACTTACCTATAGAAATAACGACTGCCCTCCGGTACTGCTTGCCTGTGAACAGTTCCTTGGCCGTACCAGAACGACTCATCTCTTTCTTCACTTGAGATCTCATCGCAGACAATCTTTCATCTAACACCTGGAATTCATTGTTTTTTATTAGAATACTTTGAACGCGTTCTGGATAAAATTTCGATTGAGTTGCATCACTTATAAGAATCTAGTAAACTTGGGTATGCCGTTGTACTTAAATATATTATTTTACTAATATTATAAGCGCGAAAGTTTGTATGTACTCGTATGTATGCATAAAGGTATGTGACGTTACTCTTTCACGCTTAAACTTCTGAACTGATTGCGATGAAACTTGGAATATAGGTAGCTAGATACCGGGAATAACACATAGGTTACTTTTTATCCCTTTCAGCGCAAGACTTATCCCGCGGGAATAAATCTTGCGCTGGTGAAACCGCGGGGCGCAGCTAGTAAGTCATAAATCGTCAAAATTGTTGGGCTACAACAATTTGACCAAAAATGATGTGAATAAAACAATCTGAATAACAAACAATTTAGACAGGTTTTTTTTAAAAAAGACTAGAAGGTTAATTAATGGTCGCCGGACTGTGAAACATTTCACACTCGGCTCTTACGGTCAAGCTTTATCAGTTCCAAAGACAAATTGTTCGGGAAAATACTCACACACACACATTTAAAAAATTAGAAATAAAATTACATAGGCTGTTGTTGATAAAATACTATCTACCGAAAAGCTTCTGTGTTACAAATACACCTATAACCGAAGGTGATTGGCGCGAACGGTTCTTGAGATTCGTTTTATACATTTTAGTCAAATTGGTCGAACTATGTTTTAGTAGTCAAATGGTTTTAGCCGATTTTTTTCACAAATCGCGGCCGAAACTTCCCAAAAATAACTCTCTCAAAATTTTACTCACTTCTTCATTAACATTAGACAATTTCAAAAGAGTTTTCCTCGCAGTCTCTACCTTCCCTTCTTTTATGAGAAAATATGGCGTCTCAGGAACCCACCAACAAGACACAAAGTACCAAATGGGCAGTGCTAGTAGAATGTAATTGATTGTTTGGTACGATATTAGAGAACCAATTATCATTATCAGCAGACATCCGAAGCTTAACATGAATCGGTTGGCCACTGAGATTCCGCCTCGGATTTCTTTGTCAACTATTTCGCTCAGATAAACCATTGAAACCTGGAAAAAGATTATATAGATAGGTCATTGAATTTTATCCTTACTAAATAACTTAATGACCTATACAGGGTGTATCGAGGACAACCATTTAAGCTGAAAGGGGGCTGTTCTAGACGTCTAGATGAACAGCTTTTGTTCTACAACTTTTGAAAATTCGAAGTAGTTTATTGAAGTTTACTTGAAAATCAGCTGTTTCTTACAGTTAGAGGGTCATCGTTAAATTCTCCTTTTCATTTCGTTTAGCTTATTACAATCAAAACTTTAAAGCCATTATTTTAAAAAACAATTGGTTTTTCTGCGACTCAAAACCTAAAAATTTATTTAAAAAAGTTCTAATTTCTAAAAGTTGTTTGCCTAGACGTCTAGAACAACCCCCTCTCTTGCTAAAATGGGCGTCGTCAAAACACCCAGTATATCAACTCAGAGCCAAACCCTTGGTTCTAGATTCTAGATTTAAGGGTTTAAAAAGGTTTTTGAAATCCTGCGGGCTCGGGACTTATGTGTGTAAAACCGCAGGATGCTGCTAATGCAAATATAGATAGAGGAAAGTTAAAGGTTTCGCTGAGCCTTTTCTGTATGAAGTCTCTTAATCTACATACCGTGTTTGGGTTAAGAAAGATGTGATTTCTAGGTGGTACAGGGGGTGATGTTATCGCTTAAAGCCATCTCTTACTGGTAACCTATTAGAGTTAAAACGCCGCATGTGTCGAAAACCGATGAAGGATTTTCATTGCATGCATTTTATGCAATCCTACTAATATTATAAATGTGAAAGTGTGTGTGTTTGGATGTTTGTTACTCAACTACGCAAGCACTACTGAACCGATTGCGATGAAACTTGGAATACTTATAAGTAGTTGGATACTGGGAATAATACATAGGCTACATTTTATCCCGATATTCCTATGGGAACGAGACTTACGCGGGTGAAACCGCGGGGTGCAGCTAGTGCAGATATAAATGCAAAAGTGGAACTATGAAGTGACAGTTGTAGTACACCTATTTCCGCGAAAAATAGCTGATAAACAATCAAATAAATATTGCACGACATTACACACAGCGCAATCTAGCCCTAAACCAAGTACTAGGCTTGTGCTATGGGTACTAGACTACGAATATACAACATAGTATACTTGTTTTGTTTTTGTAAATACAGACAATATGATAAAATAGAATAAAAAAATGTCTTACGGTTCCGATCATTCCTGTGCCAATCCCCCACAAAACCCTCGCCAAACAGATAGTCCATGCTTGCCAAGCAAAAATTAATAATATCTGTAAATAAATATTGTTCATAAAGCATAAAATATCATCATAAAGAAATCTAACTGTAGACGAGACTGACCGAAAATGGAAGTGTCCAATGAATTACTGAATTGTAAACTTTCTTTTTAATTGACAGTGGTCACACAGCATATTTTGGGAGTTGCTATAACCCTCATTGGGACCTAAATCGTCCAGCTAATAAATTAAATTAAAATTAAAAATCCCAGACAACTTAATTTTTTCTTTTATGTCTTTTTTTATTATTTGAATTTTTTAATGAGTCTAGGTTTTAGGTCCTGCAATAATGGAATCATGTTCCTTCCCTCAATCTAAGTTCATATTTGCAAAATAAAAATTTGCTAGTACTTTTTACTACTGAACCGATTTCAATACTAGGGCCGGCTTGCATAACGGTTCCTAAACATGTTAAGCTGTTAAACGTGTTTAAAATCTGTCAGAATTTCAAGAACTGTCAATGTGTTGCAACATATTATCAATCGTCCACTTAATGAAACAAAGTCCAATGTTCGATTTCCCATAAATTATTTCAAAATTGATTTAGTTAAATATATTTTTAATGGTCTTATGCGAGTCGCCCTAGATAACGTAGCTCCTTACTTACCGTTCCCGTGGTTATAGGTAATGCACTGCTTAGTATAGTGAGCCTTCGACCAAATCTGTCTGATGTAAATCGTGCCACTAAACTCCCAAACATAAATCCCAATGAAGATATTGATACTATCCATGATATTTCTGCCTGAAATGTGGAAATTATAAAATAATTTAAATTAAGAGCATTTAAAGCGTCTAACTTTTTGGTAAAGGCCTCTTTTAGTAATAAACAAAATTTAAATTACTGGCTGATTTCGTTTAAAAACATAAGCAGATATTTTTATTTTTATAGTATAGGTCCGGCCAAATTGATGTTAGCTGTGGACGTTAGTTCTTACAAAAAGTACATTTCTATAGGTTTACGAGTGTATTTAATCTCCTTTATTAACGAAGTAGGTTTTAAAACTTACTGGCTGATTTAATCTGAATCAAATCGAGAAGAAAATGTATTAATTTTTAATCTTTTTTATTTACGGCCAGCTCTCTTTTAGCTCTTCTAAAAAGTTCTATATTATATTGACAGAATAAATAATTAATGATCATTCAGAACTCATTTATAATTTACTTATTAAAAACTCACCTCTGTTATTTTAAAATTTGTTTCGTTATTATAAAACTTAGTAATGACTGGGGTACTCCATGAGAATGAAAAACCAACCGTTACAGCTGAAGACGATACTGAAATGCAAAAATAAATAGTTCCTTGCTATAATATCGATGTAAGTGAAAGATGGATTTTATTATTATTACATTGCTGCACATTTTACTATTTAATTACGCTGAATTTTTCGTTAGATATTCCCACATTTGTCAAAACATTGAAATATTTTACTTCTTCCTATATACTTACCCCTTTCCCCCCTCCTTTTCCTATTCTTTCGGCCAACGACGCGGACAAATACCACAAGGATGCACTGTACTTAGTGTAAAGGAAGTGCTACTAACATACCGTAAATTAAGGATACTTTCTGACAAAATAGAGATACTTTGTGACAAATTTTTTGAAGATATAATTTTTGTTTCTTAACTTACATCAAAATAAATAACTAGTTTTTTGTAAAGGATCATTGGATGCGTCCAAAATCAAATATTTTATGATACGTCATGTTGATTGTCAAAAAGTGTGGTGTCACAAGGATACGCACTTTTACAAAATAACCCCATTTTACTCGTAGTCTCAAAGTATGTTTACACAGTCAAATATGTAATGTTAATTTATAAGGTACTAGCTGCGCCCCGCGGTTTCACCCGCGGGGGTAGGTAGGTGAAGTAAGTTAAAGTTTGTATTTCGTCAGTAAGTGACGATAACGATGACGAAGGATGACGATGACGATGGATGACGATGATGATGATGCCACTCTACATCACTTATCCTACCATTGTGTCGATTTTCATTCATTGAATGGTTATCACCCGCGTAAGTCCCGATCCTGCGGGATTTTCGGGATCAAAAGTATCCTATGTTACTCTCCATCATTTAAACTATCCCTATTGCAAATTTTCATCCAATAAATATTATCACCCGCGTAAGTCCCGATCCCGCGGGATTTTCGGGATCAAAAGTATCCTATGTTACTCTCTATCACTTAAACTATCACTATGCAAATTTTCATCTAATAAATAGTTATTACCTGCGTAAGTCCCGATCCCGCGGGGTTTTCGGGATCAAAAGTATCCTATGATACTCTCCATCATTTAAACTATCCCTATGCAAATTTTTATCCATTAATATTATCACCCGCGTAAGTCCCGATCCCGCGGGATTTTCGGGATCAAAAGTATCCTATGTTACTCTCTATCACTTAAACTATCCCTATGCAAATTTTCATCTAAGAAATAGTTATCACCTGCGTAAGTCCCGATCCCGCGGGATTTTCGGGATCAAAAGTATCCTATGTTACTCTCCATCATTTAAACTATCCCTATGCAAATTTTCATCTAATAAATATTATCACCCGCGTAAGTCCCGATCCCGCGGGATTTTCGGGATCAAAAGTATCCTATGTTACTCTCCATCATTTAAACTATCCCTATGCAAATTTTCATCCAAATCGGTCGAACCGTTTGACCGTGAAGAGGGAACAAACAAACAAACAAACAAACAAACAAACAAACAAACAAACAAACAGATTTTCGGATTTATAATATTAGTAGGATAGGATGTATGGGTCTTGATTGTCTGGAATAAATGGGTTGTTTATTTTTTAACACACTTGCTCGTAAAGTTTCTATTCAGTAGGTAGCGCGGCGCGCTGATGCAATGTGCATTACACTTTTATGGTTGTTTAAAATGTATAATATCATTCCGCCTCGTGTGTTATTTATATATTATGTATAAGATATACAGTGTTAAAAAAACACTTTATTTATCCGGTTTTATCGCGTTTTTATTCATTTTACATCTCAGTCAACCTTGAAAAAGCCAACTGTAAAGTTGGCGAAAGCTCGGGTCAAATAATGAATAAAAACGCGATAAAACCGGATAAATAAAGTGTTTTATTATGCAAAATCGCGAAAACCATAGAAGAAATTATATACAGTGTTTTGTTTAATTGGGACAGTATGGCGAAATCAAACCCATAGAAGATACAGGGAAACGGCCTTAGGAACTATTTATTCTTTTTTTGTGAAAAAAAAATAGACATACCTAGTAATGTTGGTCAAGCGTGAGTTGTCCATAGAAATTAGTAATTAAAAAAAAATTGATGCGGTTCGACTCGGTTTCATATAGGGAACCATTTATTTCAAAAGTTGAATAAATAGTTTCATCATCATCATCTGGTGCCATCTTCTAAGGAAGGTCGGCGGTCAATTGGTGGAAGTATTCACGATCTTTAGCTGCTGCTTTTAATTGTTGGTAGTTGAGGCCAGTCCAGTCTTTTAAGTCGTCGAACCACGTCCGCCTCTGCCTACCCTGGGCCCTCTTGCCCTGTATCTTTCCCTCCAGTAACTGTCTCGGGAAATCATATTGTGCGCCTCTCTGTAGGTGTCCAAAGAAAGCAGTTTTACGTCGTTTGATGGTGCTCATTAGTTGTCTCCGGCATCCCGCCATTTTTAAGACTCTTGCATTGGAAGTGAAAGTGGTCCATGAGATCTTTAACATTTTTCGAAGTATCCACATTTCCGTCGCCTCCAAACGTTTGCAAATGTATTTCTTTAAAGTCCATGTCTCACAACCATACAGCAGTGTGGACCAAACATAACACCTGACAACTCTATGTCTGAGGGGAAGTCTGATCTTCTGGTCACACAAAACGTTCGCCATCTTGTAAAAAGCGGCCTTTGCTTCACCTATCCTGCACCTGATTTCCTGGTCGTGGTTCAGATCATTGGTGAAGTATCTGCCTAGACATTTAAACTTACTGACATTTTCCAATAAGCAGTCATTTAGCTTAAGCTTAAGCGGTGCCTGCGGCGTTTTCGCTATTACCATTGCCTTTGTTTTGTTCACATTTATGGAAAGTCCCATTTCTTCACCAGCCACCGACACTGCCAGAACGAGTCTCTGCAACCCAGCCTCCGAGCCAGCTATCAGCACAGGCTCGTCGGCATATCTGATATTATTAACCAGCATACCATTCACAGGGATACCCTCTGGTTGCCGTGCCAACAGCTCTGTAAGGATATCCTCAGAATATAAATTAAAGAGGAGTGGAGATAGTATACATCCTTGTCTTACGCCACGATTAATGGGCTTCCAATTGGAGATCTGACCATTCCCCTTGACAGCAGCAATAGGTTTCTAAGGCCGTTTCCCTGTATCTTCTATGGGTTTGGATTTACTGTCCCAATTAAAAAAAAAACACTTATAACCATGATGCTCTTAAATCGTAATGTACTTATTATTATAGGTCCCAATTTGTAACTTTTATTCTAAAGTGCTTTTTATCATTAAAAACATTTTTTTCATTAGGCACTTATTTTTCATGTTTTCTTAAAGACCTATTTACAAAGTTGATTTATAAACATAACAAAATACTCACTAGCCGTTGCGATAAGGTACTGCAATCGTCTGTTACCACGCTCCATTATTTTAGTTTTTCCAATAATTTAAACACATTCATTGAAACACATTTTCAAGTTAGTTACCTACTTAATACTAACAAGAACTAAAGTATTACAATCTTTTAGTTCCACTTGCAACTCCGCCATTGATTCTGATAACACGTTATTTATTATTGCGCTGCTTTATCTTTGATAACTTCTGTTCAAATATAAGTAAAATCTGCCTCGTGCATATGTGAAAAATATTGTTTTTTTTTAAATACCTATTGCAACAGATAAAATTTCTCCCAAGACAGCTATCTTGGAGTCTATCATGTATATAGAGTGAAAATGAACAAACATGCTTTGCTACATCATCGTATACCTACTCACTCACGATTTACTCACTTTTCATCACACATATATCACACACACGCATATTCAAATGCAAGCCTGAAGTAAAGCTCATATTTTTTTTACAAAATTGATATTACTTATTAGAAAGACTTGGTAAAAAAAACCGACTTCAAAAAGAAACAAAAAATAATTTAAAAAACAACCAAAAATAAAAAGAATTGATAAAAATGACTAAAATAACCTCTACATAGGTACAGAGCCACCGACTAATTAATCTGTTTTATCATCTGAAGTCGGGCAGCCACATTAAGTACAATATGGAAACAACCAGTAAAACTGCCCGACTTTTGGTTGTTTTTTAAATTATTTTTTGTTTCTTTTTGAAGTCCGTTTTTTAATTGTTAAATTATATTTTTATTTTACCCTTTTTAGTATACTTACCTACCTAAAAATCAACAATATTGTTACCGTAATTTTAATTATTGAGGAGTTTGCTGATGAGAAGGTGGTTTCAGGTACCCCATCAATCTGTACTTAGTTCTTTAGGGGTCTATTCTTTTTGGTAGAAGTCCAAAAATGAGTAATTTATTGAATTCTGGGATGCTATCCTGTGCATCATTCCAAAGATACACATCAGATCCTTACCAAACTTTCATGGGACCACCGCGTAGCTTCCACATTTCCATTAAAAAAAGAACTAAATCAATCGGTCAAGCCATCTATCGTGTAATCGATGAACAATTTATTGTATACAGCGTTTTGAGAAGCATTCCCGGTCCTCACTTCGAAGATCCTCATCAGATCCTCATCAAATTATTATGGGACCATCTCGGAGCTCCCACCTTTCCATTAAAAAAAGAATCATCTTAATCGGTCAAGCCATCTTCGAGTAATCGATTAACAACTGGATTGATTAATGCGTTTTGAGGAGCATTTCCGTTCATCACTCCGAAGACCCTCATTAGATCCACATCAAATTTTTATGGGACCATTTTGGAGCTCCTACCTATCCATTAAAAAAAGAATCATCTTAATCCGTCAATCCGTCTTCGAGTAATCGGTGAACATACAAAAAAAAATATATTATACATACAGACGAATTGATAACCTCCTCCTTTTTTTGAAGTCGGTTAAAACTGAGTAGTTTTTTCTTTTTAATATAACCCTGTCGTCGTCGTCAATAGAATATTTTGTTCCAATCGTTTATGGTATTGAAAAACGCGTCATTTTTTCCCAATCGTTCACACAGGTTTTTCGTTACTCATCTAGATAAGAGTCGAGGTAGAGAAAAGTGAAATAAAACAAAAGATATAACGGTTATGGAAAGTGCTGATTTAATCATCTAGTTTTATATCAACTAACAAGATTCGGCCTGGACCGACAAACAAGAATAGTGAAAGTATAAAAACGTGGGAAAATATTACTCGATCAACCCTGTAAAACAGGTTTAAGATTACAAATATTTTCATTCTTTTATTTTTAAATCGCATATTAATGTGTCCCACCATAATTTTGTTTATTTATTTTAATATATCCATAGTCCGGTAGTAATTAAGAGTTTTAAGTCTTATTTCGTCACAAGCTGCTAACAAAAATGAATAATCAAATCAAGACGACGATGTTTTCTCTACGACTATTGCTATTGAAAATCTTTGTGTTTGGACAGAATTAATGAGATATCAGATACGGAAACTTAAATATTAGTTTTTAAACTTGAAATGAAATCAAAGGTTATTTTTAATAACTGTGTCAAAATTATTGTTATGCAACCCAATGCGTTTGTTTTTGATAATTATCACGTTCACAGTTCAGTGTACGCTATCTTGTACACGCGGATGGGCTCTGGCAAGTCCGTGTACTCTATATTCTATACTGATTTACTTTTATGCCAAGTAATTTTGTAAGTGTAGGTACGGATATTATTTCCAAAAAACAACGAAACTAGCCATAGAGATATATAACTACAATAAAGCGAATGAACGTGCCATACAAACATATTAATATTCAACAAAATAAACATAGGTATGAAATGTATTAAACATACGGGTAATTTAAGGACGCGACTCATGTGAAATCCCTTCCGATTGAATAGTTTTCTTCATAACCGGTATCAAATAGATCTTTAATAGTAGTTTATGCACCGAGGTACTAAAGTCCTGTCTTATATAGCGGGCGTCATATTGAATCCAAAGCGTACGAAGGACTCTAGAGGGTTAAGTCCCGAGCGCAGCGAGGGTGTTAAAAACTTAACTTCTGGGCGAAGCGAAGGAGTTATGTACCTAGAGTCCTGAGTGAAGCGTGGGATTCAAGCGCCCAAGATAAAGACAGACTTTAGTCCCGAGGTGAATACTCTACTTTACACATCTACTGCGAGACAATAAAAGGGCTACAAAAATAAGTATTTAAACAAAAAAATAGATTAATGCAACGTATATGAAATATATTGACAGCTCTTTATTAATTAAACAATGTTACATCAAAATGACGAAACCACACATCGGCCTTAGCTGATGAAAAAAAAAAAGTTGGGGCTTTATATTAACCAAAACTTTTTGCGTTACCCTTCCGTCCATGAAAATAGAAAAAATTAGCCCAGTTTTTTTTTTTTTATGTGTTGTGTCTAGGTGGCCAGTTCGAAATGGCCGTATGCTACCAGAACCTTAGTTCCAAATTTAAATTACTTTATGCCCTAGGTGCATAATGAGCACTTTATGCACCTAGGGAATGAAGAGTCGCTTTACGTTGACCTTTTTGGTCAAATAAAGTAACTTTGTAGAGCAGTAGGTGTGTAAACAATATTTTATGTTATTGTACATGATACAAGAAGTGTCCCCTTCATTTAAAAAACAATAAAAAATAACTTTAAATACCACTATTATACAGGCAAAGTTACCCCTGTTTTACAAAATAAATCAATTTTTCTTCTAAATCCTTAACCGCTATATTTTCTTATAGGCATCATAATATTAGAAAATACAATACCTAGAACCCCTTCATCGCATTTTATAAAAATATTATTTTAATCTTCGTTAATAATGATTGATTTTACGAGAAAATGTTGATTTTTTCACGCAATTCCATCTCGCTCATTTATATGCAATCGGACAAGGACCGATGATTATCATCTATCGCCGCCTTAAAGCATTAGACTGTGAACGTGTTAAGTAGATAGGAACCTACGGTCCATAACTTTGTAATTTTTATACAATTATCTTTGAAATGTTTACGAATACGAAGGATTAAAGTAATAAAACAAGTTTATAGATGGAATATTTACTAGATTATACAAATAATTGGTGTTAGTCTAGTGGTAGATGTCCCGACTTTTATTCCGAACGTCGTGGAGTCGAATCCCGGCTGACCGCGCAACGATGTCTTGTTCTTTAATAAAAATGTATGTGCGTACCTAATCAACATCGCTCTTAAGGTAAAGGAAAACATCATGAGGAAACCCACCACTGTTTCATTTCATGCAAAAATGGCCCAGATGTACCTAGGTAGGGCTAATTGTGAAAACATACAGTTATAACTTGAACTTTAAGTTATACAAATAAGTAAGTAGAAATAGTTAAAAGCTACTAATATAATAAAGCTGAAATTTTGTATGAATGTGTGTTTGTTACTTAATTACGCAAAAACTTCTGAATCGATTGCAATGAAACTTGGAATATAGGTAGCTGGCGGCTTGGAATAACACATAGGTTACTTTTTATCTTGATATGTGAACCGCGAAGCGCAGCTAGTTTATGATAAACACATGAGTCTTTATTTCGATTAAATTTCTTTTTGTTTCACTTTTATCACCAACAATTCGTCCAAACTACAAACATCATTTAAAAACTGAATATACTATCTATGTTTTTTTTTTTGTAATGTATTTATTACGGAACTCGATATTTCGCCAATAATTTCAACTGACTTCAACAACTATATTTACCAATTTATAAAATACTTAAAATATATTAGTGAAAACAACCATGTAGTTCAAAATCGTTTACTAGACTAAATAAAATTAAAATTAAGTAGACCAAGCCTCCTGCCGTAGTTTGTGGTTTAAAAACTATCGTAAAACATTTACTAACATCATGAAGCTATCTTCTCAAGATACAATTCCATAATTCTTCCGAAGTAGATGACAAAACATTGACAATTTTTATCTTAGGTACTCTAAGTAGTATCTTATCTTTCTTACTAATATTATCAACATGAAAGTTTGTATGTATGTAGATATGTCACTTTGTTACTCTTTCACGCAAAAACCACTGAACCGATTGCGATGAAACTTGAAACATAAGTAGCTGGAGATCTGGAATAACATATAGGCAACTTTTTATTCCGATATTCCCGCAGGAACGGGACTTACGCGAGGTTAGTACATATATTTACCCTGTTATTTTCAAAATGTCTGCCCTACTTTTGACATCTCTCACAATAATGAGGTTAACGAATTCGAAAATTTGAATACCAATTTTATTTATTTCTTATCGGTTGTCAACCGATTATGGCCATTTGGAAATTAGCCAGTGTCAAGTATTATAAATAATGCAAGTTATTTGCATCGAAACAGTCAAGTCGTTATAGTCAAAGTCAAGTCCAGGGATCATTTGTAAACACGGCGGCCATTTACAAAGATTGTTTACGGAGCTTGGGAGACAATACTAAGTACATGTTTTGCACCGATTTTCACTTTAATTCCACTTGTACACCTTCACGGAACTAAATTGGTTAATATGCCCCCGAAATTAAACAATTTGGACGCATTTGAACTAGGTTTCACAAAAATGAAAATTTAGCATCTCCTCAACGCGTTCCCACCAAAACTCCAAAAAAATTTGAATATTGTCTTCGACTGTTGATACTAACGTGTAATGTCAGTAATTAATTAATGATCAATACAAAATTTCTTGACCTTGGCTATTACAAGTTAGCCATATTGGTCTCAGACCGAAAAAAAAAAACCTTGAATATTTAACATTTTGTTAAAGAATTGACTTGCGCGAGTCTGCCTTCGCCTATTACAAGGTTTACTAGTCTTACGAGTATTATGGTGCCTTTTAAATAGTAGCAAATAACTCCACAACATTATGTACTTCTTCAGTACAATTTAAGGACGCGACTCATGTGAAATCCCTTTCGATTGAATAGTTTTCTTCATAACCGGTATCAAATAGATCTTTAAACAATGTATTATGTTATTGTACATGATACAAGAAGTGTCCCCTTTTTTTCAAAAACAATAAAAAATAACTTTAAATATCACTATTATACAGGCAAGGTTACCCCTCCACCAGAACCCTCCCCTCCTGAACCAGTCAATAAAAGCTGCAAAGCTTGACCGGTAGATGGCGCAGAAACCAAGCCTTAGTTGGTAAAACAATTGGCGAGAAAAGATATGGCCGAAAAATTATACCATGTCACGTGATTCCTGTGTAGCTCAGTGGTTAGAGCATTCGCCTGGTTAGCGAAAGGACGCAGGTTCGAATCCTGTCATGGGGATTTTTTGGAAATATATTTCCTTGCTAAAAATATTTCTATGTTTAAAATGCTTTGAGCAATAAAAACAAAACAGAAATATTAAATTGGAGAGAAAGCGCGTCTCATGTTGGGTATGTTTACTGTTAAGTAAACCACCTGAACCAGTCAATAAAAGCTGCAAAGCTTGACCGGTAGATGGCGCAGAAACCAAGCCTTAGTTGGTAAAACAATTGGCGAGGAAAGATATGGCCGAAAAATTATACCATGTCACGTGATTCCTGTGTAGCTCATTGGTTAGAGCATTCGCCTGGTTAGCGAAAGGACGCAGGTTCGAATCCTGTCATGGGGATTTTTTGGAAATATATTTCCTTGCTAAAAATATTTCTAAGGTTACCCCTGTTTTACAAAATAAATCAATTTTTCTTCTAAATCCTTAACCGCTATATTTTCTTATAGACATCATAATATTAGAAAATACAATACCTAGAACCTCTTCATCGCATTTTATAAAAATATTTTTTAATCTTCGTTAATGATTGATTTTACGAGAAATTGTAGATTTTTTACGCAATTCCATCTCGCTCATTTATATGCAATCGGACAAGGACCGATTATTATCATCTATCGCCGCCTCAATAAACTACACTCTTTGATCTCACAAGACGCTACGTCTTAGTCTCTTTTAAAGGTATAGCTTCGCCCACACCATTGTTATCATTAGCTTTATTTAATTTCTCATTTGCCTCTTCGTACATTTCACCCTGCAATTCCAACTGTATTTCTCTCAAACTCTTACCTCTCGTTTCTGGAACGATTGCGTAACTAAACACAGCTCCGACCAAAGCCGAAATACTAAAAAACCAGAAAACCCCATGCAAACCGGTCCAGTCTTTGAGAGTTTGATAACCTTTAACTGCTATAAAAGTGACGACTGCACCGAAAAGATTCATCGAGGTCATTGCAACAGATTTGACGTTTAGAGGGAATATTTCCGCCGGTACGACGAATACTAGAGTGTCGAAACCCATCGTGGATACTATATTGAAACATATAAGACTTATAAAGACTACGTAGCCGAATATAGACGAGTTGTCGTGTACTTTTCTTACTTCTTCGAGATAGAAAGTTGTACCGATTACAGCTAAAGCAAGGAATGAACCGAAGTATGAGTAAATTAGAAGTGTACGACGGCCTACTTTGTCGACTACAGTCGAAGCGAAAAGACCTGCAACAAAAAAAGTTATTAAGTAGGTTAAAAAGGGAGTTACTTACTTATATTTACGAAATTTTAACTTTGGACGGATGAAACCTTCACATTTCATTTACACATTTTCCCAGGTCTTAATATGGGTGCCAATCGTGTTACTTCAAAAAGTTTATAACCTTGTAAATTGTCAAAAAAATGACAGATTTTCATTGTGCATGTTAGTTTTTTCGTAGAAATGAAGAACTATTTCAAGAAAAATCAAACAAAGCTGGAGCAACGTCGACACGATTTTTTTACAGAATACGCACCCCGCTCCTGCTTTGCTTCACAGGGTACTATAAAGCGCAGTAAAAATGGTATATAGGTACTTAAAGTTAAAAGTTAAGTTACAAAAAAAAAATTGTTACAGATTGTGAGACATTGTTTTCATTAAAAGACAGTTTAGAAAACCGTTCGGAAGATTTTTTTATGATAGTGAAAAAAACATAAACTAAACTAAACTACTTAAATAAAACAAAGAATATATAGCATCGTCATTGGAAAACAAGACAGAAGTAAACAATTATCTATTTAAACCAAAGAAGGTATATTACTAGAACTAGAATGCCAAAAAGTGTTCCGCTACATAGAGCATGCTGTCCCTTTCTAATAACACTATTGGAAAGAGACAGAACGCTACATTGAACAGCCGAACCGAACCGAACCGAGCCGAACATCGGAAGCCACACTAAAATCAATACACCTAAGACGTAGCCAAATGATCATGTGCATTTAATGTTGTACATGAATCTAAAAGAAATAAACTATTTTTTTTTCTTTTTAGTTCTACGTGAGCATTATAGATCTAGTAATAAAACTTCTTTGATTTATTCTTCTTATAATAGTTTTCAGCAAATGACGTTAATATTTTAAACTTTTGAAATGAAAACAAAATTAAAACGCTACTGGGTACAAAATGATAGACTTATTATTCTACTATATGGGTTGTATTATGTACTTTAGCACATCAAAATTTAATGACATATCTACTAAAAACATAGCCAACGACGCGGCGATACTTGATAAATTTAAAACTGATAAAGCTTTCCAAATATATTTTCTGAAATACCTTTTAGGGAAAACGTACTTAATAAACTTTTGATCGGTCGATATTATTGTCACTTGTTCGATTTCAGTCTACCTCCCTAGTTATTTATTTGCTTGCTATAATCCTACTTTTCCAAATTGTTTATAGTCGATTTTTCTTCTGTTTTTGCGATATTTAAATTGAACTCGTTTTACAGTTTTAATCGCGTTGATACTACATAATATACTTTTTTTTGTATATACATACAACGAAAGACAACCAGAACAGATAAGATACAAACATTTATTTTTAAACATAAATATTTGCACTTGGCGGGAAACGAACCCGCAACTTTCCGCATTGCAGCCGACAATTCATACGACGCGCCACAGAGGTCGTCGAAGCATTGTTGCAATACCGTTCCTACGTTTCGGAGTCTTCACGAACTCCGTGCTAAGTGTAAATTGAGACGTAACTTGTTTACAGTTGTTAACTACAACTAGAGCATTGCGATAACACTTTCGACAGAACATCTGAAGTCTTATCATAGGGTCATGTTAGCTATTTGTTCAAATTCGCGATTTGTACAACATAAGCTACCTGTAGAACACTTTATTTATCCGGTTGAATCGCGCTATGCAAAATTGCGAAAACCATAGAAGAAATTACCTATAGAAGTTAAAAAAAATTGAGTATAAAATCGGGAGCGGCAGGGTTAGTACAAATTCGCATTTTGTACAAACTATTTTTATTTAACAATAGGTACGTACATTCTAAGTTAAGAAATATTCTCAATTTTGTACAGAATAATAATTGTGTACAAAATTAAATGCAATAGCATTTGCTAGGTTGGTCCGAATTCACGTTTTGTACAAAGTATTTTTAGTTTAATAATTGCTACATTTTCTTAGTTTGTACAATTTATAAGTTGGTACATGTTCGCATTTCGATAACAACCAACTTATAAATTGTACAAATTGAAAAAATGTAACAATTGCTTAACCAAAATACTTTGTACAAAATGTGAATTTGTGCCAACCCCGCCGCTCCCGATTTTATAACCAAAAATATTTTATCTTCTACAAGTAGCTTATATTTTACAAATCGCGAATTTGAACAAACTGCCAATAAGGCTGAAATTAGAATTGAATAAAACAACAAATGTACTAATTGCTAATTAACGCGAAACGAGATTTGTACTAAATTCGAATTTGTACCAACCTGCTACTATAAACGAACTATAAAATTGTACGAATTGCGAATTAGAACAAACTGCTAAAATGACCGAAACTAGAATTTAACCAACCAACAATTGTACAATTGTATTCATACGAAATGAGATTTGTACGAATTGCGTATTTGTACCAACCCCGCCGCACCCGATATCGTAGAGTTTGTTCTCTGCAGTTGCCCTTAGTGCCTAGATGTCAGTCAACTAAAGTTATCGATTGATATCACATGCATAATAAAATAATATATTATTCTAATACTAAGATAAGTAGATGGATTTATGATAAAGCATTACGAAACATACTTAATATAAAGATAAATTTAGATATATCGACTCGATAGAATATTTTCTGTTAATATATCTATCCAAATATTAAGGTCTCATCGTGCGACAAATCAAATCAAATCAACATATTTTTATTCTTTTAAGGCCTGATTTTTCATTCCACGGATTTTAACATCTTATTTAAGTACATATTTCACTCATTTTTATTTAGAAAAGCAGTATAATCATGTTATAATTTCTCTGCATACCTACATACATCTATGTACTTGTACAATGTACATTAATCTAAAAAATTCGGTTATTTTGTTTATGATGAAATTATTTATCAATCAATCCAGCTGGTGAGTTTGGGTTTGAATTTGTTTTACATTCTGCAAAATAGATTTGAAAAGAAACTTACTTTTTGTATGTACTTACTTTGTTCTTTTATAACCATAAGTTTTTTCATAATATTTTAAATATAAGTACCAAACTTTAATGTTTTTCGAAACATATTAGGGGTTAAAGTATGAAATTGCCGATTTGTACTGAAAATCTTAATTGTTTATTTTTTAAATTTTTAACAAATTTATTTAATCAAAATAGTTGCCATTATTATCTATACATTGCTGCCATCTAATGGGAAGGTTATTAATGCCTTTGCGATAGAACTCCGACGATCTAGACTGTACAAACTGTGTGAAAGCATTTTGTACTGCCTCCTGGAAAGAAAACTTCTTGTCACGTAGATAATTGTCCAAATCACGAAAAAAATGGTAGTCCGTTGGAGCAAGGTCTGGTGAATACGGAGGATGACGAATGGTTTCTAAGTGCAGTTCCTGAAGGGTCAAAATGGTTTCTCGTGCTGTGTGAGGTCTCGCGTTGTCGTGGAGCAATAATGGTGAAGATCGATTCATGAGTCGGGGCTGTTTTACTGCTAGTTTTGTCAACATGGTTCGGAGTTCGGCACAATAGACATCTGCCGTAATTGCTTGACCAGATCGAAGAAAACTATAGTGAATAACACCATGCTGAGACCACCAAACAGTTACCATTATGCATTACCTTTTTATTGGTAAGTTTTGCTTTAGGACACTGTTGTGGCATTGGACCTGGGGTCAGCCATTGCATTTTTCTTTTCCGGTTATCATAAAGAATCCACTTTTCATCACATGTTACAATTCGATCCAATATTCCTTCATTTCTGTACCGGTTCAACAAGGCAACACAAGTTTCAACACGCGTTTCTTTCTGCAGATCAGTCAAATCATGAGGCACCCATTTTTCGTATTTTTTTATTTTATTGATTTGACGCAAGTGAGTCAATAAAGTGGGTAAGGTAACGTTAAACCATGCCGCTAATTCCTGGGTAGTTTGACTAGGATCGGCTTCCACTATCTCTCTTAATTCATCGTTATTCACCTGTGTGAATAACGATGTCTTCCTCGTGGCTCGTTCTTTAAGTCGAAATTTCCATCACGAAAGCGTTTAAACCAAAATCGCACGGTGCGTTCATTAGTAGACCCCTCTCCAAACGCAGCATTGATATTGCGGGCTGTTTCTGCCGCGTTAGTTCCGCGTCGGAACTCGTATTCAAAAATCACTCGAATTTTCGCAGTATCCATCTTTCTTGTCTAAATTGAATAACAAAAACAATTGAAAGTCGATATTCAAATGTTTCACATTTTCTAAAAAAAGAACATCACAGAAACCATTTGAAAAAAGTTTCATTCGAAAACCTCAAACCATGAAGATTATATGTCAATTCAAAGAACCTATTGCAATAAAACGGCAATTTCATACTTTTACCCCTATTATTTACTCCTATGGGAAGAGCGTTAAAGACAGCGACACAGTTTGTAACTACGAGTAATGCTGATCTTTAACGATTAAACAATTTACGTTCTGAATAAATATTTTTGTATTTTGTATTTTTGTATAAAAGATATTTGTCGAATAAGTTCGAACCCAACCAAATTCAAAAGCCTTCAAATTTTGATCTTCTAAATTTAGAGTTATTTTATTTTTGAATATCATTGTAACGTTTTTCATACAACGTTACATTTTATTTGTCATTTATTTCACAGAGGTAAAGAGAGGAGGAGGATTTCTATCTAGAGATTTGAAAAATCAGCCCTAAATATCATAACATATTTTTTAGAAACGTCAAGTAAACTTTGGAGTCGACCTCCAATGAGAAGAAGACACAAGAAACTCATGGGTTTATTTTCATTTTTATTGCAAAGATCATGTAATTCACATTGTCGCATATTTAGATTAGTGGAACTGGAGCCATATTATACAATTTGTAACCGGTAAGTCCTTTTAATCCGAAAGGGGGTTGTTTTAGACGTCTAGGCGAACACCTTTTGTTTTACGACTTTTGAAAATTAGAACTTTTTTTTGAAAATTTTGAGATTATCTTTCACTGAAAAAACAGCTGCTTTTGAAAATAAAGGTAATTGAAGTTTTGATTGTAGTAGACTAAACTAAATGAAAGGACAATATAAGGTAAATGACTTCGTAATCTAAGAAACAGCTGATTTTCAAGTAAACTTTACATAATTTTTTTTCGAAAAGTACTTCGAATTTCCAAAAGTCGTAGAACAAAAGTTGTTCGCCTATACGTCTAGAACAACCCCCTTTCAGATTAAAAGGGCTTACCCGTTACACCTTGTATACCATAAATAAAAAAAATAAAAAAATCACAACTTAATTAACCCTGAAGTAATTGGCTAATCGATTATATCGCACCTACATACCTACATATTTTATGTATATCACCGTGAGACTTGAATATGCAATGTATGATAATTAATATCACAGAAAACCATAATATTCGACGTTTCTATTATATCTCTCGTAATGCTGAGGCTACATTAGCAGACGAATATTCGTGTCGCGGGCTTACGCGATGTTCTTGTATACATTAGGCGGTCGCTTTACTGACAACGCCAGCGATAGTACATCGTCTTGGCCCGAATATTTTTTTAAACACACACGATTTCTACTCATTACTATTTTTATTTAAACTCGGGTCTCGATCGCGTTTGTACACTAGAAAAAATTACCCAGACGACGTTTCGGCAAACGGATTACACCGGCCGTGGTCCCAGGAAGACGAGACCCGAGATTAAAAAAAAAAGTAATTTACCCAAATACTTAGCGGTGCAACAATCTACCCGGCCCAGTGATGGAATATATAAGCATGGAAGTATTGCTTACGCTTCAAAATACTACCACGTATAATAGGCCGCGATGATTAAAAAGTGTGCCGCGACACGAATCTGTCACTTCGGTTTTACACGGATCGGGTCATTCAAAGAACCAATCACGTTAGAGAATAGCGTATTGCCGCCGCCCAGGCCGTCGTCGTTGTCAATATACAATTGGTGAAAATATAAACAAAGGTCTAATTGCTCAGCTAGTAGCGTGGTATGTATTTGATATTTGAGTAAGTTTTGGCGCTAATATTCTAGGTGAGTTAGTTTGGAAAGGCTTCTTCCATGCTTATATTAGTTCACTGACCCGGCTACATACATCGCATTAACACGAATATTGGCCGTAGCAAGAAACTGATTTAAAAGGGCTTTTAGGTGAGTTTCTCAAACTGTTACAATGTTTGAATGACAAGCGCAGAAGAGCTCAACTAAGTTCACAAGGCAAAGAGTGGTTTGAGTTAAAGTAGGTATTTATCGACCATCGGGATAAAAGTCGCGGTATTCAATTTAAATTAAAATAAGAAGTAGCCCACGTGTTGTTCCACGTCTCCAACTATCTATATTCCAAGTTTCATCGCTAACGGTTCCGTTGATTTTGTGTAAAAGACTAACAAAGTCACACACATACATACTTGAACACTTTCGAGTCTATTATATTAGTAAGGTTAGTAGGAAAACAGAACGGCGCAGGCGCCGACTTAAACCGCGCTCGTTATTCAACCAATTAATTATGAAATCTAATGGCTACATTATAAATTATAAATTATTTATTTTAATTTTATTATAGTAATGCATTATACAATGCTATACTTAATGAAAATAAAATGATAATTTTGACACTTGATGATGACACGCTGATACGGTTGTTGAATCAAATTTCAATAAGTGCTACCGTAAATATATGCATTTACATAAAAATATTGTCATACAAAAACATTAAATTTCCATATTTTTATATTATTATGTAAACATACAGCGTGTTCCGACGATGACCATTTAAGCCGAAAGGGGCTTGTTCTAGACGTCTAGTCGAACAACCTTTAAAAAATCTTATTTTTTTTTTCGAAATTTATGTGTAAATATTTCACTGATATATTTAAAAATAAAGGTAATTAAAGTAGGTGATAGTAGGTGTCCAAACTGAACAAAAGAACAAAATAAAGTCAATAACCTCTAACTCAAAGAAACAGCTGATTTTCAAGTAAACTTTAAACTTAACATTTTCGAAAACTACTTCGAATTTTCAAAAGTTGTAGAACAATAGTTGTTCGCCTAGAAGTCTAGAACAACACATTTTCGGCTTAAATTGAACACGCTATATAATACTAGCTGCGCCCGCGGTTTCACCCGCGTAAGTCCTGATCCCCGGGAACATCGGGATAAAAAGTAGCCTACCTATATGTTATTCCCGGTAATTAGCTACCTATGTTCCAAGTTTTGACGCAATCGGTTCAGGAGTTGTTGCGTGAAAGAATAACAAAGTCACCTAAACATATACTTACATACAAACTTTCGCGTTTATAATATCAGTAAGATTTTCAAAATAAAGACAAAATATTGCCAAATCTTGACGTTTCGAGTATGTTACAATAGTTTAGGTCGGTAAGGAACTGGAGCAGCGGCGGGCGTAAATAATTTAAAAGTAACAATATGCGAATAAGACCCGGAGAAAATGGTAAAATGAGTACAAACTGTGCAAGTTCGTTAAGTTTATACCAGGTACTTACGAGGAATTAATAGAATAGAGATCTAACTTCACTATTAAATTGGAAAACAACATGTTCCACAGTCACACAGCAGCAGATGCACACACTGACATGTTCCGTACAGTATCACGTATGATAGACCTTTGATCGACCAATGGCGGACGATCTTTAGTGACAGACTAGCGGGTCGAATCATCGTTCTGGGCCCCGCAACCACCGTTTGCGTGGAACATTTTTTCAAAGGATTGCTATTTCCATATATATTTGAGTACGTTGGTACTTACACGTTATAAATCTGATTCCACTTAACACGATCAGTCCAATAGACACAGAAATTTCCAAATTCGTCTCTTGCAATATCCTTCCGAGGTACTGCAGTATTGGAATCGTTCCTGCCAGAACTTGGCACAATCTTAGACCTGAAACATTAAGCCAAATTAGCCTAGGAAAAAAAAGTATCCGCGAGGGATGATCGGGAGCTTGTGTAGCCTTGTTGGAAGGGCACCGGAGTCCGGAGGCGCGAATTCAAACCTCACCGAAAAGGAATTTTTAGATGTTTTTTTTTCATAAAATATTTATAGCCTTGAGTCTTCCCGGATGTGTACACCTTGGTGATCTTCAAGTCACCACATCGTCGCTAGATAATAGTTAAACGATTACCTATCATATATAAAAAGTTACGAAATAATAGGGGTTAAAGTATGAAATTGCCGTTTTATTGCAATAGGTTCTTTGAATTGACATAGAATCTTCATGGTTTGAGGTTTTCGAATGAAACTTTTTTCAAATGGTTTCTGTGATGTTCTTTTTTTAAAAAATGTGAAACATTTGAATATCGACTTTCAATTGTTTTTGTTATTCAATTTAGACAAGAAAGATGGATACTGCGAAAATTCGAGTGATTTTTGAATACGAGTTCCGACGCGGAACTAACGCGGCAGAAACAGCCCGCAATATCAATGCTGCGTTTGGAGAGGGGTCTACTAATGAACGCACCGTGCGATTTTGGTTTAAACGCTTTCGTGATGGAAATTTCGACTTAAAGAACGAGCCACGAGGAAGACATCGTTATTCACACAGGTGAATAACGATGAATTAAGAGAGATAGTGGAAGCCGATCCTAGTCAAACTACCCAGGAATTAGCGGCATGGTTTAACGTTACCTTACCCACTTTATTGACTCACTTGCGTCAAATCAATAAAATAAAAAAATACGAAAAATGGGTGCCTCATGATTTGACTGATCTGCAGAAAGAAACGCGTGTTGAAACTTGTGTTGCCTTGTTGAACCGGTACAGAAATGAAGGAATATTGGATCGAATTGTAACATGTGATGAAAAGTGGATTCTTTATGATAACCGGAAAAGAAAAATGCAATGGCTGACCCCAGGTCCAATGCCACAACAGTGTCCTAAAGCAAAACTTACCAATAAAAAGGTAATGCATAATGGTAACTGTTTGGTGGTCTCAGCATGGTGTTATTCACTATAGTTTTCTTCGATCTGGTCAAGCAATTACGGCAGATGTCTATTGTGCCGAACTCCGAACCATGTTGACAAAACTAGCAGTAAAACAGCCCCGACTCATGAATCGATCTTCACCATTATTGCTCCACGACAACGCGAGACCTCACACAGCACGAGAAACCCTTTTGACCCTTCAGGAACTGCACTTAGAAACCATTCGTCATCCTCCGTATTCACCAGACCTTGCTCCAACGGACTACCATTTTTTTCGTGATTTGGACAATTATCTACGTGACAAGAAGTTTTCTTCCCAGGAGGCAGTACAAAATGCTTTCACACAGTTTGTGCAGTCTAGATCGTCGGAGTTCTATCGCAAAGGCATTAATAACCTTCCCATTAGATGGCAGCAATGTATAGATAATAATGGCAACTATTTTGATTAAATAAATTTGTTAAAAATTTAAAAAATAAACAATTAAGATTTTCAGTACAAATCGGCAATTTCATACTTTAACCCCTAATATTAAATTAGCTTTCTTACAGCCGAACACAGAAACGTCATTTAACATTTGAGAGGTACTTAAATTATTGAGCAGCTTCTAAATTCAAAATAAGTAAGACAAGTTTCGAGTTTGAGAGCTGCTTCTTTGTTTAAGTAATTGTTATCTTGGAGTATGCCAATATACTTTGATTGTAATGTAAGTATTTCTTAAAAGTAAATAATACCTACTTTTAAAAAAAATGAAACCGGCTACCATTTTCACAAAAAACTATACCTATGTGTGCTCCACTTAAATATTTATTTTGAAAATTTCAAACCGTCTAGCTATCACGTTTCATGACATACAGTCTGGTGACAGACGGACAGACTAAAAGTTGAGTAAGACTCCACTATTTTTTATAGCGAACAGCGTTCCCGTTAAATTAAAATTGTTAATTATTCATACCTATACTTATTCCAAATTAGAGTCTTCATTTCATTTCATGAATCTTTACTTATATTATAATAAAGGAAGAGAGGACAAAAAGTCTGTACTTGGAAGTAAATTTAAAAAAAAGTTGTCTAGAGGACTTAGGAAAAGTAGTAGAACAAAATTATATAATTTTTAAAATTCATGTCTGTCTGTCTGAATCTCTGTTTATCTGTCGGTTCCTTATACAATTTAAAATTACTTATCCGATTGAAATCTGGTTATCAATATTGGATAGTTCTATTTTCGAGGAACGTCGTGGTATAATTTGCATCGAAATCCAATTAGTAGAAGCCGAGTAATGAACGAAAAAGTGCAACCGCTCGAGCACCGCTCGGCCGCCCGCGCCCGTGATAATGCGCTTCCCCTTCTGTGGGTGAAACCGCGGGGCGCAGCTAGTATAGTATAATTTTGTCTAAGGTTATCGCGATTTTGCATAATAAAACACAATATTTACCGCGTTTTATTCAATAAAGTATTTTTTAACGACCGAGCTTTCGCCAACTTTACAGTATATATTTAATTTGTGTCTATATGTATAACTAAATTATTAATTGAACTATTATTTCAAATACCTATTTATTTACTATTATGAGCCTAGTCATTTTCTAGGTTGACTGAAAAAGCCAACTGTAAAGTTGGCGAAAGCTCGGCATTATCTTAGTTTGAAAAATGTGATTTCAACTTACCTACGGATATTATAATCGCTTTCCTATATTGTACTCCAGTGATCAACTCTACAAACGACCCGGTACGTCTGGTTTCTTCCTTCACATGGCTACGCATTTGTGATAGTTTCTCTTCTAAAACCTTTAAGAAACAAAATTGAGAGAATTAATTCTTGCATATGTTTGTATTACAGTAGAATTCGGGAAAAAGAACTAACTTTTTCTAACTAGAAAAAGTAGAATAGAACAAAATTAATGTCTAAAAATTTTTTTTTTAATTTATGTCTGTCTCTATTTGTTCCTTATATAATTATAAACTACTAATCCGATTGAAATCTGGTTTTCAATATCGGATACTTCTATTTTCGAGGAATGTCGTGGTATACTTTACATCGAAATCCAATTATAAGAACTCGAGTAATGAACAAAAAAGTCGGCTATGCACTATTTCTATGCAGACGAAGTCGCGGGTAACAGCTTTAGTTTATAATAAAACACAATATTTACCGGGTTTTACTCGCGCTTTATTTATTTATTGGCTTTGTTACTATGTACCGACATTTCGCTAACTTCACAGTTAGCTTGATCATGGTAGACTAGCTCAATTGACTTCAGTCTATCGAGACTTCAGTCTCGTGAACAAGCCACTTGAAACTACTGGCGAAATATCGAGCTCCACATAACATAAATAAAAGACATGGTAAATACCCCGTAAAAAGTGTTTTTTACATGGCCTTTTCATCTAATTTTAGATGATTTATACAGCGCAAGCAACTTTTAATCCATGCTATTTTATGGCGCTGGGCTGTAGTGCCCGGGACGTTGTTAGATGTAGTTTGCTTACTGGTAGGCTTGCCCAGTACCTATACCACCCTCCCAGCCTAGTCAGCCATGCCCAAAGGAAAGAACGGGTCAATACGTCTGGAGCTAACTAAGCCGTGGGTTTCCTCACGATGGTTTCCTTCACCGTCAGAGCGATGTTATTAACGCACATAACTTTTCCGCGAGGAAAAAGACATTGGTACGCGGTAAGTGGGGATTCGAAACCACGACCTTCTGAATGAAAGTCGGGGTATCTACCACACCTAGACCAACACCGCCCATAGTGAAATACGTATTATTAAAGAAAAATCTTACTCTTACTAATATTATAAACGCGAAAGTTTGTATGTATGTATGTGAGGTTGTTACTCTTTCACACAAAAACTACTGAACCGATTGCGATGAAACTTGGAATATAGGTAGCTGGGGACCTGGATTAACACATAGGCTACTTTTTATCCCGATATTCCCGCGGGAACGGGACTTACGCGGGTGAAACCGCGGGACGCAGCTAGTAATGTAATACTTATGTCGGCCAACCGGTTATCATGACCAACCTAATAGAAACGTAGTAAAGCGCCGAGGCGCCAACTCTAGATAATCTGTGGTATTAATTCGATACTTTTATATTTTAACTAGGTTAAAATATTCAACCGATTCCAATGAAAATACGAAATGACGATTCAGACATATTAGGTTATATATAGTACGTTTTTTAATTCCAGACTATAATCAGACGTTTTGTTCTTTGTATTTGACATTTCTTTCTTCAGGAAGATGTGTCATATCGTAGTATACAATTAAAAAATATATAGCTCATAGGAGTGTATCCTACATTCATATATGTAGTCATAAATAAATATTGCAAGATATTACACACAGCCCAATCTAGCCCAAACTAAGCACTAGGCTTGTACTAGGTGTACTAGACAACGGATATACCTACCACATTCGATTTTGTTATTTGTAAATACATACATATGATACATAACAAAGACACCCAGACCAGACACAAATATTTATTTTGAAACATTAATATTTGCACCCGGAGGGAATGAACCCACATCCTTCCGCATTGCAGTCGGGAATTCGCCCAACGCGCCACAGAGGTCGTCAAAACCTTGCTTAACTAAACTAAACTGTGGATACTTTGTGACTAACTGGTGAAACTTTGTGACAAGATTTTTCGAAAATATAATTTTCGTTTCTCAACTTACATCGAAATAGATAGCTTTATAAAGGATCATTGGATCATTTATAAAGGATTCAGGATAAAAACATTTTATGATACATCATATTGATTGTCAAAAAGTGGGGTGTCACAAAGTTAGGGACCTTGTCACAAAATAACCCTATTTTATTTAATATAAAAAAATACTTACATATTCATTCTGATACCGGTTAAGTCTCATCAATTCCTTTTTCGCAGCCTCCACTCTATTTTCCTTCAGTAGAAAGTACGGTGTTTCCGGTATGAACCAACACGCTATAAAGTACGCTACAGGTAAAACAATAAGCATATAACTCAGAGTATGGTACGAAACGAAGGTACCAATGGCCACGACCAAGAATCCTCCAAAAGTGAACAAGAATCTATTGCCCACTGTCAAGCTTCCTCGGATTTCTTTATCAGCTATTTCTGCTATGTATATCATGCCGATCTGAAACAAGCATTGTTAGGCATTATATTATCATATTCTAAAAACACTAAGACACACAAACAAACAGACCTAAGTCGTAGTAGATGGTAAATACAGATGTAAAGATTCAGCGTATGAGTCACCGCGCCGGTAGACTCCGACGCCGATCGTTACTCCCGAATTGAGTTAGGGATGGATGACTTATATTAGACCGTCAGGAGCGCGGGCCGGGTCCGTACTTCGTTGTCCATTGCTCGGCGAGCAGTCGATCGGTCTGTTGCAACCGAGTGGCGGCCGAGCAATGGACAACGAAGCTCGGACTCGGCCGGCGCTCGTGACGGTCTAATATAAATCATCCCTAACTTCTTTCGGTAGTAACGATCGGCGTCGGAGTCTACCGGCGCCGGTGACTTACACGCTTAATCTTTGCATCTGTATTTACCACCTACTACAACTAAGGTTTGTTCGGTTCGAATCCCGCTTAGCGTCGACTATGCGTTGTGGTTTCGTGGATGTATTTCTCCTTTGAAATAAATCTATTCTAACAACGTTCGAATTTTGTTTCGTCTTTTAAAAGGTGTGTAAGTAATTTCCCGAACGATTTGACTTTGGAACTGGGTTTCTAATGTTA
This sequence comes from Idaea dimidiata, assembly GCA_949358125.1. NCBI lineage: Eukaryota > Metazoa > Arthropoda > Insecta > Lepidoptera > Geometridae > Idaea > Idaea dimidiata. Next base: position 5,137,725 of record OX442340.1, read on the forward strand.
TTCTACAAACGAAAAAAAAACTGTCAATCAGGAACAAAATCTGTCATTCATTCGTAGAATCGAAGTACGGCCTGCCCCCAAATTATATATCTAGTGCACGTCTGAGAACAGTGGAAAATGACAGGCACTTTACTGTACATTGCTGCTTTGACGTGACGTGGATATTCCCGGTGATTACCTAAAAGCAGCAATGTACTACATAGCGCCTGTCATTTTCCACTGTTGTCAGACGTCCACTGGATAGATAATATGGAGGCTGGTATAGATCGTCCGTCAGAGACGAGTTTAAAATGCATCATTTTCAGGTGACTTTTTTTCTTTTAGTCTCTTTTAGAGACCAGTCCACTTCTATGGGAGAAAAAGCTCCCACTAAAGGTATATCGTATTTATAACTGAAGTAATCGATGACCAAAATATTCTTACCGTCTGAACTGTACCGGCTCCAACGCCCCACAATAACCTCGCTATATAAATCATCCAGGCTTTTGTTGCAAATATTATGAAAATCTGCGAACACAATTATTCAAATGAAGAAATTTTAATGTAAATTACAGGTAGGTATTTCCTCTGTACTTAATGTGTTTTGTTTTCATTTCACTCCTTTTGTATATAATATGTACATAAAATTGCCATCTATTTGTTAGTGTCAAGATGGCGGGACCAATATTAAAACTTTACATTGTGAGATTTAGTACCAAATTAGTACTATTTAGTACCTCAGTTTAAAAAGTGTGTATTTTCTATAGCTTAAAAGATATTTGAGGAAAACCCTGGTCCTGCCATCTTGACATAATAGTACCAATTTGGTACTAAATCTGCCAATATAAAGATTTAATATTGGAGAGTTAGTCCCACCATCTTGACGCTAATATTTTTTCAAGATTCTATTAAGAACTAGCTGCGCCTCGCGGTTTCACGCGTTTCCGCGGGAATATGGGGATTAAATGTAGCCTATGTGTTATTCTCGGTATCCCACAACTTAAATTCCAAGTTTCATCGCAATCGGTTCAGTAGTTTTTGCGTGATTGAGTAACAAACATCCAAACACACACACTTTCACATTTATAACATGTAGGATTTAACGCATTAATTGGGTATAACAATTAACTAAAATCAAATAGTCATTAGACAGGTCAATATGCTTGTAAGTAGGTATTAAGGTCAGTAAGTATTTAGATATTAGACATACGATGTTATCTAGGTTAAGCTGACCTAGTTATTCATCTAATTAGGTAGTACGTAAATACGAATTATTGCCTCTGGAGACAAATGTACCGAAACACGTGTAACAGGAGGCATTGCAACACTAAGGCTGAAATCTATAGTCCGTATTTTGACTTTGCTAAGCAAAAACTTTGCCTTAAGACAATTTTTGGTATTTATAAAGCAATATTCGCAACTATCCAAAGGTTTTGCTCAGTAAAGTCAGTTTTTCAAATTTAAAATGTAAACCAATCAATAATAGTGACCGAAATTTTGGTTCTCTAATAAGACTTTAAAGTTCTTTTTATTTATTCCGTATATTACAAAATAAATTTCGACGATAAATTCCAATCCAAAGTTTATGCTTAGTTTTTGCTAAGCTCAGTCTGAGCAAAGTCAAAGTACGCACTATAGATTTCAGCCTTAGTCACGACAAATAAGACGATAAAACTGTGTCTAGAGTGATTGTTATCTCGTTCTCGCTACAGACTTTAACATCTCACTATTTCTGTCATACTTGTCGCGAGACACCGTTTTATTTATCGTCTCATTTCGTCTCATTTGTCACGACTGAGTAACGTATCTACCCTTTTTTGTTTTAATCTAAGTCGCATCATATCGCACGACGTCGTAATGGGTACGAATACAAGACTTTAAAAGGTAAAGAAAAACATCGCGAGGAAACCCGTGTCTTAAAAACACGTTTTAAAAAAAGGCTAACATCCTTAAATTTTGCCTAAGCAATAGCTCAATTACGAGACTACTAGCTGCGCCCTGCGGTTTCATCCGCGTAAGTCCCGTTCCCGCAGGAATATCGAGAGAAAAAGTAGCCTATGGGTTTTTCCCGGTATACAGCTACCTATATCCTAAGTTTCAACGCATTCGGTTCAGTAGGTTTTGCGTGAGAGAGTAACAAAGTCACATACATACATACAAACCTTCGCGTTTATAATATTAGTAAGATTAAGGATATTCACAGAGATTTGGTCTGAATCCGATGTCAGAAGTGAAATCTCCATCCCGCTTTTCAATAAGACAGTGACAGGCACGTCAAGACGATCATCGGTTTTTACCCGAAGCTCTCTGAATAACCCTACAGATCCGGGAAACTCTCAACAAAATCTTCAACCGTCATAAACTTACTGTTCCTATAGCGAAGGGGAAAGCACTGGCCAGCACAGTGGACCGTCTTCCGAGCCAATCGGATAGGACCCTCGACGCAAGAGAACCAATCATCACCCCTGGGGACGCTGCAGCAGCAATCCATGATATTTGCGCCTGAAAATATATGGACAAGCCATTTTAATAATCTAACTGTTGAAGAGTAATAAGGGTGAGATATTTTGACGACCTCTGTGGCGCTGTGGATTTGTATCTGGTCTGGGCGTATTTCTATGTATAATATGTATGTATTTACAAAAGAAAATCCATATAAGTAGTATATCCGTTGTCTAGTCACTGTAACACAAGCTTAGCAGCTTACCATGGGGCTAGATGGCGATGTGTATTCGTCACATAATTCATTTATTTATTTATTCAGAACTATTATTATATGTTACCATCTTCTAGTCATAGAAAGGTGTTTCTCCTGCAATTTGACTTATAATATAGAATTTATAGAAGTTCGTCTCCATGTCACATAATTCCTTCCTACTAATATTATAAAGCTGAAAGTTTGTGAGTATATGTGTTTGTTACTCAATCACGTAAAAACCGCTTAACAGACTACCATGAAACTCGGTATGTAGACAGCTAGAGACTTGGAATAAGACACAGGCTACTTTTTATCCCGATATTCCCGCGGGATCGGGACTTACGCGGGTAAAACCGCGGGGCGCCGCTAGTATCACTATAATACATCAAAAGTCCATATTCTAGTCACATATCACCATATAGAATACATCAAATGACTATACCATACACAGTGGGTACAATCGTAACCTGCTTGTAACTATTATCTAATCATTATGTCGCTATTTACCAATTAATTGTGCAACTAACCTGAATTTATTACTAAGTAAAGTCAATTATACGGACCAAAGGTAAGTTACTAATATCTAATACTAGATATCTAATCGAAATAAAATGAAGGTTGAAGGTTGAGCGGGTTTTAACATTAAACTATGGTGCGGACACATTAGTTAACTTCTTGGTTAATTGGATGCAAAGCAAAAGAGTTAAGTAGTGGTTAAAAATCGGTCAAGTGCGAGTCGAAATCGCGCACGAAGGGTTCCGTAGTACTATCACTAGTAGTTCTGCGAACAGAGTAGCGAACGAGTAGACCTCGCGAGCACCATGCGAACACAGACTTTTTTGAAACAGTTAGTATGTATTCAAAACACAAGTATTCAAATACCCTGTTTTTTTTTTTCTATTCTATTCTATTTTTTTTTGTTTTTAGTATTTGTTGTTATAGCGGCAACAGCAATACATCATCTGTGAAAGTTTCAACTGTCTAGCTATCACGATTCATGAGATACAACCTGGTGACAGGAGTTTTGGCGGGCACTCGTTGAAGTGTGTGTGTGTGTGTGGTGCAAAATTTTCATTTTTGTGAAACCTAGTTCAAATGCGTGCAAATTGTTTAATTTCGGGGCATATTAATCAATTTAGTTTTGAGAAGGTGTACAAGTGTGAATAAAAGTGAAGATCAGTGCAAAACATGGACTTAGTGTTGTCTCCAAAGCTCCGTGAAAAATCTTTGTAAATAAATGGCCGCCGTGTTTACAAATGATCCCCTAGGCCCTAGACTGACCTGACGAATTAACTGCTTAGATGCAAATAACTTGCATAATATATTAATAATACTTGACACTGGCTAGTTTCCTAGAGGCCATAGTCGGTTCACGACCGATAAGAAAGAAATAAATAAAAATAACCTGGTGACAGACGGGCAGACAGTCTCTACTGAGGCTCTACCAATACTTTAGGGTCCCGTCCCGTACCCTTTGAGTATGGAACTCTAAAGAATACTTATATTGACAGATCACATGACTTTTTGTTGGTTAAAATTAACCTCATTTTTGGTTTTAATTGCGTGGTGTTTATTATATTTATACATGTTTTTCAACGCTCTACATTTCGAGACCTTTATACATTGCCTTTATAGGTTTTTGTCTTCAGGGTTATATTATCCGCCATGACCCAAACGAAAAGTGAGCGAAAACTCGGTCTTTAGTAATAATGCTGTTATTAAATAAAACGCGAGTAAAACCCGGTAAAAATTGTCTTATGCAAAATCGCGAAAACCTTATTCTAAATTATATCTCTTTTTCTTCGAAAAATCTTTAAACTCTTCACGCAGTTTGTCACAAAGTATCCCCGATTACCGATAGCACTAACATCATAATAAAAATTGTGGGTAATGTATGTCAGAACCAGACGAATATTTTGAAACAAACTCTCCATCTTTTCTCTAATTTGCAGAATGTATGTTTTGTTTTGACACCACAATTATGATAGACCGACTTTGTACATCTGTATGTGATCCTGATCATCAACTTTTGATGCTGATTGATACAAAGATAATTAACAATATAAATAATCTAAGGTGAATGACCACTGAGTCTACAAGTGCCCATCACACTGGCGGCATTACCACGTTGAATCACCGATATATTCTGGGCTAAGAGTCCAGACCGGGGGTTCAGACTCTTTTCCCTGAGTGGACGCCAAAACTCAGCCGATGTATGTTGTGATGTACGTATATACAAGGTATAACGGGTAAGCCCCTTTTAATCCGAAAGGGGGTAGTTCTAGACGTCTAGGCGAACAACTTTTGTTCTACGACTTTTGGAAATTCGAAGTACTTTTCGAAACATTTAGGTGTAAAGTTTTTTACACATACATAATACAAATTGTATTATGTATGTTTGATGCTGATTTGATTGTCGGAATACTAAGGCTGTGAGTAAGGTATGGTAGGTAAGGTACCTATGTGGTTCGAGGTTTACGATAAACTCAATGCCATCTCTGAATTTCAATCTATACTAAATATTATAAAGCTGAAGAGTTTGATTGTTTGTTTGAACGCGCTCAGGAATTGCTGGTCCGATTTGAAAAATTATTTTTGTGTTTGATAGTCCATTTATCGAGGAAGGTTATAGGCTACTTTTGATTTTTTGTTTAGGTTAAACCGATTTGAATGAAATTAGTTTAGTGGTTGAAATAAGATATAGGGTACTTTGAATAATCCTACGGGTTAAGCAACGCTTGGTATGACATACGTGATGCGTCACATACGTTACGGGATAGGAATTTATGCGGAACCGCGAGGCACAGCTAGTTAAAATATATTGTTGCTTTATAGTTCCGACATAAGTGGAGGTGATACTTAAAATGACAAATTAACTATAATATTTATTGATCGTTATATTTATCTATGTAAATATGTTTATTTACAAAGTCTTTCTATCGTATCTATGTTAGGTAACTCTAGGAATTTAGCAAGTGGTATTACTTAAATAAATAAATAAAAATAAAATGAATAAATCCTGTGACGAACACACAGCGCCATCTAGCCCCGTGGTAAGCTGCTAAGCTTGTGTTACGGTGACTACACAACGGATATACTAGTTATATTTATTTTTCTTTTGTAAATACATACATATTATACATATAAATACGCCCAATCCAAATACAAATATTATTTTAAGAATAAAAATTTGCACCCAGCGGGAATCGAACCCGCAACCTTCTGTATTGCAGCCAAGCGATAGCCCGACGTGCCACAGAGGTCGTCAAATATATATAGGCAGAGTATTTATATATACCTATATAAATACTCTGCCTTACCTATGGCAGCGTAAGGCTTCAAATACACGACGATAGTGACACAAAGCTACAAGCTCTCTAGTGGCAAAGTTTTGGGGTAGCTCTAATTTTTTAATATAAGTACCTACCGGGCACTGAGAAATATGATAATAAAAATTAAATAAATCAAAGTAAAAAAAAACATCAAATAAAAAATAGAAACCAACAAACTTTTTTTATTTTTTATTTTTAAAAAACTTAGTCTAGGAATTTATACTAAAATTTATTTTATTATTAGGTCCCGTAATAAGTAGGTTATGGAAACCCCCCTTAAAACAGATACGTATAGAAGTATACTTACATCAGACATGTGTATATCTGTTTCATTATTGTGAAATTTGGGTATAACCGGTGTCGTCCATGAAAAGGCTACACTTGAAGTCATCGCAGATAAAGCAACTGAAAAAGTAGAAAATATAAGTAAGTATATTATAAGTATTAACATTGTCCACTTAATTAGAAACTCTAAGAAGATCGGCGTTTTACATTAATGAAATTTTAAAGGCATTACAACAACGCTCGATAAAAAATATTTACCTAACTGATTTTCATGATCTAAAGTCACGGTGTTAGTATTTTCGTTTATTTTCCGCTAGATTAAAATATTTTGTACATTAAAGTTTCACAGAACTCCTAACCTAAAAAATGGCGGCTCAATCTCTCCTAATTAAGGAGAATAGTGTAGTGCTCCTAACTGTGAAACTTTAACATATCTTTTAATTAAGCAAAAATAAAACAAAAATACTAACACAATGTAAATCTATTGAATAATCCCTATTTCTTCTTTTAGGAATGAAACAATTTAGTATTAAAAGTTGTTTGAAGTGCCAAGTTTGATTTCTGTGGAACACATGGAACAGTCCATTTTGAACGGTCTTCTTAATGCGCATAACTATGCGTCGTTTTTCTTTTACTGTCACATGAAGTTTCAAAGTTGACAGATGAGACTAACGTCACCTAACCTAGTCATGTGTAAATAATGTTTTGTAACTAAGGAAGTTATGATTGATCTAACTTAAGATCACATTGAATATAAATAGGTATTCAATAAAAGTAATAGTTTCGTCAGAAACCTATGATTTTCAAATCGTAAAGCGAGATAAAAGTTGTAAGATAAATTTATTTATCATCAATTTTAAAATATCGTAGATATCATGAAATAAAAATTTCTAACAAAATTTTTATTTTTGGATACCTACCTGCTTTTAAAATTACTAACTTATCAAAATTATACGTCTAGAATTCAAAGATATCCTACTAGATATAGATGGATACCTAATAGAGGAAAATATATTATCATCTGTGAAACTTAATTACCTTGAGCCTACCTACCTACAGAATTTGCATTGAAAAATTTAATTATTATTAGTGTTATTAAAAAATTTACTGCAACACAGATTTATAACTGTCTACTTATTTTAGCTCTACAGAAAATTGCTGTCCAAATTTATCTTAGAGACATGTTTACTAAAATTATAAACGCTAAAATTTGTATGTATGTGACTTTGTTACTCTTTCACGCAAAAACTACTGAACCGATTGCAATGAAACTTGGAACATAGGTAGCATAGGTGTACTGGGAATAACATATAGGCTACTTTCCCGATATTCCAGCGGCAACGGGAAATACGCGGGTGAAACCGCGGAGCGCAGCTAAAAACCCATAAATTCTAAGCATTATTATGGTTGTTTTCAAATGAAATGGGAAGTCGCCATCTATACATTTACACAGGGTACAAATTACAATCCAAAAAAGTATTCACCAAGGCGTAACCTAAGTATACCTATATACAGTTTCATTGCGATGGTAGTAAGAAACACGTGAGATAGAATATGTTTTTAAAGTTAAAGTTTTAACAGTGTGTTTCTGCAATTAGCCCTACAACTGGGCCTGAGTGCCTGACTTTAAGCGTTTCCTCAAGATGTTTTCCTTCACCGTGAGAGCGATGTTAATAGCGCATATATTTTTTCTTAAACAAAAAGATTTTAGTGCGCGGTGAGCCAGGATTCGAAACCACGCCCATCGGAATGAAAGTCGAGGTATATACCACTAGATCAACACTGCTCTGTATTTTAATTATCAAACAAAAAACTATATTTATGTAAAGTTTGTTCAATATTAGAGCAAATTTACATTAGGTAAGTGATAGAAGTCAGCCTCACTAAGAATTTTCGTGATCAGTCACTGTCTCGGTCGAATTTGCATAACACGGACTTCTGTAACTGACCCAATATAAATTAGCTTTTATTTCAAAATAAATATACATTGTAACTACATACAGCATACAAATTACAATAATGTCCATGTATGTATGTAGAAACAAAATCATGCATGAGAAACAAACGTGTCTTGAATTTGCACGTTATTAAAAGTTATTAAATAAGAAAACGGTCAAGTGCGAGACGGACTCGCGCACGAAGTGTTCCAAACTATTATTACAAAAAATCACGTTTATTGTATGGAAGCCTAACTTAAATGTTAGTATTAGGGGTTAAAGTATGAAATTGCCGATTTGTACTGAAAATCTCAATTGTTTATTTTTTAAATTTTAACAAATTTATTTAATCAAAATAGTTGCCATTATTATCTATACATTGCTGCCATCTAATGGGAAGGTTATTAATGCCTTTGCGATAGAACTCCGACGATCTAGACTGCACAAACTGTGTGAAAGCATTTTGTACTGCCTCCTGGGAAGAAAACTTCTTGTCACGTAGATAATTGTCCAAATCACGAAAAAAATGGTAGTCCGTTGGAGCAAGGTCTGGTGAATACGGAGGATGACGAATGGTTTCTAAGTGCAGTTCCTGAATGGTCAAAATGGTTTCTCGTGCTGTGTGAGGTCTCGCGTTGTCGTGGAGCAATAATGGTGAAGATCGATTCATGAGTCGGGGCTGTTTTACTGCTAGTTTTGTCAACATGGTTCGGAGTTCGGCACAATAGACATCTGCCGTAATTGCTTGACCAGATCGAAGAAAACTATAGTGAATAACACCATGCTGAGACCACCAAACAGTTACCATTACCTTTTTATTGGTAAGTTTTGCTTTAGGACACTGTTGTGGCATTTGACCTGGGGTCAGCCATTGCATTTTTCTTTTCCGGTTATCATAAAGAATCCACTTTTCATCACATGTTACAATTCGATCCAATATTCCGTCATTTCTGTACCGGTTCAACAAGGCAACACAAGTTTCAACACGCGTTTCTTTCTGCAGATCAGTCAAATCATGAGGCACCCATTTTTCGTATTTTTTTATTTTATTGATTTGACGCAAGTGAGTCAATAAAGTGGGTAAGGTAACGTTAAACCATGCCGCTAATTCCTGGGTAGTTTGACTAGGATCGGCTTCCACTATCTCTCTTAATTCATCGTTATTCACCTGTGTGGGCGGTCTTCCTCGTGGCTCGTTCTTTAAGTCGAAATTTCCATCACGAAAGCGTTTAAACCAAAATCGCACGGTGCGTTCATTAGTAGACCCCTCTCCAAACGCTGCATTGATATTGCGGGCTGTTTCTGCCGCGTTAGTTCCGCGTCGGAACTCGTATTCAAAAATCACTCGAATTTTCGCAGTATCCTAAAATCTTTCTTGTCTAAATTGAATAACAAAAACAATTGAAAGTCGATATTTAAATGTTTCACATTTTTTAAAAAAAGAACATCACAGAAACCATTTGAAAAAAGTTTCATTCGAAAACCTCAAACCATGAAGATTCTATGTCAATTCAAAGAACCTATTGCAATAAAACGGCAATTTCATACTTTAACCACTATTATTAATTTTTAGTATTTATTGTTACCTATAGCGACAACAGAAATAACACTATCTGTGAAAATATCAACTGTCTTGTCAATAGCTATCTTGTTTATGAGATATATATTCTAGTGACAAACAGACCGACGGACAATAAAGTAAATAAGTGGTTCCCATTTCAAATCTCGGCCGCGCACCAATGTCTTTTTCTTTATGAAAAAATTATGTGCGCTATTAACATCGCTCTTACGGTGAAGGAAAACATCGTGAGAAAACCCACGGCTTAAAATCACGCACTCAATAGTAGGGCTAATTGTGGAAACACACAGTTAAAACTTTAACTTTTTAAGAGGTTCCCATTTTTACCCTGTAGTTAGATACTGAACCCTAAAAAATCGGAATAGTTAAGGCAATTATTGTAATTATTATCACATCTCACTATGTATACAACGTGTTAATATTTATTAAAATAATGTAGACACGAGTACATTTACCTCATGTAAGTAACTACAGATGACATAAAATGTTACGTATGTTTACTTAATAAAGATAAGAGTAACTATAGGTATAAGGGAAACGTCAGAATAATTACACTAATTAAAAAGGGCTACTCTTACTTTTAAACTTTCAGTTCGATAGTCTAGTGTACTATAATAACCAGTGTGTCAAAATAACCAGATTAGCAGATGACTAAGTTTAGCATAAGCAACGGTTGTTTCTGTCTCCGCTAACTTTAAAACTTCATATGTCAGAAAGAATGAATGAATGAATAAATTATTTATTATAATATTCTTTATTTCTTTATTATAATTTTCATCAAATACAGATACGTACAAAGAAAACAACACAACTTAAAAATAGGTGGCACAATGGGCGGCCTTATCGCTTAAATTTTATATTAAAGCTTATATTAAAGCGATCTCTCCCAGGCAACCTTTGGATAGACCAGAAGTCAAGACAAAAGATGCATCATTTTTGCAGTTAATTTATCAACAATTACAAGTAAGGGCATAGTTCATATATCTATCTATCGAACTCAGTACTACCGTTTTTGGCCTACCTTAATATATTATATTACAATATTGTGTAATAGTAAGGAAGTGCTACTAACTTTCTCTTAAGCTATTATTAAAACATTTAGTTATTTTAAATTATGTATGTTAGTCTATAAAGTATATATCTATGGGCCTTGTTGCCTGCAATAAATGGTTTTATTTATTTATTAAATTTTAATTTACTCGTAGGTAAGTCCAACCTACAACAGCATACATAGGTTTAAAAAATAAACAACTTGTACCGAATACTCAAATAGATATTGCTATCCAAAGAGGCAAAGTGTCCCGCTTTTTGGGTACCACATCTCTAGGGTTTTCTTTATTTTTTTTATTACAGTTCATTTAGAAAACTCCAAATTGATTATGAAAAAAGCACGTACCTGCAAAAGCTGCCCAATACTGCACATATCTGCTTTTTTCTTCCATATTTTCACTAATAATCTTAGAGTTATATTACAGACATAAACATAACACAAATATCAAACGTAAATATCACTTTGTTTGACGACACAGTGAACTCGATGACGGAGACTTAAACACTGCTTGTGGAAGACACAGACAATCTTATCATTCAAAAAATGAATGCATAAAATAACTTCAAAGTGATTTGTGTTTAATGATATAAACAGAGATAAGCCGATATTCAAATTAGGTATATTGGGATGAGAATTTTTGCACCACGAACAATAAGGGGCGGATTATTTTATAATTTGTGTTTTTTCTTAAATTAAAATGTAAACATATTTAACACATTTTCACTATGTAGGTTAAGTCAACAAATTAATTATAAATAAATTAGGTATATAATTAAAATTCTATTTTTATTTATGGCCAATAAAACGAATGCCAGGGACAGTTTTATATTGATTATGGTCAATGACATTGATTTTTGTACTTGAAAGTTTTTATAGCAGTAGATAGAAATGCTACAGTAAGGCGGGATTTACATTACGAAATTTGTGGCATAAAATTTATAGTCTTTTTCACAAACAGCGGTATTAAATATTTATCAGATAAAATTGCTGCTGCGATACTGCTTTTATGAAATTGAATCTATCACGCCATATGGCATTATAGAGTCAATTTTATAAAAGCATGTTTCGCAGTAGCTAGTGTCATTACACTAGTTTCATAATGTAAATAAGGCTTTATTAAAAACTTTGAAGTAGTTTTTTTTTAAATAGTTATTGAATTTTTTTAAACACGATCTCAGAATAGAAGACTAAAACGAATAGTGAACCATAGAAGACACTTTTCTATACACCTTGCTTGTGATTTCTTAATTGGACTCATTTTATATTCTCATACATAGATTTTCTTATCGAAATTAAAGACAATTTTATCACGTGCCCACCTCAATGGGTCACTAATGCATTAATTTATTATTCTGATGAAAGTGACTGTCAATGAATCGTATCTACTTAATTAGGTAGTAACTCATTCATAGTACCTACTTATTAGTGGGTACAGTCAGCATCGAATGTCGATTACCATAATCCACATTATTTATTTGTTTATGTATTGTGGAATTATATTATATAATATTCGTTCTTACTAGTTCTAAGAACTAGGAACTAGTGAGAATAATAAGTCTTAGTAGTTCCATGGAACAGATGATAACTGGAATTAGTGAGAATGATCCATTCAGATTTTCAAAGCCGCTATATCCAACGTTACAAGTAATTGTGCAGTGTCAAAACAGGTTAGACAAATTAGGACAGTATAATTTAAAATCTCTCTATAGTATAATTTATTTTCATCTATGGCGATTTTGAAAATCGGAACATGGTCCACGACTTTTATGCTGACCGTACCTACACAGTAACTTGTTACACTAAGAGACGAGCTCATTCTACAAATAACACTTTATCTCCCCCGCTCCGGTTCGTACCTGGCGATTGCCAAACAACGCGGCAATGCTGCCAGCGTTATGGGTTCCTTTGCGCCGCGCCGGCTACAATTCGGGGTGGATTGTTCGATTATCATTTCATTTTATTTTCTTAGTTATGGCTTTCTGTCAGCAATATAGGACAATTTAGCCAGTTTCTCGTACTAATAATGAACTACCACTATTATACTGTAATCGTTTAAAATAATTTTCAATGCGTGAAGGCTGCAGAAAAAATGGCGACGATTTTTCTCCAACCCCATGGAACACTCGTTGAACTTCGCGTAACTAAATTGATAACATGCCGCTGAAATTAAACAATTTACACGCAATAAAACTAGGTTTTGCAAAAATAAAAATTCGGGACGACGTTCCACTAATGCGTCAAAAACAAAAGATGATTGTTTGATTAGGTTTAAGTTAGTTCTAAGTTTGACAATAGACATTGTATTAATTTTGGCATTTTTTGACATTCTGGCATTGTTCATTTTTGGAGAATTCATTGCCACAGTGTATTTCCCTACAAAAAGAAAACGATTTTTCTAGGAAAATGTACTGTGCCAATAAATTGGAGTGAAGTGCCAACAATTGGTATCTTTCCTGAAGTGATATGATCTAAAGTCTTTGATTACAACTTGCCCAAGTACTACTTACATCATTATCGCGACGTCCACAGAGTCAACCTGCATTTTCTCTAATATGTCTTGAACAACTCTACTTTTTGACTATATGAAGATGCTTTACTGCATCATCAGATCATTGACGGTCTGTATCTAAAAACAGCCTCATTTCATTAGATGATAGTAAAAACAAAACTACTTTATTACTCATACCATTATTATTATTACTTAAATAGATTATTACATAAACTATTAATAATACTTAAATAGATTTCTAACGAGTTAATTTATCAATGTCTTCTATATAAGTTGAAAGTTATTTTTACGGTCAATGATTCTTATCTCTTAAACCACTAACCAAATTAACTGAGAAATATCACTTATTAAATAAGATAGCTCTTTTGTCAGTACAGAGATGATAAAAGTAAAATCATGTTTATCATTTACCTTAATGTGTTTCTAATGCTATTTTATCATTTATTATTTTTTGATGAAAGTAAAAGTTGTCAATGACTCCTCTCTGAACTTCTACTTAATGAATTTATTCATTGTACTTATTAATAGTCGATATTATATCTGACATAAAAATAGAATCTTAGAAATTAATCACAATTTCAACGCTTATTCAATACGAAATTGAAAATCCGACCCGTGGTGTAATCAACATTAAAATTACAGGTCTTTACCCACCATTTTGGTTTTGTTTTTGGTACAATAGAAATTAGGTAACATATTATAAATCTAATAAAAACTGCATTATTTAAAAAAATAGACTAGAATTATTCTTATGATATTTGCTATGTCCCTTGAACTCTTATTTTGACATCAAAATGGGTTCGAACTTACAATAAAACACAATTAATAATTTGTCTATTCATTTATTATTAGTAACATTAACTTAATTTACCATTTCTGTCATCACTTTTAACATCAACCAGTTCCTTCATTTCACTACCCTTATTCACTTCTAAATCTAACACACCATTCAATTTATTTAATCTTTCATTCGAATCATCATTACTAAGACCTTGCAATTCCAATTGGATTTCAGCCAGACTCTTGCCTTTTGTTTCAGGGACTATAAAATAGGAAAATATACCACCGAGAAACGCGGCTGAGCCAAAAAACCAGAAGACTCCATACAACCCTGAAAGCTCTTTGATTTCTTGATACCCTTTGATGATTGTAAAACTTAGACAACCCCCGAAGATGTTTAAAGCGGTCATGGCTTTGGACTTTATGTTAATAGGGAATATTTCAGCTGGAATGACGAAGACTAAAGAGTCGAAGCCGATCGTGGATATGACATTCGCAAGAATAATTCCTATAAAAGTGATATGCCTAAGTGGATTAGAACTTTCGTCGTCGATACCAACAACCTCTTGAAAGTAGAAATATGTACCAACGATACCTAGGAAAATACTAGAGCCTATGTATGAAGATATGAGTAAGGGACGACGGCCTACTTTGTCGACGAGTAATGAAGAGAATATACCTGAAATTAATAGAAAATATGTAAAATAGACAGGATCGTATTAAAATTGTGGGACGTTAAAAATATTCCGCGAAACTTTAGCCGCTAAATTATTTTTGTATTCTTTATTGTGCTAAAGTTTAGCGGAATAAAGAATACATTGGAAACTTATAGAAATTATGATGGAAAGCAAAGGCACTGGCAAATAACTTCGGTAGTTTCGGCAAGTTCTCCAAATTTCTCCAAGTTCTCATAATATCTTCTATAAATATTTTAAAGGAAAAGTTCTTCTTCTAAAATTCACTCGCGGCAAGGTTTAAACTCGAGCCTCTGGGTCAGTACCCCAGCGCTCTAACTAACTAAGCCACGCGAGCTCCCATCTCGAGCGGCAAATTTAAGAATATGAATGTTCCCATATCTTATTAAAACATGACATGAGAAATATTTCGTAATTTGTTTTTATTGCTCAAGGAATATTTACCAGAAATATTTTAAAGGAAAAATTCATCTTCAAAAAATCACTCGCCGCGAGATTTGAACTCGTGTCCCTGGATCAACCACTCGGCCACACGAGTTACCATCTCGAGCAGCGAATTTAGGAATATGAATGTTTCCCTTGTCTACTATTTTTTGACTAAGGCTCGATTGAGTCGATGACGCGAGTTTGAAAAATTCGCCGCGAGTGAATTTTTGAAGATGATTTTTTCTTAGTAAGACATGAGAACTTGGAGAAATCAACTTGTGCAAGTGTCCACGCGGTGGAAGTGGGATAAATTAACTTGTAAAAAAATTAAGAACAAGTGTAACATCAATCAATGGAGTAGTTTCAAGCAGAGAAAAGAAACATATTATATCCGTCACTCGAAGGACAAACTGTTTCAGAGGACGCAAGAATTACAGACATAGGTACTAAAAATACCCAAATGTTTTAAATTTCATTTTTAAATGTGTTGTTTTTATAATATTTTTGTGATTGATCAAATAAAGTATTATCTATCTATCTATCTATCTATCTATCTATCTAAATGTGACATTTATAATATTAAATTACATAGATATTTTAAACGTCTTTAACTATGAATATTATAATGCATAAGGATTAGTCTTACCTACTATAAATCTAACACCTCCAAATATAATAAGTGCAGTTGATACTTCGATATCTGTGTTACTCTCTTGCATTATCCGGCCCAAATATTGTAGAATTGGGATTGATCCCGCTAATATCTGAGTCATTTTTAAACCTAAAACAGAAGGTAAATATTAACTATCATTAGTAAATAAATAAATATTACACGGCATTACACACAGCGCTAGCCCCAAACTAAGCACTAGGCTTGTACTATTGTACAAGACAACGGATGTACAGTACAGTTCACACACATAAAGTCAAACTTGTATAAAGTCAAAAACGCATAAATTCAAACACGCATAATATACTTTTTTTTGTAAATACATACATATTATAAACACATACATATTATTATACCTAATACATAGAAAACACCCAGAACCAGAAACAAACATTTATAGCAGAAATATTTGTTTCCGGCGGGAATCGAACCCGAAACCTTTTGCGTTGCAGCCAGAGCTTCCCCGCCGCGCCACAGAAGCCGTCAGTAGCATTGCCATTTTTCGCGGGTCTTTTTCACGTTATTGTATTTTTTAATTCTTTTACCTCGACATTTCGACTATGTTCCATTAGTTACTCTTTCACACAAGAACCATTGAACAGTTTGCGATGAAACTTGGAACATAGATAGCTAGAGACCTGGAATAACACATAGGCTACTTTTTATCCCGATATTCGTGCTGGAACGGGACTTTCAAGGGGTGAAACCGCGGGGTGCAGCTAGTATCGGGTAGGGTACATACATAAACTAAATATTTGAGATAACTTTATGTTTCAACAAGGGTTGAAATTGCTGATTTCTTACCGACAGAAATAACAATGGCTTTTCTGTATTGTCTTCCAGTGAAGAGTTCTTTAACAGTTCCTTTATGTCGCATTTCTTTCTTTACATTTGATTGCATTAAACTCAGTTGGTCTTCTAACACCTGCAATGGGACACTAATGTTGTATTAGTGTGTTGAAATTGCTAGCTAATTTACATGACTCTTTTGCTAACACACCTCGATTAAAACAATCAAAAACGGTATTCACGTTATTTCATTTTGCATAATAAAGCACAATATTTACCGGGTTTTACTCAACTTTACAGTTGGTTGAGACGACATCTCAGTCAAACTTGAAAAAGCCAACAGTAAAGTTGGCTTTCTCGGTCGTTAATAATTATGACGTTATTGAGTAAAACGCGAGTAAAACCCGGTAAATATTGTGTTTTATTTTACGTCATTCAATAGCGATTAATAAACCAGGGACTGTAACTGTGTAATTGTATAGTATACAGCATAATCGCAAAAATTAGCAACAGAATTACATAATCACCTAGCTGAAGCCGCTTAGCTTCCCCAGCTTTCCCTTCTTTCAGCAAACAGTACGGGGTCTCAGGTATCCAGTAGCAAGCCACAAAGTATATCAAAGGCAGCGCCAGTAGCATATACGTAGTTCAAAGTTTAGTATAGGACGAAACTTCCAAAGTTGAACATGAACCTGTTGCCTACTGAGATTGTGCCTTCCTTACCTTATCCTTAAACCCTCATAACTTAGCCAGCACCCGCTTAGCTTCCCCAACTTTCCCTTATTTTAGCAAACAGTACGGAGTCTCAGGTATTTAGTAGCAAGCCACAAAGTATATCAAAGGCAAGGCTAGTAGCATATAGTTCAATGTTTGGTACAGGACGAATGGACCAACTACCATCACGAGAAAACTTCCGAAGTTGAACATGAACCTGTTGCCTACTGAGATTGTGCCTTCCTTACCTTATCCTTAAACCCTCGTAACTTAGAGAGCACCCGCTTAGCTTCCCCAACTTTCCCTTCTTTCAGCAAACAGTACGGGGTCTCAGGTATCCAACAACAAGCCGTAAAGAATACCAAAGGCAACGCCAGTAGCATATACGTAGTGAAACTTCCGAAGTTGAACATAAACCTGTTACCTACTGAGATTGTGCCTTCCTTACCTTATCCTTAAACCCTCGTAACTTAGCCAGCACCCGCTTAGCTTCCCCAACTTTCCCTTCTTTCAGCAAACAGTTTGGAGTCTCAGGTATCCAGTAGCAAGCCACAAAGTATATCAAAGGCAAGGCCAGTAGCATATAGTTCAATGTTTGGTACAGGACGAAACTTCCGAAGTTGAACATAAACCTGTTACCTACTGAGATTGTACCTTCCTTACCTTATCCTTAAACCCCCGTAACTTAGCCAGCACCCGCTTAGCTTCCCCAACTTTCCCTTCTTTCAGCAAACAGTACGGGGTCTCAGGTATCCAGTAGCAAGCCACAAAGTATATCAAAGGCAAGGCCAGTAGCATATAGTTCAATGTTTGGTACAGGACGAATGGACCAACGACCATCACGAGAAAACTTCCGAAGTTAAACATGAACCTGTTACCCACTGAGATTGTGCCTCTGATGTCTTTATCTGCTATCTCTACTAGGTATATTGATGATACCTGAAAGATAAATAAATAAATAAATACTATACAATATACTAACCCAATATAATCTTACCAATATTATAAACGCGAAAGTTTGTATGTAGCTATGTATGTGACTTTGTTACTCGTTCACGCAAAAACTACTGAACCGATTGCGATGAAACTTGGAATATAGGTAGCTGGATACCAGGAATAACACATAGGCTACTTTTTATCCCGATAATCCCGCGGGAACGGGACTTACGCAGGTGAAGCTGCGGGCGCTGCTAGTAATACATACATAAACACTTTAACACTTAAAAAAATAGGTAATCGGAAGCGACATCTCAACGTTGTATCAAATTCATTCCTATGTATATAGGAAAATGCAAGCTGGCAGTCTGCAATGAAGGACGGTAGATGGCGCTAAGTGCCTTAAACGTAAAATAAAAAGAGATGTGATCCTTATTTTCAACTCGACTAGACAAGCACCTGTGACCAAAATAGATAATGCGTTGGGGCCGGACTACCCAAAGATGCAGATTAAAGTCGTATCGGGTGCAAATATTTATTAGCGTCAAGATGGCGGGACCAACTCTCCAATATTAAAA
The DNA here is from genome assembly GCA_949358125.1 of Idaea dimidiata. NCBI lineage: Eukaryota > Metazoa > Arthropoda > Insecta > Lepidoptera > Geometridae > Idaea > Idaea dimidiata. The sequence goes on from OX442340.1 coordinate 5,156,683, forward strand.
CTTTATATTGTCAGATTTAGTACCAAATTGGTACTATTTGGTACCTCAGTTAAAAAAATTGGTACCTCTTTAGTTTAGAAGATATTTAACAAAAACCCTGGTCCCGCCATTATGACGTCAAGATGGCGGGCCCACTGAGAAAAACAACTCGGAGCTAAAAATAACTTATGTACAGATTTAGTACCAAATTGGTACTATTTGGTACCTCAGTTGAAAAAATTAGTACCTCTTTGGTTTAAAAGATATTTAACAAAAACCCTGGTCCCGCCATTATGATGCTTTGGTAATTTTTCAAAAATCATACTTCCGTAAGTATTTTCGTATTTTTTAATATTTGTAGCTTTAGTACCTAATTGGTACCTACAAAAAATCCTTTTATTACGAATATTTACCTTATATTTTAAGAGATATAAGCATTTTTATTTCTACACAGAGTGTTTCAGCGAGGGTAATGTATGTACTTCACAGCAGAGGTTCAGTGCCAAGGACAGGCATTGACCAAGATGGCGGCTGCCGAATTGAATACCAGACAATCGATATTTATACATACATAGAACGGAAACGGAACGGATTTCCTCCTAGAACGGAAATACATTTTTTTTTATAAATGAGTATTTCCGGCGGGATTGAAACACGTATAGAGCCTTCAACGAGTAATGTAGGTAAGAAATATAAACAGTTTAAGCCGCTACCTACTGATATGTTTTTTTTTCTTTCGGTCTGATACATCACCGATATTGCCAATATGGCCATATCAGTACTGTGTCTTTGTTTAGCTTTTTTTTTAAACTGAGTTTGGATTTGTATAGAGGCTTTGGCTTAGGTTTAAGATTAATATTACGTTTTTTTTTCTTTTTTGACTACGACGTTTTTCAAAGTCGTTTTCGTGTTTATTTTCGATTCCCGTGCCATTTTTGGTTCCTAATTAGTTAGCTTAGTTTAACTTGATTTGACATAGTAAGCTTAGTTACACTTAACTAGCTTAGTACTTTAATTTTTAAAATTTTAAATTTAATTTAGGTTATTATGACTTAGTTTAGCTTTTTTCGACTTAATTTTGCTCAATTCGACTTAATTTAGGTTTTTTTTTTAGTCCTAGTGAGCCTACTGTCTGCCCGCGATGGGGCAGTCCGTGACTACTAAGACAAAACGTACTAAGCTAGTTAATTAGCAACTAAAACTGGCACGGGAATCGAAAATAAACACGAAAACGACTTTGAAAAACGTCGTAGTCAAAAAAGAAAAAAAAAAGGAATATTAATCTTCAACCTAAGCCAAAGCCTCTATACAAATCCAAACTCAGTTTAAAAAAAAGATAAACAAAGACACGGTACTGATATGGCTATATTGGCAATATCGGTGATGTATCAGACCGAAAGAAAAAAAAACATCAGTAGGTAGCGGTTTAAACTATTTATATTTCTTACCTACATTACAAGTAGAAGGCTCTATACGTTTTTCAATCCCGCCGGAAATACTCATTTATAAAAAAAGAATGTATTTCCGTTCTAGGAGGAAATCCGTTCCGTTTCCGTTCTATGTATGTATAAATATCGATTGTCTGGTAATCACTTCGGCAGCCGCCATCTTGGTCAATGCTTGTCCTTGGCACTGAACCTCTGCTGTGAAGTACATACATTACCCTCGCTGAAACACTCTGTGTAGAAATAAAAATGCTTATATCTCTTAAAATATAAGGTAAAAATTCGTAATAAAAGGGTTTTCTGTAGGTACCAATTAGGTACTAAATCTACAAATATTAAAAAATACGAAAATACTTACGGAAGTATGATTTTTGAAAAATTACCAAAGCATCATAATGGCGGGACCAGGGTTTTTGTTAAATATCTTTTAAACCAAAGAGGTACTAATTTTTTCAACTGAGGTACCAAATAGTACCAATTTGGTACTAAATCTGTACAAAAGTTATTTTTAGCTCCGAGGTGTTTTTCTCAGTAGGCGCGCCATCTTGACGTCATAATGGCGGGACCAGGGTTTTTGTTAAATATCTTCTAAACTAAAGAGGTACCAATTTTTTTAACTGAGGTACCAAATAGTACCAATTTGGTACTAAATCTGACGATATAAAGTTTTAATATTGGAGAGTTGGTCCCGCCATCTTGACGCTAATAAATATTTGGAAAACCTTTCTTTAAATTTAGCCATCTAAGCTTGGGAACACTTTAAAAAAATAACAAGAAATATTTTAAAGGAAAAATTCATCTTCAAAAATTCACTTGCGGCGAGATTTGAACTCGCGTCCCTGGATCAATATTCCAGTGCCTATACCGCTCGGCCACGCAAGTTCGCAGGGTAATTTTTCTTTTAAAATATTTCTAGTAAATATGCCTTGAGCAATAAAAACAAATTTACGAAAAATAACAAGATTTTGAAGTTAGCTACTCAATTATTTAAGTACCCCTCATATTTTAATTGGCATAATATCTATATATTCGGCTGTGACTTTGCTATTTTTATAATTAGGCGTTTATTTATTTTTTGTTGATGTAGTGTAGAGCAATGATGTGTCAGACCAGCCCCCCAGATTAGCTATCCAGCGGATGTCTGACAACAGTGGAAAATAACAGGCACTATGTAGTACATTGCTGCTTTGAGGTAATTACCGGTAATAACCACGTTACTTCAAAGCAGCAATATACTGCATAGTGCCGTCATTTTCCACGGTTGTCAGACTTCTACTAGATAGATAATCTGGGGGCAGAAGTAGTTTTAGATGTGGTTTCTTTGATTTTTCATGGCTACAAAAACGAAAGTCAATTTCACCCAAAATTTCACTGAGTTTGATGCAACAGATAAGTCAGATAATATTTAAGTTGTGAGAATAACTTAAATGTCACCGTTCTTAGGGTTCCTTACCTAAAGGTTTAAAACGGAACCATATTACTAAGACTCCGCTGTCCGTCTGTCTGTCTGTCACCAGATGTATCTAATGAACCGTGAATGTTAGACATTTGTTTTTTTTTTACAAACAAGAATGGTAACAAACATAGAGAGGCATCACATGTTTGATGATAAGATCCAAGTTGTAATAACTTAATCGCACCCAACTTACAGTAACATACAGTCCAACACTGCAACCCCATAGAAATCGTGTTATGTACAACATCCAAGGTGTTGTCGCACAAACCAAAATGACCTGAAATTCATAACGGACCTATTAATGAAGCAGTCAGCATGAAGTTAATCCAGGTCTTCTAGGTCTTCCAGGCTAGTAATCATACCATCTGTCAAGAGAGCACGAGAAACATTTTGTCGAGTCGACATAAAGGATCCGTCTCTGCCTTTCAAATGACGAGAAAAAGAGACAATACCTAACAACTTGGGAGTCTTCAATTCAATTGAACAGGTATCCTCTAGGTAAGCGTGCAACATCTTAGACCACATCGTCGCTTTCCGTCAGATGAGATTTCGGTCCAACGCTTACCTATATCATAGATAAATTATTAGGGTTCCTATATGTAGATTTGACAAAATGTTTCTCATACTGGCCATCAAGTAATGATCCTACAAATATCCCAAAACTAAATGTGAAAGTACATACGTACTTATATGTCTTGGTTACGCAATTACTACAGAACCGATTGCAATGAAACTTGGAACGTTGGAAATCAAAAATGAAAATTTTGAGGGATACTTCACGATAAAGGGCAGGGTCAATAATGTCATATAAACATGTAATTTTAGATGCGCTTTCTTCTATTTCTCAAAAAGTCACGGCAAATTACCACGTGTTTGAAGGAAGAGACACGCGTATACTTGCGAAAACAACAGCTTACGAATTAAAAAGTCAGTATTTAGTCATCATTTTGTTAGAACAAGGCTCTTCTGTGGTTACATTTCTCTGGGCAGGGTCGAGACTTACCGTCCCAATGATGACCGGTGCAGCACTAGCCAACAAAGTAGGTCGTCTACCGAACTTATCCGCCGTGAAACTGGTCAACAGACTCCCAGCCATTATTCCCGGGGAAGTCATCGCTGCCATCCATGATAATTCGTTCTGAAAACCGGACGTGAATAAATCTAGACTTCTATTGAGAATAGACTAGAAATTGAGTACCTATGGAGTGAAATAGAGACGGTGATGATGCTGAGTTGAAGACCTTTTCGCATCAAAAATGTTGCAGTTTTGCATTTAGATATTGTTATTTTTGTAACTTATTCGTTACGAATAAATGATTATTTTCTTTCTTTTAAATAGCAATTATTTCGACTAAAATGCGACCTAAGTCGTTAATGTCAAATAATGATCAGGCAAACAATATCCATATACGCAGATATATACATAAGACATCGTCTCGCTCCCTCTCTGGCAATTATCAATCAACCCATCCCACTCGTTTTTCAGTTTCAATCGCGTTACTTATTATGTTTAGCATTTTTCAAACGATCATCATCATCTCAACACTTATCCGTCCACTGCTGAACGTAGGCCTCTCCTATATACAACGCCACAAATAGCGATCGCTAGCTACCTCCATCCGACGACTCCAACAAAGAATTCTGTCAACTGTACTGTCAAATTCTGTTCTGTCAGTGGGGGACGCTGGGAATAATATACTGTCCACGATTCGCATTGCATCGTGGTCGCCACTCGAGGACTTGTACTTTCCAACGGTTATCTATCCTTCGAGCTATATGACTTGCCCATTGCCACTTAAGTCTACTAATTTTGAGAGCTATGTATGTCGGTGACTTTAGTTCTCCTACGGATTTCCCAGCGATTCGGGATTTTTTCAGTGCCTCCTGTTCACGGAAAGACTTAGGTAATTTTCCACTACCCATTATTTTTAAAAATTATTATTACATACTATTATGAATATACTAATATTAATCTCAAATTCCAGTCGATCCAATTCGTATACGCAAGTATGAGTTTCGTATATTTGGGTAGGTACTTGCGCGAGGAACTCGCGCCTTCGAATACGAATCTGGGTTCGAATGATTTAAAAATATTCCACCAAGTTGTATTTTGTCCGCAAAGTAAACAAGACGCCTAATGATTCACTTACGGTTCTCATCTATAAAGATTGTGAATTTCATCGTGATTAAGATCATTATAATCTTATCATTTTACCTATCCGTCACTGTTATCCGTCGAGAATGTATAGGTATGAAATATTTTATAGCTAGGTAGTACACTTTTGTAACCTACCTACGTATTGGGAAAGGAAATGCCTAAGTACGAACTTACAGATTGACAAAAATGTCTTCTTTACATCATGTCTTCCCGTTTGAAAATATTTTTGCCAAGCTGTAAGTTCGTTCTTGCCCAAAACGGAGGTAGGTTACGTTACCTTTTCTTTCTTCACGAAAGATGTCAAGTATTGCCATTTTAAAATCTTCATAGCTTAGAAAGTGGCGGCCCTGTTATTTTCTGATTTTATTTGTGAAAATGTAGTTTATAACAAAAATTTACCGAGTCCTGTACCCTGTACCTAATTAGATCGACCATATCATGTTCGTGAACTTAGCAGAGCATTGTCCAGCAGATCAAAAAATAATGTGAGTTCTATTCGCATGCAGCCGAGTTCTATAGTTCCTGATACTTTTTAAAAATAGTTCCGGCGTTTAAGCCTTAGAAAAGTCAATTGAAAAAATGCTCTGCTAACTTCGCGGTTTATTTCAGCAGAGCATAATATTATTTCGATACCGGAAATTTCAATTGTCGTAAAGGACATTTTGGCCAAAATGAGTTATTTATATATTTGGAATCAGGATCGCGAGCTCTATCGATTGGTATATTCAAAGTTATCGTATCTTTAAAATTGAACATTTTAGTGACCGTTTACGACCTGAATTTTATAGACATTTTGCCTAATTATTTCAAGATTTGGGGTGTATAGAATAAATATTTTTTATAAGCGAGTGTAAAGGCAAATTTTTGTTATGTATGATGACGTAAATCTACTTTTCCAACAAATTGTTCTTTACGACATTGTCAATAATATTATTACAATAAATTGAATGGTCGTAAAGACCACTCTTGTCAATAATAAGCTTGTTCAGCCTTTCAGTAATGGGATTTACGACCCATTGTTAAAGAAAAATTTCAAGCACCCCAAAGTAAATTAAACTAAAAAGTATGGTTAGTTAATATCTTTTTTTATTTTATTTAATTTAAATTTCGCCAAGTTTCTTATTATTAAAATCAAACCATAAACAATACACTTCTTGAACAAAAAATGTTTTTTTTTTCTTATTTTTATTATTCAAAGCATTCTACTATTTTGATGCACGCTAATTTTTGATTATACGCTAACTATGATTTTGCTACAATTTTAAATATTATAATAAGAAGGCATTATGAGGTTATTATATTATTTTCGTTATGTTTGGCCAATTATGTCTCACTTTTGGACACAATTTATTATTTTAGTGATCCAGTTATCAGTAAATGATGCAGCTACTTATTACTTTTATTAATGCTTTATATTGACAATTTAATATTAAACCCAAAACTATTGACTAATATTCTTAAGTCACAGAAATAGTTATTAAAGTCTATTTGGTAGATTAGTTTTTAGCAGTTAAATTGCATTTAGCTCTAATGAAATCATATGTAGGTTGAGAAGATATTCAGAATACTGACCAAAATATAAAGAATATCATATTCTAGAAAACGAAGAATTAGTTTTTGTTTGTTTTTATAATTGAAATTTAGAATTGTCTAAGTAAGACAGTCTTTTCACATTTGACCTCAACGAAATCATCTTGACGAGGAAATATTTTATGATAGCTAACCCTAACTATAACCTAATTTTGCACCGCAACTTTACTGGCACCTGCCAGAAGGAGACTACAGGAATGCAATATCGACATGAGACAGTCATATCACATTTAGATTTAACGAAATCATCTATATGAGTAGAAATATTCTTAATATACTAAAGATTCAGGTGATTTCTAAGATGTCAGACATGGCACCTTTAGAAATTCATTAGATAGGACAGTTTTATTGCATTTGGATTAAACGAAATCATCTTTACAAGGTAATTTTATTCTAGATACTATGAAATAGGTGTAAAAATAATAAAGCCACAGGAAGTAAATGTCTATACAATAAAGTAATTAAAAAAATAAAGACACCGTTTTTGAAAAGGCGTTGGGACGGATCCCCAGAGATGCAGGTTCAAGTCCTGTCGGGTGCGAAATTTTTGGAAAGCATTTCTTTAAGTATAAAATAAAGACATTTAAACAACCGATTTCTTGTTTCCCCAAAACTTAAACAAGAGTTTTGAGGGACAAAGATGTTGTTTTAGTTTAACTATTACAGTTATGATTATAATACTTATTGTATAAGTTTCATTTATAATTCTTTTAAAATAGATTATATTATTTTTGGCTTATAATTCTAAAAATTTAGTTAATTTTTACTATTGCAATGATTTAATACTAATAAATTGGTATAAATAAACACATATTCGATTTATCCATTTCTTCTAAAATAATAAAAGGGCAAAATTTGTTTGTTTGTAACGAATAGACTTCTGATGAATGATAAAATAATAATAAAAAACACTTTACTTCGGGTCGTTTTACTGCCTAATGCAGGTATTTTAACTAGATACTTTAGTTTTTTAGGCCCTTTACCCCCTTAAATTCAAATTTAATTGCCCTGTACATCCCATTGCTGATTATATTTGGTCCTTTACGACACATATGACCCTATTATAACCAATTATTTGTGGCTGTAAAGTACTTAAGTTTATTTTTGGAAGGCTGTAAAGGACTCCTATTTTCTTCAATAATTAACTTAAGCTTATTTTATTATTTTTTAAGGGTAGAGCAAGAAAAAATAGCTAGGGTTGCCCTTAACGTTATTATTGTAGCAATTTATATGACAAAAATATAAGACATCAAATATTTTAATTTTTGTTTTTTAGCTCTCCTGAACAATCGTGTTTTGTCCTTTACGACAATTGAAGTTTCCAGTATCGATTTGATTTCTATATAAATACGGCATAGTTCCACAGTTCCTGATACTTTTTAGAAATAGTTCTGGTCTTTTAAATGAATTAAACTCACATTCAAGTCTCAGCAGAGCATAACATGATGTCATCCAAGTAAACGAAAAAATCTAAAGTCGTCATTTCGAATTCAAAGTATGGGAGAGGCTAGAACTCATTCTTTTTTAGTAGACCTAGCTCAGTTCTTCCCCTTACAATTCGATTTGAGTCCAGAACTCACATAAAAGTGTCAGCAGAGCATACCTGAAAATCCAAGTAATGAAAAATTCTAGTGTTTTAATTTCAAATTCAAACTATGGGAGAGGCTAGAACTCATTGTTTTTGTGTAGATCTAGATCAGCACTACCCGTTACAACTTGATTTAAGTCCGGAACTCCCATAAAAGTGTCAGCAGAGCATACCTGAAAATCCAAGCAACGAAAAATTCTAGTGTTTTAATTTCAAATTCAAAGTACGGGAGAGGCAAGAACTCATTCAATCTTAGTAGTTCTAGATCAGAACTACCCGTTACAACTTGATATAAGTCTAGAACTCCCATAAAAGTGTCAGCAGAGCATACCTGAAAATCCAACTACCGAAAAATTCTAATGTTGTCAATTTCAATACAAAGTATGGGAGAACCTAGAACTCATTAATTGTGTGTAGATCTAGATCAGCACTACCCAATACTACTTGATTTGAATCCAGAACTCTCATAAAAGTGTCAGCAGAGCATACCTGAAAATCCAAGTAACGAAAAATTATAATGTTGTCAATTTCAATACAAAGTATGGGAGAACCTAGAACTCATTGATTTTGTGTAGATCTAGATCAGCACTACCCAATACAACTTGATTTGAGTCCATAACTCTCATAAAAGTGTCAGCAGAGCATACCTGAAAATCCAAGTCTCCGCAGAGCATAACATGATGTCATCCAAGTAAACGAAAAATTCTAATGTTGCCATTTTAAGTTCGAAGTATGGAAGAGGCTAGAACTCATGCAATCTTAGTAGTTCTACATCAGTACTACCAGTTACAACTTGATTTAAGTCCAGAACTCCCATAAAAGTGTCAGCAGAGCATACCTGAAAATCCTACTACCGAAAAATTCTAATGTTTTCAATTTCAATACAAAGTATGGGAGAACCTAGAACTCATTGATTTTGTGTAGATCTAGATCAGCACTACCCATTACAACTTGATTTGAGTCCAGAACTCTCATAAAAGTGTCAGCAGAGCATACCTGAAAATCCAACTACCGAAAAATTCTAATGTTGTCAATTTCAATACAAAGTATGGGAGAACCTAGAACTCATTGATTTTGTGTAGATCTAGATCAGCACTACCCGTTACAACTTGATTTAAGTCCGGAACTCCCATAAAAGTGTCAGCAGAGCATACCTGAAAATCCAAGCAACGAAAAATTCTAGTGTTTTAATTTCAAATTCAAAGTACGGGAGAGGCCAGAACTCATTCAATCTTAGTAGTTCTAGATCAGAACTACCCGTTACAACTTGATATAAGTCTAGAACTCCCATAAAAGTGTCAGCAGAGCATACCTGAAAATCCAACTACCGAAAAATTCTAATGTTGTCAATTTCAATACAAAGTATGGGAGAACCTAGAACTCATTAATTGTGTGTAGATCTAGATCAGCACTACCCAATACTACTTGATTTGAATCCAGAACTCCCATAAAAGTGTCAGCAGAGCATACCTGAAAATCCAACTACCGAAAAATTCTAATGTTGTCAATTTTAATACAAAGTATGGGAGAACCTAGAACTCATTGATTTTGTGTAGATCTAGATCAGCACTACCCATTACAACTTGATTTGAGTCCAGAACTCTCATAAAAGTGTCAGCAGAGCATACCTGAAAATCCAAGTCTCCGCAGAGCATAACATGATGTCATCCATGTAAACGAAAAATTCTAATGTTGCCATTTTAAGTTCGAAGTATGGAAGAGGCTAGAACTCATGCAATCTTAGTAGTTCTACATCAGTACTACCAGTTACAACTTGATTTAAGTCCAGAACTCCCATAAAAGTGTCAGCAGAGCATACCTGAAAATCCTACTACCGAAAAATTCTAATGTTTTCAATTTCAATACAAAGTATGCGAGAACCTAGAACTCATTGATTTTGTGTAGATCTAGATCAGCACTACCCATTACAACTTGATTTGAGTCCAGAACTCTCATAAAAGTGTCAGCAGAGCATACCTGAAAATCCAACTACCGAAAAATTCTAATGTTTTCAATTTCAATACAAAGTATGGGAGAACCTAGAACTCATTGATTTTGTGTAGATCTAGATCAGCACTACCCATTACAACTTGATTTGAGTCCAGAACTCTCATAAAAGTGTCAGCAGAGCATACCTGAAAATCCAAGTCTCCGCAGAGCATAACATGATGTCATCCAAGTAAACGAAAAATTCTAATGTTGCCATTTTAAGTTCAAAATATCGGAGAGGCTAGAACTCATGCAATCTTAGTAGTTCTAGATCAGTACTACCCGTCACAACTTGATTTAAGTCCAGAACTCCCATAAAAGTGTCAGCAGAGCATACCTGAAAATCCAACTACCGAAAAATTCGTGTGTTATAATTTCAAATTCAAAGTACGGGAGAGGCCAGAACTCATTCAATCTTAGTAGTTCTAGATCAGTACTACACGTTACAACTTGATTTAAGTCGAGAACTCCCATAAAAGTGTCAGCAGAGCATACCTGAAAATCCAACTACCGAAAAATTCTAATGTTGTCAATTTCAATACAAAGTATGGGAGAACCTAGAACTCATTGATTTTGTGTAGATCTAGATTAGCACTACCCAATACAACTTGATTTGAGTCCAGAACTCTCATAAAAGTGTCAGCAGAGCATACCTGAAAATCCAACTACCGAAAAATTCTAATGTTGTCAATTTCAATACAAAGTATGGGAGAACCTAGAACTCATTGATTTTGTGTAGATCTAGATCAGCACTACCCAATACAACTTGATTTGAGTCCAGAACTCTCATAAAAGTGTCAGCAGAGCATACCTGAAAATCCAAGTCTCCGCAGAGCATAACATGATGTCATCCAAGTAAAAGAAAAATTCCAATGTTGCCATTTTAAGTTCGAAGTATGGAAGAGGCTAGAACTCATGCAATCTTAGTAGTTCTACATCAGTACTACCCGTTAAAACTTGATTTAAGTCCAGAACTCTCATAAAAGTGTCAGCAGAGCATACCTGAAAATCCAAGTCTCCGCAGAGCATAACATGATGTCATCCAAGTAAAAGAAAAATTCCAATGTTGCCATTTTAAGTTCGAAGTATGGAAGAGGCTAGAACTCATGCAATCTTAGTAGTTCTACATCAGTACTACCCGTTAAAACTTGATTTAAGTCCAGAACTCCCATAAAAGTGTCAGCAGAGCATACCTGAAAATCCAACTACCGAAAAATTCGTGTGTTATAATTTCAAATTCAAAGTACGGGAGAGGCCAGAACTCATTCAATCTTAGTAGTTCTAGATCAGTACTACACGTTACAACTTGATTTAAGTCGAGAACTCCCATAAAAGTGTCAGCAGAGCATACCTGAAAATCCAACTACCGAAAAATTCTAATGTTGTCAATTTCAATACAAAGTATGGGAGAACCTAGAACTCATTGATTTTGTGTAGATCTAGATCAGCACTACCCATTACAACTTGATTTGAGTCCAGAACTCTCATAAAAGTGTCAGCAGAGCATACCTGAAAATCCAAGTAACAAAAAATTCTAATGTTGTCAATTTCAATACAAAGTACGGGAGAACCTAGAACTCATTGATTTTGTGTAGATCTAGATTAGCACTACCCAATACAACTTGATTTGAGTCCAGAACTCTCATAAAAGTGTCAGCAGAGCATACCTGAAAATCCAACTACCGAAAAATTCTAATGTTGTCAATTTCAATACAAAGTATGGGAGAACCTAGAACTCATTGATTTTGTGTAGATCTAGATCAGCACTACCCATTACAACTTGATTTGAGTCCAGAACTCTCATAAAAGTGTCAGCAGAGCATACCTGAAAATCCAAGTAACAAAAAATTCTAATGTTGTCAATTTCAATACAAAGTACGGGAGAACCTAGAACTCATTGATTTTGTGTAGATCTAGATTAGCACTACCCAATACAACTTGATTTGAGTCCAGAACTCTCATAAAAGTGTCAGCAGAGCATACCTGAAAATCCAACTACCGAAAAATTCTAATGTTGTCAATTTCAATACAAAGTATGGGAGAACCTAGAACTCATTGATTTTGTGTAGATCTAGATCAGCACTACCCAATACAACTTGATTTGAGTCCAGAACTCTCATAAAAGTGTCAGCAGAGCATACCTGAAAATCCAAGTCTCCGCAGAGCATAACATGATGTCATCCAAGTAAAAGAAAAATTCCAATGTTGCCATTTTAAGTTCGAAGTATGGAAGAGGCTAGAACTCATGCAATCTTAGTAGTTCTACATCAGTACTACCCGTTAAAACTTGATTTAAGTCCAGAACTCCCATAAAAGTGTCAGCAGAGCATACCTGAAAATCCAACTACCGAAAAATTCGTGTGTTATAATTTCAAATTCAAAGTACGGGAGAGGCCAGAACTCATTCAATCTTAGTAGTTCTAGATCAGTACTACCCGTTACAACTTGATTTAAGTCCAGAACTCCCATAAAAGTGTCAGCAGAGCATACCTGAAAATCCTACTACCGAAAAATTCTAATGTTTTCAATTTCAATACAAAGTATGGGAGAACCTAGAACTCATTGATTTTGTGTAGATCTAGATCAGCACTACCCAATACAACTTGATTTGAGTCCAGAACTCTCATAAAAGTGTCAGCAGAGCATACCTGAAAATCCAAGTAACGAAAAATTCTAGTGTTTTAATTTCAAATTCAAAGTACGGGAGAGGCCAGAACTCATTCAATCTTAGTAGTTCTAGATCAGTACTACCCGTTGCAACTTCATTTAAGTCCAGAACTCCCATAAAAGTGTCAGCAGAGCATACCTGAAAATCCAACTACCGAAAAATTCTAATGTTGTCAATTTTAATACAAAGTATGGGAGAACCTAGAACTCATTGATTTTGTGTAGATCTAGATCAGCACTACCCATTACAACTTGATTTGAGTCCAGAACTCTCATAAAAGTGTCAGCAGAGCATACCTGAAAATCCAAGTAACAAAAAATTCTAATGTTGTCAATTTCAATACAAAGTACGGGAGAACCTAGAACTCATTGATTTTGTGTAGATCTAGATTAGCACTACCCAATACAACTTGATTTGAGTCCAGAACTCTCATAAAAGTGTCAGCAGAGCATACCTGAAAATCCAACTACCGAAAAATTCTAATGTTGTCAATTTCAATACAAAGTATGGGAGAACCTAGAACTCATTGATTTTGTGTAGATCTAGATCAGCACTACCCAATACAACTTGATTTGAGTCCAGAACTCTCATAAAAGTGTCAGCAGAGCATACCTGAAAATCCAAGTCTCCGCAGAGCATAACATGATGTCATCCAAGTAAAAGAAAAATTCCAATGTTGCCATTTTAAGTTCGAAGTATGGAAGAGGCTAGAACTCATGCAATCTTAGTAGTTCTACATCAGTACTACCCGTTAAAACTTGATTTAAGTCCAGAACTCCCATAAAAGTGTCAGCAGAGCATACCTGAAAATCCAACTACCGAAAAATTCGTGTGTTATAATTTCAAATTCAAAGTACGGGAGAGGCCAGAACTCATTCAATCTTAGTAGTTCTAGATCAGTACTACCCGTAACAACTTGATTTAAGTCCAGAACTCCCATAAAAGTGTCAGCAGAGCATACCTGAAAATCCTACTACCGAAAAATTCTAATGTTTTCAATTTCAATACAAAGTATGGGAGAACCTAGAACTCATTGATTTTGTGTAGATCTAGATCAGCACTACCCATTACAACTTGATTTGAGTCCAGAACTCTCATAAAAGTGTCAGCAGAGCATACCTGAAAATCCAACTACCGAAAAATTCTAATGTTGTCAATTTCAATACAAAGTATGGGAGAACCTAGAACTCATTGATTTTGTGTAGATCTAGATCAGCACTACCCAATACAACTTGATTTGAGTCCAGAACTCTCATAAAAGTGTCAGCAGAGCATACCTGAAAATCCAAGTCTCCGCAGAGCATAACATGATGTCATCCAAGTAAAAGAAAAATTCCAATGTTGCCATTTTAAGTTCGAAGTATGGAAGAGGCTAGAACTCATGCAATCTTAGTAGTTCTACATCAGTACTACCCGTTAAAACTTGATTTAAGTCCAGAACTCCCATAAAAGTGTCAGCAGAGCATACCTGAAAATCCAACTACCGAAAAATTCGTGTGTTATAATTTCAAATTCAAAGTACGGGAGAGGCCAGAACTCATTCAATCTTAGTAGTTCTAGATCAGTACTACCCGTTACAACTTGATTTAAGTCCAGAACTCCCATAAAAGTGTCAGCAGAGCATACCTGAAAATCCTACTACCGAAAAATTCTAATGTTTTCAATTTCAATACAAAGTATGGGAGAACCTAGAACTCATTGATTTTGTGTAGATCTAGATCAGCACTACCCATTACAACTTGATTTGAGTCCAGAACTCTCATAAAAGTGTCAGCAGAGCATACCTGAAAATCCAACTACCGAAAAATTCTAATGTTTTCAATTTCAATACAAAGTATGGGAGAACCTAGAACTCATTGATTTTGTGTAGATCTAGATCAGCACTACCCATTACAACTTGATTTGAGTCCAGAACTCTCATAAAAGTGTCAGCAGAGCATACCTGAAAATCCAAGTCTCCGCAGAGCATAACATGATGTCATCCAAGTAAACGAAAAATTCTAATGTTGCCATTTTAAGTTCAAAATATCGGAGAGGCTAGAACTCATGCAATCTTAGTAGTTCTAGATCAGTACTACCCGTCACAACTTGATTTAAGTCCAGAACTCCCATAAAAGTGTCAGCAGAGCATACCTGAAAATCCAACTACCGAAAAATTCGTGTGTTATAATTTCAAATTCAAAGTACGGGAGAGGCCAGAACTCATTCAATCTTAGTAGTTCTAGATCAGTACTACACGTTACAACTTGATTTAAGTCGAGAACTCCCATAAAAGTGTCAGCAGAGCATACCTGAAAATCCAACTACCGAAAAATTCTAATGTTGTCAATTTCAATACAAAGTATGGGAGAACCTAGAACTCATTGATTTTGTGTAGATCTAGATTAGCACTACCCAATACAACTTGATTTGAGTCCAGAACTCTCATAAAAGTGTCAGCAGAGCATACCTGAAAATCCAACTACCGAAAAATTCTAATGTTGTCAATTTCAATACAAAGTATGGGAGAACCTAGAACTCATTGATTTTGTGTAGATCTAGATCAGCACTACCCAATACAACTTGATTTGAGTCCAGAACTCTCATAAAAGTGTCAGCAGAGCATACCTGAAAATCCAAGTCTCCGCAGAGCATAACATGATGTCATCCAAGTAAAAGAAAAATTCCAATGTTGCCATTTTAAGTTCGAAGTATGGAAGAGGCTAGAACTCATGCAATCTTAGTAGTTCTACATCAGTACTACCCGTTAAAACTTGATTTAAGTCCAGAACTCCCATAAAAGTGTCAGCAGAGCATACCTGAAAATCCAACTACCGAAAAATTCGTGTGTTATAATTTCAAATTCAAAGTACGGGAGAGGCCAGAACTCATTCAATCTTAGTAGTTCTAGATCAGTACTACCCGTTACAACTTGATTTAAGTCCAGAACTCCCATAAAAGTGTCAGCAGAGCATACCTGAAAATCCTACTACCGAAAAATTCTAATGTTTTCAATTTCAATACAAAGTATGGGAGAACCTAGAACTCATTGATTTTGTGTAGATCTAGATCAGCACTACCCAATACAACTTGATTTGAGTCCAGAACTCTCATAAAAGTGTCAGCAGAGCATACCTGAAAATCCAAGTAACGAAAAATTCTAGTGTTTTAATTTCAAATTCAAAGTACGGGAGAGGCCAGAACTCATTCAATCTTAGTAGTTCTAGATCAGTACTACCCGTTACAACTTGATTTACGTCCAGAACTCCCATAAAAGTGTCAGCAGAGCATACCTGAAAATCCAAGTAACGAAAAATTCTAGTGTTTTAATTTCAAATTCAAAGTACGGGAGAGGCCAGAACTCATTCAATCTTAGTAGTTCTAGATCAGTACTACCCGTTACAACTTCATTTAAGTCCAGAACTCCCATAAAAGTGTCAGCAGAGCATACCTGAAAATCCAAGTAACGAAAAATTCTAGTGTTTTAATTTCAAATTCAAAGTACGGGAGAGGCCAGAACTCATTCAATCTTAGTAGTTCTAGATCAGTACTACCCGTTACAACTTGATTTAAGTCCAGAACTCCCATAAAAGTGTCAGCAGAGCATACCTGAAAATCCAACTACCGAAAAATTCTAATGTTGTCAATTTCAATACAAAGTATGGGAGAACCTAGAACTCATTGATTTTGTGTAGATCTAGATTAGCACTACCCATTACAACTTGATTTGAGTCCAGAACTCTCATAAAAGTGTCAGCAGAGCATACCTGAAAATCCAAGTACCGAAAAATTCGTGTGTTATAATTTCAAATTCAAAGTACGGGAGAGGCCAGAACTCATTCAATCTTAGTAGTTCTAGATCAGTACTACCCGTTACAACTTGATTTACGTCCAGAACTCTCATTAAAGTGTCAGCAGAGCATACCTGAAAATCCAAGTCTCCGCAGAGCATAACATGATGTCATCCATGTAAACGAAAAATTCTAATGTTGCCATTTTAAGTTCGAAGTATGGAAGAGGCTAGAACTCATGCAATCTTAGTAGATCTACATCAGTACTATCTGTTAAAACTTGATTTAAGTCCAGAACTCCCATAAAAGTGTCAGCAGAGCATACCTGAAATTCCAAGGTTGAAAATCCAAGGTTCTAGGTTCTCCCATACTTTGTATTAAAGTTGACAACATTAGAATTTTTCGGTAGTTGGATTTTCAGGTATGCTCTGCTAACACTTTTATGGGAGTTTTCGACTTAAATCAAGTTGTAACGTGTAGTACTGATCTAGAACTACTAAGATTGAATGAGTTCTGGCCTCTCCCGTACTTTGAATTTGAAATTATAACACACGAATTTTTCGGTAGTTGGATTTTCAGGTATGCTCTGCTGACACTTTTATGGGAGTTCTGGACTTAAATCAAGTTTTAACGGGTAGTACTGATGTAGAACTACTAAGATTGCATGAATTCTAGCCTCTTCCATACTTCGAACTTAAAATGGCAACATTGGAATTTTTCGTTTACTTGGATGACATCATGTTATGCTCTGCGGAGACTTGGATTTTCAGGTATGCTCTGCTGACACTTTTATGAGAGTTCTGGACTCAAATCAAGTTGTATTGGGTAGTGCTGATCTAGATCTACACAAAAGATATGAGTTCTAGGTTCTCCCATACTTTGTATTGAAATTGACAACATTAGAATTTTTCGTTACTTGGATTTTCAGGTATGCTCTGCTGACACTTTTATGAGAGTTCTGGACTCAAATCAAGTTGAAATGGGTAGTGCTGATCTAGATCTACACAAAATCAATGAGTTCTAAGTTCTCCCATACTTTGTATTGAAATTGACAACATTAGAATTTTTCGGTAGTTGGATTTTCAGGTATGCTCTGCTGACACTTTTATGGGAGTTCTGGACTTAAATCAAGTTTTAACGGGTAGTACTGATGTAGAACTACTAAGATTGCATGAGTTCTAGCCTCTTCCATACTTCGAACTTAAAATGGCAACATTGGAATTTTTCGTTTACTTGGATGACATCATGTTATGCTCTGCGGAGACTTGGATTTTCAGGTATGCTCTGCTGACACTTTTATGAGAGTTCTGGACTCAAATCAAGTTGTAACGGGTAGTACTGATCTAGAACTACTAAGATTGAATGAGTTCTGGCCTCTCCCGTACTTTGAATTTGAAATTAAAACACTAGAATTTTTCGTTACTTGGATTTTCAGGTATGCTCTGCTGACACTTTTATGGGAGTTCTGGACTTAAATCAAGTTTTATCGGATAGTACTGATGTAGAACTACTAAGATTGCATGAGTTCTAGCCTCTCCGATATTTTGAACTTAAAATGGCAACATTAGAATTTTTCGTTTACTTGGATGACATCATGTTATACTCTGCGGAGACTTGGATTTTCAGGTATGCTCTGCTGACACTTTTATGGGAGTTCTGGACTTAAATCAAGTTGTAACGGGTAGTACTGATCTAGAACTACTAAGATTGAATGAGTTCTGGCCTCTCCCGTACTTTGAATTTGAAACTAAAACACTAGAATTTTTCGGTAGTTGGATTTTCAGGTATGCTCTGCTGACACTTTTATGAGAGTTCTGGACTCAAATCAAGTTGTATTGGGTAGTGCTGATCTAGATCTACACAAAATCAATGAGTTCTAGGTTCTCCCGTACTTTGTATTGAAATTGACAACATTAGAATTTTTCGGTAGTTGGATTTTCAGGTATGCTCTGCTGACACTTTTATGGGAGTTCTCGACTTAAATCAAGTTGTTACGTGTAGTACTGATCTAGAACTACTAAGATTGAATGAGTTCTGGCCTCTCCCGTACTTTGAATTTGAAATTATAACACACGAATTTTTCGGTAGTTGGATTTTCAGGTATGCTCTGCTGACACTTTTATGGGAGTTCTGGACTTAAATCAAGTTGTAACGGGTAGTTCTGATCTAGAACTACTAAGATTTAATGAGTTCTGGCCTCTCCCGTACTTTGAATTTGAAATTAAAACACTAGAATTTTTCGTTACTTGGATTTTCAGGTATGCTCTGCTGACACTTTTATGGGAGTTCTGGACTTAAATCAAGTTTTATCGGATAGTACTGATGTAGAACTACTAAGATTGCATGAGTTCTAGCCTCTCCGATACTTCGAACTTAAAATGGCAACATTGGAATTTTTCGTTTACTTGGATGACATCATGTTATGCTCTGCGGAGACTTGGATTTTCAGGTATGCTCTGCTGACACTTTTATGAGAGTTCTGGACTCAAATCAAGTTGTATTGGGTAGTGCTGATCTAGATCTACACAAAATCAATGAGTTCTAGGTTCTCCCATACTTTGTATTGAAATTGACAACATTAGAATTTTTCGTTACTTGGATTTTCAGGTATGCTCTGCTGACACTTTTATGAGAGTTCTGGACCCAAATCAAGTTGTTATGGGTAGTGCTAATCTAGATCTACACAAAATCAATGAGTTCTAGGTTCTCCCATACTTTGTATTGAAATTGACAACATTAGAATTTTTCGGTAGTTGGATTTTCAGGTATGCTCTGCTGACACTTTTATGAGAGTTCTGGACTCAAATCAAGTTGTATTGGGTAGTGCTAATCTAGATCTACACAAAATCAATGAGTTCTAGGTTCTCCCATACTTTGTATTGAAATTGACAACATTAGAATTTTTCGGTAGTTGGATTTTCAGGTATGCTCTGCTGACACTTTTATGGGAGTTCTCGACTTAAATCAAGTTGTAACGTGTAGTACTGATCTAGAACTACTAAGATTGAATGAGTTCTGGCCTCTCCCGTACTTTGAATTTGAAATTATAACACACGAATTTTTCGGTAGTTGGATTTTCAGGTATGCTCTGCTGACACTTTTATGGGAGTTCTGGACTCAAATCAAGTTGTATTGGGTAGTGCTAATCTAGATCTACACAAAATCAATGAGTTCTAGGTTCTCCCATACTTTGTATTGAAATTGACAACATTAGAATTTTTCGTTACTTGGATTTTCAGGTATGCTCTGCTGACACTTTTATGAGAGTTCTGGATTCAAATCAAGTAGTATTGGGTAGTGCTGATCTAGATCTACACACAATTAATGAGTTCTAGGTTCTCCCATACTTTGTATTGAAATTGACAACATTAAAATTTTTGGTAGTTGGATTTTCAGGTATGCTCTGCTGACACTTTTATGGGAGTTCTAGACTTAAATCAAGTTGTAACGGGTAGTTCTGATCTACAACTACTAAGATTGAATGAGTTCTGGCCTCTCCCGTACTTTGAATTTGAAATTAAAACACTAGAATTTTTCGTTACTTGGATTTTCAGGTATGCTCTGCTGACACTTTTATGGGAGTTCCGGACTTAAATCAAGTTGTAACGGGTAGTGCTGATCTAGATCTACACAAAAACAATGAGTTCTAGCCTCTCCCATAGTTTGAATTTGAAATAACAACATACGAATTTTTCGTTACTTGGATTTTCAGGTATGCTCTGCTGACACTTTTATGTGAGTTCTGGACTCAAATCGAATTGTAAGGGGTAGAACTGAGCTAGGTCTACTAAAAAAGAATGAGTTCTAGCCTCTCCCATACTTTGAATTCGAAATGACGACTTTAGATTTTTTCGTTTACTTGGATGACATCATGTTATGCTCTGCTGAGACTTGAATGTGAGTTTAATTCATTTAAAAGACCAGAACTATTTCTAAAAAGTATCAGGAACTGTGGAACTATGCCGTATTTATATAGAAATCAAATAATATTATGCTCTGCTGAAATAAACCGCGAAGTTAGCAGAGCATTTTTTCAATTGACTTTTCTAAGGCTTAAACGCCGGAACTATTTTTAAAAAGTATCAGGAACTATAGAACTCGGCTGCATGCGAATAGAACTCACATTATTTTTTGATCTGCTGGACAATGCTCTGCTAAGTTCACGAACATGACCATATCGACCGTCTAAGTTGCCAGATGAATAAAAAAAAGGTTTATATGCTGCCACAGCGTCTTACTTTCTCCCATGCAAGAGTCCTGTGGGAAAGGTCTTGTGACAGGACCTTCCCAAAACCTATAAAGTTTATTAATGACTTCGTAAAGTAATAATAATAATCAGACCTCACTTCTGTAATATTAATTCCGGTCTCATTGTTGTGGAACTTAGGCATTGTTGGGGTACTCCAATACACTGACACACCGGACGTCATTCCCGCTATCGACACTGAAATTCCCAAGATATTTGTGTGATGAATGTTCAGAATCAACTAACTACTAACGGCCAGTTTCTTCATTGAAAGCAGCAGTAAAAATTACGTCCAAAGTAAACTTAGCTCGTCGATTAGGTAAATTGTGGTAGAGCTGTAAAATTGGTTTAATCCACTTCTTTACCTGGGTGAAATAGGTGGGTTTCTTTTCTAATACTTTTGTCGAATGATTTCACCTTGGAGTCATTTCACGCAAGTCATAAACACACAGGTGAAATAAGTCGACAAAACTATTCTTTCTTTACCCAGCTATTTCACCCAGATGGAGAAAGCGAAATAAACCTTCAAATTAGCTTCTTCATCTTAGTTATTCGTTTTAGTAATCTCTGTCAATTTCTATGTAACTTCTACTGATTACCTTATCAGTTGCTCTTGAAGAAACTGACTATAAGGCAGTTAGGCCTCTGGAAACCTTCGTAGTTTCGTCACGTCCGTCTATCCGGCTGTCAATCTGTCTGCCCGTCTGTCTGTCCGCGGGTTAGCTCAGCATTATAAAGCTTAAAATGTTAATCCAAAATTGCACTATCTAAATATATATAACTCAAAGGTGACTGACTGACTGACATAGTGATCTATCAACGCGGCCCAAACCACTGGACGGATCGAGCTGAGATTTGGCATGCAGATAGATGTTATGATATAGGCATCCGCTAAGAAAGAATTTTGATAAATTCTCCCCAAGGGGATAAACGGCACTTACGCGGGTGAAACCGCGGGGCGCAGCTAGTATACTACATAATTCACCTGCTAAAGCAACAAGAAACTGCACTTTCCGATTTGCACTAACTTCTTCCATTTTTTTCAAATAGAATAGACACTAATATTAGATATATCCAGTTCGTGTTTGAGAAGTAAATGATTGAATAAGTTCTAAATTAAACTGTAGTAGTTGAATATTTGTGGAAAAATTAGCAGCACACCGCAAATGTGTATGTAACGACCTCATAGTTTAGATACGTGAGAAATTCTGTATCCATACTATCATCCATTGCGTACGTATTTTATTAAATTGTGTGATTTAACTAACTTACCTGTAAAAGACGGATTTATGTAGAACTAAAATTTTATAAGGATAATTTGTTATATTGCGTAGATGCTAGCGCCATCCTCAAATGAATAGATAATTTTGTCAGAACGTACCTATTTAGATAGTAGGTAATTTTAAGATCACGTCGTTTCAGTACGATATCACTTTGAATTTGGACAAGACTGACTTAAGACGTGGCTTACCCTTTATTAATAAGGTCTAAGGTCGGATTAATTAGACCATGTTTTGTACAGAATATTATGAATGGCAATATTATGAATGGATTAGTTAATCCATACTTAGGTATCCAACAAAGTCCAAAGAAGGGCTAGGTACGTATCTATAAACTATATGAAGGATAATTGGTAAGGAAGAAAATAAAATTAAACCAAGTTTAAGTAGGTACTTATACTTAAAGGTATATTACTAAAGCAAAGTTTCTGATACTTGTTCAAATACAAACTAGAAGTCGACGTATCTTACTTGAATTTTGTCAATACTGTATTACGAGAAATATTTTTTAAAGCAAAAATTCATCTTCAAAAATTCCTCCCTTCCATTCCTTCCTTTTTTTTTTCCTTTAAAAAATATTTCTAGTAAATATGCCTTGAGCAATAAAAACAAATTTACGAAATATTAATTAGGAAAAAGAGTGACATCTCTTGGCCAAAGCGTTAACTGTAAAGTTAAGCATTGGCGCAGGTAAATCACTGAAAAGTGATCCTGTAGATGGCGTCTCAATCGAGCCGTAGTCGAAAAATAGTAGACAGGGAAACATTCATATTCTTAAATTCGCTGCTCGAGATGGGAACTTGCTTGGCCGAGCGGTATAGGCACTGGAATTTTGATCCAGGGACGCGAGTTCAAATCTCGCCGCAAGTGAATTTTTGAAGATGATTTTTTCCTTTAAAAAATATTTCTAGTAAATATGCCTTGAGCAATAAAAACAAATTTACGAAATATTAATACTGTATTAATTTAGTAATAATAATTACCTACCTAAATAGTATACACGTTTTTTTTCCATAATTATACTCACTATTTTCTATTCTTTAGTATTAGTATGACAAGTCAAAGTAGGTATTTTTTTATTCTTTGGACATAATACCTAATAGGTGACTAGGTATATCAAGCACCTTTTTTCGAGGATATACTCTATAAGTAAATGGTTTTTATTGATATATAATGTATACTATTATTATAATATCTATACTATTCTATTCTAATTCTAATAATAAATTCACTGCTCGAGGTGGGGACTCGTGTAGCCTAGTTTTATAAGGTGCTGCGGTACTGACGTAGAGACGCGAGTTCAAACCTCGCCGTGAATTGCGCTACCACTACGCCACACAAAAATCGGGTAACAGAACGTCGAGTAACAGAACGAAGAAAATCGGCAGGACCAGCAATCGGGGGTCACGAGCTCAAACCTCGTCAAGGAAAGATTTTTGAAGTTGCATTTTTGCTAAATAAAAATCAGGTAGAATAGCCTAACAACAAAAATAAGAAATAGTATAATTGTACAAATATCTATGTAAAAAAGCGAGTTATTTTTTCGTATAGATAAGTACGAACTAAGAACTATTTTTACGTGTCTTAAAAGTCTCTAACTCAGTCCCATCATCAAAATCATCATCATCCCCTTCAACCTTATTCAAGACCACCCCCCCATCATACTCAGTACCTTGCAACTCCCTCTGTATATCATTCAAATTCTTGCCCCTAGTCTCGGGTACGAAGAACAAAGTGAAAACAGCCCCCGAGTAAGAAACTGCTGCAAAAATCCAAAACACCGTATGCGCACCGAGATATTCCTTCACACTCTGGTACCCTTTACCCAAAACGAAACCTAGAAACCCGCCAAAAACGCTGAGAGCCGTCATGGCTACAGCTTTGACGTTTAAAGGGAAGATTTCAGCTGGAATGACAGAGGATAGTGCTATGAAGCCGAATGTAGATATCACGTTGGATAGAATGATTCCTACGAAAGGAACATACGCGTAGGTTGAGAGGGAAGAATGATCTATGGTCATAATTGTAGGGAGCCATTGGAATATCCCAACTATAGTAAGAGAAAGTCCTGTACCGATGTACGATGAGATTAGAAGGTATCTCCGACCTACCTTATCTACGAAGATTGTTGATATTAAACCTGAAATTAAACAATTATAACTATTAAATTCCATTTTGTTTTTGTTTTTATGTCACCTATTTAACCATTGGAAAAATGACACGAATCTAACGATACCTTAATTAAAGAAATCCATCGAGTGGTTTGGAAGATACGAGCTGGAGGAAGAATATTACAAACATACATACATACAAGATAGGCGCGGAAAACATATTAACCTTTTCCTTGTTGCTTCTTCACGGAAACGGAAAACTTGATAATACAAGCTTAGTGATGCTTGCTTAGTTTAGGGCTAGATTGCGCTGTGTGCGATTTTTATTTATTTTATTTATATTATATTTTATACATTTATACGATTGCGATAAAACTCGGTATACATAATAATATAAGTATCCAGATATTTCCAAAGGAAAATACAAGATTTAACTTGACTGTACGCAAGCTTTTTTGCTTATTTTTGTTTCATTCAAAAATCCGATCATTTAAATTGTAATTGGAAATAAAAATTTTTATGGGGAATACAAAACGGGACGTACAATAAAACTAAATATTTAAATAATAAAAAATGCCTCTTAACTGATAGACTTTATGAAACTATTGTTTCAGAATGTTAGATCAAAAATGTAAACATAGAACTGTCAATCATCAAAGGAAAAAGCAAACAAAGGGCTGTCACTTTCAAATAAATGTAAGGTCCAGCCAAGAAACTTCAAATTTTTATATAACTTCTTTGGGTCCAGTGGGGCTATCTCGACTTCGGGAAATTTCGACTATTCTCAATAACTTGTTTACAAAATTTATAAAACAGTGCCATCTATGAAGAAATTTATGAAATTGCTTTTGCGCTGTCCGGTCATAGATGGCACTTTTTAAAATTAAGTAAACTGCAGAAGTTATTAAGAATAGTCGAAATTTCCCGAAGGCGATATTGCCCGCTGGACCTCTTGAGTTTTTTTTTTTGTTTTGATATAAGTGAAATATTAGATATCGCGCTTTTGGCTTTCTATTGTTACACTATCACTACTGTTTTATAATAGCTGTTGGGTTTCCAAATAGATAAATAAATAAATATCGTTGGTATACTTACATACAATAAATGTAATAATTCCAAATACAAGGAAGACGATCTTCTCCTGATCCTGGTTGAGACCACATTCATGCATGATCACTCCTAAATACTGCTTTATTATCACACCACCACTCATTATTTGGGTGAACTTTATACCTGAAACAATATCGTAGATCTGCTTCATCATTACATCTTATATATAAAATTCTAATGTCACATTAGTGTGAGTTCTACTTACTCCTCCGAAACGGCTTGACCGATTTTTATAAAATTTTATGCAAATTCAGTAGGTCTGAGAATAGGCTACTATCTATTTATCATACTTACAATAAATATAAAAACAAAGTGAACATACCTAGACCGACGATAATAGCATTACGATACTGCTTCCCCGTGAACAGTTCTTTCACAGAACTCGATTTAGTCATGTCAGTCTTTACGCCGCTTTGTATTAGTATCATTTCATCTTCTAAAGACTGAAAACAAGCAGAAGATAAGCCGTCACGGTACGCCTGACAGATGTGAAACATTTGGTATTGACAGATGTGAAACGTTTGATTTTGATAGATGTGTTTTAATATAGCGTGGCGATGCGTCGCCACGTCAACCCCCGTCTATCTATAGATGTTTCACATCAAAAGGTTTTTACTTCCTTCGACCACATAGCCTGCCTGCGTAGTTGGTTTAACCATTATTACTATATTGTATGGTAAAATGAAAACCCAGCTTATGTACAGTCTGATCGCAAAAGTCCCCACATGGATTTTTTTAAATGTCAACTTAAAGGATTGATTTCAACTACAACAGAACTTAATTAAATAATTCCACTCTCCAACACAAAGCATATTGATATTGTCAATTTCAGAACTCTACGATGAGACGCCACTTTAGAACCCGACTCTACAAATAAAAATATCGAAAGGTGCACATTTTAGTTAGAAAATGACTTTTTTACGTGAATTGTGCTAAAGCTATTTAAAATCTACATCAAAACGTCGGAAACAATGTAATTTACATTTCATAAACGTTGCAAAACGCTGTAAATTTCTATACCTTCTTTATTCAACAGTTAAAAATAAAACGAAGTAATTTAAAAAAATCCAGCTCTTATATTAGCTTACCTTCTCATCTTTATAACCCCGCAACCTCTGCAATTCTACCTTAGCTTTCTCCACTTTTCCTTCCTTCAACAAATAGTACGGAGTCTCGGGTATCCACCAACAAGCGAAGAAGTAAACAAACGGCAAAGGAAGTAGAATGAAATTGATAGTTTCGTAACGTAACGCTGGGCCCAAGGACATTACGAGGAGGTTTCCAAGATTGAAAGACACTCGCGTGTATAGAGCCAGTGTCGCTCTGATGTCCTTGTCTGATATCTCCGCGAAATATATGCCGATCACCTGAAAAATGTTAGAGATAAAAATTAAACTCATTTACCTGTTTTTAGGGTGAAACGTTAGGCATTGATAAAATGCTAAAAATAAAAAATATAACATTTGAGATTAACGTGTTTTCGCATAGCGTGGCGAAACGTTACCACGGCCTGTATCGCCTCGCCAATCAGTTTTCGGGCCTATAGATGTTTCACATCAATAAAAACAACGCGTTCCAATATAGTTCTAAAAATATGACAATGATAACCCAGATAAAGCGAGATGTACTGCATCCTATAGCTCATATACCTGGATTTATCCAAGTAACAACAAGTTTAGCACGTAGTTATATGAGACCCTTCACTTTTAGTTCACTTTTAGTCATTCACCGGAAATGAACGATAAGTAAAACGATGCGTTTTACTTATCGTTCACTACTGCGCATTTCGGATGAAAGTAATTGGCCGCGTTCACGCTTTCGCTGGCATATTATGTCATCGTTCAAAATCGATCAAAACAATATTTGGCTGTTCAAAATGTTCCAATGGGGTTGGAGTAATAATCGCCGCTATTTTTACTGCTACATTCAGAGATATGTAAGAACTTCTAGATACGTAATAGGGCAAATTTCTTGGCAACACAAATCTAAGCTAACTAGCCAAAGAAATCTTAGTTCCATCCCAGCTCACGTCACGATCGCTTTAGTAATAAAATTATGACATCTCTTTCTTACGTAATGCAAGTAGCATTGAGTCTTATGTTTTAGAAAGAGATAACAATAGTTTCGTTGTTTAGCATAGTTTGTGCCGCTTTTCAATGATGATTTGTTCTGCAATGGCGTCTCTATAACTTTAATAGACTCATTGGCTACATTGCTAAAATTGTTTCAAACGATTTGTGAGTACACTATTACACTGGCTGAAATTGTCCTTTAGTGCCAACAGAAAAGCCATAACTAAGAAAATGAAAAATTAAACCAGTTATCTAACATCACCTTGATAGGTAGGTTACTTACCGTGCTGACCATTCCTGTAGCGCAATTCCATGACAATATAGTGATACATAGCAGCCAAGATTTTAGGGCAAAAACGCAGATTATCTGAAATAGCAAGCATAATTAGTATTATACCTACCTACATCTTCTAGCCCGCGGTTTCACCCGGAAAGTGATAAGCTCGTTATCACGGGCGCGGGCGGCCAAACGGTTCTCGAGCGGTTGCACTTTTTTGTTCATTACTCGGGTTCTACTAATTGGATTTAGATGCAAAGTAAACCACGACCTTCCTCGAAAATAGAACTATCCAATATTGAAAACCATATTCCAATCGGATTAGTATTTTATTACCTGTCCCGATCCCGTGTAAATATCGGGGTCGAAAGTATAGCCTATGTCACTCCTCGATAATGTAGTTTTCTATTAGCGAAATAATTTTAGAAATCGATCTAGTAGTTTCGGAGTATATTCGTTACAAACAAGCAAATCTTTCCTCTATATAATATTACTAGCAGCACCCGCGGTTTCACCCGCGTAAGTCCCGATCCCGCGAGAATATCGAGATTAAAAGTAACCTATAACCTTCCTCGCTAACTGGACTATAACACAAAAAATATTTTTCAATTCGGACCAGAAGTTCCTAAGATTAGCGCGTTCAACCAAACAAAAAAAGAACCAAATTCTTTAGCTTTATAATATTACTGTAGACTAGCTGCGCCCCGCGGTTTCACCCGCGAAAGTGAAATCGCGTTATCACGGGCGCGGGCGGCCGAGCGTTTCTTGAGCGGTTACACTTTTTCGTTCATTACCTACTCGGGTTCTACTGATTGGATTTCGATGCAAATGATACCACGACGTTCTTCGAAAATAGAACTATCCAATATTGAAAACCAGATTCCAATCGGATTAGTGGTTTAATTGTATAAGGAACAGACAGACAGACAAGAATTTTAAAAAATTATAAAATTTTGTTTTTCTACTACTTTTTCCAAGTCCTCTAGACAACTTTTTTTAATTTACTTCCAAGTACAGACTTTTTGTCCTCTCTTCGTTTATTATAAGTATAGAAGAAGATAACCCGCGTAAGTCCCGATCCCGAAGTTGTACTTGTAGTTAATTTGTGAAAGATTTTTTGAAATTGGTCCAGTAGTTTCGGAGCGTATTCGTTAGAAACAAACAAATAAACCTTTCCTTTTCAAAATATTAGTATTGATTCGTAGCGAACACTGGCTTATCCTATGCACTTGACAGGTTTTTTTGTTATCTAAAGAATTATAATATTATAAGTAGGTACTTATGAAAGAATTCTAATAACAGGCCCAAGCATAATGTTGTTCTTATAGTCAAACTAAACAATAGAACATTTAGAATATACAATAAGCTACTTGTAATATAAATTTAGTTTCTGAGAAGGGACAGGAAACATTTTGGCGGTCGGTTATTAGTATATGTATGTACCTACTTAAGCAGGTATATAGGTTGTCATCAAACTATAGTATACAGGGCAGGGTTATGGGTTTCGAATCCAAAACCGTTCAGGGGGTGATTTTCCACATCAAAACGAATAACTTTTGTTCTACGATTTTTGGAAATTCGTTTTTTTTTTTGCAAATTTTAAGGTTATATCTCACTGAAAAAAGACGACTGTTTTTGAAAATAAATTCAATTTAAGTTTTTATTGTAGTAGACCAAACTAAAAGAAAGGACATCTTAAGGTCAATGACCTCTAACTCTATGAAACAGCTGATTTTCAAGTAAACTTTACACTTAAAATTTTCGAAAACTACTTTGAATTTCAAAACTTATTCGTTTTGATGTGAAGAATCACCCCCTGAACGGTTTTGGATTCGAAACCCATAACCCTGTATTATTATGTACCTACTACACAGGGTGAAATATTTCAATGGGCCTCCATCATTCAATTCATCTGCTCTACTATGATCGCTTCCCGTTTTTACTGGGTTTTACCCGCGTTTTATTGAATAACGTCAATATTTTTGAGTTGGCATTTTAATATGGCGTCAATGGTAATACATCGCGGTATAGTTGCGTTTATATTTTTATAATCACATTTATTGTGCCCCCTTGAAAATGGCTTTTGCATGGTTGACAACCAACCTTAAAAAAGCCAACTGCAAAATTGGTGAAAGCTCGGTCGTTTAAAAATAATGACGTTATTCAATAAAACGCGAGTAAAACCCGGTATATATTGTGTTTTATTGAGTCTAAAATAGTTACCGATAGTCTAAATAGCGGTAGTCGATAATTTTGGAGACTCTAAAATTGTTACCGATAGTCTAAATAGCGGTAGTCGAAATTCTTGGAGACTCTAAAATAATTACCGATAGTCTAAATAGCGATAGTCGAATATCTTAGGGAGTCTAAAATAGTTACCGATAATCTAAATAGCGATAGTCGATAATCTTAGGGAGTCTAAAATAGTTACCGATAGTCTAAATAGCGATAGTCGATAATCTTAGGGAGTCTAAAATAGTTACCGATAGTCTAAATAGCGATAGTCGATAATCTTAGGGAGTCTAAAATAGTTACCGATAATCTAAATAGCGATAGTCGATAATCTTAGGGAGTCTAAAATAGTTACCGATAGTCTAAATAGCGATAGCCGATATTCTTGGGGAGTCTAAAATAGTTACCAATAGTCTAAATAGCGATAGGCGATAATCTTAGGGAGTCTAAAATAGTTACCGATAGTCTAAAAGGCGATAGTTGATAATCATGAGGTGTCTAAAATAGTTACCGATCCAAGAGCCATGGGCAATGCGCTGGCGAGTATCGTAGCTCTTCTGCCCAGGTTATCTGACGTATACCTCGAGATGAAGCTACCCACTACGAAACCGATCGGATTCATCGAGACAAGCCATGATATTTCGCTCTGGAAAAGAATATAAATATTATCGATCAATTTTCTTTCACAATTACGTAGTAGCTGTCTCACCATGGATAAGTTAATTTACAATATAAGAAAGACATTAACATTGACTTGCACTGCTATACTTAGCCAGGGCTAACTAATTAACTAACGTGCTAACTGTGATTGGTTGTGCACTGACATTTTGTGTCAGTGCAAGTCCAATCACAAGAGTGAGCACGTTAGTTATTTAATTAGCCCTGGCTAAGTAAAGCAGCGTAAGTCAACCTAAATTTGTTACAGGCTTATCTGTCTTCAGATTCAGATTCAGATTCATTTATTCTTCCATAAACATAGGTAAAACAATGGTCTTAATAATTAAAATATGGTACAACTATGCTTCGCCTAGTGGCATGTGAACGTTAGTAGATTAGGTATTCAAGAACAGTCATCAGATTAATATTTAAACAACTACAAAAAATAAAAATTAAATAAATAATTTTAAATGTCAAGTAAAAAATAACAATAATAAAAATGTCAAAAAATTAAAATAAGTATAAATAAAAAAAATGTTAATTTCGGAAATGTAATATAAAAATTAATATTAATATATAAAATTATATGATGTTACTTCATCTTATCATTGAAATATTCCCCAATGTCACGGTACGCTCATTCAGCAAGAAAGCCATTGAGTCTAGATTTAAATTGGGTATTTTCAGTTATGTCGCGAATTGATTTAGGGATTTTATTGAAAATATTAGATATAAGACCTAGACTACGGGTTGCCTTTAGAGTGCCTTCAAGACGACTACCATTGGGATAGACTTTAAAAGAATTTGGATTGTTTTTAACAAAGTTTGCAATCTCACTTATGTACATACATGGCAGAGTAAGGATTTTATACTTAATAAAAATGGTTTACATGAATCATCCTGTTTAAGGCAGAACTTTGATCTGATGCATCTTTTTTGGGCTTTGAAGACCTTGTCTTTATCTGTTGTGTTACCCCAGAACATGATACCGTATCTCAAAATCGATGCCACATAACCATTGTAGGCTGTTAATAAAGTGTTAATATTTGTGACTTTCCTTAATATAGAGAGAGCATAGGAAAATTGGTTCAGACGCTTCACTAAATCTTCTATGTGTGGTTTCCATGTTAGCTTGTTGTCTATAGTCATTCCTAGAAATTTTGTGGTGTCAATTTCTTTCACTGTAATGCCCAAGTAGTTAATATCGTAATTTAGAGGAAAGTTATTTCTTTGTCTTTCTGAATATCTGAAGTCTATCTGTCTATTTAGACATATACGTTAGTCTATTATTATTCTGATATCGAGCCAGTAATACAATTTCAGTGGGTATGCCATATTATTCGAAGGACTGATAACCGCTGCTGAGTATAAGTTCTCTAGTGACGACAACGATGCAATGCGATGCATCGTGCACGGCACTGGAGTGCTAAAAGAGTGTTGTGGCGACCACCTACTCAGTGGACCGACGACATTGTAGCGGTCGCGGGGAGTCGTTGGATGGAGGTAGCTCGCGATCGGTATTTGTGTCGTCGTCTGGGAGAGGCCTATGTGAGGCAATGGACGGATAAAGGCTGAGATGATGATGATATAAAAACAGTGAGTAGTAAAGTACTCACGTCATTCATATCAACTCCGGTCTCATTTCTTTTGAATTTTGGCAAGACTGGAGAAATCCACGCTGATGACGCTCCAAGGGCTACGAATACCATAGACACTGAAATAATACTTTTATTTATTTGTGTGTGACCATTTTATATTTGTCAGTAAAATAAAATAACAAGAACAGTAAGTTTACAAATTACTACAAATTAATTACAAATAGTAGGATTCTAAACGAGAGATAAATTGTATTATTTATTACGACCACATTTTCCTAAATTTATAATTTACCGACCTCATGCGTAAAATAATAAGTAAGTGTGAAGTGCGCTCTAATTTGTTCAACAAGTCACGTGTTCTTTCTCCTTTTTCATACATCACGCCTTATTTGACTGAATTAGGCGCTTTAGCGAGCGAGCGAAGCAAGCGTGCCGTGGCAGCGGTCGCCATGCGTGTCATCATATTCTAACATCAACCTAACCTATCTTAGTTTTTTTAGTGGTTTTCGATATTCTAATACGCCTTTACTGTACCCCTGTCGACATCGACCAATCAGAGAACAGTGTGTAATTATCCGTATTTTAAAGAAGCGTAAATTTAAAAGTTCGAACCGTTTAGAATCTTACGAATGGATATCCGTTAGTTTATAAATTTGCTACGAGACGTCGTAAGTTTATAAATTTACGAAAATGTGTTCGTAAAATAATACAATTTATCTCTCGTTAATAAAGTTTATAAATTTCCTAGGTTAGGGTAGGTCAACGGTCAAACGGTTCGACCGCTTTAAATATGAAAATTTGCATGGAGAGTAACATAATAGATACCGATAATCTTCCGGAATTGGACTTACGCGGGTGAAACCACGGGGCGCAGCTAGTACTAAACACAATACTTTCATACTGTGTTGTGCTGATATAAATATTAGAAATGCTTACTTAGATTTAACCTTAGTATGAAATTTGATACTTCATATTTTCGAAACTAGTAGATTGTTTAATACTATAGTAGTAGATATACATATTTAAGACCTGCATAGTTAATTAGAACAATTATTATTATGTAGGTTTCTATTATTTTGTAATGCAATTCAAATTGATTCACAACTGTTAATTGTAGTTTTAAAATATGAGATCCTAATATTGAACCCCAAATTAATTATAACCCTATTTTTAATGTTTCGTAGTCAACAAGAAACCCTTAGGGACCGTCTTCACGAGCGTTAGAATCGCGGCGATATTAAAATATTTATATAGAACGCACCGCCCCGCGTTAACATCGCATCGATCGCCGTGTAGAGACATAGAGATTGTATAGATAAGTGGCTCGACGATAACATCGCCGCGATCCTAACGCTCGTGGAGGCGGTCCCTCTTGTACTTTTATATTAGAGTTAGAGGTATAATAGGGTTAAAGGTAATTTGGTAAAAATATGGTAAAATGGAGTTATAAGTAACCCCAAATTACCTAGTTATAATCCCATTTTATATTTAGGGTTATGAAAGGGTTATAGCTATTTAGGTATTAAATAAAATAGGAAATATAAACACAAATAAAGACCAAAAGATAAATCGAATTTTCATTGTGGGTAAAAAGTACTGCCTATTTAGTGTATTTATAAACGATAATGCTTACCGCTAAGTGTCACTAAATACTGTATTTTTCGACTGCCCCTCTCCATGGTTGTTCACTAAACTAAAGCTTGTCAAGTACTGGAGCTTTGGCATACCTACTCTCATTTATTGCTTTAAGTAGGTGCTAGGAATGAACAAATAGAGAGCCGCGGGAATAAACCTGAAACAATAAACAATTATGTTTTAAGCGATAAAACCTTTTGAACAGAGATAGATATATTGTACAGTATCCTATAAAAATACAGAGACCCAGACCCGGGGCTCGACCGCACTTTTTCCTTTGCGCAGTGTGTAAGTATCCCAAACTGACGAACGTCTAGTTGAATCCGACGGAGCTTGCACGATCGACTGGCCGCTCTTTTGAGAATCGCGTCTTGTATGTGACTATAATACCTCTCTTTAACGCAAAAACTACTGAATCGATTGTTGTGAAACTTGGAATATAGATAGCTGGAGACCTAGTATAACACATAGGCTACTTTTTATCCCTATATTCCCGCGGGATCGGGACTTACGCGGCTGAAACCACGGGACGCAGCTAGTATAATAAAATGTGAGTGTTAGTATACTTGTAACTCCATCACGCAAGAACTACTGAACCGATTGATATGAGACTTGGCTATTTTTATCCTTATATTCCCAGGGAATCGGAATAAAACCGCAGGGCGCAGCTAGCCGATATAAAAAAATCAATGGGTATTGTACTGCACCCCACTATTGGTGATGTCCAAAATACTTACAAAGTTCTTTGATCACAGTATCTACGTATATATCATGTACTCAGGTATAGAATTTACCTAATAGTTTAAATTTTACTAAGGATATGAATATTGCACTTCTTGAATCTGCGGACTTCAATTTCCTAAAACGCCACAACTATCAGCTTGGATATTACGAATATTTCAAACAATGCTTTTGGAAATTGTGCAAAGGTTAGCAAAAGATTTATTTATAAGAGAAATTCTTGCAAAATCACCATTTCGAGTATAATATTTTGAAATGACCAAGTCCGACTGAAGTCCAGTGCGAAAAAAATAGGTAGGTAGTCTTCTTGCTATTG
This sequence comes from Idaea dimidiata, assembly GCA_949358125.1. Taxonomy (NCBI): domain Eukaryota; kingdom Metazoa; phylum Arthropoda; class Insecta; order Lepidoptera; family Geometridae; genus Idaea; species Idaea dimidiata. The sequence continues at coordinate 5,191,601 of OX442340.1, forward strand.
CGATACGTTCGCATCGATAAGGTCCCGAGAGTTCGATATCGAACAGTACCCCTACCATGCGTAATTACGAGCACTTGAACGTTACCAGTTTGACTTTGTGCACAACGCATCCGTTTTCATTGTTGCGTTCGGCCGCGTGAGCTAATATCTTTACGGACATGCCTAACGTAACCATACATCCTGCTTTGTGCGGGAAATTCCCGCTTTCTGGCAATTTGTCCCGGTGCCCCCACCGAGGTCGACATAGTCCCACTTTTGCAAACAGTTGAAACGATAATTTAAATAAGGCACAGCCGGCGCGAAATTACCGAAAAAAAAGAGGCGGTCTTCTACATTTCATATTTAATGAAAAACACTAAATATTTCATTATTAAATAAATAACTAACAAAATATTACTTAAAAGTTATGTGTTTTTATTTTAATAAAAGTTAGAAAACTGAAAATGGGTCAACCTTTATAATTCCGCAGATGTCCAGCTCTGGCAAAAAATGGTCACGTTAGGCATGCCAACGTAGTGATTATATTCTCGTTGAGCATACCCAATACCCCAATACAGTGGACGTAATATTATCAACTCATGGTAGGAGTACAGGCCGCGACGAAAAGATTAGCACATGAATATTACCACGAAACAGGGATAGGATGTTAGATTAGATAACTTCCTACCACTTCAATAATTTAACAATATTTATAAAAAATATTTAAATACATACCTGGCATTTATTAATATTTTCAACCATCTTGATGACACAAAATGTAAAAACTTTTACATGTTCCCGCCACACTGAAAATATTGCTATTTCCGTCCGTGACTTTTACTTTCCACTCAATTTACTGTAAGTTGCTACATTACAAGATTGGTAGCTGTTGTTTATCTAATTAACAATAATTCATTGAAAATACTTTGCTTTGTAAAATCGTTTAATAAAATTCGTTGTTTATAACTTGATGTTGGTTGATTTGGTTGGGCTTCTTCTTCTTCTTCTTCTTCTTTAAAAATGGCTTTTCCTTTCGGACATTTGCCAGTGTCAAGTATTATCAATATTTGCAAGTTATTTGCATTGAACAAAACAGTCAAGTCGTCATAGTTAAAGTCAAGTCGAGGGAATCATTGTAAAAAGGGGGCCATTTTTTACAATGTTTGTTCACGGAGCTTTGGAGAAAACACTAAGCTAAAGTACATGTTTTGCACCGGTTTTCACTTTTATTTACACTTGTACACCTTCACGAAACTAAATTGATTAATATGCCTCCGAAATTAAACATTTTACACGCATTTGAACTAAGTTTCACAAAAATGAAAATTTAGCAACACATCTCCTTAACGCATTCCCGCCAAAACTCCTTGGTTGGGCTTGGTTTTTTTTATTTCGTGATGGAGTTTTGTTTAGTTTGCCATTTGTAATAAATCATTTCTGCTACTTGGCAGATTGCGAATGAAAATAACTGATCTAATTACATCTATATTTTATCCTTAAAAGTTAAGTAGAAAAACGTAAAAACGTAAGTAGACAAGTATCAACAGTAAACTAAAATAAAACAGTTTTTATTGTGAAATTCAGACGCTAGTGACAGATTTACAATATTACAGAATTACAATAGCAACACCGATAATTCATATATTTGTCCGTCACTGTCAAAATTAGCGTCAAATAAAACTGTCAAACTACGATTTTTGTGGATCGTTTCGGCGTGTGGTCGTGGCATCGATGTAATTCTTTTCGAATCTTCGTAATTTTGTTGAATTTGCAATGTCGGAACACGTATTACCGGCAGAAGAGCCGGTACGATTTGTGGCACCATTAATTCAAGACAACCCTACAGGATGGGGACCATGCGAAATGCCGGAACAATTCCGCGACATGCCCTACCAGCCTTTCAGCAAAGGCGATCGTTTGGGAAAGATTAGTGACTGGACAATGGTACAGGACAAAAAGTACCAAAGTAAGTTTGTTAATTTAGCCTTTACTACAAATCGTAGCATACAAACTTACTAACATATTGCAGCAATTTTAGGTTAGGAAGATGCTCTGGTTTCTATGTGAAAGCGTTAGATTACTCATGTTGATGTGTTTTTAGATAAGTACGCGTCGCAATTCGGAGCCGGTTCCTCCTACGCCTACTTCCACGATGAGGACGAGAGTACATTCCACTTGGTGGACACGACTCGGGTCCAGAAGCCTCCGTACCAGCGCGGTCGTGCTCGGGGGCAGAGAGGCCGCGGGGCTAGAGGCGCCCGCACTCCGGGTGGCATGACCACTTTGAACAAGGTAAGTTAAACTCATTTTTAACAAGTTGTTTATTTGTACCAACCAACCATACATGTTTAACTTGAAACTCAATTATTGATATTTATGCTAAATACTGACAATAAGATAAGGTCAATGTAAATTTTAAGTAAGGTGCAGTTCAGGGTAATTCTGAAAGTGGGGTAAATCCAGAATAGACCTTTAGTCAGAGTGATACTAAATCGATTTTATTTATTGATTAAATTTAAAATTGCCCTATTGAATAAGTCAATCTGATATACCCCACTGCACCTTAGTGCTTTATGTAGTAGAGGTGTAAACCAAATAAAAATAAGTTTTCATTTATAAATTTGCTAAACTTTGCCCTAGGTTCTTATTTATGGCCAACAATGCAATTTGCTAAAAATAATCACCATGAGTTATTGATAATTAAGAAATAAAAAAGTAACATTTATATGAACCCTGATACTTATTATAAAATCAAATTTTGATAGTTATATCTCTGCTCATTAGCACCATTAACATGTTTCCAGCAACGTGATCGTAAACTCGGCAAGAGATGGGGCCAACGTGGTGCTCCTATGAAGATCCGTGATGCATCTGTAACTGTGAGACCCACTTGGGTCACTATTGAGGATATGGACTTCCCGCGATTAGCCAAACTATCTTTACCTGGCATTAAAGATGGTAAGAAATAAGATAAAAAATGATAAATACTATTGTTTGACTACTATCTCACATGATGGGGGTGGTCTAAGATGTATTATTCTTATCTAGAAGATGAAACAACTGCAAGGAATCAAGATCTGACCCATCTTCCAAAGTGGCCTAAGTATTGAAACAAGGACAAGTCTGCTTAGCACTTTAACTAGTCAAACTCGTGCTTTGAAATCTATAGTCAAGAAAGAATATTGAAGAATTTTGTTTGTAAATACAATAAAAATATTGTTCCAGTGTCACTACCAATACTTTATCTTTGTTTTACAGGTGAAGATATTGTGTGTTGTGGTACTCTGGAGTACTATGACAAGGCTTATGATCGAGTTAATGTAAAGCATGAGAAACCTCTGCAGCGTATTGACCGTATATTCCATACGGTAAGACATTTTTAAATAAGACTTATTATTGGCATTTTTATCATTCCCTACCCCATCATACAAGCCTTGTACCTTAATTTGGGGCTAGATTGCATGCTACATCCTGCAATATTTATTTACCTGTTAAGTATATCCGTTGTCTAGTACCCATAGTACAAGCCTAGTGCTTAGTTTGTGACTAGATTGCACTGTGTGTAATGTCGTGCAATGTTTATAATTAATTATACTATGGATTGCTCCATAGTATAATTATAAACATTTCGCGCCGCGCCTGTTGAGTAAGCGTTGGCGCTTACTCAACAGGCGCGGCGCGAAATCCCTTTTATAACGATCTGGAAAGTGCCAGCAGCTCTCACATTATTATTTTTTACTATCCAAAAATTGGTTGGATATATTTGACATGTATTCCCTTTGTAGGTGACAACCACCGACGATCCTGTCATCCGTAAACTGAGTAAGACAACGGGCACGGTGTACGCCACTGACGCCATTTTAGCGACCATCATGTGCTGCACTCGTTCCAACTACTCTTGGGATATTGTTATTGAGAAGATTGGTAAGTCATGCACGCACAAAACCTTTGCTTTCAGCATTTGCTTGAATTTTTGTATCTGTATTATCGGTCTACTGCAACTTAGGCATCATGGACGAAAGGGCAATAAATGTACTTACATTTAGGTACCGACGATGCGACGCGGCGCTGGACTAACTGAATTTAAAGTCGCAAATCTCGCAGAGTGTCGACGTGGTGTGGACCGTGCTTTGTGTTTATATAGTTTTATTTTTTCATACAAATATTTTTATGAACGCCCAGGATTCAGTACTTATAATTAAAAAAAAACCACTAATACTATAAATGTGAAAATTTAAATTGTTGTTTGCTTAAATATATGAGTGTCAATCATGTAAGAACAGCTAATTGGATATGAATGAAATTTAGCACAATCAGTTTAAATCCTGGATTAGCGCTTAGGATACTTTTTTCTTTTTATCGCCACATTCGCGCGGATCATGCATTATGCGCTTGAAACGGCGGGAGTACAGCTAGTAGCTAGTGCTTACTAATATTATAAATGCCAAAGTGACTGTCTGTCTTTCTGTTACATTTTCACATCTAAACCGCTGAACCGATTTTCATTAATATTAGTATAGAGATAAATGGGACCTTGCAGCCTTCTGCAAAAGTAGCCTACGTCCTTACATAGGCTACTTTTGATCACGATATTCCCTCGGGATCGGGCCTTACGCGTGCAAACACTGAGACTCAGCTATCTAGTACATCTTACCAATATTATAAACGCGAAAGTTCGTATGTATGTATGTGAGGTTGTTACTCTTTCACGCAAAAACTACTGAACCGATTGCGATGAAACTTGGAATATAGGTAGCTGGGGATCTGGATAAACACATAGGCTACTTTTTATCCCGATATTCCCGCGGGAACGGGACTTTCGCGGGTGAAACCGCGGGGCGCAGCTAGTATATCATATAAATGTACCATCCCCAGGTGACAAGCTATTCCTGGACAAGCGCGACAACACCGAGTTCGACTTGCTGACCGTGAACGAGACGTCGATCGAGCCGCCTGCAGACGACGGCAACTCTATCAACTCTCCGCGAAACCTCGCACTCGAGGCTACGTTTATCAACCATAACTTTAGCCAGCAGGTAAATAGATCTCAGTTGACGGCCTCTGTGGCGCGACGGAAAACCCCGACGGCAACGCAGAAGATTGCGTGGGCAATTCCCGCCGGGGACAAATATTTATGCTGACCATAAATATTTGCTTTGAGTGTTTCCCATGTATATTGCATTAATATGTATTTAAAAAAAATAGAATATCCAATGATATTCTACCCATTTTATCAAACCTTTATTTCACAAGCCTAGTTGCTTAGTCAAACTAAGCACTAGGCTTATAAAATGGGTACGAGACAATAGGCTGTACCAATATTTGCTAAAAACAATTACTTTAAGGGTGCGCAGGCTGACTATGGGATCTGCGCAGGCCGACTATGGGATCTGCGCATCCTCGTGGACACTACTAGAAAAGAAATATTGCACTTGATACTTGAATGGCTCCTCGGAACTGAATTATGTATCTCTAAACTGATATTTCCCTAAATCTTTCTCATAAGTAAAGTTTTATTCAGTTATTTTAACGTGTATTTCCACCTAAGGTGCTGAAAAACTGTTCGACGGAGCCCAAGTACAAGTTCCCGGAACCAAACCCGTTCGTGTCTGAAGAGGAGGAGGGTGACATCGCCTCGGTCGGCTACCGCTATCGGAAATGGAACCTTAACAATGGAGTTGTAAGTATCACTTATTATAACTGAACTCTATGTATATGTAAGGGTGTATATGGCGTTCATTGGGGTGTGTTTGGGTCCACTAAGACCTTTCGGCCCAGGCCAACCTCACCTGCTAGCTTGGTGCACCTGCTGAAGAATGAACGAGGCTCTGGCAGAGCTATTATGTCTATACAAAGTGTAATGTGTATGCCCTTTTAAGCCAAAAGGGGGTTGCTCTAGACGTCTAGGCGAACAACTTCTGTTCTACGACTTTCACTGAAAAACAGCTGCTTTAGAAAATAAAGGTAATTATAGTTTTGACTGTAGTAGACCAATCTAAACGAAAGGACAACATAAGGTCAATGACCTCGAACTCTAAGAAACAGCTGATTTTCAAGTAAACTGTAAACTTAATTTTTTTGAAAAATTCCTCGAATTTCCAAAAGTCGTAGAACAAAAGTTATTCGCCTAGACGTCTAGAACAACCCCCTTTAGGCTTAAATGAACATACTCGTTATATCTTGTATAATGTTTCTTTTTTTTAATTATTTTTCTCCATAGGTATTGGTAGCGCGATGCGAGCATGACGCTGTGATGCAAGGGCCGCAAGGCGAGACCCAGTTCCTCTCCATCAAGGCGCTGAACGAGTGGGACTCGAAGCTGTTCAATGGAGTGGAGTGGAGACAGAAGCTGGACACCCAGCGTGGAGCTGTGCTCGCCAACGAACTGAGGAACAACTCCTGCAAGCTGGCCAAGTGGACCGTTCAGGTAACGATGACATACAGTTACTAAAATGAAACTCATTTTCCGGTTTTAATCGTGTTGTTTTTACTATTTTCAAAATTGTTGCGAAACTGTTCCTAAGTTTCGTTGCCTTTGCAAACTCCTTCTTAATAACTAGCTGTGCCCGCGACTTCGTCTACGTATTTGTATTGTAATAGGAGCGGCGCATCCATGAAAAATGTTGCAAAAACATAAATATGCCCTTTCTCAGAGAAAGGTACATACATGACAAATATATAGGTTTTACGTTGAGTTTTGGGATATCCTGTATACAAGATGTAACGGGTAAGTCCTTTTAATCCGAAAGGGGGTTGTTCTAGACGTCTAGGCGAACAACTTTTGTTCTATGACTTGGAAATTCGAAGTACTTTTCGAAAATTTTAAGTGTAAAGTTTACTTGAAGATCAGCTGTTTCTTAGAGTTCGAGGTCATTGACCTTATGTTGTCCTTTCATTTAGTTAGGTCTACTACAATCAAACCTTCAATTACCTTTATTTTCAAAAACAGCTGTTTTTTCAGTGAAACATAATCTCAAAATTTTCAAAAAAAAAGGTCTAATTTTCAAAAGTCGTAGAACAAAAGGTGTTCGCCTAGACGTCTAGAACAACCCCCTTTCGGATAAAAAGGACTTACCCGTTACATCTTGTATAAGATTAGAATAGTTAATGAAAACAACCATGTATGTAAGTTTAAAATCGTAAATAATAAAACCGTGTCCCCAGGCCCTCTTAGCCGGGTCGGACCAGATCAAGTTCGGCTACGTGTCCCGGTCGCAAGTCCGCGACAACTCGCGTCACGTGATCCTCGGCACGCAGCAGTTCAAGCCGCACGAGTTCGCGGCGCAGATCAACCTGTCCATGGACAACGCGTGGGGCATTCTGCGGTGCATCATCGATATTTGTATGAAGCAGAAGGACGGTGAGTTTTTTTAAATGTACACAGCCCTACCTAGCCACAAACTAAGCGCTGGGCTTGTACTATGGGTACTAGGCAACGGATATACTACATATTATTGTTTTTTTTTGCAAATACATACATATTATACATAGAAAACACCTAGAACCAGAAACAAATATTTGTGGATAGCAGAAATATTTGTTCCCGACCCGAATCGAACCCGCAACCTTCTGCGTTGCAATCCGACCTTTGCCCGCGCCACAGAGGCCGTATTACGACCCCTATGACCCCTATCTACCCTGCTACTGTAACCAGATTGGACCTGTCCACCAGATAAACATCCGGTTACTTATCCTTGACAACGTTTTCAATTAAACCACCTACCAAATCGCATCGCAATCGAAATCGCTTTAAGCGATAAGGCACCTATTTGTTCAACATTTATTTAGTTTTAAAAATAATCTTGAAATTAACTAAAAAACGTAACTTCGGTCCCCAGGCAAATATCTAAATGTAACTAAGTAGTAAAATCTTGAATTTGACTAAAAACGTAACTTCGTTCCCCAGGCAAATATCTAATAATGAAGGACCCGAACAAGCCCCTGATCCGCCTGTACGACATCCCGGACAACACGTTCGAGTCGGACGCGTCGGAGGACAGCGGCGACGAGCCCGCCGACACGCCCTTCGCACCGCTCTACTCCTACGGGAACACCAAGAGGATTTAGTGAGACGTCGCCGTAGCCGCAGCCGCAGCCGCACACGACTGTCTACTGTGAGTTGAACCAGCTACCTGATCATGTAACTGTGTTGCTAAAAATAATTGAAATTGTAGTATTCATGTCGGATTGTATGGTGTAAGTTAAACCAAAAAGCATAATCAGCTAATTATGCAACTGTGTTGCTAAAAACAATTGAAATTGTTGTACCTATTCACGTCAGTATCAAACAAATTGCCATTACACTTAAATCTAACGACTGTCACTGTTAAACTAGTAGTTCGCCCCGAACTGAGACCTCACGAGAATCCATTTACAGAGATTTTGTTTTTTGTAGGATTTTAACACCAACAGCTTTATTTTTTTACAATATAAGAATTATTATTAAACGAATAATATAACGAAAGACAAGAATAACGATAACACAACAAGAATTATTTCTTAATAATTACCGACCAATGAGTCTATTAAAGTTATAGAGACGCCATTGCAGAACAAATTATTATTAATAGACATTTACATTCCCTTCAAAAATGTCAGATCTTGGAGTATATATCGCAAGCAAACGCCACGATACCGCGATCTAGGAGGGATGTCGAGCGCCATCTATTGACAAATTTTTAGAACTTGATTTTATTCTCTTTTTGCACCCCCTATCTCCTCAACCCCCCTACTGATCCGGCTCATCTTCGAACTCATAAATTCTACTGACCTGAACTACGCGCATATCAAAATTTATGAAGATCGGAGCTACGATACTCAAGTTATCGTCGAACAAACATACAAAGATACAAGCGCCAGGCCCGTCTACACTGGACCTCACTCGCTTCGCTCGTTCGGTCAATTATATGTGACTGCAAAAATCAATAACAAACAGCAGTTAATCACTGGAAAGTGATGCTGTAGATGGCATCTCAATCGAGGCTAAGTCAAAAGTAGTAGACATTGGAAACATTTATGTTGGCTGCTCAAGGTAGGAGCTCGCGTGAATTTTTAAAGATTAATTTTTCCTTTAAAATATTTATAGTTGATATGCCTTTACGAAAAATCAATAATTATAATAGTTTCATTCAAAATGTATTAGCAACAGAGTTACATAATCAGCTCTTTTCAAGAGTTAAGGCAATATCTGTGTTGGACACAATTTTGATGAAATAATTAATCACAAAGTTTTCTTGAAATTGTCCAATTATCCAAATTTCATCAAATTTGGATTGATTGTTTAAAAAAACAAGCGCGAGTCAGACTTGCGCAAGAAAGGTTTCGTACCATTATCACAAAAACACTTCTATTGGATGGGAGTCCCATCTTAACGGCCTCTGTGGCGCGTCAAGCGAACACCTGACTGCAATGCAGAAGGTTGCGGGTTCGATTCCCGCCGAGTGCAAATATTTATGCTTAAAAATAAATATTTGTATCTGGTCTGAGTGTCTAATATGCATGTATTTACAAAAAAAGTATAATAATTGTAGTATGTTCGTTGTCTAGTACCCTTAGTACAAGCCTAGTGCTTAGTTTGGAGCTAGATTTCGTTGTGTGTAATGTCGTGCAATATTTATTTATTAATTTTTATTTTATTTTGAACTTATTATAATAAACGATTTTAAACTAACATGGTTATTTTCACTACCAAAATTACTTAATAACGGGATAATGATGTCCTTATTATAATAATGTTGTTATAGTGGCAAAAGTAATACACTTCTCATCAAAAAAATCGAAACAGTACTACAATAACTATTGGATGGGATGAGTTACAGTTATTTAATTTCCTCTTATATAGCATGAGAGCAGTCATTAGAGCCCGGGGAGGCTATATACGAGATATTGTATAAACATTTTTTTAACTTTTTTTTACGTCTTTACTTCTAACATTTCTCAAATTTTTATTTAAGGGTAAAATCGTACCTGTTGAACTAAACACGATAGTTTAAAGAAAATTAAATATTAATTAGAAACATTAATCTTCGTAAAAGGTTATCTTATAATATCTGCAACAAACTGGCATTAATATAGTTTTATTTGTTTAATATAATAAGTTAAACTCTTTCAAACTTACACTTCTGAGGTGTTTCGATTTTTTTGATGGGAAGTGTATAATATCATCTCTGAAAATTTCAACTGTCTAGATGTCACGGTCATAAGTTACAGACAGCCTAGTGACAGATAGACAGACGGATGGAAGGTAGAGTCTTAGTAAAAGGGTTCCATTGGTATGGAACCCTAAAAATATCCAAGTAAACAACGTTTTCTTTTAATTACAGGTATCACGAAAAGAGTGGAAGAGTAACGAGGTGTCAGTGTAGTAAGTTAAACCAGGTCTTCTTTATATTATTATATCACATGTATTTCCTATCTTTCTTTAACAGAATACAATTATACAGTCACAGTAAATCTTTTTTATTTTAAATTTATTAATTATTTACATAAATGATACCTATCTTTAGATAAGATGTGTTTGCCGTACTAAATGCGAAAGATCACAGAGTAAATACTGTTCTAACATTGTAAGTAAATCGAGGTATATTGTTGGCGCTTGTGTTGTTAGTCGTAAGTGTTTAAAGGAAAGCGTTTCTTAATGTAAGCCCCAGTGCAATTCCCTTGACTTTATTTGTTAGAGCCCCAAGAAAGCTAAAATCGATAAAATTAAATATCTGTACTTTCTAAAAGTGCTCCCTCACCTGGAGCATTCACTTGTATGTATAGTGTATACATACACTTGTATGTACGTGTATAGCACGATAGTTTACTTGACGTTTCTAAAAAATATGTAATAAATAATATTTAAAACAATAAAAACACTAGAAATATTTTAAAGGAAAAATTCATCTTCAAAAATTCACTTACGGCGAGATTTAAACTCGCGTCCCTGGATCGGAACTTAACCGCCTTAACCGCTCGGCCACGCAAGTTCCCATCTCGAGCAGCGAATTTAAGAATATAAATGTTTCCTTTACTATTTTTCGACTACGGCTCGATTGAGACGCCATCTACAGGATCACTTTCCAGTGATTTACCTGCGCCAATGATTAACTTTACAGTTAACACGTTGGCCAAGAGATGTCGCTCTAATGTAATGAAAATATTTTGAATTTTGTAATATTCTAGATTCGACTTTGAGCATTAAGGGCGACTTGCATAACACCATTTAAAAACATATTTAACTAAATCAATTTTAAAATAATTTATGGGAAATCAAACATTGGACTCTATTTCACTAAGTGGATGATTGATAATAATATTAGGCAACATATTATGTTGCCTCACATTGACAGTTCTTGAAATTCTGACAGATTTTAAACACGTTTAGCAGCTTAAACATGTTTAGGAACCGTTATGCAAGCCGGCCTTAGTTAATTACAATACTACTTGACTAACTGACGAACATTTACGTTTGTAACATTTTATGACAAGTGAAGTGCATCGATGTTACTAGTTGTATCAAGATATTACACATTGTATCATTACAAGGTGCGTGCGGTATGTAATGGTCGAATCTGTAACGTTACATTACCAGTAAATACTCGCGGTGAGGGAGCACTTTTACAAGATTTTATAAAAGTTCCAATCATCACAGCACATCACACAATAGTAGACACTTGCTCCCTTACTTTTAAAATATAATTTACACATGACTAAGTTATTTGACGTTTGTCTCTGTCTGTCAACTTTGAAACTTTATGTGACAGTAAAAGACAAACGATGGGTGGTTATGCAGCGCATTAATTAGCGTTTATAAGTAAGGGGGTTAGACTCCAATTACGCGTCTTGAATCGATTCTTTCTCTTTATTCAAAGCCTCTCTCTCAGCTGGCTTATTCTGAACATCATCCAACACTTCTTCCAAAGTCTTTCCTATAGTTTCTGGTACGAAGAAGTAAATGAAAAACAGGCCAATATAACCCACAGCTGCAAACGTCCAGAACACAGTATAATGCCCTAAAGTATCTTTGATGTTTTGGTAACATTTTGTGACTAGAAAACATAAAACACAAGCTACCATAGTAGCTAGACTTGAGGCCGCTGCTTTGACATTGACTGGGAATAACTCCGCTTGCATGACATAGGGTAGATTCCCTAACCCGTTAGCGTAAAATATATTAAAACCCAAAATTCCAATCAGAGGCATCATAGATAATGATGATAGAGTTTCCAGTGAAGCTTTCATAGCATCTTGAATGTAGAAATAAGCTCCTAGAATCGTCATTGATATGGCAACTCCAAAACAGGACGCGAACATCAGTTTTCTTTTGCCGATCCAGGTTGTTAAAAAGGTTGCTAATATACCTGCGGGCAAGGATATACACGATTGGATCTCATATTTATTTTATATTTAGGTCTATATTTGTAACATGAGATTAAAATGTCAGTTGAGTATAGAGCCGACATAAAAAAATAAGGTCGAAACGAAGCTAACCAAGTTGAATTCTATTTTGCAATACATCACCCTATTTTTTTGCTTTGCCGCTTTGTTTTTAGCTGCTTAAACCTAAGTCAGGATATGAAGCGATTCTAAATTTGAATGCAGGTGTTATGTCCAAAAAAGCACTGGTGGCATTATATGTATAGTTTTTCAACTTCGTTATTTTTACAAGAAACTAAATAAAAAATGCGTTTCCTTGATGTTTCAATAATTCATTCATATCTTGAATAAAATTTAGCGATTAAAACCGCAGGAAGCAGCAAGTACACCGTGAGGCAAAATTTTACACAAACGGAATTATTTTAAAACTGCATGTAATGGTGAGATAATTGAAAGAACAAGACTGCTAGGCTAGTAACATTTTCAATGTGTCTGAATTATATTGCTCTTTAGACATTTTATTTGTTTACCCGCAAACAATAATGGAAATATTACAGCATATCGTAAACGCACCATCATAATATTATCCTTATCTTATACGGCGCGACGGGACGATATTGTCTTTATCTAAAGTCTGTATAGCCTTGTAACTTTCGCTAGTTAAGATAACTAAGGCTGAAATCTATAGTGCGTACTTTGACTTTGCTCAGACGGAGCTTAGCAAAAACTAAGCATAAACTTTGATTTGGAATTTATAGTCGATATTCATTTTGTAATATACGAATAAAATATAAAGAACTTCATAGTCATTAAAAAGAAGCAAAGTTAAGGTCATTATTTTTGATTAGTACATTCTAAATTCAAAAATTTCAACTTTACTACTTTGGAGCGTTGCGAAGATCGCTTACCAAAGTTTTTGCTTAGCAAAGTCAAAGTACGGACTATAGATTCCAGCCTCAGAATTTATTGAATAAGTTGTACCTATTTGTCGTCGTCGAAAGTGAACTTTTTCAGACAACCAGGAAAGAGAGCAAATGCAATTGTGCAAGTCTACTTGTACTTACATATATATCCGATATTCAGCGGCCTGATTACGTAACTCTGTTGCTAACAAATCTTGATCGAAACAATTGGAAGTATGTTCTATTAACTTAATTTTTAACGTCATCTAGTAGCAAACAAATTGTCATTGCAATCAAATCTAGCGACTTAGACGGTAACTGTCAAATTGTATACTTATCCGTGATCGCAAAAGTCTAAAAATTCAATTGTTTCAATTGAAATTCGTTAGCAACAGTTACCTCGCCAGGCTGCTTGGTCTATAGCGGCGCCCTGACTTACCTCGCAGCCTCGCGAGGTAACTATGTTCTTGGGCCTGTGCCTGGGTCAGTCAGGTCGACTATTCAGTACACGGCTTACGAAAGCTAAAATGAAGCATAATTTAAGTTTTATTATACAGGGTTAACCACTTCGATGGGTTTTCAAAGGGATATCCTAAACTATAAGAGATAGCGAAAAATGCTAAAATGAGTTGCACTATCGGTTGACACAATAAAATAGGATGTTTATTTTTTTTTGCAAAAAGACAAAGTTCGTTTCCTGGCTAGGGCAATCAATTTTTCAACAATCGCGGACGCAACTCCTTTTAGCAGTTTAGGCTATCTCTTATAGTTTAATATAAGAGATAACTAAATTAAGCCCATCGAAATGTTTCTTCCTGTATACTTACCAGCTGCAATCTGAATGAAACCATACAGAATACTAGAGTAGGCAGGCGAAAACGAACTGCTCTGTCTGAAAATGACTTCTAAATATGACTGGATTATCAATATACCGGTCATGTATTGTAATATTTTAAGACCTGAAAGAAAATAATCACTGCTTGAGTATTATCTTATTCCTTTTAGCAAAGAACTTACTATATTGCTAGCAAATCGAATCGAATGTCGTATCGTAACAAATACTAGTAGGTATGTCAAAATATTGTTTACATATCATTAATAACATTTCTGTGCTGTGTGGAAAATCACTTGGGCACATATTCTATAACCAAGACGTTTCAACAATGCTTCAGCATGATTAGATTATTCTCGAAAACGATCCTCAATCTTAGGAAATTATTACAATGCATGCGCAGCCTAAACCTTCACTGCGGTGCGTAGGTAGGTATCCACTAACCCCCTTGTTTATAAACGATGATTAACAGATGACCAAGTTATGTGACGTTTGTCTCTGTCTGTCGACTTTGAAACTTGATGTCACAGTGAAAGACAAACGATATATAGTTATGCAGCTGTTAACCAGCGTTTTTCTGTAAGGGAGAAATTTTTTGAAAATTCCTACGGCGGCGGCAGCGGCATCGAGACTTCACAGGTACGAAAGAAGAGCCCTGCACTGGAGATTATCTTTTGTTACAAAATCCTTACCTGCTACAATATACAATGCTCTCCTGTACCTTAGATTAGTAAGTAATTCTTTCGTGGTCGTTTTATTTTCCATGCTTTCTCTGACGTGGACCATTATAACTGCCATTTGATCGTCCACCCACTAGAAAATGTACAAAACTATACTTTAGTTTTTCACTCGTTGCACACACTGGGTTGTAAAACGTGGGAGCTTAGAGCATTATTAAGTGTTGTTTTTTTATTTACATGGAGTTTCAAGGCCAATTCTTAAGAGGTTCATGGAGTTATTGTAATTTACAACTGTTTACTAACTTTTTTAATTTTTTTGTAGTCGGTAAGTACGAGGAAAATAAATATGCCTGCTTAATAATATTTTATCTACTGAACAAATATTATAAACACGCAAGATTTATTTGTTTTCATTTAATTCACTGTCAAACCCAAACCTATGTTGATTGTGTTGAATTTTTGTGCTTTAAAGCGGGTAATAGAGCTAGAATATATTATGTCTATATTATTATTAGTTACTAAGCTAAACTACCCGGGTTACATTATTTCAGTAGGTAATAATGCCCTGGGCACGTATTCTATAAATTAATCGTCTCAACATCGCTTCAGCACTGTTATATCTTAGAGTTTGAAAGTCCAACTAGAGTAAGGTAAACCGAGGTATAAAAAATAATCTGTATAGGTACCTTCTCATCATCAGTTCCCTTCAACTTCATAAACTCTTTTTTCGCCGCCTGTACTCTACCATCCTTCAAGTGATAGTACGGTGACTCTGGTATCCAAACACAAAGCAGCAAATAACAGACTGGCAGTGAAAGTACTATCGAGTTCACAACTGTGTAGGAGAAGAAAGGGCCGATTCCGTACAGAAGTAGAGCTCCGAAATTGTTCATTATTTGTACAGACATGCCTAAAGCGCCACGAATCTCTTTGTCTGATATTTCTGTTATGTATATTATTGTTGCCTGTAAATTCATGAATTTACTGCGAAGTATGCCTAAGTAATTATCTAAAGATAAATATAACATACTTATTACGCCTTTAGACAAATACTTAAAAACTTGATTTAGGTTGTTAAGAAATTATTAAAATGTAGATTAATGTATTATTATAATCCTAATAGTAATCGTCATACATAATTATTATGAAGGTGAGAGTTTGCTCCTTCACGCAAAAATCACTAAACTGATTGCGAAGAAACTCTGCATGTGGAAAGCTGGAGACCTGGAACAATATAAGGCAAGGTGTTTTATCCCGATATCCCCTCGGGATCAGGACTTCCCCAGGTCTTAACTCTTAATGCTTTCGCAGATGTTTAGGCAGCTGCTTCTAGGATGCACTATAATCAAATATTTAAATGAATTACTTATTTAGGTACACCTACTTACCACTGCGATTATACCCGTTCCTATTCCTATAATAAATCTAGCTATGTACATCAGCTCTGGCATCTTAGTGAACATGATGAGGGCCTAAAAATATAAACAGTTGCATGAATAAACAAAAAAAACTTAATTAAAAAGATTCTTAGTCAATTCAATATCTCCAGAGATTAGGTTTAAATCTCTGGTGATCGCAGGCTCTTCTAAATTAGCTACGAATGCTGAATCCACCACAAAATCGGTTGAATCAGCCTTATGCTCTCTGTAAACTTGTATTCTCCTTATGTCGGTAGTACATTTATAAACTAGCGGTTTAGACAGATGTATGTAGAATAAACCGATTATTTCAAGTACTTATACAAATAACTTTCCCCGGCGGGATCATGATGGTAACTGAGGTATTTGTTTACCATCCTAAAAGTTCGTCACATGTTTTAGTAGAAGTTAGCCGTATTGACGCCAAAAGCTACTAGGGATCTGGGGTAGATTAGCAAACCCTTAGTCCTATACCCGCGTGGTGACGGATATAAACTTCTTAGTCCATAGGAGGATTGGCATCACGCAGGCGACCGGCCGTAAGCAAATTGCCAAATCTATTTAAAGTAGGCTGCCAAACCGAAATAATCTGTGGTTTTAGCAAACCCGGGTTCCCAGGATTCAACCGGAACATTGATCAGATGAGAAGTCGCAGAGATACTATAAAACCATTTAAAGAAAACAATTAGGTACGCACCGCACCTAAAATACTGGGTACTGCCGAGCCCATCAAGGTTCCCTTTCTTCCGATGCGTTCGTTCATCTCTTGCCCGAAGTAACACCCGAGGAGCGCTCCCAGACCATTCAAGGATACGACCCATGAGATCTGCGTCTGAAATAGGTAAAATTTCGACTGGAAATATTTTCAAGGAAAAAATCATCTACAAAAATTCACTCGCGACGAGATTTTAACTAGCGTCTGCGTAAAATAAAAAAAAAAACATTTCAAATTTCATTTTTTGTAAAATTTCTTTTTGTAAAAAAAAAAGATTTTGTAGTTAAATCTGCGTCTTGGAGGAGTACACCTACCTAATTGTGCATCAAGACTATGGTGCATTATAAATAGGTTACAAGAAAACTAGCATAATAAAAAATAATAATTAAAAAAACAAAATACCCGACTGCGTAAAAAACTCGATTTACAAATACGTAAAGAAACAACAAAAAAAACTAAAAAGAAAAAGAACAAGCCCAGTAATTAATTTTAATCGCAAAATTAGATCGGTAAAATCATCCATACATATATACATACATAGACCGATAAACACATTACCCTCCTTCGCGTCGCGCAGTCGGGTAAAAATAAATAATACTTTAATCAAGCTGTGAACCCTTATTTCAAAACGTAGGTTGTCTAAATTTCTGGTTTCTGTTAGGTAGATTCAAATGTGGTAAACCTTTAGAAATTAGTTAACCATCGGTTTAGCCAGATACTAAGTTCCTTATTCCGGGTACCTACGTACCTATTCTATTACTAAAACGTTTCAACATCGCCTTGGCATTGTTAATAATTCTCCAACAATTTTGGGAATATTGTAAAGTTCTACTAAAGCTTTTAAAGTGTTGGTAGTTGGTACTTAATTAAGCAAGACCTTAAAAAGCTTTTTTTGAATGGCTGAACCGTTTTTGAGAAAACTAACAATACTCAAGTAATGTTAAGACGTTTTAGTTATACAATACGTGGCCAGTGTTTGAAGAAAATTTAACATTTTGGAAAATAATAATTATCGTAAATTTCGTACAGCCCCGCTCCGGACGAAACATAACAATGGAACCTTTGTTTTCATTTAGAATAGGTGCCCCAACTTATGAAAGGGCATGCAGGAAGATACCCAAGTAAAACTTTTACCTGGAAATAATTGGTTAATTCTATACTAACTTACATCTGTCATGTCAAGATTAGCTTCTCCATTTTTGATCTTAGGTATTGCAGGTGACGACCAAGCCAAAGATGATCCAGTGAACGCAAATGTGAATGACGCTACAAACAAAAACACATAGTAAAGTAGCACTAGATAAACGCCCTATTTTAAATTTTGCGCTATTTTACGCGCGAGATAGTAGAACATAAACATACATTACGTGAGTAGGTAGGTAGGTGTAATAAAACCGTGTAATATTTAATTATTGTAGGTGTTAAATTATGTGGGTACATACCGCATATTCCCGCTAAATATTGTACTGTTCTATTTGTTTTAGGAGCCATTGCATACGTTTATTTATTTAAATAAGTACTTGGTAAACAAAATCAGTCTGCAAGGGCAACGACATTTAATATCACAAAAAGGTAGGTATTTATTTATAGCGACACTTAGATTACCGCGGCACACTACGAACTCGAAATATCTACCACAGTATCTACATAATCTTGAAATCGCTTACGCACTGAACCGTACGTCTCTAATCAACAATGCAAAATGACTGACTGCGGCAACGAGAGGAAACCTACTGCTATGTTAAGTCACAATTGGAGTCGAGTTTGTACTTACCGATATCGCATCGCATATCTTCTTTATAATAGGGAATCAAATTAAGAGAAAATAAACAAACCGCTGCATACCCTGTGGAGAAAGAGCTTGTCAGACAGTAGATAAACAAATGAGTACCTAACCTAGGTACATATAAGATAGTACTTAAGGTGGATCCATACCTACCTAGTTTCCGTTTTTCCTGTTGAAATACGGAATCCTAATTATTGTCATAGCCTACCTACCTACCATAGACCTACCTAGTTTTATAAATAGATAAAACTAGCTGCGCCCCGCAGTTTCTACTGAACCTATTGCGATGGAACTTGGAATATAGGTAGCTGGATACCGGGAATGTGAAACCGCGGGGCGCAGCTAGTAAGACTATAAATTCATACCCTAATTATTCTAAGGTTCATACATACTTACAATAAGTAGGTAGGTAGTAATAGATAAAGTACCCCATAGAGTAACTTTCTTGAACAATTGGAACAAACTGGCTATCCTACCTGATCCCCGACAACACGGGTCAAATCACGGAGCTCACGTATGTATATTTATTAAAATGTATACCTATAAACTTTATAATGTAACTATACTATAAACACTACGTTTGTCAGTATACTATAGATATAGATCCTTAAAGATTAAGTAAATATAGGTATACCTAAATTATTTTAAACCTTACATCATTGTACCTAAGTACGTCTATGTACCGTGTAGGTAGGTATTTGTTATTTATTATCGTAAACATATATCCATAGGTACGTAAAATCGGCTGATCCATTGAGACGTCATCGTAACGTAATATGGTGCGATCATAGGCAGGACTGTCACAAATCCCTGGGTGCGATGTAAGAGCAACAAACAGTCAACATCCATTTTTTCTTTAAAACTTCGGCTATCACATCGTGACCTACCAGTACAACTAAATAGTCCCTTTTCCATGCCAATAAGGTTGCCTGGACGAAATCGCTTTAAGCGATAAGGCCGCCTATTTGTTCAACATTTATTTAGTTTTAAATGTTATTTTTAAATGTGTTGTTATTGTTATATTTTTGTGATTGATCAAATAAAATATTATCTATCTATCTTATGTGTAATACATACAGTGAAAGATGGTATTTTAGACAGTCAACGAGCTGGAGTATGTTGTGTATGTACTGCATTTGACAAACCTTAGTTCTAAAAAATATAAAATTATTTCACTCAAAATTAATCAAATTTTTATTGAAAAATACACAGCATCCATACAATATATACAATACATTATGATGAGTAACATTAATAAAAAATTACAACCAGTTTTTTAAGAAGAGAGCAAAATGCTGTCAAACAGCTTGCTTTTATATAAAAAAAAGCTCTTATTTGACAGTTTAAATATGAAGTTGTTATTTTGTCTACAAATTTATTTAAAATCAGGGGTTTGAATTTTTAGAATATAATTTTGGAGGTAAATATTTCGACATAATCTTGTCCACAAAACAAAAAAATGATAAACCTACATATTTTGAATTATAACGTTATAGACTTTTAACATAAAATTTAAATAACAATAATAATAAATAATAATTAAAAAAATTAAAAAATGTGAAAGTTTATGTGTAAGTAAATGAGTAGGTATGTTGCTTACTATTTCATTTAAAAACTATTAAACTGATTGTGATGAAACTTAAAACACAGATAGTTGAAGATCTGAATTAACACACTGGCTACTTTTATCTCGCTATTCCCACTAGATCGGGACTAACAGGGGTGAGACTGCGGGCTACAGTTAGTTTTAAATACATTAAGTAGACAAGATTTTTTGATACATTAATTATTTAGGTTCGTAATCTATTGGCATTTTTTCTATAATATTTTTAATTTGTAAGGAGACAACAGGGTTTTCAGTACAGATATCTGAGGCAGTGTAAGGAGGCAGTAACGTTACATTTCCTATGAGTATATGGTGACCAGCCTCACTGACTGGCAAGAGATTCTGTTTAAACCAGCTAACTACTTGTTTTCTCTTCTTAATTATTTCTTCTAATGGTATTCCAGTGTTGGGTTTCCGTTTCGGAGGGTTTTTGTGACAGTCAGAGTTGATTTGTTCGAGATCTGTTATTGCATAGCCAGGTATTAAGACTGTTTGGTAACTATTTTCACTAGGCACAGACAGGATTATGCTGAAATTGAAAAGAGAATTGGTTAGTTAGTTAGAGGCATCTTTAAGAATTTAAGCAACAATTAAATTCATTTAAATATTAGATAAGACTAATGACCAATGGTAGTTTATTTTATGATAATTTTTTATATATAAGTTAATTAAATTTCAATTTAACTTTATGGAAACAAGAGAAAAACCACCTTTCAAAAAGTTTTATCCTAAGGTTTTCTTGCTATGAATGAAGTTGGGTGGGTAAGCTTCAGCCACAGCATACCCACTTGACTTCATATTCAAGTCTAGTAATTACTCAGTCATTTATGTGTTAGCCACAAACTACCCTATCTTGACATTTCTAAAAAATATGTAACAATATTAAAGAATAAAAATATTTTGAATTTAACTACTGTTATGATAAATTCAAACGTTTCAAGGGCTTTAGGAAAGATAGAACCGTCCTGATGAGATTCCTTCATGTAAAAACTACTGACAGTTATAGACAAATTGACTAATGCAAGCGCTGCTTTTTATCCCGATATTCCCGCGGGATCGGGACTTACGCGGGTGGAACTGCAGGGTGGAACTGCAGGGCGCAGCTGACAGGTTGTCACCCAGCTGACAAAATAATACTACCACCTATAGAAAGCTGGCAGGCAAGCTGGGCTAGATATACAAAATGTATGTAGTTTATTAGGTACCTGTATGAAACTGGATCAATGGAATGCACAAAACCCGTGTAATGACAATTCTTAATTAGATTTACACGAACATATTTATCTATGAACCTCTGGAATGTTTCTGGATCCTGATTTGAGTTGCTGTAATTACTTATTCTTTCCAGTTGTCCTTCCATTACTATATGATTATTACCACTGAAGCTAGAACTATTTGATTCACAAAGGTCTGGCTATATTGCTAAAACGGCAAAAAAAATTGGAAACAACGAGGTCAGAAAAATAACCATACAAGGGCAAGAAACGTAAACAAACACAACTTACCGACATCATCTGACATTGACATTAGTTAGTGCAAAATTGATGGCTTTTTTTTTAATCATCAACCGAAAGGGCAGGCGAAAAATATCTAATAAATAAATTTTATAGTTTATTTCATAGCACAACAAATAAATATAGTTTATTTCATAGCAAAAAGGTACAGGGTACAAGGTAAGCACAATTGAGGTTGGGACCTAGTCTGTGGTTGGGACTACCTTTTATATAGAGCTATACCTCTGTGCCAGGTAGTCCCGCTTTTCATAACTTAATAATAATAAAACTTAAAAGTATACTATTAAATAATTAAAACATGAACAATAATTAATTAACATTGTAGTGTACGGATAATTTTGTTGTGCTAAAATAATACAAGAGAAAAAGTATTATTTTAGCACAACAATGATGCTAAAATAATACAACAGAACTAAAAAGAAGTGACAAAATAAGTTTTTTTAACCCCTATTTAATATAGTATACTCCAAGGGTTGTATTTTTTTATCAATCGACATAAAAGACCGAAGGAGCCAGATTCTATATCCGGGGACTTACGAATTGGTTGGTAACAACCAAGTAACAACAAACACTTTTTAACCGACTTCCAAAAAAAGAAGTGGTTATCAATTTTGATTTATCATTTATCTGTGAATTTTTTTGTTTGTATGTTACCGGATACCTCTCCGCTAACTGAGGTCCAATTGCGATGATTCTGTTTCAAAGTTGGTTGTGTTGTGATCTCATGAGAACTGCGGATATGGGTTAGAATGGAATCCCGAAAATAGTAGTACCTACTAAATAAATCACTATTCTTCCAATAAAATAAAGTAGAACATAACAATTTCACCTATACTTCATTTTTTAATTGAAAATCATTGGATTTCTTTCAATAGAAAAATTGGAACCAAAACGTCAGATTATAGTCTGAAATTAAAAAAAAAACGTACTACACCCAATGAGTCTATTAAATTTTTACATGCATGGTGTATGCATAAATCTTATAAAATGCCACCACTACTAACTTAAGCAACGATACTACGAATCTAAAGTATAGTCGGGCACTTTTATAGATGTACTTATACCCAGATTGTAGTTTGGCTGCCCTAAATTATACATAGTGTGTAGAAAAGATAAGTCGGTGGCACTGTATTAGGCGAGGTTATTTTGTCCTTTTTAGAAGTCGCTTTGTTTTTTAAATAAAATATGATTCCTATGCTGTGGGGAAATCCCCTAATAACGAACTAGTGTACAAACAAGAGAAAAACGAACTTGTGTCTTTGCAATAAAGTTCTTTATTGAAACTTTATTATATTTTTATTGGTGTGTGTGGTGTGTGTAAGGGTGTATCACGTATAATTATAATCCATCACTTTGTAATGTACTTTGGTTGGCTGGCACATTTGTGTTTGAAAACTCAGATAAAAAGCACGTTTGATTATTATTAGTTAGATTTCGATTCGTACAAAAGGTGTGGTGAAGTTTTTAACTACAATTTGTGCAATACCTACCAAATGGTAAGTTTTTTAAATCACAATTCCACGTACTATATTTTTTATGATTTTATTTAAGTAAGGTACCTAGGTAAAGGTGTCTATCTATACAACAATGTAATTTGTCCCACAAATCCATGAAAAGAATCATGAGGTAGGCAGATATTTAAGAAATTATGTGATTAAGTAATTATTATTAAATATGTGCAAGAATCTAAGTAAGTAATGAGGTTGTATAGCATAGCTTGTGCTGCTGATTTGTTCCTTAATAATGGCGTCTCTCTATAACATTGGAGGTAGGTAAACCTACCTAACCAGGTAGGTACTTATTTCCTTACATATCATCATAATCAGTATCAGAAAGATAGATAGATAGATTATGTTCTCTTCAAGATTATAGGTAGGTACCTAGTACCTATGTACCTATATCATATCTTACTTCTTACTGATAAATTAATAATATTAAACGCGAAAGTTTGCATGTAGGTATTTAAGTATGTCTGTGACTTTGTTACTCAATCACGCAAAAACTACCGAACCGATTTCGATGAAACTTGGAACATAGATAGCTGGGGACCTGGAATAACACTTTTTATCCCGATGTTCTCGCGGGATCGGGACCTACGCGGGTGAAATCGCGGGACGCAGCTTACTAGCATAGTATAGCACTTACTAGTATACCTACATTTTTCTGGCGGAACCGATTATGAACGTACCTACTCTATATGTTTCAAGTTGCAAGACTGGTGACGGTGTACGATAACAATAATCGTCGTTGTGCCATGCATGTATTTATAAACATAGCTAGGTACAAAGGTATTATGAATATGAAGGCGGACTGTTCGACGTACGTGGTCAGTAGCAATCTGTTACTGTATGTAGTAGGCAATGAGTTTTTACATATCTCTGGTAGTAGGTACATTCGTTAGCTTATCTTACTAATATTATAAACGCGAAAGTTTGTATGTAAGTAAGGGTGTATGTATGTCAGGTTGTTACTCTTTCAACACAAAAACTACTGAACCGATTGCGATGAAACTTGGAATATAGGTAGCTGGAGACCTGGATTAACACATAGGCTACTTTTTATCCCGATATTCACGCGGGAACGAGACTTAGCGGGTGAAACCGCGGGGCGCAGCTAGTAATATTATAAAGGCGAAAGTTTGTATGTATGTATGTGAGGTTGTTACTCTTTCACACAAAAACTACTGAACCGATTGCGATGAAACTTGGAATATAGGTAGCTGGGGACCTGGATTAACACATAGGCTTCTTATTTTATCTCGATATTCCCGCGGGAACGGGACTAACGCGGGTGAAACCGCGGGGCGCAGCTAGTAATGAAACTTATCAGTAATGAGATGGTTTCTTGGAATAGTTATACATACCTACCTATGTCATGCAACGCTGCAATCATTTAAACTACATTAGTATAGGTACCTAACTATTAGTGTTATTTATAACTTTACTAGTAGTTAAGTTGGTGAAGATGACATAACTTGGTCATCTGGTAATCATCGTTTACAAGTAAGGGGATAAATATACAGGGTGGTTAATTTGAGACAACCCCTGCGCCCAATAGCCCGGGTTTAAAAGAATATGGCTTCGTTGTGCCCGTCGTAAAATGGTACCAAAAAAAGGGATTTCTTGGTGGAAAGATTCGGCTGAGACTGTTTCGTTAGAGGGTAAATATCGCGTCATGCTCCCTAAAAATCCCATCGTCGGTTTAGAAATTCAAAATTCATATACTTACTTAAGAATTGCACGCTATGTGTACCTACCTATCTAGTTTAATTACTAATTTCATTAGTTATGTTAAATGATCGGGCGGAGCGAAAGGCTCCGCCTTAGTCGCTGATTAAATTTAAAACCTAGTATTTTATACTTTTCAGAGTTCGCATTTTCCGTAATCAACTGAACAACCTACATTGTTTATTTATTTGAGGAAAGAAAATGGCGCATTTCAAAAAGTGAGTTAAGACATCTTATTTATTTATTACATAACACTTTTAGTTCTTATTACTAATGGATAATAACTACTTAACTAGAAATATTTTAAAGGAAAAAATCATCGAAATATTTTTAGCAAGGAAATATATTTCCAAAAAATCCCCATGACAGGATTCGAACCTGCGTCCTTTCGCTAACCAGGCGACTGCTCTAACCACTGAGCTACACAGGAATCACGTGACACAGTATAATTTTTCGGCCATATCTTTCCTCGCTAATTGTTTTACCAACTAAGGCTTGGTTTCTGCGCCATCTACCGGTCAAGCTTTGCAGCTTTTATTGACTGGTTCAGGTGGTTTACTTTACAGTAAACATACCCAACATGAGATGCGCTTTCTCTCCAATTTAATATTTCTTTTTTGTTTTTATTGCTCAAGGCATTTTAAACATAGAAATATTTTTTTAGCAAGGAAATATATTTCCAAAAAATCCCCATGACAGGATTCGAACCTGCGTCCTTTCGCTAACCAGGCGACTCCTCTAACCACTGAGCTCAGGAATCACGTGACACGGTATAATTTTTCGGCCATATCTTTCCTCGCTTTTAAAATGCCTTGAGCAATAAAAACAAAAAAGAAATAAAAAAATCATCTTCAAATATTCACTCGCGACGAGGTTTGAACTCGCGCCTCTGCGTCAGTACCGCAACGCCCTAACCAACTAGGCCACACGAGTTCTCATCTCGAGCGGCGAATTTAAGAATATGAATATTTTCCCTGTCTACTATCTCGATTGAAAATAGTAGACATATCCTATAAAAGCACACAAGGCGACCTTCTCGAAAAAAACTCTTTATCGTAATGAAAAAGTATGACAGAAATCGAGATGGATGCTTTCTACTTTCTAGGCAATCCATTCCTTAACCCTTAATATTTTTTGTAGAAAGATAAGTCGGTAGTAACGCTTAAATCAACATAATTATGTTTTTCAGAACTGGGAAAGTAACAGCTGCAGTAGAACTGCCAGAATGCCCCGTGTGCTTGGAAATGATGACGTCGCCGATATTCCAGTGCGAATCCGGACACAGCCTGTGCAGCGGGTGTACTGACAACTTGAGTCCACCCATTTGCCCGATATGCAGGCAGAAAATGACCCGGATGAGGAACTTGCAGCTTGAAGAAATTGTCAATAAGGTTGCGTAAAGACTTAATAAGTAACTTATTTATTACAATTATTTTTAAATAACAGGGTATTTACTTATGTTTATATTTGTTCATGGAGTTCGATATTTTGACGGCTCGAATTAACGACACGAAGTAGACTTACCCTGCAAAAGGTAGTCCCGATACGTATGTCCCTAACTGCCAGCACTACCCTCATGGCATGACCCTTAATCTTCAGTCTCGTAAACAAGCAGTTGCAATTTATTACTGGCGAAACATTGAACAAATTAAAAACAAAAAATAAATTTATTAATTTATTTATAATTTATCTATCTGGAAACCTAACAGCTAAAAAACAAAAACATGAAAAACAGTGTAAAAACGGAAAGCCAATTATAAGGTTTTACGCCTAAAAAATAACTTTAAATAAAACAACAAGTGCAAGTCTATCCTAAGGTGTGCATAGTTATGCACTGCATACCTAAATGTAAATAAAGAAAACTAAAGAATTAGATAATTTTAATTTAAAATTATAAATAAATACTTATTAAATCAATCAACATAATAAAAATAAGATATACAATAAGGTTAATTATACAATATAACAGAGAAAGATAAACATAAATAGGATAACAGGATAGAGAATAGAACATAATATTGTCCGCTTTAAAAAATCAATCACTACTCAAATAGTTTTTAAAAATTAAGTTACTTAACCGCCGCCTTGCCGACGTCACACTAGTGCAGAACAAATCAAGGTCCACACTATCACACACCTCATTGAAGGTACTGCCTGCAGGCTCGCAACACGTAGGCATTCTGCCTGTATTTAGTGACCGCACGCGGTACTAACACAACCCTACTGGCACACGTATTTGCCGGTGTTCTCAAATAAATCCTATCCAACAAATCACTGCAATCATATTTATCACTGGATAAATATCTTGTTATTTTCCTATTAATATTTGTAGTGAAAAGAACATTACAATGCTAGTTTCAAATCGCAATTGATTTGTCTACAAAATATCATCACTCACCAGCGCAGCGACCGTTATGCTGCATTGATTAACCACGGAATATTTAATGACCTACCTTGTCTATTTCTAGCAGAGATGCTCAAACAAGTCCTACAACAACAATCATCTCACTTCTTCTAATTAACGATGATAAAATTAATACATACTATTTTGTAATAAAGGTACCTATTACAGGCTAGAGTGCCATGTCCTAATGCGGATAAAGGCTGCAAGTTCACCATACCCGCCGAAGAAAAAGACGAACATCTTAAAGAATGCATCTACCGCGATATAGAATGTCCCATGGGCGTGTTCGGCAAGTGTTCTTGGCAGGGTGAGTTGCATCAACCTCTAAGATTAGAATAAGCTAATACCAAACTAGATAAGTTACCCATTATCGCAGTATGAGAACATTAGCTAGGTAGGTACCCCGTACTCGTATCTTCAGGCAATAAAGGGGATTGGAAACTTCGAAACTCTACACTACGCGTGGCCCAACAAGGCACGCACTTGTCCATTTTTTTTACAATTACGTGTTGGCTTCGGTTTAAAGCACTATCTTCCAAAGGCGCGAGGCTCCGTCCATAGCTACAATTTTAGCATCAATAAAGGCGAACGCCACTACTTCATGTTCCTAAATAAAAACAAAAGCTATAAACGAATATGGAAAACTTCCTTTTCTAAAAGCCTGTTCTGCAATTAACGACAAAGTTTGGATCTTAGGCTATTAATAGTTAAATGATAGAATATCTTACCTACCCTCTACCCCTAGCTTATCTGAATACGGGTGCGTGCGTTACTTAGTTACTTTATGCTTAATTTTATTTCGACAGGTAAATTGCAAGAAATGATGAAACATTTCAAAGACAACCACCCAGCCAACTGTAACGTACAACAAGACACCGATGTTGTACTCGACAATATCAGTGTCAAGCAAGACGAACGCCACTTATTTCTGGTCCAAAACGAAAACAAAATGCTCTTCATGATCACGATGAAAATAGACACATTGTCCAAGGCTGCATATTGGACTGTCCAACTGATCGGAGGCAAAAGAGCCGCTCACCAGCACATTTACGAGATACAAGTAAACAGCAGGCAAGACGAAAGACGCAAGGTCATATTCATAGAACATTGTTACAATGACACGATAAGAGCTGATGAAGTATTCCGTCAACAAGGAAAATGTGCTGTCCTGCCGTTAGATTCCCTGATTCATTATATCAAGGACAGAAAATTGAGTTTCCGTTTTAATATTAAGAGAACTGCTCCAGTTCCGTTTAAGGGGAAACAGGATAAAACTGGGGGTAAAAACGAGAATCAAGATAGGCCCCATTATGAAAAGGGACCGTCCCAAGAGTTCAAACCCAAGCCAAAGTTCCATAAAGGTCGGGGAGGCCAAAGTGGCCAAATTAAAAACAGAAGTGCGTCTAAAAGTCGTGTAAGTAATGAATAAACCTTTGATTCGGCAATATTTACAGAAAATATAAATTGCTAGCTATATGATTTCAATAAAAAAATAATTATCACCATGTTTGTCGGTAAACAAACATTCTAACCTTATAACTATTTTGCACCACCCTGTATAAACATTAGAATATTTGTAGTATCATAAGGTAGTCTGTAAGTGGCAGAGACCAGTATACATGTATGACATCGGCCTTAGGCCTTTAGTTTTATGAATATTGTGCCTGTAGGTAGGTGTAGTGTATTAGCATTATAATAGTCCTAGCACTTATATAACGCACGGCAATTTACTAGACTAGGTATCAACTATTAAAGGCGCTGCTGCTATCAATGTTGATAGTATGGCCCCAGGCTTGTAAGCACAAGCATTTGGGGGGAGTTAAGCTTTTAAAGTGCATTATTTCTAAGCTTTGAACATAAAAATTGGTGCGCCCGCGGTTTCACCCTCGTAAGTCCCATTCCCATTCAAAAAAAAGTAGCCTGTGTTATTTTATGTCTCTGGCCAAAGTTTGATTAAGTTAAAAATAGGGGTTGGTGTAAAAGGGTGAAAATTAAGGTTTGTATGAGCGTTTTACTAATGCCCCATCATAAAAAATGATTTAAAGAAAATTGTGATTAAATTAAAATAAAATTTTAGTGATGGGCAACCCTTTTAACTTAGGGGTATGAAAGAGATAGTAGCCTTTTCTCAGACCTACTGAATTGCATAAAAAATTCATAAGCATTGGTCAAGCCGGTTCGGAGAAGTATGAGAATTAACACTGGCACAAGAATTTTATATACAAGATAGTGTAATAATTACTGAAAAGCCACCTTGAAAAAAATCACTATAATCCACTGGACCTGGCAACAGATTTTCAATTGATTGATACCTAGTGAAAACAGAAACTACCTAAAATTTTAGTTCCACCTTAACAATTAAACAGCTCAAACTCAAAAATTCCATGCTATTTAAACATTTAGAAGTTACTCAATTACATATTTAAGTACCCTTTAAATTTTAAGTGGTATTTCTTTATTTGGCTGTTAGGCTTAAGTTAGAATTGTAACTCTTTTAAAAAAATAAATGACTAAAATAAAACAAAAATTGTTTTTTACTGTTTATTCCTTACAAGCTAGTTCATTTCTTGGCCTTAGCTTCACGGGTGGCTTTCCTCTCGGCTGCCCTCGCTAGCTGCTTGTCAGGCTTCAGGTTACCCTTCTTACAAAACCGCTGGTTCTTCAGGAATTTAGGGTCCATCTGGAAATAGAACAGAGGTGGTGAGTAGTGTTGCCGATCAATAGTCGACTATCGATAGCATATCGATAGTCTATCGATAGTTCATTAAAAAACAATAGTATCGATAGCCTATCGATAGTATCGATACTATCGATGGTATCGATACTATCGATAGCTTGGTGTGTACTAATACTATCGATTACCATCAATACTATCGATACTATCGATAGTATCATACATTAAAAATAACTAAACTATCGATAGTATCGATACTATCGATAGTATTGCATGAGAGCACTCGATACTATCGATAGTATCGATACTGTCGATTGTTTCGTACCATCGATAGTGGCCTAAAATTCAATAGTATCAATCATCTTAATAAGTTGCAGTGGGTAGAATGCCAGTGAAGTTTTGTTCAGTGTTGTTTTGTCAACAGTTCAGTGTTGTTTTGTCTAAGTCCAGGTCGACAAGCATTATTTGGTTTGCATTGGTTATTCTATCTGATACTTGAACACCGCACTATGACTGATACTATCGAAATTTAAGCAGAAATCGATAATATAGATTAATCGATAGTATCGATACTATCGATACTATCAATAGTTAGTTTACTTTTAGTGCATAATACTATCAATACTATCGATAATATTGCTTTTTATTATATAATACTATCAATACTATCGATAGTATTATTGTAAACCATGCTATCGATAGTATCGATAGTATCGATACTATCGGTACTATCGATAGGCCTATCGATAGGGTACATGATTTTCGATGTAAACCATCGATAGTGAAACTATCGATATTTCGGCAACACTAGTGGTGAGCATAGCTGGTAAGAATATATTTTGTAGAGATTTGGAAAAAAAATAAAAAAATCCTATCTTTTTTACTGTTGAATGCCCAATTTTGTGTTTTTCTGACATGTTCACCAGTGCGGTAGGCACACGCAAGAAGTGTTAACAAATACTGGTAAAAATCTGCGGGTGATTCTCGCCCATGAGATTTATGGGCGATAATCACCCTACCTACAGATTATAAAATCACCCTTTAGGGTACACTGGACTGTTTTCGTAGTCTATGTGTTATTCCCGGTACTCAGCTACCTATATTCCAAGTTTCATCTCAATCGGTCCAGTAGTTTTTGCATGAAAGAGTACCAAACTCCCATACATACAAACTTTCATGTTTAATTAGTAATATTTAGTAATAGGTTTTTGTGATTGATGTGTATAGTCTAGCTTCAGATTCAATTGTTCCCAATATTTTACAAGTAGTCTAGTAGGATCCTCGTTGGAAAGGGATAGAGATCTACAGAGACTTAAACTAGCACTAGAGCTGATGTCTCAAATATATTCCATAATCATAGGCATATTCTACAGTAAAGATCAATGTGAAGGTAATGTTATGTATAACTCACAACCAGATTCTGACCAAACTATTTGTATTCTCTTGTTAATTCTGGTAGGTAAGCACAAAACTTTAGATTAGGGGTAAGTATATCAAGATAGGTTAAGATATGGCTAACAGTTCTGTAAACTATGTTTAAAATGAGACCATTTATTGGGCTTTCACGATTATTTCACCACAAGATTTAATGCACAAGATACTTACACCAAGGGTGGATTCGTGTCTGACTTTCCTTGGCTTTTTGATACCATTTCTGTGGGCTTTGCGGTCTGAAAACGAAAAGTTATACCTATTTTTAACTTATTCCAATTTTATTTAAAAAACCATAATAATGTTGGACTTTTCATCGTGTACACGTTTTTATTCTTGAGGTCCGTGAGTCTTTATCACTTTATTAACAATTTCAGTTTGTTTACTCACTTTGGTTATGATTTGTGTGATTCTTTGACTTGGCCATTTCTGTAAATTGTGATCTGAAAGAGAAATATTTTATTGAGTATTAGCTAAGGTGCACAATAATTTATTTTATCGCCGTTTTTTTACTTTCTGAAATACGATTTTTCAGATAATTCACGATAAAACTTGAAAACTAACCTACCGAAAACGAATTCACAAAACAAGAAAGAAAAATCGTAATCAATCCGTCACAGCAAGTCACCGTCACTCTTACAGTAATGTCAATGTCAAAAAAAAAATTGCAACGGTCCAAGGGAGTTTTTGGCGGGAACACGTTGAGGAGATGTGGTGCAAAATTTTCATTTTTGTGAAACCTAGTTCAAATGCGTGCAAATTGTTTAATTTCGGGGGCATATTAATCTATTTAGTTTCGTGAAGGTGTACAAGTGTAAGTGGAATGAAAGTGAAAATCAGTGTAAAACATGGGCTTAGTGTTGTCTCCAAAGCTCCGTAAACAATCTTTGTAAATGGTCGCCGTTTACAAATGATTCCCTAGACTTGACTTTAACTATGACGGCTTGACTGTTTCGATGCAAATAACATGCATATTTTTATCAATATTTAATAATACTTGACACTAGCTAATTTCCTAATGGCCATAATCGGTTCACAACCGATAAGAAATAAAAAAATTGACGTCTTGACAGTACAGTGACGCGTTGTCGAAAAATGCTCCATTTTTTACGAAGTTTGGCATTGATTTGCGTTTCGTGAAACTCACTTCCTTTTTTATCTCATTTTCACTTAAAGCGTTTGTCATACTTTATCCCTTTTTTTGCTTTAATTGTAAAGGAAAAAACGTCGGTAATGAAATATTATGAATTTGTGAATTTTGTGATTTTGTGTCGTGTCGAGTTCTCTCGAATTTTTGGAATAAAAATCATTTTTATCAACTAAAACCGACTAAGATGGTGATCCTGGAAGGCCAGACTGGAGATACGAAGACTATAACTAGCGGAAATGCCACTAAAGAAGAAGAGAAACATCCAAATCAGTTGACTTTAGAAAGTATCCTTTTCAACTTTATTTTCACATCTGTTACTAGGTCTAGTTGAATAATTTACTGATAAGAATAACTGAGAGTCTCAGTCTGAGACACAAAAACAGTACGTAAGTAACGTGAAAACACTAAATTATGTACAAATGATGTAGACCATCTTCAAGTAGCAATAACCCTTAACTCTAGGCCAGTATTCCGATTGACCAAGGATGCTCAGCAACAGCATGGACTGCGACATGCAGACTACCAGCGCTACCGCGGTTACTGCTCTCGGCGCATCAGGAGGCTGAGGAAAGTGCTCAAAATACCCCAGGTACCTACTAACTAATAAATCCACTGAACATAGGCCATGATTTCACTGGTGTGACTTCTGATCCTATGTATACATTTAAAATGTTTTTGGGCAAACTGACTTGTACCTGTTGGTGTATGATTCCTCCTTTAACCTCTCGGATTCCAAAGAGATTTCAAACTTGTACCCCTCATTTACCACATATCACACTAACTTGCCAAGTCACTAACCGGATCCGGCCTTCTGGTAGACAACTACCTAAAATCCATTAACCAATGCAGTGTGCTAGCAAATTAAACTCACATTCAATGTAAAAAGAAATAAAATTGCTTTTAAAGTTAACATTTGTAAGAATCAATCTTACATACAGGTGTTTGCCCTACCTTACACCTGCATATAATTTATGTTTACTAGGGCGACAGACGCCACTACCGTCGTCGTGACGTCACCACAGCCCACCTGACCAGCCCTACAGCCGAGAATCGACTGCTGTATGTGCCTCTACTCCAAGCTGAACGAGCCTGGGCTCATGCAATGCAACTCCGTCAAGAAGCCAACACTGAGCCCAGGAAGAAGTTTCATCTTGTTTCTAGATTGAAGAAGGCATATTCTCATGCTCAAACTCTCCTACAACTTTGTGAGGTAAGGTTCACTCTACAATATTCTCTTAGCAAAAATTAGCAAAAAATAGTTTGCTATTTAAATGCTTATAACACTGTATTAATTATTACAACCACACCTTGTGGTTAAATTAATGGAAGACAGAACTGGTGCAGTGCTCTTATAGAAAAATAACACTTATGCAATAGGGACCTAATGAACTTATGCATCATATGAGGTTTATTTGCGATACACAAACTCTAAAGCAAACAAGATTAATTGTAATTTTAAATTTATTATTTTACACACACTGCCTAAGTTTTTTGTGCCACCCCTTATAATAAGCACAATTAGTTGTTCTCTAGTTTGGATTTGACAGCCTGAACAGATAATTTGGTAGCACTGTATTAATTGAGATGGGTGGATTCCAAACACCACACACATTTTTACACACTACCATACATACTCACAAACTTTTGTGATTCGGCAGAATTTTTATTTTATAATATTTTTTGTCAAAAAACATTATGTAACATTTGTTTGTTTGTTTTCTCTTTATAATATTATAAGCTCACACTGGCGGGCGCAGAGTCGAAACGAGCTTGCTCGAAGTGCTTTTCTTTTTTACTTCTTTCTATGTGCTGAATATTCCTTGGTAAGTATTTATTTATATCACCTTTTGTAGGTGATCCAAAAAGTATTTTTTTCGCATTTATAATATTAGTATAGTAAAAACCCTACGGTTTCACCCGCGTAATTAGTACTAAGAGTAACAAACAAATTTTTTAGCACTAACTTGTACCTAACCAAATGGCGAAAACACAATGAATGTGTGATCTAACTTTGCTTGTGATGCCATCTAGTGAACGTTTGTGAACTTTGCATTACCCGTAGAAAATTATTTGAGAGAACACTTCTGAATCAAATAGAGACCGAATACGAAACTTAATAAAGAAGAAATTGTTAGACAACTGATTTCGTAGGAAGAGTATTTTTTTCTTCTACCAGTTATGAACCACGGGTTTGAATCAAATTGGTGCGATGCAGTGCAGGGAGGACGTCTTTTAGGTACTAAAATCAAGTACCGTAGGTCCTGCGTATTAATAAATGGGTGATTCTAACTGGTCTGAATAGTCTGACCACCAATCTGACCTGTGTGTGCGTATGCCACACTCGACTAAATACTGGGAATATCACTGCACTCTTGTATTTTGAATGAAAAATCATTATCGGTATCATAAAAGTAAATCAGTGCACATTATAGAGTACACAGATTTGCCAGAACCCACCCGCGTGTACAGGATACCGTACACTGGAGTGTGAACGTGTTAATTAGATCCTAGAACGTTTGAACAGCAAAGTGGGTCATGCGACGCGCGTACGCAGCTCGAGGCGGGCGCGTACGCCGCGTGGCTGAGCGGCGTGCTGTTGGTGGAGCTGCAGCAATGGCGCGCGGCCGCCGAGAGTCTGCAGCGCGCGCACATCGTGCTGGACAAACTGTGCGCCGCGCTGCCGGATGATGAGCGGGCGGTCTACAAGCAGAAGGTACGGGTAGTTCATACACCGACCGCGACGCAGCCTACAGTTAAATCGTACGTGTGTAGGCTAAACTTAGCTGTACAGTTCCAAATATTATTAGATTAAACTGTATAATTAAATCTAATGGGCTGTGTTGACTACGAAATCCTAATTAATTTCTGTACCAATAAATAAATTATAATTTAAACTTAAAGATAATCGAGAATGATCGAAATCCATTAATAATAGGAGTTATCGATAATCAAAATAGTAATAATGTTATTTACAATAAATAAATAATGTTATTCACAACAAAAAATATCTGTACTTACTGCAATTTTTTAGTACCGGAATTTTATGGTATGACGTCGTATAGAAAAATATTGTACAGATATTCATACCTGTATACAGTCCCTGTTTGTGGCGTAATGGCGACTAATTAGTTTCCAACTTGATTCCAGATAGAAGAACTGAAGCCGAGTCTCCGTTACTGCGCGTACAACATTGGCGACGAGTCGGCGGCCGGCGACCTCGTGGCCATGCGCGGGCAGGGGCTCATCGAGAACTTGGACTCGCTCATGGCTCAAGCCAAGTTAGTACATTATAGCCACTGTACTTTACTACCTCATTGAGGTGCGGGTGGTGAGCGGCCTTATTGCTCCGGTACCTGTCTGAATAACCAGGTAGTGTCCTTGGGCACGAGGCTACTCTCCTTTATGAGAACCCAGTCTAGCATTGGGGACTAGATCAGTTTTAAACTCGACCCCCGACGCCGCCCTTCGGGGTGATCGCCCGGGTATAGCGGACCCGGCACGGAATGCCTGCATTTGGCTGTCGGTGGGGACGCTATAACATATATAAATAGTCGAGTAGAGAGTGGTGTGTGTACTACGTATTGGGGACTAGATCAGTCTCAAACTCAATCCCTGACGTCGCCCCTAGGGGTGTTCGTTCGGGTACAGCAGCCCCTGCTGCTATGCCGAAAGGTGGGACGGTCATTGGTGGGGATGCTATAACATGTAGTATAAATAGGTTGAGCAGGACGGGTGTACTTTACTACAGACAGCGTCACCATCTCCGAAAAGAAACGGCGCACCTCGGAAACACAGCACACAATTACGTCATGTGCAAGTAATTCGGTTTAAATTCGATCGGAAAAAGCGGTCCAGCATAATTCATCCTTAATTAAGTTACCTACTTTCCGACCGATATTGTTTTATCCTACTAATATTATAAAACTGAAAGTTTGTGTATGTTACTCAATCACGTAGAAGCCGCCGAACCGTTTAGCATGCAGCTGGAGTCCTGGTATAACACAGGCTATTTTTTATCCCGGTATCTCCGCGGAATCGGGATTAACGCGGCGAAAACAGCGGGACGCAGCTACTATTAAATTCAGAGAATCTTACTAATAATATTATAAACGCTAAAGTTTCTAGGTATTATGTGACTTTGCCTTTACTCGTAAACCGATTGCGATGAAACTTTGAATATAGGTAGCTGGATACAGGGAATAATACATAGGCTACATTTTATCCCGATATTTCCGCGGGAACGGGAGTTACGCGGTTGAAACCGCCGGGGCGCAGTTAGTAAATTAATCAACTTGTTTACGATGATTGCAGGGAATCGCGCTCGGGCATCATGCACGAGGTAGAGTGGCGCGGTCGTCGTGTCACCGTCAAACCGGAGAAAGTGCGTCTCTTTCTCATCGCTCTACAAGACTTGGACAAGTCCGTCGCCGGCGCTCAAACCGCGCAAGCTAAGATCGACATCCTGGAGAATATACTCCTCGACTGCAAGGACGCCATATCAGCTATCAAAGACGAGATCAAAAGCGATGCGAAGCTCAAAGCTCCATCCGAAGCCCAAGCATCCGGAATCAATTACTTGCTATCCTACTTGATGTACTTACGTCTGATGAGGACCATCGAACGAAACAACTTGTTAGTCCAGCAAGCCGAAGAAGCTCGGGCTAATAACTCACAGATTGATGGCAAAAAGGTACGTCCTCATGACCTGACCCGTCTCTACGAGATCATCCTTCAAAACTTCACTGAACTTCAACAACTGCCCGGATTCGATAACGATACTGTGTATCAAAAGGAGCTCGAAGTTCAGATGAAGGGGTACCAAGCCCTCCGATGCTATTACATAGCCCAAGTTCTGACCGGACTCCGACGGTTCCGTGAAGCCCTCGCTATGCTGGAACGTTGCAGCAACTACACCGATCAAGCTATCAAAAGCAACTTGAAAGATAAGCAGTTGGTAGACAAATTAAACGCTTTAAAGAAGGAGATTGAGAGCTCCAAGTTTATCGTTCATGCTGAATCAGTTTTGGAAGACGATGAGGACGAAGAAGAGAATAAATATACATCTAAAACTTATAAAGACAAGAAACCGTTGATCGATCGCTTGGATGAGTTTAGGGAGGACTCGCAGGTTTTAACCAAGAATCCTAACATTTATAAACTGCCTCCGTCGATGGAACCGATACCTTGCAAACCATTGTTCTTTGATTTAGCTTGCAACTTCCTTGAGTTTCCCAACTTGGATGATAAAACTGGTGCCGCGGACAGTAAGAAGCAAGGTGCTGGGATTACGGGACTCGTTAAAGGCTTCCTGGGTTGGGGTAAGAGTGATAAGTAGAGTTTTATGAGTGCAATTCACTTACATAATATGTTTATATGGTTCAAATATACCGTTTTATTATTAAATTTTGTTTTTTTTATTTATTTTTAGTTCTTAGTGACCTTTCTGTGTAAGTGACATACTCACGATATTGGCGGCAGGGATCTCATATTTCTCAGTAATTACAAAACATTCGGAAATATTATTTTGGTATTTTATTTTTCATTCTCTTGTCTTCATTTCGGTTTGTTTACACGATTGGTTAACTTTTATAACAGATTTTTTAATCGAAAACAACTCTTTTAAAACCGTAATTTTCATTTTACAGCTGAACGTGACGTATTTAAAACCTCTCTATTTTTAGGATTTCGTAGTCAACAAGAAACCCTTGTAGTTTTTATGTATTAAGGGCCTATATAACCCTAATGACGTGACAGGGATAAAGCTAGCGAATTTCAGATGTGTAAGTGAAGGACATAAGATGCGACTATGCAAAATTTTATTGCGTAAAATCAAACAATTGCTTGTTTCAAGATAACTAAACGTTAATCTTGAAATTCAAAACATTTACTGCCTGTATTGATCTAAGTTCAGTTCTATACAAAGTTTTATTAGTTTTCGTACAATATTGACTGAGTAATATCACTTATTTGTACAATTTAGAGGGAAGTTTGTTTTTTTTTTCTATCGAAATTTTTATCAGAAATCGTGTTCTTACGACATTCACGTGTTAGTAAATAT
Source organism: Idaea dimidiata (assembly GCA_949358125.1). Lineage (NCBI taxonomy): Eukaryota > Metazoa > Arthropoda > Insecta > Lepidoptera > Geometridae > Idaea > Idaea dimidiata. Next base: position 5,230,337 of record OX442340.1, read on the forward strand.
CCTCGACTTTAATAAATATGGTTTCTAAAACTTTTATCTTAAATAACTTTTGTAGTAATTCATCCTAGAAACATCAGTTCTGGCCTACTACGGCCTCTTAAAACAATAACATACACTTGAAATTGGTATAACAGTTTTACAAAATTAGCAATAGTTATGTTGTTATTAGGAATTGTTTGATTTTACTCACTACAATATTGCATAGGCGCATCTTTCGTCCTTCTTTTACACATCTGAAATTTGCTAGCTCTATCCCTGTCACGTCATTGGGTGAGTATAGGGCCCTAATTAATTACAAATCTTCAAATAGTTCCGTCTCGAACACAGCCATAAGTTCGTATTCGTATACATCTCATAGTCCAAACAGTGTTTCATGCTGCACACACAGCAAACAATGCTTTCCTTATATGTAAATTTCTCTAGCGGGTTAAAAAATGTGTTTAGGAGATTCTTGAAGTGATTCAGCGTCTTTAAATGTAGTGGTGTAGTTCGTCTAGTATCTCTAGATACTCTAAGACTACAGTTTTCAGGTCACTCTAAGGCCTTGTCACTTGACCTAAAGACTGCTATCAGAGACAACAACAGGGATCAACTGCTTAACGTGACTTCCAAGCACGGAGGAGCTTGAAAAAATGATTTTTGCCACACATCAGTCAAAAACAATTCTGCTTTTTAATACGATTACAATAACTAGACATCTGTTATAGTTGTGCACGCAACGACGGTTCTCGAATTTAGATATCAGAGCTGTGGGTCGAAGCCAGTCATTGTATTAGTGTCAGACTAGAATTGCTAGCAGAATCTTCTAGTCTACCTTTTTAACTCCACAGCGACCTCTGTGGCGCGTCGGGCGAACGCTTGGCTGCAATACATAAGGTTGCGGGTTCGATTCCCGCTGGGTGCAAATATTTATGCTTAAAATAAATATTTTTATCTGGTCTGGGCGTATTTCTATGTATAATATGTATGTATTTACAAAAGAAAAATAAATATAAGTAGTATATCCGTTGTCTAGTCGCCGTAACACAAGCTTAGCAGCTTACCACGGGGCTAGATGGCGCTGTGTTCGTCAAAAAAAAAACAGGTCTCAATATTGAGGATATGGAAAAACGAGCGGCTTCTAATTCAAAATAAGTATGCATTTTTTAGTTTAAGAGCTGCTTAATTGTTTCAGTAACCCTCAAACAGTAGGGATTCAGTATTCGACAGTTACATCCGTATCTATAGACGTGTCTAAGTATTTATTTGGCTAAGTAACGCATTGTCTCGTTCTTATGAAGAATTTACAACCTCAGAGAAAATGTGACCGATATATTTTCGAAGTAGAGTAATTATTATAAGACTCGTCTATAATATATAGTCTCTTTGCTTTTCAACCGAACACATGACCAGTTTTTTTTAAACTATTGTATCTCCACCGCACTCCACAAGGATAAATTTGAGGCCTCTATCGTACAGAAACAGGCGAATTTGGACACGAATTTGGTATGTACCTCACAACTATCGGCACAATTGCAGCTTTATGGCAAACAGAAACCAATAAAAAGTTTTTTTTTTATAATTAAGGAGAAAAACAAGACTCGTCTATAAATACGGCAGTTAGTTATGTATAACTTTAAGATGCATCTGGTTATTTAAGTTAGAAAAGGAATTAGTTACTATGAAATCAGTTAATGCAATTTTAATAATAAAAACAAATTCTTTTAACAAAAATCTTTTTACACAACTAAAATGTCCAGTTTAATTGTACAAAAATATATAATAATTTTAATATTTGAAACAATATTACTTATGAACAGTCGAATAGCGTCGGACGTTGTCGTAGAGGTAGTAATGCACTTTTCGCCATCGACTGTACTTTACAATTTGTAACATTTACATTAGGTACAACGAGTACCTTTCTAATTAATTAACATATTTAATAGCGATACTGTGAGTAAACAGTGGTTGTTAAATTCAACTCAGCGCAGAGTCGAAGCGCCGAAACAAATTTAACAAAGCAAATTCAACCGTATCAACACAAAGTTAAGGCACAAATTTCTTCTGAGAAAAGACCTCGCGCGAAAGAACTAAGCATATCTTTTCTTTAAGAAGAATAACGTGCCATAAGTGGTATCGGTAATGTTGATTTTTATTTAAACGTCGCTTCGACTTTACGTTTATGTGGTTGAGCTACAGGTCTCTACCAACATAATATCGTATCTTGTATTGTATAATACAGAAACATATTAGTAACGTAGTACTACATTATTTACATAGCATAACTCAATCGTTTCCAAAGCAAACAATATTTTATAGAACTCGATCAGAATTTTCTAGTCACAACAAAGTCGTGAAATGGTCAAGTTATACATAGTGGTTGTAAAATACATCCCTTAAGAGGGTAATTATCGAGTTTTCTTGTTTTTCCGTTGGGATTCATTCGAGGACACGTTACCGCTCGATTTATCCATTGAACGTTCCTATAAACAATTTCAGGTTATTCTTCTGTTTTCGCAATTTTGCATTGCAGTTTTACTATATGAAACCGAATGTGAAGTCGGTGAAACGTTGGTACAAAATAAAAAGCGAATTAAACCTGAAAATATTGTTATTTTATTACAAAAAAAAACTTTCTGAAGTTCACCAATAACTAAATCAATCCCAACGGAAAACACGAAACTCGAGGATTACCTTTTTAATGATAAATACGAGGGCTGCACTAAAAGTATTGGGAATGGAATATTTCCACTGTTCCTGTCATATTTAAATCTTTTTAATTAAAAACTCCTTGGTTTTAAAAATCGAATATCATTTATTTATTTATTTAAAAAGAATCTCGGTCTTGTCACAAGGTTTTATCAAACTTGTTTAGTCGTTGAGAAAATGGAATTGACTCGAGAAAATTCAAGAGCGATGATTTATTATGACTTTCGAAGTGGTTTATCACAAAAACAGTGTGTTGACCGGATGATTTCTGCATTTGGTGATGAAGCCCCATCCAAAACCACAATTTATCGCTGGCTTGCTGAATTTCAACGTGGACGTGTCAAGCTCAGTGATGATCCCCGTCAAGGTCGTCCAAAAACTGCAGTCACCCAAGAAAACGTTGATGCTGTGCGTAAGCTGATTGAGGAAGATCGACAAGTGACATACCGCGAAATTCAGGCAACTTTAGACATTGGCATGAGTCAAATACAAATAATCTTGCATGAACAATTGGGTGTAAAAAAGTTGTTTTCCCGATGGATGCCGCATTCGCTCTGTGAAGAGCAAAAAGCGGCTGGCGTTACTTAGTGCGTCAGAACTCTCGAAAGATTCCACGCAGGATCCTCAAATGCTGTATACAACATCGTATCAGGTGACGAATCCTGGATATACGCGTACGAACCCGAAACAAAAAACCAGTCACGAGTTTGGGTGTTCGAAAATGAGTTAAAGCCAACAAAAATTGTTCGTTCACGGAGTGTTGCAAAAAAAATTGTTGGCCACGTTTGTCTCCAAAACCGGCCATGTTACGACTATTCCTCTTGAGGGACAAAGAACGGTTAATGCATAATGGTATGCTAGCATTTGTTTGCCACATGTCATTTCTGAACTCCGTAAAGAGAACTGCAACCGCCGCATCATCCTCCATCACGACAATGCGAGTTCTCACACCGCGCACAGAACATAAGAGTTTTTAGAGCAAGAAAACATAGAATTATTAGACCATCCGCCGTACAGCCCCGACCTAAGCCCTAATGATTTCTATACTTTCCCTAAAATAAAGAATAAATTGCGTGGTCAGAGATTTTCATCACCTGAAGAAGCTGTGGACGCCTACAAAACGGCCATTTTGGAGAGCCCAAATTCCGAATGGAATGGTTGCTTCAAAAATGTGTCAAATTTCGCGGAGAATACTTCGAAAAGCAATAAAAACATTTTTAAATAGTAATGTTGTGTCACTTCCTTGATTCCCGAGTGCCGCCCTCGTAGTAGATACATTAAGTACGGTGGACTGAGTAAAATGTTACTATAGGTAAATGCAAAGTATTTATCCGAAATAAGGGCAAGAAAACACGAATGAAAATGAGCTATTCGACGATAGAACCATGAGTTACGTAACATGTATATAAATAAGTTGACAGGTATATAAGGCTGCTACTCAAGCAGCGAGCGACTCGTTCGTATGAACGCATACGTCATGCGTCACGAGTTGCAGTATCACAATTAAACAGCGACAACGATTTTAATTAACTGTGGAGGGAGGATAGTTTTCACTACTTTTAACGTTATTTGATGATGAATTAGATGATGAAAATGATCACCTTATAGAAATCAAAAAGTAATGTAACTTTGCAGTCTTCGACTTTAGAACATAAACTCACGCGCAGAGAGGCAAACTCAAAATTACTGATAAATTCATTGAACATTGTTGATCATAATGACGGAATATCGTTGAATATATTTGGCTCATAGCAATTATTGTAGACGTGATATTTTAGCGTAGTTTCAAAACAAAAATGTTCATATAGAAGTCCTTAATTTTAAGCTTTAAAATTAATCCCCAATTCTAATAAGAATATAATTTACACTTAAATAACCTATATAACATACCTATATTAAAATTTGAATTAATTGCAAAGCCAACAAGACGTCGACGGACAGACAGATGTATTTTCGTCGTCCAATAACTTTTCTATCCATATGTTACAAATGACGTCACATTTCTATTTGAAACTGAGTGATCATAACGACAAACGAAAATGAGAACAGCAATTTCGCGTGCATTAAATCCCCAATCAACAACATATTTGTCCACGTTAATTAAGATCGCTATCGGGCTGTTTGAACATAGTTAACGTGGGGCTAGCGGTGGCCAATGAGCAGTGTCATGCGCGATACTGTCAGCTTTGGCCACAAGTTGGCCACAAGTAGAACAAACCTCCAACCCAACACTTCGACCCACAACCAACTCCTGTTGCTTAGCTATATCAGGTAACAGAGCCACTAAATCAGGAAACACATCGTCCAATCTCTTTCCCATCGCTGATTTACAATGTTCATAGAACTCGTCCGCAGTTATTATACTGTCTCGGAACGCTCTCGAAGCCACTTTGAAGTCGTCGACTGCTTCCGTACTGCCTAAAGCTTGAGTGAACTTTTTAACTAGTGCTCGATTCCTTTGTTCAAAGTCCGGTGGAGGGATATATGAGTGCACTGGAGCGGGGAACGTCTGCCCCGATGAATTTGTAAACGTCATACCATCGCAAGCTGGCCGAGCTTTCATACCCGGAGGAGGATTCATCACACTACCGTTGGGTATCTTCTCAAACTTTTTATTTGGAAAATTACAAACGGGCGGTTCGGTCTTAGCATTCATGCTCTTCGGGTTTAGAGGTGGATAATCCTTAGATGCTAAGGAAAAGTCTCCGTTACCAGTGTTCCTGTTTTTCTCCACTTTCTCCACAGTATTTGCGGTAGTTTCTATGGTTTTGATCTTTCGATCGATCTCGTTGTTGTTCAAATTGACTTCATTGAACGATGGGTCTCGGACGTATTTCTTATCGAGTCCATTGACCAGAGGAACTTCAGTTTGTATGTTTTCTTTCTTGCTGTTTTGTTTCTTCTTTTCCTTCTTCGTTTTTGAGGTGTCAGGGGGCGTTGGAACCGGTGGGGGTTGCGGTTGAGGGACGGATTGTTTCTTTGGTTTAGTTTTGTTTGCGGGGAGAGTTGGGAAGTCGGCTACGGGGTTGAAGGCAGGTTCGCGAGGTTTGGGCGGTGGCTCCGGCCGGTTAACCTTTTGCTTCTCTTTAGATTTAGATACGGTGATCCATTTTGGAGGGGCTGAGGGGGTCGCCGTAGACGACAGGGCAGGAAACGCTTCCGAGCTCATCAGTGGTTTTTTATGATGTTGAATGGTCGGTTGAGTGCTTCTCTGCATTGACTGCATCTCTTGACTGTTTATCGTGGCGATCTGAAGAGTTATATTGTCACATTATTATCTTACCAAGTTTTATGCGAAACCGGCTGGGTCTCGCTTAACCCGCGTTAAAGCCGATCGAGAAGGTTTCGCAAAACAACAAAGGAATCACGTGTCATGTTATAATTTTTCGACCATATCTCTCCTGTGTATTTCCTTGCGAAAAATATTTCTAAGAGTAGTTTCTTTAAAAATGTTCCTATTACCTTAGAAGGCTGCACGGTCCCAGCGCCGAGACTGGGATGGTCGTCCCTGGGCACAGACAGCTCGGGGAAGTCGTCGTCGCTCAGTTGCCGCGAGGGGCGAGGGGCCGGGGCGGGGCCGGGGGCGGGGCCGGAGCCGGGCACGGAGATGTTCCTGTTGCCGCCAGTCTGCGTCAGGCGGAAGTTGCTGGCGCTGGTCGGCTGGCTGTGCACTTGGATCGACACGCCCGGCTTAGCTGGGAATTCATTGTATTTGTAATTTATAACACATGATCACAAAAAACCCCATGAGTTTCCTGTGGCTTCTTCTCATCGGAGGGCGCGTTGCGAAGCCACACTAAAATCATTACACCTAAGACGTAGCCAAATGATCATGTGCATTTATTGTTGTAAGAGAATCTAAAGGAAATATTATTTTTTTCTTTTGTATGTAAATAATAAATTAACTGTTTGTTTACCTACTAATGTTTAGCAATAAAGGCTATCTTTATCTTTTATGTAAAACTTACAGTTTCTTAGTATAGTAGCTGCGACGGTGGGTGCCCCGGCGCCGGCCCGCGAGGGCCCCGCCCCCGCCCCGCCGCCCGCCCCCGCCCCGCTACCGTCCAGTGCGGGGAAGTTCTTGTCTGTACGCGCCAAGTTCGCTGTACCTGGAACGAACGGCGACCACACGTATACAAATGGCTAAGGTTACGGCCAGGCCGGTTAGGTTAGGCAGGCGGCTTGCCGCACCTAGCGTCTTGAGTTCTGACGAGTTAAGATAAATAAATAAATAAATTCTGTGACCAACACACAGCGCCATCTAGCCCCATGGTAAGCTTGTGTTACGCTGGCTAGACAACGGATATACTACTTATATTTATTTTTCTTTTGTAAATACATAAATATTATACATAGAAATACACCCAGACCAGATTTAAATATTTATTTTTAAACATAAATATTTGCACCCAGCTGGAATCGAACCCGCAACCTTCCGCATTGCAGCCAAGCGTTCGCCCGAAGCGCCACAGAGGTCCGATCGGTCAGAAGTTGATAAATACCGAACGTTTTATTGAACAGAGATGTGGCAAACTGTTGAAATTACTATACTTAATTAATAGTAATTTCAAAGGCTTCACGTACTAGTCTTCGGCATAATAGTTCACAACTGAGATCGCTCATTTTAGTTAGCCGCTCCTAAACAAACTAGTTAGTTCTTCTAGTTCGTCAGCTCAGTTCGTTGGTCAGCTCCTAGCTAGTTCACATCGTACGCTCGTTTTTGACGTACGATGTGAACGGTCAAAACCGTTTAATTAATGAATATTTCTTAAGATATTGGTGCAATAAACTAACTCTTTATATTTTTCACCCTGCAGCCCTAGATAACATTCTTATCGACTAACGAAATAGCCAATCGACAGATTTTTTTGTATGAAATTGACATATAAGTTCGCGAATGTCACGTGACTCTTCGCGAACTTTCATTGCATCCGTCAATTTCATACAAAAAAAATCTGTCGATTGCGATTTCGTTGATCGATAAGAATGTTGTCTAGGGCTGCTGTTCGGAAACCTATCTAAATTAACAAATCAACAAACATCATGTTTGGATATTCCTACAACTATAGTCCTGTCCCTTGCGTCATCTTAATTCAGTCAGTGGACGTCAATCCTATACATTCGGCACGAACTAATGAGCTTCGAAATGGAATATAAAGAAACTAGTTCATTCAGTTCACTTGTAGGAGCGTTGTTTTAAACTAGTTAGTTTGCGAACTACACAAGACTGTCACGTACGATACGGGGTGAAATTACTAAGTATAGTAATTTCAACAGGGAAGATGGGTTTCAATTCAAATCAAATCAAATATTTATTTATTAATAAGAATTTTACCAAATATTTCCCTTATTACATTAGAAATCGGTTCTGTACTAAGGATAGCTTGTATCGCAGCAACCGAGATACTAATATACATTTAGATAATATCTAATAATAATTGTCGAAAGCCTGGGAATCCGGTAGTTAAATTATGCAAACCCACGAAGAACACTAGAAAAAGTTTGCGAACAGATACCGTGAGTGTGGTCTGTCAAATGCAGGACTGAGTAAATAATGAAGTTAGTGACAAATAGTATAGGGGACCGATAATCAGACGTTCAACTCATGTCAGGAAGCAGGTAGGCAGGTATGGACGTCTCTAACTGTCATCACCTACCCGCATTCTCCAGTCTCGTGAACGAGCTGGTTGAAATTACCAGCGAAATCTCGAGCTCCGCGGATAAGTAATTGACCGAACGTGCGAAGCGAGTGAGGTCCAGTGTAGACGGGCCTGGCGCTTGTATCTTTGTTCGACGATGACTTCATGAAGATCGAAGCTACGACGATACTCATATCGTTGTAGCTCCGATCTTCATGAATTTTGGTATGCGCGTAGTTTAGGTCTATAGAATTTATGACTTCGAAGATGAGCCGGATCGGTAGGGGGTCGTGAGGTCTCAGTTCGGAACGAACTACTCGTTTTAGTAGGGAAAACCAACAATGTAAGTTTAAAATGAAAGGATTTTGTTTTGAATCGATAATTTACCTTTGTAAGGTCTGGCAGCGGGCGCGGCGAGCATGGTGGTAGCTGGCGGCGCGGTGGAGAGTCGCGGGAAGTGCTCGTCGCTGCGGGTGTCGATACGTGGCGCGGCCGGCGGCGGCGGCGGGCTCGGCGCGCGCTCCGCCACCGACCCGTGACCGCCGCCGCCACCGCCACCGCCACCACCGCCACCGCCACCGCCGCGCTCTCTGCAACACCATCGGTATACTTGTACCTTGTCTTTATGTTTGATCACTTGGCTCCGATAAGGACCGTCTTTCTATAATGGAACTAGTCATTTTATTAGGGATTAGTCATTCTATCTTAGAATCAGTCGTCCAGCCTCAGACTAGTCTAACTGTCTCTTAGCCTTGGACCCTTTAGGCGCGGAATGGTAAAAGAGCAAAATAATAAGAGAACATAACTTCAAAATATATTAGTAAAAGATCAAATTGATAATTATTTTATTTCTTCTACTCTTCGTTCGACGTTTTGCTATCTTACCATATTATTATTTAACCATTTCGTGCCTTTACCATTTTTAAGATCGTGTACCGTTGTACTTTTTTACCGTTCCGTGCCTAAAATGGGGCCGTATGGATTAGTATTTATGTATGCCTTGAAACTAGTCTCCCAGCCTAAAACTAGTCTCTGCCTAAAAACTAGTCTTTCAACTTTAGACTGATCTTTCTGTCTTTAACTGGTCTTCTAACCTTTTGAAAGAAACCGAATATTAGTAGCGTACGCGACGGTTTATGCCGGGCCAGGGCACCGTCGCCTTGTGAGTTACAAACGACACGAGATGTTACCTCTGCGTTCGCTGCGCGGTGGCGTGCGGCGTGATGTTGAACTGCAGCTCGAGCGTGCGCGCCTGCCGCGCGGCGCCGCGGTTCATGCCGCGACCGTGCACCGTCGCCTTGTGAGCTGCAACAGAACATACAATAAAGACAATATAATTATATTATTTACAATGGTTTTACATTGTGGTCATCATCGATTACATTTCGGCTACCAACTAGTAATAGTTCCCCCCGAACCGATCCGGTCCGGCTCATCTTCGAACTCAAAAACTCTATTGACCTAAACTACTCTCATACCAAAATTCATGAAGATCGAAGCTACTTGTGATACTCAAGTTATTGTCGAACAAACATACAAAGATAGAAGCGCCAATACAAAGATACAAGCACCAGGCCTATCTACACTGGACCTCACCCGCTTCAATTGTTCAGTCAATCAAAATTAAGTCAAACAATTGTTATGCAATTCTTTCTTTGTCTTGTTATTAAAGGTATATACAAAAACATTATCAAGAAACGAACCTTTCAAATCAATCTCTGAGCGGAAGACGGCGGTGAGATGCTGTCCGGCACAGTCCCCCTCCTCGCAGAGATAGTGGTCGGTCCGGAAGTGGTGCGCCAGCGCCGAGTGCGACGCGTAGTACAGGTTCCGTCCGTCCGCGTCGCACAGGTGGCAGTAGAGGTGCTCCTTGCGCAGGTGACGGTACAGCTCGTCCGCGTCCATGAAGCGTTCCTCGCAGAACTCGCACAGGGGGTGGCCTCTGGAATGTGTTACCCACTTACTTAGTATTGAATAAATGAATGAACGAATGAATGAATGAATTTTTTATTAAACACACCAAACACATATACGTACAAAGAAAACAAACACAACTTAAAAATAGATGGCATAATGGGCGGCCTTATCGCTTAAAGCGATCTCTTCCAGGCAACCTTTGCATGAATCAGAAGTCTAGATAAGGTGGATTGATTACATAAATTTATTAAGTAATTCATTTATTTCACCAAAACATTATAAAAGGGGTTAAAGTATGAAATTGCCGTTTTATTGCAATAGGTTCTTTGAATTGACATAGAATCTTCATGGTTTGAGGTTTTCGAATGAAACTTTTTTCAAATGGTTTCTGTGATGTTCTTTTTTTAAAAAAAAGTGAAACATTTGAATATCGACTTTCAATTGTTTTTGTTATTCAATTTAGACAAGAAAGATGGATACTGCGAAAATTCGAGTGATTTTTGAATACGAGTTCCGACGCGGAACTAACGCGGCAGAAACAGCCCGCAATATCAATGCTGCGTTTGGAGAGGGGTCTACTAATGAACGCACCGTGCGATTTTGGTTTAAACGCTTTCGTGATGGAAATTTCGACTTAAAGAACGAGCCACGAGGAAGACCGCCCACACAGGTGAATAACGATGAATTAAGAGAGATAGTGGAAGCCGATCCTAGTCAAACTACCCAGGAATTAGCGGCATGCTTTAACGTTACCTTACCCACTTTATTGACTCACTTGCGTCAAATCAATAAAATAAAAAAATACGAAAAATGGGTGCTTCATGATTTGACTGATCTGCAGAAAGAAACGCGTGTTGAAACTTGTGTTGCCTTGTTGAACCGGTACAGAAATGAAGGAATATTGGATCGAATTGTAACATGTGATGAAAAGTGGATTCTTTATGATAACCGGAAAAGAAAAATGCAATGGCTGACCCCAGGTCAAATGCCACAACAGTGTCCTAAAGCAAAACTTACCAATAAAAAGGTAATGGTAACTGTTTGGTGGTCTCAGCATGGTGTTATTCACTATAGTTTTCTTCGATCTGGTCAAGCAATTACGGCAGATGTCTATTGTGCCGAACTCCGAAACATGTTGACAAAACTAGCAGTAAAACAGCCCCGACTCATGAATCGATCTTCACCATTATTGCTCCACGACAACGCGAGACCTCACACAGCACGAGAAACCATTTTGACCCTTCAGGAACTGCACTTAGAAACCATTCGTCATTCTCCGTATTCACCAGACCTTGCTCCAACGGACTACCATTTTTTTCGTGATTTGGACAATTATCTACGTGACAAGAAATTTTCTTCCCAGGAGGCAGTACAAAATGCTTTCACACAGTTTGTGCAGTCTAGATCGTCGGAGTTCTATCGCAAAGGCATGAATAACCTTCCCATTAGATGGCAGCAATGTATAGATAATAATGGCAACTATTTTGATTAAATAAATTTGTTAAAAATTTAAAAAATAAACAATTAATATTTTCAGTACAAATCGGCAATTTCATAATTTAACCCCTAATATAACATGACAGGCATGTTATAATATCACAAAAAAGTTGAAATAAAAAATTTAAATATTAAAAATCAAAAATTAAAACACAACACATTATCCATAATTTAGGGTTGTTATGTTTACTGAATGTTTGTGTTTCAATCACGCAAAAACTACTAAACCAATTATGATGAAAATTGATTAAAAATTTAGGCTAGTTTTTATCCTGAGACTTCCACGGATGAACCCGAGGGTGTTTCAAGTATCTTATAAATGATGATTAACAAGTGCATAAACTGTGTCCATGTCCTTGATTGTGACTTAAAGTATCAAACTTGATAGACAGAAATAATCAAACATTTTAAACATAGTAATTTGTTAGTAATGGATACCATCAAAGCGCCACGATTTTACTCGCGTAAGTCCCGATCCTGCGGGAATATCGGGATACAAATTCCAGTCGATATATGTATGATATGGTATGTTACTTGAATGGGGTCATAAAAATGACCCCATTCAAGTAACATACGAATATTTTAGCAAAGTATACCTGTGAGAAGTGTCATCCAAATCACCTTTTCGTCTGTGATGAGCTAATTCTTGACGAGTGTAGCACTTTCTTTCACTTGTGAAAATCTAGAAAAAATTCAATGGATATCTTAATTAAGTATTTTCGCAAAGTAACTGAAGCAGCGGATATGTATAATCAGCCAGTCATATCACAGATGTCTGATCATAATAACATTCGGAACAATATTTATTAGTTACTAGCTGCGCCCCGCGGTTTCACCCGCGTAAGGCCCGTTCCCGCCGGATTATCAAGATAAAAAGTATCCCTTGTGTTATTCCAAGTTTCATCCCAATCGATTCAGTACCTTTTCCGTGAAAGAGTAACAAAGTCACATACATACAAGCTTTCGTGTTTATAATATTAGAAAGATGTCTTGAAATTCTGTCAAATGACACTGGAGATGTCTAATTTAAAATAATAAAATAAAATAAAATTTTTACAAAGGTGCATTGTTGGTTCGAATACCGCTCAGTGTTGACTATGCATTGTTTTTTTTTTTTTGCACAGATCTTGAGTGGGAAAGGAACCACTCAAGATCGCATCTGATTATGGCTGAATAACCGATTGCAGATATAAAAAGGGAAAAATAACCTTTCAATTGTTTCTATGAATGCCCAGTGCAATGCACTTAAAATACAAATAGAATAATAAATGATTTTTACTAATATCTCACCTTCAAATGTTTGACACACAGATCACAGAAATGCCTCTCATGAACCTTCCTCATGTGGTCACTTAACATACTGAAGTGGCGGAATGGCGGTGCTTTCTCACAGATGCTGCAGCGATTCTCCAACAACCGTTCATATGCCTGAAGCATAAATATTAGATAATTAGTTAGATAAATTAAATTAAAACATATGTTTATTGTCATTGTGATAAAACTTTATAGAGAGTGATAAGTAAGATAATAATATTACAATTTTAAACTAAGTCTTCCTTTATTATAAGTGTCCACTAATAGCTAATATTTTTAATAATTTGATATGCACAATCATCGGTCTCAATCTTAACAGTAGATAATATCTTAATTTGCAACACCTTTACTGAGCACTTTGATAGTAAAGTTTAAACTAAGCAGTCTGACTGTACAGTTAAAATTGATGGTTTGTAGCCTAATAAAACATTTTATTTATAGGGTTGAATTCATGGCATCGAGTTTCATGTCAACCTTGAAAAAGCCAACTGTAAAGTTGCCGAAAGCTCGGCTTGTTTAAAACCATGAATAAAACACACTTCAATCCGATAAATGAAGTGTCTAAATAAGAAGAAATTATGGTTTGTAGCCTGCTTAATTTGCCTCATCATCTGCTACTCTCTACCTGGCCTATTCTGGCAGATACAGATGAGAGGTCTAAAGGAGGCCTTTGCCTTGCAGTGTCATAAAATAGTCAAAAAAAGTCCTTTAAAGATTGAAAAATACAAAATGAGCCTATAATAAAATTAAGAACCTGCTTACCTGCTTGATCTCCTCAGTGCAGAACCCTATCTTGAACTGCCTCTCAAACAGACGATCAGAAAAAACTCGATTACGAAGTTCCTTGTAAAGCTGTACCGTTTCTGTGAACACCACCTGTGAAGGTCATGTTTTTTCATGTGTAAAAAATATCTCTAATGCTTGTAATCAAATTATATGGGTACCTATTCGTGGTGTTTTTATTACTCTGATCAGAATTACATATTGCACAACATGAAGAAGAACATCTGTGACAACGTTGCTGAGGTTGTTTTGAATGAAATTCTGAAGTATTTAGATGGTATCATGCTGGACTTACCCTCGACAAATCCTGACGGCATATAGGACACTCATTCTGCAAGCACAGCACCCTCATACGGGTAGAACACTCAAAACATACGGGATGGTCACATTCTCCGATCGAATAGTACAAAACATTCTTGAAACATACTACGCAAGTATTTTCGTTTGCTTGTTCGGCCATGGTTCCTGGATAAATCGAGGTACTGAAAATATTGTAAAGAAAATGTTATCAGATATGATTTCTACAAGAGTTTCAAATGGATTTAGGATTTTACAGCACCTGCTAAAAGAGGACAAAAATTCCGAATTTTCGAGTTTTGGACTCAATGACAGATAGGCGGTGAACGGTGGCGGTGAATGAATGATAAAATTTACCACAGATAACTTCTTTTCAGATTTTTTATGGCCAATCCACGGACTTGTAAACTATAGGCCAATCGTTGTATATTATTATTCCTAGCCAATCGTGGTCAATGACGAAAATGGGGCACATACGTAGGTTTACCCTACAAAAAAAAATTAAAAGAATATGTTGTTTATGGTTTTGAATTTCAAGGTGTTGCCCTAGAAATCAAGAACAACCAATCTATAAACCGGTTCTTAAGAGTTTTGGCGGGAATGCGTTGAGGAGATGTGTTGCTAAGTTTTCATTTTTGTGAAACTTAGTTAAAATGCGTGTAAATTGTTTAACTTCGGGGGCATATTCATCACTTTAGTTTCGTGAAGGTGTACAAGTGAAAATAAAAGTGAAAATCGGTGCAAATCATGGACTTTAGCTTAGTGTTCTTTCCAAAGCTCCGTGAACAAACATTGTAAAATATGGCCTCCTTTTTACAATGATTCTCTTGACTTGACTCTATCTATGACGATTTGACTGTTTCGTTCGATGCAAATAACCTGCAAATATTGATAATACTTGACACTGGCAAATGTCCGAAAGGAAAAGCTATTTTAAAGAAGAAGAAGAATCTATAAACCCTTTAAAGTTTTAAATAGGTAGCAACTTTTTTATACGAGACTTTGTCCGTAAAGAAGTAAAAATGTGAAACAGTTTTCGTAAAACTATCTATTTTATTTATTCACCTATACTCAAAAAAAAAAAATTCTTTGAAAATTTTCCAACTTTGAAGCTCTTTTAAGTATTCTACTTGGTAACACTGTAAGTTAAACATCAAAAAAGACGGTTGCTGTTTGTGTGTTTGAAAATTTGAAATTGAAACAGCACAAAAATAATAAAACCCAGTTGAATTGATAATTCAGAATTACAATTACTGAGAAGAATTACTAGAATTGAGAAAAGAGTTCTTTCATCAATCTGTAGCAATATAAAATGTGGTGAACAGTTTTGTGATGCTTCTGAGAAGATTTGACTAAAAATGTATTTCCAGGTAAGTTTAATCAAAATAAATAAATATTCCGAAATAATATAAGAACCACTGCCCAAATGTGTAGCGTAATCACAATATTTTTAGATCGATAATACTCCTGAGCATATCCGACGAGCACGGAAGGCTGTACAACCTCGACAAGAATCTCCGAAAGAAGAATGCCCTCGACTTGTTCTGGCCCCTTTCTCGAAGCCTCCGCAAGTCGTCTTTGATAACGTTCTCATAGGATCTACTTGTGAGAGAAATCTTGAAGTCTTTAATCCTTTGAAACAATGTCAACAGGTCAGTTCTTATTAGATTTTCGTTAGACATAAGCAGTGATTTGTAAGTAGAGGGGAACAGGTCTTCCTCTTCCCCTCTACTTACAAATCAATGCAGTCAATATATCTTTCATGATAGATGATTAAAAGTGATTGCTGGGGTAATGGAAAATAAAAGATGACTTACTGTGCCAAACACAAATACTTATTTGGTTATCCATTCAGCTGTTATTGTGTGACTCACAAACAAACCTGTAAACTTTCACTTTATAAAATTAATTAGAGAGATAAATGGATTTTATTTTGCTAAACCTCAATTAATATAGGTACTTTAGATTATGTTGTTTGTAGTTTAACAGTTTTAATCACTTCAACAATAACTTAGCCAGTTTCAGTTCACTGCTGTACATAGGCCTCCCCACATACAACACCACAAATAGCTATCCAGACTTGTCCCATCCAATAACGCCACTAAGTAGGTTGATCATTTTAAAACTGATCGGACCCTGCATGGTATGCCAAAGGATGGCCATCAGTGAGGACAATATATATCATATATGTATAGTTTTCAGTTTGTGGCTCTGAGTAGGTTGGTCTTCCAACACTCAGGTTTTGCATTACATTGTCACCACTCAAGGACTTTTACTCCCCAGCAATTATCTGAAAATACCTACCTTTCTAAGAAACATCTCTTACTAGATGATTTTCAAAATTTCACAGTTAATCCTGGACAAAGCCCCACCTCCAGGCCTAGTCATACACTTGCCTGGAGAATGGCTAATGGTGGAACCTCAGACATGCTACTTTCTCACCATGACATGGACTCCGATGCAGCCGACGGCCATTCGGGAGACTTTGCGCTTTACTAACAATGGCATTGGAAGGTTTGACGTAATTGTTGTGTTGAAGAGTACTATGGTAAGTGTTCAGAACAATTTTATAATCATATTATCAGACACAGGAAGTCCACTGCAGAACATAGGCTTTCTGAATGATCAGTGTGTTGTATGCACTATGCATTGAGATAACATAATGTTAACTACCTTGACGGCCTAGCTGCACACGCACACAGGTCTTGTATAGTCATGGGTTAAGCTCGCTCGTTACGTCACCCTCACGGTGTTGGGAAACATCGCGATGAAACCCGTGTTTTAAAGTTATGTAGGTAAAGTACACACCTACATGGCTATGTACTAAAACTTCCAGCGAAACCTTTCACCTTTTAAATAGGTATTGCATGACTATTACTTACAAGTTACAAGTTTTTTCTATTGTTAGATAAATGATTTTCACATAGTATTGAAAACGAAATTTTCTTAAAAATTTCAGAACATTAAAGGTAAAGGAAAACAAATTAAAGGTTACAAGACTTCTCCCGGTAAAATGAAGACAAAAACTGGTGGCAAAAGATCCCCAGTTTCTGTTTACAAAAAGAAATCGGAGATAATTTACAACACAACTACAAAAGTGAAAAAATCTGTCAATGTGGTCCAATCAGCTCAATGTGAAAGAAAAGCATATCAGACCAATAAAGAAAATATAACGACCAATGACTATTCTATGGATTCCTATCGTGAATATCATAAAAACCCTTTCGATTCTCCTACAAACATTGACATGCAGTTTAACACCTCTGAGATATTTTCAAATATGAGAAGTACTAATATTTTACAAAATACTTATGACAAACCCTATAACGTTACTAACAATTTGGATGTACGACATAACATCCTAAAGCCTTCAAACAAACAAGTCAATGATAATACCGATATATTTGACAATCTCACTTTTACGCCTTTAAAACAGTCTAAAACTGATAAATTAGATAAAGGACCAAGAATCATTTTAAGTGTGAACTCTGACAGTGAATTTGACGATAGTCTAGACATGAAGACTTCAAATAAGGAAAACGAAACTCATTCAATCATAAGCGTCACATCAACTCAGCCACCAAATAAGTGGCTAACAGTAAATCAGCATTTTGAACATCATCTCGTCGAAACGCCACAGCTTCAGTTTAAAAAACACCCAAATACATCGTCACCAACTGAGTTTAACAGTCCGAATTTTTCTATCAATACAGATTTTTCGCGAATCAGTGAACTTTCGTTCATGCCTCAAAGATTTTCAACTGAACGGAAATGTTTTCCAGATATCCCAGATGACATTAAACTTAGTTCTGATACTTACACTAAAGACTCCCCAAATACTCCCGTAGAACGTGCTTACCTAGGGAACGAAAAACCTCCTCATTTCTTTAATAGAGAACAACCAAAGTTTTGCCGCCAATCCCTGTTTAGAGAATACCAGTTACAGAAAGAGGCCTCTGAGAAAAATTACCTAAATCATTACGACCAAAACGTTTGGCAAAATGAACCCCGATTTGATAGATCTCCTCCTCGCTCAATGGAAGAGCCCCCTCTTCAATCTATTCCCGAAGAAAGCACACAGTTCTCTGAAACTCAAATTCTGGATAGAACTGATAGAGTGACGAACACCTTCACGATTGATCGCACTTTTGATAAAAGTTATGATCGTCGTAAGCAAACGTGGTCTAAAAAATCAATTAAAGCCGAACCTGAACTGTGGAAAATTCCTGTGTCTCAACCCAAAAAGTCATTAAAGCCGAAAAGTAAAGAATCCATCGGATCAAAGATAGCAAATACTACATTCGATGCTAATAAAACAAATCAAAACATAACTCTGAATCAGTTTGGAAACGTGTATTCTCAATCTTCCACTGTTGATCCGTTTTCGTCTACAACTTATTTTTATGATGAAGAAGCAGTCGATAAGTTCGAAAAGGAGTTCAAAAGATGGTTAAATTGTGTATTGACTCCACCCGCCGATCTGGATAGCAACGTGGAAATGAAAATTGATGTTGGAAAAGCCTGGATTGAAAATCGGAATAAAGAAGTTCCATTAGCTCCTACTAAAGAGCAAGTTTCAAGCATGTACCATAACAGCCATAGACTGGAAAGTCTTCGCAGGTCAGCAAGAAGCCTTTTGATCAGTCCCGAAATCGCTCTAGTCTTCCAGAAACTAAACGCGCAAATCGAAAAGAAATTAATAGCGATTCGAACTGACAGAAATCTCCACTTAGATGTGGGTTTGCAGAAGGTCATAATGGAGCTGCTTTTGTCGTATAACCCTCTGTGGCTCCGTATTGGCCTAGAAGTGATATATGGCTTGGTCTTACCTTTGAAATCTAACAGTGATATTGATGGGTTAACAACCTTTATTATTCAAAGAATGTTTAAAAACCCACACTTGAAAAATAAACATTCTAAATCAAGCGCTCCTAACATGCTATTACCCGCGTACATGGAGGCTATTAAAAAGTTTACATTGAAAAAGTTTTTCATGTTAGTGTTCTTTTTAGACCAAGCTAAACAGAAGAAAATAATATCACACGACCCTTGTCTCTTCTGCCGCAACGCCACATGTAAAGAAAGTAAAGAAATAATAATAAGATTCACAAGAGAATTGATTGCTGGGATTGGTGACATCACCAGACATCTTAGGCCTTTGGGATATGTAGTGAGCCATAAACAGTCGTTTTTAGACGAATATAAATACGCCGTTCAAAATATCGCCCTGGATATAAGAGATGGAGTGAGATTGACGAAAGTAATGGAGATCATTTTGATGAAGAATGGCCTTTTGAATCAACTCCGAACGCCTCCCATATCTCGTCTTCAGAAAATACACAACGTGCAAGTCGCGTTTAACGCTCTTAAAGAGGCAAACTTTGTTATTGTTGGTGATATTGCTGCGGCAGATATCGCAGACGGTCACAGGGAAAAAACGCTATCTCTGTTATGGCAACTGATTCACGTATTTAGAGCTCCTCTGTTTGAGAAAGCTGCGAACGTAATACAGATATGGTGGAGAAAGAAGTACGAAGTTATTGCCGAAAAACGCAAAGAAGAAGAAAGAGTGCGCCAGAAACTTAACAATGCTGCCAGTACCATACAATATTGGTGGCGAAATATCCAATATAATCGTCAAGTTGAATTGCAAATGCAGACCGTAACTCGCGCTACTATTGTAGTTCAAAAGTACTGTAGAATGTGGCTGTGTAGAACTCGCCTACGTAAAATGAAATACAGCGTTCTCAAAATAGAAGAATGGTTCACTTCTATCAAAATGATTAGAAAGGCGAAAGATACTTTGCAGAAGCTAAGGCAGGAAAGAGAGGAACTCCGACGTAAGTCCGCTGTAGTTATTCAAAGTCAAATTAGGCGTTGGCTGTGTAAGAGACAGTATACAAGGACTGTTAATAAAATAGTTAAAGTTCAAAGCTATATCCGTAAATATCTTGTAAGAAATCGTTATTTACAGTTAAAGAAAACAGCCACTACTATTCAACAAATTTATAGAGGAAAACTTATTATGAGGCGCGAAATGAGTAGTTTTGCTAAACAAAAACAAAGTGCGATTATATTACAGAGTCAATATAGGATGTTGAGGCAACGTAGGTACTACTTAAAAATCAAAAATTCTATTCTGATTCTAGAGAAACGTTACCAAGCGATTATTCAAATGCGGAAAGAGCGTAATAAATACTTAACATTGAAAAGAAATGCAATTAAAATCCAATCTTACTATAGACGCTATCTTTGTCAGAAAGAATATACGAGACAGAAAAACTCTATCATTTACTTACAAAAGAAATTTAAAGCACACTTACTAATGAAAAGAGAACAATCGCAATTCAATAAAATAAGAAACGCAGTTATCGTTCTACAGAAACACGTTAGGACATATTTAATAATGAAGAAACAAATAAATATTTACAACACTCAGCGCAAATCTGCGATATTAATTCAGCAATATTATCGAGCGTATTTAGTAGGAAAATCAAACAGAGATTCCTACTTAACATTAAGAAAAGCAATAGTTGCATTGCAAAGACGGTACAGAGGTTTGATTTTAATGAGAAAAGACCGGACAGCCTTCTTGACGTTAAAGAAAGCATCATTAATTTTACAAAGGCAATATAGAGCTCAAATAGAAATGCGGAAGTGTAGACAATCCTTCCAAAAACTTAGAGACGCAACTTTATCGGTCCAGAGAAAATATCGAGCATTAATCTTGATGCGCCAAGAAAGATCTCGTTACTTGACACTAAAATCGTCATGTGTTTTAATTCAGAATGAATACAGAGCTCATGTTCAGGGTAAGAGAGAGAGGGCTAAGTATTTGAGACTGAAAGAAGCTGTTGTTAAACTACAAAAGTGGTTCCGGAACTATAGAACTACTAAACAAATTCAACAGCAGTATAGACAGAGTAAACAAGCATGTACTACCATTCAGACCTATTACCGAGCTTACATTATTGGACGAAAACAGAGACGCGAATTCATAAGAATCAAAACTGCCACAATTACCATACAAAGATTTTACAGATCCTATATTGAAACAAGAATTATCAGGCGACAGTTCATACAAATCAAGACAAGTACGATCAAAATACAACGATACTACAGGTCGTATTTGGAAACTAAAAAACAGAAGAACGCGTATTTGAGAATGAAATCCGCAGTATCTTGTATAGAGAATTATTATAAACGGTATAAAGACTACCAAAATACTAGACAACATTACATAAAGTTAAGACAAATGGTTATAAATGTACAGAGAAGATATCGAGGTACAGTTGCTATGAAAATGAAGAGAACGGAATATTTGAAATTAAAAGACTCGGTGAACAAAATTCAACAGAGGTTCAGAGCTTTACTTGCGATGAGGAAGGAAAGACAATCATATCTAAAGTTGCGTTCTGCTGTTCTAGCAGTCCAGAGACGATACAGAGCACATCATCTTATGAAACGCGAACGGCAGGATTATCTAAAAACATTCCAAGCTTGCGTGACCTTGCAAAGGTTCTATAGGGCATGTGCTATTGCCGCGAGGCAACGACAGGAGTTCCTTACTCTGAAAAATTCGGCTATTGTTGTTCAGAGACGATATAGAGCAAATCTATCTATGAAGAGAGAAAGAAACTCTTATTTAACAATGCAGAAAGCCGCTATTTGTATTCAAACCCGCTTTAGATCTTACAAACTTATGTTAAAACACAGACATGAATATTTAACCATTGTTAAGTCGTGTAAAGTAATTCAAAACGCATACAGGGCTTACGCAATAGGCAGGGAACAACGAGGGCAATATCTTAAGTTAAAATCTGCGGTGATCATTATTCAAACTCGATATAGAATGATGATACAAACAAGAACAATTCGATCCAATTATCTAACGTTAAAAAAGAATGTTATTAATACTCAACGCCGATTCAGAGCTAATATGCAAGCAAATCGATGTCGAAAACAGTACTTAGAAACCAGGAGTAAAGTTGTAACCATACAGTCTCTAATTCGAATGTACATTTGTCGTCAACGGTACATCAAACTCCGTGATGCAACTATAAAAATACAAACACACTATCGTTTATATAGTCTAACACTACAACAAAGGCAAAACTACCTGCAAACCAGGAGTTTCATTATCAAAATACAAAGCTATATTCGAACCTTCATTCATAGAAGGCGTTACTTGAAACTACGCGCTTCAGTACTGGTTATCCAAGCCGTATTTAGACTCAACAGACATAGAGCTCTTGTCAAAAAACAAAAGGAAGCAGCAGCTATATGCATACAGAAGAATTACCGACGATATATTTCCCAAAAGTTGTATCAAACTTTCCTGAAAAAGATAACATTCGTCCAGCAGAAGTGGCGTGGATTGTTGTTGACTCGTTTGGCTAGATGCGAGTTCTTGCAGAAGAAACGAACTATTATTAAGTTACAGTCAGTTGCTAGAGGGTATTTAGTAAGAAAAGATATCCAGATGAAAAAGGAAGAGATTGATAGACTAAGAACAGAAAGAAGGCAAAATTGGGCTGCTTCTAAAATACAGGTATGTAATAGGGTATAAGCTGGTGATATAAGTTTTCCTAAATATCGTAACTTTTTAAAGGTTTCCACAATTTTAACATATTATGATAAGTGACGATTGACGATGCAGTCTTTAGATTAAGCTTGATCACCAGTTACTCGTCTTGGTTACAAGTAGGTATTGGTCCCTGTATCTTATTGACCGAACGAGCGAAGCGAATGCGGTCCAGTGGAGACGGGCCTGGCGCTTGTATCTTTGTATGTTTGTTCGACGACAACTTGAGTATCGTAGCTCCGATCTTCATGAATTTTGGTATACGCGTAGTTTAGGTCAATAGAATTTATGAGTTCGAAGATGCAGGGAACAACGCATCGATGAGTTCGAAGATGACCCGGATCGGAAGGGGGATTGGGGAGATAGGGGGTCGTGAGGTCTCAGTTCGGGGCGAACTCCTAGTCTTACTAATATTTTAAACGCGAAAGTTTGTACGTATGTATGCGACTTGTTACTTCACGCAAAAACTACTAAACCGTTGTAGTTGAATGAAAATAGGTAGCTGGGGACCTAAAATAACACATAGGCTACTTTTTATCCCGATATTCCGGCGGAATCGGGACCTACGCGGGTGAAACCGCGGGGCGCAGCTAGTATTTTATATTGTGTTCATGATTAGAACTGCTGAACCGTTTTTGGATTTTTCGTTTTGAATCTGGTTTTCACTAAGCTATAGTACAAGATGTAACAGGTAAGCCCTTTTAATCCGAAAGGGGGTTGTTCTAGACGTCTAGGCGAACAACTTTTGTTCTACGACTTTTGAAAATTCGAACTTTTTTTTTGAAAATTTTGAGTTTATGTTTCACTGGAAAAACAGCTGTTTTTGAAAATAAAGGTAATTGAAGGTTTGATTGTAGTAGCCCAAACTAAATGAAAGAACAACATAAGGTCAATGACCTCGAACTCTAAGAAACAGCTGATTTTCAAGTAAACTTTACATCCAAATTTTTCAAAAAGTACTTCGAATTTTCAAAAGTCGTAGAACAAAAGTTGTTCGCCTAAACGTCTAGAACAACCCCCTTTCGGATTAAAAGGGCTTACCCGTTACATCTTGTATAGTTAAGTACTACAATCTTGTCTTCTATTTTCGTAATGTTCAATTGAAATGAAACTCACTATTCGGTTTTAATCGCGTTGTTATTTAGTTACTATTTTTTACTAGCTAGTTTGTTAAAATATATTTTAGGCTTTATTCCGAGGCCATAAGGCTCGAGTCGCGACAGCAGACGACAAGCGCGTAGCGGACCTGCGCCGGCGTTGGCGCGAAGGGGCGTTGGAATCGACGCAGGAGTCGATGAAGGAACGCAACGAAGAAGTTTTGGAAGTCCTATATAATATGATCGATATTCCATCTATTATTCGGGCGTTTAGATCTCTGGGTTAGTAATTATATAATAATTAGTATTAATATTGTACGACCTTACACACCCGACAGGACTTAACCTGACACCCCTTACAGCACTTTTACTTGTTTACAATTCCGATGTAATGCGTCTACCGCCTTTTTCCTTTAACTAAATACGATTTTAAACTAACATTGTTGTTTCACTACAAAATATTATAATTTATTGAAACAAGCATCAAATAATCTCAATAACAAATCTCAAGTGAAGTTTTAAAGATGAATTTTTTCTTTAAAATATTTCTAATTTTTGTATGCCTTGAGAAATAAAAACAAATTACGAAATTTTAGGAAAAAGAGCGACATCTCTTGGCGAATGTGTTAACTGTAAAGTTATCCATTAGTACAGGTAAATCACTGGAAAGTGATTCTGTAGATGGCGTCTTTATAGAAGCTTAGTCGAAAAATAGTAGACAGACATACTCGGAATGGGAATCGTGTGGCCTAGTTGGTTAAGGGGGCTGCAGTACTGACGCAGAAACGCGATTCAATCTCGTCGCGATTGAATTTTCGAAGATGAATTTTTTCATTAAAATATTTCTAACAAATCTCGATTGAAACAATTAAAATTGTTGTATTCACCTCATTCAGTTGCAAAGAAATTGCCATTGCACTTGAAACTTGCGACTGTAACTGTCAAGTTGTATATCCATAATCGCAAAAATCAGTACTTCCAATTGTTTCAATCGAGATTTGTTAGCAACATAGTTACATAATCAGCCATAAAATTAATGCTATCAATTACAGAGCTTCTAACCGAAGTGTTCCCAATGATGTACAACAACAACGCGTCCAAGATAGTGAGACAAGTGTACCTCTACATGTCGGTCACTAACCGCTCGATATCCAGTATTGAGGTGCTGAGTTCTGCGGCCGCAGTGCTTGTCAACTTGACTAGGTACAAGATCACCGGACCTAAGATATACGAGGTGAGATGTACTGTTGAATTTTCAGCCTATTAAAGCCTATTATTGGAGTTATGGCGGGAACGCGGTTAGGAGATGTGTTGCTAAATTTACATTTTTGTTAAACCTAGTTCAAATGCGTGTAAATTGTTTAATTTCGGGGGCATATTATTCAGTTTAGTTTCGTGAAAGTGTACAAGTTTAAATTAAAGTGAAAATCGGTGCAAAACATGGACTTTAGCGTTGTCTCGAAAGCTCCGTGAAGAAACGTTGTAAAAAATGGCCCCCGTTTAACAATGATTCCCTCGACTTGACTTTAACTATGACGACTTGACTGTTTCGATGCAATGCAAATAACTTCCCTTGACACTGGCTAATGTCCAAATGGAATAAGCCATATAAACGAAGAAGAAAAAGAAAGCCTATTATTAGCTATTATTATTAGCCTATGAAAGTCGTAGCCTATTTAAATTACGAAACTAGTGTCATGCATTTATAGAGCCAATTTGACAAAAGCAGTCTCGCAGCGGTCACTGAAAGCAATTTTATCAAATAGATAAATAGTATCGCTGTTTCTACGCATTTTTATTTTGTGAAAATAACTATATATTGCATGGTATTGATTTCGGAATGAAATCCCGCGTTATAGATCTTGTAGGTAAAAGTTTTAAGTTAAATTTTTTAACTGTGTGTTTCCACAATTAGCTCTACAACTGGGCCTTTTTGCGTGACTTTAAACCGTGGTTTTCCTCACGATGTTTTCCTTCACCGTAAGAGCGATGTTAATAGCGCACATACTTTTTTATTTAAAAAAAGTTATTGGTGCGCGGTCAGACAACCACGACCTCCGGAATGAAAGTCGGGGTATCTACCGCTAGGACATCACCGCTCTAATTCAAGCCTTATTTACATTACGAAACTAGTGTCATGCATTATAGAGTCAATTAGCCAAAAGCCGTCTCGCAGCGGTCACTGAAAGCAATTTTATAATATAATAATACCAGCTTATACATTATAAGAAAATAAATTAATATATTGCTAAAGAGTAACTATAGCGGCCCCTGTACTAAGCAATGCTTGTATCGCAGGCGACAAAATACAGAGAATACAAGACAAAATATCCTCGGGCGTAGTAAGGTATTATATTTTATGGTATTATACAATATTTAACAGTTTAAAGCAGATTAGGAGTGGTTAATATATGTGTGTGAATGTGTAGGTTTGTGTGAACAGCAGGGATAACCCAGCTCACCCCAACGTCAAATAGATGAACTACTCATTTTTTATAAATAACCTTAAATTGCATGCCACTAGTTTCGAAAAGTAAATCCCGCTATATTGTAAGTAAAAATAAACGTCACACGCTCTTCCCAGTGGGAGTATTGAAATTATATTATTGATAACTAGCTGCGCCCCGCGGTTTCACCAGCGTAAGTCCCGTTCCCGCGGGAATATCAGGATAAAAAGTAGCCTATACTTACTTAGTGACATAATAGGTTTTAACTTCTTTGCCTACCTACCTGTATAATGGTTTTGCTCATATTTTGATAATTTAATCTTTATTTTTCCACAGAGGGATCGTGTTCCGCCTATTTTAAAATTCATGTGGAGATTCAGTAACAGTGAAAGTCATTTATTCTGCATTCTCTGCACTTACATCTGGCTTTTCTCCAAATATGACAATATCAGAGAGGTAAGTTCTTTAAATCGTAGTTTTTTCAGTAAATTTTTAAATTGTGGGTCTAGTAAGTTCTGCTACATTAAAATCCTATTTTACGACACTTCGTCACGCGGGCGTGGCGACGTAAAATGAGTCGTCTATTTTCTATGGCATATCATAATTACGCAACTCACAACTCAAAAATATACGCTGGTCTAGTCATACCCTATGGGACTGTGTCTTTGCCGTATGGAGACACGTTCATAGAGACTGTATAGAAACAAGTGGCTCGGCGATAATATCGCCGCGATTCTAACGCTCGTGGAGAAGGTCCCTTAAGCTCCAGATAAGTCGGCAGCATTGTAAAAATCATCTTTTTTGTTCTTATTCTAGGATCTAACACAGTACTTACAAACCCAAGAAAACCATAAAATGCTAAAATCGATAAAGGGCAACGTCGACAGAATGAAGAGGATGGCTAAAAATTCCCGGAACAAATTTTCAACGCCGCAAACCTGCAAGATTGTGTCGCACACCAACCATTCTATGAACTTGAGTATGTGTAGTAATTCGAGTAATTCTAGCGTTGTCTTACCTTCGTTAGAACCAGATTTTGGTATAATAAGAGTTGACAAACCGAGGTATTTCGAAGATCCTCAACAAGCTATAAATTGTTTGTTCCAAGCTTATAATTTGTAATTAAATTAAGCTTGAAATAACGATTATTGAGTAGTTGGTCCCGGTTGTTATCTTTGATAGCAGTCGTTAGATTTATTCTAGTTTGCGCGATGTTGAATAGAAATGAAACTCATTTTCCGGTTTAAATCGCGTTATGTCAATGCCATTCCTACGTTTCGGAGACTTTACAGACTCCTTCCTCAGGGAAGACTAAGATGAAACGAATAAGATGTAATTTGACATTTTTATTGTTTTTAAAAGTTATTATAAAATCTACCGTCTTAATTTTGTCTTAGGTTTTCGCGATTTTGCATAATAAAACACAATACTTACCAGGTTACTTACTCGCATTTTATTTAATCACGGCTGACCTTGAAAAAGCTAACTGTAAAGTTAGCGATAGATCGGTACTTTTGTAATAAAGTCTTTATTAAATAAAAGCGTGTTTAATCCGGTGAATGTGTTCCGTGTTTAATCCGGTGAATGTTCTACCGTGTTATACGGAAAATGAGTTTCTTTTCAGCAGTCGTTAGGTCAAGTTAGAGGCCTTAGGGCGACCTGTAAACTCTAACACTAGGTGAGTCACACCACTACACCAAAAGAAGATGATTTGTAAATTGATTTCGGCGGGACTGGACAAGAATATGCCGCCCAAAACTCCGAACATACCTATTCGATCGCAGTGTTCTAATTTGGGCGGTATATATCGCTATTGTGTTTTTATATTTTAATTTTAAACCTAGTTAATTAATTTGCTAATAAAATAAATTGTTTGTGATAATAAAATACAAAATTTTGGATTGGATTGGCAACATGGATTGAACTGACATTTTCCTAAGGATTAGATTAGTTTAGATTTATTGTACCAAATTATACATAATACAGTACCTACATAAACTAAAACTTATAGCTAATTTTAATATTGAATCCAGTAAACATGTTGTGAGTAATTTGAGCGCTGGTTAGCACTTCAGCCTTTTCGTACCAGAGCGCTTTCAGTACAAAACGCTGAAGTGCTAACCAGCGATCTGGTACGCTGAAAATGTGCACTTCCAGACGACCATTAATCAAATAGAAGTTGCCTTTAAATGGTTTTAAATAACATTAAGACATAATTTACTTAAAATCTAAAGTGTAATCTTATTTTGAATGTTAGTCATATAATTTTAGTTCATTTAGGCTTGATTCTACAAAACTAGAATAAGAATGGATAACAACTCCGTATAAATCGTCATATTTTAGATTTAACAACTCTAGAATCTTACGAACAAACGACGATTTCTGCGTAGAATTACTATTCGTTACCTTATTCCTGATTGGTTTTGATTGGAATTGGATCTTACTCAGTAATCATGTGGTCAACAGACTTACAAACCTTTGCTGAAACATATTACATTTTTCCAAAAAATGTACAGTTTACGTCCGAAAACATTTTTAACATTTTTAAACACGGCAAATTTGAGGGCTACGCTAATTTTAAGAATTAGAGTAGCCCTCAAATTTAACGTGGTCTAGATAGTATGACATTTTTTGAGTGCTGCTTTGTTTCAGTGGCTCTCATACTTGTGAGTAGCTTTTCAGTCGTAAAATTAATTAGGCGTTAAACTTACCCTACTTGCCGATTTGTTTAACATTAGGTATTTAACCCTAGAGTAAGACACAATTTTGACACAAAAATGTATGCATCAGTATAACACCATGTAAACAATCCCAGCTAGAAGCAAGCGGGCCTTATTATTTATGTAGTAAGTAAATGTAGTTTGTTTCGAGAAAGTTAAATAAATATTTTCCCTTTCTATTCATAAGGTGATTGGACATAACTTAATTTTAAATTTTCTTTGTTTTCGCGATGTTGTTGAATTGAAATGAAACTCATTTTCCAGTTATGATCGCGTTGATTTTATTATTTTTAGCATTGCTGCAATGCCAAAATGGCAGGAGAACGGCATTGTAACAAAACGGTAAAATGAGTTTTATTTCAGTAAGTAATTTTATTTTCTTGATGGTATTGCTAATGGTTGAATTATAATATAATGTAATTTCCAATGTATACTTAGTTATGTTAATTATGTAACTTTTATGTGTGCCTTAGCACCATGAGTGTTAATAAATTTTTTTTTTTTAAAAGTGTATCTTTTAATGGGTCCATAAATCTTGAGTCTTTAATCACAAACGTTATGATTACGGAAATTTAACGTTTACACTATCGTCTATAAATGTGAAGGTTTGTATGTAAGTAAACGGTATGTTGGTCACTCCACGCAAAAACTGCAGAACCGATTGCGATAAAACTTGGTGTTCTATGGAGCACAGGCTACATTTAACACCATATTCCTAATTTCCCACGGGATCTGTTAAAAAATGAATCATGTTCAGGAGTGAATAGTGTTCCGTGATCGTTTTGCTTGCACATTTCTCGGGTTTTTATTACCTCAAGAGTAGCGTCACTTGCGTATGAGCACGAGCCGTGCTCATCAACTGCAACTTGTATTGTAAGTTTCAGATTTGTACAATGGAAACGAGTAATTCTAAATTCGCCGGAAGTAGGTAATAGGTGTTTATATTTTATTTAAGTTGCCGTTGCCGTTTTAAACAACCATAGACAACTATCACCATAATGCACCATACAGGACCATACATCACAGCCATACATAGACTAAACATGGCTGTCAAACACTCAGCTGTTGGAATGAGTCTGTCTGGAGTCTTGGCGGGAACTCGTTGAGGAGATGTGGTGCTAAATTTTCATTTTTGTGAAACCTAGTGCATATGCGTGCAAATTGTTTAATTTCGGGGGCATATTAATCAATTTAGTTTCGTGAAGGTGTACAAGTGGAATGAAAGTGAAAATCGGTGCAAAACATTGACTTAATGTTGTCTCCAAGGCTCCGTGAAGATTGTTTGTAAATGGCCGCCGTGTTTACAAATGATTCCCTAGACTTGACTTTAACTATGACGACTTGACTGTTTCGATGCAAATAACTTGCTTATATTAAAATACATGACACTGGCTAATTTCCTAATGGCCATAATCGGTTCACAACCGATAAGAAAAAAAAAAATGAGTCTGTCTAGGGTCTTTGGTCTTCATTCATTCATTTTAATATTTTGATTTGTTTGAGTCACTGTGTTCCAGAAGAGTTATTTTTTTATATCAAAAACCTCAGAAAAACAGTATTCTGTGAAATGGAGGAATTATTATATTATTTTCTTTTGATATTGACTCTTCTTCCGGTGTCATTATTCTTCAACTTATGGGCCGGTATTGGCTGGGAATTGTTTGTAAACAACTGAAGTGAGACAAGAAGTTTGGTTTATAGACGACCAAGAGCAGCAGCAGCAGACAAATGATGTGATTAAGTTGATGAAATAGGACTACAAGGATATTCATTAACTAGAAAAAGAAAAGCAATTAAATTGTGATGTTCATCTGAACCAGCAATTATTCTGATACGAAGTCTTCAAGATTTTACTTGCTGACACCCGCGTAAGTCCTGATCTCCAACTATCTGCATATCAAGTGTCATTGTAATGGGTCCATTAGTTTTTGGCTGAAGGAGCAACAAACACACTTACATCTACTTATACCTACACAAAGTTCCACATAATGTCACATAATTTATAATACTAGGAGTTCGCCCCCGACTGAGACCTCACAACCCCCTATCTCCTCAACCTCCCTAACAATTTGGCTCATCTTTGAACTCAAATTCTTTTGACCTAAACTACATGCATACCAAAATTCATGAAGATCAGAGCTACGATACTAAAGTTATCGTCGAACAAAGATACAAGCGCCAGGCCTGTCTATACAATTAAATTGGTTAGGAAATGAATTTCAGGAATAAATTATTTAAAATAAAATCATATTTATTATAAACTCTTTTATTTTATATTAACATTGATTATATTACACAATAAATAATATCACATTTAATTCATAGCTATTCCGTGTAAACAATTACAAAACATTTTATTATAAATAACTTAATTTCTGATTCATAAGTCTATTATCTTATCAGTAAGTAATCATATAAAATTGTTGTAGAGCTGGCATTTCTATACATTGATATTATCTAGGTTCCTATAGTCATTAATGTAATATAACATAAAATGTAACAAGTAATAATAATGGTCTAAGTACTTAAAAACTATATTTTGGTTCAAATTAATATTGAACTAATGGGTAAATACAGAAAACCCACTCAAAATTTGAGTTCTACTTAAACCATTCAGCAGCGCTCAAACTCACAAATTTCCATACTCTTTTTTAATTTAGAAGCTACTTAATTATTTAAGTAGGTACTCCTTAAATTTTAGGTGGCATTTCTGTATTTGGCTGTTAGTTCAGCTAATGTTAAGGGTTTTCCTATATTATTTGGGAGAATGTTACAGAGATTTCAGACCTAATAGGTATTCAAGATGGTGGTAGTGAAGTACATCGTTTTCCTATCACTTTTAGGAATCCACAAATCTACAGCACATTTTAAGAGAACATGTTAATGAGTTTTAGTTTTTTTTTTGCTATGAATACAGTGGATATAGCCACTAAGTCAAAAGCTAGTTTAAATTTAGTCTTATTATTTTGCTATTATATTTCACTAGAGAGTATAAGTTCTTCCATGCCCATGTGTGCTCGGTGTCTCCAAATGCGATATCTCGCGATGTCCTTGCGAGTAACCATTCCCACAACCTGATAAAATAAATTAGAATACAGTGTTGCTGCTAATGATGATGATAAGTATAGGTGAAATATACTGTTCGAATCCACATATTTGTTAAGCATCAGCAGATTGGACAAATTTTCGGTACACATTGGCTTGCTCCCGCTAACGTGTGGACTCTGCGTAGCCTGCCGTAATCCTTTCATGTGAACCGAAACTATTGTTGTATTTTATAAATTTGTTGGGGTGTCCACTGTCGCCCTGACTACATTTTATTTAATTTCAACAAATGAGCATTATTTTCTAGCTGTGCCTGCGACTCCGTCCGCGTGGCCTCCTTGCTAAAACCAGAATCAGGAGTTATATTATGTGTTATTGTAAGTCAACCATAAAAGATTTCCCGTTTTTATAACATTTCTCTTCACTGCTCCGTTCCTATTGATTGTAGCGTGATGAAAAGTGCCCAGGAGTATGAAGTATAATTGTACCAAGTTTTGTTAAAATCCAACCAGTAGTTTTTGATTCTATAACGAACATACAGACAGACAGACAAAAAATTTACTGTTTACATTTTTGGCATCAGTATCGATTACTAATCACCCCCCCTGATAGTTATTTTCAAATTTTATTCAATGTACAGGGCTGCGTTCGTAAACGTCGTCGGACGACGCTCGGTGACATAGAACGCGTTCGAAAACCACCCGGGTGATCACCCGACGATCAGTAATGGCCGTTCGTAAACGTCGCCCGACGACGCACCGGTCGCCCCACGAAATTGGTGGACGAAAATCGTCCTGACGTTTATTTGACAGTTGACACGTCTTGTTTGTTTACATTTTATAAGAAAACCGTTCAAAATGGACCAGGCATGTTCCACAGATAACACATTTTGCACTTCAAACAACTATTACTAAATAAAGAAATATATATTATTGAATAGATTAACGTGATCTAAGCCATAGTGTTAGTATTTTCGTTTTATTTTCGCTAAATTAAAAGATATTGTATGTTAAAGTTTCACAGTTACCAAAAATTACGTCAAATCGATTGTGACAGTAACAGTTACGCAGTGTCGTTCGTAAACGTCCGATGACGAACGTTCGCGCGCCTTGGAGTGATGATCCGTCGTCGGACGAGCTTTACGAACGCAGCCCAGAATTGACCTCTCTACAGATTTATTATAAATAATAGATTAAACCAAACGTTATGTTAGGTTACCTCGTTAACATCGTTGACAATGGGCAGATGTCTCAGGCCGAGCGCGCGGAACAGCCGGAAGAGGCGCGGCAAGGAGGCGCGGTGCGGGAGCGTGTACGGTGATGGGTTCATGAACGGACGCAGGTCTATTGTGCAGGTCTTCTCCCAGTCTTGGATTTCCAGCTGTTATTGATCACAATAAATAAACAATTCGTAAAAAAAAATTGCTCAAGGCATATCTACTACAGAGTCGCGAGTTCAAATCTCTACGCGAGGGAATTTTAGAGGATGAATTTTTCCTTTGAAATATTTCTAGTAAATAAACATTATCGACGACCGGTCGCACTGAACGAACGCCTAGCTAGTCGCTCGCTTAGCGCTCAATGCGACCGGTCGATAATATTCTAGACCGGTAGGCCTCGCTAGGTGGCTCGCTAGGCGCTAAGCCACCCTCGGACATGTAGCCAGTGCGGACGTAGCTTAAAGCTTTAAACCCATTAGGCGACAATTGTCACAGTCTCGTGTCATAAAAAAGTCTAATGAAAGCAAATAAATGAAACTCCTTAACGGGGAAACTACTGAACCGATTGCAATTAAACTTGGTATGCAGATAGCTAAAGATTAACTTTTTATTGGGATATTCTTACAGAATTAGAACTTACGCGGGGCGCAGCTAGTACAATACCTTTGTATTTGTATGTCGGGCTGGTCTCCGCAAGTCGAAGTCTGAGCGCCTATTTTGCGTCCGGGTGGGATTTAAGCTCAATCGAGCCAACCCAACTCCCCGAGGAAAGCCAAAAGACGCTTTATGTTACCTTGTCAATAGAGGGATATCTCGGATACTCCTTCCTAAACATGTTCATGTCGACGTTGTAGTCGGACCACGTGGTGTTGGCGTTCTCGTTGTAGATCTGGTGCTGGATCAACACGATCAGCTGCGAGCGCAGGATCATGCCGCGCAGACGTTTATATGTTGTCACTTCGCTCTGTTGAACAACCGTATATTTACTATTTATTATTAAAATAATAAAAAATAAATATTAAAATAAATAACAATTCTGTAAAGTATAATTTTAGTATGATTTTGTCATCTATACTTATATTATAAAGCTGATTAAGAGTTTGTTTGATTGTTTGTTTGGTTGAATGCGCTAATCTCAGGAAATTATGTGTGATAGTCCATTTTTGTGTTTGATAGTCCATTTATCGAGGAAGGTTATAGGCTACTTTTGATCCCGATATTCTTACGGGGTCGGGACTTACGAGGGTAAATCTCGCGGGATGCAGCTATAAAAACGAAAGTCGTGTTAGTTAACGCTATTTAAATATCTCAAGAACGGCGGAACCGATAGGAATGAAATTTTGTACAGGGTTAGTATAGGGGTATAAATACGATATAGGGTACTTTAAATGATCGTACGGGTTCAACAGGAACGATCGCACCAATTAGAATGAAATTTGTTACAGGGTTAGTTTATTTGGACAAGCACACAACCATACAAAATGTGTATCTAACACAACCAACTTAAAATCAAAAACAAACATAGATAACAAAAGTGGAAAAAGGTAGGTCTGCTGAATGTTACTTACATCATCAGAAAGCGGTGGATCGACAACCGGGAACCCATTGTACGACACGAGCTTCAACAACTCGACGATGTGTCCGACATTCTCGACCGTTCGCAGCGTGAACACGGGGTGTGACATGACCTCGGACGCGTAGATGTTGTGAGTGAGTGGGGGCGGCTCCCACGGGAGGAGCGGGACGCCGGCTAGCTGGATGTGGATGTCGTAGATACCCTGGATTGAAACAATACGTTTGAAATATCAAGATCTTACTAATATTACAAACGCGAAAGTTTGTATGTATGTGACTTTGTTACTCTTTCACGCAAAAACTACTGAACCAATTGCGGTGAAACTTGGAATATAGATCAAGACTTGGAACAACACATATGTAGGTCATTTTTGCATTTAACTCCGATTTTACTATGGATGTAAATCCGGATTAAACAAATTTCATAACAAAAAAAAATAGCCTTTATTACTGTTTCAACTAACTAAACATTACTTCTATTTATCTGTATCTACTAATCTAGAATACATTTGTAGTTCGCTATCATGATTTTTGGCAACAGTTTTCTAACGACATAGGCCTCCTCTAAAGATTTCCATAACACTCTATCTTTGTTATCTATAAGTATACGTTACCTCTGTAAAGAAATCTCCGACCCATTTAGCGACGACCAACGTTATGATGACGGGTAGAGCGTTGGATATCTGTCCCGTGGTCTCAATGATGATGACGGTCAGTGATATCGTCATGCGCACCACGCCGCCGAGCTGCGCCGCCGCGCCTACCAGCGCGTACTTCGCGGGGTTTATTGACTACAGACAAAATACAGTAGGGTTTATTTAGCATAGATCTACGATATGCTGATAGCGGAGTTTATTGACTACAGACAGAATGTAGGGTTTATTTAGCGACGACCAACGACATGATGATAGCGTTTCTTAAGCATAGACTAATTATATGATGATAGCGGAGTTTATTGACTACAGACAGACTGTAGGGTTTATTTAGCGACGACCAACGACATGATGATAGCGTTTCTTAAGCATAGACTAATTATATGATGATAGCGGAGTTTATTGACTACAGACAGACTGTAGGGTTTATTTAGCGACGACCAACGACATGATGATAGCGTTTCTTAAGCATAGACTAATTATATGATGATAGCGGAGTTTATTGACTACAGACAGACTGTAGGGTTTATTTAGCGACGACCAACGACATGATGATAGCGTTTCTTAAGCATAGACTAATTATATGATGATAGCGGAGTTTATTGACTACAGACAGACTGTAGGGCTTATTTAGCATAGACTAACGATATGTTGATAGCGGAGTTTATTGACTACAGACAGAATGTAGGGTTTATTTAGCGACGACCAACGACATGATGATAGCGTTTCTTAAGCATAGACTAATTATATGATGATAGCGGAGTTTATTGACTACAGACAGAATGTAGGGTTTATTTAGCGACGACCAACGACATGATGATAGCGTTTCTTAAGCATAGACTAATTATATGATGATAGCGGAGTTTATTGACTACAGACAGACTGTAGGGCTTATTTAGCATAGACTAACGATATGTTGATAGCGGAGTTTATTGACTACAGACAGAATGTAGGGTTTATTTAGCGACGACCAACGACATGATGATAGCGTTTCTTAAGCATAGACTAATTATATGATGATAGCGGAGTTTATTGACCACAGACAAAATACAGTAGGGTTTATTTAGCGACGACAAACGACACGATGATAGCGGAGTTTATTGAGTACAGACAAAATACAGTAGGCTTAATTTAGCATAGACTAACGATATGATGATGGCGGAGTTTATTGACTACAGACAGAATGTAGGGTTTATTTAGCATAGACCAACGATATGATGACGCGTACTTAACGGGGTTTATCGACTACAGACAAAATACAGTAGGGTTTATTTAGCATAGACCAACTATATGATGACGCGTACTTAACGGGGTTTATTGACAAAATGAACTTCTATTTTTTCTATATTAAAACATAATAACATACACTTGAAATTGGTAGAACAGAAATAAGTAATAGTTATCTTGTTATTAGGAATTGTTTGATTTTACTCACTAAGAAAATTGCATAGTCGCATGTTACGTCCTTCTTTTACACATTTGAAATTTGCTAGCCCTATCCCTGTCACGTCGTTAGGTGGGCACACTCACCCACTCACACAGGTGAGAGTTTTCAGGTCGCTCTAAGGGCTCTAACTTAACCTAACTTACTACTGATATAACAATAAACTGTTTAAATATAAACGTAACTCACATTATTAGGCAACATGTACTGTATTCCGATAGCAAGCAGTCGTCCCCAGGCCGCGCCGGTCAACAAGTTCGGTATGAACAGTCCACTGGAGACTGCCAGCCCGAAGGTCCACGTGGAGAGCAGGAAGTAACATACTACGAAGGCAAGTATCGAGAGCGGCTTGTAGGAGCCTATCGGGTCGTGGAGGAACGACCGGACGGATGCTTCTGGTGTTTGGAACCATATCGCTGCCAGCGCGTTGTACTCACCGTCCACACAGTATAACTGAAACAATATGTTTCACTGAGAGGGAGTTGGTATAGTAGTTAGCTGAAGTCTCACAATGATAATATAAATGTCTTATTGAATAAATTAATTTTGAGTTGAGTTGCAACGTTTTACGATCCAGTGTGCACCAAGTGAATATGTTTAACATAGTAAGAACACAAATTCAAGGACCCTACCGCGTAGTTACCCGGTAGCTCCTTTTCAACCCCGATATCGACAGCATCGTATTCCCAAAACGACGTCGAGTTGAACTCGACGGAAGTTACGCGGCAGGGTCCCAGGTTGTACAGTAATATAACCTGTAAAGGCACTTTAGTGGGATCCTCCCCGAGCGGGCGGCAGTCATTGAGCAGGAACATCATGAGGAAGCCGCAGGAGGCGCTGGCGGCGGCCACGAGGCATGCCTCCACCACTCGCAGCCAGGGAGATGTGATATGTCTACAACAACGTGCACCGGAAATGTTTATATGTATGTATTCAAATCACTGTCAATAAAACACTTGACAAGCTAACTGTAAAGTTAGCGAAAGCTCGGTCTTTAGAAATAATGCCGTTATTAAAGAAAACACGAGTGAAACCCGGTAAATATTGTGTCTTATTAGGCAAAATCGCTAAACCTTAGACAACATTACTCTCAATTTTTAGTTTCAATCGCATAGCTTCTATCATCGTCATCATCCGAGCGATGTTCCTAGGATTCAACTCATTTTAGGGTCACAAATCACACCAGTTAACTCTGACCACTTATCCCGAGCTGCAGAAATGCGAGGCTTGACGTCGTAACTTATATCCTGTTATGCTGGTGCAGGTGTTTCGTCGACTTTACAATGCCTCGGGCATCTATTATAGAACTAAAGGTGCACTCTCACACACCAGTCACCGTCAAGTTACGTCACCGGACAGGGTTTTAAAAACACATGTGTCTATATCTGCTAGTATGAGTTTATTCCCACAGGTCAGTCACCGGCAGTGACTGATGAATTGCATGCCGGTGACTGATGTGTGGGAACAAACTCATACTAGCAGTATAGACACATGTTTTTTTAAACCCTGTCCGGTGACGTGACTTGACGGTGACTGGTGTGTGAGAGTGCACCTTAAAACGTCTAAACAATGCTGCAGTTTTGTAAGATATTTCTCTAAACCATTTTTGAGAAAATTATATCTAACCAGCCGCTTTCACGCCGAACTGTTATTCAGTGAGTTAACAAGCCATAGATTTGATGACAGTTAATAGAGGGAACCTAAGCCCAACAGTGGGCAATTATGTGTAAATATAAGAAAACCAATAGGTAAGTACCTTATTCTAAAAACGGCAAGTCTATAATTGATGTAATTCCACAAAGCTCCGAGCAGACCGCCGACGGCTCCAAAGAACATGAAGACCGGTAGCTCGTAGAATTGAAACGGAAATGGCTCCATTTTACCTAAATTAAGAAGACCTGAAACAAACAGTTATGTAATAGTATCATAGAAATCTTAAATTTTACTTCCGTATAACCTTAAAAATAGTGTGCGTGTTGTTTGTTACTGTAAGCCACTGTTTTTTTGGGAATAAATAAATAGAAAGACAACCATTTCATAAAAGATTGACTTAATATTTCTTGTTTTTTATTGCTAAAGGCATATTTAATTTCATTATCTTTTTATATATAAAAATGAATCCCTTTTTCCCTTGGTCACGGCATCACGCCTGAACGGTTGGACCGATTTCGATAATTATTTTTGCGTTGTCTTCGTTATAGCCAGGAGAAGGTTCTTATGGAAGAAAAAATGCTGAACCGATTTTGATAAATCTTACGCGGGTGAAACTGCGGGGCGCAGCTAGTTTAATTAAACTTAGAAATATAGACATACTAACTGCGCCCCGCGGTTTCGCCCGCGTAAGTCCCGTTCCCGCGGGATTATCAGGATCAAAGTAGCCTATGTGTTATTCCAGGTTTCCAGCTACCTATATTTCAAGTTTCATCGCAATTGGTTCAGCGGTTTTTACGTGATTGAGTAACAAACACACAAACAAACATACTCACAAACTTTCAGCTTTATAATATTAGTAGGATTTAAAAAAAAAAAAAAAAAAAACATGACCGAAATCGAACCTGTGCGAACCTTATTTCGTGAGATAGCAGTCGTTAGGTCAAGTAAGAGGCCTTAGGGCGACCTGAAAACTCTAACACTAGATGAGATACAAAGAAAGAAGAAAGTAAGAAGATTGCATTACCTGGATAACTAAGTTCCCCTGGCCGTCCATGGTACGCTGATAAAGCGCAATTCAACGTAAAAGTCGAGACTACAGTGCCGAAAAACGTTCGCCATGTCAATGCTTGATTCCAAAAACTTGTGCCCTCTTCCAAAGAGAATAATACTCCACCTAAAATTTTCAATCATACAAACTGTAAATAAAAAATCTAAACTATCATAAACATGAAAATCTGTGCCCAAGATGCGTTCAAAGTAGCAAAGTCGAAAATGTAAACGTTGACTTATTCGCGTAATAGGTACCTACAATTATTCAAAATATCATTGCAGTCATAATTTTTTCTATGGTTTTCGCGATTTTGCATAATAAAACACTTTATTTATCGGGTTAAATCGCGTTTTTATTCATGGTTTTAAAACGAACCGAGCTTTCGCCAACTTTACAGTTGGCTTTTTCAAGGTTGACTGAAATCATTGCAGTCAATCTTTAAAAGACAAATTACATATGTAAAATTTGGAGTATATTGTTTTCCATACATTTTAAAGCCAATAAAGTTTAGGTTGCAGTCAAGTTGCACGTTATAGTTTCATTTTGTATTTTTTACAACTGAAATATTTTGAAATCAAATTTTGGTTATTTTTTTACAGGAACAACTCTTCAGGTGCCCATAAATTCATGGAGACAAACGAATGCTGTAGATGGTTGTACTCTAGTAGTAACCTATTTTTGAATAATGCAATTTTTTCTTTAATTAATATTTATAGTAAATATATTTCAAATACAGCGTGTTCCGACGACGACCATTTAAGCCGAAAGGGGGTTGTTCTAGACGTCTAGGCGAACAACTTTTGTTCTATGACTTTTGAAAAATCGAATTTCTTTATATTTAGAAAATTTTGATTGAAAACATTATAACACACGAATTTAAGACGGACTTGTGCCACGCTAAGTGATGCTTAAAATGTCAAATTCGACTAACCTATAGGAGCGCCAAAGGCCGCGGAAACCCCAGCGGCGGCACCGGCAGATACAAAGTCCCTTTTCTCATGGTCTTCTCTGAAGTACTGGAATATGTTCAGGTCATAGTTGAACGTTGTACTCTTGCCTTGTGATATACCCGCGGCTACTACCGACCCGCTGTGGATCATCGGACCTTCCTAAAATACAATATTTAATATAAAATTTTCAACATGGAATCACACTACCAAATATCAAAACGCTACTCAAGATTGGGGGCTACTTAATCAGTTAAAAAACTTAGAAACGTGTGACGAATTGATAGAAAAAAGTAAAAAATAAGAGGTTTCAAATGTTTTTTATTTTCGGTCTCATTGCCAGCATTAGGCGATGTAACAGCTAATGCGATTTTATTACAAAATCAGAGTCCTCATTAAAGTTACGTTAAAATTAAAAGCTCATAAAACAAACCCATCGTGTGTAAAATTTGTACGATATTTTTAATGCATTTCTAAATGTAAATTGAAGATCATTGTAGATAACCGGCATGCATTAAACGTAACACGATTGTGAAATTACAGTACGACACAAGTTGGACGAAAAATTAAGTACAGTTTCAGCGTTTACAATATGATATTAACAAGTTTTGTCATTTTAGTATCTGTTACTTGTACTGAAGGAAAGATCAACCCTGGTGGACCAACCGTAGTAAACGATTTCCTTAACTGTATGGACTATCTTATAGAATATAACTTTAACAAAACAGGGTTAACAATATTTGCGAACTCCAAAGACGTCAGCACCTCTGTTTCTAGAATCAGGACCGAGTTGCTGAACAGAATACACGCACGGATAAAATATCCAGTCGAAATAATGCAGCCGAATAACAAAGATCTTAACATTTGCAATTTCTATGATGAAAATCTAGGGATCTTCCAAGTGGACAAATTTCAAATACAGCCTGTCGCAGCATATTTCATCATGATAATAGACAAATTTGCAGATTTTCCATTTTTGTTGAGCAAACTTGTGCGATCTAGAAGTTGGAATCCAAGTGCTAAGTTCATTATCTTACTTTTAGATTTTTCTAGAATTAATGACAATATCAAACACACAGAAGAGATGCTTAGTTGTCTTTTCAAATACAATGTCATAGACGTGATAGTACTTGTACCCGAACCCAACAAAATTCGTAACGCAATCGTCTACAGCTGGAAACCTTTCGATCCACCAAAATACTGCGGTCACTTCAACGAAACAGCCAATAAAAGAGTGTATATCTATAACAAATGCGTGAAAGGACAATTATTAACACTAGACAATACGAAGACGATAAAAATTCCCAACGATATGAAAGGCTGCGTTCTCTACATAATAGCCTTAAAAAGACAACCCTTTATAAGCGATAATGACGACGACGTTAATCTTGAGAGAATAC
This sequence comes from Idaea dimidiata, assembly GCA_949358125.1. Taxonomy (NCBI): domain Eukaryota; kingdom Metazoa; phylum Arthropoda; class Insecta; order Lepidoptera; family Geometridae; genus Idaea; species Idaea dimidiata. The sequence continues at coordinate 5,272,307 of OX442340.1, forward strand.
TTGTTGATCAAGTGGTTGCGAAATACAACTTTACCCCTCGGTACGACATAATGAACATCATTAGAGGCGATAAATTTGATGGAAAATGGACAGGTGCCTTCAAAGAGTTGGCTTCCAAAAGAGGGCAAATATTACTTGGGGGTATTTTCCCGGACGATGACGTTCACGAGGATTTCGAATGCAGTATTGGCTATTTGTCAGATTCCTACGCTTGGGTCATACCCAAAGCTAACAAAAGCCCTATGTGGAAAGCTTTGTCTAATATTTTTCAGAGTCCTGTGTGGCATTGTATTATAGCTGGTTTTATTCTCAGCTCCATATTCTGGAGAATATTAGGCCAGCTCAGTGGAGACACGATTTACAACAAGTCTTTGCACCACTCTTTTTTAAACTGTTTGTTATGTCTGATGGGATTTTGCCCTTATTTGCGGCCAACAACAACTAGCTTACGTCTGTTCTTCAGTTTTTTTAGTCTTTACTGCACGATAATAATAACAGCTTACCAGACACAATTGATAGATGTTTACACGCACCCAACTTACCAATATCAGATACAGAACGTAGACGAATTGATAAACAGCGGGCTAAAGTTCGGAGGTGCCCAAGAACTTCACGATTTGTTCTCAGATCCTTTATATTCAGACCCTTTGGATAATTTTATAAATGAGAGTTGGATAGATGTAGTGGACAACAAAAGAGCCTTAATAGACGTAGCTGTGCATAGAAACTTCTCAGTTTTATGCAGTCGTTTAGAATTGGTGGATATTGCGGCCGAGACACCAGAATTAAGCGACCTATTTGGCAATCAAAAATACTACGCGTTCAAGAGTAGTGTATTTTCTGTGCCTTTGGAGATGGTAGCGTTAAGAGGTTTCGCTTTTATGAAAAAGTTCTCTAAAACTATCGGAGAGCTTATGCAAGCCGGCATTACTGATGGAATAAGGCGACAATTCAAATCGTTCAATCAACACCGTAAAGCTAAACTGCTCCGTAGCATATTGAAGGAACATATAAAAATCAACGAGTTAACGATGCAGCATTTACAAAGCGGTTTCATAATTCTTATTTTCGGTTACATTGGGGGAACGATACTGTTTCTTACAGAAATTATAGTTAATAAGAAATGTGTACAGCAGAAAATTGCGGAGGCGAAACAAAAATATTACAATAGAAAGAAAAAGTAAAATCATTTTAAAATAAAATGTAAATAACTGTATGTCTGCCTATTTTAAGTAGTCGAATGATTCTTTACACATAGCTATGGGGTTACAACTCGAATAATAGGTACGTAAATAAAATCTGTAAACAAAACACAGCGCCATCTATGCCCATGGTAAAGCTACTAAGATTGTTTTACGGTGACTAAACAACAGATATATATACTAATACCCGCTTACTTATAATTAATGCGCTGCACAACTATGCATCGTTTGTCTTTTACTGTCAAATGAAGTTTCAAAGTTGACAGACAGAGACAAACGTCACATAACTTAGTCTTGTGTAAATAATATTTTATAAGTAAGGGAGTTATTAATTTTCCTTTTGTGAATACATACATATACACTTCCCATCAAAAAAATCGAAACACCTCAAAAGTATAAGTTTGAAAGAGTTTAATTTATTCTTATACTAGCTGCGCCCCGCGGTTTCATTCGCGCAAGTCGCGAACCCGCGTCGTTCGAACACCTATAATCCACGGTCGCCCATTGAAGTATTGTTGAAGCCAGGCGCTACAGCGCCTGGCATTATCAGTACTTCCCTGGTCGTCCGTTTAAGTGTGGATTTTTGCACTGCGGTTGGTAGGTGAAGTAAGGTAAAGTTTGTATTTCATCAGGAAGTGACGATGACGATGACGATGAATGACGATCAATGATGATGGATGACGATGATGTTGATGCCACTCTACATCACTTACCCTACCCCTGTGTCGATTTTCATTAATTGAATAGTTATCACCCGCGTAAGTCCCGATCCTGCGGGATTTTCGGGATCAAAAGTATCCTATGTTACTCTCCATCATTTAAACTATCCCTATGCAAATTTTCATCTAATAAATAGTTATCACCCGCGTAAGTCCCGATTCCAAGGGATTTTCGGGATCAAAAGTATCCTATGTTACTCTCCATCATTTAAACTATCCCTATGCAAATTTTCATTTAAATCGGTCGAGCCGTTTGACCGTGAAGAGGGAACAAAAAAATAAACAAACAGACTTCCGGATTTATAATATTATATATATATATATATATATATATATTAGGGGTTAAAGTATGAAATTGCCGATTGGTACTGAAAATCTTAATTGTTTATTTTTTAAATTTTTAACAAATTTATTTAATCAAAATAGTTGCCATTATTATCTATACATTGCTGCCATCTAATGAAACGGTTTTACCTTTCCAATAAAACCAGCATTGTGCTCCGAGCCTTGTTCAGGGTGAAGAGTGAGAAGCTATTGCTGACATTTTACTGAAAACACGTTTAATTAGTAGCTGGCATGACTAAATTCCTCTATTTCTTGACCTATTTCCTGTAAAGTTTCCAAGTTTGCCGCCAGGTGGGGCGAGTGACGCGAATTTCCGCTGAGAGCCGCTGAGAGCGGCATCGACATTTTCTTGTCATTGATTCTCACCAGGTAGCAATTGAAATCACCCTGAACAAGGCTCGGAGCACAATGCTGGTTTTATTGGAAAGGTAAAACCGTTTCATTGTGCTCTTCACCTTGTTCAGGGTGAAGAGTGAGAAGTGTCTGGTATCACCTGGTAGGTATTTTAAGAGGCAAACAAACTTGAATAAAAGCTGAAATGTAGGCAGCAAAAATTAAAAATTTAATGTCATCGAAGTTTTTGTAAGCTGAATTTAGGTAAACTACTTTGTAGTACCTGCCCGTACTTGGGTAATCCAATACCTAATTATATGTCATTATGTAGTATAGATATTTTAACATAAATAGCAAACCAAAACGATTGTTACATATTATAAAGATAAAAAGTATTATTAATTTACCAGTAAGACCCACTACTACAATAGCATTTATTGTAAAGAATAGACAATGTTATAATATTTTAACATTGAAAATAGATTTCGATTTGATGAGAACTGATAATACGTCTTCGCATCGAATTAAATGAGAGGAACAATTAATGCCTTTAGAAGGCATCTGGACAAATACAAAGAATATTTTAAGATTCAAAATTAATTAAATAATAGCTGAACTTATTATGTTATTATTTTACATTACACTTTGATTAAATAAATATATTAAATAATAACATATTAATAAAAGTATTAGTCTGTGTTCAATTCTCAATTGACAAATAAATATTGGAACATTACATTACCAATTTAATCAAGTCATCGTGGAACATCTCAGAACTTCTTGCGGTGTCGTGTATAGCTGCAAAATCATTCTTATTAATTCTTACCCAATGATCAATATATCATGTAAGCACCTTTTCTATAATTAATTGTGTAAACACATCTGAAAAATTCGCACAGAAATGCCTATGCGAATTGTCCACTAACCCATGATACTCGTTATTCACCGTGACAAGACTATCGCAATCGTCTTTCTGTGAGTTAAAAGGTTATATTAGACAAAACAATATTGAAATCCTAATGCGATTCGATTTTGGAAACACGTGCAAATCTAGGTATCCATATTGTCGACAAAACAGTTTACATCGACATCGACAATCGTCGTGCCATTCGGCTTATGAATTCGCAGGCGTTTCGTAGCGTTAAGTTGTTATGTTGCCCCCCTTCTTCTTTTTTGTTCTTCTGAGACGTACAAAAACAATTCTGTTTCGTCTAACTATGGAATGTAATGAAAAATATTTTACATTCGGGAATTTGGAGTTTCGTAACTTTTTTCCGATATATAAGCGTTTCCAAAGTAAAAAGGGGAGCTATTTTCTAATGAATGACCATCAGAAAATTTCAAGTTATCCAATGTTTAGGGTCCAGTGCGACAGAGAGATTAGTATCTCTATCGTACCAAAAAATCTGTTTGATTTCTTCAAGTGATTGGTGTCCAAAGTATGGGACAAGACATTGGTTTAGGTCAAATCTGTTAAGAATTTAGCCAGATCTATTATTTCGGGTTTCAAATAACAAAGATAACAAATAAGTTCAAGCAGGCTTAAAAAACTTACGTCATTATCTCAAAAGAAGTGATGCTTAGGCGGTTGTCCAACAGATGAAGATAAAACGCCATTGACAATCAGACAAACCTCCATCAGGAACCTAAAGAAAGTGTTAAGTAAGTCGTTGTTGATCAGAGCGTCTCGTTAAGGCTCAAAATCTCACAGGACCCGCAGAGGGCTCTGCTCTCGAGATCGAAAAGCTTTAAAGTACCGAGGTGCGTTTAGATGCTGCAGCTAAATAGCCGAGCAGGTGAATGACGAACTCTAATCATGAATGACGAACTCGATGGGAAGAAATATTTACTGATGTTCGTACAGCCACCGCCTGCTGAAGGCGTTATGATATTCGGCAGGACCGTCTCAGACATCAGACGTCACGAAGATTGAGTAAAAAAGATGAGTAAGACAAAAAGAAAACAGATTCATCCGTGTTGCTAGAGCCACCGCCTGCTAAAGGCGCTATAATGTTGGGCAGCTCATCTTAGCTCTCTGAAATCCAACATCACGTACTAGAGTACCTACTACGCGAGGTTGTTCAGATCTAAACAGAACTATGATTGTTGGTAGATCAAATTTCTGGAACGTATTACAGTAGTCTCTGCGATTTTCCCGGCGACGAGAATGCAGTTGAATTGACCCAGTCGTCAAAACAACTCTTAAGCAAAATCAGTGACGGAACAAACTTTGTGCGTTCGCTTTTTAAATCAGAGAATAAATAGAAACTTATTGACTCTTAATGTAAGCCATGATATGCTTTTCATGTAGGTTAAAATGACAGGTTATTTTTAGCTGTCATTGTCATACTCCCGATTAAGAAGCGGGTCTAGCAGTGCTCCAACGGTAACTAGAACGCAGTCGGGGCTACTGTCATAAAAGACGCCGTAAGCAAAATCAGTCACAGAACAAACCTTGTGCGTTCGCTTTTTGAATCAGAGAATAAATATACTTATTGACTCTAATGTAAGCCATGATATGCTTTTCATGTAGGTTAAAATGACAGGTTATTTGTAGCTGTCATTCCCACACAGCAGTGCTCCCAAAGGTAACTAGAACGCAGTTGGGGCTACTGTCATAAAAAACACCGTCCAGAAGGAAGATGAATAAAGAAAACTACACTTACAGTCTTTCCACATGTCGGTAATTTTGGTTTTTATTTCGATTAAAGCTGCTGAAGCGGTTGCTGAAACCATCGAAATCTGTATTATCCTCTGCAGTAAATACTGTAATTCGATCGAAGCTGAAGCTCGTCTCGAAATTTCAGTATTTTTGTTGTAGGTACCGGTACTGTGATTCGATCGAAGCTGCTGAAGCTCGTCTCGAAATCTCAGTATTTTTCTTGTAGGTACCTTCAATATAACCTAAATCCTAAAAAATAAAATCTACGTACGTTGTTTGTTATTTTAGCTGCTGCGAATTTTTGCAATAATTCTTATATCGTGTGGGCCTAAAAGCTCCTGTTTATGATCTCCAAAGGCAGAAGTTACGATGATCTTCACGCAATTGATTAATTTACATTCACATATAACTGTGCTTATGACATGTGTAATTTTTACTTGCAGGTTCAGAAGAAATTCAGTAGTATTTAAAAATATTAAGATATGTATACTACTATACATCATCGGTTCAACCGTTTTAGTCCGAAGGTCAATAAGGAGTCTTTGTACCACTAGAAACACTTATAATTTTTAACTGAGATTCTACTACAAAATGCTAAACTTTTTAAGACTATTGAACTTTGCCCGGACTTTGAAGGTTCCGATAAATATATTTAAAAATAGATTTTCGAAAGAAATGAATACAAGACTTTAAATAATATTTCAATTTTACAAAATATTTAATAATAGCTTTGTGGTTTAAAAGTTGAAGGTATGAGCTAAACAGTTACTAGTAAACTAGTGTCGAGTGGACAAAAATAAATATAAGTAGTATTTGATTTCAAACATGAAAATAGGAGTTTAATTTGAGATAAAATAAATTTTATCGGGCGGAAATTTTCATTTATATCAGGTTCATTGAAACCTTGTAACTACAGCAATCTAAGGAATGAAATGCTGCAGTTTTATCCGGCATTATAAACAAATGTAGCTACGAATATTCTCAACTTAAGCCTAGCTCAAACTGCCGATCTTAAACGGCCGCGCGGCCTAAGCAACGCCAGGCGCGGTTACTACTGGGATAGATGACGAGATATTTTGTGGCAAAAGAAATGACCCTCTCGAGCTCCTTCGTGCCTCGGTATGCGTCAACGTTGTTATCTCAGATAGCAACCGCCCCAGGCCAAGTTACAGGCCTTAGGGGGACATTTAAAACTCTAACACAAGGTGAGCTACACCACTACATAAAAAGAATATGATGAATATTCTTAGTTCTTACTTTTATCAGTTGTAGGTTAGCGAGTTTAAAGAAAAATCTTATTTTTAGATGTAGGTAGGGTAGGTAGTAATGTAAAAATCCCATTTTTCAGTTGTTGGGATCATAATCCACAGAAAAATTTTGTTATCCAAATTGTAGGGTAGGTAAGTAGTAACGGAAAAATCTCATTTCTCAGATGTACCTATATCAGAGGTAATAGAGAATTAGAACAATAATAATGAATTGGAAAACATATTCAGACTTACATGACTTTTTTTACTTTTTTATTTTCTACAACATTACTTTCGAAGTGCACACGTTTTTTCGGTATGAGCTGCTGTAACTCTTCTCGAAATTACGGTGCACGCGATTCAGAATCGTCGATTTTCGGTAGGAGTTGCTGAAACTCTTTTCGAAGTTACGGTGCACGGGATTCAGAACCGTCCGATTTTCGGAAGCAGCTGCTGAAGCTTTTCGAAATATCGGTACCGTAAGAACTACTCGATGAAGAAGATCTCGATGACTTCGGCGACGTTTTGCTGTCTCCTCCTCCAGTGTGATGTCTATTCTTCTCCTCCTGTGTCTGCCAGCTTCTAAGTTCAATCTAGTAAAATAAATCTGCAACAGAAATACCTTACTAATTAGAACAAAGTATAGTCAACGTGTTGACAGCGCGATGTTCAACAACGCAATGACAAGAAAATGTCGATGCCGCTCTCAGCGGCTCTCAGCGGAAATTCGCGTCACTCGCCCCACCTGGCGGCAAACTTGGAAACTTTACAGGAAATAGGTCAAGAAATAGAGGAATTTAGTCATGCCAGCTACTAATTAAACGTGTTTTCAGTAAAATGTCAGCAATAGCTTCTCACTCTTCACCCTGAACAAGGTGAAGAGCACAATGGGAAGGTTATTAATGCCTTTGCAATAGAACTCCGACGATCTAGACTGCACAAACTGTGTGAAAGCATTTTGTACTGCCTCCTGGGAAGAAAACTTCTTGTCACGTAGATAATTGTCCAAATCACGAAAAAAATGGTAGTCCGCTGGTAAATACGGAGGATGACGAATGGTTTCTAAGTGCAGTTCCTGAAGGGTCAAAATGGTTTCTCGTAATAATGGTGCAATAATGGTGAAGATCGATTCATGAGTCGGGGCTGTTTTACTGCTAGTTTTGTCAACATGGTTCGGAGTTCGGCACAATAGACATCTGCCGTAATTGCTTGACCAGATCGAAGAAAACTATAGTGAATAACACCATGCTGAGACCACCAAACAGTTACCATTACCTTTTTATTGGTAAGTTTTGCTTTAGGACACTGTTGTGGCATTTGACCTGGGGTCAGCCATTGCATTTTTCTTTTCCGGTTATCATAAAGAATCCACTTTTCATCACATGTTACAATTCGATCCAATATTCCTTCATTTCTGTACCGGTTCAACAAGGCAACACAAGTTTCAACACGCGTTTCTTTCTGCAGATCAGTCAAATCATGAGGCACCCATTTTTCGTATTTTTTTTATTTTATTGATTTGACGCAAGTGAGTCAATAAAGTGGGTAAGGTAACGTTAAACCATGCCGCTAATTCCTGGGTAGTTTGACTAGGATCGGCTTCCACTATCTCTCTTAATTCATCGTTATTCACCTGTGTGGGCGGTCTTCCTCGTGGCTCGTTCTTTAAGTCGAAATTTCCATCACGAAAGCGTTTAAACCAAAATCGCACGGTGCGTTCATTAGTAGACCCCTCTCCAAACGCAGCATTGATATTGCGGGCTGTTTCTGCCGCGTTAGTTCCGCGTCGGAACTCGTATTCAAAAATCACTCGAATTTTCGCAGTATCCATCTTTCTTGTCTAAATTGAATAACAAAAACAATTGAAAGTCGATATTCAAATATTTCACATTTTTTAAAAAAAGAACATCACAGAAACCATTTGAAAAAAGTTTCATTCGAAAACCTCAAACCATGAAGATACTATGTCAATTCAAAGAACCTATTGCAATAAAACGGCAATTTCATACTTTAACCCCTATTATTATAAGATAAGAAGTAGGATTTAAACAAATAAAACTATAATAATACCAGTTTGTTGCGGATATTATAAGGCAACGTATAACGAAGATTAATGTTCCAAATTAAAATTTAATTTCTTTAGCTACCGTGTTTAGTCTAACAGGTACGATTTGACGCTTAAAGAAAAATTTAAGAAATGTTAAAAAGTAAGGACGTAAAAAAAGTAAAAAAAATGTTTATTCAATATCTCGTTATGCCTCCCCGGGCTCTAATGACTGCTCTCATGCTATACAAGAGGAAATTAAATAACTATAACTCATCCCATCCAATAGTTATTGTAGTACTGTTTCGATTTTTTTGATGAGAAGTGTATAATCAAATCAAATCAAATATTTATTTATTACCAAACATTTCCCTTATTACATTAGAAATCGGTTCTGCACTAAGCATAGCTTGTATCGCAGCAACCGAGATACTAACATAAAAATTTAGATAATATTTAATAATAACTTGATTGTATACCTTTCCTCCGGCCAATCCGCCTACAACTGCGGTGATGACGCCAACAGCCTTCACAATGAGGGTCTTTATCCTAACTACCCGAGGTACTTTCACACCATTTAGGTAACATTTCACTTGAGGTATACCACTGCCTGCTGCAACTGGCTGAAATTTTATTGCGATGTATAGAAAAATACAGTTCTTAGAGTTCCGTACCCAAAGGGTAAAAACGGGGCCTTATTACTGAGGATTCACTGTCCGTCCGTCTGTCTGTCACCAGGCTGTATCTCGAACACCGTGATAGCTAGACAGTTGAAATTTTTTCAGAAATATTCCTGCCGCTATAACAATAAATACTAAAAACAAAATAACAAATATTTAAGTGCGCGAGTCCCACTCGCACTTGGCCTGTTTACTTTGTATGAAAGAAGTACGGACATGGCACATTCGTCGCTTTCTCATTAGAACGGGCCGTGCTTTCTTCATATAAAAAATCTGGTCTATTTACATTTTACCGGGTCTTAATCGCGTACTATTTTACAGTAAACAACGACGGTTATAGATAGAGGACGTCACCTGCCGCAGCTCCAGTCCCCTCGAGACCAAGATCATTGTAACATGATCGAAACGTCGAGGTAAGAAAATTAAAAATAGTACGCGATTAAGACCCGGTAAAATAAAAATATGTTAACAAATCGTGTAAATTTAAGAAGTTTAAAAAGCTGGTCCCCGCCACGGCAAATTCAAGTAAGTCCGGATCTCATGGGAGTATCGGGATATAAAGCCGATATTCTCACAGGTCACACTTACTCTAAGTCTTAGTCCAGGTCTCCACCCATCTGCATACCAAATTTTACCGCAATCGATTCAGTAGTTTTTGCGTGAAGGAGTAAATTTTATATATTTACGTAACTTACGTACCTACACACAAATAATAATGATAATGATATTGTTTACTAGCTACGATCTGCGGTTTTACCCGCGCAAGTCCCGAACTCGCGTCAATATCGGGGTAAAAACCCATAATTTATTTACACATTTCGTGGGTCATACGATTAACATAATACAGTACAGTCCAGTTGAACCAAAAATAACTTAACACCACGTGACTAGACGATGCCTTATCAGTGCAATGTTGTTAAATAACTAAAACACTATTACTGTTATCACTAAATTATAATAGTATTTCGCGCTTAGTTTCCTTCGATGTGTTTCACATCACGTAGGTACTTAATTGTTTGATTATGCTGCTTATTTATTAGTAAGATTGATCAAGATAAAAGTAATTAATTATCCCATTTTCATAAAATATTCGTTAAATCTCAGTTGGAGTAGGCGCATTTAACGTCACCTTTCCACTTTTTAACATTTCAACTTCATGGTTCATTACCTCGAAAGGTAAAAAAGAAACCCATGTAAGATATTTTTTTTCCTTCTGTTTTTTTTTTTATGGTTTCGTGTTCACCCCTGTACAGTACATTACTATACAGTACTATATAGTCCCTGTACTGTACAGTACAGGGACTATATCATTTTATGCGATAAAACCATGTCAATTCTAACAAAACGAAGAACCAAGTTCTTTGTTAGCTAAAAGCGACTTCCAAAATAGTTATTCCTTGAAAACAACACTTTTTTACACATTATACTTGATTAACTAGCTGCACCCGCGTAAGTCCCGATAACATAAGAATATCGGAATACCGAGGTATATTGATATCGGTTCAGCAGTTTTTTGCGTGAAAGAAACAACAAACACACACTTACAAACTTTCACCTTTATAATATGAGTTTATTTTAGGATTATTAATTTTTTAATTTTTACTTCAAGGACGAATATAACTTACCTCTATATAAGCGACTAACATAGATCCTATAAAAACTATGCATATATTCGATAACACCCACAATAGGTATGGAATGTACAATCTATCTTGTAGAACATATTTATCAACAGCTGCAAAGTATATTAAGGATATTATTACATGAACAATGTATGGTATACATTTGCTTAGGAATAAAGTGGAAGGCAACTTGACTGATGACCGAAATTCTTCAAAAGAGATTCTGTATGAGAAACAACCTCCGAGTAGATACTGTTATTCCTAGCTGCGCCCCGTGGTTTAAAAAGTAGCCTATATATTACTCCAGATCTCCAGCTATCTGCATACCAAGTTCCATCACTATCAGTTCAGCGGTTTATTCAATAAACACACTCGCAAACTTTCACCTATAAAGGATTAGTAGGATTACTGTAGCATTCAATTTAATAGATTATTTGAAAAGGATACATTTCTTTAAAGCTTTATACTTGATTTCTGAGAATTCTTCAATACAGACATCTATAACAAATGCTATTAGCGCTGTTATAACACCAATTAGTAGAATAATGAACCACCGGGCTAAGTCCTTTTTTATGATGAATGGATAGCCTCTTTTTCTTTCTTCATCTAGTAACAGATGATTCTCACATGTGTCATAGTCTAAACTCTGAAAATTAAAATAGTAATGTACTAAACATAGACCCACTTCTAATTTGCACAACTTACAAAATATAGTTTTCATTGGTAGAAAAATTATAAGAAATAAAAATAAAGGGTAGCATAATATTATAATAATTACACAACTAAACTAAAATCTGTGAAGGATTGTTTTCTTTTGGCAATGAAGATACAAGATTAAACTCATTTTTTAGTTTCAATGCTTCATGTTATTAAAGATGATGGGTTGTAACTTGAAACCCAGTCAGTTTCTTAATAAGTAGGTACTTAATTTTTCTTTTTTGTTTTTATTGCTCAAAGCATTTAGTTGGTAAACAATTAGCGTGGAAAGATATGGCCGAAAAATTATACCGTGTCACGTGATTCCTGTGTAGCTCAGTGGTTAGAGCAGTCGCCTGGTTAGCGAAAGGACGCAGGTTCGAATCCTGTCATGGGGATTTTTTGGAAATATATAAAAAAAAAAAAAGTAGGTACTTAAGAAACTGACTATAAATTTATTTATTTTTTATCTTCACATACCCCTAGCTAGGGTATATAATTTGATTAAATTATGATATTTTAATTTCTTACTTCATACTTAGCTGAGAGTACATTCATAGATCCAGGTTCTATCTTTTGCACTGGATTTCTCCTTCTGATCCCATGGCTACCTTGTAGTTCATTATCATCATCATCAGATGAATTTTCCTGAAAATGAAAATTTCAAATAAAAATAGTTAACTCCAACTAGTAAATGGAAAAGTTTGTAAGTATGTGTGTTTGTTGCTCCTTCACATCAAACTCATTGAACAATGAAACTAAGTATGTAGGTAGCTGGAACCTGAACTAACATGTTAGGCATCACCTGCATAAGTAGGTACTTCTCAACTAGAAATATGAGCATTAACCTTTCGTCAACTGTGTCAACCAAAAAAGTGTATCCCTTGTCTACCAGCAGTTTCAAGGTCATTCAAGGTCACGTGCGCTTTCCCCGCGTTTCGGCTGAAATACTGCGTTTGTCTATCCATCACACAAGGAACTAAGATTTTTTGGAAAGATTGATAACTAACGAACCTAACGAACGAATAAAAATGGTATAGTTTTTATTTTATTGACCATTATTTATCACAACTCCACCCGTACGTTATTTTGTATTTTGTAAATAGTACTTGTCAACAGGAAAAAAAACATATTTACATCAAAATAAGATCCAATTTCAGTAAACAAAAATAATAAAAAATAAAATGGCGGGAAAATGACTTTTCCAAAAGTGAATTTTTGACAGGCAATATTGATGATACGGACAACTTTTTTTTACGGAAGTTGATTTATTTTCGTAAAGTATTTCAACCTGCCGGCAATGAAACCATATTCACACCAAAATACCCCATAAATAATAAATAAAATCAAATAAACAAAAATAAAAAAATCACAGGACGGATCCGTCCTTCGGTCGACAACGCCTTTGGACGGATCCGTCCTTCGGTTGAGGAGCGGTTAAATTCCAGCAAACATATAAAGGTTCATTAAAAATTGGCTCAGAGGTTCATTTGAATTCATTGAATATAGTTTTAGAGACAGACAACAAAAAGATTGATGTAAACTTTCTTGAAACAAATAATTTCAAGTCTTTACATATGTATTTAGATCAAATTTATAAGAATCATGCATTTGCATATTACAAAAAACATTTATTTTGTTTTCTTTGGTTTACTAAATCTGGTTTTCAATGTCTAACGTGATAGAATCATAGAATAGACGTGTGACAGTACTTTTTACTAAACATTACAGGTACAAGAAAAATTTACCTGAAAAGCTACTGATTTATTCTGTGTGTAGTTTGATGTACTTGCTTCTTCATTGCTTACAAGTGGTGCTGTATCTGATGTTGTTACACTAGAACCAGCCTCCCCCAAGGAGGGTTCTGAATTATTCATTTCCAATGTAAGATTAGTTTAGTTTTGTATTGTTATCTTTTTCCTCACTGTAGTTGTCCGAAACATGCACACTACGTAGGTATCTGCACTTCTTACACATTATAAATTCTGCGGATTTCAGTCACTTATCGCTTTTCGCTACGAAAAAACATGATTTCAAGGAAAAACCTCAGAGAAAAAGTAGGAAAACTCCGAACAACAATGAAACGCAAACGAAAATATTATTTTATTTGACGTTTATTTTATTTTTTTTATTTCTTATCGGTTGTGAACCGATTATGGCCATTAGGAAATTAGCCAGTGTCATGTATTTTAATATATTATGCAAGTTATTTGCATCGAAACAGTCAAGTCGTCATAGTTAAAGTCAAGTCTAGGGAATCATTTGTAAACACGGCGGCCATTTACAAACAATCTTCACGGAGCCTTGGAGACAACACTAAGTCAATGTTTTGCACCGATTTTCACTTTCATTCCACTTGTACACCTTCACGAAACTAAATTGATTAATATGCCCCCGAAATTAAACAATTTGCACGCATATGAACAAGGTTTCACAAAAATGAAAATTTAGCACCACATCTCCTCAACGAGTTCCCGCCAAGACTCCCTATTTGACGTTATTTTTTTTTTTTTATTTCTTATCGGTTGTGAACCGATTATGGCCATTAGGAAATTAGCCAGTGTCATGTATTTTAATATATTATGCAAGTTATTTGCATCGAAACAGTCAAGTCGTCATAGTTAAAGTCAAGTCTAGGGAATCATTTGTAAACACGGCGGCCATTTACAAACAATCTTCACGGAGCCTTGGAGACAACACTAAGTCAATGTTTTGCACCGATTTTCACTTTCATTCCACTTGTACACCTTCACGAAACTAAATTGATTAATATGCCCCCGAAATTAAACAATTTGCACGCATATGAACTAGGTTTCACAAAAATAAAAATTTAGCACCACATCTCCTCAACGAGTTCCCGCCAAGACTCCCTATTTGACGTTATTATTTCTTATCGGTTGTGAACCGATTATGGCCATTAGGAAATTAGCCAGTGTCAAGTATTCTAATATATTATGCAAGTTATTTGCATCGAAACAGTCAAGTCGTCATAGTTAAAGTCAAGTCTAGGGAATCATTTGTAAACGCGGCGGCCATTTACAAACAATCTTCACGGAGCCTTGGAGACAACACTAAGTCAATGTTTTGCACCGATTTTCACTTTCATTCCACTTGTACACCTTCACGAAACTAAATTGATTAATATGCCCCCGAAATTAAACAATTTGCACGCATATGAACTAGGTTTCACAAAAATGAAAATTTAGCACCACATCTCCTCAAGGAGTTCCCGCCAAGACTCCTATTTGACGTTGACATTGACGTAGATGACATTTTTTGTCTGTTTGTTGGCAGCATTGATCATTGTAGCAATTGCGCCTCTTCCCTTAAAACTTCGAACAAAAAAGTTGTCTATGATTTTGTTTAGAAGTATTGCCATTTAGAAAAAAATCATTGTGCATAAAATAATACATTTCTAATAAACACTATCTTATAATTACTTCACTTTCTCAGCATATATCTTAATCAGAAATTGATAAAATACTTGTAATTATGATTATTTAACTAAATTGTCAAATAATCATTGATAAAATGATATCAATTGATAACTTATCCTTATCATTTTATCAGTATGCAAGCAAGAACTAACTCATCACGCACACATACGCAAGTGTTGTATGCGTCGTGTAAACAACAATAGAAACTGCACGTGTGTGTGTAGCTTGCTCGTTCGTTTGGTTGACAATCGCGATGTGATGGATTCTACATCATCGCATGCTGAGTTAGATTTTTAACAATACCTTTTCATTTTTATGTTAATCGATTTAGTTCTAAATGTTTTCTATTATTGTGATAACTTTCCTCCGTTATAATTTCTAAATATGTGTAATTTGCCACCGAAGTTCCATTCAGTGTGTCGCCTTTGTTTATCATTCTGTGGCGATAATTGCAGTGATGTTAAACTTCCAATTTTCGACCGTGATAAGGATAAATCACGACTTTCCGAGATGATAATGGCACATTTATCGCTAATGGTAATGATTTTGTATTATTTTAGTGTAAAATCGGAAAGAAGGCGGAGTTTTCTCGTGTGAAAGTTTAGCGTAAGCGTATGAGATTGTGGATGCTGATAAGCGCCATTAACTTTCTCGCGGGTGTTGGGTATTTTCGCATTGTGATATCATATTACGACCCACGCGTCGAGTGCTCGCCTGTATGACTAATGACATTCGTGGAAATGATATGCGAGCGCAAGCAAGGCGCGTTCTAATCACCGATATCGGGCGCGCTGATAACAAAGGATGGAGCGCGCAGACAAGGCGCTCCTCTCACCTCTCGCATTCCCCTTCACACACTAACATGCAGCTACTGTGCACTGTATGAATGCATGCACCTCATCCTATCTGCTATTTTGAGAATTCAATATTTTCTAAAATTAGATTTATATTTAAGGGAATCAGTGTACAAGGGGACTTTATCCTCCCCTTCCATTCTAAGAAACAGTCTCAGTTGGAACAAACAAGTTGGAATCTGTAATTTGTTTGTTATCAGATTGTATTATGAGTCATCATCTATGATTGAGCTCGTGAAAGGTCACTGGCCACATCATCTCCTATAATGATACTGTTGTGAAACTAATCCTATGAATAATACTTTTTTTAGGTTTCTCCAGTAGACTTGTTGCCACAAGTTGTATGTGGAAGCTGTGCTCGTAAACTGGATGATTTCCACACCTTCAGTGAATTATCACATAAGTCTGAAAGATTATTGGAACAGTTTGTACAGTATGCAGAGACATTATCGGGCCCAAAAGAGGTAAGTCTAGAACATTTTACTATTAAAATAACAAAACAAATAAATCCAAACATCATTTTATTTATTTATTTACACAACTCTATGCTAAATAACTTTTGAATTATTTATTAACTAAAATAATTAAAACAATACTGAATCGGTAATACAAATCATGCAAAACTAGTATCAGAGTTGATGTTTATGTAACGAATTGGTTGAGTTCTTATCTTTTTCTTGTAAAATGCTTTAGTCCCATTGACAAGCATTCCACATAGCATTCCAAAGGCTACAACCAAGGCCACTCCGAGAATACTCCACAAGACATGTTTCGGTCTTAGGCTTGAGAAGAAACCTTTCTTTTTCGCTGCAAAAGTAGAGTCCAAAGTTGGGCAGAATGATACTGTAATGTTTGTTATATATGACCCTGCAAGTCTCATTGGTGCCGCGCAGCTGAAATAATAAAGTCTATAAATGATACTATAAAATCAAACTAATGTTGCAAAGTTATATTCTGATAGCCAATTACAGACAACTGTATAATTTATTGCTTTAACTGTATTTTATATTTAGAACTGTGCTGTGATATTGACATCAATTATGTTGTATTTATACTAAGACAAGAGAATATCTAACTATATTAATATGTTAGCCGAAGATTTTCAATCTCTTATTTTAATATCACTAGCTTGCACTAATAGCACAAAGCACTAACATTCATATGCGTAATTTCCGATCCTGTGGGGTTTTGGAGAGACCCTTTCTCAGTGAATTGTTGCACATCACAAAAACACCCTAAAATTTTAATTTTCTAGGACCAGTGGTTTAGGCTGAGCATATTGATCTAAAGTTCAGTCAATCGGTCAAGAAAATTGAAAAGTTGCATTTTACTTGTATAGATAAATGCTTCAAATTTATTATTAAAGTAAGATAAGATAAGAGTAATAAGATTTCTTCATGAATGAATGACTTAATAGATTTAAATTATTAAATCACATCAAAATCCTAGTTTAGTAGAGTTTAGGGAAAGTTAGTTAATAATAAATACAGAGACATACATGCAAAACACTAATATAATGATGTGTTGAGATATAGATATCAGCTTGCTTATTAAGGAGGTATTAACTAAACTAACTTATCCATAACTGAAATTATAAAGAGGAAAGATTGATTCTTTTGTAACAAATAGGCTATGAAAACATCTGGACTGATTTCAAAAATTCTTTCACCAATGGATAACTTCATAATGGAGAAGTAATATGGTGTTTTTATCCCGATATTCCCGCGGGATCGGAAGTTACGCAGACGAAACCGCAGGGTGATGTGTATTAAAAACGAAAACACAAACTAAAGCAAAAACTATTAACATACTAACTGCGCCCTACGGTTTCACCCGCGCAAATGCCGTTACCACGGGATTATCGGGATAAAAAGTAGCCTATGTGTTATTCCAGGTCTCCAGCTACCTATACTCTAAGTTTCATCGCAATTGGTTCAGCGGTTTTTACGTGATTGTGTAACAAACACACATACTCACAAATTTTCAGCTTTATAATATTATTATTTTTATAAAAACTCTGGTCTCGATATGTAACGTTAAGGCACTTTTTATAAATTTGAATATAAATTTATAATTACCTCGACGTTTCGGCAAACGGGTTACACCGGCCGTGGTCGCGGGAAGTTTTTATATAAATAGTAATGAGCAGTAATCGTGTGAGCTTAAAAAGTGTGTATACAAGATGTAACGGGTAAGCCCTTTTAATCCGAAAGGGGGTTGTTCTAGACGTCTAGGCGAACAACTTTTGTTCTACGACTTTTGAAAAATCGAAGTACTTTTCGAAAAATTTTGGTGTAAAGTTTACTTGAAAATCAGCTGTTTCTTAGAGTTCGAGGTCATTGACCTTATGTTGTTCTTTCATTTAGTTTGGTCTACTACAATCAAACCTTCAATTACCTTTATTTTCAAAAACAGCTGTTTTTCCAGTGAAACATAAAATCAAAATTTTCAAAAAAAAGTTCGAATTTTCAAAAGTCGTAAAACAAAAGGTGTTCGCCTAGACGTCTAGAACAACCCTCTTTCGGATTAAAAGGGCTTACCTGTTACATCTTGTATAATATTAGTTGGATAAACATTTTTCTGTTTCTCTTTACTTACTAAGGTACTTCTCCAGTCTTGAACTTTCTTCCAGCACCTTGTTTAGTAACGATATTGTCGAGATCACAATTGCACAGCCACTTGTTACCAGTCATGCCAAGGATGTCTAATTTATTCCAGGGCATCAAGTCTGGCGATAGTTCGCTCAGATTGTTGTCGTCTACGTACACCTGTTGATTGAAATGAATATTGATATAGACTGAAATCTATAGTGCGTACTTTTATTTTGCTCAGACTGAGCTTAGAAAAAGCATAAAAGCATTAAATTGGAATTTATAGTCGAAATTATTTTTGTAATATACAAATAAAATAAAATGGACTTCATAGGCATAACGGAGAAGCAAAGTTTAGGTCATTATTTTTGAATGGTTTACATTCTAAAAAAAAACTTCGACTTTACTAAGCAAAAACTTTGGATAGTTGCGAAGATCGCTTTGGAAATACCAAAGTCGACTAAAGTTTAAAGTACGGACTATGGATTTCAGCCTTAGACATCTTTAACTCCTGCTACCTGCGTTTTCACCCGCATATTATGCGCTATCTATTTATTATCAAGTTCCAATTCATCGTAAATAGATTGTTTTACGTTGATATTTCACATGGAATCGAGTTTTAGTCTGGTGAAACCCAGCGGTGGAAGGTGACAATCCTCCTCAGATGCATCTCACCAAATGAATGACGAGTAAATACAATTACTTATAGATTTATCATCATCATCATCCGAGCGATGTTCCCGGTTGCATCCCTCTCGAGAGCCCGGGGGAGCACAATTACTTCTAAACTAACGGCCGACTAAAAACTACTCCAAATTTGAGGGCTACAATTTCAGGGTTAAAATCGCAAAATAAAATCTGTTTTATTATTTAAGTAGGTAGAATTAAATTTTGAGTAGTGGTTTCGGCCTCAGTATACTCGGCCACAAACCCTAGAGATGCGAGCAATACCAAATATTTAGCAAATAGATACCTATACTATGCATAAACGTAGGTAATATGTAATATGATTTATATTTTGTTTCGTCTTGATAAATCTGTTAGCTTCTAAACAGCAGTCAACTCTGCTATCTTAAATTCTAACTGTTACGACACTTTACAGATTTAATAATGTTTCTACGCGTGGATTTAAAGTTTAAAATTAAACATGTTATTTTTATGTGATTTATAAATAGATATAACTTTATAAGTATAAAACGTATAGGTATAAAACGATACTAAAAACGAAAAGTAATGACAATGGGTGGCCTTTTCGCTGAAAAAGATTACGAAACCGTTTCCTTTTGCTGAAGCGATAATTATGATTAACAAAATAACAACTGTCCCACATTCGGGATGATTGCAATCAGTACGTAGAGTTTCAATGATTGATTATCACAACATTATAACTGAAATGATTAATCAGCTGACCCAGTTAACGATGTCGTATAGGTAATCGACCACTATCTGGGCCAAACCGAATTGCACACACCTAATTCGATGATTAAATTTACGAAAAAAAAACACAC
Organism: Idaea dimidiata; assembly: GCA_949358125.1. Classification (NCBI taxonomy): domain Eukaryota; kingdom Metazoa; phylum Arthropoda; class Insecta; order Lepidoptera; family Geometridae; genus Idaea; species Idaea dimidiata. Next base: position 5,292,247 of record OX442340.1, read on the forward strand.
GGTTACTCTACTAGTACAACGTGATAGATAAGTGATGTTCGTTAGGTATTTAGATAGGTAGGTACCTACTTATTTCGAACTAATAATAACTTTCATGATAGGGAGTGGTGTCTCATTTGGAATTCTCATAAATATCATTAGATCATCTCTTTGTGATCCTTTGTTTATTCACAAGTTTAGACACATATATTATGTTAGGAAAATAATAATAAGTGAGATATACTCCGAGCTTTTGGCATCGCTCTTATACGTTGAAGGGAAACCCTCGTCTCAAAATCATGTACAATTATGTGGTTAGGTTCTTCGTTTATTAATTTCGACTATAATCTCTCCTTTCTGTTCCTTGTATTTGTCATTTTTTGTATAGAAAGAAGTGTTAAATCGTAGTCTTCAATTAAAAAAACACATGCATGTTACAACGTCAACCTCGTCGCCGTTTCCATCTGGTGAGATGAGGCAAATGCAAGCCTATCTCATGTACAGAATTCTACGTAATACGACTAACCAAACCTCTTACTCCGAACAATTTATTATGTGATAATAAAACGCAGCCTCCCTGCGTTTGCAGTGCGTCGATTTCGCAAAAAACTAACAAATACGCAAGTCTTTTCCATTTTTGATAGTTTCATTATAGTAGGTATACTACTGATGAATAATGCATATAAACAACATTACCGCAAAAAAGAACGGCAGAGAAACTTATTTACTGAAGTTAGAGCGGCGAATCATTTATCATCTTGATACAACGCATAAAGTATAGTTCAAAATGCATTGTTAGCATTCTGCGTCTTTGTTCCGAAGCGGGTTTTTCCTATTTTATATCTAATCTAAGGTTGTTTTGTTTATACACTCACCTCCTTCAAGGTCCATTTGTCTTTTAGTCCTTTAAATGCGTTGTGGCTAATATATCTCAGGTTAGGATTGTGACACAAGTGCAGTACCCTCAGACTTTTCAACGGTGTAAAAGCGCTGCGTTTTACTTCGTCTAAGAATTCGTTTTCACCGACTTCTAGCTCCTTTAAGTTTGATAGCCCTGAAACAGAGTTCACTAACTTTCTACCTGCTTTGCTGAAGTGACAGTTTATCAAGACACAAGACGAAGCCGTCATACATAACAATTATTGTAACATTTAAGTCTAGTATATAGTCTTGACTATTGTATCGACCAAGACTATTGTAACATAGTTAATACGTCAAGATAAGAAAATAAATATAATATAGAAATGCGCCGATTACTCGTTTACTACTCGGTGTACTCGGTGGTTTTTTTACTAAACGTACTCGACCGAATAACTCGGTTCAGTACGAGTAATCGGTTAAAATAAAGCCTTAGAATAAGAAACAAAATAAAGTGAAATCATTGATATTATTTAAAACTAATCGAATAAATTTATCACTAGAAGTTGTAGGAATTTCAATGTATCAATTTTGAAACAGAAAATTTTGACTCTTAATAATTTGTTATTAAACAAAGCCAAGTTTTAAGTACAAGGCTTTCTGCACATTCATTTAGTCACGCAGTGCCCGCGGGCCGCGGGACGCTTGCAAGCAGCAAGTCACAATTTGTTTTCGCGGTCAGGAGCATTTTTATGGTTACCAAGTAACTCGGCCGAGTACTCGACTCGGCAAATATTAAACCGAGTAATATTCGGTACTCGGTTACTCGATAAAACTAGTACTCGGCGCATCTCTAAATAATAATAATACGCGAACAAGACCAGGTAAAATTAAAAGTTAACAAATCGTATGAATTTGGAAAGTTTATACAGAACAATTTGCTGTAATTTCTTAATCTTCAAGATAATATTAGTATAGATACTCTAGCCAGAGGACCAAAGATTTGTGCCAACTTTGATTGGAGACAAGGAATCTTTGTTCATCATTTTCACTTACCAACAAAACTGTCATCGTTAAGTTCGACAATAGGGTTGTTGTTAAAAGTTAGGTACTCCAAAGTGCTGCCCACTAGACTTAAACTTTCAGGTACCGTTACGAACTTATTGTCCGACAAGTCGATCTGCTGGAGTTTCAGTAAGCCTCGGAAGGCGTCTAGTGGGATACTGTCAATGTCCGTCTTGGACAAGTCTAGAACCTAGAAAATACAAAACATAAAATCAAAAGTAAGAACAATCATTAAATAGCTTAAAACACCCACGAAACATTCTGTTTTGAGATCTAAACCTCATTTTAATCGGTTATTCCAGAATTACAATTCTACTTGAGCTCGATTCAATCAAACTGGAATAAGCAATTCTAATCGCCTTTTGTTTCGAGAGATTCTCGATCTATTCAATTGAAAAAACACACTATTTATGCAGAGAAATGTTATGTTTTGCTTATTCCAGTTTGGTCAAATCAAGCCTTAAGGCTTATTTTTCAAGCTTTGGACAGATTTTGTCTATAGATTGAAAAATCAACCCTTAGTTAAATAGACATAGAATCTAATAACTCGAAAGCTAAAATGCAATAAGATTTCTATTATAGCTGCTTTTCATATAAAATTGAAATAATACTTTCTTCTCAATACAGAAACCATTATAATTCAATGGTTAATTCAAACTGCGCAGCTAGCAGTGATGTGAGAATATATGAGAATTGATACTAACAAACAGCTTACAACAACCTATCGAAATAGTTTACGTGAAACTGGGTCATGACACGGTTAACGAATACACTCGGATTTTACCGATAAAAATCGATAAAAAGACTGTTTTCTCGGAAAAACAAATTAAATCTTAAGTAATATAATATACTTATAACGAGAAAGTTTATTTGTATATTGTACCATTTTAAGCCTTAACTATTGAAACGACTGCGTTATGTGTTTTCGTTTACGTAACTGGAAGGGAATAAGTTAATTATCTACATTTTACCCCGAAAATCCTAAAGACTTATGTGGGTTATGGATGTCCCCGTGTGTAAATCTAGTGAATCATATTTTTTAAGCGTTAAAAATAACTTTAAACCAAAGCAACAGCTGTCTGTATCAAAATTTAGTTATCGCTTGAAGAGAAAGAGCGCTGTTTAAATAAATCTTTACGGCGTCATTCATTAATTATAATTATTGTTTACCAGAAATATTTAAAAGGAAAAATACATCTTCAAAAATTCACTCGCGGTGAGGTTTAAACTCGCATCTCATGGTCTGTACTCAAGCGTCTTAACGAAGTAGACCACGCGAGCCCCCACAAGCGAGCTAGTCTAAGTTGTTTTGTAGAATTTTGAAGATGTATTTTTCTTTAAAATATTTCTAGTTGAAATGTCTTGAGCAATAAAAACAAAATACATTGTTTACCTCTAAATTAGAAGCGCTTGATAAAGCTAGTAGAGTAACATAGTCGAGTATTTCGATAGGGTTATTGTTCAAGTACAATCTGGTAAGATTCGGTGTGTGCTGGAACAGGTAGCGGTCCAACGAATGGATCTCATTGTAGCCCAAGTTGAGAGTTTCCAACGCGATGTCGCCGTAGATGCCATCTTTGTACGGCCCTTGGAATATTTCGCTTCTAAGCACTTCACCTGGAAAACGCTTATAGTCAGTTTGACACTCTATAGGCCGAATTGAGAAACGTTACTCAACATTTAAGAACTACTTAAATTGCCATACTCATTTTGAATTTAGAAGCTGCTCAATAATTTAAATACCTCTCAAATGTTAAATGACGTTTCTGTATTCGGCTGGTGTGCAGTGATCGGCAGAGCGGCTTATGTTCAATGTCGAATAAATATTTCTATAAAGGTGCTCACAGTGCGCATCTTATTTGCCTTATTAATAAAAGGGGAATAAGGTCGGAGTATTCAGAATATGCTGTCTTTTTTAGTGACTAGAACTTTCAAAGTAGACAGACATTAAAAAAGCGGAATAACTACTCCGACCTTATTCCTCTTTTATTAATAGGTAAGGCTAAATGAGTCGAATCTACGATATTAAATTGAAAGTGAATGCTCGCGGTGAGGGATCATTTTAAGGTTTTTGTTTCTTAGTCGGGTGTAAAGCAAAATATGAAACTCTTACTATCAAAGCTATGTACAAATATTAAAACCTGTGCTTAGCATGGAGTCACCTATAGTTGTTTCAAATGATGATGTTTATTACGCCATAAACCACTAGACTGTTTACGTAGAAATTCGATATTTAGATAGTTGGAAAGTATGTTAACTCATCATAGGCCTGGTCAATTTTTATTGATTAAGTTTGGCTTTTGAAATATCATAAATGATTGGTTTTTTGTGTTAATTACTTGTATACTTATATCTATATGAAAATAGATTGCGCAAAATGATAAAATATGTAAAGTTATTAAAATTTTAAAATATCAAGTAGGCACGTATGTTTTTTGCTGACAGAAATATTAGGTGCGGCTTGGTATCGGTCGAACGGAAAGATACATTATAAATAATTAACTACTTTATTTTGTCTTGTAAATTTTATGCGAACTCTTATCACATTTTATTTTATAGTATAAGGCAAAGTTAATGTTTTCGTCTTTTTGTTTGTCCATTAACTTTTTCAAATCAAATTTGCGCTACGGATTTTGATACGGTTTTCATATACTTAATAAAAATAAATCATTTACACGACTATTAATAAACATGAACTTAGGTCCTGCTATAGCGGGAATATAGCCCGTATTCTCCAACGACCCTATGCGTGAGTAAAACCGTGTTTTCATTACGAAATTAGTGTCGCGAAAGTTATAGTCAACTTCGCAAAAAAGTTGCTCGACACTAGTTTTATCAAAAAATCGTTGGTTCTACGCATTTTTTTTTGCAAAGATGGCTATAACTTTCGCGACACTAGTTCCGTAATGAAAACACGTCTTTAATGCTTTTATGAGTTACAACTAACGTCAGTGAAAATATGTACAACAAAAGTTGAGACAACGCATAGGCTTAGGACGCAAGCGCATGGCTTTGCAGCGATTATGCGCAAGCGAGTTGCGTCCCTGATGTACCGGGTCCGTGGCAGCCTCAACAGTTACATGCAATTGTTTGCTTGTAGGATGGATCTGGGGTGCCCTATAATACAACATTGGATCGGATTACATGTTGAGCATTCCGGGTCCAAACCCAAATATAGGTTAAGATAATTTTCTATTATTGATGTCAGTTAGGGTTTAATGGAATTTGTTTTATTTTTATGTGTAATTTTAATGTAATTTATATAATTAATGTACTAATATGGAATTAATCTGAAATAAATGAATTATTATTATTATAAGGACGTTTGAAATTGGGCGTTTGTCTAAATTCAATCTTAAGAATTCTTGTCGCAATAAAAGTCAAAACACGGTAAAGCTAATAAAGTTTTCAAACCAGCACGATTGGAACACTTAAATCTAACCGCGCTGTCCTCTCGATGATGTCTATCATCTTGGTCATCGACGATGACCAAGATGATCGAAACGTCTCGGTAAAAAGTAAAAGAAAAAACACGCAATTAACACCCGGGAAAATGTGAAATTACGGTAAAGCCAATACGGCTTTAGTAAAAGTTTATTAATAAGACTGTTAGAGAATATCTTCTGGAGTTACATGGTGGGTTACATTATTTAAGTCGCAAAGGTCTGATCTACCAACATCGACATCATGTTATGATTGCACATAAACCATTAATTCAAATGGCACTTAATGGTTTTCTGAGAGCTGTTGTGATTCAACAAGATGTTCTAAATTAAACATTACCATTTCAGATTCGAAATGACTGCAAGAAAATGATGATTCACGTTCGCTCATATTTTCGTAATGTACAATAGTTTTGGTGAAAGTGTGCTGGGTAAACTTTAAGTATTTGTCGGTATATCTACTAAAAATGTTATGCAATTGTCGATAAATCTCTAATTTTAGCCGTAATCACCACTGCTGCGTCGTCAGACGGATTAAAATAAGCACTATATGTAAAGTAGTTGGGTCTTTATAAATGTTATGACCGTATAATGTTATCGTAAAATTTGATGTAAATTGAGTAAAGGGAAAGGAGAGCTGGTGATTTACGCTTGCTTTTATAACATTAGCTAATTATTTTCTTAGTTATATGAAGAATTTATGCGACTTGGTTATCGTTTGCATCGGGGGAAATTAAATAAGCATTACTAAAACTAGGAACTCGAGGATCAACTTTATTCGGGTTGAACTTCGGTTTCAGCCGCGTAAATCCTGTTCCCGCGGGATAAAAAGTAGCCTATGTCTTATTCCCCGTATCCAGCTACCCATATTGCAAGTTTCATCGCAATCGGTTCAGTAGCGTTAAAGAGTCACATTTTACGCGTTTATAATATTAGTAAGATTTTTAACTGCTTCAAAATGGAGATTTCTCAATTGATTGTGAAAATATAGCATCATTTTATTGAGATGTGTGTTTGTCTGTCACCATTTTTTAGAAACAATTGAGTTGTATTTAAAATGGTTATGTTGCTTAGGTCTTTTTAGGGTTCCCTTTGGAGAAAGGTGAAAGGGTTCTGTACCCTATTATTACTGAGACTTCGCTGTCCGTCCGTCCATCCGTCCGTCTATCACCAGGCTGTATCTTACGAACCGACATAGCTAGACATTTGAATATTTCACAGATTATATATTTCAGTTGCCGCTATAACAACAAATAACTAAAAACAAAATTAAACAAATATTTAAGGAAGGCTTCCTACACCAAACGTGATTTATTAAATGTAAACGTAACAATACCGCGATTTATTTTTACCACCGACGCCATCTAGTGATGAACCGGCGTCAATTGCGTTCAGGGATTTCGCTTGGTCCAGTTTTCATTTTAGGGTTCGATACCCAATTGTGATAATGGTATGGAACACTTCGTGCACGAATTTGACTCGTGCCCTCGACCGGTTTTTATGGATGTTCATGATTAATCAAAGAGAGCAAGGTTTTTTTGGCCTCTCTACCTTTAGACCTATTGTACAGTTCAATGACTTATTTACTTAATAGATAAGCTGTGTAATACCCAACTAACAAAATTGAGTTAACAGGCAATTTTTTATTACTAAGTAATGATATTTAACTTGTATATACGTAACTCTATAACTGCTTTTTGTATATCTGTGTTATAAAACGCTTAAAAGCTGTATAAGGTTAAACAGCTCAATTGCCTTTATACTTAACGACATAAACGTTTTGTCAGCTACTTTATACAACTTATATAACACAGCAGTAAATTGAAACTTTTAACTTGAATAAAGAACAATTATGTTGCACAATGGGTTCTATGATGCCATTAAAACGCAATAGTAAACTAATATGGCTTTAAGATCACTAAAATCGAGCTAATTGTATATTGATCACCACTGTAGCTAACACGTGATATAATGGATGTCATTGTAGCTCTTATATCTCAGATATGATTTATATGAGCATCTATTAACACTAGTGCTAAATATTTGATAAGGGATCTTTAATAACGTTAATAAGTTACAAAGAAGATCTGTGTGCGCTCATATATCTTTATTGACATAAAAACGTTTTTATTTCTAATTTAAACCTAAATAGACACATATATATTCACATAAATTCATTTACTGGACCTTTCTGCGTTATTGCATAGTTTTTGTCGCCAAATTAACAAAATATTAATCAGACAACTACTTTATATTAAATTTTGTGTTTTTAATCGCTTTTTCCATTTTCTCGGGTACCATTTTTTCCTGATTGAGTGCAGATTAAGAAGACTGAGGAATTTATAAGTTTTATTAGGACGGACTTAGTTATCTTCTTGCTTTAAGATAACCCTAAATATTGTAATGGCTGCAAGATGTTGTAAATCGTTTGTTTAGTAGCAATGATAACACTAATGAATTGTATAATGCTGCTTACAAAATCAATTCATTTTTTAAATCATCTTTATTTTATTAAAAAGTATAAATTAGAGAGGCCCACTGAAAAAACACTAATATTGTACCATAAATTTATCAACAGAATTTCAAGCGCATGTGATTTTACACTATTTATGATTTTTTAATTACACGCACAAATTTTAAAACAAAATGGACATTCAAATGTAACTTCTAACATTATATAAAAACCTTAACCAAAGTTATTATTGATATTTTTCTGCCAAAATACTAGCCGACAATGTATAGTTATTATAGAATCACAATCACCAATATGTCATCAAATTACTTGATACATCGGTGTCGCTGTGACCCTATTGCTTCTTTATTGTGTTACAACTGATTTAAGGCCACTGATATAACACCAACAAGATAAAAATAACACAGATCTATCACCAACATGTATCCGATTAGTCCTAAGTGGAGCTACTGTAGATACATTGTATTACTTAAAAGTGCTAAAAGTGGGGCCATTTTCGCATTGCAGAAACGTGTCTACCACGGATATGCGACTGCTCTGTTCTCGATATATAGCTACATTTGAAGTTGATTTGTTAGTTGGGTATGACATAGATGTTATTTATTCAGCAAATAAAAATCAAAGACCAATGTCGGCCACGTAACCGATCGAGGCGTTTAATACATAATAAAATAACTCGAAGTAGGCCCATAAAGAAAAGTAATAAATCGCACACACGGATGTTTCTTTTCATAAGACTTTGTTTTTGCTCTGAGTTGCTTATCAAAACTTTATCATTTTAATAAGGAAAAAATCTAAATACTAACCGCAATTATTTAGTTCGCTGAGATTTATTTAAGTATGAATATAAATTGATTTTTCTAGATTCTTTGTTTCTATTATTATAATTGATGATTCTACTTTCATTCTGATGGACGTGGTTTCGAATCCCGAATGACTGCGCACTAATGTCTTCTTATTTAAGAAAAACCGGGTGCGCTATTAACATCCCTCTTACAGTGAAGGGAAAAACCTCCCTCAAACCTCCACTTAGGGATGATTTATATTAGACCGTCACGGGTCCAATCTTCGTAGTCCATTGCTCGGCGAGCAGTCGATCGGTCTGTTGCAACCGAGTGGCGGCCGAGCAATGGACAACGAAGCGAGGACCCGGCCGGCGCTCGTGACGGTTTAATATAAACTCACGTACGATGGCCCAACTATGAGATCGGCCAAGCTTTTTAATCTATTTAATGTCTGTATAATAATTATATAATTATTGCTGAAACTACAAATCAAAAATGTCAATGAAATAATATTGAAGGCCTCTGTATACGCGGTTAGCGAACACTGGGCTGCGACGCAAAAGGTTACGTTTTCGGTTCTCGCCTTAAAACAAATACATTTGTTTCTTATCTAAGTCTAGAAAAATAAAAAAAATATTTTCAAAATAAAAATATAATAATAAGCTTAAAGTAGTTTGAAGAGATAGCACTGTAAAGTGTCGTAGAATAAAAACATATATTTTCTATATCTGTTTTATGTGATGAAACATAAAAAAATAGAATAAAGTTTTAATGATTATGTTATTCAAAAGATGGTTGTTGACACGCCTATCGAGATAACGAGTTTCGGAAATTTTCTTACAAAGATTACGTTGGGTCACATTAGTTTAGAATGAAACAAAACAAATTACGAAAATTATACCTACTCATTTCAAACGAAATTAGTTAACCATTTTTGGGTTTTCTTTGAGATGATTTAAAGTAATGAAACTCTAGTAATAAGTATTATTATTTTAATGTTAACACGTTCACAGTCCCCTATCTTAATGGTTTAAGTCAAACGTACGTTCAATACATTTCATACCTTTGTTTTATTTTGTTGAATATTAATATGTTTGTATGGCATGTTCATTTGTCTCATTGTAGTTTTATATCTCAATGGCTAGTTTCATTGTTTTTTGGAAATAATATCCGTAAATTACACATACAAAACTTGGCATAGAAGTAAATAAGTGTACAATATAGAGTACACGGACTTGCCATAACCCATATCCGCGTGTACAGGATAGCGTACATTGGACTGTGAACGTGTTAAAGCTGTGTTTTGATTTTGCGATAAATTGCATACCTATATTATGTACTTGAACAAATATAGAATGACTACTTTTTATCCCGATCTACATATTATTATACTCTAATATTCATCGTGTCGATTGCACAATATATATTTTTTTAATGTGTAAAAGTGGTTGTTTGGCATTGTTATTTGCTGTTATCAAACTAAGCAGTGTACATCTATTATAAAGATATCGGATTTTGCGTGGGTGAAACCGCAGGACGCAATGTGTTTATAATATAATAATAAATATATAATTGAATAAATTGCATATTAATCAATAACCGGAACCCTAACCCGTATAGGTGTTTCATCGGTTTAATTTTAACGATTAGGTGAAAAATCTAACAGAAAAGGTTAACCCGTATTTATTCATTAATAACTATAACCTTTACTACTTATCATACTTAAAAAAAATAATATACATAGGTATAGGAAACACCCAAAACTAATTCGAAAACGATTCGAACCTGTGCCCCCTCGCTCCCCGTTTTAAATATGCCTTGAGCAATAAAATATAAATACTTGTCTCTGGCGGGAATCGAACCCGCAACGTTCTGTATCGCTGCCGGATATTAACCCGACACGCCACATTAGTCGTCATAATATCAGTAGAATGGTTGACTGTTTCTCATACATACCTGTTATCCGATTGTTGCTAAGGTCCAAATAAACGAGTCTGTCGATATTTCTAAACGCGTCGTCTTCGATCTCGACTATTTGGTTCGACTTGAAGCTGATCGCTATCCGGGCCCCCGGCACGGCTCCCAGATGACTCACGTTCGTTATACTGTTGTTGAAGAACGTTATCAATACGTGCCCATCTATAAAAATAATATTTGATAAATACTTAGTTAAAAATTAAAGGTTAATTTTTAAAGAAATGCCTGCTAAAAATTTCTGCAGTTTTTGGAAAGCGTTTCTTTAAAAATTAGTCATCCAAGTGTAGGAAACACTTAAATAAAAATCAAGGTAAAACGAAAGCATCATCTCAACGTTGTATTAAATTCTATGTAAAAAGAATTCTGCAAGCCGGTAATCTGTAAAGATACCGGTAGATGTCGCTACGTGCTTCAGTCGCAAAGAACAAAGAAGTGCATTCCATAATTTCTCGACGGCAGAGCAAGCACCTGTGGCGCAATTGGCAAGCGCGCGACATGGAATATCGAGGTTGCAAGTCTATGTCCTGTCGGGTGCAATTTTTGGAAAGCATTTCTTCAAAAAATTTGTCATCCAAGTGTAAAAATCAAACACTATAAAAATTAAGTTAAAGGTTTTTACTGTGTGTTTCCGCAAACTGGGTCTCTTTGCGTGACTTTAAACCGTGGGTTTCCTCACGATGTATTTTTCACCGTAAAAGCGATGTTACGCTTCACTTAACTTTTTCTTAAAGAAAAAGACATTGGTGCGCCGCCTGGATTTGATACTATGACCTTCGGAATGAAAGGCGGGGTATCTACCACTAGACCAACACCGCTCGTGATTTGATAAATATGTTTACCTACTTCCTTGATATAATGAATGATAGATGTGTTTAATGTTTGTCAACAAAATGTGCCTTAAATGTTTGAGAAAAAATGTGTGTCTAGCTAAGTACATATTTAGTACATAAACGTCTGCTTTATATAAATGAAACGTTCAACCGTTTTCTTATCAAAATAAACACCTATCAGTGTTACAGTTATCTATCGATTATATATCTTTTAACAACTGCTCAAATTAAACACACCATAATATAGCATTTACCATTATTTTCGGGATAGTCCTTAGTTAAGGAATTTAATCATTCACCTGTACAAAAAATATCGAAATCGGCTTATAAGTTTTGGAGATTACTTTATCCAAACTTCAGGGCCTCTACTTTAATAGTACTAAAAACCGAATGAAAAAAATCTTTCATCCAGAAAGAAAATTGACATTCTACAGACAATTTTCAAGGCACCATCCAGCCGAAAATTAAAAAAACATCGTAAACTAAAGTGACCATGCAGTTACTTTCTTAATAATATTGTATTAATTACCTACGAGCTACTCGTATGTATCGATATAACTTTGATATTATATCTTATATCAAAGTTATATCTGTTTAGATGCGATACTCTATTTCGCTAAAACAGGTTTTGATAAAGAACTATAACCGCTAGATAGGTACTCTTAATCTATAACACATTTCATAGACCGATACATACATAATACAGGACACCATAATTATTGGCGTTATAAATTTATACACATTTGCTAACAGATTTATCATTTGTCAGTCAAGCAAGTTATCACGTCATTGTAATATTATTAGAAGTTATTGTCATGTAGTTATATCATAATAAAATGTCATACAATCAATACTAATAATGTACATTATTAGTATTGATTGTGTGACATTTTATCTTATTAATTCATATACATACGCTAGACAAATGCTTCCCTAACCTCTTTGCAGCTATGCTATAGTTAGAATGACCTTCCAAGACGGAGTCGAGTTTTTCTTTGCTGTGGCATTCTAGATCCTGAGCTGCCTTTCTAACAATTTTTAAGAACCTAGCCAGTTGCTCGTTTGGTCTAAAATTTCGTTTGTCAGACGGCAGACACATCGGATCCCATGCTCTTTACCCAATACAGCTGCTGGCTTTTAAAACGAACGGATAAATCCAGGTATAGATGCTATTTAATAGCGCGGATTATGTGGGAGGCTTTAGTAAGGCAAGTTCTTGACGTAGTGTTTTACCTTTATCTAACAGAAACAGTCCGCTAGTATTAACACTGGCGTGCTGAGCTTCGATTACTTATACCTCAGGGGCTCGATTCGATAAGGACATAGCATGCGGAATGCAGGCGACGTGCAGGAGATGTATGTTAATTCGTATTCTGTAAATGTTATTATACTTAATTACTACTTAATTAGTTAAGTAGCCTTCAAAATTAAGGGCTACTTAATTATTCAAATAGCTCCCCTTGTTCCTCAGCCAATCAGTATTAAAAGAAGTTATAGAATAGCTATTATTTTTACTCCTGCAACAAATCGACTTCTGCAATGCTAATGCATCCCGTTTGTTTGTTGCATGCTATGTTTTTAGAGAATCAGGGCCCCGGTGCTCGGTAAGAGATCAAGTTTGGCCACCATATTTTTTCAATAGACAAATAGAATACATTAGAAATATTAAAATATAAGTTTTTAATAAAAATAAGTAATAAAATATTACAATGACTTAATAATTTTTTGATTATTATCGGTCTTATTGATCGTTTCCTATAAATGATCTCATAAAATGGATGACAATGATTTATTTATCTAGCGTCATTAATGATATCTGACCCGTTTTCCTAAAATACTTACTTTTTTTCTTTTTAAGTCTTCGAACTAATTCGGTACATACTAGCTGTGTTAAGAAACTTGCCTAATTAAATTGTGTTGCTACGGATACAAATAATTTTAGTAACTTTAAATTAAACCTTACTATAAAAATGCCTAGTCCAAATAGCACCTAGTACTATTTGGACTAGGCATTTTTTGTGAGTCAATGAATAAATTATTTTTTGTTTAGGTGTAGGTATTATAATTATGTTCGAGTTTGTCATTCATTAATTTATTATTCCAATGTAGGTATGTTTTTTGTTTGCTATCTGCGTTACGGAAAACTTGACTCATCTGAAATGTTGTATTTGAACCTGGATTTCTAAAAAATTTCATAAAGAAGTATTTTCAATCCATTTTTAAACCGAATATGGTGTTTTTGCACCTTAAATTTGATCCGCTTCTGACCAAATGTTAGGTAGTGACAGAAAAATAGACAAATAACATTTAGCAGCAGGTAGTAGGTGGTGTCAAATGACTGGTAGTGTCACTCGGGCACGAGGCAACTCTCCTTTATAGAGAAACGAACACTAGCTTTGGGGACAACATCTGTCTATAAGTGATCCTGGGAGTGCTCTTGGGAGTGACCTGGTGTTGCAGCGGACCCCGCCTGGAAAGCCTGCAGATGGCCGTCAAGTGGGGACGCTACTATAACAAATATTGTTAGTTCAGTTACGACGTAGGGGCTGACCAATTTTTTCTGCCGTCGCCTATATACTGCTCGCCATACGAACGAATTTGATCCGGAGCATACTAAGTTCGCATATAAGGGCCAGTCTTCAATGCCTATATATATTTATCAATTTGTCATATCTATGTTTATTACCTACAACGAACTTAGGTAGGTACAGTCACTCATTATGTCATCGTTCGCTCATAAATGATAACTTTAATTGTGATGGTTATACAGAGAATAGATACTGACACAGATTTACATTGTTTTATTGCTAATGCAATAATAACTGTTTTTATCTTCTCTGAAACCTCTAACACAGATAACCATCTCAGAATGTAGGTGCCGTGTGTACACAACGTATTATGCGCCTACTGGTCGGCAAATATAAATCGAATAGTGTTTAGAACAACAATGAGATCTCTATGTTGAAGATAATGAAAACATAGGTACGTAGATCTGTATTTATCAGAACGCAAACGCCAAACTGGATTGTATTGTATGTAGCGCAGTTATATATTTGTTTTGTTTACGTCATGCTTCGTGTAATAGTAGCAAATGATAAAGGAACCTGTTCTCGATCTCACCTTTTTGGAAGTTGTTTACTTGGTCCGGCCACTCGGGTATTCTGTCGATGTTTCGACGCGAACAATTTAGCGTTAGGTCGTTTGCTTCTTGTCTAGAGATGTCGCATAGATCGCCTCTACCGTCGGCCGTTTGAGCGCCGATCAAGGAAACTAGGACGCACAATATCACTAATACCTATAACAGAAACACCATAACTTATGTAACCGTCACACACACGACACACCTCTGACCGAGCCATCGCGTCTACCACTGTTTAATTACTCACTTCGTATACTTTTTGGTAATACATTTTCCATAAAACTATAGCGGGTACTGAGTGCTCACCTCCGATCTCTGAACGATATTATTATTATCTTATCAGTAACAGACTGATATCACGACTGACTTGAAACGAGCGAGCGCCTCATTGGGCGCCCGCGCACCTCACTTCTACTATCGCGCACCACCTATCTGCTTGTTTATCATTGAAAACCGTTTACCCTTTGTTACAGGAGGTTCTAAACGTAACGGCGGCAAAATTAGAGGAAATCATAAAGCCACTCAACGAGAACGACTTTGAACACTCGAAAAGTAGTTATGCCGAAATAGGCTCGCCAGATTCCACGGAGGAGATGAAGAACCTAGAGAGTCGGCAGGCGGCTGTCACTCTACTGCAAATAAAGAACTACGATCCTAATAAATATGTGGTCAAAAGGGAGGAGGAACCTCGGATCCTGTTTAACAGCACACCGAGTTTACCGCCCTCGGATAGAGCGAGAGAGGTAATGCACTGCAACGCCGTCATCGATATTATAAGCAAAGCTGTGGCCGTAGCGCAGAGGGAGAACGAAGAAGCCGCCAAGTATCCGTCTAAATACGCGGGCGTAATAGAACGACGGCACGCGAGCGTGGGCGATCGGTATACTGAATCCGATTACGGCGAAGAAAAATACGTTTACGCATCCCAATCTGCCGCTAGCCCTTGTACGACGGAAGACAGAGACCACGATCGCGAAATGGATCTCTCCCTCTACCCGCCTGTAAAGAGCGAACCGGACCCCGACGAGCACTACTACCAACGAACGATGCCACAATCCAACGCGAACTTCGCTGACGAATACAAGCAACACGTGTTCGGCAAGAACAACAGTATGGGCAACACTTCTAAAGACAACTCGTCCGTGTACGAGGAGTGCAGTCAAAGCAGCAGCGGTTCAGACCCCGACAGGCTACAGATGGATATATCACAGATGTCGCAGGTGATACTACTATCTTAATCTTACAAAAGTACTAGACACACACGGAAAACTTACCAATCACGTTTTCCGTGTGTGTCTAGTACCTTAAAACTGAAAGAGAGAGCAACATCAGATGCGTGACGTCACTGTCTAATGATCTCCACGCGTGTGCGCACGCACTGTTAAGTCTTGCGGGTTCACTTACGCCACGCCACGAAGCGCAATTTTGGTGTAACCCTGCTTTATCTTATGATAGTTAGATTATAGATATAAATGCTGTTAAAAGTTAACATACCAAAAATACAGCACCATCCTCCATTTAAGCACTATTTTTGTAGCTTAAAGTCTAATTTATGAAAAATAAAAAAAACAAAACAAATTATCACTTATAATTGAATGCGAGGTCTCTTGACTTGCCGGTTTCAATGACAGATGAACTCGACGGCGTCGCCTTTAAATGCATGCAAATTAACGCTATGGTTTGAACCCCGCAGGTTATGGTCTCTCCAAGGCTACGGCCGCATAAGCTAGAGGTTTGCTTAGCGCCTGGAGGCTAGCGAGTCGCCTAAAGAGTTACCTAGCACCTCAAGTGACATAAAACCAACCTGTTTGATTTCCTTCGATGCACCTAGCTATTCACTAGGCGTGCATCGAAGTAAACAAACAATAAGGACCCTACCGCGTACCTTCCGTCGAGTTCAACTCGACGTCGTTTTTAGAATACGATGCTGTCGATAACGCGGTTGAAAAAGCTACCACGCTAGGAGCGAGCAGAAATTGTTCATGTCCTTAACTAGTAGCTAGCTTAAGACTTAGATAAGTAATAAAGGGATTATTGTCACATGTGCAGGACGATCCAGAGGAAACCCAATCGGCGCGATCAACACAATCGTCTCCACAACCTCCGCCAGACGTCGAACAAGACAAAGAATCTCTATGGCAGGCCCTTCACAAACAAAATGGTAAGATCAAACTCGCATAGTTAAGCGATGACGGCTTCTGTCTGCCGACTATGGAACTTTAAACAATGGCTTGTCTCTTACTCTAAAACTCGTAAGGGACACAACGTTGTGTATTTATTCGCCCCTCATGTATATTAATATTAACAGATAAACAGACAATATTATATTATAAAGAGAAAAGATTTATTTGTTTGTATGGAATGAATAGGCTCCGAAACTACTGGACCGATTTCAAAAATTATTTTATCAATAGAAAGCTACATTATCGAGCAGCAACATAGGCTACTTTTAAGATAAGGTTTAATCTATTTTTTGACTCATCCATCAATCATTTAGACAATTGTTGCCTACTAAACTAGCTAATTTAGTTTACAAATTTAAATCGAAATTTTTACATATTATTTAATTTAATGTCAAAAACAATTCGTTTATGCAATTTTTGATAAACGGCTGTTATATGTAAATGATGAATCTTGAGAATAATGTGCTATATAAAGTGAATTACCTATTCATAGAAACAAGAATCTTTATGGCTTTAAAACCGCAAAAATAAAAGGACGCTTTTAAATATCTATTGTATTATAGTACTAGATATGTCCCTCGGTTTTACTACCGGTTGGATACAGACTATGTTTATTTAATTA
Organism: Idaea dimidiata; assembly: GCA_949358125.1. Taxonomy (NCBI): domain Eukaryota; kingdom Metazoa; phylum Arthropoda; class Insecta; order Lepidoptera; family Geometridae; genus Idaea; species Idaea dimidiata. The sequence goes on from OX442340.1 coordinate 5,309,601, forward strand.
TACACGACAGATAAGCTTTTGACCACTATCTCACTTGATGGTTAGTGATAATATGGTCTAAGCACGCTCATCTTAAGTAAGAAAGCCAACAGTTGAACAAAATTCGACTCGTCTTCCTTAGGTGCACCGGTCTACGAGCTAACAAGTCCACCTATAAACTTCTTTTGGTCGCCTTTTACGACAGATACTGTAGCCATACTCTATTAAACCCAGATTATAATGTCTTTATTGTAAATTGTACTTGTCCTATATTTAATGTGTTTATTTTATAAATTGATGTTGTTAGAATAAAGTATCTATCTAACTATATATATCTATTGACTCAGGTCGTAGCGGTGAAGCGACGCAGCTACTCCGACGGTTGATCAACAGCAAGCATCTCGGTATGACAGTGTCGCCACTTCGCGCTCCCACCTCGCCTATATCACAGGGACATCACCCCATCAACGGGAATGTTTCGCCGGTAAGTGAGATGAAATAAATAAGTACTATCTGCTCTGGTCGTAGCGGTGAAAAGCGACGCAGCTACTCCGACGGCTGCTCAACAGCAAACATCTCGGTATGAAAGTGTCGCTACTTCGCGCTCCCACCTCGCCTATATCACAGGACACCACCCCATCAACGGGAATGTTTCGCCGGTAAGTGAGGTGATCAAAATACTGGAGGGAAGTATTGGTACAAATAGCGCCATCTAGCCTTAAACTCAGCACCTATCTTTAGAGCGTTGCTAGTTTCATTTGAAGGGTAAAAACTCATTGTCATATAGCTTTGAGGTACCTTAAAGTTCTTAAACTTCATTTCCTTGTAGGGGACTATATTTTTTCTCCTTTTTTTGATGATTGACTTCGATGAGTGACTCCAGCTTCTCATTTGGATCTAGAGGTTTGTTATTGTCTGATATAAGTCATTAGAATAGCAAAGCGTATATATTAAAAAATGTATTTTCAAAATGTAATATTAGCGTAGGCTTCAAACTCTCGCTTTACTTTTACGGTGCACAATAATGATTGTGTGATGGGTGCATTAAGCCACTAGTTTTGGATTATTTTCTTTGAGACTTGTAACGCCATCTTTCGGTGAAACTGCGGATTCCGATGCCAGTAAGAATTTATTATCCTCTCTATTGGACAGGTAATTAACCGATTTCAAAATAAGGAGGAGGTTCTCTATTCGTCGCGTACATATTTTTAGCATAGGTAATTAGCATTTGGTATGACAAAATTCTGGGTGTAGAAGTTTTATAATCTATATATAAGTTATAATAAAGGAAGAGAGGACAAAAAGTCTGTACTTAAATTAAAAAACCAGTTGTCTAGGGGACTTAGTAAAAGTAGTAGATCAAAATTTAAAAAAATCATGTCCATATGTCTGTTTCTTCCTTATGCAATTAAATTAGTAAAACCCAGGTAATAAACGAAAAAGTTGGCTATGCACAGACGAAGTCGCGGCTAACAGCTAGTAATAATAAGTAACTACAAACATACATAACATATCAACGGTATTTTAATTTTTGACCATGAGAACTGGAAGCGGACGTATCCGCGTTCTATATAGACCCGGAAATATCCAGGTGATATTGTAAAACGAAAGCATCTGAGATCTGTGCCCACTTGTTTTCGGTTTCATGCATAAATCATGAATCTTGGTACAAATATTAGATTTCCATTAAGGTTTTTTGGAGGAAATACTTCTACTAGAACCTGCCTTTCTTTGTCTTTGACGCTCCTGCGTAAATATGCGCGTAATCATATTTTATATTATATTTTACTTAATATTTCGTACGCGGGTGAGACCACAGAGCTCTGCTAGTTTTTACTAATTTAATCTATACAAAATACAAATAACCGGATAAACGTAGCGACACATCTAGATAACGAAAAGGCCTTGATTTTTTCAAAAGTTTAACTCATTTATTGACTGGCATTTTCGCTGAAGTAAATAAGTATAGGCTCTACCTATTAAATAAGCAAGGGTTATTTTTAAATAAAAAAATATTTTCCGGTTTTAATCACGTTGCTTTTATTAGGCATATAAAGCATTTTATCAATGCTCTACGTTACCGACCTCTTCCTCAGTAGTCCAGTAACTTACATCATAAATTGTAGCATTTAATTCGGTAGATCAGATTTTTTGCAGACTTCTTTGTAATGTTGGCCCAATGAATCATCCAAGTTTGTGACCTCGAGCGCCGACCGCAACCTTGTCAAAAATCGATAAAACCGCGTCCATTTTTTAATTTATGGCATCCATTTTTTAATTTATGGCGATTATAACCCTAAATTTTTTGATAGTAATTTCTCAGGGTGCATATAAATGTCTCTGTAGACCCGATAGTTTTTGATAGCCTTTCAAAGTTTATCATTGTGAATATCAAAAAAAGGGCAAACCTGTTTCTTACATACAGAATCGGGCAGTAGATCCCATTTTTTATCCTAATTGGTGAAATCGTTTGAGCGTAAAGAAGGAAATGCTTGCTACAATTACACATTGACAATTTCGGTGTGAATTCACTATTGTAAAACACGTGAGAATGTTATTTATGACATACATAAATTTTATTTCTCTATACGCACGCAATGTTTTTGTCCCACCCGTGGCATTGAACTCTTGCATAGTTTAAACTCTAACGGTATACTAATTATAATAAAACTTACTCGAAAACAGTTTTTGAGGAGCGTCATTGGAGTAAGAAACTTTCAAACACTGCGCACTGTATTAACCGATGATATTGTTGCATTAAGGGTCTGTACACAATATTTTGAATGTAAATGGTTCTTTATTGATTTTTATTTGTTCGAAGTATAGATCCGATAATATATACTCAACAAAAATCTCAATAAAACTGTAATTTAATTAAATTATGCACCAGATTTGTCTTTTCTATTTCATAGAAGAAAATCATAAGATGTATTTCTTTTTCTATAATATAGAATCACCAACAACAAATACAGTGACTGAATTAGATAGCTTGAGATTTGTTACTAAATAATTAAGTCTACATTTCATAAATCACAAATCCAATTTCTCTTTAGTTACTAACACGCCTAAAATATAAACAAACCGTTTCTGAACGCACACATTTTTCTACTGAGTTCACAAAGTATGTCGTATTTATCCGGTACATAGGTAGTCGTCTGAATAAATTGTCGCTTTTGTATTATTATGATAATTCTCCCTGCATTTTCCTTGAGCGCCAGGTACCAGGATGATTTGTGAATGAACTTGAAGATTATCCTCTTTGCAAGGTTGTTGTTTTGTGTCGTTAACATAGATGTGTTGCCTGTTGCCTAAGAGAGATCGCTTTTAGCGATAATGTCGCCCATTGAATTCATATTGGTTTGTATTTTTAGTGATTTTTATTTTGTACTAGCTGCGCCTCGCGGTTTCACCCGCGTAAGATTTAACAAAATCGGTTCAGCATTTTTTATTTCACAAGAACCTTCTCCTGATCATAACAAATACAACGCAAAAAAATTTATCGAAATCGGTCCAGCCGTGCGTGATGCCGTGACCAAGGGAAAAAGGGATTCATTTTTATATTATTTTGTATTTTTAATTATTTTGGTACAATAAAGTATAACCTAATCTAATGTAATACAGCAGGACTCTTAAGCTTTGTTCAATTGAATAGTTTATCGTCTTACATTTTCTTCCTTATTTCTATTTTATTGTATTTTTATATTGCATTCGTGATCAGGATCACTGAAGTGATCAGTGACATGACTAATACTGCACGTACAGTACCAAAATCCTAAACTAGATCACATTAAACTTCAGTGAAAATGAGACAAAAAATTACTTAGCGTGAGGTCTCTATAGAATATTCAAGTACGAATGTAATTTATTAACTTCAAAGTTAATAAATTACACTCGTACTTGAACATGAGAGGAAGACATTTTCCCCTTACAAAATACGTGATATAAATCGCTGAGTTTATGTTTTCTCTGTTATATGGTTGGAAAACAACAGAAAAACATAAGGAAACAGGACCTATTCCCCCCGTGGAACTAATATTTGTACGATCCATCAATATTTGCCTCTAGTTTTGAGGGTTTCTGTATTTATTTCAAAAGAAAAGTATAAGTTGATGAGGTTGTAAATATATCGTAGTTACATAGTTAGTTAGTAGATCCCCACACAATAGAAAAGAGGTACATTCGTGTACCTCTTTTCTATTCTTCCTCACTCGTTCCTACTTTAGGTGGGATCGGCTCTCCTGATTTTGCGGCGCCAGGACAATCTTCCCTGGGTTATCGGGTCGGGCAGTTCTTCCTCTTTTTAATTTATGCACCTAACTATTGAATTGTCAATAAATATCACAAACAACTCCAATAATTTATTGGGTAATGGCTCCATTTATAAAGTCCGTAATTCATTCTCCAGAACGGCGAATGGTCTCCATCTTCCCGCGGCGCGAGCGTGGCCGGCACCGCGCGCAGGAAACAGAGTTTCCCGGCGCGCGCGCACCCCGTACCCGCTACCGAGGCGCCGGCGGCCAACCAAACCTGGCCGCAGGCTTCGCAGGATAATGTAAGTTGTTCTTCTAATACCAGATTTACATTAGGTCAGTGACAGAAGTCAGTGCCTTGCAATGACCATTAGGTCAGTGAACTAATGGTCAGTGCGTGGTCAGTCACTGACTAGGTCGAAATTGTATGGCACTGACTCAATGTAAATCAGCTCTAATGTCTGATTTGTAACTTTCAATAGGAAGACTTTATGGTCTAGTAACGCCCCCTGATCTTATACATTAGTGCGAATTAAGCAACGACTGGTTCACTCATAATCTCTCATAAGGCATTGGACGAGGTCCTTTTTCTTCTTTTCGTGTAGTAGTGTGGCTCACCTAGTGTTAGGTTTTCAGGCATTTGGCCTTATAGACTTTATACCTTGATAGGTTAACCGATAATGACTGTTAAAAACAATCTCTCGAGTTCCACCGTGCGACCTTAGGGCGATCCGGATACTCTAAAACTAGAGACCACACCACTACACGAAAAGAAGACGAAATCTGGTTAGATGATCGTTTAGCTACTGTCTCATCAGATGGTATAAATAAATAAATAATAAATAAATCCTGTGACCAACACACAGCGCCATCTAGCCCCATGGTAAACTGCTAGGCTTGTGTTACGGTGGCTAGACAACGAATATACTCCTTATATTTATTTTATTTTGTAAATACATACATATTATACATAGAAATACACCCGATTACAATAGAAATACACTCAAATATTTATTTTTAAGCATAAATATTTGCATCCAACGGGAATCGACCTCGCAACCTTCTGCATTGCAGCCAAGCCTTCGCCCTACGCGCCACAGAGGTCGTATGATGAAAATATTTTGATCGATGTAATTAGCATAAGCACCATCAAGTTTTTTAAATGGATTCTATCTAAATATCATCTCTAAACAAAGAGTCCGGAATCTTAACTTCAATTATTTATTGACTTCAGGAGCTCGCAAACGTAGGAAGCAGTCGCGGGGCGAGTGGCGGTGGCGGGGGCGGCGTGGCGGGCGGCGCGGGCGGTGGCGCGGGCGCGGGCGCGCGGGTCGAGCTCTCGTGCAGCAACTGCGGCACGCACACCACCACGATCTGGCGGCGCGACGCGCGCGGCGAGATGGTCTGCAACGCGTGCGGGCTGTACTACAAGCTGCACGGCGTGCCGCGCCCCACCGCCATGCGCCGCGACACTATACACACGCGCCGTCGTCGGCCCCGCCACGACGCCAAGCATCCGCACAGGAACAGTGAGTCTACAACTTGCTTTATGTCATGCCTCTATGTACTATGAACTCGAGTGTAAATTTTTAGGGTACCAATCACGTCTTGTATTTAGTGGAAACGTGGTGTAGGTAGATGCGTGCACGCATGTATGGAAGGCATGCCGGTCAGACATGCTTTACGCGCGTATTGAGACATCTTTTTAATATCGTAATCGCACCATCATTAGTAATCATTATGCCGCACGTTAGGTACTTCATAAAAGTTGTTTTTTGTAATATTTGTGCATTTATCTAACATACATTCCGCTACGCAGCCCACGGCTTATTTCGTAAAACCCATCTCTAACCGACCATATATTAACAAATCACAGCGGTCCTCCCAACCTTGCGGTTTTAGGGACCGAAACGCGGGGGATGACGTTTCCGATATCCTATATCCTAAAGATATATGTCGGTTACTGTCTGCCTCCGATTGGGGCCACCGATACCACAAACAGGGACTCGGTCGCAGGCTCCGAGCCGCCCCGGACGTACGTTGCAGGCAGAGCGTCGCTTCCGCCTCTGCACGCTAGCCACTCCCTCAGGGCAGCTTGGACCGTATAGTAAAATTTGTATTTGTTTGCAGAGTCACGTCGCAGCGGCGGCGGTGGTGGTGCGGCGCCGACGGCGATAGCGCCGTGCCCCTCGCCCGCGGAGAGCGGCGCGACGGGCGCGGCGGGTGGCGGCGGCGCGGGCAGCGGCGCGGGCGGTGGCGCTGGCGGCGGCGCGGACGCCAGCGACGAGGCGGTGCTGGCCGCGCTGCGCCGCCAGCTGCAGCCGCACCTGCTGGCCGCACTGCACGCACACACCGCGCGCGCTCCACGCATGCAGGTACAAGAAGCCACATACTAAAACCCGTTTTAACTGTGTCTTTATTTATTTATTTACTATTAGGAAAACCAACAGCTATAACTTAAAAAATAGACAACACAAATTAACAACTGAAAGCCAATTAGAGGATTTCACGACTAAAAAAAAAGAATAGGTAAAATAGGTTTTGTGTGAGCTTAACAGATACTAACAAAAGTCTTTCCGCAATTAGCCCTACTATTGGGCCTTTGTGCGTGATTTTAAGCCGTGGGTTTCCTCACGATGTTTTCCTTCACCGTAAGAGCGATGTTTAATAACGTACATACTATGGTTACATTTTACCGGATCTACCGGTCTTAATCACGTATTATTATTTACTAGCTGCGCCCCGCGGTTTCATCCGCGTAAGTCCCGTTCCCGCGGGAATGTCGGGATAAAAAGTAGTCTATGTGTTATTCCAGGTCTCCAGCTATCTACATATCGAGTTTCTTGGTAATCGGTTCAGTGGTTGAGTGACAAACACACATAGACACATACTCACAAATTTTAATATTAGTAGGATTTTTCTTACCTCGACGTTTCGATCATGTTACAATGATCTTGGTCGCGAGGGGACTGGAGCTGCGGCGAGCGTCGTTCTCTATATAATAATATAACCGTTGTTTACTGTAAAACCCGGTAAAATGTAACTATGTTAACAAATCGTGTGAATTTAAAAAGTTCATACATATTATGTTATGGCGACCCCATAAAACGGTCATCTGCAGGCTTCCCTGGAGGGAATTGTTGTTGATCGAATAAATTTTTACCTTTCTATAATCCGCACCATTGAAGTTTACTATAAATTCATTTGTCATGATGTCATGTATGTGATTTATTTACTTTTACGAATGTTAACCGCCACCGAACGATAGTTTATATCGTTTCTTTTTATAATTGAAGACCCCTTCACTCAGCCTACTGCACAAGCTATAACGGTCTTCTCCATACAAAGGTTGCCTGTAAGAAATCGCTTTTAGCGATAAAGCCGCCCATTTGTGCATCTTTGTTGAACAAATAAAGTGTTAATCTATCTTGCAAAAAACGATTTTAAACTAACTTGGTTATATTCACGACTAAAATTACTTATAACGGGGTGTTTACCATGTTTAATAAATTATTCGCGGAGCTCGATATGTCGCTAGCAATTTCAACCAGCTTGTTCACGAGACACCCCGTTAATAAGTAATTTTAGTAGTATCTTGCAAAAGTCACACTACAGTAAATGTAGTAATATTACCTAATTAATAAAATTGTATGGTATCTACTATCTCCCCAGGTCGGTCTGAACGCTCCGGAGTACGACGAGGCTCCCCTCAACCTGGTAGCAAGTCACGCGGCCGCCGAGGAGACGCACTGACTGCCCCTCCCCCCCTCCCACTGTGATACACTCGCTGACTAACCACCATGTTTGTATACTCGTACCGCAACGTACGCGCTCGGCTCTCACTGCATCTCATGACATGATAAAGTGCGCGAAACGCGCGCGGTTTGTATACGTACTCTTTATAGGTGTTTGTTTGTAACTCGATGAAGGTTGCCGTGTTTCTTGAGAGGCTTTTGATGGTTCTGTGTTTCGTATAAATGTCATATCAGAATAATTATTTGGTGCATAGTTGGCGAGTAAAATTGTTATTTAGAAGGGCTTCGACGTGTTGGTTTCGACTCCACGCGCGCCTCCCAAGTCTGGGGCTCCATAGCCCCGTGCTACTGGACGTATTTGATATTAAAAAAAATATGATGTTTATCTGTATCATATTCTAAATTATTCACCTTGAAAGAAATTAAACTAAATTACATTTTTCGTTTATTCAAATTCAGGTAAATATTTTGGGGAAAAGCTTTGTCATTACAATATCTTTAAGCCCAAATAACCCCATACTAACAAAAGGAGGCAGATCATGTTTAGTAAAAATTGTAATATGACATTTGTGTGAGACATTCTAGCCCCGGAGGCATCTTAAGGCCGGCACTCATAATACCATCGTTTCTCGGTCATATGAGCAAAGGAACCTTAGAGTTAAAACAATAATATCACGTAATTCTACCCCCAAGCGAGGGTGTTGTTTGGATGTTTCTCGAAATCCAAACCAGTATACTATTTCAAAAAACATTCACTCGACACACTCTGACACTCAATTACTCGAATTAACTCTAGAATTTTAAATAATAAAACTACTTAACATCTTAGTGATAATAAGGCCAGTGTTGAAGACAATAGAAAATACGAATATGAAAACAGATAGCAATATGCAATCTTTATCAAAAAAAAAAGTAATTTAAGAAGTATCATATTCGCAACTCTTCTAAGGATATGGTATTGAAGTATTCATTTAAACTGCAGGGCATTCAATGAAGCAATAATTAATCCTAGTGCCTATTTATTCTAATAGATATTATGGCGATGTATTTATCGAGTATTTTCCAATGTATATTTATTCTGGTGTGATAAGATTGGCGTTTGAAGATAACAGTAATTTAAAGCAATTTAAAATAAGAAGTTTTTCGTATTTTTTTTCTCTCAATGGTATACGTTAAATTACGTACGTGTACGCATATTTTGCGGATATTTTTGCCGATGAATCGAAAAGTTGATCTGAAAATATTGAATATTTTTGTCTCAATATTAGTTGGAGGAATATTTTATTTCAAAATTATTTACGTATATTTTAAACCTTGCCTTATAATGCTCTCTGAAATTATTGAAATTATTACGGTTACCTATTGCAGGAAGCAAGTATTCATTTAGGTTTAGGTTGTAATGTAAATTTTCTTGTTTACTTAGCAATTAATAATAATTTAGTCGGTAAATTTGATACGTTGTATTGTAATTCTCTAATTTATTTCCCCTTTCGGTCAGTATTTAAAGTTAAGTATTTTTTTCTTTGGAGTATTTTTTTTACTTTAGTTTATAATTTTTTGTGGAGCAAATAATGCGTGATGGCGAAGAAAAATAAATATTTTGTGCACATTAAACTAACGTTTTAGAACATTTTCAAATTCAGAGTTGTGACTTGTTTGTAGAAAGTTCAATAAATTATAGAAACAGTTTAAAAAATTTGGTAATAAAATAGGATATTTGTATATGTAGATAGTGTTTTCGGGCAGCTGTCATTAATAAGTCGTAATTAAAATTATGTAAATGGATCGTAACATCTGTTTTTAAAATATTCGAGAGACATTTTACCCTTTTCTCAAATCATGTTAACGAAATCTTTCCGCAGTTGTAGTAGTTATAAACATATAAAAAAAATAGTAAAAGAAGAATTTATTTTAAGGGTTAATATTTTGATGGATCATAGTTAAAGGGCATTTTGGTCAGGCATTATTTATATATATAAAATACAATATGACCGGTAGTTTGTGGCATTATTTTGAGTATTTACCGGATTCACCTCATTGTGGTCAGTTTTTTTGTTTATTTTATAAAAGAAAGCATTTACGTTCTTCCATCTGAGATGTTATGTTGCTTCCACTCTACTTAATGCTCTTATCGCCGTCCTTTATTTGACGTCTACTTAATTTAGTTGTATAATCCACTTTGATCACCTGCGGAATACTATAACCTAGCTCTTTATAATGATCTGGGTTATATCATCTAGTGGAATATATCAAGTTAGTGTTAGTTTTGTTTGTGAGTAACCCTCGGGCCAGTAAAATACAGCAGTCTCTGACATATTATTGTGATACTTAGCTCCCTCTGTTTGCGTATTTCGCAGCTCGTCAGTTTCTATAATGCCTTTTGAATAACAAACTGTATCAGCGCCATTTTTGGTGTCCAATTTATTCTCACATTCTTTGGAATGTGAGTTGTTGGTTGTCCTTTGATCAACCAAAAAAACATTAGATAACAATAATTTAAAAGACTTTGAAAATACCTAATTTGTACGGGTTTTTTTATTACTTAACCCCCTATTTATCAAAAATACAAACTAAATAAACTAGAATGAGGTTGGTTTTCTACCTGTGACGTAACAATCTGACGCTAGACAAGTCCATTTGTTATCCAAATCGCATTGTACATTTATATGATTTTTGTATTTAAAAAGCTTTAAAATTGAGATTATTTATGCGTTTTTACAGTATCGCTATATATAATTTGTTCGGTGTGTGATTAAAAAAACTATTGTTTACCTTGACAATAACGTATCGTACAATCCAATAATTTTCTGATAGGGCCGATTTAGTACCATTTTCTGATGCTACACCAATTAATGGAACTTCGCTTTTTACTTCATTAAAGACGACCTATAATAGGAATTAGCGAGTCTCCCATAGCTATCAACGACTGTATGCGTCAGTATTCACACCATAGTATTCGATGAAAAGTTGCAGTGTGAATATATCTACATAGTGCTATTTTAGCCCTATTATTAAATTACTGGATTATATGTTTCTTAAACTTTTTGATGAAACTCTTAACGCTCTCTATTAAAAATTTAAGCTCTCTATATTTTGATATTATATGTACCTAACTACTCGTAAAAAATTGTGTGAATTAAACTCACTTCAATTATATTTTCAAAGACATTTGGTGGTTTAATTTTCCATTCAAACGTAATAATAAAAGAGTTTACAATGTGTTATTCTTTCATTTTATGATATTGGGTTATTCGGAATCCGAATATCCACATATAATTAGGTGGAAAACATGTTTTCAAATTGTTTTGTTATTTATTTCAATTGTCTGGAAAAATAAACTTCCAGACGCCTTCTAAAACTGCTCAGCATTTTTTCAAAAGTCAAACAGAGCTCATAGTATGTAGATGTTAATATAAGCTTAAATTTATTGACTACTTCTTTTGAATACTGGATTCACGTGACCAGTTACTTAAGCAGCAGAATAAGGAGTAGTCGTGAACCATTCGATTGTATCGAACTTTCATGAATTTAATGTTGCTGCTTGCAGTAGTGATACAGTATTATTTTTATTCTATACTCTGTATATTTGTGTTAGATTTACTTTTTTTTTTATATTTTTCTTAAGTTTTATTTAGTTGACGTTCGAATTTAAAATTCAAATTGCCTCAAACCTCCTTATTCATCAACGTTCAAACGTAAACATGGATCAGGTACAATATGTTTTGTTTCTTTCGCACATTTGTCATTTGTAAAAGTGTGAAAGAGACAAAACATAGTCTATTGAAGACATTACTATGAATAAGAGGGTAGTCTCTTCATTATTGATCAGTGAACAGTATAGGTATTTGTAAGTTACTCACTCATCTATCCGTGACACGTTATTAGTAAAATATACTACTTATTACTAGGTCGGAATATCTGTTAAACTCGCTGGAATGCGGTTACCTCTCCCAATCCCGCGCACGCCCTTTAAACATCAATTCGATTAACCTATATAGCACATATACCGACCATGTGACGTCATCGAGCCAGTTACACAGATACTTCGACCAGTAATCAATTACCTGGTGATGATCTTCCAATTTGGTTATTTATTTATTATGTTAAGTTAATTTTTACGTATATATCGGTATTAAGTGGACTATGAGGCGTGTACTTCTTCATACAATTTTTTTTCTACCCCTTAACAACATCCAATTCAGGTGTTTTTTTAACACGAAAAAGATCACCGGAATTGGATAATGTTAAGGGATGGAATAAAGGATTTTCTTTTTACCTTCGTATGGAGAATTACGTATCGCCCGTCAAAAGAACAATGTAACCTTCGTGTAGCTACTAACAAACCGGTTGTGTTGTGTGTGCTTACGTTCTAACAAGCATGTGTTTTCGGTTTTATTATCTCGTCCGTATCCACGGACAGAACCAATTTGTAACTTTTTTTGTAGTACTATTATAATAATTTATGCTGGAATATAAGCGTCGTTTGTCACAGATTCCATTCGATTTCAAAGTTATCAAAATCAACATTTTTCGAATCTTAGAAGACTGACACACGAACTGTCTGTGTAACATCTCTATTGAAAAAAATGGAAATTTAAACAAAGATCTTTGTGTAAATTACTTTAAAGGACGGGCCTATTACTAAGCAAAGTAATGAAACTTATTAAAGACATGCTAATCGTACTTTTCACGTTATTGCGTTTTGGTTTCAAACTCGACTAGGGTGTGGAGGAAAATAACCCTTTTAGATTTTTGTTGTTTTTGGGTTGCAGATTGAAATAAAATTCTCACGTAAGCAAGTAGCCTGGAAATACTTCAAAATGTAAGGCGTTAGTAAAATACTTAATATAGAAATGCAACGCCATTAAAAAAGGGAAAAAAATAGTTTAATTGATATACGCAGGGGCGTGGTCTCTGCAATCCTAGACGTTTGTAATATGTAGGAAACTAATATGAAATGAGTTGAGAAGTACGGTTCGCACCTCTTCGATAACTATCATAAACTTCTTTTTAAAGGCCTGTACTTAAGATTTAATTGCAAGGTCTACGAACTTTATTAAAGAAGTATTTTAATTAAATTGTGATATGTAATTTCTTTGAAAATATAGTTGTGTGTATCTGAAAGCAATAATATTGTGATACGGGATGATGTGAATGGAGTAAATGGAAAGGTTTACCCACGATTGTATAGATATATTCTTCGTCAATTATAGTATAGGCGGGAATACATATGCCTGTAAGACGGAACAGTATACTAGTATGCTAGTTACCGACATACCAATACGTTGGCAAGTGCAATTAAAAACTCGTTTTGCAAGTGTGCCAGCTACATGCATGTGTATTGCCACTTTAATAAATATTCGTGGTGCGATCGGATTCGCCACTTGTAGTTTGGCAACTAAATACTCACCCGCAAGGTGTGAGATCGATCGCAACCACGCGACTACAAACGGGCTCTGTAACTCAGAAGTGTTTCGAGGGATACTTACTTTTTTCAGGATAACTTATCTCTATCATTTACAAGAGTGAGACAATCTTTTGTTTTACTCTTTGGACTCTTCGATCGTCTTTTGTTTCCGTTTCGATTTTTCTTGATTTTGGAATTCGATTTTTGTACACAGGAGCAAAGGACTCTTTAATAAAGGAATAAAGCCAGCTTTGCACCGAGGTGATGACAAGCCACCACCTTCAACCACCATGAGCATGGATATGGCGGATGGTGCAAAGCTGCCTTTAACTTTTAATCACATTGAGTCACCTTTACTCTTGTGTTATAAACGAAATGGTGGTTTATGACAACCACCCGATCCGAACTGTAGGCCGGCGCATTCACTAAAGTAGAAGGTTTCCCCTGAAATGTTTCTGAGTATAAACCGTAAAAAAATCAATTCAACATATAATATTATATCTGTGTAGACGAAATTATCTATGTATATCTTCTCTAATACTAAGTTTAATAGAAGTAAAGCGATTTTCCAATATAGAAAGCTTACGGACCATTTGTTGTTGTTAACTGTATGTTCTATGTAATAAATTTTCAGCATAAATTATCTGAGATTGTTTAGAATGAACACGGGGCCGGAATACTCATTGTGAACATTAGTTATTGTTGTATAGATGATAAATAATGTGACTTACGCAGGGATGGATACTTAAATTATTAAAGTTTTAACTGATATTATATTGGCTATGTAGTGAGTAGAATATTTTTTTACAAATAAATTATAGCAGCTAATATGTTGTTGTTTTGATTTCTTGTGTTTGGTTAGAGCAGGTAAATGGAATAATACCCTCCAGCATAGTAGGTAGGGAGGCTGCCCCCTACCGCGCACCATCCGTCGAGTTTAACTCGACGTTCGGTTTGGGAATACGATGCTGTCAATAACGGGGTTGAAAAAAGCTAGCGCGCAGATGTTGTCGACGTTAAAGCCATAGACAATTTCTGCCCGCTTCTTGCGCGTAGCATCGTATTCCCAAACCGACGTCGAGTTGAACTCGACGGTAGTTACGCGGTCCCAGTCATAGACAGATCATGTCCCCAAGCCGGAGCCCAGCTTGCTGATAATATAACTAACAAATCTCGTGAAATTGTTGCTTTTTAATCATTTTTCTAATACGGACATACAATTGCAATGGCAATTTGTTAGCAACTGTACATAAGTGTCCAATAGTAAATAATTAATCGCAAAATGGTCGTCAAAGCAACGATTTAATCAGTTTAAATCAAAATTTGTTAGCAGCAGCCGGTCGGTCCTGCTAAATAATTACTAAACGGTTCAATAACTAGAGACTGTCGCATTGATTGCAAAACAATTCTTGTTGCTTTGTTAAGTTACGGATGAGATGTCGCTCTAATTGTATTATTCCATGGCAACAATCAGTATCCCTGGATACAAGAACTCTTTTGCAATTAAGTTGCGGCTGAGATGTCTGTCACTGAACCGTTTAGTAATTATTTAGCAAAATTGACACGCTGAATTACATATTCAGATGTCTCGTAAGGCAATCAACAAGAAACCCTCAATAACGAATTTACCATGCTAATCAGTAGCGGCGGTAATGCAGGGCGCAATTGGGCGATCGCCCAAGGCGCTGGATAAAAAGACTGCCTAAACTTAATTTTAAGAAGTAGAATTGCCAACAATATCTCAATCTAGATTGAAAAACTTAGCAACTTCGTCAATTGAAAACGAAATTGCTGAAAATACCGACATTGATCAATAAGTGATAGAAAGGCCAGCAAAGTAAAATTAAGTATATTAAGTATACTTCGTTTTTTTTGTCTAGTATATGGTTATTTTTAATTAATAACTATATATTTTAATAAATGGTTATTTTGTCATATCCTTTCCCTTTTTTCGTATGGGTGTGAATTTGTTGGACCCCCCAACAAATTCACATTTGTTGAAATCTCGCCCAGGGCGCTGGTAGTGTTAAAACCGGTCCTAATGCTTGTGATTGAGCGTCCCAGCAGCAGGGGTTCGCTGTTGCGGAAGGTCACTCTGAAGAGCACCAAGGACAGTAGAGAAGGAAAAATAAAACAAACAAGTAGTAACTAGTATGTATATGTATTTAAGTAACAGTAAGTATGGGTCGTTTGAGCGCATGCCTCGTCCGCCGCCGCTTGTCCTTCCCTTGCCGCGCGCGCGTGGCGTCGTGGAACAGCTGCTCGCTCTCTCCTGCCTCCGCGTCGCGCTGCATCCACTGTAGCGCGTGCACGTTAAACCCTACCATGTCCTGGGAACAACAACTCATTTTGTCTAAGGTTTTCGCGGTTAAGGGGTTTGAAAAAGCCAAATGTAAAGTTGGTGATCGGTCGTTGGTAATAGTGACGTTATTGAATAAAACGCGAGTAAAACCCGGTAATATTGTGTTTATTAACAACCAGTAAGTCAGCCTAAGAGTGATATGGCCATTGTGTTGTACTAAAAGTACAGATAGACATGCGACCAAATAAGCATACTCATTTAGTGGAGCGGTGTTGGTCTACTAGTAGAAGATACACCGACTTTCATTCCAAAGGTCGTGGCGCCCGCGCAGCATGTAGCATGCGACGTTCGATTTTTGAGCATGCCACCTACTAGAGAAAGTCGTGTTGGTCTTCCTTCGTCTAGATGAGCGCTACAATTTGATTAGCCCATCTTAGAGAAAATTACCCTTTTGCATGACTTATGTAAAGGCTAAGTAAGATGATCAAATAATATTATGTAACTTTAATAATGTACCCTTATTTTGAAATAAATAATTTATGAATTACATCTTAGACCACATCATCACTTACATCAGGTAAGGCAGGCATTTGAAACTCGTGGGTGGGTTGAAAAATTATGTTATTTCTATCTACATATTTGCTATGATACGATAAATTATTCTTAGAATCAGATATTAGACTACTCCCATACTAGAGTGGCGCACTTACCCTCAACTCTGTAAGTTTGAGCATGGCCTTCGCCTGTATCTGTATCATGTGTTTGAGCAACGCCTGGTTTGCTACGAGCGGCGCGTGGTGTACCTGCCAATATACAACATAACAGTAACTACATCGCCGAAAAGAAACGTCGAGGTTTCGCATCGCCGCAAGAAAACGTCGAGGTTTACAAAAACCTCGACGTTTCCTTTATTGTGTGGCACACTATAAAGATAACGTCGTCAATGAACAAACCCACCAAATTCCATTTAAAACGATTTCTAAGTGACTCATTGATAGCTCAACTCACAGCCTAATTTGCTGTTAGTAGATAGCTTAAAAGTAGTGTTCTTTATATGATGTAGGCATCCGATAAGAAATGGGTTTTACATTACCACGGGGTTGCGACTCACGTGGGTGAAACAGCGGGACACAGCTAGTTTTACATAAATAGCTACAAGTATAAGTTACCTTTAACAAGAATAGAGCGAGTCTACACAGCAGCTCGGTGTGGTCGCCGCGATCTAACAACGTGGGCAGCATGCGGACTATGTCGCACGCGGCGCTGAATGGGACCAGTAGTAGGGCCTCTTCTAAGTCGCTGGAATGTACAGAAAAATCATTTATTACATTTTAAACTTATCTGGAGCTAATTAAGCCGTGGGTTTTCTTACGATAATGTTTGTTTTCTTAACAATGTTTAGATTCGGTTAAATTATTGTTTGAGTATCGCAGTATGAAGCCATCCGCAGGCTTACCATTTAAAGTCCGTTGTGCCTCGAGGAGCTCTGTAGAGGATCACTTAGACAGACCTAGGCTCCAATGCTAGATTGGTTCTCTATAAAGGAGAGTAGCCTTTAGAGCCTCTATAAAGGGGAGTACGTCGGAGATAGAAGAGATTTTCTATCTCTTCTATCTCCGACGTACAGTAAAGTGAAAAAGTTTTACGTTTTAAAAGTTTATTTGCTCAAAAAGGTCAACCTAAACCGAGTATTTATTCCCTTGGTGCATAAAGTGCTCATTATACACCAAGGGCATAAAGAGAGAGAGAGTCCTTCATACGCTTTGGATTCAATATGACGCACGCTATATAAGACAGGACTTTAGTACCTCGGTGCAGTAACTGTGTGTTTCCGCAATTAGCCCTACTATTGGGCCTTTGTGCGTGACTTTAAGCCGTGGGTTTCCTCACGATGTTTTCCTAGAGAGATGTTAATGGCGCACATACCTTTTTGTTACAGAAAACGACATTGGTAGATAGAAAGTAAGTGGTTACCTCGACCGTATCCTTCTCACAGTCTCCACGAAGAAGTCCTCGCTGGTGGAACAGTTGAAGGCCATCATCAGCACCGGCGGCTGCACGCTCTGTCCGCGGGACTCCACCAGCTCCCGCTTGTACTCCGCGCCCACTTGCAGGCATTCCATTAGGGAATCCGCCTGGAATATGACGTCTCATAATGTTAATGATTAGACGACTGACGTCTATTTAAAACAACGAAGCGCCAACTACTAAGTAAACTGTGATTTTAGTAGCTGTCTAAACTAGATGGCACTATATTGTCTTATAAAATCATTATTTTATCATATACTAGCTGCGCACTGCGGTTTTACCCGCATAAGTCCCGTCCCCGGTTGATTGTCCAGTAACACGGGGCTATGGAGCCCCAGACCTTTAGAAGGCGTGCGTGGAGTCGAAGCCAACAACTCACAAGCTATGAAGTGGACACCAAACCGATGATTTCTGTCTGTTTGCACTATACATTGCCTGTCTTAGAAGATGTCATTGAATAAGTTGATAATGTGGTACGTAGTCTAATTTACTCACTGCTTTCTCAGCACCGATAGTCTTCTTAGTCGGCATATTTAGACCTGGTAGACCAGGCACAGGTGCCTGTAATAAAACAATAACATCTGTACAAACATCTGTATAAATGAACTTAAATTTTGGAGAAAAAAAAGGAGTCTGTGGTTAACACACTTTTTCTTTTTTAACACACCGCAATTTTAAGTGATTATGTATAGATTCAGTTAGGAATAAGTTCAATGTTATATAAAATGGATTACACTGTACGATTTTGACTGTAGAATTTATTTATTTTATTTATTTCTAAAATCCTAATACTAGATATTACAAAAAAATATAATTAATCTTACAGCCACTAAAGGATTTACATTGTCTGATCATTTGTCAGAATCTGATATAAAATAAATAAATAAATAAAAGGTGAATAGTTACGTGTAGTTCCCCGGTAGCCAGCCCCTCCTGGTCCTCGTCCAGGTCGTTGAGTACGATGGGCTCGTCAGTACGCGAGTAGAGCCGCAGCGCGCCGTCCGCGCCGCACGACGCCGCGTGCAGCCCGCCCGCGCCCACCGACACCGACCAGCATGAGCCCGAGTGGCCCTGGGGGACGAGTTACACCCATAAATAAATATGTTTTTCATCACATCTATTCGAAAAGAGCTAATCCAATCCCTGTAAACTAGGCTGGAACTAGCCCTTTGCTGGCGCTCACGCTAACTCGCCGGCAAAACGTTTTGCCTCCCTCTTAGCAGGGATTTTACTTTTCCGGCTACTGATTGGCCGGGGAGATTTGAATTTGGAATGTGTATATTTGTAAAAAGTGTCAATCATCAAAGAGTTCCAATAGAAATAGAATGTAAATAGAAGATGAATACACTAGGAATAGAACAGGAGTAGACTAAGGGTAGAGTAGGAGACTCGGAATAGACAAGGTATTCATTTTCTCATAGAGGGCGATGAAAAGTAGAATGTCTACCTCAGGAGCAAATACTATTTTAATCTATCGATTCGCTCAGAATTCTACTCAAGAATCCCTCGCTACGCTCAGGATTCTACTCTAGAATCCTTCGCTTCTCTCTGGATTAAAAAAACACTCTCGCCGTAAAAATAGTCTTTTCTTCCTTGGTATACAATCTACTATTAGTAGATTGTTATACAAGGGCTGAAGGTCAAGCATTTCACCTGAGATATTTTAGTTCGGCGGTGAAATGCGTGACGTTCACCTGAGTTAAACACTCTACTTTTCATTTCGACTGTGAGGAAATTAAAATACTACTCGCACATTTAATAAAACAAGTATATTGAGAATCGTTAAATTATTAAGTAAATTTACAACGATTTGTAAAATCCAAATATATTTTTTAATAGATTTAAAAAAAAGTTTAAATATGCTGCCAACATTAGAAAATCTAATGTTGGAAAAAGCCATGCCGTCAAGAGAAAAAAAAAGTAAGAAGCAATCATGATGTGGCATTATAGCGAGTAGGAGTTTTGGCGGGAACGCGTTGAGGAGATATGTGCTAAATTTTCATTCGCAGTGGAATTTCGATTCCGATTACGAGGGATTTTGCGCGGTAACTTCGCAGGCACGCTTGACCAAAGCATAGTTGAATATTTCACCACAATGAAAGATTCGCACGCTAACGTAAAACGTGTACGCTGGTCGTTCAATGGTGAACTAGTTGTAAGTGCGGTTAGTCTCACTAATATTATAAACGCGAAAGTTTGTATGTATGTATGTATATATGTATGTGAGGTTGTTACTCTTTCACGCAAAAACTACTAAACCGATTGCGATGAAACTTGGAATATAGGACCTGAATTAACACATAGGCTACTTTTTATCCCGTTATTCCCGCGGGAACGGGACTTACGCGGGTGAAACCGCGGGGTGCAGCTATTAAATATAAATGGCAAAATCTCGTCTGGGCGAGGTAACTTTGGCCAATAGACTAGGCCATGAGATGACAAGTAGCGACCTAATCCTCCCGACAAATGATATCGCAGGAAATTGAACAAAGACTCTAAACCCTGAATAGTGGAACTTTAAACAAACATACGACAACACCAACTTTGCATTAAGCTTAACATAAATAAATTTTGAGTCCAACACACAGCGCCATCTAGCCCCATGGTAAGCTGCTAAGCTTGTGTTACGGTGACTAGACAACGGATATACTACATATATTTATTTTTCTTTTGTAAATACATACATATTATACATTGAAATACACACAGACCAGATACAAATTTTTAAGCATAAATATTTGCATCCAGCGGCAATCGAACCCACAACACTCTGCACTGCAGCCAAGCGTTTGCCCAGCGCGCCACAGAGGTCGTCAAAATACATTAATACTCACATTCAAAGTAATAATACAATCGTAACTATCGGCGTCCCACTGCTTCACCTTCCCGTCTCTCGAACTAGTGAAGAAGTAATGCGTGCTTGGGACGAAACATAGCGCCGTGATGGAGTCGTTGTGCCCGAATATAGACTTGTGACAATCGCCGAAGTCTAGACCCCAGATCTTTATGTTACGGTCCGATGAACCTGTTTCAAGAAGAAGAACAAACGTGTCAAACTAACAACTGCGTTTTGAACAACTCACTTATCGCCAAAAGAAAAAGAACAAACAAACAAAAACAGCTGTATCAATGGTTTATTGTACCAAAAAATACAGATAAATACAAAAAATGAACAAGGGAAAAAAAAATAAGCACTTATTATAGCTACACCTTTTTTCAGAAACTTAGATCAAAAATGTAAACAAAAAACTCGTATAATTATATGAAAGTGACAGCTCTTTGTTTACTTTTTCCTTTCTTCTATGTTTACATTTTTGATCTAAGTTTCTGAAAAGGGCAGAGTTGCAGTGGGCGGCCTTTTCGCTAAAAGCAATTTCTTCCAGACAACCTTTAAATAGGATTAATTATTTTTTCTAACCTGTCGCAATGATGTTGGAGTCGTAGCTTATATCCATACAGAGAACTGGTAACTTGTGTCCGTACAGTGACAGGTAGAACTGTGGAAATATAATCAACAGACTTATTTTAAAGGTTCTTACAAAAACGATAACACCAATTTACTGCTTAATTGTGTGTAAGAGGGGATACCAAATATTAGATAATACCAATTTACTGCTCAATTGGGTGTAAGGGGGGATACATAAGTATCCCTCCCCCCACCCCCCACGTTAAATAGTACGTTTTTATAGTAGCACTCTCGGCCAATCACAAGAGTCTAGGTATACTTAGGTAGGTAACGCAATGGCTAATCACATGCGTAGTTTAATGATTACCTCACATCCTGCCCGCCTGTGGTGTGAGCAGTCAACTAATTTTATTGTGTTTGGGTTCTAAGAAACAGTTCTTTTTTGGTTTTTACTTTGATTTTATCTACGTAAGTGATACGAATTCTATGTTTAAAACTGACCTTAAAAGTGTCAAGGAAGAATATTTTGACAGTCGAGTCCATCAAGGCGACTGCAATAAACTTATTGTTCGGAGATATCTTCACAAACACGACGGACTCCTCCAACTCCAACGTTCTAGTGTGCAACACTGATAACACCTGAAATCAATTATTATAAAAACCCTAAAGTACACATTTTCTCTCATTGCAGACCGGTCAAATACAAAGTCAAAGTCAAAAATTTCTTTATTTAATTGGAAGTATTGATCACTTTAAATACGTAGTGTTCTTACAACTATGACTCTAGTCTGGCTTCGCAACGCGCCCCCCGATGAGAAGAAGCCAGAAGAAACTCATAGGGTTTTTTTTTGTGATCATGTTCTTATTTACAATCGTCAAAATATATATATATTAAACATTTTTTTATAATGATCATAATATGATTCACATTGTCGCATACTTAGGGCTATAGTGGAACCGGAGCAATATTCGGGTCATAGATAAGAATAAGAAATATTAGAAACGTTTTTCAAGAATAAATGCATCATCAAAAATTCTCCTGTCACAGGATTCGAACGTGTGCCCCTTACTTGCCGGGCGAGTGCAATAACCACTGCGCAACACGGTAACCCACGTGGTACGGTGAATTTACGATTATGCTTTCTCCCTGTTTGCCTTGAGCAATAATCATAAGAAATATTAAATAGAAGAAATATTACCAGAAATGTAATTTAAACACAGCGTGTGTTATATATTTTAATTGTATTGTAATTTTTGTGTTTTTAATGAATAAAGAATTAATAATTGCTTTTATCGTTTTCGCGATTTTGCATAATAAAACACTTTATTTACCGGGTTCCTAAAACCGGTATTAAAAAAAATTTAAAATTTTTTTTTTTAATTTTATTAAAGAATTAATGATGTGTTTAATAGTATTATTTTCCTACCTTAGCTTTAGATTCGCCGGTGGGGTCGTCAATCAGTTCGAATTGCCACAGTTTCACTGTCTTATCGGCACCTCCAGAATAACATCCTCGCTGTGAATAAAAATCAGAATCAAACTTTGATACCTTCGATATTTGGGATAGGATAGCTATAGACATAGTGAAGGGTTTCACTGCGCACATTTTACGTTGACGTTTTTGGTCAATTAAAGTAACTTTTCTCAAACATACTTCAAGCTAAATCGAACTTGCTGTACTAGTAGTATGATGCTTGCTATGAACATGCTTGCTGTACTAGTAGTCGAACTTGCTGTACCGGCCGGCAATAGTAGTATGAAAATCCATATCTGTCGTGTATAGCGGCCAAATAAATTACTTATGTAAAATCATATTTGTCGTGTAATTTAAACATGGAACGATCTTCTACTCCGCAAAATTGCGACCAAAGAGGTAACTTTATCAAAGATTTAATTTAAATTTCGAACTGGCTTGCACATAGAAAGCTGTTTAGTGAAGAAATACTTAAATTTTAAGAATTGTACAATAAAATAAAAGTGCGGAGTTTTGGCGGGAATGCGATGAGGAGATGTGTTGCTAAATTTTCATTTTTATGAAACTTAGTTCAAATGCGTATTTGCGTAAAGGGGGCATATGAATCAATTTAGATTCGTAAAGGTGTACAAGTGTAAATAAAAGTGAAAATCGGTGCAAAACATGGACTTTAGCTTAGTGTTGTCTCCAAAGCTCCGTGAACAAACATTGTAAAAAATGGCCCCCCTTTTTACAATGATTCCCTCGACTTGACTTTAACTATGACGACTTTACTGTTTCGTTTATTGCAAATAACTTGCAAATATTTATTTATTCAAATACTTGCAAATATTGATAATACTTGACACTGGCAAATGTCCGAATGGAAAAGCCATTTTAAAGAAGAAGAAGAAATAAAAGTTCTGAATTGTACTACTTAGTTTAATTTCCGCGCATTATCTGAGAAAAGTACAAGCCTTGGCCGCAACTAGGCATTGATGGACTTACGTATGTGTGCCTCGGCCCACATTCACACGTTCGTCCATCAATGCCTCTCTTGCCGGCCGCTGCAGTAATGTACTATTGTAGAGCCGTAGTTCTAAATTATTTTTAGAAAAGTGTCGTACCCCGTCCGGCGTGAGTCCCACCGTGGCACAGTCCCCGGTGTGTGCCGGTACCTGCTCCAAGATGCTCCCCGCGCCCATATCCACGACCAGTAACGTGCCGTCTGAACACCCCACCAAGGCGTGCCGGTCGCCCGGCGCGAAGCAAGCGCTGGAGGGACGGTGAGGTGACGGGATCGTGCGGAGACAGGATTGATTGCCGCTGTGGTCATTTATAGTCAATTTATTAGATTAGATAACACTTTATTGCACACTACTGCGCCCCGCGGTTCTCGTTCCCGCGGGAATAACGGGATAAAAAGTATCCTATGTGTTTTTCTCGGTATCCAGCTACCTATATTCAAAGTTTCATCGCAATCGGTTCAGTGGTTTTTGCGTGATTGAGTAACAAACACACATACACACATATTTGAACCAATTTGAAAAAATATTTCACCAATAGCAAAACTACATTTTCGAGGAGTAACACTGCCCCAATATTCCCACAGGACCGGGAGTGAAACTGCGTTACGCAACTAGTCTGATAATATAGCATAATATAAAGTTAGCTACACGTTATTGTACCAAATTACAGAAATAAATTCTTAACACTAACTTCCTTGCTTTATAAAATATTATGTACACGTGACTAAGTTATGTGACGTTTGTCTCTGTCTGTCAACTTTGAAACTTCATGTGACAGTAAAAGACAAACGATGCATAGTTATGCAGCGCATTAATTAGCGTTTATAGGTAAGGGGGTAAAATGGTAGTCTTATTGCTTATGGGTAATTTCTTTAGTATTTCCTCATGGTTTCTTGCTTACCGATTCCACAATTTGATAGAGTCCGCGGCCGCAGAGAGGATGGCGAGGTTGTCTGAGCTGATGGCGACGCAGCGCGGGTCCTTTCTGTGCCCACACTGAGTTATTTGTTTCAAGCATTTCACTGGAAAATAAAGATGAACATTAATGTTTTAGTGGTGGGAAACGATTTGTAATCATATTTACATTTCTCCCGGGTCTTAATCACGTATTGTTATTTTTATTAATTCGGGAAAAAGTAAATTAAAAAAAAACTTTGAACATTACATACCGCCATTTAGTCACGTGGTAAGCTATTAAGCTTGTGTTATGGTGACTAGACAACAGATATTATCTTGTAAACAAGTACACAATATTATAGGTCAGATCCAAATATTTATTTTTTAACTAGCTGTGCCCCGCGGTTACACCAGCGGAAGTGAAGAACGCGTTGTCAGTTGTCATAGGTGCGGGTGGCCGAGCGGTTCTCGAGCGGTTGCACTTATTCGTTCATTCCTCGGGTTCTACTAATTGGATTTCAATGCAAAGTATACCACGACCTTCCTCGAAAATAGAACTATCCAATATTGAAAACCAGATTTCAATAGGATTAGTAGTTTTTAATTGTATAAGGAACTGACAGAGAAACAGACAGACAGACATGAATTATAAATTTATATAATTTTGTTTTTCTACTTATTCTAAGTCCCCTAGACCACTTTTTTTTTAATTTACTTCCAAGTACAGACTTTTTGGGCTCTATTCCTTTATTATAAGTATAGACTCTTGCACTCGGCGGGAATCGAATCCGTAACCTTCTGCATGGCAGTAGTGCATTCGCCCGACGCGTCACAGAGATTGTCAAATACAAGTTATTCGTTCATTATTATGCATAGGCGACGGTAGATGGCGCTGCATGCCTTAAACGTAAACAAATAAGAGTTTACGTAAAACAAATAAAATAAATCCTTAATTTCAACTCAACTAGACAAGCACCTGTGGCCAAAATGGATTAAGGCGTTGGGGCAGAACTCAAGGATGCAAGTTCAAGTCCTGTCAGGTGCAAATTTTTGAAAAGCATTTATTTAAATGAAAGTAAAGTATTAGTAAAATTACCTTCTCCACCGTCATGTATATTCAAACTGTATAAATCTACAGTATTGTTAGCTAACGCGACGGCAGCTCGAAGTTCCCCCGTAGTCCCGCACAGGAGAGATGATGATTTCACTTTGGCATCCATTTTGATAGACGACAGGCGACGCACCTCGTCGCTTAGTGTCAGCCGTTCTGAAGGCGCCGGAGTGTCGGTCTCTGAGGGCTCTTGACCACTTTCTTTTAGTTTTCTAAAATAATAATGAAGAGAAAATAATAATATATCTCAATCAAATCAAAACGCGAACATGTACATACTGGCAGGTATTTACATTTTCGCGTGTCTTTTTTCGCGTATTCTTATTTTTTGTTGATTGAGTTGTTCAATCAACAAAATCGTCCCCTCGCGAGTAAAGTTATTGTAACATACTACTAAGTAATAGAATTAAAAAAATACAATACGCGAATAAGACCCGGCAACAATGTAAATATGAGTACAAATCGTGTAGTTTAAAAAGTTGATAGAGAGTCTGTATTCCCATACGTAAGTTGGTTCAGTTTCTAAGAAAGACGAATCGGACACGTACTGCCGTCATTCTACGTGAGCGTGCTACATCTTACATCTTATTACAATTTTTGCGTAGAAAAGCAACAAATTAGCAACAAACATTTTCCTTTCAAAGAAGAATTTTGACTAACTTACGCCAATTTCTTCCGTTGCTTCTTAATACGTTTGTCCATCCTCGCTTTTGCTTCATCGTCAGTACAAAATGCGTAGAGTTCTAAAAGCGAATCGGTCCCGTGACACGCTAGAACAGTCTGACCCGGGTCGGTGGAAAGAGCGACTACTCGGCCTTTACCGCCACGGACTAGCGTGCCTACTTGGTGACATTGTAGTACCTGAAGGATAAAGGATGACTTGTTTAGAGTAGAAGTTGCGAAATCTGAGTTATTAACGTTAAAGATACGAAGTACAAAATGCAGAGTTCTAAGAGCGAGTCAGTCCCGTGACACGCTAGAACAGTCTGACCCGGGTCGGTTGAGGGAGCGACTACTCGGCCCTTACCGCCGCGGACTAGCGTGCCTACTTGGTAGCATTGTAGTAAGTACCTGAATTTATTTATTTATTAATATGAATCTTACCAAACATTTATCAAGTTACACAAGTTACAAATCGGCTCTACACTAAGCACAAGCTTGTATTGCAGAAACTGAGATACTAATACAATAATGCATAAACATTTGATAATAATTAAAATTGTTAATGTATACCTTACAGACTAACATACAAATAAAATATATAGATCTAAAATTAGGTTTTAGGGGTATTTTTTTTTTGATCTTGAATTTGGTTTTAGGGTGTTAGGGGTTTTTTTTTTAATCTAAAATTGGGTTTTAGGTGTTGGGGTTTTAGTAAGTACCTGAATAATAAAGGATAACTTGCTTAGACAACCGTGCTTGTCTATAAGAAACCTATTCACTCTAGACTTGAAAACACCAAAGTTGCAGTTAAGGGGAACATCGATGAGAGGTGTGAGTTCCACTTTGTAGTAGTACATACGAGAAAGGCGGATACGTGGCGCTTGATACGCGAAAGGTAACATTTATTAGTATCTCTCATTGTCTTGTAGTAAAAGGGGCAGGAGAGAATGAAATTGTGTAGTTGCTTGGAACATCCTTCGAAGTGGATGTGAGTTACAAAATGCTCTAAAGAATCCACATATGAAATATGCTTTAGATCAGTAGTTTTACTATAAATACTTACAGAACTATCCTCACTACTGTCAGTGTCTTCAAGTTTGACTATCTCAAGCTGCAGGGCCAGTTTATTCTCGTCTTTAACATCCTCGATCCAGTTCAGCTTCCACACTCTCAACTCTTGATCCATACTCCCTGTTACTAAGTAACGCTCTTCCTTGAGTAATACTGTTGACCATACCTGGGGAGAGAATGTTTAAAGACATATAAGTACACATACAGTCTTAGGAATATTATTCCATGTAATCATCTACATCCTACCTTACCTACTAGTTAACACTTTGACTGCTAGGCCCGAAACCTCAAATAGCCTCGCGTGCGGTAGATATTATGCGTGGCTTGGAGAAAACACGCCTCGCGTGTGCCTACCGCATGGGCGAACATGGTAAAAACCACGTTTGTATTTTCAGCAGTTAAAAAGTTAATATGGAATACTGAAATCCTACCTCTCTGACAGATTATTTCAAGTTAAAGAGGACGATTGCACCTCGGCATTTTATGATATAAGAGCTGGAGTACCGCAGGGCTCTGTTCTTGGACCAGTACTCTACACTATCTTCACAGCTGACATGCCCCAACGACCTGGACTGACAGTTGCGACATTCGCTGACGACACCGCTATATTGGCCTCTCATGAAAATTCGATGGAAGCCTCGAAATCTCTTCAGGAGGGCCTAAATGACGTAGACAAGTGGCTTAACCAATGGAGAATAAATGCCAGCGCTCAGAAGTCCGTGCACATCACATTTACCCTGAGAAAAGGTGATTGCCCACCGGTCAATCTAGGAGATCAATCGTTACCTATATGCCAAACAGTTAAATACCTCGGCGTACACTTGGATCGCAGGATGACGTGGAGAACCCACATACAAGCTAAGAGAGACCAAATGAACATCAGATTTAGGACTCTACACTGGCTACTTGGCCGTAATTCCAATCTGTCCATTGATAACAAGCTCCTAATTTACAAGACAACAATCAAGCCAATATGGACATATGGGATTCAGTTGTGGGGATCAACCTGCGACTCCAGTGTTAACTTCATTCAACGAGCTCAGAACTATATGCTCAAACAAATCGCCAATACTCCGTGGTTTATCAGGAACTCTGAGATTCACCACTACTTAAACATGAACACTGTAAAGGAGGAAATTCGAGCGTATTCTGGGACTTACAGGGAGAGACTAGAGAACCATCCTAACCCACTGGCAGTTCACTTGACCAAAAAACAAAGTCCATCAAGGCTAAAAAAACGAAAGATAATGGACATCAAGAGTCTGTCCTAAACATAGAGAGGAAATTTGACTAAAAGGAAAATTTGCTCTGAAAGCCACTTCGCTGAACACATCTGCTCATAGTTCCAGGACTGATTGCAAGATCCACTCAGAAAAAAAAAAAAAAAAAAAAAAAAAAGTTAATATTACTCAAATATTTTTTACATCCCTAGCAACATATTTAACCACTAAGGACCTAAGGACCAAAGACCATTAAGGACCTAATGAATTTGTGATGAAGAATGAACATATCATATCTATTATTGGCTACTAAAGTTATACAAACTATTGATTCCATGGCAATAAATAATAATTAAAATCTTTTCTTACCTCCATCTGGTGACCACCTAAAGTCTTGAAACAGTGCTTTGTTTCAATATCCCAGAACTTGACAAAAGTATCCTTAGAGGAACTGACTAAGCAGTTCTTACTGTTTATGAATAGGACACTGGTGATGACACCCTTGTGGCCACTGAACCTTGCAATGCCTGTCTCAGAGACCACATCCCAGAGGATTACTTCTGTGTCCTGTGATAAAATTTTTGACTAATTAATACAATAATTATAGCTATTGGCAGCACATTACAACGTATTTGTAAGCAAAAACACAGGTTCAAGTCCTGTTGGGTAAAAATGTTTGGGAAAGCATTTTTTAAATAAACTATAGTCAACCAAGTGTAAGAAACTTTTTTTTTTGTGAACATACAAAAATATGTGAATATCCACAAATGCAAATATTTGTTACATCACTAGTGTCGATGTATGTGTGCAAGCATAGTTAAATACTAGAATTTCGTATAGGCAAGCAAGTTAACACTTTAATTATTCAGCCTTGGAGCAATGCTACTTCCTAACAATGCTTGACAAGGGCTTTGTTTATTCAGTTTAGATATGTTTCTGAGTTACCTTTGATCCAGAAACAAGTCTATGCCCTTGTTCATCGTACTGTAAGCATGTTATAGCTGACTTGTGTCCAGCAAATACGCAGACTACTTCATTGTTTGTCAGTTCGTATACGCTGATGTTGCCATCGACATAGCCCACAGCAATGTGGTGGCCTGACGGACTCGCCGCTAACTGTGAGACTACTGTGTTTTCACCGGGTAGTACTTGGGCCTGTAATTCGTTAATTGAAATGTCAATATTTGTCGTTTCTTTGCCAAAACTACGTAAGTTATTAAAATAAAAAAGTTAATAAAATAGAACGTGGATGAAACAGCGATCAGTGGAAGGTCACATAAAAATGAATTTAGAGTACTTTTGAGTGAGTCAGAGCCTCGTGGAGCACAGCTTAATTTAAGATACCCTAAAAAAAAATTTACCTTCTCTCCAAGCCGCATATCCCAAATAATAACATGTTCACAAGCACCGACGGCAACGTATCTTCCACTAACGCCATTCAATGAAACATGAGCACAATTACATTCTGGGCTTGTTACAACGTTGAAAGTTCCACTCGGTGCATACCGTAGATATTGTTTTGTGAGTCCCATTCTTATAAATCTCGGTTATAAATTACGAAAATAACCAAACTAATCTGCAAGTAAACCAAAACACCACATTGGTTTGTTATGACAACTGACGTTTTAATTTTTTGACATAAATACCTACAGTGCTGCCATATTTTGGTTCCCGGGAATTAGTGGCCAATAAAACGAATCATGAAACGTTTCGAACGCGAATGGGTTTCTTATATTATTTAGTCTGCGAGACCATACATCTATTCTATTCATTCACAAAATATATTTTTAATCTGTTTTGTATGTCGTACTTTTCGGGAAAACGTTTTTCTGTATTATTTTTCCAAATTCTAATGAGATTGTTGTAAATTAGCGTATAAAAGAAAGTTTGGATACTTTTGTACACTAAGAATTCTTATTATTTACATTTGTGCGACCCAACAGGTTATTTATTATGTTACTCAACAAAACCAGGTTTTATTGTTTTTCTTCTTGGTCCTAATGCGTTGCCCCTTTCCTAATCAAATTATTAGTGGGTTTTATCAAGTTTGATTGTATTGACTAAGTGCGCAACTCTGTTTATAGGCTGGTGGGATTCACTAATAGATCCCGCAAGAGCAACATGGAGGGTAACGCTACGTCTGACATTGTGATCATATGTGGTAACTCGCACCCAGAGTTAGCCGGTTTGATTGCCGAGTGAGTAGTAGTCCCCTAATCATACTATGGTACCCGCCTGAGGCTCCGTCAAACGACTTCTACGTTTCATATAGTGTAGAGGTTAAGTGATATGACCTCGTTTTCCAGTATAAATCAATTTAAAGAATATCTACTAAAATTGTATTTTATGTAAGCTGGCAAAGTTGGTGTAAACTTTGCCAATTACAGTCACACAGTTTGACCAACTTTGTCAGTCAACAAACACGTATCAAAATAAAACAGAGTACCTACCTACCTACAGTCTACAGTATCATCCCTCAAGTATACTTACATTGAATTTTATTATCAAAAAACCATTAAATTAATACTATGGTTATCACTGGCACCTATACAACTTAATTGAGTATTATAATATTCAAGACTTAAACAAGCCTCACAGGGTCATTATGTCGTTGTGTGACAATGTTGAAGCGAGATCATTTTGGCCAAATGCCCATAGCCATGTGGCTTCAATAATTTGGCAAGCGCCAAATACGTACATAAGCACTCGATTAGCCTCACCATTTTTAATAAATATGTATTTAATTCACCAGCCGACTCGGTGTCCATAAGGGAGGATGTTCTGTTTACCACAAGACCAATCGTGAGACAATGGTTGAGATAGGAGACTCGATTCGTGGCAAAAACATTTATATTGTACAGACTGGTACTAAGTAAGTATTGATTTACTACCAAACAACGTGCTTTAAGTCATTATGCCTTGATCTATTTGTGGTTACTTTGCATGTCTTATTTGAATCTCATTATTTTTAACATTGGAATTTCAAACCATTATGAAGTATTCATTTTTGTTTGGTATCTTGACATTTTGAGCGTAATTGAGCTTTGTATTTTAATTGTTTGGGTGCAGGGACACTAAACCTTGCTTATAAATGATGACAGTAAAAGATTATGTGTTTCAACTCACTGTTGACTTTGAGATTTCAGTCATAGTGAAATTGATATTTATGCTATATTCATTTATAAATTAAAGGTATAATTTCTAATGCACTTTAAATATTTAAAAAACTTCCTGATTTTGAAATTATGCTAGCCTATTACATATAAAAAAAATATGCAAAGTTAACTACACTCACTTGTACAAATTCATAACCGAATGAAAAGGAAATGCATGTAATTTATTATAATTACACAGTAAATTAAAAAGGCTCATATTCATATTATTTTCCAGAGATGTAAACAATAACATTATGGAACTGTTAATCATGGCATATGCTTGTAAGACATCATCTGCGAGGTCCATTGTAGGTGTGATCCCCTATCTGCCATACAGCAAACAGTGCAAAATGAGGAAACGAGGTTGCATCGTCACTAAACTGCTTGCTAAAATGATGTGCAAGTCGGGTCTCACTCACATTATAACCATGGATCTTCATCAGAAAGAAATACAAGGATTTTACGACTGTCCAGTAGATAATCTGAGGGCCTCACCATTTTTGTTGCAGTATATACAGGAGAGCGTAAGTTAGATTTAGATGCTTGGGTTGAAGCGCTACTCCGTTGCTGCGTATCATCACGCTATGTACATTGACTTACAACACTAAACTGGTCACACTAATTGCGTGATTAGCCATAGATCTCATAACAGTAGATATTTTTTTTTTTAAACTCCCTTCATCTGGCGATCTGTCTGGTGACATTGAGCCGGAGGTTTGACTTTTCTCAGTATATACGGCGTGCATGGTACTCGTCCTGTGACAAGTCCATATGTGTTTAACTCTATATGAGGTCCTGGGGTGCTCGTCTTTTTAGTCTAATAAAAGTTCTATTTGGCAGTTCGGCCATTACATCCTTGGCAAGTTGGTTTGGGTGAAGGTTAATTCGGTAGCTGTATGCTTTTATTGACTTCGAGACTTCTTCTTTCACAGTTGTGATGCCAAGATCGCGATGCAGCTGTTTGTTGGTGAGATACCATGGAGCTTGCGTTATTTGTCGTAATGTTTTTGATTGGAAACGTTGCAAGATTTCCAGGTTGGAGTTAGAAGCAGTACCCCACAGCTGGACGCCATAAGTCCATATAGGTTTGAGGATGCATTTGTAAACCAAAAGTTTGTTTTCTAAGCTCAGCTTGGATTTCCGGCCAAGCAGCCAGTCAAGGTTGTGAAGTTTGATGTTGAGTGACTTCTTTTTAGCAAGTATGTGGTCAGTCCATGTAAGTCGCCTGTCTAAGTGAATGCCCAGGTATCTAACTTTTAAAGACTGCGGTATTGTCACTTGGTTTATTTTGACCACAGGGCATGTATCGCGTCTCAAGGTGAATGTCACATGCACTGATTTTGACTCATTTGCCTTTATGCGCCAGTCCATAAGCCATGTTGAGATTACATCAAGATTTCTTTGGAGTTTTCTTGACGCTTCTACTGGATTTTTGTCTACTGCCAACACAGCCGTGTCGTCAGCAAACGTGCCCGTTAAGCAGTTTTCCGAGCATGGTAAGTCAAAAGTATAAATGAGGTACAAGATGGGGCCCATCACGCTGCCCTGAGGTACACCCGCTTTAATGTTGTTTAATTGAGTCATGTTATCACCGTGCTTTACGTAAAAATGCCTCTCGGTTAGGTATGACTTTATAAACATGTAGAAGTTTATGGGTAGACTTCTCATAATTTTGTATAGTAGGCCTTCGTGCCACACCCGGTCGAATGCTTGCGAGATATCCAAAAATACTGCAGAGCAGTACTGCTTTTGTTCGAATGCGACGTTTATTTTATTTACCAGTCTATGAACTTGCAGTAGAGAACAGTAGATATGAAATCAGTAGGAAGACAGTTGTAGACTACCACTGTGGTAACTCTACCTCAAACTCAATATTGCTTTTGGCGTTTTAATCGTCAATCATCTTATCGTCCAAGCAATGCTTATTTTATTTTTATTGTGGACGTAACATTATTGACAGCGCTGCAACGCTTTTATGTTTATTTTGTAAAAGGATCATTATCACCTCTAGTACTGGTACATAATATCTCAATGGATGTTGCATGCTTGGGTGTCTGTATCTAACTATGTATGAAACTGAAAGAGACATGATGCGTGACGTGTGTACGCGTGTACAACGCAGAACTGCATTGACTATCAATTTAAAAAGGCGCGTGTGCCATCCCACTGTTTACGGGTGTACGCGCGTCCAATGTACGTCACGCCACGCAGCGCACGCTTCACGGTTAGGGTGACCCGGTTTTTATCTTTCATTGTAGAAAAATGGGTTTTGGTGTGTAGGGTAATTTGCTGTGGAAGTTATCACATATTTTCCCATACAAGTGAATATTTATGGCCAAAGTCAATGTGCGTAATGGCAACAGTGGAGCGGCAATTTTATTCATTTTATTAGATGTTTCTTATCTTAATTCTCAAATACAAAATGGGAATGCATATTAATGCAAATAGTATTCATAATAGCAAAATATAACCATTAAATATTTTGTTGTATAAAAACTGGTTCTTTAATCTGATAACCTTTGTGAAAAGATTGAGTTTTTGGAATTTAGAAATGTCTTTTTCATAGTCATTTACTGCAAAGGTCATTAGAATAAAGAATCGAATATTGAGAACTAGCTGTATCCTGTGGTTTTATACGCGTAGGTCCAGATCTTGTGCAAATTAAAAAAAAAACAAATCTTGGATAAACAGCTTTGCATGTGGGTGCATAAAAGGAGATTTAGGAATTTGGGGACGACTAGCGAACATGCAGTTTTCTCCGCAGGGTGGTTGGTGGGTCATTTGCTTGGTCTTAAGAAGGGTTGATGTCTAGCATGCCGTGGGGCCGGCCGTAAAAACTAAAGTTCAACAGGACAGGTCTATAATATTGTTTTTTTTTTAATTTAGGTAAAATGACTTTAATTTGTAACATTGTTCCTAGATCCCCGACTACCGTAACTCAGTGATAGTGGCCCGCAACCCGGGCTCGGCCAAGAAGGCCACGTCCTACGCCGAGCGGCTGCGGCTGGCCATCGCAGTCATACACGGCGAGCAGAAGGAGGCCGAAAGTGATGAGGTGGACGGACGGTATTCACCACCCTGTATACCTAGGTCAGTTTTTTTTTTAAATAACCTATAGTGTCCCACTGCTGGACAAAGGTCTCCCTTACCCTCTTCCAAGTTTAATACAAATACAAAACTTTATTAATAACCCCACGGTTACATGTCATAAATTATACAATTGCTACACTATTTAATTAATTAATTGTTATAATAGATATAATGTAAAAGTCATTCATATTCAAAGTATTTCTATCCTGGGCCTGGTTGGGCCAGAATATGCCTTGAGCAATAAAAAAACAAATAGCGAAATATTCAATAAAGCATCTCAATTCAATCAAGTCAAGTCTACCGACGCCGCCGGTGAACTAGTGACAAGTCAAGACGCAAGTCAATATGCATGTATGTTTTTATTATTACGTATTGCAGTGTTGACCGATCCCGCACGATGGATGTGTCAGTCGGAGTCCCCGTACATCCGGCCAAAGAGAAGCCGCCGATTAACGTAGTGGGCGACGTTGGAGGCCGTATTGCCATTATGGTGGTAAGTTAGTACTAAGTACTCGTGTATGGAGTGTCCTAGTCGACAAGAAGCTTCTACAGTTTCGTCATGTTGAATGTCAACAATAACACGTTAACTGTTAACGTTATCAACTCATGGTGGGAAAGCTCTAATTTGAAAATAAGGTTTACTCTCTTAATGACTGACTCTTAAAAAAACAGATTATCAAAAGAACAGATTTGCAAAAGTCCAGAGTGCATGTAAGTAGAAAAACTTGAAAAATAAAGGCAGATAGTTAGCATTATTTGAACATGATATACATAGAAAACACAACACACACAAAGTCCATTATAAAAAAGCATAAAATCAAATCGAACAAATTGAAATTGAAAAATTGAATTTTTTTTTTTTACCAAAACATAGAAATAAGAAACAAAGTAAACGTTCCCAACTGCGAAAGTTATAAACTGCGTTGTAAGAGCGCTCACCTCAGGGATTAGACTATGATCGGTATTATTGCTGAAAGCTATTTCTTCCAGGCAACTTTTCACCTACATTCAAAACTAATAAATTCCAGGACGACATGATCGACGACGTCCAATCCTTCGTGGCCGCAGCGGAGGTTCTCAAAGAATGCGGTGCGTACAAAATATACATTTTAGCCACTCACGGGCTTCTGTCCTCGGACGCACCGCGACTCATCGAGGACTCGCCGATCGACGAAGTTGTGGTCACAAACACGGTGCCCCACGAGCTACAGAAGATGCAATGTAATAAGATCAAAACCATCGACATATCCGTGCTTTTAAGCGAAGCTATCCGACGCATACACAATAAGGAATCTATGTCGTATCTATTTAAAAATGTGACCCTCGAAGATTGAGCGCGAGTTCTGTTTAGGTGGTTTCGTAATAGGTGCTGCCAAATTGAAAAATGCATTCTTTTTGTAGAAATAGCTGTGTTGTAAATCGAAATTTTTTGATAGTCTGTAATTCGTGGCTTTGGAAGGCCAATATTTAACTACTGTTAGTATTGACTTTTAAAGTATGCCAATTTTTACCCGGCTGCAAGGAAAGGGTTATGATTTTCCCGTCTATTTTGTATGTATGTTTCTTCTTCTTTTATATGGCTATATTCCATTTGGACATTGGCCAGTGTCAAGTATCGTTAATATTTGCAAGTTGTCTGCATCGAAACAGTCAAGTCGTTATAGGTAAAGTCAAGTCGAGGAAATCATTGTAATACAATGATTGTTTACGGAGCTTTGGAGACAAATGTAATTACTATATTATTTTGTGAATTCATTTTTATTGGGACTCGTTTCCAAGTGGTTTTTGACAGGCTTCCAAAAAAGCAGGATATTAATTTTATATTTCTTGTTTTTGGTATTCTACTAAAAGTTTTGAGCAAGAAGAAATGCGCCATCAAATTCTTTTTTTGTGTATGTTACCGGTATTTTATTAGAAAACAATAATTTAAATATGGTGTTCTACACGTCTAGGTACAAAATAATGTTACATTTCAGTTCCTAACTCGGTCATTTTTACAAAAATCTATTCATGATTTGGCGGGCACCTGTTCGATATACCCTTACATAGGATAAGAATTGAATATGCAACAAGATTTAAGTAAGTAACGTTTATAATCAACTGAGTCTATTTTTAAATTGAATTTTGTTGAATGCACCAAATATTGTATAGAGATTGTTGGGCCTAACTCATCAGAATACATTCCTATTGATCTTTCCTACTTCTGACCTTTGTCTCTGAGGCAAATCCACACCACTACCCGTATTAACTATCCAGTAGACGACTGACAACAGTGGAAATTGACAGGAACTTTGCAGTACATTGCTACTTTGAGGTAATCACTGGTTCACCACGTTACTTCAAAACAGCAATGTACTGCAAAGTTCGTGTCAATTTCCACTATTGTCAGTCGTCCACTGGATAGTTAATACGGGTGCAGCGAAGTAACCGCGCAACTTCCTTCGTAATCGGCGTATGGAAATCCCACTACGCAAAGGAATAACCTGCGCGGTGAAAACGACAGCGTTGATTTGCATGCATTTGAAGCAGATACCGTCGAGTTGAGCTGTCGTTGAATGCGAGGTCACTTGAGCTGCCGGTTTCAATGACAGTTGAACTTGACGGCGCCTTCAAATGCATGCAATTTAACGCTAAGATGTACGGGTAGCCTTACAGATCACTTATCTAATGTGACCCAGCTTCATAACTAAATTCTGAACTATAAATTCTTCAAGAATGATGTTTTAGGAATGTATTGTATTGAATAAATGTTGATTGTGAAGGTTAAGTATAATGTAATATTTAATATTGATGTATTCCTTGTGTATTATTCCCCTTTAACTACACATAGTATGCATAAGGTGACCCATAAGTATATGTAGTTTGTAAGAATAAGTACTTTGTATTATGAATGTTCTATGTAAGTAAATAAATATATTATTTTTAATGAATTAGCATTGTTTATGAACATGTTGAGCATTTAATGCACTTTATTCCATTGGCCAAATGTATTTTGTTTTAAAAGTAGTTCTTGTTTCTAATAAATGTCGATAGATGGTGCTGTATATGAACGGAATACAAAAGAAACTGAAAATTGCCCAATAAGTCGACACATTACACATAACAGTAGGTACACAAAAATGATAGAAACATATATTTCTGACCTAGACAACGCCATCTAGCGAGCATTTGAAAATAAAATTGCGTACAATGTTTGTAAAATAAAATTAATAAAATGCACTTTAGTGGTGTACAGTAAGTGGTCGCGGTTAATAGTGGCTGTGCATCTTGTTTAGTGTAACTGAAAATTAAATTGTTTACCTATCCCCATATTTATAGACTATAATTAACAGCTGCATAAACTATGTATCGCTTGTCTTTTTCTGTGCCGTGGAGTTTCAAAGTTGACAGACGGAAACAAAACTTACCATGCCATACAAAAACGCTAAATATGAGTTCAGCTTAAACAATTAAGCAGCCCTTAAACTCAGACATTACTATACTAATTTTAGATTTAGTAGTTGCTCAATTATTCAATTTCCCCTCTAATTTGAAGTGGCATTTCTCATTTAATAATCATCTTTGCTATTTTGTAAGATAGCAAACGCAAAGTATTGTGTGTAGGAATCTATCACTTATATCCTAAGCTTATAAATCACATAGGAATCAACACTAAAATTAAGTTTAGTTTGTGATTAAAATAAAAATGATTAACAGCAACTCTGGGGTAAAATTATAATTTCTTGTATTATTGCATCTGTTCAAGTATATGTTTTCTATTTTAAGTTTAATCTTATTATGGAATAAATTGTTTTGTGGCATATATTACGAATGTTTTTATTTCAAAAAAATTTATGAAATTGCTTTTTTTCTAAAGCTATCAGTACCTATGTAAACGAGTTTGAATGTTTGTTACTCTTTCACGCAAAACTACTGCACCAATACCCGTAGATAACTGATATACCACATAGGCTATTTATCCCGATATTCCCGCGTGATCGGCACTTGGCGAGGGACCAGCGAGGCGCAGCTAGTTTATTTATAAGATAGGGGGGAATATACACCCATTCCAATAGCACAATTTACAATCCTCCCCTAGGAGTGTAGTTTTTGGTAACCTCCCCTTAAAGAGTTGAGACATTGAAGATGGTCTAATATTTCCTGTAACTACAGCCCATACACACTAGCTATAAGTACGGGATATCACCAAATAGTAATGATATCACCGCTACATCTTCCTGTGTTCTAGCTTTGGCACCATAATGACTATTTAATATTCTGCGACCATTCCTATAATTTGTCTCCCAGTGCCGTGCGTGATGCGTGCGTGCAGTTAACAGTGGAAATGTTAAAAATAATGCATAGGGAGTGATTTATGCTAGACGGGACCGTATCCAAGTCCAAGTCCACCTACGTGTTTAATGAAGTTAGTTTTTGTTTTGTTTTGTTTGTTAAGTATGTTTTATGAATATAATTATTATACTACTCTTTGATATAATTATACTAAAAGATGTTAACCGTGCCTTAGCACAAAAGTAGCTTTACTCGGATACAGCGCCGTCTAGGAAAACGTTGTGATTATATTCTCTTTGCGGTCTAGTTTTATTTAAGTCATCCCTTGCTCCTGCATCCCCAGCAGAAGATATCAAGATAGATGGTGATCCCCAGAAAGGCTTTGAACCTTAGAGTATATATTACTACAAGCTTTGAACCCAATAAAAATAATGAAGAACTAATCATTCATGATGAATCGTGATTATTAAAATGAGGCTGTATAAAAATAATGACTTTTCCTACCCTTTGTAAGGTAAACACGAAAATCAAATGTCAAATCTATCGGCTGTCATCCGGCAGTCAGCTGTTTAACATAACCTAGATACGCAATTCGGAGTCTTGGCGGGAACTCGTTGAGGAGATGTGGTGCTAAATTTTCATTTTTGTGAAACCTAGTTCATATGCGTGCAAATTGTTTAATTTCGGGGGCATATTAATCAATTTAGTTTCGTGAAGGTGTACAAGTGGAATGAAAGTGAAAATCGGTGCAAAACATTAACTTAGTGTTGTCTCCAAGGCTCCGTGAAGATTGTTTGTAAATGGCCGCCGTGTTTACAAATGATTCCCTAGACTTGACTTTAACTATGACGACTTGACTGTTTCGATGCAAATAACTTGCATAATATATTAGAATACATGACACTGGCTAATTTCCTAATGGCCATAATCGGTTCACAACCGATAAGAAATAATAACATAACCTAAGGAGTCTTGGCGGGAACTCGTTGAGGAGATGTGGTGCTAAATTTTCATTTTTGTGAAACCTAGTTCATATGCGTGCAAATTGTTTAATTTCGGGGGCATATTAATCAATTTAGTTTCGTGAAGGTGTACAAGTGGAATGAAAGTGAAAATCGGTGCAAAACATTGACTTAGTGTTGTCTCCAAGGCTCCGTGAAGATTGTTTGTAAATGGCCGCCGTGTTTACAAATGATTCCCTAGACTTGACTTTAACTATGACGACTTGACTGTTTTGATGCAAATAACTTACATAATATATTGAAATACATGACACTGGCTAATTTCCTAATGGCCATAATCGGTTCCCAACCGATAAGAAATAAAAAATAAGGAGTCTTGGCGGGAACTCGTTGAGGAGATGTGGTGCTAAATTTTCATTTTTGTGAAACCTAGTTCATATGCGTGCAAATTGTTTAATTTCGGGGGCATATTAATCAATTTAGTTTCGTGAAGGTGTACAAGTGGAATGAAAGTGAAAATCGGTGCAAAACATTGACTTAGTGTTGTCTCCAAGGCTCCGTGAAGATTGTTTGTAAATGGCCGCCGTGTTTACAAATGATTCCCTAGACTTGACTTTAACTATGACGACTTGACTGTTTCGATGCAAATAACTTGCATAATATATTAAAATACATGACACTGGCTAATTTCCTAATGGCCATAATCGGTTCACAACCGATAAGAAATAGATAACATAACCTAAAAAAAGTATTTTATTTATTATTGTTAGAATTTGCGAAAATAGTGATTAACTTAATTTTTCAGTAATAAATAAGTGTAATTAAGTAAAACCACATTCAAAAGCCATTGTGCAGTAACGTACTATGCGTTCTATTGACTAAAATCTTATCGTTTTTATGTAACTTAGATTTTTGACGAAAAAATGAAATTATTGAGACCACTAAGGTTGGGTTTGAAACCGTATTGGTCGTGGTTATCAAAGCGGCACTATGCGAGCAGAAATATCCTCAAACTCAGTGAACGGGGCATGTATCAAGACATGTTTCCCAACAGCGCTGGGTAAGACCATTTTACTATCACAATCTATCTGTCTATCTTCTCACTTAGAAGTAAATTTAAAAAAAAGTTGTTAAAGGAACATAAGAAAAGTAGTAGGTAGATCAAAACTATATAATTTTTAAAATTGATGTCTGTCTGTCTGTTTGTTCCATATACGATTAAAATCTACTAATCCGATTGAAATCTAGTTTTCAATAATGTATAGTTCTATTTTCTAGGACCCTCGTGGTATACTTTATATTGAAATCCAGTTAGTAGAACCGGAGTAATGAACAAAAAAGTTGGCTATGCACTATTTCTATGCAGACGAAGTCGTGTGTAACAGCTATATTGTAATAAAACTTAATATTCGTCATAGACTGTCAGTCCGTCTACCTTGATAAAGCTAACTGTAAAGTTGGCGAAACATCGACACATTGTAACAATACCATTAATATATAAAATGTGATTAAAACCAGGTAAATATTGTCTTTTATTATAGTGCAAAATCGCGAAATCATAAGACAAAACTATCACAATATTGGTTATATTAAAAGCTGTATACTGCTTTTGTCAAAATCATTAGCTTTTTATTTGATTTTTCTTCAGGACCATTTCAAACGTTTTTTTCATCACTGTGTGCAATAAACTACAGAATCAAGTTTGAAAAATAATAAAAATTTACTAAGAGAAAGAAATTATGTGATCTAAATCTCTAAAAGACTTGATTCACTCACTGGTGGATCAATGCACAGGCTATACTGCTGATAAAAGAAGGCTGAAATTCGGAGATCGTGTTCTTTCCCACCAGACCGGGACATAGGGGGAGAAATTGTGGGACACAGCCAATCATAGATTAACTGGCTAGTACATTCTTTATATTATCAGCACCCTACAATTGTCTTCCACATAATGTCTTCCTTCCTGTGTTCCAGCAAAGAAATTTTAGATTTACTGAATAAAGGCCCACAGTGTGTGTATGCTGGGTTTGACCCTACTGCAGACAGTCTCCATGTTGGTAATCTCTTAGTTATAATCAATCTACTACACTGGCAAAGAGGAGGACACAATGTTATTGCTCTGGTAAGGATATTTTTGGTAGTGAGGGGGCTAAACATTGATATAAGATCATTTAAAAATAACAATATGCAAATATTTCTAGTAAGCCTAGATTAAAGACTAAAACAACAAAATGATCGTAAATAGGAAAATCCAGTGTACCTTGTGGCTGTGCGTGGGTAGGATACAATGGCATAAATTAATTTACATAAAAAACTTAACAAACCAACAATCATTCATTTATTTTCAGCTAGGTGGTGCTACGGGACACATAGGAGATCCGAGTGGCCGAAGAACTGATAGAGTAGCATTGCATAGAGAAGTAATACAGAACAACATTAGCTGCATAGAGAAGAATTTACAAACAGTATTTGATAACCATAGTAAATACATTTGGGATAAAGATAAGAACTTACTGAAACCTATTAGGTAAATGAAACAGTCAGACAAACAAGTGACCAAGACCGTGAAACGTCGAGAGAAGATAATCCTACTAATATTATAAAGCTGGAAGTTTGTGAGTATGTTTGTTACTCAATCACGTAAAACAGCTGAACCGATTGCCATGAAACTTGGAATATAGAAACGCCGTAATATCGGGCTACTTTTAAACCCTATATTCCCGCGGGACCAGATTGCGGGTGAAACCGCGGGACACAGCTAGTAAATAATAATACCCGAAAACCTGGTAAAATGTAACTATGTTAAAAAATCTTGTAAATTGAATAAGTTTATTATATCATTTTGTTTTTCAGGGTAGTAAACAATCAGTCATGGTACAGAGACATGAACTCCATCCAATTTGTAAGTGAAATAGGCCGTCACTTCAGAATGGGTACAATGCTTCTCAAAGAGTCTGTGAAAACTAAACTGAATTCCGATGTCGGTATGAGCTTTACGGAGTTCACCTATCAGATATTCCAATC
Organism: Idaea dimidiata; assembly: GCA_949358125.1. NCBI lineage: Eukaryota > Metazoa > Arthropoda > Insecta > Lepidoptera > Geometridae > Idaea > Idaea dimidiata. The sequence goes on from OX442340.1 coordinate 5,352,675, forward strand.
TTATGACTGGTTGCATTTGTTGAAGGAATTTGACTGCAGATTTCAGGTAAAGTAATGGATTGGTTTGTTTTATGAGGGTAATCCTTGGCTATGGCACCCTTGGTACAGTCCCAGTGTTTAAAAAGGACTTCAAAACTCCACTTGGTTTTAAACTTTGCAACTGTACCCAGCGTGCTATAGCCGAAAAGAGAAGACGTTGCCGTTTAAGGTGAAGCGTCTCGATATATCCTTTAATCGTTTCCGTAGTTATTAGTTCACGTCACAAAATAGTTTTTGTGACGTGAACTAATAACTAAATCAATCCCAACAGTAAAACACGAAAACTCGAGGATTATCCTCAAGCAATAACATAAATTTTAATTTTAAAGGTAAATGCACCATCATTTAGGGTGATCCCTTCCTGACAACCAATATGTTGTGAACTTTATAAATCCTATTTGAAACAGCTGTCCACCAAATAATTAGGTGTCTGCATTTCAGGTAGGTGGCAGTGATCAATTGGGAAACATAAGTGCTGGTCATGAATTGATAAGTAGAACTGCAAAGACTGATGTCTATGGTAAGATATATCTCTAACTTCTAACTTATGCAATCAAAAATAAATGGCACTAGCAAAATATTAAGGTAACACGCGAGCTTGAAGTTCTGAGCCCTGAATAAGTTTCATAAAATATGAATTATTTGAGGTTGGCACAGTAGGTGAGTCATCAGCATCACTGACCACACCAGGCCAAATTAGAATATAGAAAACTCCAGTTCTATTCCACCAAAGACATTAAGGGGCATACACCAAAATGTAGGGAACAATGTCATTTACAAACGCTACAAACGAAAATATTCTAAAACATTGCGTCAGAAAATTATCAACGATTTTCGATGAATCCGACAGGGATATACACCTTAAAGTTTAATCTCCTTATATTCTAGGCTTAACATTGCCCCTAGTGACGACAGAAGAAGGCGACAAGTTCGGTAAATCAGCCGGCAACGCTCTGTGGCTCGACCCAGACAAAACCAGCGCCTATAATATCTACCAGTTCTTCATCAGAACAAAGGACTCGGACGTGGAACGTCTGCTCAAGTTGTTCTCGTTCTATAGCACGGGGGAGATAAGAGATATCATGTTCAAACACAAGCAGCATCCCGATCAGAGGTACCCGCAGATGTGTCTGGCAGAGCAGCTCACTAAGTTGGTACATGGAGGTATGTTATGAAACTAGTGCTAAATTTTATCTACATACTAGGTGCGCCCCGCGGTTTCTCCTACGTAAACCTTCGATTCTGCGGAAATATCGGAATAAAAAGTAACTTATATGTTCTTTCAGATCTAGTTATCCCGAAATTCCCATATAGGAGGGCTAATACGAAAAAACTTCGGCCGTAACATAGGACCCGACTAAACGTCAGTATAGTTAGTTATTGTTCGTTCTGGACCAATAATTAATATACGTTCAAGACCAAAAAATCAAAGAATATATTGAGAATTATTGGATCCTGGAAGGTCTCCAGGATCGGGTCTTACGCGGGAAAAACTGATAGGCCCTGCCAGTTCTAGAAGGTCTCCAGCTATCTGCATATCATGTTTCATCGCAATCGGTTGAGTAGTTTTTGCGTGATTGAATCGAAACTTTCGCTTTTATAATATTAGTACCACTAGCACTGCAACCGGAGTGAGATGTCGCAAAACTTGCCCACAGAAAATTCGGAGATTCCTGATAAATCCGCTAGAGGCGCTGATCAATTTTCCATAGTATAGACATACTCCTTACTGGAATATTGATGAGCGCCCCTAGCGAACTTAAATGTGAAGCTAGCTACAACTTTCAAAGGACAATTCAAAGTTTTCGATATCTCACTCGGGGTGCAGTGTTCCAGGAAATAAATAACATAATATATAAGTGTGAGTACAATTCTAAATCCCGTAGGTAAATGGAAAATAGTGAAGGAAACCGACAAGTCCTAGGACTCACCACGGTCCGAAGGTATGGAACATTCGCCAATCCAGAGCAGGCTCTCGTGGCGTCTTACTACCTAACTCCTCTAAGTTTAAGAAATATCCTATACGTATAGTTTTAACTAAATAACTTATTTACTTACAGAGGAAGGTTTGAAACGAGCGTTGCGAGCAACAGAAGCGATCTACAGCAAAGACGTGAAGTCGCTCATAACGCTCAGCTCGACTGAAGTGGAACAAGCCTTCGACGGAGCCCCCGTCGTCAGTCTGTTGCTCTCGCCGGGAATTACCGTCATGGAACTGGGGATGAAAGCTAAATGCTTCCTTACAGAGAGTAAGTGATCAAGTTAATTTAAGCGCATTATCTCGTCTAGTATGTATTTACAAAAAAATGCATACTTAATTTTTTAATTGTAGCCTACGATTTGATACTTTTTCTTTAGAAAAATGTCAAATACAAGGAACCAAAACGTCAGATTATACTCTGAAATTAAAAAATGTACTATAATGTATAGGTGTCTGTCGATTTTAAATTTACATGGTTATTTTTACTCCAAATATTAGTAAACTAGCTGCGCAGCGCGGTTTCACCCGCGTAAGTTCTGATCCCGCGGGAATATCAAGATGAAAGTAGCCTATACTTTAATATACTACTATACTATACTCCTTCATGCCAAAACCGTTGTACCGATTGCGATGAAACTTGGCATGTGGATAGCTGGAGATCTGGAATAAATCCCGTAGGTTTTTATCCCGATATTCACACGGTGAAACCGCGGGTACTGCTAGTAGAAATGTTTTTTTTCTTTTCTTTGTAGATGACGCGATCCGGATCATCAAAGCGGGTGGATTTTACATAAACCACCAAAGAATCAATAAAATAGATGAAGTAATCACACAGTCTGCTCACATACTTCCCAATCTTATCTCTTTACTTAGGGTCGGTAAGCGGAACTATTATATTGTTAAATGGCAAACTTAGCAATAAAGGTTATTGTTAGAAAACTACTGGGATTTCATTTCTACACCTAAACATGCGGCCTACAACAAACGCTAGCAGTTTTACTCAGAAATACTTGTATTTCTGTTTTTTTAGTAGAGTATTTGAGTATTCTCTGTTGGGATTGATTTGGTACATTTTTTATGGTTTCAGATTTTAAACAATTAATTCGTTTTTAAACTTTGCAACTGTGCCCTGCATATTGCATGCCGAGGACACGTTGCAGTTCAAGGCGAAGCGTCTCGATGTATCCTTTACCGTTTCCAAAAACAATTTTGTGAAATCCATTAATAATCTCAACGGAAAAACAACAAGAAAACTCGAGGATTAACTCTCTTAAGAAACTAAAGCTCTCCCACATACAGCTATGTTTTACTGGCCAATAATATCGCATAATCGTAGCAGTGTCTAACTTTGTAGACTGATATACAAAACGTACCTACTAAAAACAGATATCGTATTAACTAATAACGCTTGCCATATTACCGGCTGATAATAATGCACATACAAGCAGCCATATCTCATTTTAGAATACGTAGTATTTAATTATTACCTCGGACATTTATAGGAATTGATGATTTGACGTAACGTGGTAATCACCAGTGATTACTGCCTAGCAGCAATGTACTGCACACTATGATATGGTCACGTTTGTCATTGGTATGTGATGGAGACATGGACAAATGCTCTTCAAGCCAGGGATAGCATAAATGAAAGGGTGAAATAAGTTTAGGACTTTATAATTACTTACAACAGAAGCTTGTATACTTGCAGTATAATAAAATGCATATCACATAAACGTTATAAATACTACATAACATACTTAAAAAACTAAAATAATATTCACTGCATTGCATCGTTCCGCCGTACGCGATCGACGAAGCTTAGTCAATAATTATGTTAAAATATATGGCTACTCTTAGACGACGTATTTTTGTGCTTTCAACTCCTTCTCTGGATATGAGTATGTGATTATTTAAAAATTCTCTAATATCACAAATACGAATTGCAATAATGTAAAATTGTACCTACACAAGTATAAAAACTACAGCTCCACAACGACTTCGACCGAGCAAATTGACCAAGTAGCAAAATTTTAGCGTAAATTAATTAGCACATTATTATTATCATCATCATCAAATAGCGAAAGCGTTATTACTATAGCCGTAATAAAGAATGATATTTACTCATTATCACAAAATTTATCTTAAAATAGCGTTACGGTTTCATAAAAAAATAAATACATAATACTCGGCGCGATGCGAATAAGACTTTATTTTTTCTACATAGCCGATTTGTAGAAAACGGAAATATCAGTCTCTGGGGACGATTCTAAATCGTAGATACGAACGCGAGCCTTCGCGACTCGCGGTGACTTAGCGGGACACATTCCTCAGCGCGGGCTACAGGTCGGTCGACTCGTGCTGCGCGAGCGGCGCGCTGGACACGACCGTCACCGGCGGCGGCGGCGCGGGCACTAACGGGCGCGGCGGCCGCGCGGGCTGCGGCGTCGCGCGCACCGGCGACGCTTCCGTTATACTACCCTCCGATTGAGACAGTTGCCGTTTCGCTTCCGTGAGCCCCTTCGGCTCGTCCAACTCGGCGTCCTTCCCGCCGGAGCTGTGCGTGCGTTGCACTGTAACCCTCGGCCCGTCCTCCCCCACTTGTATGACTGTCGGGTGTTGCTTGTCCACCGTGTATAGATGCGCTCGCTCCAACGCCGCGGGTGTCGGCTCGGGCTCCGGGGCACCGCCCGACCCGCGCCCGCCGCGGAAACTTTGCGGGCGGAGCGTTGCAGGCCGTTCTGGAACCGCTGGCTTGTTGCGGAGCTGCACGTCACTGGGTTCTGTATCTATAGGTGCTGCGGGGAGGATAGTACGCGGCGCCGCCACTGGACGAGGAGGCGGCTGCCCGGTCGGTTTGCTCGGAGTCGTTTGCCGTTTGTCAGGCAGGATTCCCAACGACACCGGCCCCGTTTCAACACCAACCCGCATCCGACTGACTACGCCCGTTGTAGCCGTCACGTTCCTCACACAGAGATTGTTCTCACCCTTCGCGTCGTTTACTTTCTCCTTCTCGAGTTCTAAGCTTTGTCGACGAGCGTCTGTGAGGTTCTCGCGGCTTCCGAGCCGAGCCGCCTCCTCTTTGAGCGCTTTGTTCTGTCTGTACGTCGATCTGTTTATAGTTTGAACTCCAGTGATCACTTTGCCCGTGTCGGAGAGGACCGGTCGAGGTGGTTTCGCGGGTTTTTCAGCTTCTGTCTTCGTCTCTTTCGCAGCTTCAGTTATCTGAACTTGGGCTTCGGTTTTCTTATTCTTATCGGGTGTGAAGTTAGGCGGCACGGGGGCTAGGGGTTTGTTTTTTCGCCTCAGGATGGGCTTCGGGCTGCCGTGGGGAGGACTAGAGTGGTCGGAGAGGGAGCTGTTCGACTGCGCTTTCTTCATCTCATTGTCTAGCAGTATGAGGCTGGTATCGTGGCTGTTGCTGCGAGAATGTCTGCCCCCTCCCGGCGGCTCGCTAGGCCGGCCCGGTCCCGGCCCTCCATAGTCGAACATAGAGCGCGACATCGAGTTGTGTTCACCATTCGGTTGGTCATGCCCTAACGCCGCAGTCTGCGGACACCCTTGCCCAAAATTAGCCGTAAACCCATACTCGCACTGGTCCGGCAACAAATCTTCTTTAGTAAACGATATAAAAAAGTTCACATCCTCTTGAAAGAACCAGTCGGCATGTTTAATAAGGAGCTCGACGACACAATTGACAGCGGTCGTCATGTTCATATCGAAAGTGCTCTCATCGGCTGCCCAGAGCAGATTGGGAGCTATGACGATGGCCAAGTTGGATGGGCTCATCTTGTTGGTGTTCTGATTCTGGGTTAGAGTGGAGAGAAACTTGATAAGATACCTAAGATTTTGGAAGTTGGCTTCGGGGAGGAGGTGGATGGCTTCCCAGAGGGCGTTAAGTCTCGCCTGCTCGTTGGGCTGTCGGGAGGCAGCCATAAAGTGGTCGTAAAGGCGGAAGGTGAGCAGTGGCTCCGGCAGCTCACGTAGGTAGCTCTTAAGCACGGATGCCACGACGTGCATATCTCGGTAGTCACGCGGAAGAGGCACGCTGAACAACCCCGCGTCCAGTGATAGCTTCATCCGTCGCACCTTCGACGTACCTGGAGTTATAAACATTTGAAATTAGAAATATTTAAAATGAAAGATACATGCACATAAATGCCTAAGTTGTAGTAGACGGTAAATAATTGATACGAAAAGTAGAAATAGACAGTAAAATACAGGAGCAAAAATTACATGTAGAAATAACGGGCGGGCGCCGGTAGACTAATTGGTTAAGTCTCTACTCAAGGAGTGAGTTGAGATGCGTTTTTGATTCGAATCTCGTTCAGCGTCGGCCTTGCGTTGTGTTTTTGTGTTTGTATTTTTCCTTTAAAATATTTCTATGAACGCCCAATGCAGGCTTAGGTACTTAAAATTTAAATTGAATACTTAACAAAGGGGCTAATACTGACTGAAGTAGGTCTGCACCCCTATTATCTATCCAGTGGACGTCGGACGTCGGAAATTGACAGGCACTACGCATTACATTGCTGCATTGACGTAAAGTAGTTATTACCAGTGATTACCTTAAAGCAGCAATGTAATGCATAGCTCCTGTCATTTCCCACTGTTGTCAGACGTCCACTGGATAGATAATAGGGGTGCTGTACTGTAGAGTTCCAGTCGGGAACATAGGCATTTAAGGGGTAAGGGTGCAATATCGAGGTGGGCAATAATAATTCGAAAACATGGTAAACGTCCATTTTTTAAATAATAACTTTAGTAATAATAAAATTTGAAATTAGAACTGCGTAGGGTTTTGTAGTTTCCATAAAATAACTCTGATTATATGGATATATATGGAAAAAGTCGTTATCACTAACAATTTATTTAACTACTTCAAATGTAATAATGTGGGATTTTTTTGTTTTTATTGTTTAGTTTTGCTGTGTTTATTACTAATGTGTTTATTCACTGTGTAAGTTGTGTACCTGTCTGAATAAACGTATTTTCTTTCTAATTTTCAATGGCATTTGTTAATTATTTGTAAAATTAATAAATCCAATGAATAATACCTATGGGATACTGGGGTAATCGTTGAGGACAATGCGAAACGGAGTGTTGTGGCGACCACCTACTCGGGGGACCGACGACATTGTAGCGGTCGCGGGGAGTCGTTGGTCGAGGTAGCTCGAGATCGCTATTTGTGGCGTCGTATGTGGTCTATGTGAGGCAGTGGACGGATAAGGGCTAAGGTGATGATGATGAATACGGGAAACAAGGCTCTAATGTAAGATCATGCCCTCCCCTAATCCCCCCCCCCCCCCTAATTAATAGCACTAGCTCCTCACCTCCTCTTATTAATAGCACTTATTATCTGCTGATGTACACAGTTATTAACAATAAATGATTAGTATTCTATTCATGAGTTCAGTATATTACCTCCCGCGATCCTAAAGAGTCCCTCCTCGTTGAGAGCCAGCTCGTGCAACGTACACACACACAGCTCGATGGGGAACGCCACAGTGCGTCCCGCCACTCGCAGGTGCTCCTCTAGTGGGTACCCGAACACTGGCTTCACGGAACTGTCGTCTGGAATGTATGAGAATTACAATAGAGTAATGCACAAGCACATCTTACCCCATCCCCATTGAACTCCAAACTAAGCAACTAACGGACAAATACAGAAACGCTTCTCAAAGTTAAGCAGAGAAGCTCATTGGCCTAATTGGACTTGCTGATCTCGATGGTCGTGCAGGTTAAGCAACGCTTGGCGTGTTCACTACTTGGACTTTTTCGAGCTGCGAAGTTACCGCGCAACTTCCGTCGTAATCGGCATCAAATTCTTACTGCGCAAAGGAACATCCTGCGTGGTGAAAACGACAGCGTAGATTTGCATGCATTTGAAGCCGGCACCGTCGAGTTGAGCTGTCATTGAATGCGAGGTCACTTGAGCTGCCGGTTTCAATGGCAGTTGAACTCGACGGCGACGCCTTCAAATGCATGCAAATTAAAGCTATGGTTTGAATCGCGCAGGTTAGTCCTTTGTTAAGCAATTGGTATCGGTTGTTATCTCTGATATCAGTCGTTAGGTCAAGTTAGAGGTCTTAGGGCGACCTGACAACTAACACTAGGTTAGCCGCGGCACTACACAAAAAGAAGAAGCAGTGGCCAGTAAACGTGAACATAGGCAGCCTTCTGTGTCGCCACTGAGTCCATTAAATAGATAAGTTCTTTTTTGTACACACCACAGAAATGACAATTAATAAAAGTATGAATAAACGGCTTAAATCTTAGATTAGTAAGCAGGTGTTAAATCTCGGTGGTACAAGAGGAGGTCGGTTCACTCAAAAGGTCCTCCAGGCTACCCATAGCAGAGTTATATGAAATCCTGGAATAACACATAGGTTATTTTTATTCCAAAATTCTTACAGGATTGAGACTAAGGCGCATAAAACTATATCATTCATACATAACATTCTAAAACAAAATATAAGACTTCTTCATACCTAAAAGAACATCTTAATAGCTTAAAGTAATCCCAATTTGAGATACGCATCTTAAATTCTTAAATATTAAATAAAATAATTCCTATTACAAACAGAACAAAGTTCAATATTCAATAACCGAGTACGAAACTCGATGTACCAAAACATCTATGCAGGAGGTTGTTAAATTAATTAACACGGCTTGAATTACATTGCATTGTGATGTTGGATGACAATCACTAGTGAATCGAGAGTCGTGTATTCATTGGTAAATCAACTTTATCGTTTTTACAATAAGGTTGAATCTTCGTTTAAGTTTTGATGGTTATGGCTGACTAGATAGTGTATTCGGTTGATTGAGCTATTAATTGGAGCAGCAATTAATCCCCGTATCGCTGTTATTACAACTGGTGTAACGAATTGTCGGTATTAAAACCACATATCGGTATATTACAGTAATAGCTGTTCGCAGAATCTGTACCAATATGTTGCATTCTAAAGATTATAAATTATAATACTTCTTTTTTTTTGCTTTTCACAAAAATAATCTAAAGAAATATAGTATTGTAGTTGTTGTCTAGTCACCGTAACCCAATAAGCTTAGTAGCTTACCATGGGGCTAGATGGCGCTGTGTGATGTTCACAGAATTTATTTATTACTAGCTGTTATCCGCGACTTCGTCTGCATAGAAAAAGTGCATAGCCGACTTTTTCGTTCATTAATCGGGTTGTACTAATTGGATTGCGATTTAAAGTATACCACGACGTTCCTCGAAAATAGAACTATCCTAACATATTGAAAACCAGATTTCAATCGGATTAGTAGTTTTTAATTGTAGAAACAGACATAAATTAAAAAAATTACATAATTTTGTTCTTCTGCTTTTCCTAAGTCCACTAGACAACTTTTTTTTATTTACTTCCAAGTACAGAGTTTTTGTCCTCTCTTCCTTTAAAGTATAGAAGACTAGCTACGCCTCGCGGTTACACCTGATATTTACTAATGATCATTTATTCTTTCATAAGAACCTTCTCGTGACAGCAACAAAAAAAGAATTAGCAAAATCGGTCCAGCCATTCAACGCGTGATGCTGTGACCACGGGAAATAGGGATTCATTTTTATATATTAAGATTTATACAAAATATATTACACTAGTAGATTCCCGCAATTTCACCCGCTTAAGTCCCGACCCCATAACACATCAATGAGGATAAAAATAACGTTTTTTTTTCTGTCTGATATGACTGATTATGTGTTATCAAGTCAACATTGACTTACGGGAAAGGCCTGCCGTAATCAATACATACCTTAGGTATTTTATTTGGTAGCAACTATCAACACATTTTTTACTAAAATGTATTATGCTATAGTATAGTGTAGATGTGTATTTTATTTAAGACTAGCTGCGCCCGCGGTTTTACCAGCGTAAGTCCCGATCCGATACATTTAAACCTTCCCCTTGATCACTCTATATACTTAATAAACCGCATCAAAATCCGTTTAAAGATCTAAGCATACATACAAACATCCAGACAGGGTAGCGATTTTGTTTCATACTAAGTAAAGATTTTCGAGTAGGTACTAGTTTGTTAAAATTTTGCGCTAAGACACTGTAGCGATTGCGATTCAACTTGGTATGCAGATAGGTGGACATCTGTTCTAACACATAGGCTACTTTTTATTCCGATATTCGCACGTAATCGGAACTTACGCCAGTGAAACCTGCGCAAAGTCACTTATAGACTGCAAAATAGGTATTTAATTTTCTTTGACATTGTTTTTAATCTATATTCATTAATTTAATTTTATCTGTGACATTGTATTCTTTGAAATTTAGTAGTTTTAATAGTCAGCAAGTAATAGTCAGCAGTAGGTATGTCAACTTAATGATTTGTTAAATTATTAAGTTGACATTAAGATTGATTTAAAATAAGTAAGTACTTAATTCATTTCTGATATTTGCATGCTAAGTTAAGTGCTGGTGAAATTATGTTGAACTATACCTACTAATTGATAACATCTGTTGTAACCATATTTCGTGCAAATAAATGAAATTCATTCATTCATTCAAATTTTATATTATGCTTTTTTAGAGCGATACCCCGCCTTAAGCCCAAACATTTGGCTACCGGTACCGGAGCTCACTTCTTCAAATATGGGATGTTGAATCAAATACTATTATTATAATGCAATACATGCATGGCATTGTATTGAGTACAAGGGAACCAACACTATTGAATATCTTAACTCTGACTGGAGACCATTTGCTTATTAATGTTTTATTATACACATCCTGTTTTAATAGGTAAGTATATACATTGAGTTTGATTCACGATTAAGCAGTAAACTTACACCCGCTACTCCAGTCCCCTTGCGACCAAGACTTATGCAACACAATCGAAACGTCGAGATAAGAGAATTTATTATGTTTCACAATACGTGAATAAGACCCGTAAAAATGTAAATAGAATAACCAGTATATAGATGAAATATTGCTTAGTTAGTTCAGCTATCTATTGGCGGTTCTGATGTTAGCGAAGGTACATTCACAGATAACGCATTCTCAGCGACATCTCATTGTCAAAGCCCCATAAATCTTTACAATAGTTGGTATAAAATATATTTCGGTTCATCTATACTAATCTATACTAATATTATAAAGCTGAAGAGTTTGTTTGATTGTTTGTTTGTTTGAACGCGCTAATCTCAGGAACTGCTGGTCCGATTTAAAAAATTATTTTTGTGTTTGATAGTCCATTCATCGAGGAAGGTTATAGGCTATATTACATTACGCTACGACTAATAGGAGCGGAGCATCCATGAAAAATGTTGCAAAAACGGGAAAAAAACACCCTGTTCCGAGATTCTGTAGCGTGCGCTGAGTAAACGGTCAGAGTTACATAAAAACTATTTATGACAGAATTCTTCCTCTAAAAAGGATCTAATAAATAGTCCGCGACAGCATATGTCTATCTCTTAGGGTTGATTCAATATAACATTTTTTAGAGTAATCAAATTTGTTGTAGAACAATGCATTATTTCCGAAGGTAATTTTGTAAATATATTATATTAATCCTTATCCAAATAAATACGTTATTCATTAAAAGTATTTAATTTTAAACATAATCGTCCTTAACATCACTTGATTTCAATGAATATCTCACGAGATATTACAGTTTTAAAATACCTCCACCACCTCCAATAATTACTAAGTACCAAGCGTGCAAATCTTACTAATATTAAAAACGCGATAGTTTGTATGTAAGTATGTATGTATGTGAGGTTGTTACTCTTTCACACAAAAACTACTAAACCGATTGCGATGAAACTTGGAATATAGGTAGCTGAGGACCTGGATTAACACATAGGCTACTTTTTATCCCGATATTCCCGCGGGAACGGGACTTACGCGCGTGAAACCGCGGGGCGCAGCTAGTTTAATGCATAAAATTAATATGTATGTGTATGAAACTAGAGCCAGCCCTGATAAACATAAATACAAGATGTAACAGGTTAGCCCTTTTAAGCCGAAAGGGGGTTGTTCTAGACGTCTAGGCGAACAACTTTTGTTCTATGACTTTTGAAAATTCGAAGTACTTTTCGAAAATTTTAAGTGTAAAGTTTACTTGAAGATCAGCTGTTTCTTAGAGTTCGAGGTCATTGACCTTATGTTGCCCTTTCATTTAGCTTGGTCTACTACAATCAAACCTTCAATTACCTTTAATTTCAAAAACAGCTGTTTTTTCAGTGAAACATAATCACAAAATTTTCAAAAAAAAAGTTCGATTTTTCAAAAGTCGTAGAACAAAAGTTGTTCGCCTAGACGTCTAGAACAACCCCCTTTCGGCTTAAAAGGGCTAACCTGTTACATCTTGTATAAATATTGCACGACATTCTAGCCCCCAAATTAAGCACTAGGCTTGTACTATGGGAACTAGACAACAGATATACTACATTATATACTTTTGTTTGTAAATACATACATACATATATTATAGAAAGACCCCCAGACCAGATACAAACATTTATTTTTAAGCATTAATTTTGGACCCAGCGGGAAATGAACCCACAGCCTTCTGCATTGAAGTCGGGTGTTCGCCCGCCGCGCCACAGGTGGCGTCAAAACCTCAAGTCAAGCAAGTCAAAAGCTATTTTTTTTTTGTAAATACATACATATTATACATAGAATGTTTATTAGATCAACTTACTTATAAACCTTTCCAATTCGGGAACGATGTCTTGTAACAGATGTATGGCGGACTCGTGGTACGCCCTTTGCAGTTTGACGTATTGTAACAGGTTGTGAGCTAACTGCGCCTCTTTAGCGACGAGCGCGAACATGTCCGCCGCGAGCGCGTCTCGTGCCGACTCCACCTTGTTGCCCGCCTCTTCCAACTCCTCACGAGCGGCCGTCAACTTTGTAGGGTTCTCTTCTTTTTGACGTTCTAAATGCTGGAAATGTTAAAACTAATTTTGTCTGAGGTATTCGCGATATTGCATAATAAAACACAATATATACTTACCGGGTTTTATTGAGTAACGTATTGTTTTTAAACGACCGACCTTTTGTTAACTTTACAGTTGGCTTTTTCAAGGTTGACTGAGATGTAATGACGTTCCTCGAATAAAACGCGAGTAAAACTCGGTATATATTGTGTTTTACAATGTTAAAACTGTTATAATATAGCTGTGCCCCACAGTTTTACCCGCGTCAATCCCGGTCCCGCAGGAGCCGGGATTGACGCGGGATAATAACATTAAATATACATAATTGTATTGTCACCAGAATCAAAGTCGTATACCAAATATCAGATTAATCGGTTGACAGGAAGAGGGTGAAATTTCAATAACTAACTTAAACTTACTTTAACCCAAGAAAGAATAAAACAAACAATGTAAGCTAAATAAAACCGTTTAGAAAGAACCTTATGTGTTTATCCAGTTATTTGGATACCAAGTTTAATTGCAATCGTTTTAGTATTTTTGAGTGATTGAAACGTAAATATCTAAACAAATCAAGCCTCTAAAGTTTCGTATTTAGAAATATTAGAAGAATTGCGGAAGCCCCGATGAACTTTCTGCAGGGTTAAGGTTAAAGCACGAAATATCGTCGCACCCGTGTTTGACCGTATTTTGTATTTTGCATGAATGCATTCAGTTAAACTTTATCTAAGTCTAACAGTCACGTTATCTAAGCCCAACCTTTACTAGGTTCATAGTAGTCTGCCCGAAATGTTAAGTGGTTCAGATTATAATTGAAATGTAACACAAGAGTCTTCCAATATCAGTCGTTTATAATGACAAAACTAAAAAATTGAAAAACCTAAGCTTAACCGTCGCCGTCGTCGTCCTAATCAATTATCGACCCTACTTATCAATTTCCTGTCCTGTTGTGCCTTCACTTAGATTAGTTCGAAGGTTTTCTTACTTAAGTATGAGTGAAAGGTTAAACCATCTTTACCAAGGTAAAAACTTTCCCAAGGATATTCTTTTCTAGTTTTTTAGTTAAGATTTAATATTACCATCAGTATAGGATTCTTAAAGGTAATATTCTATAACACGATACTACTATACTACAGGGGTCACTAGTACGTTTTCTAAAAGAAGTTTCGAACTAGACAAACCGCCGCCCGTAGGAAATTATCTATCGTTCATTTGTATATGAAAATCTAGTCTATGTTAATTACTTAGGAAAAAGTATTCCAAAATAGTTTATTTTGTTTAAGACTAGTTGTGTCCCGCGGTTTTACCCGCATAAATTCCGCGTATGTGACGCATCACGTATGTCATACCAAGCGTTGCTTAACCCCTATGAATATTCAAAGTACCCTATATCTTATTTCAATCACTAAACTTTCCCTGTACCAAATTTCATTCAAATCGGTTTAACGGTAATTTTTACCCATCACGTATTATGTCATACCAAGAGTTGCCTAACTCGTACGATCATTTAAAGTACCCTATATCTTATATATACCCCTATACTAACCCTGTACCAAATTTCATTCCTATTGGTTACGCCGTTCTTGAGATATAAATAGTGTAACTAACACGACTTTAGTTTTTATAGCTGCTGCGTCCCGCGAGATTTACCCTCGTAAGTCCCGACCCCCTAAGGAATATCGGGAACAAAAGTAGGCTATATAACCTTCATCGATAAATGGACCATCAAACACAAAAAGATTTTTTTAAATCGGACCAGCAGTTCCTGAGATTAGCGGGAACTGCTGGTTGAAGAGTTTGATTAGAAACAATCAAACTCTTCAGCTTTATAATTTAGTATACTCGTAGAAGAGATACAGACTGTTATTTAAGCTAATTACTTTATCTTTAAGGCTTTAAAATATATTGTGATCACGAAATCCGGAGGTGGGAACTTGGTGCTATGTAAAACAGGTTAATCCCCATTTCAGACACCAGTTTCTCACAATTATTCTTAAATATATATATATATGACTCAGATATTTATCATTATCAGTTTAATTTAGTCTAGTAATGAGTATTGACCCTTAACCAAGACAGTGCAGGTCTGTATGTATCTTTTAGTACAAGAAAATATAACAATGTATTATATTTTTATGTCAAAAATAGGAAGAGGGGTCAAAACTAATAGATTCTCATTATTGACAACAAATACTGTGTTGTTGTGATTCAGAAAATAAATAATTATTGTTTGTGATAACGACAAATGTACAACTTTGTTTGATAAACTAATGTTATTGGACATTTAAAAGGATTATCATGTATTTTGTTATCTATGTAGATATGTATTATAATTATTCACATAAATAGTAAATTGCAGTATGATTTTTACTTAGTAAAGTTAGCTTATTTTGAACAAACTAGGCTAATTAAATGATTATATAACATGAGACATATTACAAGTTACAATAATTAACATATAACTGTACAGGAAATAGATTAATTCAATGATTGCAATAGTAGCAGCTACTAGCTTCCTTAATTTGTCTAAAATACCCACACATGCCTATAAAAGAGTAAAATAGAAAGTTTAACAGTTTGGGCATGACTAGGTAACCAACACAGATTTCAAATTACATCATTCCTACCATTTTTAACGCTTTTAGGATGCCAGTACACACCTACATGTTAGATTTAGTCAGGTAGGCAGATATAACTTTTATCAGAAATAATACAGATTGATTATTTTTTCTATTTCAATCTGTTCAATTCAAAGAATGATAGGAACCTATTCATTTTATTAAAACCCTAAACATAATTATTATTTCGTAATTTGTTTTTGTTGCTCAAGGCATCTACTAGTAATATTTGAAAGGAAAATTCATCTTCAAAAATTCACGCGCGACGAGTTTTGAACTTGTATCTCAGCACCGCGAGTGAAGTTTTGAAGATGATTTTTTTCCTTTAAAATATTTCTAATAATTATTATTTTAATTTAAAGGTGGGTCTGAAAAAAATAGTAAGTAGTTTAGAAAAAGAAATTGCCTTTTGTTCCAAAAATCAATGCTCCCATTTAGATCCCACTAATATTATAAAGCTGAGATTTTATGAGTTTGTTTGATTGTATGTAAGTATTTTATTGTGTTTGTTACTCAATCATGTAAAATCTATTGAACCTATTAAGTTTAAAACTTGAAATATATAGGTAGCTGGAGACCTGGAATAACAGGTAAGCTACTTTTTATCCCGATATTCCTGCAGGAACAGTACTTATGTGGGTAAAAGCTAGATATTTTATAAATCCCAACTATAAAAAGGACTTCTTCCCTTCTTCTTCCATAATAGTTTTAAAAGTCATCCTGTTTTTAACTAAATATGACAGATACTAAAGTAAGTCACTGATAAATCCTTATCTTTAATCTTTAACCATTGATAAAAAAGGTAACTCACATTATATCTACTTGCAGCTGATTCCTTTTCACTAATAAGTCTGCTGAGCTGTTTCTTTGCCTTCATGATGGCCGGGAGATCCTGGTCATGGATAGTACTCAGTGGACCACATACCAACTGTTCCACTTTAAGCTCATGTTCTGCTATTTCATTGGCTAGGTATTTCTCTGTTTTACCTAATTGACAAACACAGTATTATAAATCACCCTCTGTTCCCAAGGAGGATGCAACCAGGAGTATTGCTCAGATTAGAAGATAAAGATAATAATATAAATATTATTGCAGAATTTCACACACAGGGCAGTATAGCTCCAAATTAAGAAACAATGCTTTTATTATGGTACTAGACAAAGCATATTATTCATATTACTTTATCTTGTAAGTAGATACTTAGGATAGATACAGAAATCACCCAGAACCAGAAACAAGCATTTATGGTACTTGTAACTGTCCAAAATTTGAGTTCAAATGTGTCATGTACATTGTACACGGCCCTGTGAAACTAATTCAATTAGTTGAAAAATATTGAATTTGATAATTGAGAATTTGCAAGAGACATTTTACAAGAAAGTAATTGCAAGAGACACATCAATCAAAGATCACAGAAAAATAGGGTTTCCCTTACTCTTGAAACTAGCATGTCGAATCTATTAAAAAACTGTATTTTGGGGACTGAGCTACAGGGAGGAATCGAATTTGAAATTGAGGAAACAAACATTTATTTACAACTGAGGTTAATAAATTTAAAAACATAATCTAGATTCAAGATAAACATTAGCCATAAGCAGAGGTGTTTAATCAAAAATTCTTAGAATTTAAAACACTTTATTTACCAGGTTTAATCGTGCTTTATTCATGATTATTAAACGACTGAGCCCAAGCGTTCTTAGAATTTTTTAAGTAAACTTCAATAGGTATATTTAATTAACAATAAAGTGATTGTATTTTTATTTTTGGCACTTGATACAAAAATGTTTTATGTTAAACTTACCACATTCATGCAGTATGTACTTCAGAATGCTTTCATCATCATCATAGTTGCCAGCCTCTAACATAGCAAGTCCAAGCATATATTCAGGAAGTTTCTTGAGTCTTTTTTCTCTAGCAGCAGGGTCCTGGCCCTGTGTGCTACCAGCCCCTGTTGTAAGCCGTTTACTGACTAGTTGTAGGGCATTGCGAAGGTGCTCGACCTTCTTGTCTGCTGTCTGAAGTTCATCAGTAAAAGTTTCCCCTTTGCCCGACCTGCGATTTGCAAGTAGAAACATGATAAGTTCATTTATAGTTCCAACTTTATATCTAACTAACTGAACATTGAAGATTACAACGATCTATCACCCGAGGCTAAGTCAAAAGATGTGTTTATCAGATAAGTTAGATGAGTAGGTAGGTACCTTGAAAACGTTTGGTCGGCGAGTTGTTTGACTCTATAGAATTGTTTCTTCATTTTGTACAATTGTAGATCTTCCCTTAAATTTATTTATAAGCTACAAGGTCATTGGACTCTATTGTAAAATAATAAAATAAAACGACAACAAGATTTCCACAGCAGTAATGTCAGTACGGCAATGAGATCATCCTCAGCAACCAATGATGCACTAATACAAAAACACTTCAAACTTATTCTAAAACACTGGATAAGGCACTACATCTCACGAAAACCACCAGACTATCCATAGCATTGGAAATTTTAATTTAATTTATTATTTTCTAACAAAATCTCGATGAATCAGTGTTTAGCAGAAAATGAAAAAAAAAATCTACACTACCATAGACAATTGACATTTTGTTTTGTTTTTCTTTTGCTTTTCCTAAAGCGTAGACAATATAGGTTATTTTTTGTTTATTTTGGGGGCATTGTTAAAATATTTTTGACAAAGAAAAGTGACAGTGACACTGACAATGCCAGATTATTATGTCAGTGTATGTCAATGTCATTTTGACATATTTGACATTTGTTTGTTTGTTGTTTCTCTTCTGCCTGAGACTTGCAACGTAAATATTTTGTTATCTAAGTAATTAAGTAATTAATTATTTGGAGAATATTAAATAAAACCTTGGAAAGAAAAGTCAATATGTATGAATCTCATAATAATCTGTAACTGACCGAAATTGCACAAAGAGGGGCAATGACGGCGTAAAGTTTATAAATTGACTACGCAATACGAACGACTACCCAGTGGAGGGAGTCAAAATAATATTATCAATGCAAGAAAAGAGAGTGTCGAATACAACATTGCAGTCTACGTTTACTGGTTAGGACGTTTCGTTGTGCGCTCCTCAAAAACAAACTGTTTTTAGTTTTATTTTTGGTATAAAAACAGAGATTTTTACAAGACCCAAACATGGAACGAAAGTTCGTCAACGTTATCCTCCTTGGATTTGGATTTATGTTCGTTTTCACTGCTTTTCAAACAATAGGAAACATAGAGGTAAGTAAGCAAATTTTTTATAGTTCATTTGATGTAACGAATTTACTACAGGTTGAAATATGGAGAAAAATAGTCCAATAGTTGTCTAACTATAAAGTACAGATAATAGGTAATAGATAATAAATTAATAAGATAGTAAAGAAGATAATAATAAATTAAATACAGCCTCATAAAACATTAGCTAAGATAGTTAAAATTCATAGTAAATAACCTAGCACATAATTATAGATTCTTGAATCAAAGGTGGATGTCCAACCTTTATGCATAAGTTCTCTGTTGTTACATCTTTTGTGAATAAAAAAAACTGGACATCCTCTCAAGCACTTTTTGGGACATTGTGGGAATATTAGGATAAAAAATAGGTATGCTCCTCCATATTTCTTTCCCCTTTTCTTGAGCAATACTTATCCAAGTCGGCTGAGACATTTAGACTGTTGTGTCAAAACATTCAACATTTTCTATTTATTAAGTGTTATTATTAAAACTACTTAAGAGATATCATGCTGAGACCATGGAATTATGTCAGTACTACATACTACATGTTTTTGCAGCCACCAATATTTTTTTCCTTCAAACTTACTCATCACTATTATAATTTATGTAGGGGGAACCAAAGCATTCGATTTTTATGAACAAATTTCAAAATTATTAGTTTTAGCTTCGGGTGACAAAAGGGCTGGTAGCTACTTTGGGCTACGAATTGGTATAGCAAATTAAAAGAGGCAATGCAGCCAACCTTTTGGGTACCTTACGTAGGTTCCCATTCTAATTTTAATTAATTTTTATTTAAATATAAGTATGTTGGTGAACCTACTTTAAAAATATTGTTAAATAAAAGCCCTATTACATGTATGTAGGTACAATATCTTATATTGATAGATCCAATAATAAATGCTGCTCTACTGTAATTGGAATTACGTAAGCATTGTTTCTCGTCTTTCTTTGTTCGGACTGCAAGGGAATGGAATCGGTTGCCTGAGTATGTCTTCCCGGTAGTATACAACTTGGGGGTCTTCAAGTTGCGAGTGAATAGGTTTCTTCTAGGTAAGCGTGCTACATCTTAGATCACATCGTCGCTTTCCATCAGGTGAGATAGTGGTCAAACGTTTACCTATCAACCAATAAAAAAAAAAAAAACAAGCATGATACTGGCAACTGGCTTATATTATAGGGTACAATTTATGTTAACTATTCATATAACAATTAAAAACTGTACTTCTTGAAATATGTCTCAACAGTACTATGGGTAAAGTTACTGTACTTGTAGTTACTAGCAGTAGAAAGAACACAGCATCAAAATTTTGTGTGTTTAGCACCATAGGTTTAGGCTGTGCATTGATATACATAAATCAACACATAGCATAGTTTAATCAGTCAGGACTGTAAATTTTATTGGAAATAAATTATGATTTGTAAAGGACAAAATTCAGTAATAATCATAAATTGAAAACTATGTATTAAAATGTTTTATGGCCTTATAATTTAAAGTCATTTGGTAGAGTAAATAATTTACTTATAGTTTAATATAAACCCTTCCTTCTTCTATTCCCTGGTATAGCAGACAGCTTAGTAACCCGAAATGTAAAGCTCAAAAGATCATGCAATATTAAAGTAACTTTTTTTTCAATCAAATTTATCATGCACCTTTTCTATTTTGGCAAGACAATAGTTTTACCTTGCACGCCACGCCCCACGGTACGCGCCGCGCCGTGCCGGCTAGAAAGGACCGCATTCCGACCGCGGTTCGAACGCCGATATCTACGTGAATGTAGTCTAGTATGACAACAGTTTGTATCACAAGTAGGTTGGTACAGTTAATTGATCGTAACTTTTTATTGTACAAGATTCATTATCAGTAATACGATTCACTGTATTAGTGTATTATGATACTGCGAGCTTACCATACCGCCAAAATATCGCGGTAAAAAGTTCCTCCACGGATTTAAAATAACTCTCATAGGTGCCAAGTTTTATCAAAATGGTGGTGTATTTAAAATTGACCTAGTTGTTTACTGTAGTTTCAAGTTTAAAGTTGTATTTGTATAAATTATTAAAAAAATAAATCATTTTCAGCTGTGTCCCACGGTTTTACCCACCCTGTAAGTAGCGATTACGTGGGCATTTTCAAAAAATCCTTTCTTATTAGATGCCTACATCGCTAAAGAACAATACTCTCTAAATTTCAGCCCTCTTCTATCAGTGGTTTAAGCTGTGTTTCGATCCATCTATCAGTCAGTCAGGAAAAACCATTTTTTTATAGATAAGATGACGATCTGCCGAAGGTTTTAAGGATGGATACTAAAAAACCATTCGCAGAATCTTCGGAAATATTTAGCGGAGATTTCATGCAATGTCCTTGACTATATTCATTCATTTTTCTTCAGTAAATATCAAATGACGAATGCTGATCAAAAATTAAGCGTTTTTTTAACGATGTGATGTTTCAAAATATTATAGAACTAGCTACGACCCGCGGTGTCATCCGCAGAAGTGAAAACGCGTTATCACGGGCGCGGGCGGCCGAGCGGTTACACTTTTTCGTTCATTACTCAGGTTTTACTAATTGGATTTCGATGCAAAGTATACCACGACCTTCCTCGAGAATAGAACTATCCTATAACCAGATTTTAATCGGATAAGTAGTTTTTAATTGTATGTACAGAGAAACAGACAGACAGACAGACATGATTATAAGTAAGTATAGATAAACAAATCTACCTATCTATCTAACACATGTAAAAGTTTAAAGTCTGTTAAACCTGAGAATATTTATGTAAATAAAGAGTTTTACAAGAGAAAAATAATCGTAGGTACCTTATACAATTTTATATTTATTATTTCGTAAGAATCCGTGTCATTGATAAAAAAAGTTATTTATTTTCTCTTTAAGACATGTAAAATATGTAGATGTGTACTTTCAAGTACTTTGATTACATTTTTATACACCTGCTGTGTGGATACACCTAAAAGTACCTACCTTATTTTTCTATCTTTACTAAGGTTATCATTTGCGTAACCTGTCAGTAATTAGATTCAGCGTTGTCCTAAACCGCTATGTCATTTACATGTAGGCACTTAGATATTATCGTATTTGTCTACTTTCGATAAACTCAAGGATTCATTTGTCAATTCAGGTCAGGCAGATTCAACGTTTCGATAATTTTTCAAGGAGGATTTTTTCAATGGCATTTATTCGGTTTCATTGATGAGATTACATAAATATATTACTCATTGAGAATCATTTAAGTAATCTAAATGTAATAAATAATCTACTTTAAGAATACTTGACTGATTATAGTAATTATGTAGGTAAGTACTTATAAATGATTTACAATTGTAAAAATTCCATTTGGTACTCAACGAATGAAGTGTTAAATAAATAAGACAATATTATTTCGCTTTAAAAGAAAGCATAGGAAAGTTTTTTGTTGCATTATTTTGAAGAGTCTTTGTGAACGCAATCGGCACCAATTATAAGCGCTGCTGGGCCAAAACGACAAATACCAAACTAAATAATAACGAACACTCATAATAAAAACCGGTTTGGCTTGTTTATTTAGAATCATTTTTCGCTCCTTGGCTTTTATTTCTAACTAGCTGCGCCCCGCGGTTTTACCCGCGTAAGTCCAGTTCCCGCGAGAATATCGGGATAAAAAGTAGCCTATGTGTTAATCCAGGTCCCCAGCTACCTATATTCCAAGTTTCATCGCAATCGGTTCAATAGTTTTTGCGTGAAAGAGTAACAACCTCACATACATATTTACATACTTACATACAAACTTTCGCGTTTATAATATTAGTAAGATTAAACGTTATTTTTATTATACGTATATAGGTTGGTAAGGTATGCAGTTGTAAAATGATACCTATAGCGATATTGGCCATTTCTTTTAATTTTGAGATGAATTATCTAGTAGTGAATTATCTTTTAGTAGTGAATTATCTAGCTAAACCGTGGCTTTCCTCATGTTGTTTTCTTTCAGCGTAACAGCGATGTTAATAGCGCACATAATTTTTAAATACCTACATACCTAGTAGTTACCTACAGTTGAAAATCAAACCTCATTCAAACAAACGTAAACACTTAATCGGTCTAACTCACAAATCACCCAAAGTCAAACCATTTAAGTGCTTAGCACGTAGGAAGAGAGCTTACTATACTTCGAAAACCGGACCCAAGGGATAGAATAGACGAATCTTAGCATTACAAGATTACAAGCAACGTAACGTAAGAGAACATGTTCACTTTTGGTTGCAGCCTCCAAA
This sequence comes from Idaea dimidiata, assembly GCA_949358125.1. Lineage (NCBI taxonomy): Eukaryota > Metazoa > Arthropoda > Insecta > Lepidoptera > Geometridae > Idaea > Idaea dimidiata. Next base: position 5,375,731 of record OX442340.1, read on the forward strand.
TTTATACCTTCTGTATCCTTCTGTATTCTGTATTATGTTAAATAATCAGCGTTGCAACATTATCGCATTTTATGTCACCGTAGGTAAATAATAAATTGTCATCTTACTTTTTAAGCAGGACATCGATTTTGGGTACACGCATTCTACGATGTTTATTGAATTTTTCGAAAGTTTCTTATCTCCAAAACATGGCTTTTTTATTATTGCTTTACAGTTATAAAAAATCTGAAATATTGTCGGGGTATAACCAGAAGTAATATTTACCGACAAGGAGGTACAGTACGCTGTACTGTTTGTTTAAGGTTTTTCTGCAAATATTGTACGCTATTTAACTTTCATTTGTAATGCAAAAGGTTATTACTTACTGGTTATTGAGGAAGTAACACTAACATTTTGTATACTTAAATCATCGACTCAGAACAAACTCCGAGTTCGATGACTTAAATCGACTAGCATATTACCTTTCTTACTTATACTTATACTAATAGGAGTAATAGGTGTTATTTAACGCAACAGTTTATATGTATAAAATGTATGTGACTTTGTTACTCTTTCACGCAAAAACTACTGAACCGAATGCGATGAAACTTGGAGTATAGGCAGCTGGAGATCTGGAATAACATATAGACATAGGATAATCCCGCGGAAACGGGACGTACGCGGGTGAAACCGCGGAGCGCAGCTAGTTATCTATACATATGAAATTCAATGTTTTGCTTGAATTACTGAAGTAATATTAACGCAGAGCCTAAACTGCTGGTTCTAGAGAACCTTTGAACATTTGAAGATGTGGTATGTAGAGATCTATGTAGTGTGTAGAGATCTACTAAGAAAAATAAATTGAAAAATCTCGCGGTATCGTGACTGACGAAAGCGAAACTGCGGGACTTTGCTAGTATTTATCATATGCGAATAGATAGATTTCGCGGAATTACGCAGTTTCAAACACTTTCCTACGCTACGTATCTATAAATTCGTATCCAATCGATTTTAGCTGTGAATTGATATAGTCAGTAAGTTTTAAAGGTACAATTTCATTATATTCGTAGTCTACTTTCGTTGATTTAAACAATTAGGTATTGTCATTTACATAATGATAATACTTGGATAACTTAATTGTAACATTCCATTTTTTAATGACAAGTAAATAATATACCTAATTAGAATTAGTTATTTATAATTATGTACCTAGCTAAAATACAGGTATTTAACGCAAGTTCAATTGTCGAGCTTTGCGGATACATCAAAGTATTCTAACGCTTTGAAGACCTACTTAGATTGTAAATCTACCCTTGAATTATGTTATCTTTCGATAGTGTGATATTATTATGATGAAATGGCTGCGATAACTTGAGAGGTTCAATCAAAACAAAGGGTCATTTCATCCTTGATCTTAGATACGAAACTGTTTCAAGGTTTGGATCCTAACCTTGACCACAGTTAGGTACCTATTTAGGATTTACAGTCAAGTCGCGCGTTCGTAATGGGTGGTCATTTCCGGCCTCTGTGGCGCACGACGCCCGGACTGCACCGCAGATGGTTGCGGGTTCGACTCCCGCCGGGAACAAATATTTCTGCTGACCATAAATGTTTGTTTCTGGATCTGAGTGTATTCTGTGTATCATATGTATGTATTTCCAAAAAGTAAGTAAAATATGTAGTAAATATATCCGTTGTCTAGTACCCATAGTGCTTAGTTTGGGGCTAAATAGCGCTGTGTGTAATGTCATGTTATTTTTTTCCACTTCGCACTCTAGTATCTTGCTGTGACACTTCTACGAACAAAAGATAGGAAAATATAATAAAATGGGCAAATTTTTGAGTTGGATAGCTTTTTATAAAAGAATAATTTAAAAAACAACCAAAAAAAAAAGAATTGATAAAAATGACCAAAATAACCTCTACATAGGTACAGAGCCACCGACTAATTAATCTGTTTTATCATCTGAAGTCGTGCAGCCAAACTAAGTACAATATGGAACCAACCAGTAAAACTGCCCGACTTCAGATGATAAAACAGATTAATTAGTCGGTGGCTCTGTACCTATGTAGAGGTTATTTTGGTCATTTTTATCAATTCTTTTTTTTTTGGTTGTTTTTTAAATTATTTTTTGTTTCTTTTTGAAGTCGGTTTTTTAATTGTTAAATTATTTTTTTATTTTACCATTTTTAGTATACTTACCTACCTAAAAATCAACAATATTGTTACCGTAAATTTCATTATTGAGGAGTTTGCTGATGAGAAGGTGGTTTCAGGTGCCCCATCAATCTGTACTTAGTTCTTTAAGGGTCTATTCTTTTTGGTAGAAATCCAAAAATGAGTAATTTATTGAATTCAGGGATGCTATCCTGGCCATCATTCCGAAGATACTCATCAGATCCTTACCAAACTTTTATGGGACCACCTCGTAGCTTCCACCTTTCCATTAAAAAAAAAACTATATCAATCGGTTAAGCCATCTTCGTATAATCGATGAACAATTGAATTGAATACAGCGTTTTGAGGAGCATTCCCGGTCCTCACTTCGAAGATCCTCATCAGATCCTCATCAAATTTTTATGGGACCATCTCGGAGCTTCCACCTTTCCATTAAAAAAAGAATCAGCTCAATCGGTCAAGCCATCTTCGAGTAATCGATAAACAGTTAAATGATTGATTAATGCGTTTTGAGGTGCATTTCCGTTCACCACTCCGAAGACCCTCATCAGATCCACATCAAATTTTTATGGGACCATCTTGGAGCTCCTACCTATCCATTAAAAAAAGAATCATCTTAATCCGTCAATCCGTCTTCGAGTAATCGGTAAACATACAAAAAAAAAAAAAATATTATACATACAGACGAATTGATAACCTCCTCCTTTTTTTTTGAAGTCGGTTAAAAATAGTCATAAATTCATGACTATTTTCTTTAATAAAAAGCAAAGACCATAATAATTTATCTATGATAAAAAGCTATCCAAAATTCGAATCCGACAGCGCTTGAACCTGCATCTATGGCGTACTGTGCCAATGCGGCCATAGGTGCTCGTTTCGTCGAGTGGAAATCACGGACTGCATCTCTTCGTTTTTGAAACTGGTGCACGTTTGAGTTTATGTCTTGAAACTACACCAAAATGTTAAAAACATTGTCACCTAACAATGCTTACACAAAAAAATTTCAACGACGTTCTCTCATGAAATAACCGATAAATTTCGGTAAACCCGATTGGGATTTTGAGTACCTTATGTTCCCCTTAAGATCTGTTTAATTAAGTAGCCCTCATTTTTGAGTAGCGTTTCTGTTTTGGGGCTGATAGTATTTTATTGTTCACAGAAAACTATATTGGACAGCATATCTCAGGATGACGCGACGTTCACGGGCGATGGGTACACGTCGCTGGCCATTATCTACGCGACTCTGGCTATTTGCAACTGGATGGCGCCGTCTGTCATCAGTGTGACTGGACCCAGAGGCGCTATGCTGATTGGTGCGGTCACATATTTGTAAGTTTTACCATAGTTTACTATTGCCCAACTGTCATACTTTGTTTTTGATTGGTGCGGTCACATATTTGTAAGTGTTACCACAGTTTACAGTTGCCTAGCTGTCAAATTTCCTACAACATAAGTTGTAGGAAATTTGACACATCCAACTTTCGTGCAAAACTTTGTCTTTCGGCACCTCTCACATAAGTTGTAGGAAAGGTCACATAAGTTGTAGTAAATTTGACACATGACTTGTCTAAGGTTGACTTGCACTGCTATAATAGTGCCCTGAGCCCTAACAACTCTTGTGATTGGTTGTGCCAAGACCAATCACAACAGCCAATCAAAACCCATCACAACAGTTAGCACTGGGGTAGCTCACTAGCCCAGGGCTAAGTAAAAGCAGCGCAAGTCAACCTAAGCCCATTTTAAGAAAAAAAAACTGTTTGCATACTTTTACTTCTTTCTTGTATAATTTCACTAGTACCTTCTTAATGCAGTTTGAACACTATTTCATACAATAACAAAATGTGGTGTAAGATATAGTACGCTCATTAGGAGGCATCTAGGCAGGAGGAATACGACGCCAGTTGAACAACCTCTGACCTAGGTACCTTCCCCAGTGGCATTGATATTCCTGTAACATTTGAGTCCAACTGGCAGTTTTCCAATCATATGTATATGTATATATCGTGTTATTAGGCCACTTATTCACAAACAATAATACGAAAATTGGTAAAACTTGTCGGTTAATGACGCTAGTGAAACCGCGGGGCAAAACTAGCATTAAAATAAATGAAGTGCTTCTTCTGAGTACTCATCTTATCTATGTAGGAGAATAGGCCATTATAGTTATTATGCAGCTTGTCTTATGTAAGTGTGTAAGTGCTACGTAACATTGCTTAGTCTTATTAGTTTAGTTAGTTATAGTCTTATTAAATGTTGATTTGTTAGGTGCTTCAAATTGGGTTTCAAACTAGTAGTTTTTTCTTTCGCGACTTTCTATTGAAATAGAGCTATTTTTAAAGTTTTTAAATTTCCTAGAAAATGGTAGGATTCTAAACGAGATATAAATTGTATTATCTTACGCACAGATTTGTATGAAATTTATCAACTTACGGTTCTTGTTGTTTTCCGGTGACATATAAACATTTTCCGGGGTCTTATTCGCGTATTGTTATTTTTAAATTCTCTTATCTCGACGTTTCGACTACGTTACTATATCTGGTCGCGAGGAGACAACATAAATAATTTAACAGTCTTTGTCTAATACAATGAACAGGCTCATAACAGTGCTTCCGAAGGCACGTAAGGCCAGGAACAGGTTGTTATCTCTGATAGCAGTCGTTAGGTCAAGTTAAAGGCCTTAGGACAAACTGAAAACTCTAACTAAGGTGAGCTAAAGGAAAAAGAAGAAGTGCATCATATGTAGTCATAACCACACTGTCTCTAATAAAATAACTGAATAAGCTAAGTATTACGTATGTCGTAAGAAAATACTTTCACTGTGGGTATGTTTGTTGGTGGTCCACGGTATTAACGTCTAGGTATGAAGTACATTTATAATGTAAATTGATAAATACAACAGTTCTTTAAATATAAGTGACAGTTAAAATTAATTGTTTATTTTATTTTCACTCGAAATTGTAGATGAATTTTCTCTTGTCGTAATCTAGCTGAGGTTCTTTGAAGCAAGATTTACATTACGATTTATAGTCATTTTCACAAAAATAAAATGCGTAGACAGAGCGGTATTATTTATCTATGGGAAAAAATTGCTAACAGTAACTGCTGCGAGACTGCTTTGTGTAATTTACTATGTGATACATGACACTAGTTTCGTAATGTAAATTAGGCTTTACTGTCGTGTCTTTATTTATTATTTAAAAATATAGCTAGAGAATGTATGTTTTACTGTTATTTATTATTTAATAACTAGAATATATGTTTTACTAATTCATTGTACTATCAAACACATACCAGTAGTTAATTGCTCTTAAATATGTAGCTAGAGTGGTCAGTAACACGTAAGAAGTGGTAATTACTTACAGACTATTGTAGTTATTAGATGAATAATAAACTAATAAAAGTAATTAAATATCACGTTGTTACAACATTGTGATTAAAGGTTTCTATAAAGTAAGTGAATACTATAAAGCTGCGTATCCGGGTTAGGGAGCAAATGTTTCCCTTTGAAATTGGGACCAAGGCCCAATCGCACCTTTCTCTAATTTAATGGTGGTCAAATAAAGCCCACGGTAGTTAAGGTATTGGGCACCTTTTCAATTTTGACAGTGGCCACGGTTAAAGTAGAACAAAAGACTATCGAAATTCGACCAGAGCAATAAACATACGTGTTGAATATTAATATAACCACTCAGTTTGAAAATCAAATTTAATGTCAATCGATCTTGTTGGTTCTTTCTAACAAACCCATACACGCTACGCATCATACCTTAGCTCTAGTGAAAACCACGGGCTTTCGAAATAAAAAATGCCTTTGCAATATTCAATGTCAGCAGTGAGATTTGAACCCATATCCTGTGCTATAACACCGGATTAATATTGTACGGTATACCGTAGCGTATGAGTTTCGATATAAAATGTACAAGTCATTACGATAACTCAATCATAGATAGAATACCACTATAATTAACCGACTTCAAAAAAAAGGAGGAGGTTATCAATTCGTCTGTATGTATAATATTTTTTTTTTTTTTGTATGTTTACCGATTACTCGAAGACGGCTAGACCGATTAAGATGATTCTTTTTTTAATGGATAGATAGGAGCTCCAAGATGGTCCCATAAAAATTTAATGTGGATCTGATGAGGGTCTTCGGAGTGATGAACGGAAATGCTCCTCAAAAAGCATTAATCAATCCAATTGTTTATCGATTACTCGAAGATGGCTTGACCGATTGAGATGATTCTTTTTTTAATGGAATGGTGGCAGCTCCGAGATAGTTCCATAAAAATTTGATGATGATCTGATGAGGATCTTCGAAGTGAGGACCGGGAATGCTCCTTAAAACGCTGTATTCAATTCAATTGTTCATCGATTACACGAAGATGGCTTGACCGATTGATATAGTTATTTTTTTTAATGGAAAGGTGGAAGCTCCGAGGTGGTCCCATAAAAGTTTGGTAAGGATCTGATGAGTATCTTCGGAATGATGGACAGGATAGTATCCCAGAATTCAATAAATTACTCATTTCACAACTTCTACCAAAAAGAATAGACCCCTAAAGAACTAAGTACAGATTGATTGGGCACCTGAAACCACCTTCTCATCAGCAAACTCCTCAATAATTAAAATAACGGTAATAATATTGTTGATTTTTAGGTAGGTAGGTATACTAAAAAGGGTAAAATAAAAAAACTAATTTAAAATATAAACAACCGACTTCAAAAAAGAAACAAAAAATATTTGAAAAAACAACCAAAAAAAGAATTGATAAAAAATACCAAAATAACCTCTACATAGGTACAGTGCCACCGACTAATTAATCTGTTTTATCATCTGAAGTCGGGCAGTTTTACTGGTTGGTTCCATATTGTACTTAGTTTAGCTGCCCGACTTCAGATGATAAAACAGATTAATTAGTCGGTGGCACTGTACCTATGTAGAGGTTATTTTGGTATTTTTTATCAATTCTTTTTTTGGTTGTTTTTTCAAATATTTTTTGTTTCTTTTTTGAAGTCGGTTGTTTAATTTTTAAATTAGTTTTTTTTTTCCTTGAAGGTTTAAGTGGGTGCGTTGCTCCGAGTTTCTAGATAGATTAGAATAGCCAATTACTTACTCAGTACTTAGTAATACTTGTTAGTACCCCTTGAAATCTTTTTGTATTTAATTTATAACTTTTTGACGATGTTAAGAGAAATTATATTGGAATGAAATAAAAAATGCTTTTATATTTTTATTTAAAGCAAAGAATAATAAAATAATATAAAATATATAATATACAAAATACAATCATAATAATATATTATTATGATTGTTATTTTGCACACGTAATGGATAGAATACAGAGATCATTTATTATTTTGTCACATCATTGTAACCTTTCGCAAATAAATGATTGATTGATCGATTGAATCGTTTCAAATACCTACGGCATAAGGGTAATCGTGGAAGTAGATTTCTATAAGTTTAGAGGAATATAAGGTACCTTAGGAATACCGGGTTTTTTTGCCCGCGCGCGCTGCACATTTATACTAATACTATAAAGCTGAAGAGTCCCTAGAGCTAGGCCTCTTACCTGACTTAACGACTGTTATCAGAGATAACAACCGGGACCAACTGCTTAACATGCCTTCCGAAGCACTAGAGCGTTCAACCAAATAAACATGGTTGAACGCTCTAGTTTTGGGAACTGGTCCTAATTGTTTTTTTTTCTGTGTTTGATAATGATAGTCCATTTATCAAGGAAGGTCGTGGGTGAAACCGCCGGCGCTGTTAGTAATACAAAAAGTCATCTTGCAAAAAGACTAACTTCAAAAATTATAATTATTTTGTTAGTCGTTTCGCCCACGACCGGCTTCGTTATCAATCAGTCAGTAGGCTCAGTACATTTGTACAGGCGAGGCGACAACAACATAGGTTGCCGGAACCAGAATTATGCGTTTGGACTCATTGTTTTACTACAATTTTATTCCATCCACGTTCTATCATGCTGCCGCTAAGCGCCTTCAGAAATGTTAGATTTGGACCCGTATCATCATCACAGGAAGTAGTATTTTTCCAATCAAGAAGGGACGTATTTGATAGGCAAATAAAAATCGAGAAGGATTTGATATAAGAATCAAAACCAATCAATCTAAACGTTAACCTGAAAAAATAATTTAATTTCTATTCAACTATAACTTAAAGAAATGCTTTCCAAAAATTTCGCACCCGACAGGACTTGAACCTGCATCTCGGGGGATCCGTCCCAACACCTTTTCCAATTTGGCAACGGATGCATGTTCAATCGAGTCGAAATTAAGGATTGCATTTCTTATTGTTTACGTTTTTAAGGCACGCAGCTATCCAACTATTCAACTACGCAAAAACAGAAAAAAAATGAATGACAATATAATTTTCTAGCTGCGCCCCGCGGTTTCACCCGCGTAAGTCCCGTTCCCGCGGGAATATCGGGTTAAAAATTATCCTATGTGTTATTCCCGGTATTAAGCTACCTTTATTCCAAGTTTCATCGCAATCGGTCCAGTAGTTTTTGCGTGATTGAGTAACAACCTCACATACATACAAACATACATACTTACATACAAACTTTCGCGTTTATAATATTAGTAAGATTTTTCTTACCATCTTACCATTACATTTAGTACCCGTGTTACAAAGTCATTACTATTTCTTTTGTTATAATTACTTAACCTTGCTCTAACTAAGTAGTTGTAGCTACGAAAATTGATTGGTATGCGTGTAAAGGTGTAATATCTTTTACTTGAATTTCAAAGTATAAAATAACGATATGTTCCTACGAGTACCTACCTACTTATGCTGTACTGCGTCTTTTATAAACTAAGGCTCTCTATATACGATTTTAAACTTACATAGCCTTATTTAACGTGAAGTAAAGTAGGAGTACTTTTCCCACTTTTGGTTTCTATCTGTCAACTTTGAAGTTCTTCTCACGGAAAAAGACAAAGCATGTTTTCACTACTTCGACCTTACTCCACGTTTATTAATAAGACTAACATGTTTTTTACTGCATATTATATTACAGGGTATTTAACATGTTTAAATTGTTTTTACGGATATTTCGTCAGTAATTTCAACTGACTCGTGAACAAGTGAATATCATGCTCTGTAAAAAAACAAACTTAAACATGTGATATACCCCGTAATTTAACAATATTTGTAAGATCTTTTAAACCCTTAACTTTTTACACGAGTGCCAAAGGAAGTGTTATGTTTTTGATCAGTAGGTAGTTCTTACGAATCTCTCTGGTTATCCTCAAATCTTGACCTGAATATGACTGAATTATTGACTAGCTCAGTTCTGAGGCAAACATCGTATTTTATTATTAAATAAAAAATATTGCTAAATTCCTTATAAGGAATGCGTGGGTGTTTATTAAGGTGATTTGACAGCGCTAAAATACGATTATTGATTTCCATTTCAAGAGAAAAGGATATTTTATTTGTATGACCCACTTGCATTTGTTTTGTAATAAAAATAAGGACGCGAGAGTTTGCAATCTGCAAGCGTTCGTTGCGCCTGATTTTGCCTTGTAAAAATGATAGAGTAATGGATGCAACATACTGTGTGAATAGCTATTATCCGATTTTATTACTTAGCTAGTGATGATAATTTTGCTTCTTAGTATAGTATCATAGTATAAAGCTTTATTTGCCTACTATTCATTAAAGTAATAATAAATCAGAGACATGAGGATCGCTACTTTTATTTTAAAGACCAACGAACAACCGAATTAAATTCTGTCATCGTAGCAGGCGTCATCCGCCCGAAAATGGAAAATAAAATTTTCGATAACAAAGTAATCCTACTTCCTCCTAATATTATAAATGTGAAAGTGTGTGTGTTTAGATGTTTGGATATTTGGATGTTTGTAACTCAATCACGCAAAAAGTATTGAACCGATTGCGATGAAACTTGGAATATAAGTAGTCGAATACCAGAAATAAAACCTGCGGGAACGGGACTTACGCCGGTGAAACTGCGGGGCGCAGCTAGTTTTGCTATAACTGAAAAATCTGTATAGCAGGCTTACATATCCAAGATGGTAAAAGACAATACGACCTTAAAGAAGCACGCGTACCCAGAAAACCCTTTGATGTTAACATAAGCAATCTTCAGAACAAATCGATCACAAAGTAATTCCTTAATTCTCCACCATAAAGACGTACCGTATATTTTGTCAACAGATTCTTCATAGTGACATTCCTTTTCCCTCGCACTTGGTTGCTGTACGTGGCGAGCGTGCTGATCGGCGCCGGCGCAGCCGCGATATGGACGGGGCAGGGCAATTACCTCACTCTGAACAGCAATTCGGACACAATCTCCAGGAACTCGGGAATCTTCTGGGCTATGTTACAATGCAGGTAAGTAGTAGAAAAAGTGAAAATTGTCTTAGAATTCATTTACACTAAGTGGCACTTAGTGGTAAGTTACTTTTAATGTCTCAAAAACTTTATTAGACCCCTGACCAATGTCGTCTTATTAAATCCCCCTCTTCTGAGAGAAGGTTTTTGTCCCGTTCCGGAAGTCTTTTTTGGAGAGGTATGCGCTTTAGTATACAGCATCAGATGTGGTCATTGGCCAATAAACTTGATCTTAAGTAATTATCGTTTCATAACATTAAATGCTCTATTACAAGATCAAGGTGAAGTCTGAATGAACACGGAAGATAGATAGGAAGCTCTTCTATAGACGGTTCTACAGGAAGTGTTATGCGATTGCATATGTATTGGAATTTGTCGCCACGTCGTCGTATCAATTTAAAAGTTTATTTTTTATACAATACTTTAATATCTTCTATATACATATCAATACATATAAACTTAGACGAACCTTACTCACTTAGAAGAAGCTGATTTCATACTTGTTTTAAATTTATGTTCGTTTTTTTGCCTGTTTGTCTGTTACTTGTGCATTCTTAAACCATCCTATCGAGTAGCTTTGTTTTAAAGGAAGGTCTCGGTATACTTTATACTAAAATCCAACCAGTAGACCCCGAGTAATCGACGAAAGACTAATTCAGTCAGAAGTGTTGGTGCGTAAGTATTTTTAAAACAAAATGACGAAATATAAAAAAGGATGCTTTGATAGTGCTGACATTATCATGACTTTCAGTAGGTATGGTCGCAGCCTAGAATATATAATAGTGTATGGTTTGAATCGCGGAAGTAAACCCTGTGTTTTGTTCATGACATGACTAACAGTTGCATCAATTCTTTTGTTCATGCTATCAAGTAATAGTTAATTTAATTGTGTGTGATTCACACTTACTAATGCGTTTTATTACAGCTTATATATATTTAATACCAAGTTAGCGCGTGGGTGTATGTATGTGTGAGACAAATACAATAAAGCCAATTGATTGCGCATACCGCGATTTTGACAACACAGCTTACCGTTTTGCGGACAGAGGGTGAGGTAATAATCAAACTTTGTGATTGGCCATTGCGTTACCTATCATACTTAGGCTGAAATCTTTAGTCTGTACTTTGACTTTCCTAAGCAAAAACTTTGACTTAAGACAATTTTTGGTATTTATAAAGCGATCTTCGCAACTATCCAAAGTTTTTGCTTAGAAAAGTCAAATCACAAATAATGACATAAACTTTCCTTATCTGTTATGTATGACTATGAAGTTCTTTTTATTTTATTTTTATATTACGGAATGAATTTCGACTGCAAATACCAATTCAAAGTTAATGCTTATTTTTTGCTAAGTTCAGTCTGAGCAAAGTTAAAGTACGTACTATAGATTTCAGTCTTAGACTCTTTAGATTTGGCCATTCTAGCACGAGAGTACTACTAAAAAGATGTACTATTTTCGTATGAAGGGAATACTTACGAGCAGTCAACAGGTTTTATCGTCTTTGGTGCGAGGTATACACACGAACATACATCTCTAATTTAACATAATATCTTATTGATGTAATCCTCCTACATATTTTTCAAGTTCGATCAACCGTTATGAATTTAGTTCTTATTGATATTCATGTCTAATTTACATACAATAACTAACAGTATATGAGAGTAATGGAGTGGTGTTGGTCTAGTGGTAGATACTTCGACTTTCATACCGAAGGTCGTGGTTCGAATACACACTGACTAATGTATTTTCTTTGAAAATTTTATGTGCCCTATAATCGCTATTGCGGTGCAGGAAAACATCGTGAGAAAACCTGCGTCTTAAAATCACGTACCTACCTACAATTTCCCAATTATGAGACTAAGTTTTTTACACACGATAGATGAGCGTTTGATCACTATCTCATCGGATAGTGGAGTAAGTGATGATTTAGTCTAAGATTAACAATATTTTTAAAGAAATGCTTTCCAAAAAATAAGCACCTGACAGGATTTGAACTTGCATTATGCTGAACTGTACACAGACACCTGTGGCCTAAATGGCTAGGCCCAGTCAGGTGCAAGCGTCGGGGAAGCATTTCTTTAACAATAGTCATAATGCGTAGGATTTTTTTTTTCAAAATAAATAAAGATTAATAATATTTGAAGGCGTTTATAACATCGCTCTTACGATGAAGGAAAACATCATGAGGAAACCGACATGTCCTAGAACTCACGACGGTCCTAAGGCATTCGCCAATCCGGGGTAGGCTCCCGTAGCGTCTTACTGCCTAACCCCTCTAAGAGGAGTGCCCGGCAGTGGGATCAAATTAACGGGCTGATTATGAACAATATTTCGCTCAGTTTTTGTGTTTTTATTCCAGTATGTTCTTCGGGAACCTATTCGTGTTCATAAAGTTCCAAGGCAAGACCCATATCGACGTTGAGACCCGTAATGTAGTGTTCGGTGCTTTGACCGGTGTCTGCGCAGTGGGCATCGTATTCCTCATTCTACTGCGGCCGGTGAGACGCGTGCCTGCCATCGATGATGCTAAGGTAATACTCCAGGATTCACGTATAGAATTGTCTAAAATTTCCTTAACAATTGCAACTAACTTACTGCAATCGGAATTGGTACAACAGTTCTACGGATATAAAACTGCTGTGCCAATTGCGATAATATTTTACTGTAGAAAGCTAGAGTCATGAGGGAACACAAGTCGGATTTTATTTTCAAATATTCTCATCATATCAATACCAATTTAAATTGGTAAAATCGCAAGAAACAGCAAGTATCAACCAACTAATGAAACTTTTGTTTCTAAGTTTCATTAGTTGGTTGATAGCCATAAAAGCGCTTTGTTCTAACAAAACGGTGACATAAATTCGACCATGTCTTTTTCGCTCTCACTTAAAATGACATAAATGCATCTCACTCTCGTTTCTATCTCAAGATGATTTAGGGTGATTTACCTTGATTTTTAATAGCTATCTTCAATGATAGAAGATGTTGGGAGCCATAGAAAATCGCTAATGGTGCCATGATAGTCACCTATAGAGATTGTGTTTTTAATAAATATCATGGATATTAACTTTTACCGTATGGAAAGCGAGTTTTAATGCCTTCATCCACGACATCCTTTGTAATTTATTGATATTCGTGTTTTTTGTTAATTTTCCTTATTGAATATCTAGTTTCTCAGTTTCTCTGATTTTGTTTCAATGGGGTGTGGTAGATAAATGATTATTGTCTACAAAACTTTCGCTTATTTTCTACATAATTATTATCTATTAGAGGAGCTCATTGGTGCACCTACTGTTGTTAAATGATAGTACGGGCTAATCCTCACTTCGAAGATCCGCACCAATTTTTTTGGGAACACCTCGGGGTTCCACCTTTCCATTAAAAAAAGAACCATCTCAATCGGTCAAGCCACCTTCGAGTAATCGGTGAACAAACATAAAAAAAACATACGCGACGACTTGAGAACCTCCTCCTTTTTTTTAAGTCAGTTAAAAAATCACTTTCACTAGCTTCTCCGAATTTTCCTTTTGACAGCCCACAATTAAAATGTACTTGTAGTGTAGTAAATGTGGTGATTTTAAAAATCTGAATGTGGTCATCGACATTTGGTGGTGCCTGTTCTTTTGACACCCCACAATTATGATACCTAAATCTCAATTTAGTCATCGACTTTTGATGCGGTCTTTTTAATAGCCCACAATTATAATTAAGTAGGTACTTTTAGCTATTTAAAAAATGTGATTAAGGTCATCGAATTTTAATTAATAGCGCCACGGTTTCCTCGTGTGAATAACCTATGTGAATCTGACTGCCCTTTTAACTAGTCTTGTGTAGTTCGTGAACGAACTAAGTCGGAACAGCGCACCTACAGGCGAACTAGTTCCTTCATTCTCCATTTAAAAGTTCATTAGGTCGTGCTGAATGAACAAGATTGACGTCGACTGAATTAAGATCGTCAAGCACGGGACAGCACTTAACATCTCCCGTGCTCGCTCAAGCACATCTCCTTACTACTTTGGTCTTTACTTTGTACTTTATCTATGCTCATGAATGAAGCAGGAACCGTACCTTATTAAAACGAGCTTACTATGTGTACGGTCTAATTCGAGCTAGGAGCTGACGAACTAGAAGAACGAAATAGTTCGTTTAGGAGCGGCGACCTAAACTGAGCGATTTCAGTTGTGAACTAGTGCCCAAGACTACTTTAAAAGCCCACAGTTATCTATATCTATACTTATATAAAGGAAGAGAGGACAGAAAGTCTGTAATTGGAAGTAAATTAAAAATAAGTGGTCTAGGGGACTTAGGAAAAGTAGTAGAACAAATTTATATAATTTTTAAAATTCAAGTCTGTCTGACTGTCTGTTCCTTATACAATTAAAAACTACTAATCCGATTGAAATCTGGTTCAATGTTGGATAGTTCTATTTTCGAGGAAGGTCGTGGTATAGGTACTTTGCATCGAAATCAAATTAGTAGAACCCGAGTAATGAACGAAAAAGTGCAACCGCTCGAGAACCGCTCGACCGCCCGCGCCCATGACCATTAACTGACAACGCGTTTTTCACTTCCGCGGGTGAAACCGCGGGGCGAAGTTAGTTGTGATATATACTAGCTGTTTTAAAAATGTGAACGTGGTCATCGACTTTTGATTCTGACTGTGTCAAGTAGGAAGTACTTATCCGTGGCAAATAACTCGCTATCAGTGCGAAAGGAGGCCGTATGTTCGTTGTCCGACCAGGAAAAGTCTACAGAAGAATAAGACGAGACAATTGCGATTGATAATTAATGAAAGTTCAACATGTTATCGCTGCAAAATATATGTCAATCGATCATATTCTCATCTGAGCGATGTTCCCGGTTGCTTCCCGGGAACCCGGGGCTCCAATATTGTAGGAATTTTTGAAATCGGTTCAAAAGTTTCAGAGCCTATTCGTTACAAACAAACAAATAAACGTAGAATAAAATAAATAAATTCTGTGACCAACACACAGCGCCATCTAGCCCCATGGTAAGCTGCTAAGCTTGTGTTACGGTGACTAGACAACGGATATACTACTTATATTTATTTTTCTTTTGTAAATATATAATATTATAAGTACATAGACATACACCCAGACCAGATACAAATATTTATTTTTAAGCATAAATATTTGCACCCAGCGAGAATTGAACTCGCAACCTTATGCATTACAGTCAACGAACGCCCGACGCGCCACAGAGGTCGTCAAAATATTTCCTCTTTCTAATATTAGTAAGGTGTTCTCGGGTCATTCTGAAAGTGGACTAAATCCGGAATGAACCTTTAGTTAAGAGTGGTGTAAAAACGATTTTTTAATAATTCCGTTTTTAACCCAATTTCAGAATAAAATAACCCTAGTGCACTTTAATAGACTATTTTAATTCTACAGCTATTTCTCTTTTTAGGGTTCCGTACCCAAATGGTAAAAACGGGACCCTATTACTGAGACTTCTCTGTCCGTCCGTCCGTCCGTGTCTCTGTCTGTTATTAGGCTGTATCTCGAGAACCGTGATAGCTAGACTGTTGACATTTTCACAGATGAAGTATTTCTGTTACCGCTATAACAATAAATACTAAAAACAAAAATTATCAAACATTTATTTCTCTGCAGGTGGAAATTGTTACACATGAGGAAGGGCCCATGGAAGCCTTCAAAGGCGCCTTGAGATTGTTTTGTACCCGAGACATGCTGTTCCTGAGCGTTACCTTCATTTACACTGGTAAGACACACCTCCGCAACTCATTTCAATATACTTTCAACTTTAATTCTAAAATCTTAAAGTCTATATTCCTTTAACAGAGACACACCTCCAAATCTGTATTTTAAAAGACTTTGGACTCTATCTCAAAGTGCTAAGATAAAATTTGTTTTTGTTATATGATAATTTACTCGTTTTACATTACGTAAATAGTAATGCGAGGTGAAGGCAGGTTAAACGGTTTCGTAAACAGACTTTTGTTTCTTATTTCTTCGTATTATTATTCCGCGAAATATCCGCGTCTTGTGGTTTAAAAATATGCATGGAATTTGTGGTACATTTCGTTTTTAATGAGATGTGTTTTACGAAACATAAAAATGTGAATGTTGTTAAAACATTGTCTAAATCGTCTGTATGAAACAATTATTTTTCTGTGTTCTATGTACTTAAACATTATGTTTGATACTTATGTTTAGGATCCTACTAGGATATATAGTTGCGTCTAGCTTGTATGTACTCGTATGTTTGTAATATTATTTCTCAGCATGTATCCTCCAAAACACTGGATTTCTATAATTAAGGTATCCTTAAAAATCGTCTCATTTCTCTAATGGTTCTTAGATTGGATTTTTAGGTGACATAAAAATAAAAACAAAATGGCGACCACCAGGCGCCATATTGTTTAAAAAGAAAAAAATTAAAGTAGACTGACTATGTCGAGGGGGATATTGTTAAATAGGTCATTTTTCATTTAAAGTTGGTTAACAGCCGTTCATAAAAGGACCGCACCCTACTAGTAATCCTCAATAACTCTATCAATGCAATGATGCGAAAAAAATGCAATTGATATAATTAAACGTCTTAAACCTACGTAATGGTCACAAAAAAAGTAAAATAAAAAAAAGGATTAAGAAACCCGCCTGCTTAAAAACTAAAAAAAAAACAATATAACAAATCCAGTAGCCACGAAACACTACCTACTTTGACAGTCTGAGCCCATTAAATGTCTAGAATCTAGAGAAAAAAAATGATCTTCATTATAATAATGGGTCCGCACTCTAAAAGTAGCTGTGTTTCGTGGCTACTGATGGACTTCTTTTATTGTTTTTTTTTAAGTTTTAATCAGGTGGGTTTTTAATTTTTTATCTCGCTTTATATTCCCGCGGGACCGAGACTTCCGCGGATGAAACCGCGGGGGCGCAGCTAGTATTTATGTTTATTTTATTTTCAAACAAGCGACTGTAATCAATTTATTAAACAAGAAAAAAAAACGTTAAAAGCTAAAATTAAAACTAAATATGACCTATAAATAAAAAATGTCCTCGAGGGCGTCCTCACGAGGCATTGTTCCCAGAAGGCTAGCAACGTTTCCCCTCTGGATTGCCAAATTAATCCTATGAGTGAAAAAGCTGCCAGCCCTCACCAAAAACCTCATTCAGACGCGCCCCGAGATCATTAAAAAAGGTTGATGCTTTAGGGCCCCAAGGACCCAAATTCTCCACCCCTATCGGTACAAATACGAATTTATATATATATTATACGTATACAATTTGTAACGGGTATGCCCTTTTAATCCGAAAGGAGGTTGTTCTAGACGTCTAAGCGAACACCTTTTGTTCTAAGACTTTTGAAAATTTTGAGATTATGTTTCACTGAAAACACAGCTGCTTTTGAAAATAAAGGTACCTAATTGAAGTTTTGATTGTAAACCATCAAACTAAATGAAAGGACAACATAAGGTCGTAGAACAAAAGTTGTTCGTCTAGACGTCTCTAGAACAACCCTCTTTCGGATTAAAAGGGCTTACCCGTTACACCTTGTATAATA
Organism: Idaea dimidiata; assembly: GCA_949358125.1. Taxonomy (NCBI): domain Eukaryota; kingdom Metazoa; phylum Arthropoda; class Insecta; order Lepidoptera; family Geometridae; genus Idaea; species Idaea dimidiata. The sequence continues at coordinate 5,393,822 of OX442340.1, forward strand.
ATATTTTAAATAGTCAAACTTGTTTTTTTAATTATCTATCAATTTATTTCACAGTAAATGGCTTACAAAATTAACAAAAAACTAATCTTAAATTAAAATTAAATTGGAAATTACCTATATAAATTAATTATACATTAAATAATAAATAACAATATACTGAATTATAGTAAAATAAAGAGATAGGCGCAACTAGTGAAAATATAATATTCAAATAATAAAATCTCACAAAACCTCAGTCAAACAACCCACCCCTCACCGCCCCCGGAGCAAACCTGCCCAAAACACTAGCCGCGTTACCGCGCTGAACAGCAATCGAAAGTCTTTGTAACCAGGAACGACCCAGAGCGTGGGTCAAAATATAATAGTTTAATAGGTAAATTTCATTTTAAATAATAAAAACTAATTAATCAAATAACCCGCCCCTTATTGTTCCTGGTGCATCACACTTGCAGCATTGCCGCGCTGTTTGGCGATGGCTAACCTTTGCCCCAGAATCAAGCCGGAGCGGGAGTCACCTCCATTTTCTCTAATTTTATGCCCTAATTCCCCTATTAATTTTTTTGTATCGTCCCCCCAACAGCCCATCGTCTCCACTGCAACAGGCACAAAAATGTAATTTGGTTCAAAGCCCTCATATTTGGCATTATTTATACGTATATTATATCTTTGTAACAGGTGTGGAGCTATCTTTCTTCAGCGGAGTGTACAGTTCCAGTATTGGGTTTACGCTGGAGATGGGAGAGAACGCCAAACAACTCGTCGGTCTGTCGGGAGTCTTTATCGGGATGGGAGAAGTTCTTGGTAAGATAAAGCTTATACCCGTAGCCCAAAACTAAGCACTAGTACCCATAGGCTTGTACTATGGGTACTAGGCAACGGATATAATAAATATTATAGTTTTTTTTTGTAAATACATACATATTATACATAAACAGACACCGAGACCAGATACAAATATTTATTTATAAACATATTTTTTTGCACTCGACGGGAATCGAACTCGCAGCCTTTTGCATTGCAGTCGGGCATTCGTCCGACGCGCCACAGGTGCCGTCTTACATATATGAACTATCCATACTACTTTTGATGTAGATACTCCTGCGGAATCGAGACTTCCGCGGGTCAAACCGCAGGAGGCAGCTAGTGGAGTATATAATAGATCTTTACCTATGATATTGCCGTTCTGCAGTCCATTTCAAATCAAAATATTTTTGTTTGGCTAAGAATTCTAATTTAAAATGAATTTTATTTTAAAAACATGGAATTATTTTTCCAATTTAACACAATCATCACAATAATTATAAGGCTTTTGGAGATAATAGCCTACCATTATCCAAATCTCACCCCCGCTACTGCTATCTATCTATCTAACGGACCCTACCGCCTAACTCCTGCCGAGTTCAACTCGACGTCGATTTGGGAATACGATGCTGTTGATAACGGATTTGGAAAAAACTACCGCGCAAGGAACGAGCCGAAATTGTCGGACGTTAAAGCCAAAGACAATTTCTGCTCGCTCCTTACGCGGTAGCTTTTTCCTACCCCGTTATCGACAGCATCGTATTCCCAAATCGACGTCGAGTTGAACTCGGCAGGAGTTATTCGGTAGGGGGGCTAGTAGGCTACGGAACACAAACGTACCTAAGGTTTACTTCAAGTAATTCGTTAAAATGAGGTCGAAACACCTGAAATGTTATCATTAAAATCGTGTTGTTACCTAGACACAGGCTAAATTAACCTTGTTAGATAAAATCATTAAGTAATTGGAAACATACTCGATTGTTACAAAACCGATACTGTAACGCGTCATGCATGAGTAATTTCAAATGAATTGCATAGTATGTGGAGTATTGTTTATTTGTTTTCTAATGGAAATAAAATATTACCAATAATGTTGATTTAATGAATACAGAACACAAACAGAATCTTACTAATATTATAAACGCGAAAGTTTGTATGTGAGGTTGTTACTCTTTCACGCAAAAACTACTGAACCGATTGCGATGAAACTTGGAATATATATAGGTAGCTGGGACCTGGATTAACACATAGGCTACTTTTTATCCTGATATTCCCGCGGGAACGGGGCGCAGCTAGTGGGTAATAAAATACTCTATTGTTACCATATTTTTACTACCTATATTTGCATGTCTCTGAATTGAAAGGATACTCATTTATTGTAATTGCGTTGTTTTAATTATTTATTAGGTGCTTACGTTTCGGTGCCTTTACACCGTAAACGTTAGATTATGTATCTATTAGCTGCTTCCCGAGGGTTTGGTTATAAATGCGCCACAGAGACCAGCAATATTTACTGCCGTGATCTCTTATAAGAGTTATATGAACTTATACGTTATAAGGCCTTCACTAAGAACGTTCAGCTAAAAATTAATAAAAAACATCAAATTTGAAAAAAAAACTTCTTTTAATACAGATCTGTGGTTTTTTAAAGTAGTCGGGGTATTTTTTATTTAAAGCGACACACCACTCTCTACTCGAGTATTTATATATGTTATAGCGTCCCCACCGACAGCCAAATGCAGGCATTCCGTGCGGGGTCCGCTATACCCGAGCGAACACCCCGAAGGGCGGCGTCGGGGATCGAGCTTAAGACTGATCTAGTCCCCAATGCTAGACTGGTTTTCATAAAGGAGAGTAGCCTCGTGCCCAAGGACACGAGCGACAAAAGGACGTCAAAACAATAACAAAGGCGGAATATGTGCCTTATTAGTTTAAAATTGTAATGTCATTAATGTTCATTACAGGGGGCGCTCTATTCGGCATTCTGGGCAACAAGACGACCCGCTGGGGCCGCGACCCCATCGTGATAATGGGCTACCTCATCCACCTGCTATCCTTTTTCCTCATCTTCATCAACCTGCCCAACGTGGCTCCGTTCGGCGACACCAACGAGACGTCGTACATCGCCCCCTCCCCGCACCTCGCCATGTTCTGTAGTTTCCTGCTCGGATTCGGCGACGCCTGCTTCAATACTCAGATTTACTCGATACTCGGCGGGAATTACTCAGATAATAGTACTTCTGCGTTCGCCCTGTTCAAGTTTACTCAGGTGAGTTTTATTGCAGTACATACAACCGAAGAATACAAAAATGCCACTTACAATTTGAGAGCTACTTAATAAATTTACAATCAGTATGAGAATTTTGGAATAAGAGAGCAGCTCTCAAATTCAAAAGTTGACTGATAGTCCTGTATTGTAATAGTTAAAAATTTAACTTTAACTCATTTTCCGGTCTTAACTACGTTATTAAAAAAATGCTTAATTACACAATAAAATTAAAAATTAGAGAGCTACTTATATAATTGAGCAGCCTTATAAAATTTAAAATAAGTATAATTTAAAAAAAATGGTTTCCAAAAAATTGCACCCAACAGGACTATTTATTTCTATGTGAATAGAAAAATGCAAGCTGGTACTCTGCAAGGATCGCAGGTAGATTGCGCTGCGTGCCTCAGGCGTAAACAAAAAAGAGGTGCGATTCTTAATTTCGACTTGGCGAGACGAGCACCTATGGTCGAATCTGTTAAGGCATTGGGACCTATCCCCAAAGATGAAGGTTCATGCCCTGTTGGAAGCCACTTTTTGGAAAGCATTTCTTTAAAAATCCAATTATAGGAGACACTTTAAAATATAATATATCAAAAAGGTTTAAATTATCATTGCAATTTTTGAGTTTAGGAACTGCATAATTAAAAACAATATTTACCGGGTTTTACTCGCGTATTAAATCTCAGTCAACCTTGAAAAAGCTAACTGTAAAGTTAGCTATAGCTCGGTATTGAGTATTAATGCCGTTATTAAATAATATGCGAGCAAAACACAAGTAAATATTGTGTTTTATTATAGAAAATCGCGAAAACCTTAGACAAACTGCACAATTGTTTAAGTACTTAGTAAAATTTTAAGTGCCGTTTTCCTACATGCGGTCGTAAAACCCGAATTATTTTTTTCCAGTCAATGGCAGCAGCAGCGTGTTTCTTCTACTCATCCAAGGCGCTGCTCTCCGTTCAACTCATCATCCTCGGCGTGCTGGCGTCGCTGGGCACCGCCACGTTCTGCAAGGTGGAGTGGGGCGCCAAGGCGCGGGCGCGCGCCGCCGCGCTCTCCGCCATCGACGACAAGGCGTGTCCCGCCTCGCACGCCTTGGCCGACAACGCGTTACATTACGACTGATCTCCACTACCTGATACCATGGTGTTATGTGACTACTGACTGTGCCGCTGAAAGCGCTGTAGACTTCGATTATTATTAACCAGCTACGTTCGGTTTCATCTGTGTTAGTCTCGTGAGAATATCGGGATCAAGTAACCTATGCTACTCCTCGATAATGTAGCTTTCTATTGGTCAATGTTTTTTTTAATCGGTTCAGTATTTTCGGAGCGTTTTCATTACAGACAAACAAATTTTTCCTAAGTGACGTCGAAGGGAAGTAACAAATATGTTACGTCAATTAAAGCACTAGCTAGCTAAGAAATAAAAACCAATTTCAGTTATCTGCAAGTGCGTTCCACTTAACGCCTACGTAGAACATCACTGGCCATCGTGAAATATAGTTCCACTTGATGATTGTCGTTATGAACGCTCTGTGACGAGCTTGCGTAAAATCAAAATAGAACTGTTTCATGGCTATTGCGTCGCATAAAATATTTCCATTTAGGTTTACAAATAATTCTGCCAAAAATACAAATTTATGAATGAGCACATAAGTCAGGAATTGATGACGTCACTTCGCCTCGCTCGCAACGATTGCGACCCATGATTGGAATAGGTAGGTTTGCGATCGAAAGTGTCTAAAACGTCTTTTGGTGGAACGCATCCTACGTGGGTCGATTATTTCTGTAGTTGTTTCGTGAATTTTGCTTGTAAACTCCGTCCGTCAACTTGTCTAGTAAATATAAATCGTATCTTTGTTTTCAAAAGCTAAATAAGTTAAGATTTTTTTTTACTTTTTATGCCATTTTATATTATGAATTAGATGTATTTTAATGCATAATTTGTTGGGCTACGCATACACAGAAGGAAAAAAAATAACACCGCATTTTAATATAGAAAATGTTGTTTCAAAAAATGGTTTAAAAAGCTTAAAATATCTGTGTGTACGCACCATTTGGAGATTATTAATTTACTTGCCAAAACCCCAATAGATAGTACATCATATTTTAATCCGATCTTAAAGTAACATGCATTTTAAGTTAATCAATGTATTTATATTTTATGAGTTATTTATTTAAATTTATATATTATTAGCTGCGTAAGTCCCGATCTCGTGGGAATATCGGGACCATAAGTAGCCTATATTACTCCTAGATAATAAGCTTTCTATTGGTAAAAGAATTTTTGAAATCGATTCAGTAGTTTTTGGATCCTATTTATTACATACAAATAAATCCTTTCTCTTTATAATATTAGTACAGATAAAATCATTCCGTTTGATTGTATGAGCATTGGACAGGGTTATGAAAGTGATGATATTCTCGAATTATAAACAATTCGCTTTTCAAACGTATTTATATTTAAAGTATTACTATAATGAAATTAAGTACGAGGAAGTAGTAATCTTACATGATTTTTAAAGTTTTGATATTAAATATTCGGCTTCTAATGATGTTAAATGTTGCCAATAGTGGAATTTGTGCAATTATGCTTATCCTAAAAGTTGTTAAAAATGATAATATATATGTATTTGGTTGTTAATAACATGAACACCCAACTTTTGCATTGATAACAGCTAAAAGTATTGTTAAACCGCGAGTTTTTCAACCGATCGTAAATAATAATAATAATCATTTATTTCAGATAATTACATAGTCCATATTCAAAATCAAACAAATAATTTATTATATTATGAAAGATTGCATTAGGTAATTATTAGGTAAAGGTCAAAGTAACAGCTGAAGTCAGAGATACTTATAATAGACTCATTGGCTGAAGTGGTGTCTTGAAGCTCTTTAATGTCGGTCGAAGAAACTCGCGATCATGCGATACTTTTAGTTGTTACATCGATGAAGAAACAGACAAAACTCAATGTAAATTTTGTATATATGTAAATGGTTTAAAAATATTTGTTGTCAATAATACTATTGTTGTTATTTAAGATTTTTAAAAGATATATTTTATTATAATACTTACCTACATTTGCAAAGCATAGTTGATCGTGAAACATCTAGTCTAAAAATGAAATACATCGGCACAAAAAAGATTTTTAACATTCCATGTATTTTTAAGAGTAAATAATTATTTAAGGCTATTAGGATTAAGAATAATGAAGATAACTAGGTACCTATCTATTAAAAACTCTTTTCTATCATAAAATTAGTAGGAGACTAAACAAAATACTATAGGCAAGTTTTAGGCTGCGTTTTTACCAGAGCTAAGGGACGATGTGTAGCAGTGTGTTTGTGAGAACCCATAGAAACGCTGCACTAAGCGAGGATATCTAAATTGAGCAATTAATTGTATTGGTTCTCCTTACAAGCTTCGCATCCTCGGATATATCTTGAAGGAACACAGCTTTAAAATGGTATAGTTATAACTTTTATTACCTAGACTGTAGACCTACTCTGTTTGTACTAATATCGCTCATTAAGCCGACAGTTAATTTTATCTAGCCATAGTTTGAGAGAATGTAATGTTGGGATATCATTAACTGTCGTTTCTTTGAGTCTGGCAACTAACGTACCTTTCGTACCTAGCTAACTTGGGTATAGAGTGTACGAAAATCAATACATCGAAAGGTTACTGTAGCGAAAGTTCGTCATATCGATGGTACGCTAAATCTATCTAAAGGACATCATGTCGATTGTACACTGCATCGAAGGTACACTATCATTCGATGTAGCGTACCATCGATATGGCGTACTGTCGGTACATTAACCTTTCGATGAAATGTTTTCAATGCCGCAACCATTGACGTCGTAATTTATCATAATTATACTCTACACCTTCCTAAATTTGTATAAGTGTGATTGGACTGAGTATAGCTGTTATGAAATATTTAGTTGAAATAAAAACATTGTAATTCATAAATCTACCTAAACTTATATAAATATACTATGCATTACAAGTTTTTTCTTGGCAATATCCTAGTCAAGATAAACAAGAGTTTAGTCATTTAATGCTTTAAGTGTATAGTATTTCTAATAAATACCAATATAATTAAATGTAGAATAAAATGCCTATATATTTTGTTACTGAAATAAATTACTTTAAAATACTTATATGTATTTGTTTTTATTATAATATATTAAATTGGCATTTAAACTAACTAAACCAAGTTAGCGCATGACAACTAGGTAAACTGTGGAGTCCATTGTGGATGAATTATCTGAATGCCAAAGTGAGAGGTGTTCATTTATAAGATACTAACTGTACCCCCAGTTTCGGAATAAGTATCAGGATTAGTAGCTTATGTATCAACCCAGATCTTCAGCAATCTGGCATAGTTTTTGCATGAAGGAGTAACTTACATACTTCTGCACAAAATGTCACATTTTTGATAATAGTACAATTAATTGAAATCAGATGTAATATAAAATATAACCATAACAATTTGAAGAGAAACTCAAATGATAAATAAATAACTTTAATTAGATATAACAGAACTATTTGCATCATCATGATTACTTATTTTCTACTGTTTTGGTTCACTACTTTCACTTGATGTTTCTCCTAATTTGAAGTCCATAGGTTTATCATATCCCATTATTTTGGCATAGTGCATGGGGTCGGAGAAAAATCTTGCTTCAATGAAGAGTGGGACACCCTTGGCCTTCATTGTGGTGAACATGCCAGGCACATCGGGCACATGAACATCATCTACCTTGAACTCGAGCTAGAATAACCAATAAACAAATTTTAATCCTACTAATATATATAATATAAATGTCAATGTTTGTTTATGACTTTTTTACTCTTTCACTAAAAAACTACTGAACCAATTGCAATGAAACTGGGAATATAGGCTACTTTTTTAACAATATGCCTGTGGGATCAGGACTTAGGCTGTATGCAGAAAGAAAGCTGGCCGCCTGCGCCAATCTAGCGTTGAAGAATAATTAAACACAGTTACCTGTTTTCGAGCTAAAAAGAAATTAATTGTGGTTGCCTTGTAAGTAGATGTGCTAGGATCATACAGTATTTCCGTCACATATTTCTTAGTAACCAAATGTAGCAATAATGGGGTCACAAAGGTAAAGAAACCGACTACTGAACACAGAGCTACGATTAACGAAGTGCTTCCAATATTTGCAGCTTCCCTTAGTATTATTGGCTGTGCTATGAGTCCAGCTACACTTGAACTTAGAGAAAACACTTTGACGCTTTTGATTTGAGGTGTCAGAGGTCCGTAGTAGACTTTTTCTAAGTTAGTCTCCTCTTGTCTTAATTTAATTGCATAATTTCTGTTTACAATTGTATTGATTGCTGTGAGATCCCTTAGCTGAGAGGTTATTTTCTGATAACTTGACTGTTGCACAAGTTGATTAAGTACTGTAGGACTCCTGATACATGAACGAAACATATTTGTATTCGTTTTTACAGAGCAAAATCTTTATTTTCATAGATTTTTCAAAAAATGTTAATTCCTTTTTTCATGACAAAATCGTAAATCCGTAAATCGAACGAAAACAACTTTGCCAATGACAGATGACATTTGTGAACAATTTGACAAACACATCTGACAATTTGGAGTCTTGGCAGGAACTCGTTGAGGAGATGTGGTGCTAAATTTTCATTTTTGTGAAACCTAGTTCATATGCGTGCAAATTGTTTAATTTCGGGGGCATATTAATCAATTTAGTTTCGTGAAGGTGTACAAGTGTAAATAAAAGTGAAAACCGGTGCAAAACATGTACTTTAGCTTAGTGTTTTCTCCAAAGCTCCGTGAACAATCATTGTAAAAAATGGTCCCCTTTTTACAATGATTCCCTCGACTTGACTTTAACTATGACGACTTGACTGTTTTGTTCAATGCAAATAACTTGCAAAAATTGATAATACTTGACACTGGCAAATGTCCGAAAGGAAAAGCCATTTTAAAGAAGAAGAAGAATTTCCTAATGGCCATAATCGGTTCACAACCGATAAGAAATAGATCTTCTTCTTCTTCTTTAAAATGGCTTTTCCTTTCGGATATTTGCCAGTGTCAAGTATTATCAATAATTGCAGGTTATTTGCATCGAATGAAACAGTCAAGTCGTCATAGTTAAAGTCAAGTCAAGGGAATCATTGTAAAAAGGAGGCCATTTTTTACAATGTTTGTTCACGGAGCTTTGGAGAGAACACTAAGCTAAAGTCCATGATTTGCACCGATTTTCACTTTAATTTTCACTTGTACACCTTCACGAAACTAAATTGATTAATATGCCCCCGAAATTAAACAATTTACACGCATTTGAACTAAGTTTCACAAAAATGAAAATTTAGCAACACATCTCGTCAGCGCATTCCTGCCAAAACTCCAAAGAAATAGATCATAAATAAATCTGACAATTTCTATTTCTTATCGGTTGTGAACCGATTATGGCCATTAGGAAATTAGCCAGTGTCATGTATTTTAACATATTATGCAAGTTATTTGCATCGAAACAGTCAAGTCGTCATAGTTAAAGTCAAGTCTAGGGAATCATTTGTAAACACGGCGGCCATTTACAAACATTCTTCACGGAGCTTTGGAGACAACACTAAGTCAATGTTTTGCACCGATTTTCACTTACATTCCACTTGTACACCTTCACGAAACTAAATTGATTAATATGCCCCCGAAATTAAACAATTTGTACGCATTTGAACTAGGTTTCACAAAAATGAAAATTTAGCAACACATCTCCTCAACGAGTTCCCGCCAAAACTCATCTGACAATGACTTGACAGACAACTTGATTTTGAGTTTTTATTTGTGGCTTTACACCGTTAGTGCATAGAGCCAGTGGCAAGAATAACAAAAAGAAATAACAATACCGGTTTAGATAACACTTATTTATTTAACATCGCCATGTTTAGTTGGACAATTGTCGACATCGTAGCAGTAACCAGTATCTGTATCAAGCACAGTACTATCTGGACAGTCGCACCGAGAGAACCCGCAGACGGTGCCAACTAGCCTCTGTTCAGGATTGTCACAGGTTCTCTGAGCATTCCAGTATGACTTCGTGCAATCACTCGCTTTCTCTAACATCCATTCTGGACAAACGTCTACACCTGTACAATAAAACACAAGATGAAAATCACATACATAAGCCAATTAATTCATGTAGGTAGACTATTAGTAGACGTATGGAAAAACAGATATTGTGTTGTGTGTCCTGAGACATGTCACAATCGCCTTCATGTGTGTCACACACACTCACAGCTTGTTCGAAAACAATTATATAGAGCGTGACAAAGTTACTATTTTTTTAACTTACATGCGTTGTTGTGCCACAAGCATCTTGTTATAGTTTTAGCATCGAATGCAGCGACACTCCAGCAGATAAGAAACGTCCACTTAATCATTACTCCGTCTACATCTGTCTCGAAACGGTCCAAATCTTCCTTTTTTAACGTCTCGTCTTTATAAACTTACGGGACGAATTGAGTTTAAATAACACCATCTCACAATATGAGAATAAAAATAATATTTAAAGGTTTAAGACAAAACAATCTTTTGTTAGGTAGGTAGGTAGGTATGTGAGTAGATAAAAAAATCAATTTAGTTTCCTTTTCATTGTTTTATGCTGACTAAAGTCACGCCACTGTATCTTTTTACCATTTTTTATTTATATTTTTACCATTGTGCCAAAGTATTTATTTAATTTGAGTTAGTAATATTCCTAATCGGTTACTTTTCTCTAAGTAAGTACTACGGTAGAAGCGTATTGATTTAAAAAGGTAAACTATGGTAGAATAGTAGCGTATGCTTTTGTTGTAGTGCCTATGAAATTTAACTCATTTTTAGGGTAAGAATGCCCAAAGGGTAAGAATGGGACCCTATTACTGAGACTTCTCTGTCTGTCCGTTTGTCCGTTTGTTTGTCACCATGCTGTACATGAACCGTGATAGCTAGAAGTTGAAAATTTCACCGGTGACTTATTTCTGTTGCCGCCAACAGCAAAGAAAACATTAATAAAAACAAAAATTTCAGGGGAGCTCCCATTAACATGATTTTTATTCTCATCTCTTCGAACGTGGATATTGTTTGTTTGTATGTTCTTGCCATGGCAACAAGAATTGTATTGCAATTAAGTTGCGGCTAAGATGTATGTAGTAAATCAGTTAAATCAGTTGGTTTTAAGTAACTATTTAGAAGAAAATTGGCAAGGAAGAAAATTATTTAGGTACTTACCTACTACTGGTCCTAGAATCGTTACGTGTGCTATAAAGTTGATCTATAGATCTAGAGAGTTGTAATATGCTAAAAAGGCTAAAAATAATAAAAGCTAAATCAGTTTATTTTTAATTTCGCATCCCAACAACTGAAAGAAAAATCTAGATTAATCTGTGTCGTGCACGATTACAATCGTAGAACACATAATTGATTTTGTTGTTCGGGCTATTTTAACCGATACTTGATAGTCTTTGAAACCATTTATCTACCCCACCTACCTGCGGATGGGTGTCAAACGTAACGGTCATCGAAAAAATTAAATAATTTTGCGCCGGCAAGAGATAAGGGGGCGAATCATCGGGCCTAAACAAGCAAAATACAATAGCGACAAAGCGGGTATTTATCGGACGAACAAACATATCTATTGATTTAGTTTATCTAAGTGCAAACATGGTCACACGACGAAGAAACGAAACTTGCATACGTTTATTTCTATTTCAAAATCGTAGTAAGTATGTATGTAACTTGAAATTCAACTAATTCGGATAACCGGATAAATAAAGTGTTTTATTATAAAATAAAACACTTTATTTATCCGGTTTTATCGAAAGCTCGGTTCAAATAATGAATAAAAACGCGATAAAACCGGATAAATAAAGTGTTTTATTATGCAAAATCGCGAAAACCATAGAAGAAATTAATTCGGTTATGTACAATTTTAGTTCCATTCAATATACTAAGCCTGGGTTAAAAATTCAATTCTCAGGACCTTATAACAAAACGCAGCTAAACGTAAATCTGGTTTAAAGCCAGGTTACGAAAAATTTCGTATCTAGGAGAATTATCTTTATAATCAGTTTATAATAAGTAAAGAAGCGTCAGTTTACCACATTAATATATCTACCCTACTACCATTTTCTTGACTACCATCATGCAACCGATGATCGCGATGAACTGAGATATATAATCGGTCCATTAACCTATCCTGACTCCACTATCAGTTTTTAAAGAAGATATTTGCACATTTCTGCATTTCTAGCGGAATAGATACGCAGCCAAGGTGTTCGTCTAACCAGTCATGGTTAGGTCTATCCAAAAAATAATCCGAATCATCCTCTATTATTTAATTACCTATCTAGTAGTGGTTAAGTATAGTGTCCCACATTAGCTGTTTGACGTTTTTTCAAACTTGTACCTGCCAAAATTAAGGACCATGAAAGCAGATCGAACGGTTAATTGCCTTTTAATAATAAATCAAACAATATTAATAACAGTCATTTTAAGACGTTTTCAACATAAAACTTATACTTATTTATTTTTAGGGTTCCATATATATCTCAAGTGGAAAAAACATTAACTTGATAAAGCCGATTCTTCTTCTTCTTCTTTAAAATGGCTTTTCCTTTCGGACATTTGCCAGTGTCAAGTATTATCAGTATTTTCCATGGAGGTAAAAGTCCATTGTATTTTCAGGTTATTTGTATCGAACAAAACAGTCAAGTCGTCATAGTTAGAGTCAAGTCGAGGGAATCATTGTAAAAAGGGGGCCATTTTTACAATGTTTGTTCACGGAGCTTTGGAGAGAACACTAAGCTAAAGTCCATGTTTTGCATCGATTTTCACTTTTATTTTCGCTTGTACATCTTCACGAAACTTAATTGATTAATGTGCCCCCGAAATTAAACAATTTACACGCATTTTAACTAAGTTTCACAAAAATGAAAATTTAGCAACACATCCCCTCAACGCATTCCCGCCAAAACTCCATAAAGTCGATTAGGTATATTCAAAATCAAGACCTAATTCCGACTATGGTCACGTCTTGATTTCCGAGAAAAAATATATTTACAAGCAGTTTGGGCAGAAATGTATGTGTACCGCTCAGTTCTTTATTGCCGTACGGGTGGTTGTTATTATCGGCACATAAAGAATAAGCTTTACAAACTAAAGTCGGCTATTTTTTACGGAACTCTAGGTGCGCGACTACAAATTCACACTTAATGTTTTTTAATATAAATGTTTACCTACCTACTCATTCATTATAGAAATTAAGATTTTGCACTTATTAAGGCTATATCCACGGTTAAAACTAGATGGGTAATTAAGTCAATTTAGGAAATCGAAAAACATAACGCACTTTATACAATTAACAAATTGTATCTATTTATCTGCGTAGGCGCTAAGCTTTTCCCGCCAATTCGAAAGTTCCAAAACGAATTATAATTACATGTTCCGAACTATGCATCTTATCGTGTACAAAATAAGATACAAATTACTCTGCGGAGAATAAGATTGCTTAACTAAACGATGGAAAAAGCAAACAATATCATCTGTCTCGTTCTACCAAATTGTTTTGATACCTATCTCTTTTACCCGTGCGGCTCAAACAGCAATAGACCTCTCACTCTTTATTCACCTCAGTCGAGTTTCGGAATTGCTGCGAAGCTATCGTCTCTTAGACGCAAAGTTATGTTTAGTTTGTAAACATTGGAATATGAATGTAAAACTTTTACGTATTGTGATGTGAGGACTGAAGTGACTTTATTGCACGTTGTAGCGTTTGTGTTAGACCAAAATGGGTTGGTTTGATGTATATTGGACACTAGTTTTGGGGATTTTGGCTGCGGAGGCGGCAATGATGGGTGACCAGTGCGACTGGACTGGCAGGTATGTAGATGTAGAAAGCTCTATTATTGTCTTGTGACATACTTTTTTGTTTTCTCTCCAGAGGTTAAGAAGCTAATGAATGTCGTCATTATCGTCATCAAGTCATTTGTGTTGGATTTCGTAGTTAGGTAGTCATCTAATGGATATATAGATAGATTAACACTTTATTTGTATACTCAACAACACTAACAATCAGTTTAAATTATAATTAATAAGTAAGACAAATACACAGAAAGCTTAAAAGTAAAAAGTTGTACAAATCGGCTACCTTATCGCTAAATGAAAATTCTTCCAGGCAAACTTTGGATGGAGAAGGTTAGTAAAGTTGTGTGGTAGACAGAGGGATACAGAATATCTATGACATAGTATAAAATATATACGAGATACAAATACTTAAATCGTACTAATATTCTAAAGCTGAAGGTGTGTTTGTATGTGACTTTGTTGAACTGATTGCAATGAAACTTAGAATATAGGTAGCTGGATACCGGGAATAACATATAAGCTACTTTTTATCTCTATAATCCCGCGGGAACGGGACTTATGCGGGTGAAACCGCGGGGCGCAGCTATAGTCTACAATAACCCACACTCTTCACGAGGGTGTATAAAGCATTCCATCCATTTAATTGCACACACACTCCATCCGACTACAACTCCATAATAAGTCCTAAAGGCGTCCACTACCAACTAAACTAAGTTAGTTTATCTAATTGTTATTGATACAAGCGACCATAGCTGGCATCGTGTGCAGTTTATGGATAAGCTGTGCCCCGCGGTTTAACCCGCGTAAGTTCCGTTCCCGCGGGAATATCGGGATATGTGTTAATCCAGGTCCCCAGCTACCTACATTCCAAGTTTCATCGCAATCGGTTCAGTAGTTTTTGCGTAATTGAGTAACAAACACACATACATACACACATACTCATAAACTTTCAGCTTTATAATATTAAGTAGGATTAGTAGGATAGGATAGGATGTAAAACTGGCTCGACTATGCTGAACTAAGCTAAGCTAAGTATATTTGGCGGTAGACGTTTAGCTGTACGCACTTCACCTACCTACCGACCAATCACCCTCTGAGAATTTATTAAAAAATGTTGATTTAATCCGTTCCAATTCATTCTCTGTATAAGTTATTCACAAAAAAAAACTAAGTTTTAATGTTTTAACAAAACAGCGAGCTACTCTTTTAATCTTACTAATATTATAAACGTGAAAGTTTGTAAGTATGTATGTATGTAACTTTGTTACTTTTTCACGCAGAAAACTACTAAACCTATTGCGATGAAACTTGGAATATAGGTAGCTGGATACCGGAAATAACACATAGGCTACTTTATATCCCGAATTTCCCCCGGGAACGGGACTTACGCGTGTGAAACCGCAGGGCGCAGCTAGTAATATACACGTAACAATATACAAGTCAATCATTCATTAGGTTCTTGAAGGTGATTTTGATGATCACAGTCGCAATCCTCACCCGAGGCAAAATCCATTATTCGCGATAAAATTGCTTTAATAAGCAAACCCTACATTATTTCCATAATATTTCAAGATTGCATGTCTTAAATTACCATCGAATGCTATTTCGGATTTGCATTCTGTGAATTCTTTGATTGTGTCCAATAAAAATGCGTCCTCAATAGCTAGTTGATTGTTTATTGTTTCATCTAACTGCAGACTATTGTAGTGGGTAAAATACAATTTGACTTAACCTTCAAACTTATGTACATAGTTTTTAGTTATTTAAGCACCTCCTTTTGTGTTTACCGAAAGGTTAAATCGAAGGTTTATTGATAACTTCTTCATTGTTATTATCAATCATCATCTTATCTTACTAATATTATAAACGCGAAAGTTTGTATGTATGTATGTGAGGTAGTTACACTTGCACGCAAAAACTACTGAACCGATTGCGATGAAACTTGGAATATAGGTAGCTGGGGACCTGGATTAACACATAGGCTACTTTTTATCCCGATATTCCCGCGGGAACGGGACTTAGCGGGTGAAACCGGGGGGCGCAGCTAGTCATCAATAATTCTAAATGCCGTATAGTAGGTTCCCAATGCGAGTGTAGTGTGTTCAGCTAGAGAGCTTATTTAATAACTCTATGTTAATATTTATCCACTAACAATTTATCAAACCAACAATAATTTATCACTCCCTCACTCACATTAAATTTCTCACAGCCGTAATCTATATTCGATGTCATACAAGTCGACAGCTAATAAAAATTAAAAGGAATCGTCATACCGTCCGGCCCGGAAGCGAAGTCACATGGCTCGATTACGGAACAAAATCAACAAGTAGTGTTTCCCACCGAATGTCCAGGGGTGCTTACGGCGTGGGAAACTAACGTGGAAAGTGTTCACGTCATCCCCCGCCACGTGACACCCGCGCTAATACAATAGGGTGGATCGGTCATTCACAAATCGACTTCATTTATTAGGGGACGGCTGAGTAAAGGGGTGTTAAGTGCAATTGCTATTTTTATAAATTGCCGATACCTGTTTAAACAAACATACTGAGTCGAATGCTGAGTAGGCTCGGACACGGTATACATGACTTAATTTAAATTACCAACGAGAAAAAGCGGTCTCGTAATCTAAAATGCAGCGTGAATGCTTGATTTGCCGTAAAGAAGTTATCAGTCGCCTGCAAAAAGGTAAATTGAGTGTCAATGTACCAGCATCAATCGGAGGGCATTGTCGAGCATTCAAGTTCATACATTAATATTTATTATGGAGGGACGCAATGAGAGGGGACGGGATCTGTTTAATATAATATCCTCTTCCATTGTAACGCGTTCGCACGATCTGCTCCAATCCGTTCATAATGCAGGGCCGCTTAGCTCTTGTTTATCTCTAATGTCTTTTGTGCAATGAAACTTTCAACGTATTTTATAAAACATAATCCAAATTACTTTTTTAGATTCGAAATTGATTGTTTCCTGCTTTAAGACTGTCCCCTCTCAAAGACACAAGATAAATAAGACAACTGCAGTTCAATGTTATAAAACTTAGGCTGAAATCTATAGAGCGTACTTAGACTTTGCTCAGACTTAGCAAAAACTTGGTTCGAATTGGTATTTATAGTCGAAATTGTCTAACCAACATTTTTTAATAAGTACGAATATAAAAATACCTCCATCATAGTCATTCATAAATAACAGAGAAGCAAAGTTTAGCAATATTTTTTGATTAGTTTACATTAAATTTGAAAAACTTAGATTTTGCTAAGCAAAAAACTTGGGATAGTTGCGTAGATCGCTTTATAAATCCCAAAATTGTCTTAAGCCAAATTGCTAAGTTTAGTTTTAGAAAAGTCCAAGCACGCTCAATAGATTTCAGCCTTAGTTGCTACGATTCATACCCAACTAACAAAATTGAGTTAACAGGCAATTTTTTATTACTAAGTAATGATATTTAACTTGTATATACGTAACTCTATAACTGCTTTTTGTATATCTGTGTTATAAAACGCTTAAAAGCTGTATAAGGTTAAACAGCTCAATTGCCTTTATACTTAACGACATAAACGTTTTGTCAGCTACTTTATACAACTTATATAACACAGCAGTAAATTGAAACTTTTAACTTGAATAAAGAACAATTATGTTGCACAATGGGTTCTATGATGCCATTAAAACGCAATAGTAAACTAATATGGCTTTAAGATCACTAAAATCGAGCTAATTATATATTGATCACCACTGTAGCTAACACGTGATATAATGGATGTCATTGTAGCTCTTATATCTCAGATATGATTTATATAAGCATCTATTAACACTAGTGCTAAATATTTGATAAGGGATCTTTAATAACGTTAATAAGTTACAAAGAAGATCTGTGTGCGCTCATATATCTTTATTGACATAAAAACGTTTTTATTTCTAATTTAAACCTAAATAGACACATATCTATTCACAGAAATTAATTTACTGGACCTTTCTGCGTTATTGCATAGTTTTTGTCGCCAAATTAACAAAATATTAATCAGACAACTACTTTATACTAAGTTTTGTGTTTTTAATCGCTTTTTCCATTTTCTCGGGTACCATTTTTTCCTGATTGAGTGCAGATTAAGAAGACTGAGAAATTTATAAGTTTATTAGGACGGACTTAGTTATCTTCTTGCTTTAAGATAACCCTAAATATTGTAATGGCTGCAAGATGTTGTAAATCGTTTGTTTAGTAGCAATGATAACACTAATGAATTGTATAATGCTGCTTACAAAATCAATTCATAATTTAAATCATCTTTATTTTATTAAAAAGTATAAATTAGAGAGGCCCACTGAAAAAACACTAATATTGTACCATAAATTTATCAACAGAATTTCAAGCGCATGTGATTTTACACTATTTATGATTTTTTAATTACACGCACAAATTTTAAAACAAAATGGATATTCAAATGTAACTTCTAACATTATATAAAAACCTTAACCAAAGTTATTTTTGATATTTTTCTGCCAAAATACTAGCCGACAATGTATAGTTATTATAGAATCACAATCACCAATATATCATCAAATTACTTGATACATCGGTGTCGCTGTGACCCTATTGCTTCTTTATTGTGTTACAACTGATTTAAGGCCACTGATATAACACCAACAAGATAAAAATAACACAGATCTATCACCAACATGTATCCGATTAGTCCTAAGTGGAGCTACTGTAGATACATTGTATTACTTAAAAGTGCTAAAAGTGGGGCCATTTTCGCATTGCAGAAACGTGTCTACCACGGATATGCGACTGCTCTGTTCTCGATATATAGCTACATTTGAAGTTGATTTGTTAGTTGGGTATGCTACGGTATAGGTAGGTAGGCAATTCTGATTAAATATCGTGCATAAAACTTATTAACTGTGTATGTAACGAAGAGCTATTTCAAAGAACTATACCTAAATGTAAATAATTCCTTCCGTTCAAATCCGTTGTTATTAAATTATCCCGGATGAGATGACGTCCAATGTTTAATGGTTTATAATTGAGTAATTAAATTGCCCCACGCAACTGCATGAGATGCAACGGATGTGCGTAATGTCGAACAAAACTACTCAATAAAAAGTACGAGAAAACACATTCATCATTAATTAAAGAGAGAGTTATATTATTAGACAAATTATATTATTTATTATAACAAGTGTTATTGTAGTTTTTCTGTTTTGAAAGTCACTACATTGACAATGCTTTTTTTTCTGCGTGGCGCCAAGTTCACCAACAATAGAGGGACGCGGTGCGAAATTTATGTCACTTCATGCTTTCATGGGTAACACGGATGACAAACATTTATTATTTTGACAATAGAGGTAACTTCATAATTCATTAGTATATCGGTTATATAAATGCGAATTTAACTAAAAAGTTAAAATTTAAATTTTACCCATAGCATTTCGTGCCTTACATCAACGTTAAACGTTTTGCTTTGAATTTCCCCATTCGCATTGCGAGGTAATCGAACTATTTGCCTAAGTCCGTTTTTCGAGACGTGTAATTCTTAAAAGATTACCAAAGCGCTCGGTATTACAATGATCGCTTATCAAAGGTATTATAATAACAATTTATGGTTGCCTAACTTTTGTATCGCTGTTTCAGCAATAGATTGAATTACACGTCCGGTTTTTTTATAAACAGCTGAATTCTCACAAATAATAATAGGTACCTAAAATGGTTGCGGTTTTACTTCCTGATGTGATGACCTACATAGTGTGATGGTTGGCGGATGTCACTATCGTTTATTGGTCACGCCATGCCACGATAACATGTTCTTGGGTTTGTGCACGGTCGATCTGCCACGGGCGCCACGGTGTCCATATGCCATTTGGACCAGGTTTGAGGACGTAGCCAATGATGCATCGGAAGTCTGACAGAACGCCTATTGAACATGGGTGAAAGATGGGACCCACCTACAGCATTGAATAGAGCTCAGACGTAAACTACAAAGATTTAGGAAAAATCTAACGAGGATGTGATGGTGAAAAATCTCTTTGAATTTCCAGGAATTCATTGATAAATACCGCATATGATGTAGCTACCTAAAGTCGTTTTGCAATAAAAAGCATCTGTTTCATATTTTTGTGGAAAATTCGCAAAGCGTGTCACATAAAGTTCATGATCATTAGCAATACATTCGGTGTCGATGGTATGGGATCCGAGCAGCAGGACATTTCACATGGGATGTTTGTGGGAACTGTACACTTCGTTACATTGAAAGAAAACAAGCATCACATGTTGTAGGATGAAATCACGGTTATTTTTAAGCGACGATTGTTTTTATTCGCTCGCCAATTGGGGGCAATCAACGACACGTGTTCCGTTGGAGACGCTTGCCTTAGGCAGCTATTGAGCTCGTTTGTACCGTGTCTAGGCAAATTGTTTCTAACTAGGATATTGCATGAATATGCACCTAATGCTTTGGCTAAGTTCTAGGTACACCGACTAAAATTTTTATTACAACGTCTTATTAAAGGTCTATTTGAGAATCCTTTGTTATCTGAAGGTAAAACGTTTGCTTATTGGCTTAGTCAACAACACTTTTGGGTTCATTTTGTTTCAGTTAATAATTGTTCTCATGATACTTGAGCACCACTATGTACCAAATGTAATTCAAAGAAATATTTTAAACGCTCTCAAGCCTAAATTACAAGAGATAATGGTGGCTAGGTTACTCGTACTTATCTTGCGACGTGAAAGGGTAACCCAATGCTTCTGCCATGTGTCGGCGGAGATTGTACTATTTATTATCTTTCGTCGTAAATTAGATCCCTAGGAGAACAACGTTCACAAGTTTGAGCGTGATTGTTGTAATGATAGTGACCCAGTTCCAAGTAGCTAGCAAGCCAGTTGCAACAGTGCCGAGGGCTGTCGACTGTCGTGCTTTATTTGAATTTATACCGCGGTTTACACTTACATTAGGTGTTTTCAATGGCTATAAACCCGATTTCTCTCTAGGTTTGTTAACTGATATGTTTATTCATGGTGTATCAGAGTTAATTGTTTCACTTCATCGAACACGGGTTTCCTTGAAAGAAACAGAACTAATTAGCGGCGTTATAGGTCGGCATTGTGTCGGCTCGCAGGTCAGATGAAGGCTTTCTTTGTTTTCGATGTTGATTTTTTCAATTCTTACTCGGAGATTTGTTTTTTCAACACTAATAATACACGGTGATAACTATAACGCAAGCGGAGCCGACCCGATAATTAACCTCTATTTTATGGCATCTATCTATGGATATATTTCGTTCGAACCAAATATTAATTTGTTTACAGATATTGTAGAATTTATTGAACTTGATTTATCGGTAGATTGATCGACCCATACTCTTTAGCTGTCATAGCAACCTTCTCGGAAACTAAATAAACCGTGTAAGCTAAAATAAAAATTTGGGATGATTGGGACCCTTTGAATAATGCATTAGATATCGCTTGGTCCATTATTTATTATTAGTGACGGTGATGGTGCGCGGGCGCAAGCCGTCTCGCCGCACGAGCTGCATTTTAATGCGTCACAATTTCGTTAGGGACGTTGTCAAATAACAATATTTTATTCCGATGTACCTAACCTGTATTTCCGAAAGTATTCTCGTATGATCTACGATGTATTGTATTGTCTTAAACATTGCCCTTCCGATTACAATGTATGCGAGGAATATAAATAATGGCGCCGCCCGCCGACCGTTCGCGTCGTATTCGAAAGCACGCCGTAAGAATAAATCAAATAAGAAAACCAAAAATGCGTTAATGATGCACAAAAACAGGCTATAATGGAGAGCACGGGCCACTTGCCGCGCGTAACCTGAGTCTCCGCTCTATCGTGCTGTCTGCTGGCTTCGTCACTGCCCTTGCCTGACCACGCACGCTGACCATGCCACCCGAAGATCCGCAATCACTCACTTGTGTCCACCCATCCATCATAATTTCGTAGGAAGTAAACCAACACCGATTTATTCTCCCTCGATGAACAATTTAAAATATCAGAGAGTTAAAGAAAGCTTTTAGCAATTTAAATAAGGAACATTCCCTTTACCTCAGCTTATAAATCGCCGTTGTCGTTGAATACGTAATATAAAGATTTTTGCATTCATGGCCATTTTGGACGACCGACGCTTATCTGTAAAAAGAAGAGCGAACGGCGACCGACCGATTATAATATAAAAAGAGGTTCGCGGCCGTTCCATAACCGATTGCAAATGGCAACTGGCCGCAGGCTTACAGCGCCATTTATAGCTCTTCGCAATCTCGACTGCTAAAAAATAGCCGTGCAACAATTTTCTTCGGTGGTTCAATCCCTATCTATCGGTTGTGGAGCTGAGACTATAAACGTACAGATAACATGCCACGGTTGGCGAGACGAGTACGAGTGATGAGATAACACACAAAAAACTAATGGACAACGATGCGGTCCCTCTTCAAAATGCCTGAGCGTATCGCTCCGACCGACTTTTTACTATTATCGAATTTGAGTGAACCGATTTCGTTATTGTCTCGATTGCCTACCATTATGCGAGTGACACGGACGCGGGACGACTCCACACGAGAAGCGCGTTTACATTTTATATGACACAATTTAAAATCGTTGCAAAAGGAATAAAACTCAAGCATATATTGCTTTGGCGAGACAAGAATGCCATAAAATGTGCCTCGGGGTCTCATATTATAACTCGTTTTGTTTACACCACACAGTCTCAGCATGGAGTCTATAACCGACTCGACACAACAATGGCTGCCTTACAAGTTTGTTTAAGATTTACCCGATAAAGGGCTAAATTGGCTTAGCAGTACTAGATGCTGGCTTAATAAGGTGTACCTTTTATATCAGTGACATTCGCCAATGCCCGGAGGATAATACCAGCTATTCGCTTTGTCTGACAATCTACATTTCCGCGAACTTACCTTCTCTTCAATCTCTGAGTTATATCAACCTTAACTCTGTTCGAATTACTTACTTCAATTTATGTTAAATTTCTTAATTCCAGTTGATTGATTCCTTGCCACGCTTGAAAGTACCTTGTAGAAACTTAATACTTAAACACGCAAATTGACACTCGATACGTGCCTATCTGCGGCAGACGAAGGGTTTTAACTTTAGCTTGACACATAACTTTACAAGCCCTTGCGTATACAACTTCTTTGTCTTTTAAAGTCCTTACCTTAACGTAACTTGCAAGCAGTTTAAATCACAAAAGTATAAAACCGGGAAACGTTAGTTGTTAAAATACATACTACCAACTTTTAGGAAGGCATTAGCGGGCAATATATTTATGAGTGGGATCGGTAAGCGGCTTATGCACTACCACCACAATAAGAGGTTCGTCGTAGCTTTTCACACCTCACTGTTTGGGCTGCGAGTTAGCATTAACGCCTCGTGTGGACCTACCCCTAAAGTTCGCACCTCGACTTACCAACATACATAACACGTATCCATTAGGTAAAATGTTGTATGAAAGGGTTCCTGTCGTGTACGAAGTGTTTTTTCGTGCTCAAGTTACGTAAAGTTTCTGTGACCTTTTACGCGTTAGGCTACGTCCGCATAGGCAGGAGGCTTGTTTAGCGCTTGCAGGCTAGCGAGCCACCTAAGTAAACGAACGGTCTAGAAAGTTCGCGACCGGCAACACTGAGCGCTTGGCACCTATGATTTGACGTTTTGCTTCCTTGTATTTAACAACTTTTCTATAGAAAGAAGTGTCTATAGAAAATTTGTGTTAAAAATTGAGTTCCTCTGTGTCGGAGTACAAGCCACTAGGCGCTAGGCGCTGAGCAAGCTGCCTCCCTATGCGGCCGCAGCCTTAGTAATCCGTCAATAAGATAAATGACAATGAGCTCGAGTGATGATGGTTGCGTCCTGGCTGCGAGCTGCGTGACTCGAGATCGTGTCGTACCGAAACTCATTATTCGAGAGAAAGTCAACGTTACGAGCATCTTGCGTGTTCAGAAAGAGCTTTATGACGACAGTCTATTGGAACCAAGGAACTTCTACTTAAATAATAAGATCGGTAAAAGTTAAATTTTAACTGTGTTTCCGCAATTAGCCCTACAATTGGGCCTTTTTGCGTGACTTTAGTCACGATTTTTCTTTTACCGTAAGAGCGATGTTAATAGCGCACATACATTTAATATACTTAAAGAAAAAGAAATTCGCGATCTTCGGAAAGAAAGTCGGGGTATCAACCACTAGACCAACTCCGCTCTAAGAGCGGTAATTGTGGCAGTATAAAGCTATGGAGACCGCGTCTCGGCAAACGTAGTGTAGGACGTCCTCAGGCACGTTGGAGCGGCGATTTGTGCAAGACGGCTGGCACGAACTGGATGCGAGAAGCCGAAAATAGATCTAGGTGGCGTGCAATTGGAGAAGCCTATGTCCAGCAGTGGACTGCAACAGGCTGATGATGATGATGATGAAGCTGTTTGTTTATGAACGTATAGTAAAAAAAAATGTCGCGCAAGTATAATATGTAGTGACTGTGCTTGTTACTACATAAAACGGTTATGGTGTCTTAAACTGCCAATTATTGTGCCAAAGATGTGTACATTGTTGTTGATGTGCGCGATACTAAGTTAATCAGAATCGCATTACTCGTCCTTTCGTCATGGCTTGCGGTGTACAGTACCCCTACCATTAGTTGGTATGTACGTAAAATCGTAAACTGTAACGTGAACAGTCCGGAACGCAAAATTTTGTGTCACGTAGTCAAAAAGCCCCGAAAGTTGTGGCAGGAAACACTGGAGGGGACGTACTGTGCACAAGGTCAAACTGTTAACATTACAGTGCACGTATTTAAGTAGCAACTCATGGTAAGGGTACAGGGCCTCGCGCCTTTGCTCTGAAGCAAAAAATCGTACATTGAAGACATTCCACACCTTCATCGGTTCAGTTGCGGTGTCCTGTAATGATTGATGTTACAATTTATTGAGGCTCTCGATTATGAACAACAATCACGTAGCCGCTTTAACACAATATGATTGGCTATTTTGACTTGAATCGAAATTTATTTTTTCCTTTTATGTGAATTGTAATTTATTTTTGCGCGAGAGTAATTAAAGATAACAACAGTGGATGCCAAAATGTAACTAACTAATTGAGTTATTACTTTTTAGTGAAAAGTTGAAAGGAAAGTCTTAACTGCTACCTTTTTATTTTTTGACATTGGGCAAGAAACACCTACAGAAAGTAAATATATGCAGATATTATTTTATAAATCTTGACACTTAAAGTGCACCTGCATATAGGTAGGTACAATATAACAATGGAACATTATTGAATGTTTACAGTTAAAATTTAGTTATATCCAAGCATAGCGTAGGCGTCGCAGGTATGGCGTCTAACTAGTTATGTAAACATCTCTGCTGGCCACTACCGGCTTGCCCCAAGCCAGATAAATATTAACAGAAAGAAGTGTTAAGCTAGGTGTCGTTCTCTATTCTTACTGTTTGGATTCGTGACTGTGTTAACGAGTAGGTGAAGGGTAGGTACTAGACAATTAGTAGGTATTTATTTATATAATAAATAATCAAACCTTTAATAAGTATTATACATAAAACATGGCGCAGGCAATCTCAAATCAGATTTTTAATATAATTAAATTTATTTATTTATAATATGTGTAATAATATGTATGTACTTATGTGATGATTTAATTTTGGAATAGGACATTTAGTAAATTTTAAATATGGATTTGTAATTTATTATCCGAAATAAATGACTGATTGATTGATAAAAGTAAACTTCAGTCAGTCTATCGTATTTGAAGCAAAATTCATATTCCTGTTCAGCCGAAGGATGGCGTTGCCATCCTAATTTCAAACTTAGGTGAGTGAAATTTTTTTACATCTACAATAGAAATCTTTACATCACTCTATAAGGTCAAATCAGGGTATAAAATACGAAATCCCTATTGGTATTGTTTGCATAGGACTAAATGCATTAGTTCGGTCAAAATATTTTATTTGATTTGCTTTCGTATCCCAAGAAAATAACCATTAAGAGGTTTAGTGGTTTTGCCTTTAAATGCACAAAAACGATACTATTTTTTGTAGTCCATTATAAAAGATCGATTAAGACAATTATGTCAAATTATAGTTATTTTTTGCATAAACTATAATCGGTTCTCATAAATAGTTTGTTAATAGGTAGGTAAGATACTCAAAGGTTTCGTATTTGATTTCTTTGGAAGCTTTGGATGTTAAATCGGATGGCTTAGGTATGTACTTATTTAGGTACCGGGTGAATTTTGGTTGTTTTGTGACAGTATGCCGTACCATGTTTTTTTAATTTGAACGCCTCCAAGGATCCTTTAAATTATTTCGACGTATATTCAGTAACAAAAATTATATCTTCAAAAAATCTTGTCACAAAGTATACCAAGTTATCCCTAATTTACGGTAAATATTAAGTAATAATTTAATAACATAACATTGGGCAAAAGGCCTATTTATGTAAAACTTAAATATCGCTTGCGTAGATGTAGGTAATGTACCGTTAATCCATTATTGAAATGACAATGACAATATCATATTTCAGATTTTGTAATAGAAATTCAAATGATTTGTTGCTTTGTCTACCTATAAATTATAATAATATACTATGAAGGATTGATTTCTTTGTAAGCAATCTGATGCTCTACCATAAAATATTTTGAGTGATACCCGTATAAATTCTGAATAAATAAAACTGTCTCAAACCTTTGAGTAGATACAGAGATTTATAATAAAGCTGTTATTTTAAAGCTTTGAAGTCATAAAATCTGAATTGAAATATCCATATAAGTAAATTATCTAATTCTAACATACCTTATGTGGATAAATGTAGGTCGTATCATACTTAAACATACTTATATGTTTAAGTTATTTGTAATTATAATGAAACAATGAAGATGATTAATGTTAATTTTCAATAAAGGGAATCGCGTGTTTTGGACAGCGTTGAGTCGAACGCCGCTGTGCGTCATCTCGTACCTAATTTATGGTTTCAACCCGTGGTTCTTCACTAATTGGCTTCTCCCGCTACTCGACTTCATATTTTAAATGCCTCACATTTGAATAACATTTCGATTGGCAACACAAGCAATTTATTTTTTCTTCTATTCGATTCAGACCTTTGTCCCCGGGGCATTATTTTAATGTCGTGCTAAAAGTCTGCAAAACTCTTAATAGATAAAATATAATCGCCTTTTATTTCTGCTATAATATAGCTATACAATTTAGCACTTTGTTATCTCCAAGAATATAAACTTAATTGGCATTATTATATTAATAGTTTGAGATGCAAAAACTAAACAATTTTAGGAATTTTATTTTCGTTGTTTGAAAAACCTAGACCCATAAATATCCTATAGAGGTATTTTATTGTCATAGCAATTAAGAAAATATAAAGAGCCTGTTTCACTTTATGTCTGTTAATATAGCTTCTTTTGAAATTTATAAAGCCATTGTGATGTCAGTGGACGCTTTATAGTTGAAGCAAACTAAGCACTGCTTTGATTTCAACAGACTGCAGTATATTATGTCCCTTTCCAATCTTTCAATGGTCTTAAATAAGCTTGGTATCAGTTCAGTTCGGTGTTGTCGTGGGTGTAACTGGATTTGTAAATGTATTTTAATGAGATCGGTAAATCAAATAGTCTGTAGGTACGTACACGATTGAGCGGCGGGCGAGAGCGAGGTGCGGTGGTAGCATGAAACCGCGGCGCGTGCCGCAAGGCCGGTCTGTAGGAGTCAGATATCAAGAGGTTCTCGCTCGCACTCCTTTGCACCGTGAACTAACCAATCATTTGCGATTATTTCTATAAGATACTAGTTTATCGAGCTCACACCGTCTTCGTCACTGATTTACCTTACGAGCACCGTCAATTACGACATAGTACGACACCGGACACCACTAATACGTTATTCAAATTAGCCGGCCGATAAAAAATATCATCGCCAATTACAGAAAACGCAAGCCGTATTTGAATGATCGATTTGGCAATGTATCCGTTTTGGTGTTCATTTACCTACTTTCAGATTGACTGCAGTTTTTTGCTTGAAACGATTCCTTGCGAGTTACCATATTACATTTGCTTTAGATGGTAGTCGTTTTTGTGAGATCATAAAATAAGTAATACATGTTTAGCAGGATCGTATTCGCAATAGCCAGGGGCAGAGAGTCCAGGTTTCTGAGGTCCAAATAATAACGACCAGTACAGGTCCGTGGTTCCAGTGAGCTATAAATTGTCCGCTGCCGGCGGGCACGCGGCACGTAATCTCAATGCGGAAAATATGGTCGAAGTACGTACAAGAACAGGCGGCTGCAGGCCCCCGGCTAAGCTCAGCCTAGCATTGTTGTATGCCTACTCGATACCGACCCGACGCCCGACAACCACTCGTTACATTACAGCTACAACATACCACTATTTATACCTAATCATTCCTTTACGAAGATATATTATTATATACATTCGTCAGTTTCTTTAACGTAATGTTTGTATTCAGCTTCTACTTTAAATGCACCAGTATCTAGCAAAGTTTATTTTATCGTGGATTCAAATTCTTGTGCATTGAAGGATATGAAGTGACCATAAAAAAAGTGTTTTTATTTTGCGTAGAAAATATTTGAGGAGACAGTGTAGGTCTATAATATGTAGGTACTTCTTAGTTGGGCTTCCCTGCGCGCCCGGGTGGTCATTTGCAGCGGATTCCTCTACTACATCACAATATTCTAATGTTAACAAATAAAATGCCACCGCTTTTAGTTATAAGTTTTAACAATACCGATTTATCAAAAAGGTAGCTGGCCATTTTTTAAAAGCATATATTCAACAATTTTGTTGTGGCGTGCGTTGATGTCTTTTATATGACAGTTAGCGACTCCAATGTAATAAAACACAATATTTACAGGGTTTTGCTCGCGTTTTATTCAATGACGTTATTATTATCAACGACCGAGCTTTCGCCAACTTTACAGTTAGCTTTTTCAAGGTTGACTGGCTAACTAACCAGCCAACCCTGCAAAATCGCGGAAACCTTAAACAAAATTATGACTCCAATGTGAAGTACATGGTTATCTCAAAATACAGAATTCTATAACATATTTGAAATACCTTAGATATTCTGTATCTATTTCTGTATCTCTTAGATATTCTGTATCTTACTTAACTTATTTCTTACTTACGTAACTTAACGAGATCAGTTCGTTTCAAATTATAATTCATATTTCAGTGCAGCGTGAGCGAGTGCATAGCATATACGCCCACGTATTGACCTCATAAAAATTGTATTTAATTACAATTCGTTTGATTTTACGAAGTGGTTTCATACATAATAAAGCTCCAATGAGTTTAATATGTATGTTTATGTAGATGAGCGATAAATAGGGCAATGAAATAGTAAGTGAATGAGTTAGTATTCTGTTGGCAAACCACACGAGTATTTCTCACGGCTCCTTGCGTATTCGTCGCGCGGGCCTGCGTGAGAACTCCGAACGCATCACTCATGCGGGCTTCTTATCAACACAATCTCATTATCATATCATTACTATACATATTACTATAAAATCAATTTGACGCATCATAGCTACGTAGTAGCTGCTTAAATTGCGATTCCACGAAGATAAAAATCAATTAAAAACCTCAATTTCTTAACATTAAAATTGCCTAATAAATTTTCATCAAACAGAACGAAAAAGGCGATAAGTCACTACTTGTAAATATCACAAGAATAAATAATTAGAAACCCGTTTAGTAAAAAAGTAAACGGCTTCAAAAGTTCACTTGCAAATTGAAACCGCTTACATAATGCGTAGGTATTGCGTTATTTCCTTGAACAATTTCAACACTACTTAAATCTAAGTAGAGCTCCAGTTCAAGTGTTAGCCATAAATATAGTTCTACACTTTCCAACATTTGCATAACATGCTCGCAAATTCTATTTAAATCGTGGTGTTCGTATCATATTCCAATCTTAAAATAAGAATTTATTTCCTCAATTTTTGTTTAAGTTTTAGAACGGTCTCTGTTGTTAATGTTAAAGTATATCCATTTGTTTTTGATAAACAATGTTTTTGCGCTAAGTGCTGATGATCATATCATACGATTGAGCATTTAGCAACCAGTGGTCGAATTTTACAATGTACAGGCTACATTATATTATATACTAGCTGCGCTCCGCGGTTTCATCCACGTAAGTCCCGTTCCCGCGGGAATATCGGGATAAAAAGTAGCCTATGTGTTAATCCAGGTCCTCAGCTACCTATATTCCAAGTTTCATCGCAATCGGTTCAGTAGTTTTTGTGTGAAAGAGTAACAACCTCACATAGATTCATACATACATATATACACTTACATACAAACTTTCGTGTTCATAATATTGAGCAAGATAATAGAAATTATACATCTGAATAAAAAGTAGCTGCAGCTGCGGTGTAAATATACAGTAACCATTAATTACATGAAAATAAATATAAGAAATGGAGACAAAGAAAACCATTGATTTTTAGTTAGATCCTATAGCAGCGTGTAAATAAATAGTTTTCAATAGTAAGCGGTGTTTTAATTGTAGAGGTATCAATTTTATATCCACAATCCACTTGTATACAATCGTATACCGGTTATACGACCACGCTACGTCACTATCAAAAGCTATCGGTACTTATAATAGTTTTACGTTTCTTAATTGCACCGATAGTATTGCCATAGGTAGGTAGGTACCTCCATAATTGTTCAAGATATTATCTTTATAATAGTGACAATATAACTGATATTATTATAAATAATTTATTATTTCCAACAATAATTATTCATTTAAGAGATTTACAACATCCATAATTTGGTATTAGTGTAAAAATATGGGCATGTTTATTATTTTAATGAGGCGATTGGTTACTTGCCGGTTATTTGGTTTATAAATATGATGATTTACATTAAAACGTGGATAGATTAATTCTAGCTAGATCTAATATGATCTTCACGATTTTATAATGTCGTGAACAACATTATGCAACTTAATGATTATTTCATCAATATGTTAGCGCCGCCCGCCGCCGAAATTGTACAGTCGTAAATCACATTCTCGCGGGTGTACCGGTATAAAATCTTAAAAAGTTCTTCAAGTTTAGACATATTTTCAAACCAAGTAACATCAAAATTAGTCAAGTTAAAGAGCTTTAATTAAAACAAAAACACCAAAGAAAAGAACTTAAGTTTTTACATATTCGTAGAGTTACCTACCCTTCTATGAATATGCGTCAAATAAGTCTCTGTTTTTATATTTATTCTTTAAGTTTATTTCTAATCGATAATATACTTTCATATCTCATAAAATACGTTAACAGTTCTGACTTCATGTAGTTCTTGTTCAGAAGTTCTTGTCATTACAAGAACTTCAACAACGTCAACACAACAACGGACTGAAATTGCACAAATAATAGTTAGTACTAGGCATTGACGATTGTCTTGAATGTATTATGTAATAGTAAGTAATCAACACCTCTTTTTACCCGACTCGACGACACAAAGAAGTACTAGTTTAGATTAGCTGATAAACTTTTATCATATTATCGATTTATCATGAGAATTTTCACATTTCTATTGACTATGTCCATGTTCTGTGATCTTGTAATCAAGTAGATAAGCTCGTGAGAACACCCGAATATCGACTGTATCTGGAGACGTTTGCTCAAGCTTTATCTGTGGTCTGTGGGACCGACCTAATTGTCATGGGAATCGGAATGATCACATCACAATCGACAGGTGACATAATTTATCAGGATTTTGATAATGTTTCCTATATTTATTTACGATAACACAACATGTAAATGTTCTCTTGAACATATCAAAACGGATAAGTCAATATTATTACGTGAGTGTGGGTAAAACAGTCTGTATATAATCTTTACATAGATCAAGGTTGTAACAATTAATAACAGCAAAGGCTAGCTACAATATTATTGTAATGTATTTGAAAATTGAAATTTATTTATCTGTATTTACATTCACCTTTGAAGGCTATGAGAATTTGGTACCTAAATGTTATCAATGGTTTACAACAGATGTCAATATCAGAATATATATTGTAGTTCGATCATTCCCACGATTTGCGTGATTAGGTTCGTGAAAGTTTATGATCGCATGTCCAGGCTTTTTTTTATCAACTTCAATCCCTTTATATTTTAAATATTTCAGTTTTTTAACCCTCAGGACTTGCATAATTCTTCATGTATTTCGATCGATTTTTCATCCCACGGTTTCGTTATTAGATCGTGTTCATAAGATAGTAGTCTTGGTAGGTATCTATTATTAAATTATACTTTCCATAAATAACTAAATCATTAAATCGAATTCTAGAGTGATACGTGCAGCCGTCATTATCTCGCCTATTTATCGGATCATAGAGAGAAACTGCCAATTGCCGAACCAATTAATGTTTTTGCCATATTAGAAACATTTCTTATAAGATATGGACGCAAGGCGAAGATATATTTAGATCAAACGCGTTTCATAAATGTTTGTGGTAAGTATAAATGAGCAATGTCGTCGCACAAGCCTGGACAATAATTGCATGCTTACAAAATTACTCATAATTGTGGAGGCTGCCCAGCCAGCCATCATCGTAACTCGCTAGTTGCTTACTGTTTTGTCTCGTAAACATTTTTGTTCCACTTTTTTCAAAATAATATTTATAAGAATGATTCAAACCGAGTTACAATATTATGTATATTTTTGTTTT
Organism: Idaea dimidiata; assembly: GCA_949358125.1. Classification (NCBI taxonomy): domain Eukaryota; kingdom Metazoa; phylum Arthropoda; class Insecta; order Lepidoptera; family Geometridae; genus Idaea; species Idaea dimidiata. The sequence continues at coordinate 5,426,528 of OX442340.1, forward strand.
ATTCTATCTGGTTTTTTTATTCTGTTTTCACGATTTGCATTGTAATAAAACACAATAATTTCCGTGAAAGGTCGATACAGCATTGAACCAATGCTGTTTATAAATAAATATTGTTTTTATTATTCTATCTAACTTTTAACATATAAGTCATGAAAATTTCATTTTTGCAATTAATCATCAACCACTTCAAGATTTCAAGTGTTTTTTTTCTTGAATTTTATAAACACGAAGGTCAGAAATATTCTAAATAAATGTATTTTATTTACAATATCTGTCAGTGTCTGCGAACATGTGCTGCGCCGGCGCCGCCGGTGCTGGCGTCGGGACCGCACATGCGCACTCTGCATCATTCAATTCCCCAAAATATTTTCGTAAAAGAAATATTAAATTTAACGTCTTACGATTTATGGTTACTGTTATGGTCTGTCACAAAATATATGAATTTATTGGCTTAATGTACTGTAATATTCATTAATTTTAATCTTCTTTGTAAGTTGAGCTTTCATTATTCAGTATCAAATACCTACATAATTGCCTAATTATAACTTCATCTGTGGAGATAATCATATTCTAAAGATATACAGGCAAGACACTTTCATAATTAACCTTTTCTTAGTGTTTAGTGACAGGTGGAAGACAGTATGTAGACTGCAGAGCTAATGAAACATCTCACGACTGTGTTTATCAACAAATTGCTGAGTGTTATTACAGGAGTCACAGTAGCAGTAACTGATAGATCTACAAGAGTAGCCATATGTAATAGTCTAGCTACTTATGGTTTTGTCACGGTTTGGTATGTGAGCAATGTCATTTTGTTTGTGTTAGATGTTAGCAGCCTCTGCTCGGCACTGATTGGGTAGTTAAGTACCCACATATAATACACATTACACATACTCTTCGACTAAAAAGTGTGTTTGCGTACTGTATGTATTAAGGACTTGTTACATACTCGTAGGTACATGGGTGGAAGCTTTTTAGATTTTTATTGGTTTACATTTTAAATTTGAAAAACTTAGACTTTACTAAGCAAAAACTTTGGATAGTTTTGAAGATCGCTTTATAAATACAAAAAACTGTCTTAAGTCAAAGTTTTTGCTTAGCAAAGTCAAAGTACGAAAAATAGATTTCAATCGTGTCGTTTAGGAACCTAACCTAACCTTTCGTGCCATTTTCAATTGTCATTCATAAACCAATAAGGTGCAGAGCATTCTTAATATCTTCCATTACTGGTTTATTCCGACTGGTGACGAAGGGTCACCCACGCGCCCGCGTCGTCCGCACGGGCCATCCATTATTATACAATCAAAGGAATCAGCACACGACATACCAGACTGTATCAACGATACGCTTCACTAGGCACGGATAATAACGCGCAATGACCAAGCCCTGTTCGGTATGCGCCTTACAATCACAATTTTACATTCATCGGCCGATGTATTACATTTACCATTTTGTAACCGCAGTATAACCATCGTATCAGACGTCCTAGGTCTGCCTACGTCAATAATTCTACTTTGCGCTAGATTTCAATTGCTCCGCTGTTATTCCAATTGTTTCCGGCAATCTAAAGTTGGATTTATCGATAGATGCAATTACTAGGCTTTGTTTAGTCATGTTGTTAATTGATATCAAACCATTTTACATTAATCACGATAGTCTATTAACTATTCACTGTCCTACAAGTATACGCTTGGGATATCTTCTTTTTACGAATAGATGTAATTTTTGAATTTATCTTACTTAGGCATATCAACATTGTGCTTGATATCTTTATGTACTTAGGTAACTCTTTACCTACTACTTTCTGAAACGTTTTACTACTTACACTAACGATTTCCTTTTTGCACTCATATTTGAATAGAAAGACAGTTAAGAGTCGATCAATTTAAATAGATTGTGTCCTCTAGCAATGGAATCGATTCCTGTATGTATCTTATTGGTGAGTACAATGGGTACGCACGTGCGCCTGCGCAGCGTCGCTGTCGTGTTGCTCGCGGTGTTCACCATTGTCCGGTCAGAACCCATTGTTTCACGGATATCCTTCTACATGTTTTGACAATTACTATACTTAAAGTAGTCGACAAAAGCTTATTGTCCAAAATAATTAGATGTCTTTCGTCGAAGATAAACCTAATGTCTGTATGAATATAAAATGACTACCTTTCGACATCATTTCATAACATCGTAAAATAAATATTTTAAGACAGCATGATACGAACTAAGAGTCGTGTGGTTTTATCACCGTGTAAATAGAACCTTTTCAAAACCACATCGGTTCCAAGTACCATGTCCAATCTAATCTTAATACAATAGGCACACGATATTCACATTCTAACTAAATGTTAGCGATTAGGTTCCTGTTTGTTTTACAAACTGGTCAGACAAAAGTAGATCACGGAACTGTTTTGCTACAATATCTAATGTCGAGTCTCGAGACCGACTGTGACCTAGAAACGAAAAAACTAAACGCCTTTGTACGTTTAACAGTGTGCGTTGCACTCGGGTTTTACCAAGGTTTTATCACTGTGTGGGTGAGCTTGAAAGCTTATAAATCTTGGTGATTGTATTCGTTTGTATGTGTGCGTGAAGGCTTGACAAGAGCAAGAGCAACTCGATACCAATACAATGCTGAACGCATTTCGTTTCCATTCCTTATTGGAACTCAGATGGAAATTGGAATAGAGAGTAGGTATAGGTAGACTTTGGTATAAGCTTCAAAGAATTATTCAAAGCTAAAAGCTGGATCGGTTCTAGCTCTTTGTCTATTTTATTCCATTGTCTCAGCAAGTACATAGCTACGGTATTATTTAGAATAATATATGAGCAATAAGTTTCACCAAAAGTAAGAACCAAGTTTAAATCCCACCCAGCTTTAATAAAGACGATAACATTATGCCAACTCATGATCTGCTAATTTAATACACGTAATGAAGAACTAAAAATGTAACACAATACGACTGATACTAATAAAAAAGGTTGAAAGTATAAAGCTTCATTATGACAATACACGGCTGCGCGTGGGCAGATCGGGCGCGGCATTTTGTGTCACGTTCAGGGTTGTCTGTCGACAAGCTCTCACAACTTTCCTTGTGCCATGTATGAGCAATTACTCATTTTATTAAGGTTTATTCAGGCTGAGGTTGCTTCGAAAGTTTTTAATTGTTACAAGTTTCAATTAAATTTAGGTATTGTATTTTAATTTCTTTATAATCGAAGGATTCGGCTGTTCAAAGTTGCTGATCAGTATCGCCGTTCATCGCCCTAAGTCATGCAGAGTCGTCCTTGTTCCTATTCGTAAGCCGGCACAGCCAATAAGGATGACAAAGTAGTGCATCGCCATTTTCCTAGCGTGATTTGGTCACTTCACAATAATGAATATCTTCTAGGTAAGCTTGCGACATCTTCGGTCATACCATCCAACCATAGGTTAACTGTGATAAAGATAATGCATAATTTCTTCTATGGTTTTCGCAATTTTGCATAATAAAACACTTTATTTATCCGGTTGTATCGCGTTTTTATTCATTATTTAAACGAACCGAGCGTTCGCCAACTTTACAGTTGGCTTTTTCAAGGTTGAGTTGGCGAAAGCTCGGTTTGTTTAAATAATGAATAAAAACGCTATACAACCGGATAAATAAAGTGTTTTATTTAAAGATAATACACTTTCATAATATGTTTAATATTCAGAAAGTTATTAAGTAACTACTTTGGTGTGACGGAGATGCCTGGCTGTCTTTGTTATGTCCTTTATCATATTATTATCATAGAAACAGTTTTGTCAAGTTCGTAGAACGACACGTATTTATAGGGTAGATGGTGCTCTAGTGTCACGATAAGTCTTTATGGAACTTCTTATCTTGCTTTCTAGTAAACAGGACTAGTTTTTATCTACTTTCTGAATATTTCCGTCTTTGTATTAATAGTGATATTAAGATTTTTAATGGAGTTCGGCTTTCAAATATTTAAATTAATACAGTTAGTTATGTATAATATTGTTTGAAATTCTTCCCATGCTCTATACGCTACGCATATTATATTCGCAAATATTTACGTAGAGCTATAAACACTAATCGACATTTAAGTATTAATTTTAATTTGTTAAAAAAGGTTATTGGTTATTTATCTATTAGGTATTTAAGACGTTCAAGGATTTACATAACAAGTCTCAAAAGATTAGTAGTTTCGTAGTAAAAACGTTTTTATACATTTGGATAAATTTAATAATGTGTTCCTAATGATTCTAGTACCAAATAAAATGTTACTTGATATATTTAACAGTATTAACACGAATACGTTAAAAATTTAAATTTATTACATGATGATAACCTTTTAAACACAATAATAAAAATTTATTAAGTTTATTCTTAAACGTTAGCTTTCAAAGGAGTCGTAAAAGTTGTGGTGAATCGAAGATTTATAGGTATACGTCTCAAAAATACTCGGTGTCTAACCGCAAGTTAATTTTCACCTAAAATTTTCCTTGTTAACCTGTGTAAGCAAAAACATGAGTCCTAATTCCTAATTAGGTAGACATGGGTGGGGCACGTGACATTCCTTTGGCGGCAATTCTTCAAATTTATCTAAAAGGGACAACAGTTCACAAAAAATCGTGGCGGGTAGAGATAACATGCAATACATTAGCAGCTTCTACGTTGCATCGGGTGCGTAGCGACTGGCGACCGACACTGAACGTCTCGTGTACAAAGACATGTATCAGTCAGTATAGTACCGTGGAGTAGAGAGTAGCGTAGTCGTTTCTAAAACTGACTTTGATAATTAATGATAATATGTTTGTGGTTGTATTATCAAAATGTTTAATAATATTGCAAATCTCAACAATATTGTGAGAAGCATATAAAGTGAGACGTACTTACCTAATGTTGACAAGACGGTTTCAAAATATGTATTATTACCTGCGCTCCGTGGTTTCACCCGCGTAAGTCCTGGTCCCGTAGGATTATCAAAATAAAATGCCTTTGTTTATCCCTAGCTACGTATAATCCTAGTTTCATCGCAATCGGTTCAGTAGTTTTTGCGTGATTGAGTAACAAACTCATAGACATACATAGATGCAAACTTCCGCGTTTATAATATTAAAGTAAGATTTCCATCGACTTAAACCTCAATTATTTCAGATGTTTTATCTATAACACTGTAATTGTAAATGTCTTTGCCCTCGTCAGAATCATTTGCCCGCCCGTAATGGACTGGAATCACCTCAATTTGAATCTGCCGACGATAATCTTTAAGCACCGTCCGTTTTCTAATGGATCCTGATTGTTGATATTCAAATTCTATAATTTGTTACGTTGTAAACATTGCTGGAAACATAAGTTACTTAGTCTAAAAGCATTTCAAAGATGAGTCAATAAAACTGTATGGAACTTTATCTTAATCCTGGACAATAATTTATCGCATTGAGAAGGATGAAATAGTTACCTAATCCTTTAGCATCTATTTCACAAGGCGTGAAGACACAAATTAAAATGACATTATTAATCAATTTAATAGGGAATTAGACAGATTACCGATTAATAAAAGATAATTAATTAATATAAAACACACGCCTGTTCGAGTTAATTAAACCTGTTCTAATATAGGAACTGATTAGAGCAAAAAACGGTGCCACCATGAAAACATTAACGCTACATTTTGTTGCAGTTAACACCCCTTGGGTTATTTTTTTGTTTGTTTAGAAACTATGCGGTTTTTATAATATGTAAGAAGTTTTTGTGATGTTTAGTTTAAAGCAAGTCGTCTATGTTGATGCGGTGAGGGTGTTTACAACATTTTAATAAATATTTAGTTTAATTCAAGTTTAACTAGGTAGTTCGGTACCACATTTCATGTTCGGTTTTGTATTCTTAACTTTTTTGAACAAGATTTCTCACGATGTGCAATGATTACGAGTACATTAGCTGACAACATATTTTTTTTAAAGTATTTTTCTTCACGGTTTATAGTTGCCGTACTAAATACCTACACCTTGTTAAAAAAAATTAAGATATTATGTCAAAAAATACAAAAAACCCCTACACTTACTTAGAGTAGCATAAATGAAAAGATAAAAAATAACACTTTGATTACTTACACTAAGCCGACTACGTAATCTAAGAAGCAGGCAGCGTGTGCTTCCAGCAAGGAAGAATATTAGAGAATCAACAAAATGTTGTCGAACCCTGCATCAAGGGTGGCAGTAAAAGTTCACGTGTGCATCGCAACACAACATGAGTCTACCGAACCAATAAGCCTGCACTTGTACCATTAGTTCATGATTTATACGACTAACATTTCAACATTCACCCATTAGACTGGATTAGGGAAGTCATCGAAAAGGGTACGAAAGGATATTATGACGCGACCAAATTCCTTACAATATTTTTTGTAAGTGGTACGTACCTTTAATTCAATACCTTATTCGATACTAAAACTCAAAACACGAGGTACTAAAATCGAATTAATAACACAAAATCATTTGTTGCTAAATTTTGATATGAAAACGGAATGTTTTATTGGTTTTGCGGCAATAAATCCAAAGAAAGTCTAACCGTCAACTCGTCAAACGAGTGTATTATCAGTGTCGACGAGACAAAGTGCTCACGGGATTGAAGGGAGGCGTCAGAGACGCGGGCCACACATACAATACGTTTTTAACATAAAAGCTTCGTCTTGCTTTTATTGCTATGGTCCCTGTAAAATCTCATCGAGGCATCGTTTTATAGCGCGTTGTGTCGTATATTTTAGCTTGATGTCGGGTCTGTGTAGCCGTGGGCCGGGCGTGGGCGCTACTCCAGAATCGCAGCCCACGTGCCGTTGATCGCAGATACAATTGTCCACTCTCGGATTGTTTATGGAAGCTGTTCGAGATATCTCGAAAATGACACCTTTACCGCCTCCTGCAATCTCGGATACTATAGTCCACTCTATATTTGTACATATTCCATATCGAGCTCCTATTCTATTGTGCTGTAGAGAATTTTTATCTGCCCCTTTTATATAGCCGACTATGGTACGAATACCGTGAAATTAACAAAAAAGGACGAGTGCCAAAGTGGTCTCTTAAAAGCATATCGAGACATGAGTAGCGGCAATTTGTGAATAATTTAGTACATCTCTTTGGAGGAATAAACAGAGCCGGTTATCAATGTCGCAGCGGGTACTGAATACTAAATGAGCTTTCTTTTCAAATTGCCTGCGGTAGCATATCGAACCGTCATCAAATTACTTATTCGGGAGATGGAAATTGACGATGGCATCAAAATTTTTCCGTTTGACTAATAAACTTTTACAACTTACCTATATGTTTTGTTTCAGTGGGTTGTCGTCGAACACTGAGCGAGGAGTCACCCCGGTCTACTTGCGGTGTCGAGAAGGCAGTGTGTCTTGGTTATACCCTCGAGGAGCGCTTAGACTTTTGTTCAGGCCACCTCTACCTTCAGACGAACGAGACTTTAAAGTTTGCATACGAGTCATAAGGCGGCCAGATCCACCAGATCTTTTCCACACACTGCGGCTTAACGATCAAGGTAAATTAAGACTATAAATTAAAAAACATACCTACATAAGTATAAAAATTGTTAAAAGAGGTAATTATATTTATGAATGTTTTCATTGTCTTGCAGAAATCGCAGAACGCTTTCCAGCTCGCATCTTTGTGGAAGGCTCAAAGAAGCTGTTACCTCTCTACGCGCCAAATGACGGTGATCCTCGAGAGCTTCGCTGTTTCCGAAGTAGGCGGGGCCGCGCTGCGCTCTACGTCGAAGCGGAGCCCGAAGAGGGACCGAAGAGAAGAGTCGCCATGTTCAAGTACGAAGCGAGGCCGTTGCAGAGGCGGCACTACGACCCGGCCACGGCGGACTGCAGGCCTTGCTCCGAGTCAGAACTTGAGCTTGCATTCTGTACCAGCGATTTAGGTAAGTCTGCTCAAACCACGCACATAATTTAAGATAACCTTCCTAAATTGTCTTGTAAATTGTCATTAGTCTCGTCCGTTTCACCGCAGTAATGAGTACCTAAACAGAAAACCAGAAGCGGCAACTGCTTGAATGTTAATCAACGTCGGAGCCCACAAACCACTGCACCGTAATTTGTCGCCATAATCGAGATTCCTCGCGCCTGAAATTAAATAAAATCTCTACGCTTCAATATTATTATAAATGCGAGTAATTGCCATCAACGCGAAACATTGCAAATATTTGCGCAGTTTGTAATCGCACCAATTTATCTTTTTTACCCTCGTTATGCAAAAAAACTGGGCAAAGCGGTATAAAAGCTCGAAATGTAAAAGTATTTTGTCTGAGTGAGCTTTGTGACGACCGCTAAGTGGTCGCTAGATAAAGTAAAGATTGCAGATTCATTCCGGTCATGATTCACGGAAGCTTGCATATGCGAGAGCCGATGGCTGTTAGATTCAATTTACGACCATAACAAGTGAGTTGACGAACCGATACTGGATAGACAGGTACCTACGTCCGTCGATGGCACGCGACGCTGCGGGAAACTTACCTATGTACAACTTTTTTTGTTTGATATATTATAATAATCGTCGAGTTATGTCACTGTAGCCAGAGCGCCCCGCGGGGATGTGGGCGGCCGAGCCCGAGCTGTATTAGCTTGCGTTATTAGCCGTCTCTACAGCGGGTCATTGAAATTTTTGTTCGTCATGCTATATAACAATTTATTGATTTCTCTCTAAAACCGTCCGGGGTGCAGCCTTTTAAGTTTTTATAAAAAGTCGTGTGCGATCATCGTAATCATAATAAACATCGAACCACCTTAGTTAAATTGAATTCAATATTAAGACCGATTGATTGCAAAGATTAACGTCTTTTTAATTACAGATAGAGTAAAAAATTGAGGCTAAAAATCTATCTACGAGCTAGTCTTGGGTACTACGAATTAAGGCCAAGACAGTCGTGATATCTCGTTAGTAAAAACCTTCTCTATAATTATCGTCGAAACGTACCGTCTCGAAGGCAGGTTGATGACCGTTTACCAAAGACAAGAACACTATTCACTTATCTATCTCAAACAAAAGCTCACCAGAAAAAATACGGTTACATTTTGCGCTTACTCACGATTCTAACAAAAAAACCAATAGCTAGGTTCCTATAGAGGACAATGGAGACACGATGATTAATATCTAATCTACATAGACATAATGCTTTTAGTCGTATTGAGTAGTATACTCGCGGTGAACACGAAAGAAAAATGGCGAGTGTTTTTTATACAAGGACAACCTATTATTTTTGACAGCATTAAAAAATATAAAGGCAATAAAGTAAATGCATCGTTGTTAGTACTAAATACTTTGATTTTTTTTGCTACATTTACATTTTAAGTAAATGTAGCAACAAAATCATATGCAGGTTAGTACATAATATAGGACATTTTAAAGACTAAAATGTATTAAAATTGCAGTTTCTCGAGGAGTGTTCGTCGGCAGCGAAATCCGCGAAGATTTGGACACGACCCAGCTAACGCTGCGGCTGACGAAGCTCATCCGAGCCACAGGCACTGAGGAAGATACGGGTGATAAACCAGAACTTGAAGATGACGGATATTACAGGTGAGAATCGACGTAGATTTGACGGAGGGCTTCCGAAAGCCATTTTGATAACTGTGACATACTGTCGTACCAAAACAGGTTAACTGACGGTGATCGAGTATTTTTTGTTACTTTGGCAACGGAAAGTAACAGAGTTTAAGTATATATTCCATAAGTATCTAAGGTTTCGAGAACTTTTATAAGTAAGTACGTTCGATGGGAAGGTAATTAGATCGCAACACTTATCAGGTAGACATTGTCTTAGATTTACATTCCACAAAAAAGACAATCTGGAAAACAAAACAAAAAAAAAAGAACCGTTTATCAACAAGTTTATTATGGCCTATAATGCCTCCTACATGATTGTAAAACCGGACAAAGATGTTCTTAGGACTGATGTGATCTCAAGAAATGAGCTAGGCTAGGAACATCAACATCATCAAATATTCAAAACGGCTTTAAACAAGTTTACGAACAATATGGTGATGATTATCTTAATCTGTTTGTTCTAACTATGAACTTTACGGGGTTCTTAACGACACGAGATGATAACAAACCCGTTTTACTTGCCGATATGGAATGGAGATACGAATAAGTAGATAGTTCTAATAATATCTTTAAAAATATTATTAAATAGCAGAGTATTTATTCATAGTTTATTTTTTTTACGGTGCTCGATATTTCGTCATTAATTTATAATATTGTTGTTAATAATATTTTTAGTCAAAACAACCACGTTAGTTTCAAAACGTATAAATATCTTTAAATTTTAGTAATACTTTATACTCAAAGAGGGACCGATTAAAATTTTGATTTACTCGATGAGTGATGGAAAAGTTTGAGATAAACTGCTCTGAATTATCCAAAGCCTGTGAAATAAAATTCATTCTATGTCGATTTTATGCGAAATTGCTTTTGAGGGGTCAGCAGTAGGTAGTTAATAGGTCAGATTAGATTTTGTTTTTTAATGTTAATTGGATGTATAGGTACTAAATACCAAAACTGAACCGACTATTTCTTTAATTGAGCATACGGTATTTTTAGACCAAAGTACCGAACTGTTGACACGACATTCGAGATGGGACATTGTAAGAAACTAATATATTTTCCATAAATTAGTTTCTTTCAAGCTCATATTCCGATTATTTTTAAAACACTCATAAAACATTGTTTTAAATTATGACCCCATACAATTATTGTACATTATTATACTACAAGGTTAATTTTGCAATCATGTAAAGAAAAAATAGCTGTAGTAGTACTTAACAAGTAAAGTTATTACTAGTGTTAAAAAGTTAGATAAAATATTAAAACATACCAAGTTGTAGGTACTATTGCCATCAGACGTAAACTGTTAATGTTACACTGTAACTTTAACAGTTTGACCTTTTGCATAGCCTGTTCCTTGCTGCACTGGTCGTCTAATTGTCGGCCGCGCCATCCGATATTTTGTGTCGCGGACATGCCTAAACTGTTCACGTGACAGTTTACAGTTTTTACATACCGACTCATGGTGCTGAACCTTTTGAGTTTTCTACATTTACAGTCTTGTAATGGTTTTTTGTTCTCAATTTAACAAATATCTTCTATTTCCTTCTAGATACGACGTAGACAACAGAGTAACGTCCCACCGTTCCCACAACCGTCGGAAGGCGCGCACCCTCCACGCCCACGTGCACGTATCGGCGGCGTGCGGCGCGAGTGCAGGCGCGGGCGAGTTCCTAGTCATGGCCAGACGGAGGTTAGGGAGGTACTCCCTCGTCTGCGCGCCGAGAGCCGACGACTGGGCCGAGCTGGTCAATAGGAGGAACCAGGATGGTACGGCGCACTGTTTGTTACAACATTGATGATGACGGTGACTTTTCTTTGACGGTTTCAGCCATAATGACTTTTTCAAGCATTTTTTACAGTTCTTTAGTGAACTAGTAGTTGAACGGAAATATGAATTGTAAAAGAACTAGAACTTTGGATGTGGGAGCATTGGATTTTAGAACACATCGGTTTATGTACCTAACATGAGTTGGTATGTAAATACATGCACTGTAACGTGAACAGTTTGGGCAAGTCTGCAACATAAAATATCAAGGTCAAACTGTTAACGTTACAGTACGTATTTACGTTTCAACTCGTGGTAGGGGTACAGATCTGTTAAATATAGGACCATAAAGTGATGTATGGTAGGTATGGATGAAAATTATGATATAAGTACTGCACAAACTAGCAAAGTATATATTTATCCGCAATTACGTATGTGCTTGCCATAAATCAGCTCGTGAAATAATGCAATATTGTACATTATGTAAAAATAGATATCTACCTATGTAATTATTGTAAATTACACATAGATTTTAAAGGAATATGTGGTCCACAGTGCCAAAATCTATAAGATCTTCATAGATATTAAGGTTGATCTCAACTATGTACATATTTAAGTTAGAAATATCCAATAGTATCTTTTTTATAAACTATAAATGAGCTGTAAATCAGTTGATAGGTTTTTCTTTTTGCGAAAACAATGTAAAATACGTTTTATGCTTCCATTGTGTAAAATTTCTTCGTTACGAATTTATGCTAAGTATAATTTCATAAAAGCCGATCATGCCTTCTCGTTTCGAAGTACAATAATAGGTTCAATTTAAACAGGCAAGACGGGCCTCGTGCTTCCCTATACGTATGTATATTTACCCGTTGTTTTCTTGAATATTGCTTCAATGCGAAGAACTTGGGTATGAAACGACAAACAATTTTCATTTTTTTTAGGCCTTCTCGTTTTTAAACGAAGGGTCTAAAACTGTATCTAGGTATTTTAATAATAAAAAGAGATAATGTTTGATCAATCATTGAAAGGGATAATATTCAGGATTACCGAACCGATTTCGATCAAACCTATCCCTTCTCTACATTATTCATAGTATTATAAATGAATTTTAATTTTGTTTTCTTTTATGAAACAATGAATACAAACTCCCAAAAGGAGATAAAAATATACCATATTATCTTAAGTAGATATATAAAGAAATGTGAATGCTTTCGCTAATATATAATTTTAATTATAGTTATTCAATATGTGATATAGATTACAACGAGATAGTGCCTATTGTATATAAGAAAATACCTACTAAGTATAGAACTATGTATATAAAATATCATAACGTTTATAAATAAAATACACTATATTTTATCGAATAAGAATTAAATTGTTGAAATAAAATAATCTAAAACATTTACTGTTTTTTTGTTCTCTATTTTAAAAAAAACACAGTTAGCCTTATTAATAAAAGGGGAGTAAGTTCGGAGAAGTTTTTCTGGTTTTTGTTTTTGTCTGTCAATTTGAAAGTTCTTGTCACGGAATGCATGTTGCTTGAAAACCATGTTCTCACTACTCAGACCTTATTCCCTTTTTATTACTAAGGCTAAGTATGTTCATCTCCCTATTCTACAGTAAGTAGTGTGTGGCACACTTACCCCCTTACTTATAAACGATGATTACCAGTTGCATAAACTATGTATTGTTTGTATTTTAACGTGACATGAAGTTTCAAAGTTGACAGATAGAAACAAACTTTCAAAACAAAACTCCTAAGTTGCCTATGTAACATAGGCAACTTAGGAGTTTTGCCGGGAACGCGTCGAGATGTGGTGCTAAATTTTCATTTTTGTAAAACCTAGTTCAAATGCGTGCAAATTGTTTAATTTCGGGGGCATATTAATCAATTTAGTTTTGTGAAGGTGTACAAGTGGAATGAAAGTGAAAATCGGTGCAAAACATGGACTTAGTGTTGTCTCAAAAGCTCCGTGAACAATCTTTGTAAATGGCCGCCGGGTTTACAAATGATTCCCTATACTTGTCTTTAACTATGACGATTTGACTGTTTCGATGCAAATAACTTGCATAATATATTAATAATACTTGACACTGGCTAATTTCCTAGTGGCCATAATCGGTTCACTACCGATAAGAAATAATAATAATAGGTAACTAAGGTTGACTTGCGTTGCTATACTTAGCCCCGGGCTAGTGAGCTAGCCCAGTGCTAACTCTTGTGATTGGTCCTGCACTGACACAAATGTCATTGCACAACCAATCACAAGAGTTAGCACGTTAGTTAGTTAGGGCTAAGTATAGATAGCAGTGCAAGTCAACCTTAGTCATTCATCGTTTAAAGGTAAGGATTTTGTTGTAAGGCTACGGCCGCATCGCATCACTATGACTATTTCTGCTCACTCCTTGCGCAGTAGCTTTTGTCAACCCAGCTTATGTCACCGTTAGCCGTTTACGTGACTCGCCATCGCCAGGCGACTCGCTAGCCTCCATGCGTTAAGCAAGCCTTCTGCCAATGCGGCCGTAACCGAGTCTTCAATTTTAATCTTAACTATTGTGGTAAGTACCAACATTACTTCACCTTTAATAATAAAACAACGACGTTATAGCATTTCATTTATTTGAAAAATCACAACTGATACCACATAGAAAAACTACTCGGCACGGTTTAACTCTTAATTATACATAATATCACATAAAAACTTTATAATTTCGTTACTATATACATAAGACATTTATTAGGTATTTATTTGGTACACTTTACGAGTAAATAATCACTAGGTGATTCTATGTAAAAAAATAACTGAAAATAACTCATTCACTGCATACGCTAATAAATAAAAATTAAATATAATGTAACAAATGAATAGAATGCAGAGTAAGTTAATAACTAATAACATAAAAAACAGCATGTAAAGATGTATAGAATTCAATATGAACATAGATTTAAAATACAGCAGTATAGACATTTATTTCTCATATTATAGCCGTATTCGCAAACGACCCTAAACGTGGCTTAATACTTGGCAGCAAAAATGTGACAAAAGCTGAGTCCACGCATAGGATCGATGGGTAATTTGTGAATACGGCTGTCAGCGTCTATAGAAGCTTCGACTTTTGATCCAAAAGCGATCGTTACACCATTCGATTTCTAGGTTTGTTTTTGTCCACACCTGTGTGTTTGTGTGGACAAAAGGAAACGTGCAAATCCGCTATCTATATATGTAACTCTGTTGCAAACATAGAAATTGCCATTGCAAATAAAACTTTCGACTGTAACTGTCAAATTGTAATCCCGTAATCTCAAAAGCCAACAATTTCAATTGTTTCAATCGAGATTTCTTACCAACCAAAGAAATTATATTACCAGAACTAAAATGCTCACGTAGAACTAAAAAGTGAGCCGGTTCAATGAGTCTCTCCCTTTCTTATAGTGTAATTAGAAAAGGACAGCATGCACACAGTAGCGGAACAGTTCTACTCAGTTCTACGTGAGTTCTCGATTGAAACAACTGAAATTGTTTACTTTTTGATGAGAATCCAATTTGTCAGTTACAGTCGAAAGTTTTAATTGCAATGGCAAATTTGTTTGCTACCGAATGACGTAAATATAATCAATTTCAATTGTTTTAATCGAGATTTGTTGGCAACAGAGTTAAATAAACAGCAAGCGGGTGGTGTTTAGCAATGTGAATGTATCCTACCTAACTAATCCTCAATTTCTAATTATTCGTTAAGAAGTTCTATAACAGTTCTAGAACTTCTTAGCGAATAATTAGAAATTGTCTCTACTGTATTTTAATCTCATCAATTTGAATACATCTCTTTACAGTATAGCGTGCAAAATTAAAACATCGTTGTATACAACTTTTCACCATATGAAAGACCCTGATTACAATCTACATACTTGTAAAACACATACAAGTATTGCTGTATTACAAAAAGATTAGGGTAGCGTATTGTCAGTGGTAAGGTAAGGTACATCTACTGAAGGCATACGAGTTTATGGAGTTAATAATAAGGTACGAATTTTACTTCTTGTGATATGTTATGGAATTTCACACAATTTTTTCTACAGGGCTCTTAAAGCCTAATACAGAAACGTTTCTTATAATTTAAGAAGCACTTTAATAATTGAGCAGCTTCTAAATTTAAAATTAGAATGCCATTTTTTGAGTTAGAGAGCTGCTAAATTGTTTAATTGGAATTTTTTTAGAACGTTTTTGTATTCAGGCGTTAGTAACCACAGAAAAACGTAGGGGTTTGAGTAAATTACAGCTACAATTATCTTACGCGATTATTGTTAATGCAATTAAATCCTATTCTACTAATATTATAAGGCTGAAAGTTTGCGAGTATGTGTGTTTGTTACTCAATAACGTAAAAACCGATGAACGGATTACGGTGAACCTTGGAATATAGGTAGCTGGATACCGGGAATAACACATGGGCTACTTTTTATCCCGATAATCTCGCGGGAATGGGGCTTACGCGGGTGAAACCGCGGGGCGCAGCTAGTTGAAAATAATACATTTGGCGATGGGTATATAGGTATAAATAGTCTTTCAAATCTTTAAGAACCGAAATACATTTCAATGAATATTAAAAGCTACGCGAAAACTGCCTTCACTTTCATGAGCAATACATTTCAGACTTTAAAATTCCAACATTGACACGATCCATAAACAAATAGGAATCTATAGCTAAAAGTGCAAATACGAACAAATCAATGATGCCAATATAAATTGTGCGAATTATGGACTATACGAATTAGTTCATGAGGCGGGCCAAGGAGGGGTAAGGAATATAAATTGTTTAGGTGCAAGTCGCGTAACTTAGATCGCGTATTTTCTGCTGCATTCAGTTTCATACAAAAACCCTGTTTTGTCACATGGCTTGTCTATTTTATATGAAACCGAATTACGCGACTCCGAACTCAAAAAACGTTTGACCATCCCCTAAAAGGTAAATGAGAATCGAAGGCCTAGCTCAATTTGGAAATAAAATCGTCAGAAATTAATTTGTTCGGAAACATACGAACTCACATGAATAAATAGAAATAGTCCAAGCTGTGATTGTTCGTGCTTATTGGTATTCTATTCGATGTTGAGTCAAATTCGGACGAATTCGGTACCAATGTGAGCAAGCCCTGTAACCACGATACCACTAAGCAAGTCTTGCGAGCAACTCGTAGGCAAATATGGCGTCATACGGCTGTTCGGGAGACGTCACATTTGTTTACAAGCAGCATAAAACATTTGCTTATTTGGATCTCGGCCCTAAGCATTGACAATATTAAACGGGATTTAACTACACACTTAGACTGAAATCAGAATTCAGACTTCGATGGGCGAGCCCCCACTTCGACGCAAGAAATCACGGTTTCAATACCCGCCAAATTGAACTATCAAATTAACTATTTATAATAATTATAAGAAAAAACATTAGAAAATGTAATACTACAAAAATATTTAGTTAAAATCTATGTAAGGTAAATATTCAAAATAGAACTTTGTTTCAGACGTTGATTGTCATTGATAAAAATGAAATTCATATAATTTTTTTATAAAATTTGAAAATTTTCTAACAGGATTACGATGGTATTATTGTCTAAATAATTTTGATTTCATTTAAAGATCCGTTTGTTTTTCAGTACATAGGGAAACATGCGAAAGACAAATATTCATATGTTGTGAAATGCAGGGACGCGGAATGCCCAACATTTGTTACAGAATGATTACTTTATGTTATAACACCCTTATTTATAGTCGTGTCTAAGTAATTACTTTGGCTAAGTAATGCCTTATCTCGTTCTTATGACAGACATATTTTCTAAGACAAGTCATTACTAGACTCGTCTATAAATACCAGATAGTGTTGTGTGTTGTTGCTCCACAAAGAAATTGCTGTATGAAGACACCATTATCGCTATTATTTCCTAAAGGTTTAGACAAACCGGATGAGGAAGATAGCTACATTTTTTTTTACAAAATTAATTATAAGTATAATAAGCTCAGACTATATGGTAATTTCCAGATACCGCGCTCCGAACAACGAAGTGAAGCCACTATTCGTATTACTGAACTTGTCTTCACTTTTTGTTTGGCGCGCTCTGTCTGGAAATTTTTATATAGTCTCAGATTATGTGTTTATTTTTTACATAAATAAATAGCTTCACTTCTACAACTAAGCTGTGATGTTTCGCGAATAATTCACGATAAATAATTATGTACAATGTAAACATAAATAGTATATAACTAGGCAATGAAATCACAGTTTTATAAGAAAATAATACTTGTGTAAATACAAACAAACATATTATGGACGTCCATTCAAGTGGATTCTTTTGTATTAGCTTAAATAGTACCAAATTTCTCGGTAGAGGGCAATATCTCATTGTTTGTAGTTTTAAGTTTTTCTTGATTAATATTAGTATCAAATGGTCAATTTAAGGATGATTTATATTAGACCGTCACCCGGCCGTGCCGGCTTCGATGTCCATTGCTCGGCGAGCAGTCGATCGGTCTGTTGCAACCGAGTGGCGGCCGAGCAATGGACAAAGAAGCTCGGACGAATCATCCCTTAAAGTTTTTATTTACGTCGTTTTACAAATAATTTTCCCAAAATCGAAATCCATTTGAGCAGTATTCTATTCATTGTAATTATGAGATCATGTAAATATTAATTTGAGATAAAATTCAATTTCGAAGAGCGAACATTAGCTACATAACGATTTCTCTGAGAGATTTAAATAGCAATTATAATACGACGATCAAATAAGAAAAGATAAGCAGACTTCTTCAGCCTTATTTAAAAACGTGGCCTGACATTTTCAAAGTTAGAAATATTTTTAAAGGAAAAAAAAATGAAAAAAAAATCATTCGCGGCGAGATTTGAACTCGCGTCCCTGGATGAGTGAATTGCGAGTGAGTTTTTAAAGATAAATTTTCCCTTTTATAATATTTCTAGTAAATATGCCTTGAGCAATAAAATTAAAACAAATTACGAAATTTTTCAAAGTTGTCAGACAGAAACAAGAAGTGGTCAAATTACTCTGATTTTACTCCACGTTTATTAAATAAGGTTTCTCTTGTACTTTTCTAGGTCTCGAACGACGAATTTAATCCAGGCAAAATTATTATTTTGTAATATATAGTATACCTACTAGCATAGTATTTTACGTTGACAAATTGTGTACTTTAAAACTTGTATCTACACTGATGTTATAAACCTTCTATAATTTAAATTGTGGAAATGTCATTATTTTTATTAAAGATCCGAATCCGATGTTATAATGACATTTGTGATTCGAAAACACTCGAAAAAAAAGTACAATAACGTGAAGTGTCTAAAAGGATATTTTTGTTCAATTTAGTACCGCTATTTCGTTGATTTCAGTTTATCTTTTTTCAAAAAAGTAGTTTATTACATTAGTATAGATAAAGCAGTACCTACCTATATGTTGTTCTTCTGTTCTTAAATACTCGTGTGAATTTTTATTATGAAATAGTTACAAAAACTGCTATAATAATGCACCAATCGGTAACTAAAGACGTTACTGCACAGTTTTAAAACTTTGCAAAGAATTTGTAACGAAATTGTTCCAACTTTGTACAGAAATGATACAACATTGCACCTGAGTTTATAAAACGTTATAACATAATACGAGTATTGCATATGTTTCGCAACGAATTCACAAAATATTGCAACTAAATTATACAATTTTGCAACTGAGTTATAAAACTCTGCACCTGCATTTGCAACTGAGTTGTAAAATTTGACAACCAAATTTTAAAACTCTGCCCTTGGATTATAAACTTTGCAACTGAGTTATAAAACTTTCCAACCAAGTTATACAACTCTGCACCTGAATTATAAAGTTTTGCAACTGAGTTATAAAACTCTGCACCTGCATTAGCAACTGAGTTGTAAAACTTTGCAATCAAATTTTAAAACTGCACCTGGATTATAAAACTTTGCAACTGTGTTATAAAACTTTCCAACCAAGTTATACAACTCTGCACCTGGACTATAAAGTTTTGCAACTGAGTTATAAACCTTTGCACCTTTCTTATAAAACATTGCAACTAAAAAATAAAAATATACTAATAAATCAATGTACCAGCACTTACTTTGAAAGTAGTGCGCACCATGAGGGACTTCGTTACTCGAACAGTAACGGCGTGGGAGTCATGACGTCTACAATGAAATCTTCCATGTTGGGCAAGACGAGCACCTTCTCGAACTCTTTGCTGAGCTTCTGTTCGATCCAGTTGGAGATGTGCGCGAAGCGGAGCGTCCTCGCGCCGACTGCCGGCCGAGCTTTCAGTACTAGCTGAGGGTTCGTTCGGAAACTGGAAACAAAAACAGGCTTCAATTAAAAACTATTGAACGAAATAGAGTTACAATTCTGTGGCAATGTTTTTATCACTCAGTTGCAGAGTTTTATAACATAGTTGCAAAGTTGCAGTAAATTTAGTTGCACCGTTTTTTAACCCAGTAGTTAAATTTACTTAATTGAAAACGTTTATGAGTTTTATAACATAGATGCAAAGTTTTATAATTTAGTTGCACTGTTTTATAACTCGGTAGTTAAACTTAATTGAAAACGTTTATGAGAAATATTTTTAAAGGAAAAATTCATCTTCAAAAATTCACTTTACGAAATATTAACGTTTATGAGTTTTATAACATAGTTGCAAAGTTTTATATTTCAGTTGCACTGTTTTATAACTCAATAGTTAAATTTACTTCATTGAATATGTTTATAACAGAGTTTCTTTTTAAAACAGTAAAGTGTACCATGTTATTTTTATTGTGTACTTAACTGAGGGCATTTCAAAAAGCGTCTATAGTAGTTATTTAAAAATGAAAACAAGATAATATACTAGTTTAAAGTAAAAATGGGTTTCTTATAAACTTATAATTAATGTAACATACCCAATCCAAATTCTATCGTGCGGTGGCGGAGGCAGATTCAATGCTAACCTTCCTTCCAGACCATGAATTTCTAAATGCAGTTTAATGTCAGTGTTAGAGAGACCTTCCATCGCTCGTTTCACGTATTTGTAATCGGTCACCTGCAACCAAATAAATAAATATAGGTGGAAATAAGACACAGTGATATCTAGCTTCGAACTAAGTAGTAAATGACTTAATCAGATAACGATAGACTATTCTAAAAGCCAGCAAACCGCATAGACTATTGCAAGCTGTCTTAGGTTGTGGCTTTATGGTGCATAGTAAATTCCTTTGTGATAATAAACTATTCGGTTTAATATTTCTTATATTAATTGCTTAAGGCATCCTACTAGAAATCCTGCCAATAGTGTCGTGAATCTTCGGAAATCTGAAGTCATGGGAAGATTTGCAACTGCAACTGCACTGTAACTGCCAAAAAGTGGAATTCTCTGCCAGCTTCGCTGTTTCTTTAAACCTTGGAGTCTTCAAGTCTAGAGTCAATAGGTACCTTCTAGGTAAACATGCTACATCGTCGACCTCATCCTCGCCTCCCATCAGGTGAGATGAGGTCAAATGTTAGCCTATTATGTTTAAAAAAAAACAATAATGCATTTCACCTTGTAAAATGTGTCATTTAAACCTTGGAGTCTTCAAGTCTAGAGTCAATAGGTACCTTCTAGGTAAACATGCTACATCGTCGACCTCATCCTTGCCTCCCATCAGGTGAGATGAGGTCAAATGTTAGCCTATTATGTTTAAAAAAAAAACAATAATGCATTTCACCTTGTAAAATGTGTCAATCTGTGTAGTAGCATCTTAACGGCGGTGCTAGCATCTAGGGTTTTATTAGTAAAATAGAACCCTCGTTGTTACCAAAGAAAAAAATATCATTGACAATTTCTTCATATACCTTTTTCTCTAATTAGCGGTAAGACTTAAGCTCACCTGTTGAAAGTATTTATTTGTAGCAATCTTGTCAACCATTCTTAGTATTTTCTTTTTCGACGACCCGCCTTGAGACGCCGTCGGTTTGGGGCCGCTCGCTCTGTTGACAAACCATCACATCAATATGTCGCTCATTCATACATATCTACGCCTAGTTATATAAACTAGCTGCGTCCCGCGGTTTCACCCGCGTAAGTCCGCGATGCCGCGGGAATTTCGGGATAAAAAGTAGCCTATGTGTTATTCCACATCCCCAGCTACCTATAATCCAAGTTACAAAGTCACATACATACATACATACATAGAATATAATATTAGTAAGTGTATAATATTAGTAAGATTATTTTTAAGAAGGTGATCCTCGAGTTTTTCAGTAGGGATTGATTTAGTTATTTGTGGACTTCACAAAATTGTTTTTGGAACGGTCAAAGGGTACATCGAGACATTTCGCCTTGAACGGCAACGTTTAAAGCAGAGTGAATTGCGGTATTAAACATTCGAAGTGTACCAAGGGGCCAAAGGATACATCGAGACGTTTTGCCTTGAACGGCAACGTATCCTCGGTTAGTTGCAAAGTTTAAAGCCGAGTGAATTGCGGTTTTAAACATTCGAAGTGTACCAAAAGGTGCCTTTAAAGACCCTTGTTTTAAAAACCGTCGGGCGACTTACGCGGGAGAGTCCGTGTCAGGCACACACTCGGCACTGTCGATGGGATGTACGGCGGACGTGTCGTCGTCACTACTCGACTCCGCCGAGTCCTCCACTTCCGAGTCGTAGATCGCTGGCTTCCTTCTCTAAACACACGCACATTGTTCAATTAATAATAATAATAAATAAATCCTGTGACCAACACACAGCGCCATCTAGCCCCGTGGTAAGCTGCTAAGCTTGTGTTACGGCGACTAGACAACGGATATACTACTTATATTTATTTTTCTTTTGTAAATACATACATATTATACATAGAATTACTCTCTTACTTATAAAATATTATTTACACATGACTAAGTTATGTGACGTTTGTCTGTGTCTGTCAACTTAGAAACTTCATGTGACAGTAAAAAAAAAACGATGTATTGTTATGCAGCGCATTAATTACCTTTTATAAGTAAAGGGGTTAATCAATAATCAATCATAGCGATCGATACATTTTAAATATTGGGTTTATATTAATAATTACAAAGTCGATGAAACCAGTTGACTGTTCATAAGTATCACCCTTCACGAAAATAGTACGTCTTATTAGTAACACAAAGAGTTTAGGTATAGATAGGTAACGCAATGGCCAATCGTAAAGTCTGATTATTTTTGTACTTAATTGTTGTAATTGTTTACAGGCTCGTTTTCCGCAAATAGACCGCCTTAGATTTGGGTCCTTTTTGCGTGATGGTCGAAGTCTGATAATTACTTTACCCGATGAGTTGTGTCTTGTAGATAAATCGCAGTATGATCAGTCAACTGGCTTTATTGTTTTTGGACCAAAAAAATACGGTTACGGTATTCTCTGCCCGTCGTAAAAGGCGACCATAAGGGCTTCCTTGGTGGGAGGCTTTGGTCGCGGCTTGTTACTACCCGCCGGTCTAAATCGTAGCGCCAAGTGGACTCGATGTTATCATCGTTGTCATCGAGTTGTTATTATCACTTACCGTCAGTTGAGGAAGTGGTCAAAAGGTTACGGTCAAACGCTCATCTATCGTGTGTAAAAACCATGTAATAATATTTGAAAATTTATGTAAAACAATAGCGTGTTTTACTTGCAAGAGGTTACAATATCTGACTCACTCTTAACAATTTCTCCGAGAATAAAGCCCCAGCGATCGAAAAATGCATGTCGTTTTCAACGACATTGTCACTTGCAGCCAGCACTTGGTCCTCTAACGTCACGTCTGCGAAGGAAATAAGTCGATATGTACATAATATTAAAATTTAAAAACCTATTGCACAATGTGTCTGTATAAGGAGATTTTAGTTGTTGTATATATTTATGTACATATATTATTTATTATATAATTCGAAGATTTTGTCGATGAAATAGTTTCAAAAATGTTAAATTTAAATAGAAGAAATCGAAATAAAATGTTCTTTATGGATTGAAATCCGATTACAATCCGTTTAGGGAGTGACGAATTAAAATTGTTTTGTTTTGGAGGTCACAAGGCTCTGCTGTTATTTGTTGTGATGATATACTTGTTCCTTCGTCATTTTAAGAAGGGGTCATCAAGGGTTGGTGGTTGCACCGGTCTACGGTCACGAATTATCGAGCTGGACTATAAAACGCTCTACTAACTAGACAGATGTAGGGACACCTACGCATTACTAGCTAGATAGATGTGGGGACACGTACGCATTACTAGTTCTATAGATGTGGGGGACATAAACGCTCTACTAGCTAGACAGATGTGGGGACACGTACGCATTATTAGCTAGATAGATGTGGGGACACGTACGCATTACTAGTTAGATAGATGTGGGGACACGTACGCATTACTAGTTAGACAGATGTGGGGACACATACAATCTACTAGTTAGATAGATGTGGGTACACACAGGCTCTACTAGCTAAGCAGATGTGGGGACACGCTCTACTAGCTAGATAGATGTGGGGACATATACGATCTACTAGCTAGACAGATGTGGGGACACGTACGCATTATTAGCTAGATAGATGTGGGGACACGTACGCATTACTAGTTAGATAGATGTGGGGACACGTACGCATTACTAGTTAGACAGATGTGGGGACACATACAATCTACTAGTTAGATAGATGTGGGTACACACAGGCTCTACTAGCTAAGCAGATGTGGGGACACGCTCTACTAGCTAGATAGATGTGGGGACATATACGATCTACTAGCTAGACAGATGTGGGGACACGTACGCATTATTAGCTAGATAGATGTGGGGACACGTACGCATTACTAGTTAGATAGATGTGGGGACACGTACGCATTACTAGTTAGACAGATGTGGGGACACATACAATCTACTAGTTAGATAGATGTGGGTACACACAGGCTCTACTAGCTAAGCAGATGTGGGGACACGCTCTACTAGCTAGACAGGTGTGGGGACACAAAAGCTCTACTAGCTAGACAGATGTGGGGACACATACGCTCTACTAGCTAGACAGATATGAGGACACAAACGCTCTACTAGCTGGACAGATATGGGGACACGTACGCATTACTAGTTAGACAGATGTGGGGACACATACGCTCTACTAGCTAGACAGATGTGGGGACACATACGCTCTACTAGCTAGACAGATGTGGGGACACATACGCTCTACTAGCTAGACAGATGTGGGGACACATACGCTCTACTAGCTAGACAGATGTGGGGACACATACGCTCTACTAGCTAGACAGATGTGGGGACAAAAACGCTCTACTAGCTAGACAGATGTGGGGACACATACGATCTACTATCTAGACAGATTTTGGGACACATACGCTCTACTAGCTAGACAGATGTGGGGACACAAACGCTCTACTAGCTAGACAGATGTGGGGACACATACGATCTACTATCTAGACAGATTTTGGGACACATACGCTCTACTAGCTAGACAGATGTGGGGACACAAACGCTCTACTAGATAAGATAGATAGATGTGGGGACACATACGATCTACTAGCTAGATAGAAACAACTATACTCACTCTTCTCCTTCAGCTTCATGAGGTTGATCTGTGTGGAGAGCGCAATGTACGCGCCGCCCGAGTACCGCAGGTCGGCGTCGAGCCACACGCCGCGCGCGTCCCAGCCGGGCGGCGACACGCGCTCTACTAGCGGACACGCCCCCGACAACGACAGCTCTTCCACGGTCAGAGGGGACATGAATGAGGGCAACTATAACAGAATGAATGTTAAAATAGACAAATTACATCTCAGTCAACCTTGAAAAAGCCAACTGTAAAGTTGGCGAAAGCTCGGTTCGTTTAAAATCATGAATAAAACGCGATAAAACCCGATAAATAAAGTGTTTTATTATGCAAAATCGCGAAAACCATAGAAAAAATTAAAAGATATATCCCCAAAAACACAGCGCACGGTCTACGTCAGGCGGGATTCGAACCGACGCATCTTAATCCGATCCGGGGAATGTGACTTATGCCTCTTAGTCTACCGACGCGGTGACTCATACGCCGAATGATCGCTTCAATATTTTTTCCATTCACTACAACTTAGGCATTCTATGAACGCCCAGTGCGGGCTTAAGCACTTTGAATAAAAAAAAATATAATACACAATGTTGTTTCCTAAAACCTGTTTTAAGTACCTAAATTTGGTACTCCCCAACTTAATGTGGTTCGTAATAGTCTGGCATGACTTTGTGGTATCGCAGGCGAAACGGCATAATTTTATTTACACGTGCGAAACTTCCGTCACGTCACGCAAACGCACACCACGCGTGTGGTGTGCCATCATGTGTTTGATTTTGAGTTTACTTCGTATATATGAGAAGTTGGGAACACTTGCAAAACTGTTTTCATTTATGATTTATATTATACTAGCTGTGCCCTGCGGTTTTACCCGCGTAGGTCCCAATCCCGCGGAAACATCGGTATAAAAAGTAGCCTATGTGTTATTCCGGATCTCCTGCTACCTATATTCCAAGTCGTTAGTTCATAGCTATCGGTTCAGTAGTTTTTGCGCGAAAGAGTAACAAAGTCACATACATACATACAAACTTTCGCGTTTATAATATTAGTAAAGAAGTAAGATTATCTTGGCCTAGTTTCCTAACAGCCGCTCGTACACTACAATCTTCAGAACTCACCTTCAAAGTGTTAAGTTTCCTCTGTATCCGGTTCTGCACTCGCGCGATGATGAGCGGGTCACGCATCACGTCGTAGAATATCCGCGCCAGCACCGTGTTCACCCACGTCACCTCGGACGGCAGCGAACGGCAAGAGCATTCGGGGGAGGCTTGCTTGTTCTGGAGTACACACATTTATACTTTGAGTATACATGCAATCAAGCTATAGAGCACCGGTATGAAAAGTCAAAAATGACAAAAACAAGTCATCAGTCACCTAGGGTTACGGGAATTGACTGTTTCTCTCGTAGAATTTATTCTAGTAATAATTATGGTCAAATGCTCAGTGCCGCGGTGTAAAATGATTCGATTCACTTTGCGCAGTAGGCAAATACCCATAGGCTCTATAGTTTGCTTATGTATACTCAAAGCATTTATATGATTACACCCCACGAGGAATAAATAGAATGGAGATCTAACTTCTCTATTAAATTCGGAAAAAACATGTTCCACGGCCACACAGGCGCAGATGCACACACTGACATATTCCGTACAGTATTACGAATGATCGACCTTTGAAGCGACTAATGACGGACGATCTTTAGGGACAGACTGGCGGTCGAATCATCGTTCTAGGCCTTGCAACCACCGTTTGCGTTGAACATTTTTTCAAAAGATTGCTACTTCCATATATATTCCTTTGAAAATACTTTGAAAAAATGTTCCACGCAAACTGTGATTGCGGGGCCTAGAACGATGATTCGCCCGCCTGTCTGTCACTAAAGGTCGTCCAACATTGGTCAACCTATACAACAAATTATCTACCTTTTTATTGTAATTCTATTGTAAGCCTCTATTGTAATTGTATGTAACCAGAGTAACATGAGATTACTAAATAATTCGAACTAACATTGCATTTTTTTTTCTTCTTGGTTTTATTCTTTTCATGCGGAGAGGGTTCTATTTGACACATCACGCCAACTTCACACGTTTGTTTCATCTTCATATCATGAGACTACGTAAATAAGTTACAATATTATTTAGAGGAGGAGTTACGGTCAATTGAAACTTATATCTCGAGACTTAAGGTGATTTAGGGTGAATTGATACTTATTGGTCGAGACTTAAGCTTCAAATTAGCAAAAATCAATACTGAAATTAAACAAATTCTGATATTTTGGGATGAGTCAGTCAGTGATTTTATCATTTTCAAATATATGTATTATTATAAATAAATATGGTGGAATGGTCCTAAATAACCAAGACATAAAGTTCACTATTACCTGTAAAATTTTCAACAGATACGGCCAGAAATTCTTCTCATAGTCATCGGAGTCTGCAGACGTCGGCTGCGACAGTGATGTGATGGTTACACCTTCGACCATCGGCTCGGCGTTTTTGTTCTAAAACGTATCAAATTAACACGAGTGTTTTAAAATATTATAAGTTAAGAAAACTTTATATTAAAAGACTTGTGTTATAAATACATGCCTCGCCATCCGAATTTGAAGTAGAGTTTCCTGGCTGCTTTAAAAGAATATTTTAGTTAGCAACTTTAAATAACGGTACTAAGCATTCATAGACTTGTATTAATAAAAGGCGTATAAGGTTGGAGTAGTGAGAACATGTTTTTTCTTTTTCCGTGACAAGAACTTTTAAAGTTGACACATAGAAACAAAAAGCGGAATAACTACTCCGACCTTATTCCCCTTTTAAGGTAAGGTTAGGTTAGGCAGGTAAGGGGGTTTGTTTCCCTTATAAGGTTATAATTTCTTCACGCAAAAAACTACTGAAGTGATTTCAATAAAATTTTGAAGTATTAGATTACTGGATAAGTTTTCGCGCAAGTGATTCCGAGGGACGCATTTGGTAAACATTACAAAAAATAATTTCTATTTTGAGTTTTCCACAATAAACATACTTCCCGCTCTTATTAATCATACTTAATATAAATAAACAATAAACTGATTATTTATTGCTAATTCTAGTTTGCTCGATTCAAGTGACGTTGACCAACTAAATATCCTACTTAGTATTATAAAGCTGAAAGTTTGTGAGTAGGTATGTATGTTTGTTACTAAATCACTTAAAAACCGTTGAACCGATTGCGATAAAACTTGGAATATAGATAGTTGGAGACTTGGAAAAACACAAAGGCTTTTACACGACTGCCCAAAGAAGATTTGTTTTTGAAGTGAGTTTATGTATGTGCATACATACATTTATCCCGAAATTCCCGCGAGATCGAAACTTATGCGGGTAAAACCTCGGTTCGCAGCTAATAACATAATATAACGAGATCGAATCCAAAAACAAAACAAATATGTGTAGGTATGTGTTTGAACTATAAATATGTTTCGCGCATTTTTTCTTCTAAACATACATCAATTGAACTATTACACTTACAGAACTCTTAGCAAAAGCAACGGTTTCCTTGTCAGCAATCTTATAGACAGCCAGCTCTATCCCGTCCTTGCCGTCATGCGCGGCGTCGGGCGACTTGTCGTCCGCAGCAGACGACTCGGCCGACGCGGCGTTCGCCTCCGATATGGCGGTGCTGAGGCGACGGTACCTTGAGGGGTGAACATAAACATTCATTATATTTTTATTTGTACTTAAGCCTGCACTGGGCGTTCATAGAACTGTTTTTAAAGGAAAGGTATATCCACAAAAACACATTTATTTTTTTAATTTATATACAAGATGTAACGGGTAAGCCGTTTTAAGCCGAAAGAGGGTTGTTTTGGACTTCTAGGCGAACAACTTTTGTTCTACAACTTTCGAAAATTCGAAGTACTTTACGAAAAGTTTACTTAAAAATCAGATGTTTCTCAGAGTTCGAGATCATTGACCTTATTTTGTCCTTTCATTTAGTTTGGTCTACCACAATCAAACCTTCAATTACCTCTATTTTCAAAAGCAGCTGTTTTTTCAGTGAAACATAACCACAAAATTTTCAATAAAAAATCGAATTTTCAATAATCGTAGAACAAAAGTTGTTCGCTTAGATGTCTAGAACAACCGCCTTTCGGCTTACCCGTTACATCTTGTATAATTTTCAGCGTGTTTTTTTTTAATTCAGAGAGAGTGAAGAATTCAAAATTACTAAATTGAGCGAATTGAGGGATTCAAAGTACCTCACTCGAACGAAAAATAGTATTTGCTTCCGAGGCGGATATTCTATTTTTCTTTCTATTGTTATTGTCGACTTAACTTCTTACCATTCATGTTTATCTCGTCCAGTTCTCCCGAAGAGGAACAGACGTGAGTTTTTATCTACAGATTGTTTGAAGCGGACGCTCCATTCACCCTCCACTGTACCCTCCGCTTCTGACTCCTGAAATTAAATATTTAAAAATTTAATTTAATTTATTTCTGTTTTCGAGCCAGGTCTCTGCAAAAATGTATGCTTATAAAATAAATATTTGTAACTGGACTAGGTATAATTATATGTATTTATTACCAAAGGAGTAAAAAAATATAAGTAGTATATCCGTTGTCTAGTCACCGTAACACAACTTAGCAGCTTCATGGGGCTAGATGGCGCTGTGTGTTGGTCACAGAATTTGTTTATTATTTATTTTATTTACCTTGACAAAGGATAAAGGCTCCAAAACTTAACGTTTTTTTAATGCAGTGAATAAGAATAATGAGTGACATAGCTAATATGAGGTATTTTATAACGACATTTTTTTAAGTAAGACCGCATAAGATTTATTAATAAACGTCCACTATAGACCTTTCTCTTAATTTATAATTTATGTTTGTTTCAAATTGATATCTATCAGAAACACTATCGATTGGTAGTACTAAAATAATAAAGGCTGGTTACTTTTTTTGCTAAAAGACAAGGTTCGATTCATACTAATATTATAAACGCGAAAGTTTGTATGTATGTGACTTTGTTACTCTTTAACGCAAAAACTACTGAACAATTGCGATGAAACTTAGACTATAGGCAGCAGGGGACCTGGAATAAACACATAGCCTACTTTTATCCCGATATGCCCGCGGAACGGGGACGTAGGCAGATGAAACCACGGGGCACAGCTCAGTCTTAAGTCAAAATAGTTTATTTCATTTAGATTCTTGTACAACAATAAATGCACATGATCATTCGGCATACGTATTAGGTGTAGATAGATAGAATTACTTTGGAACCTTTTGTGTTATTAAATATTATAGTAGAATATTGCCCTGGTTCCACTAGAGCCCTAAATATGCGACAATGTGAATCATGATCATTGTAAAAAAAATGAAAATATATAGGTAATATATTTTGACGATTGTAAATAAAAATGTGATCACAAAAAAAAATAGTGTAGTTTTAGTTTTTTAATGTACAACTAAAATTTATTTATGAAATCTATTTTTTCTATTTGTATAATTCAGTAATTAACATTTTTACGCTGAAAAAGCAATGACATGTACATATAAATTTTTTGTAACACCTTTAACCATGTTATTTACGCAAATAAATGATTGAATCTGAATCTGTAGCTTATATCTAGGATCTATATACCGACTTACAGCTTCCTCCAAGAACTCCTTGATCTTGGAGAGTTCGTTGTCGTCCAGGTCTTCGTCGAGGTCATCCTTGCTGGTGGTGGAGCGAGTGAGGTCCGCGTCGTGCGGCGGCGGTGGGGGGGGCTCCTCGCACACCGCCGTCCGCGCGGGGGACTGCTCCGGGGGCTCGGTGCCCGTCGACACGCTCTCGGGTTTCTTATCTGAAACATAATGGCTTTATTGCTGAGGCCGGCCCATTTAGGGTTCGCACATGGCTTCCTTACTTTGTTGATGGTATTATGGTTACATTATTTTTTATTTACTTATGTACCTACTATACAAGGTGTAACGGGTAAGCCCTTATAATCCGAAAGGGGGTTGTTCTAGATGTCTAGGCGAACAACTTTTGTTCTACGAAGTACTTTTCGAAAAATTTAGGTGTAAAGTTTCCTTGAAAATCAGCTGTTTCTGAGAATTCGAGGTCATTGACCTTATGTTGTCCTTTTATTTAGTTTGATGGTTAACAATCAAAACTTCAATTACCTTTATTTTCAAAAGCAGCTGTTTTTTCAGTGAAACATAATCTCAAAATTTTCAAAAAAAAAGTTTGAATTTTCAAAAGTCGTAGAACAAAAAGTATTCGCCTAGACGTCTAGAATAACCCCCTTTCGGATTAAAAGGGCTTACCCGTTACAAATTGTATTTGGTTTTGAATAGAATAGAAAACTTTTATTGGCAACAAACACACAGAAGAACACCAAAGACTCAAAAAAAAAAAGGAAACAACAATTCACATTAAAAAAAAAACAAGGGATAACAACAAAAACATAAACATAGTCCAATTAAAAACGTCCAAGGAGCCGTGTGTCTGCTGCCAACTAAGATTTGCCTCGGCATACGTTGTGGTTTCAAAAGAAACCACAACACCGGTCTTCCGGCAGCTCCTAATTACGCATCGAACTGCCAAGCCGAAGGTTTTGTTCTGTTTTGTATTTTTTGCTGTGTGCTTGTCCTAATAAAATATATTTCTATTCTATTCTATTCGTTTTCGACGTCATGCAATATGACCAAGTGATAACAAAATTCAACATTAGTTCCACTTAGTTTTTGATTCTTTTAAAATAGAACAATTAAGTGATTACGAAAAACATGCACTTACGTAATGATGTATACTTATAATAAAGGAAGAGAGGACAAAGAGTCTGTATTCGGAAGTAAATTAAAAAAAAGTGTTCTAGGGGACTTATTAGGATAGGTAGAAGAACAAAATTTTATAATTTATGTCGGTCTGTCTTTTTCTGTCTGTTCCTTATACAATTAAAAACTACTAATGCGATTGGAATCTGGTTTTCAATATTAGATAGTTCTATTTTCAAGGAACGTCGTGGTATACTTTGCATTGAAATCCAATTAGTAGAACCCGAGTAATGAACAAAAAAGTGCAACCGCTCGAGAACCGCTCGGCCGCCCGCGCCCGTTATAACGCGTTTTTCACTTCCGTGGGTGAAATCGCGGGGCGCAGCTAGTTATTAATAAAGTTTCCTCAGTTTCCAAAAGACTTTGGTGACATTTTCACTAGCGTTGATTTCACAAAAGCATGACGAAGAATTAAGCCACGTTTGAGGGTTGTTTGTGAATACGACTATAATCATCATCATCATCAGCCCGTTGCAGTCCCTAACTGGACATAGGCCTCTCCAATTGCACGCCACCTAGATCTATTTTCGGCTTCTCGCATCCAGTTTGTGCCAGCCGTCTTGCGCAAATCGTCGCTCCATCGTGCCTGAGGACGTCCTACACTACGTTTGCCGAGACGCGGTCTCCAGTCTAGGACTCGTTTACTCCAACGGTTGTCGGTTCTACGGCTAATATGGCCAGCCCACTGCCACGACTATAAGTCCCGGTAAAATGTAACTGTCTAAATTAAAAAAATGCTAACCTCTATGCATTTTTCTAACCAATCTATGCCTGAGTCCCTCTTTTCCTGGTTCGGGACTACCGGGTGGTTCTGCGTGTGAAATACTGTAAACACAATAATGATTTGAAAATTACAGGACAAAACATAATTCCTTCCTTCCTTTCGTGTAGTGGTGTACCTCACCTAATGTTAGAGTTTTCAGCTGTGGTATCATCTAATTAGCATCTACCGCTAATAGTGGCTAACTTGCAGTACATTGCTGCTTTGACGTAACGTGGTTGTTACCGGTGATTACTTCAAAGCAGCAATGTAGAATACGAAATATAAATAGCAACTAGTAGCAGTGGATGCTAATTAGATGATACCACAGCAGGTCGTCAAGACTGCTTTCAGAGATAACAACCGAGACCAACTGCTTAACGTGCCTTCCGAAGCACGGAGAAGCTCGAGAAAAATATTTTTTATCATACAATTTTTTATTCACTCATCCAAGTAATGACCGCGCCAAGCGTTGCTAAACCCACACGACCATTCAAGATCGGCAGGTGCAGCTAGGTCAATGAGCTTCACAACAGATTAACTATACTAATAATATATATAAACAAACAAGCATTTAAAAAAAGTTGTAGCTTATTTTTCGTTTTTTATTGCGTTGTTTTTTTCTCAGCATTGAATCTACCTTTAGGAAGGAGTCTGTAAAGGCTCCGAGTAGTAGGATCGCCATTACAACAATGCTAAGAATAATAAAAACAACGCAAAGGAAACTACTGAACCGAAAATGAGTTTTATTTCAATTCAACGTCGCTACATAAGAAAAATCTAAATTACCTTTTATCCTTTCTTCTCCATACAAATTTCTTCTTCTTCTCAGGGCTAGTACCAGTCTCTGTGCTTTCAGTCTCACACTGCGTCAATTCTCTTTTCTTCTCTAATTCGGACGCTTTCCTATCCGCCGCTTGAGTAGAGTTTTCTTTTTCTAATACTTGTATCTTCTCTTTTTCGTTTAATATCACGCATATAGGGTATTTTTTGCTCCATTGTCTGGAAAGTATTAATAATATGTAATTAGCCCGTTAATTTATTAGACAACTTGCAGCGCTGCGGTTTCATTAGCGTAAGTTTTGGTCCCGCTAGAATATCCTCTATTTTAAGACGGCGATAGATGATAATTGAAATTGACATAAGTTTGCAAGAAGTCTTTGCGTGACTTTGCGCGAACTTATATGTCAATTTCATACAAAAAAAAATCTGTCGATTAGCGATTTCGTTATTCGATAAGCATGTTGTCTAGGGTTGCTTGTCCGATTGCATAGAAATGAGCGAGATGGAATTGCATGAAAACATCTATAATTTCTCGTAAAATCAATCATTAACGATTATTAAAATAATCTTTTTTTAATGCGATGAGGAGGTTCTAGGTATTGTATTTTCTAATATTATGATGCCTATAAGAAAATATAGCTGTTAAGGATTTACAAGAAAAATTGTTTATTTTGTAAAACAGTGGTAGGTTTGCGTGTATATGAAGGCGAAGAATACTGCGCCTGGCTTTGACGGGGTTTCGGGTAAGGTGCTAGCGCTCGCCTTAATGGAACTAGGACCAAGATTTTTAAGTCTGGTCAGCGCGTGCTTAGAGCGGGGGCAGTTTCCTCATCTATGGAGGATGGGCAAGCTGGTTTTGCTCCAGAAAGCCGGCCGACCTGCCGAGTCGCCTTCCGCGTACCGCCCCATAGTGCTGCTTGATGAGGCTTGCAAGCTCCTCGAACGAGTTGTAGCTGCGCGCCTCGTCGCGCATTTGGGAAGAGACGGTCCGGACCTGCATGACTCGCAGTTCGGGTTCCGCAGGGACCGCTCAACGGTCCATGCAGTTCTGAGGGTTAAAACGCTGGTGGAGGATGCAGTTGCCCGGGGGGAGTGCGTCTTAGCGGTGTCTCTGGATATCGCCAACGCTTTTAACACCCTCCCCTGGAGTGTCGTATTGGAGGCGCTTCGTTATCATCAAGTACCTCCATACCTCTACCGCGTTATTAACGCACACCTTGATGACCGATCGGTGGCTTATCCGGCTCGCGATGGTCAAATGATGCGGCGTCAGGTTACGTGTGGTGTTCCACAGGGGTCTGTCCTCGGACCACTCCTGTGGAACATCGGATACGACTTCGTCCTCCGCGGTCGCAATCTCCCGGGCGTGGGCGTTATCTGCTATGCAGACGACACGCTGGTAACCGCCCGGGGGAGCTCGTATTATACGGCGGCAGCCTTGGCTTCCATCGGCGTGGAGGACGTTGTTGGACGCATTCAACAATTGGGCCTGGAGGTGGCACTGAACAAAAGCGAGGCTACATGCTTTCACGGTCCCTCGTTCGTGCCGCCTCGAAGGGCGTATGTGACGGTGTGTGGAGTAAGAGTGACAGTCTGCTCGACAATGAGGTATCTGGGCCTTGTGCTCGACGAGGCTTGGAAATTCACGCCTCATTTTGAGCAGCTCACCCCGAAACTGGAGAAGGCAGCACGGGCGCTGTGTAGCCTGTTGCCCAATGTGGGTGGACCGTCGGGGGCCTGTAGGCGACTATACGCCGGTATAGTGCGGTCGATGGCCTTATATGGGAGTCCCGTGTGGGTGGACACTCTCACGAGCCAGAGTCAGGCACTCCTGCGCAAATCGCAGAGGCTGATGGCCGTGAGAGTAATACGCGGATACCGCACAATCTCATATGAGGCCGCTTGTGCGTTGGCCGGTGCTCTGCCATGGAGCCTGGATGCGAGGGCCCTCGCATCGGCTTTCCACCGGCGCGAGGATGCACGACAACAGGGTGACCGACCGGCTTCATTGGAAGTGGAGGATCGCCGGGTGGAGCTCCACAGGTCTGCAGTGGCAGAGTGGGAGTCGCGGATGACGCGACCACAGGACAGTGGAGGCTCTCCGTCCAATAATGGACGAGTGGCTGGACAGACGCCACGGGACTCTGTCCTTTAGGCTGACGCAGATACTTTCTGGACATGGTTGCTTCGGAAAGTATCTGCATCAGATAGCGCGGAAGGAGCTCGACACTCGCTGTCATCATTGCCCCAGCGACGTGGACACTGCCGACCACACGCTCGAGATATGTGTGGCCTGGACTGCTGAGCGCGATGAGCTAAAAGCGGTGGTGGGAGATGACCTGTCACTCCCAGTTGTTGTAGCGGCGATGGTGGAGGACGAGGCTGCGTGGTCAGCTGTCCTTCGCTTCGCCGAAACAGTGATGAAGGCGAAGGAGGTCGCGGAGAGGGAGCGAGAGGTATCCTCTCGATCCAACCGTATCCGCAGGATACGACCCTCAGGGCGTCCGCGTCGCGACGACCTGATGCCTCCATAAATGGGCTCGCAGGCGACAGGCTCGGGGGGGGCTATTGCCATGTAAGAGCCCGGGCGGGGTAAACGTGGTTCCCGTGCGCCGCTCATGAGGAAGAGGTCGTCAAACCTCTACGGAGAGGGGTCCGGCCGAATCGGACCATTGCCGTTGGGAACCGCGGAAGACTCGCAAGTGCCCGTAGTCCCCGACACAAAGGCGAGTGAGGAACCGGTGGAGTTTTTAGTGGGTAAACCTATGGCCGCTTAACATCCTAGGCCATAGAGCCTGAGAGAGTGGCGTGACGGTGCATCAGGCTGCATTTTCTCCACTATAAAAAAAAAAAAAAAAGGTTTGCGTGTATAATGGTGGTTTTTAAAGTTATTTTTATTGTTTTTGAAATGAAGGGGGCACTTCTTGTATCATGTACAATAACATAATATAATAATAATATTCAATCGGAAGGGGTTTCAGCTCCATTCACATTCAGTCGCGTCCTTAAAGTTGTGAGTGTTTTCATTGTACCTGTTGTAATTTACATTAGGCGTGTACAATAAAGAATGCTTTCATGTTTTTATTTAGTATTTGTAGCAACAGAAATACATATTCTGTGAAAATTACACCGGTAGCTACCACGGTATAAGAGATACAGCCTGGTGACAGACCAGCCGCCAGTAGAGACTTAGGGATGATTTATATAACAAAAATAAATATAAGTAGTATATCCTTTATCTGGTCACCGTAACACAAGCTTAGCAGCTTACCATGGGGCTAGGATATGCGCTGTGTGTTCGTCACAGTTTTTTTTATATTTTATATTAGACCGTCACCCGGCCGTATCATATCCGAGCTTTGTTGCCTATTGCTCGGCCATCACCCGGTTGCAACAGACCAATCGACTTCTCGCCGAGCAATGGACAACGAAGCTCGGGCACGCCACGGCTCGGTAACGGTCTAATATAAAAATAATCCCTTATTGCTAAAAGGGTCCCATTTTTATGGTCTGGGTGCGAAATACCAACAACAAATATATCCCTTGCATAAATTAAAGTAATAAGAGATTCTTTGCAATAAAGTCTAGACGAAGTCAATGACCGACAAGCGTCAACAAAAAGGTCGTGAAAACTTACGTAAATACATTATGACTTGCAAATATTTAGAGCATGAAATCAAACTAAATGTTAATTTTAAGTTTAAAAACTAATTGTTGATTGATTAAATTGTACTATTATTTAATAATAACTGCGCCACGGTTTCACTCGCGTAAGTCCCGATTCCGCTCGAAGATCGGGATAAAAAGTAGCATATGAGTTAATATACCCCTCTATAACCTTTATATATTAGACGGCCTCTGTGGCGCGTCGGGCAAACGTCGTTATAGTCGGGCATACGCCCGACTGCTATGCAGAAGGCTGTGAGTTCGATTCCCGCTGGGTGCAAATATTTAAGCTTAAAATTAAATATTTGTAACTGGTCTGGGATACCTACCTCCTTCTTACAAGTACTTATATTGATGTTGCAGACATACCTAAAGCTGAAATCTATATTCCATACTTTGACTTAAGACGATTTTTGGTATCTATAAAGCGATCTTTGCAACTATCCAAAGTGTTTGCTTAGTAAAGTCGAAATTTTCAAATTTAGAATGTAAACCTATAAAAAATAATGACTTAAACTTTGCTTGAAAAAGCCAACTGTAAAGTTGACGAAAGCTCGGTTCGTTTAAAACCATGAATAAAACGCGATAAAACCCGATAAATAAAGTGTTTTATTATGCAAAATCGCGAAAACCATGGAAGAAATTATCTAAACTTTGCTTCTCTGTTGTAACTATGAAGTTGTTTTTATTTTATTCCTATATTATTACAAAATGTTTTACGCTTAGTTTTTGCTAAGCTCAGTCTGAGCAACGTCAAAGTACGCACTATAGATTTCAACCTAAGTATTAACATTGCAAGTTAAAGATCTAACTTCATAGTTTAACCATAAATAAAATCTACAAGAATGTGTTCAAGAGTTGGTTGGAAGGCTACTTTGAAGGTTACCACATTTCATCAATGGCATTTGAGTACCTATACTTAGTTAACATTTTGAAGCATGACCTTATAAGTAAAGAGAATGTTTGTTTGTTTAGTAAATACTATCTTACCAATATTATAATGTGAAAGTTCGAGTGTGTGTTTGTATGTGTGCACGTGTGTTTATTGCTCCTTCAAGCTAAAACGATTGCGATGAAACTCAGTGTATAGCTGGGTACCCGGTATTACACATAGGCTACTTTTTATACGCGAAAGACGCCAGCCCAGGGCGTATTTAGTCTTATAATATCTTACTAACATTATAAACGTGAGTTTGTATGTACATACGTGACTTTGTTACTATTTCACGCAGAAACTACTAAACCGATTGCGATGAAACTTGGAATATAGGTAGCTGGAAACCTGGAATAACACATAGGCTAATTTTTATCTCAATAATCCCGCGGGATCAAGACTTACGCGGGTAAAACCGCGGGGCGCAGCAAGTTATAATATAATGGTAAAAGTTTGTGTTTGTGTGGGTTTTGTTCTACCTTCACAAAAAACCGCAGAATTGATTGCAATTAAACTCAGTAGGTATATAGATAGTTGAAGACTTGGAATAACACATAGGCTACTTTTTCTCCTGATATTTCCAAGGGATCCTATCGCTATAGATATTACGATTGACACTACGAGGGTGAAAGAGCCAAGAGGCGTAATAACTATTAGATAAGGTGAGGTGAAACCGCGGGCGCTTCTAATAGGGATTATAAAATTAATAGCCTAGGTCTAGGTAACTAATTGTACAATGAAATGACCTTAAACTCATACTGAATGTTTGTACAGTAGCCACATACCTACCTACTATAAAAATGAATATCTTAAACGACCTACGCTTTGATAATCGCCTAGCTACGCATTGCAATGAGTTAGTTTATATGGATCGATTTTAATGTAGATAGATACCTAAAGCAGAATGGTTTTCGAGGCTGGGAGTTAAATATCGTATTTAAGTGTTCTGCACCCAAAGGGTAAAAACGAGACCATTCCTACTAAGACCCCACTATCCGTCTGTCTCTCTGTCAAAAGGCTGTATTTCATAACCCGTGATAGCTACACAGTTGCCGCCCATCGAGAAAATGAGTTTACACATCTACGGATCCACAAAGTTACTTTGTTTGACTAAAAAGGTCAACGTAAAGCGAGTCTTTATTCCCTAGGTGCATAAAGTGCTCATTATAAAACTAGGTCATAAAGTAATTTATTGTTAAAAACTTCTAGAGTCCTTCGTACGCTTTGGATTCAAAATGACGCCCGCTATACAAGGTGTAACAGGTAAGCCCTTTTAATCCGAAAGGGGGTTGTTCTAGAAGTCTAGGCGACTTTTGAAAATTCGAAGTACTTTTCGAAAAATTTAAGTGTAAAGTTTACTTGAAAATCAGCTGTTTCTGAGAGTTCGAGGTCATTGACCTGATGTTGTCCTTTTATTTAGTTTGATGGTTTACAATCAAAACATCAATTACCTGTATTTTCAAAAACAGCTGTTTTTTAGTAAAACAACAAAATTTTCAAAAAAATAGTTTGAATTTTCAAAAGTCGTAGAACTAAAGGTGTTCGCCTACACGTCTAGAACAACCCCCTTTCGGATTAAAAGGGCTTACATGTTACACATTGTATAAGACAGGGCTTTAGTACCTCTGTGCGTAAACTACTATTTTGCTACGTACATTATTGGTACTCCATCCAAATAATGACCGCTCCAGGCGTTACTGTTTTTGTAGTTCAATTGTTCAAGCAAAATAATAATCGCGTAGTGGTAGTAATTTATAGACCTTACAACCAAATATAGAACCGCTGCTCAAAAATTAAGTTCAACTTAAGCGCGATTTACATTAAATGCTTTAAAACCGCAGTTAACTCTAGCAAGTTAAACAATGAAGCAACTATTTCGTAATTTGTTTTTGTTGCTCAAGGCATATTTACTAGAAATATAAATTCACTCGCGGCGAGATTTGAACTCGCGGTCCTGGACAATACTCCAGCGCCCAAACCCACTCGGCCACACGAGTTCCACGAGTTCCGGGGAGCAGAGTGTTTGAGGCACTGGAATATTGATCCAGGGACGCGAGTTCAAATCTCGCCGCGAGTGAAATTATAAAGATGTTATTGTCCTTTAAAATATTTCTAATGAAGCAACTCTTAAACTCAAAAAATCTCCCATTAATGTAAACTCCCTTGTTTATAAAATATTGTATATAAATATATAAATACACATGACTAAGTACTAAACTTCATGTGACAGTAAAAGACAAACGATACATAGTTATGCAGCGCATTAATTAGAGTATATAAATAAGGGGGAAAATTTAGAAGCTGCTGAGCTATTTAAGTACCCTTTCATTTTAAAGTGGCGCTTTTGAATTCTGTGATTAGAATGGTAGAGTATGCAAAATTACCTTCGGCTTACAAGTCCTTTGGGCAGTAAAATAACTCTAGCTCCCGTCAAATTGTACAGTCTATGTTGGTAGAATACAACCTTATTTATTTTCTCATCCCACAACGCTCGTTTAGCGACCTTAGTCCTCGTGTAAGATATCCTTAAATTGCAACCTGAAATCGTTCATTCACATTTATTTTTGGACAT
The DNA here is from genome assembly GCA_949358125.1 of Idaea dimidiata. Taxonomy (NCBI): domain Eukaryota; kingdom Metazoa; phylum Arthropoda; class Insecta; order Lepidoptera; family Geometridae; genus Idaea; species Idaea dimidiata. Next base: position 5,466,988 of record OX442340.1, read on the forward strand.
AATAACATTATGATAAGGAAACTTATCTTTACTAATCTTTATCTACTTTTGATACTTTATGTAAGTAGGTATAATGAAAAGGTTATGAACCTCAAAAAAAAAATGTCTGGTTAATTGATTGAATTATGCGTTACTTTTCGGAATTCCATAACAATATTAAAAATTAATATTTAGTTTTTAGTCCCGACACCTGACTAGTATGACTACGTATCGTGCCGCATGCAAAGAACGATGGGAGGGTGGTGCTTTTTGCACGGGACTAAAAACGAAATATTGATTTTTAAAACATCGTATCAGAAAACGGTTTCGTCCGTATTCCGATATGTAGATCGATACAGGCACTAGAGAAGACAGGTCGGATCTTATTCTACTTCTGTAGACCTAAAAAGGCCGCTTTAGCAATTCTGCTAACAATATTGCATTTTGACACATTCACGATAAATGTGCACCTGGTTCTCACCGCTTTGTTCTATGACAGGTGCACGGTTATTGTGAATCAGTCAAAAAGCAATATTGCTAGCAGAATTGCTGTAATGACCTTTTAGGTCAAAAGCTTTATCAACCTGCAAAATATCCAAAAAATGGTTGAACTGCAAAGAATGCAACAATGCTGGGGCAATATTTAGACGTTATAGTTACAGTAAACATGTCCTGGTAATATAGTGGCAAACTCTAGCCATTTCTTATCTATTTTATATAAAAAAAGTTTCATTTGTTTTTTTTTTCATAAAATACCACATTCAAAATATATTTATTCAATAATTATCGTTTTAAAACGACAGCAAACCAATACGAAGAAGACACAATAAACACATGGGGTTTTTTTGCAATGATCCAATTTTTCCAAATATTTTCTATTTCATCAAGCATATTTTTAATTTCGTACATGCTCTTGAAACAAACGGGCCGAGCCCTCAACTGTTATAGCTTGGTAAATTGATAACGAGATATAAGTAGTAGGTTATTTACCTTCTAGTTTCATGAAAGCTGTCGTTGTTTTGTTGATATGATACGTATAGGGATCATAATCAGGAAATCTGTAGTGATTAATCCAGCCCTGAAATATTTATAAATATTACTTATTTCATTTGCGAAAAAAGATTACTGTTATCGGATTGATAAGTTTTTAATCTCACGGCCAAAACTGTGGTGTTAACCCACCATTTCAATATCAAGGTGATTTTACTGACTCAGATTCTATATGTCTATCTATATGAATGTCTAATATGAACTTTTTTTTAAACGTTGCTATAAAACATTTCTTCACTCGCTGCTCACTGGTAAAAATCAAAAGTTAGAACAGTCAACATGTGCCAATTATCGATAGCAACAATGCGCAGCATCGCGGCCGTCCATGAGACTGATGAGTAAGAAAGAGAGCGGAATACTCTCTGCGGTGCTCCCACGTTTTACAACGTGGTGTGTGCAGCGAGTGAACCACTGCACTAAAACTGTCAGTAACTTAGCGAACACATTTAAAAAAAAAAGTCGCATAACTTACCTCATACTGAAATAAAACTCATTTTCCGGTTTTAACGGAAACGTAGCAACGGCATTGCAACAATGCTGTTAATAAAAACAACGCGATTGAAACTGAAAAATAAGTTTTATTTCAATACAATGTCGCGAAAGCAGAAGAAAAAATTACCTCATATTTCTTCAAAGGTTGATGTTCTTTAACCGACGGTATAGTATACGTCGGCAACGGAGTTGTTCTCTTCGCTTGGAAGAAGCCACCCTTAGACGGTTCCCAATCACTAAAGTAAGTATCCAACAACCAATGCTTAACATTACTAACTAAACAAAAGAACCAGATACCCAACAGGAAACCGTTCCAAACATTCGCGTCGGGAAACAGTAAATAGTTAACAATTAGAAATATAGTTAAAAAGTACATGGTAAAGTTTAGAAAGTATGTTTTGGTTGTTGGTGCCGTGGTTTTGATCTTTAGGTTGCTTTTGCTAGGTGGTGGTCTGAAGTTTGTCGGTGTAGGAGGAGAGTAGGGTAAGTCTGGAGAATCCACCGCTCGGTCTACGTTGCGGAACTCAGGGTTGGGATTAGACACATCGCCGAAACCGTCCATCGTATCCTCCATTGCCTCTACGCCTGATTCCACATCCATCATTATATCGTTCTCGAATTCCCTTTCATCCACCATTTCACTGTAGACTAAAACAAAGAAAATATTCGAATAGGGAATCTCCTTTGAAATACACCATTATTGCTTTTTCAGAATCTTAGATCTAAAATGTAAACAAAAAAACTCATAAAATTATTTGAAAGTGACAGCTCTTTGTTTACTTTTCCTTTGATAATTGACAGTTCTATGTTTACATTTTTGATCTATGTTTATAGAGAAAAGGGAGTAGATAGATAATGTAATTTTGTAATGGTGAAACATTTTTTGAAATCGGTTCATTGGTTACGGAGCCTTATTTTTTTTTTTTTCGTGTTATTATTATTTCTATATTCAACGATCAATCGTTGTTGAAGGTTACGCCACGGTTTAGATATTTCCCATTGACTAGACTGGCGGTTAGACTTATCTGTCGAATAGCAAACATTAAAGTCTGGACGTAATCTTCAACAAATTTACTAGTTCTTAATAGTTACAAAGCGCATTCGAAACAGTATCAATTTAGAATAGACTAAATTGAACCTTAAGTTAAAACAGAAGAGATTATATTAACTTACCTAAATTCTTATGTGTATCGTCGGAATCTGAACTGTTCTTATTATCAATGGGAAGACTGAGCTCGCGTTCTGTAACTTTAGCCGTGAGTGGCTGTGTTATGTCCGACAGATTCTGTATACTGCTCTCCAACGAAGATACCTTGATAGAAGAAATATGTTGAGGTTAAGAACATTTTATGTAACGACCTTGAATCGGGTCCATTAATAGTAAGCGAGTCTATGATAAAATAAACGATTGTTATTAACATATTCAAATGTTTATCTATTTGCATTAGAACTTGACAAACTGGTTAAAAGTTACAATTCTACGTAGTAGGACTAGCATTTGAGAGGTTTATCAGTATCCAAACTCTTATATACGTGTTTTATATATGTTTTTAGATTTGTCTATAAACTAAATAAGACGAGAGGTTCTTTTATGTAAATTTAGCGCCTCGCAATTTGACCCGTGAAAATTAGTCACACACGCAAAATATACAAGATGTAACAGGTAAGCCCTTTTAACCCGAAAGGGGGTTGTTCTAGACGTCTAGGCGAACACCTTTTGTTCTACAACTTTTAAAAATTCGAACTTTTTTTTGAAAATTTTGAGATTATGTTTCACTGGAAAAACAGCTGTTTTTGAAAATAAAGGTAATTGAAGGTTTGATTGTAGTAGACCAAACTAAATGAAAGAACAACATAAGGTCAATAACCTCGAACTCTAAGAAACAGCTGATTTTCAAGTAAACTTTACACCTAAATTTTTCGAAAAGTACTTCGAATTTTCAAAAGTCGTAGAACAAAAGTTGTTCGCCTAAACGTCTAGAACAACCCCCTTTCGGATTAAAAGGGCTTACCTGTTACATCTTGTATAGCACATTTATAATATTAGTAGAGAAATAATTCTACTATCTTACTTAATATTATAATCGCGAAAGTTTTTATGTATGTATGTATGTGAGTTTGTTACTTTTTCACGCAAAAACTACTAAACCGATTGCGATGAAATTTGTATAGGTAGCTGGAGACCTGGAATAACATATAGGCTACTTTTCATTCCGATATTCCCGCGGAACGGGACCTACGCGGGTGAAACCGCGGGGAGCAGCAAGTAAATTATATACATATATTACGCATTCATTATTTGACTTATTTAATGCGCCTAATTAAGTAGGTAAAAGCAGAGGAAAAGTTACTTTAAACCTAAAGTATTTTAAATACAGAGATCCAATAATATCAAGTCTAAAATTATAAAAAGTGAAACAGGATAACTGTCCTAATCAACTAATTTTATAAATGAAATTTTGTTCTATAGTGTTTCACTTTGCATAATAACTATATAAATATTTCGTAATTTGTTTTTATTGCTCAAGGCATAATAATATCTACTTGAAATATTTTGAAGGAAAAATTCAACTTCCAAAATTATAGATTAATAAAAATAAAAGAAAAAATTAAAATATTTCTAAATAGATCAATTACAAACTACAAAACTCATTTTAACAGAGGTTTTATTCATACACTAGCAGCGTGCCGCGGTTTCACTCGTGTAAGTCCCAATCTCGTGGGCTATTGAAAAAATCCTTGGATATCTACATATAATTAAAAATACACTATCCAAATTTTAAATCCCAAAGACTAGCAGTGTCTGTGTTAAGTCAATCAGTCAGTACTTTGAATTTTATATGTGTAGATGGATTAATGGTAAATCAATAATCTTCTTGTACTAGTTTCGTACAAAAGTGGTACAGTACATGACCTGGATTAATACCATCAAACAGTTAAGAAAATTGTTACAGTGATAGCATATAAGTGCAGTATAATACCTTACACAATGACCCCAATCAAGAGCAAGGGTCTTGAACTAACTGGGTTGAACAGCTGGCTGTTTACAATAACTGATATGAAATAGGTACCTATTTGTGTGCCTTATTGGCTAATATAAAATGCTTATGCTTAGAACATTAATATTCAACATATCCTACTAATGTTATAACATTTTGTGTGTGTTTGAACCCCTAAACTATTTGTGTTGATGTGGATAAATGGAAAACTGGAATCTACTACACACACTATACTCCAGCAAATTCGTGCGCGACCGATCGAGCGCGCACGAAGTTGCCGGACTATAGTCATTAGGTTTTAATCCCAGTATTACACTAATGCAGGCGAAACTATGGGATGCAGTGAGTTTGAATATAAATGAAGCAAGAATAAATGATTTTATGCCTGAATGTTTTTTCCTTTTTTCCACATACTATGGCATACTACGGTATGCTTCTTCAATTATTTAATTGAGGCCTTAGATTATCATAGATTATGGGTAATCTAACAACAATCGAGTTAGATTTCAATTTTTTTTGAAGATGTGTGACTTATTTCCTGAACAATTTGACTTTGATTGAGGATTGAGCCCTTAGTTAAAACATACCTGATTATCTGTATCCCCAACACTCTGTTGGTCAACATCTTTCACTGCTGAGTTTTCTTCCGAGTCTGACATGGAATTTTCTCTTGGCACAGATTTTTCTTTTGTCTCTGTCAAAAAAGAGTGAGCATAAAAGTAGCTAAGTAAGATTATACAGATTAGCTATGTAAGAATTTTTTAAAATGTCATAAAAACTAGCTATAAATGTCTGAGTGACTGACAGATGGACGACGGATTCCAAGTAGTACATTTATCCTGTTTATACCCTTTGGGTATGGAACCCTAAAAACATAATTCAAATTAGTGAAATGGTTACATTGTACATTGGTTCTAAGTGCTGCCATCCGTCCGGGTTTTCCCAGATTTGCCCTAGCTTAGAGGGTGTCCAGTTACCGTCCGAGCAGGGTTCTGTTTATAATCCGGGTTTTGTCTGGGTTTAGGCTGCTGTAGTTTTTTTTTCAGCAAAAACTACATCTTTCTACCATTTGTGTTGGCAGCTATAGTTTTACAGTTTTTGGATTAGTCTCCAAAATAGGAGAGGAAGATTGTTCTATTAAATAGTTAAATAGAGGAAGATTGTTTTGTTAAACATTTTGGTTTATATTATAAAGAATTAAAATAAGACAATGGTGGAAAAATAGTTGTAAAGCCTTCGCTTTACAATAATTTTTTTGGTCATGTTGTCCGGGTTTCAAGCTCCAAATCGGGGTTATAACATTTATTGTTCGGGTAGGGAAATTTTAGATATGGCCGTAGTTCTACGCTAAGTAAGCATGTACTTGTATCACTCATAAACATGAAGTACTACAAAATAGTAAATGAATTTTTAAATACAAAGCATTACCTTCAAGAGACCTAGTCTTCATATCTTCAACAGCTTGAGCTATCTTAAATTTAAAGTCATGGAATATCTTCCAAGTTTCATTAGTGTTTTCCTTGACATCAGTGTTTGAGTCTGGAGTACTACGTTTGCTTAGACGATTCAAATACTCCTTCATTGGAGATGAAGAAATCTCTTTAGGAGTACTAGAGCGGCCTTCTTCTGGTTTATCAACTTTAACTTCATCTTTTTCACCTTTCTCAGCTGGTTTCTCAGTGCGAATAGATTTAAAATATTTGTCTATAATAGATGGGGTTTTATCCCCTCTCTTAGGACTAGGGTTCTCGCTCTGAGGGGCAGAAGGTGGGTCACATTGCGGCGTCGGAGGATCGTCATCGCAAGCAGTAAATAATTCTTCTAATTCTTCATTGTTTGCATTGTATCGGAATGACAATGTGGTGTTTGGGGATTTCCCTGCAATAATAACTATGTTTTATGGCCTTGAAATATCAAGTGTAGGTACAATAAACACCTAAGTAGTTTTTGGGTAAGTAAGTACTTACACATCTGAACAATTCATGTGTTATTGATACAGTTCAATAAGATCTAATATGCTCAATAATTAACTATTTAGCATATTATATCAATTTATATTATGAATTCTGGTTCCTCAGGCATAGACCTACGAAATGTTTACAACATATCACGCAATGTGAACGTTGTTGTTGCCTTTGTTCAATACAATGACTAAGAACTAATGTGTAATTAATTAGTAGCTGATAAAATACCGGTTGCACTAAGCTCGTCTACTAAATTGTTTATAAGTACATTGTCTCTTTAGAAATAGATACAGTAATAAGCGAAAGTTAAAAGCGAAATATCTAATAGGACAGCTTACCCGGGCCGGAGACCTCCATTCTAACAACGAAATAAATTGAATCCGACTGGATGACAGAAGTTCACAAGTTTCACACTGAATGATCTAACAATAGAAAAGTCATTTTTATTTATGTAATACAACAATCAAATTTTCTTTTACTAAATTAGAATTTAATTTTTATTTATTTGGTGAAAAAATAGCGAAACCGACCGACGACCGTCCGAACTCGAAGTTTTTTATTATTTTGACAGATTTGACGTTGTCGGATTCGGATTTTGTTTATTATTTTGATGGTAAGGCAAAAAGCTTTAACCTCATACTGCCGCTGTAAATTACCCGTTTTTCTTTTTAGGGTTCGTTCATTCGTTTCGGGGTTTTGGCGGGAATGCGTTGAGGAGATGTGTTGCTAAATTTTCATTTTTGTGAAACTTGGTTCAAATGCGTGTAAATTGTTTAATTTCGGGGGCATATTAATCAATTTAGTTTCGTGAAGGTGTACAAGTGAAAATAAAAGTGAAAATTGGTGTAAAACATGGACTTTAGCTTAGTGTTCTCTCCAAAGCTCCGTGAACAAACATTGTAAAAAATGGCCCCCTTTTTACAATGATTCCCTCGACTTGACTTTAACTATGACGACTTGACTGTATCGTTCGATGCAAATAACCTGCAAATATTGATCATACTTGACACTGGCAAATGTCCGAAAGGAAAAGCCATTTTAAAGAAGAAGAAGAAGTTCATTCGTTTCCTTCAAAAAAAAAAAATTGGGAACCTACCTTGGCCACCACTAGGATGAGCTTCGCCTCCGCTAGAAATAGTAGTTTTCTGTGACCTTCACAAATATATTTTATACTGTGCACAAACATCCAACAAAGTACGTGATACTTTACGTACTTTGTTGGATAGACTTCTTTTCATGAAAGAAGTCCCATGGTAATAAACAGAACTAAGGTTAGGTCTTCAAAACATCCTTCCTATGTATTTCTTTAAGTTACATAAATAATTTTGATTCAAACACGAATTTAATTATTTCATTACAAAAATAGCTAAAGCTTCCATTAAAATAAAAATTACATTTTGAGTACATTCTGCCCCGCGTCTAGGTGACTTCTTTTGTGAAAAAGAGTCTAAATGTCATGCTTCATTGGTCAATTGGCAATCCAAATAGTAGGTATATAAGAAAATACTATTTCGACTAAGGTTCGAAAAAACATCTCTCTCTGACCCTTTTGGTTGCGAAAGTGTTTTCAACGAGTTCAAGTTATAATATTTTGGATAAGTAATATTATTTGTGGTAGTAAGATATCTATGTACGGAACTCTCGGTTAGCGAGGCAAAACACACTTGACGGAATTTACGATTTTTAGAGTTGCCAGTTGTCAGGTTTTTTCCAGTTTTCTGTCGCCTGGTATAGGTTTTGAAATTTTAAATTGAAACGTTTTGAATGGGTGGCTTTTCTTATCCTGTAGGTTTCCAATCCAATAGGTTTTCCAAAACTAAGTAATTTGTATTTTTTTCCGGTACGAGTAAGCCTTAATATTATTAAGGCGGATTTTCAATGGCGCAAATACAGTATTATTAAAACATTCTTTCATCCAAATAAGTCTGGCAACACGGTCTTTCACATTTCACAATAGTGTCAAAATATAAAGTCGCATTTACTTTCGGACGGAATCGCACAAAAAATGCAATTATTTGAAGTTAATTCTATGTCCAACAATAAATTAGTTAGAAACGAGTAATGGAATATGGGATGCGCAAGTTTTGTATGTGAAACGGCCTATATGTGAACTGTATGATTTAAAAATGAAGTTGTTGTTTGTTGTGCTATTTGTGTTTGGCTCATGCGGCCTCTGCTCCTTTGTAGACAAAGATGACAAGGTAAGGTAAACTGCTAGAATTACGGGTGAAACAAATAAAGCTATGGTGTTATTTATTGACAAATTTATTTTGTAGGAGATTACCGAGTTATCCCGTGCCCTTGATGACCGGCCTTTGCTTTTTGCCACGTTAGGTGGCGGCATGGTAGCCGTCGAACCCCTGGCGGGAAATGTTATTTGGAAACTTAAAGATGGTAAGTAAAAATGAACTTCAAACTTAGGCTTTGCAGCGCTCCCTTGATCGATGTCAAAACATTGTTTCCCCATTAGTATGCCTGGATTATACGCAACAGACCTTGAGGAACTTAATAGTGTAGGTATTCATGCATTCATACTAAGTAGTAGTTCCTACCTGAAGGGTAATAAGTTTAGTGATTTGTTTGGTTTATTGAATTAGGATAGGAACTTTTCATATTAAAAAAAATTCATATTTAAAAAGATTTGCCAAATATAATCAACCTCATTTGCATTGCAATCACAACCTGCACTTGATGCAAAATGTTCAATTTCTACCTTTACCTAAGCATTAGTTTGTTTACCTTTTAAGATGACCATCTGTGAGTCATGCATGTTTCTTGAATTCATCAAAAGTTGCATCATTAGTGCTTTATTTATAGTTTACCTATACCCGCTTCGCAGGGAGGGAACTTAATTTCACCCTGTATAATAGATTAAGATTTGTTAAATTAAAAAAAGGGGATAGGCATAAGTTTTTGGGTGCTTATGCCTTTTCCAAAGGAAAAAACCCGGATATTCTTTTACTAAGACTTCACTGTCCTGTCCTGTGTTTGTCTGTCTGTCTATCACCAGATTAATAATGAACTAAATTAATATCATAATATTTGCTAGCAATTGGAATCAGATAAAAGACAATTATAAGAAACTGCTTTTCTAGACTAAGGTGTAAAGTTGCTATTCTAGATGTAGGCAAGTTTACTTTTTTTCTCATTAAAAGTGCTTGCATTTCAGATTATTTCCACTTCTATTAGGTGTAGGAGATATCTGTAGTTTATTAATAAATTCTTGATTAATAATTCTTTAATCAGATAATGGATTTAGGTACCTAGTTTAAATTAATTATCTATTTAGGTAATCCATGGGTAAACATAATGATGTTGAAGTATTGAATTGAACAAACTTAAGTAATTAAAAAAACAATTTTCGTAGTAGTAGCAGTAGATAAAATGAAATTTAAACAGACAAAAGATTTGTTTGTTTAAGTGTAAGGTTTTGTTCGTTCATAAATAAGGCTCCGAAACTACTGGATGGATTAAAAAAACCCTTACCTAAGGGGCACTTCTCAAGCTTAAGTTAAAAATTTATGTTGTTAACTGTGTGTTTCCGCAATTAGCCCTATTACTGGGCCTTTTTGCATGACTTTAGGCTGTAGGTTTCCTCACGATGTTTTCCTTCACAGTAAGAGCGATGTTAATAGCGCACATATTTTTATCTTAAATACGCGAATAGAAGTTGGGGTATCTACCACTAGACCAGCACCGCTCAACCTTCTCGAACTATTAATGTCCTTGGAGCTATGGTTGTAGGGGTTAAGCAACACACGCTACACTTTCCCATTGAACTCAATCATTGATGTTTTTAAGTCCACTTAATTGTGGATTTACAAAATGAAGTTGTAATTGTAATTTACCCTTACACGCACGTAATGACGTTGAACCTAAGAAGAATAAAAATATTGCCGTAATCTATTTGCAGCAGTCAACTATGGCTTACCTACTGTGCCAAATTCAAATAATAAATAAATCCTGTGACGAACACACAGCGCCATCTAGCCCCGTGGTAAGCTGCTAAGCTTGTGTTACGGTGGCTAGACAACGGATATACTACCTTTATTTATTTTTCTTTTGTAAATACATACATATTATACATAGAAATACGCCCAGACCAGAAACAAATATTTATTTTTAAGCATAAATATTTGCACCCAGCGGGAATCGAACCCGCAACCTTCTGTATTGCAGCCAAGCGTTCGCCCGACGCGCCACAGAGGTCGTCAAATAATTCAAGGGGTTTTAGCAGAACCTGGGCTCCGAGAGGAATGCAACTGGGAACTTGCCCAGTAGACCTAAAAAGGTCCTTATAGCAATTCTGCTAGCAATATTGCTTTTTGACAGATTCACAATAACCATGCACCTGTCATAGAACAAAGCGGTGAGAACCAGGTGCACATTTATCGTGAATGTGTCAAAATGCAATATTGCTAGTAGAATTGCTAAAGCGGCCTTTTTAGGTCTACAGATCATAATATGAGATGAATTGTGCATTTTTACAGTGTTCGAGAAGTGGTGTAAGGTTTTAGGCTAGATCATTATTACCTAAAGGAGATTTCTATAGACCACGCGAGCGAAACAGCAGACAGAAGCAAGTTTACCAAACACCTGTGACTATGAAACTCTTCCAAACATCTGGTTTTTACAAACATAAAATAATCGCAGTTATTCCGTTAAAATAATCTGTCTGTGTTGTTGTTAAGCCTATATCCATCGTAAATCAAAAGTAGAATTATGTGCTGTGTGTCCGATAAGAGCATTCAATTGATAAAAGAAATTGGCCATGTGTTCAACCACGTGTCGAAAACTGCATGATATAAGTAGCCAATGTAGCCAACGCATATTGTCGTAAAAAAATTATCTTTTGAACAATCCACAGTGTTTTTTATGAAATTACACATACATAATTGGCTACTTGTTATCAGTTTCGTTATATTTTCATACCTAATTAAAACTGGCAAAGTGAGTTGGACTCGCGTTCGAAGAGTTCCATACTAATATCACAAAAATCACGTTTGTTTTATGGGACCCCATTTATTTTATTCTGTGTATTTGTTGTTATAGCGGAAACAGAAATACATTATCTGTAAAAAAAATACAAATACTTAGCTATCGCGGTTCATGAGGGATACGGCCTGGTGATGACAGACGGACATTAACGTCTTAGTAAAGGATCCGGTTTTTAGAGTTTTATCATATTCATAAACCATTATGCAACTCTAAAAAATGATGTCGAGTTACTAACCTACATTGTTAGCATCTATATTGGACTCTGCGCGCAGTACTTACCACTTTTGCAATAAGACAAATGGCAAGCTAGGAAGAATCTTAATCTCCGTCTTGTGGACGGAACATACGTCAATCTATATTTAAAAGAGAAAATCACTGACTCACTCACTCACTGATCACGAAATCTCAGAAACTATACAAGTAGTAGAAGTCTGATATTTTGCATACATGTTCCTTTTAGTTTTTAAATATGTTTAGTATGTTGCGGGGTCCCTGGCGGGCGAGTTAGGCAGAATAATATGCTATCCCAGCTGCGCTCCGTGGTTGCATCTCGTAAGTGTCGATTCCGCGGGAATATTGGGATAAAAAGTATTATTTCAGGTCTTAAGCTACCTATATTCCAACTTTCAGCATATTTTTGTTACAAAGTCACATACAAACTTTCGCGTTTATAATATTAGTACGATATGAGTGCTACGGGAGATTGTCAAGTGTGAGCTAGACCAAGAATCTTATCTTAACAATGCATATTCTATTGTATCATTTCATTAATTATGCAAACTTTTTTATCATTTTAGAACCAGTAGTGAAAGTGCCGAACCAGCAGACAAATTTAATGCCTCATTTTCTCCCTGACCCTCGCCATGGGTTCCTTTACATGTACGGTCCTCGAGGGGACCAGCAGATGTTAAAGAAGCTGCCGTTTACAATCCCAGAGCTAGTGGCCAATGCGCCTTGTAGATCTACTGATGGGATCTTGTACACAGGAAAGAAAAGTGATACCTGGTTTATTTTGGATCCTTTGACTGGCAACAGAGAACATGTTTCAGGTAACTTTTTATCTATACTTATAATAATGGACGATATCCAATATACTAGAGGTGTTCCGCAGTTTGACATGCAAAATTCTGATTCTTCATGTCACAGTAAAAGACAAACGATACATAGTTATGCAGCTGTTAACCAGCGTTTATAAGTAAGGAAAAAAAAACGCAAAAAGAGTTTAATTTCATTAAAATAACGAATTTAGAGGTTGTTTGCAGGATTCGACAAATCAAAGATATTTCAAAGTGACGACACATGCGTTCCTGATAAACAGAAAGGCATCTACATAGCTCGTACAGAGTACAATATACTGATGCACGATTCAAAGAATCAAAACCATAAGTGGAATGTTACTTTCTTTGATTACACGTCGCATGCTATGGGGAAAGAGATGCTCAATGATTATGGTGAGTATTTCCCGGTTTTAATACCTACTAGCTGTGTCCCGCGGACTTTCGCGTAAGGGTGGTTTTATACAAAGCTCAACAAAAAAAGAACTATCGAAATCGGTCCAGCCGCTCAAGCGTGATTCCGTGACCACGCGAAATAGGTATTCATTTTTATATAAGAAAGATGGAGAACGAACTTTGTGTTAATTGATAATAATAAGTCAGGAAAAGGCAGTTATATAAGACATAATGTTTCAACCATTGTTCTGTCTAATAAAAGATAAAATAAAGGGTTACTGTTTACAAAGCTGTTAGTATAGTTGGCGACGATTAGGTGTACTTAGTGCCGTTCAATTTCATATTGTTCAATAATTTGTTTTAAAGGGGTTGCCAACACTTTTCCCTTTTATTTGGTGCTAAAAAATATAGTACGCCCCCAATAAAAGTAGTATTTTTAACCAACTATTTGCAAGAGATGTAAATACAAAAATTGAGTGTCGATCAATGTCGAAACAGATAATTACTTTTGGCACTTAACCTATTAATTTCATTTAGAGAAAATCATTTAGTTGAACCAATGATACTATTAACACAGGAAAAGAAAACTTTCACCCGATTTTTTCTGGGAAAACAAAATAAAGTTTCTAAAGTAGAAATATAGTATTTTTGCTTACTTTATGTTTTTTCTAAAGTATATAGTACGGAGAGCTGAAGTACCTATAGTATAATATTAGGGGTTAAAGTATGAAATTGCCGATTTGTACTGAAAATCTTAATTGTTTATTTTTTAAATTTTTAACAAATTTATTTAATCAAAATAGTTGCCATTATTATCTATACATTGCTGCCATCTAATGGGAAGGTTATTAATGCCTTTGCGATAGAACTCCGACGATCTAGACTGCACAAACTGTGTGAAAGCATTTTGTACTGCTTCCTGGGAAGAAAACTTCTTGTCACGTAGATAATTGTCCAAATCACGAAAAAAATGGTAGTCCGTTGGAGCAAGGTCTGGTGAATACGGAGGATGACGAATGGTTTCTAAGTGCAGTTCCTGAAGGGTCAAAATGGTTTCTCGTGCTGTGTGAGGTCTCGCGTTGTCGTGGAGCAATAATGGTGAAGATCGATTCATGAGTCGGGGCTGTTTTACTGCTAGTTTTGTCAACATGGTTCGGAGTTCGGCACAATAGACATCTGCCGTAATTGCTTGACCAGATCGAAGAAAACTATAGTGAATAACACCATGCTGAGACCACCAAACAGTTACCATTACCTTTTTATTGGTAAGTTTTGTTTTAGGACACTGTTGTGGCATTTGACCTGGGGTCAGCCATTGCATTTTTCTTTTCCGGTTATCATAAAGAATCCACTTTTCATCACATGTTACAATTCGATCCAATATTCCTTCATTTCTGTACCGGTTCAACAAGGCAACACAAGTTTCAACACGCGTTTCTTTCTGCAGATCGGTCAAATCATGAGGCACCCATTTTTCGTATTTTTTTATTTTATTGATTTGACGCAAGTGAGTCAATAAAGTGGGTAAGGTAACGTTAAACCATGCCGCTAATTCCTGGGTAGTTTGACTAGGATCGGCTTCCACTATCTCTCTTAATTCATCGTTATTCACCTGTGTGGGCGGTCTTCCTCGTGGCTCGTTCTTTAAGTCGAAATTTCCATCACGAAAGCGTTTAAACCAAAATCGCACGGTGCGTTCATTAGTAGACCCCTCTCCAAACGCAGCATTGATATTGCGGGCTGTTTCTGCCGCGTTAGTTCCGCGTCGGAACTCGTATTCAAAAATCACTCGAATTTTCGCAGTATCCATCTTTCTTGTCCAAATTGAATAACAAAAACAATTGAAAGTCGATATTCAAATGTTTCACATTTTTTAAAAAAAGAACATCACAGAAACCATTTGAAAAAAGTTTCATTCGAAAACCTCAAACCATGAAGATTCTATGTCAATTCAAAGAACCTATTGCAATAAAACGGCAATTTCATACTTTAACCCCTATTACTATATTTTATAGTACGGTTGGCAACCCTACCCATAACAAACATAATTCGTACATAGTATAAAAAATCGCTGTTTTTTACCTACGACGGAACGGAGCAGTGTATATATATGCATTTGGGGTGAGAGGTTGTGTATGTGTGTATTTTAATGTTCCCGCGCATTTTAATGTCCTTCAAAACGGATGCGATTTAGATGCGATTTTTGTCAATGTACTCGTATGTATGTACTAACTAGCTACGCCCCGCGGTTTCACCCGCGTAAGTCCCGTTCCCGCGGGAATATCGGGATGAAAAGTATTCTATGTGTTAAAATACCCTATCCAGGTCCTCAGCTACCTATATTCCAAGTTTCATCGCAATCGGTTCTGTAGTTTTTGCGTGATTGAGTAACAAACACACATGTACACACTACTCATAAACTTTCAGCTTTATAATATTAAGTAGGATTGTGTTCTGTCCAAACCATACCATTGTAATATAATAACCACTAAGGTTTGATTGCAGACAATAATGGATAGAAAAAAATGCATTTTTTTCAATTGAACCTGTTTCATGTCAAGTTTATCGTTACAATATTATGTTAGAATGACTGCGTGTTTGTTCATCTCTACTATGGTTGTACACACAATTTGATCGGATAGATAAAATCTTGTTATTTTAACGGTCCTTGCGTTGACTAATAGGGCATATTATAATAGTATAACGCCCCTATTACTCACAAATATATCGGAAAAAAGTAAGTACTAGCTGCGATCCAAACACACACACTTTTATAATTAAAATATTAGTAGGATAAAGAAAGATTTGTTTGTATAATACGAATTAGCTCCGAAACTACTGGAACAGTTTCAAAATTTTTTTTATTATCAATAGCTACATTGTCGAGAAACATAGGCTACTTTTGATCCCGATATGCCTTCGAAATCGGGACCTACCAGTGTAAACCTTCGCGACGCAGCTAGTATTTGATATAACTATAAGTATTGCTTCAAACCATACCTGTAATCATGAGTAAATACGGAGCATATGTGTGAATGATCTCTTACGTAAATAAATGTAAACGCACGATTTTCATTTACAATCATTGAACTAGTCTTCTGGCCAGTGACCACTCACGCTAAGTGTTTTAAGTGTTTGTACCTATATAACAATATTGAATTGAGTCATCATTGGTTTTCCATATCAATAGGAAATAATAGGCATATATTGTTTTTTACGTCGCCTCAGGTAATTAATAAAATTCAAAATACTTGAAAGTTCTCGGAGCGCGTCTGAATGAGGTTTCTGGAGACTGGAAGGTTTTATTTTGCTATCCAGAAGCTCCACGGCTTGTTTTGCCAACAGTTTGGCGGAAAGAAGATCCAGAGGCGGAATTTAGCCAACCCGGGCAAGATGGGTCCAGATGGGCCATAGAACTGGACTGGTCCAGTTCTATGGCCCATCTGGACCAGTCCAGTTCTATGGAATCAGGCATACATGCGAATGAGATTAGGATGAGATGGTTTTGTTAGTTTGTGAATGAACTTTCCCATTATTTCAATACGTTAAAAATATTCATTGTTGTCAGGTATAATTCATTTCACATCGACATCCAACGGCAGAGTGATGTCATTCGATCGCAAGACGGGCGATCTAGTCTGGTCGCACAATTTCGAGACTCCCATCGTCGCCGCCTACTTGCTGGACAGAGAGGGGCTGATATCCGTCCCCTTCAACGCGATAGGAGATGATACTCTGGACCACATAATGGAGGATGCCACGACTCTAAGCAACGGTCAGGGTATCAAGAATTCCAACATAGAGCTGTAGTAAGTACCACATCTTACTAATATTATAAAGCTGAAGAGTTTGTTTGTTCGTGAACACGCTAATCTCAGGAACTATACTGGTCCGAATTTAAAAAATATTTTTGTTTATGATAGTACATTTATTAAGGAAGGTTATAGGCTACTTATGATGATGATCGGGACTTACGCGGGTGAAACAGCGGGCGCTACTATATTACTAATATTATAAACGCGAAAGTTTGCATATTTATGCATGTCTTTATATGTCATTTTATAACGCAAAAACTATTGAAACGATTGCGATGGAACTTTTAAAATAGATAGCTGGACCATGAATAACATAGGGTACTTTATATCCCGATATTCCCGCAGGTTCGGTACTTACTTACGCGGGTGAAACCGCGGAGCGAAGCAAGTGATATAAACGCGAAAGTTTGCATGTAAATATGAATGTCAGTATTTATGTGACTTTATAACTGCTTCATTAAAAAAAAACTGAAGCGAATATAAATATATACCTAGCTTAATATAGGCTACTTTTTGTCCCGATATTCAACCAGTATCGGCACTTACTGCTGCTAGTTATATTAAAATTAGGACATTACTTTTCGTTTTGGAGTAGAGTTTCACATTGATAACAGTTAAGGGGTCTTATATCTATGCAAATTTTATACGGGTATCTAATTCAAATGACTGAATATTGTATGATTTTGTACACAGTAGAGACTTGTAATACACTAACCAGAAATTGATAAAATATTGAAACCCTTCTTTTACCACTACCCTACAGTCCGCCCTACCCTGATGTCTTATTAGTCGTCGCGGTGTAGCCGCGTGGTCGTTCAGATAAAAAAAACATATCAAATAATTAAAATAAAAAACAACTTAAAAAAGATAACTGGTTTTTATAAGTAGTCGGGGTATTTTTTATTTAAAACTTACTTTATATTTTTGAGCGATAAATGGACGACAAAGCAACGACAAACGATTATGGTAGCGCGGAATATGTATAATAAACAGATAGACAGATCGACGGGCAGTGGAGTCTTAATAAAAGTTTTTACCCTTTGCGTACGGAACCCCCAATGGGTTATGTCAGATAACAATCAAATGGTTTAGGTGGGTGGAGACCAGCTATATTAGGTCAAGTTACAAATGTATGTTATTATCACTTATCAGTTATTCATTAATTATCAAATTTATCAGACATGCAGTAATATCTAGATCAGAATGAATGAATAAATGAATGAATGTCATTTATTTGCTCAGTTCAGTACTTTTTGCATGAAAGAGTAACAAAGTCACATACATACATACATACAAACTGTCATGTTTATAATATTAGTAAAGTAAAGTAACAAGATTGAAATAGGGAAAATAGTTCTTGCCAATCTTACTAATATTACCAACGCGAAAGTCTGTATGTACCTATATATGTGACTTTGTTACTCTTTCACGTAAAAAGTACTTAACCGATTGCGATAAAACTTGGAATATAGGTAGCTAGATACCGGGAATCACATAGGCTACGATTTTATCCCGATATCCCCGCGGGAACGGGACTTACTCGGGTGAAACTACGGGGCGCAGCTACTTTACTATAAATTCCTGAAGTGTGTTCAAAAACGAATTCTGAGAACGCTGAAGTGTTGTTGATACGTTTCAGTTATAAAATACGTGTCTCAACAATTTGCTTCCTATCACTCATTTTCCCGTAACAACATAACTTACTCAAGGAGCCATGCAGTTATTAAACACAATGATAAATAATAAATGACATTCCGTTTCACGCATTAAAAGAAATCAATTTACAATTTCAGCCCAACGCTATACGTAGGTGAACATAACCACGGATTGTATGCGCTATCGTCTCTAGTCGATAAGAACACAATCACAATATCCACCGGTCACAAGCCATTACTTCTAGAAGGTCCCACGACTGACAAAATTGTAAGCTCTGATAAGCACGAGCCGATTAAAAACGTCCACTATAAACTGAACGACTTGAACATCCACGTATCGGCACCTTACCTTCTACTGGGACACTACAAAGTACCCGAATTGACTACTACTTGGATACCACATATCCCGAACTCAAACTTCCTAAACGAACGTCCTCAAAATAACAACCATGGGATGAAATTAATCAATGGCGAAGTGTTATCAGAGAAAGAATCGGAGAAGGATGTCGAAAATGAAACCGAATTGAAATCTAATTCTATATCTGTGTCGGTACAAACCGAAGATTTGATTGAGGCTCTCAATTTTAGACCGGAGTTGCTTTTCAGACAAGCCAACGCTTGGTTAAATCAACAAGAGAATAAGATACTCAAACTGGCCCTGATTATTTTGGTTGGACTTGTGATTAGTATGTTTTGGTATCTTCGATATCAGGTTGGTATTAATTAGCAATAATTTTATCTTAAAACTTATGTTTTGCTTTATTTTTCGTTACGTAAACTGATTTGCATTAAGTAATTGCTCGTTTTAAATAGGTAGGTACCATAATATTTATGACTTTTCATGACCACAGATTATTACGTTATTTCGTTTTCTAATCTAAATTACTAACTTATAGAGTCTATTTTAGATTGTACTTTAAATTCAATGGAGTGTGTAGCATACATATCGTACCTTTTCTTAATGAATCCGAATAATTTCCTTTGTTTGTTTTCAATTGAGAGCAAATACTGATACCAGTTCGGTGAATTTTCTTAGAATGCTGTCTTAGTCCTTACGTTTTTTTTTAACGAAATCGGTCAAGTCGCGAGCTCCATACATATTTACAGTATTAATTAGTTACACATATATGTAGTAGCAAAATAACTACATATTGGAAATATTTTACAAGGTGAAATGCATTAGTTTCCCGTCTCGGGGAACCCGTGCCCTTGGCTTGCCGGGAGAGTACGCTTTACGCTTCACTTGTTAGTTTAAAATCCTAATCAAATTACGTTGTTGAAACTGAAATTATTAGGAAAATTGTTAGATTCTTTTTTACTGTAGCATTTTGTTAATTTAACTTTAATTACTCATCCCATTTGGTTCGATCGATAGTATGACGCGTATTAACGGATAACTATTAATCTAAATGAAATACCTTCCTAATAATATTTGTAATAAATCATTTTTATTGCCTTATCTTTCAAATCATGTCTTCTTGACCTAATTTGACACATATTGTATCCTTACCTTGTGAATGAAAATGAGAGTATATTTATTTAACAAAATCAATACAGTGTCCATATGGCCCCATATTAAACTAATTGTAATTCCGTAAAGTCAAAAACTTGTTCAAATAATACGTATGCCCCTATGTACTTCGATAAATAAACGAATTTCGTTCGTTACTGAATAAATATTGGTATGTGTTCTTAGGTTAATAAGTATCTGGAAGGAATCTATTGATGTTTATGTACCTATATTTTTGATTTTCTAATTGCATATAGTTGTTTCTATCCTTTTTCTTTATCGACGAAACTTATACAATGAAGTTACAAATGTTATTCAAAAGCGGGGTATTTACCATGTTTAAATTTGTTTTGTTTTTTTATACGGAACTCGCCAGTAATTTCTTTAATGCATTATTTTTCCGCTGTACTTATTGGGACATGTTTTCGCTATTATTGAACGGGTTCCCTACGCTACTTCGAAACACTATCCATCGAAACACCTTTCGCCGAAGACGATTGACCGAAAGATTACTTTACCGAATAGTTGTTTCACCGATTGTTCGTTTCCCCTATGGTTCGTTTCACCGAAAATTGTTTGACCGAAGCTCGCTGTACCGAAGGCTCGTTTTACGTAACAAATGTAATTTCCAAACACGCAATCCCCTTTCATTTACTTGACACATGTGACCATAGAAATAAGAGGTAGTAGTATAACTAGAGAGTCCACTAAGGTAGTAAAAACGAGCCGAGGGAGAGGATTTAAACTTTACACGTCCTTGTCTGAATATAGCGCGAAAGCTAGCGCCAATATTTAGGTAGGTATTTGAGGCAGCTAAAAACTTGTAATATACGGATATGAAGATCTGCTCAAATTTCAAGAAAGTTTCTTAAAATTAAAGGGCTACTTAAAATTAGAGGGCCAATTAGAAACCCAAATATTGGAGCTAGCTCTCGAGCTATATTCAGACAAGGACGTGTAAAGTTTAAGCCCTCTCCCTCGGCTCGTTTTTACTGCCTCAGTGAACTTTCTAGTTGTACTACTACCTCTTATTTCTATGGTCACATGTATTAAGTAAATGAAAGGAGGTTGCGTGTTTGGAAATGACATTTGTTACGTAAAATGAGCCTTCGGTACTGCGTGCTTCGGTCAAACAATTTTCGGTGAAACGAACCATAGGGGAAACGAACAATCGGTGAAACAACTATTCGGTAAAGTAATCTTTCGGTCAATCGTCTTCGGCGAAAGGTGTTTCGATGGATAGTGTTTCGAAGTAGCGTAGGGAACCCTATTGAACTGGGCGTATCTTTTTATTTATGTGGTTATTTTTTTTGACTTTGCACACAATCAGCACAAAAATCAGTACCAATACAATCAGCAGAAAAAAAACTCAGCCGAATAAAATATAAGTCCGTCGGTAGAGGACTATAGTATTCATTATTTATTATTAAATTTATTTATTAATATTTTTTAATTGTATGTCTCATATGTACTGAATTAATGAAATAAAAAACCCTGTATAGAAATTCATAGGCATTTGTATAAATTTTCTAGGCTCGTGAATTCCAACAGCTGTCTCAAGGCGGCGGGTCTCGTAGTTCCACCGCGTCGACGCAGTCGTCAGACAGTGAAATCTTAGGTCAACTGGTTGACGTCGGAGACGGTGAAGTCAAGATCGGCAAAATCACCTTCTTCACTGACCAGGTGCTGGGTAAAGGGTGCGAGGGTACCTTTGTTTATAGGTCAGTATATTTACGTTATTTTCTGTACCAGTTACGTTTCACCCGCGTAAGTCCCGATCCCGTGGGAATATCGGGATCAGTAGCCTATGTTTATTTGGTTTGCGGACAAAGAGTGAAACCAAGTAATTAGAGTACTAGAAGAAAAGTTTGACGTAACAACTAGCACCACTGTCAACTGAACAAGGAGTTTGGTCTCCGGATATTGGACTGCGATCGATTCATTGCAACACTTTTGAAATATACCCACTTTTATTTAAGTTAATAATTTGTATGCCTAGCAGATAAGATTTTGTTTAGATTAATAATTCTCAATGTAAGTGAATTGTAAATTCTTATTTGAGAAATAAATATCTTAAACCATGTTACTCCTTGATAATGTAGCTTTCTTGATGGTGAGCCAGTTGGTCAGGTTATGGAGGCGAGAAACCTCGGCATTGTCATGGACCCCTTCCTTACATTTGAAAAATATGTTGGCGAGTGTGTGCGTGGCTGCTTCTATAGACTTAAGGTTCTATATAAGATTCGGCCCTTTTTAAGCACCGAACTGAGAATTGCACTGTGCGAATCCCTTATTTTGTCCAAACTTAATTACTGTGACACAGTTTTCGGTCCGTGTTTGTTGAAGAGAACCAGTGAGGTGATTCAGCGGGTGCAAAATGCATGTGCCAGATTCTGTTTTCACATTCCACCACGAGCTCATGTTACGCCTTTCTTGTGCAGACATAATTGGTTAAAAATGGAGGAACGGCGGCAATTGCACCTGGCCTGTCTACTCTTTGGTGTAGTAAATTTTAACAAGCCAACATACCTTGCTGAAAAGTTGTTTTGGGCAGACGACAGTAGGCGTTTTGAGGGTCGTTCGTGTACGCCAGTGCTAAATTACCGTAAGCACTATACTGCTGCGTTTCGCGGGGCATTCCGGTTTGCGGCAACCCGCTGCTGGAATGATCTGCCTTCTCCTGCTCGTGCCCTGAAAACAGTCACCCAGTTCAGAAGGCACCTCAAACGGTCTTTGTTAGTTAAGCAGAAGGCTGAGGCGGAAGTGACTTACGGATGTTGACTGCACGGTGTGCTTCTTTGTTCCAGCGGAATCTGGTTTCACCATCGTCCATATTCAATTTATTTTATTAAGTTTCTTTTTGGCAGAGTGGGCAGAATCCAAGCACTAAAACGTGGTGATTGTATTCTCTTTGCCAAGCACAAACAAACTCAAATTCGTACGCCATTTTTGATCGCAGAGGGGAAGGCCGTGGGACGCGTTATTTCGATGGAATCGCATCACGTGATTCTACCGACCAATGACTTTTTGGGTATGGCGCTTTTTATTATTGTTGTTGCCATTTTGAAAGAAGCCAGTGTCAGGGGTTATGTTTTGGCTTCGCACGGCTGTGCATACTGCCAGAGCATGATTTCTTTCGTGGATTTATTATTATTATTATTGTTGTTACCATATTGGATTCTCGGGGCTATGGAGCACCCGGACCTTTGGAAGGCGTGCGTGGGGCCGAAGCCAACACGTAGAGGCCCGTTTTAGTAACATTTAATTTCAAAATTTGAGATGGACACCAAACCGGCGATTATCCCTGTCTGCACTATAAAATGCAGGCAAGGACAACCCCCGGGTCGGATAGAACTATGAATAAACTACGGGTGAAAACTACTTAGGCTATGGAAATGGGTTGGTAGTGGATCGGGTACTGGGGGGAACTATGGGGAATATGGCGTCTGCCGTCACAATGTTCAACAAACACGTAAAAATGGCAGACGGAGACTCGCCAACTCACAAACTGGGCCACCCTAATTAAGCCGAGCAAATTACAGCCAGGGGGCAACAGGGGCGTGAGAGGCTGAAGGATGGAGAGACCTCACTGGATTTTAAACCATCCTAGGTCGAGATCCTGTGGAGCGGGCCAACTCATCACTGACGTGAAGTATCCATCCTCCGAGCATTACTGCTCTCGCGACTCCACTCTGACCGGCCGGTGAAGGCAAGCCAAAGGCGGGGGACCGCTTCCTCGTCAGTGTTCACTCCGACCAGCCAACTAAGGCAAGCCGGAGGTGAGGAACGGTGACTTCCCCCTGGAGCACTCGGGAAGCCGCGGGGTCGCTACTCCCCGACACCTCGCCTCAAGGTGCCCTGCGAGCTTATTATTATTATTATTATTTTATTTATTTTTTCCGGTATTATTTATTTAGTTATATTACGCAATATTTACGTATGCATTTAGATATATATATTTCTTTGAATACGTACATTTATATTAATTTTTTAGTATCGAAGCACTTTTTATTGAATTAAGTATAGTATTTTTTATTATTCTTAGTAATATTTTATTTTCTTATTTTTATTTGTTATTTATTACGTATATTTATTTACGCCTGGAAGTTCGATGCGTCACTGGGAGGAGATGCCGGAAGACCGGTGTTGTGGCTTCTTTTGAAGTCACAACGTATGCCGAGGCAGATCCTCGTTGGCAGCAGGCACACTGCTCACGTTGTAGCAGTTAATTGGACCTCGTATTCGTTTTATTTATTTATTTTATTTTCATAATAATATAAGACAAAACGATCTTTGTTTTGTCTTATATTATTATTTATGTAACAATTATGTCCTATTGTTCATAAGTGTGTGTTTGTTGTCAATAAATGTTTTTCTTTCTTCTTTCTTTCTTTCTTTCTATTAGTAAAAGAATTTCTGAAATCGACCCCGTAGTTTCGGAGCCTTTTCATTACGAACTAACAAAAGACACAGTTCATTGTAGATATATGTTCATCATCATCATCCGAGCAATGTTCTCGGTTGCATTTTTTCGGCAGCCCGGGGTCCGAAAAAATGCTCCGCTTTCTTACTTTTACATCTCTTGTTTTAACTCTACAGTTTTATCTTATGGACTCCGAACTTTAACTGCGAAGTTTTGCCTACACATGAACGATTTAACTGGACAGTTCGTCTGTACAGTTTTATCTATCGATATTTCGATTAGATTATCAGTTAAAACTTCGAATGTACAGTTCTTAGTTTTGCCAACACCCGCACGATTTATCTGTATAGAACAAACTGCGCAGTTAAATGTAATGGCCCATAGCTTGCTTTATAGAGAACTGGCTGGGCCTCGCAGTTTCACCCGCGGAAGTCCCGTTCCCACGGGAATATCGGGATAGATAGAAACACTTTATTCGCATAACCAACAACAATTGATATAAGGGATCAAAAAGTAGCCTTTGTGTTATACCCGGTATCCATCTACCTATATTCCAAGTTTCATCGCAATCGGTTCAGTAGTGTTTGATTGAAAGAGTAATGAATTCACATACATATAAACTTTTGCGTTTATAATATTAGTAAAATGAATCCAGAATATGTTATGTTTCAGAGGTACATTCGACAAGCGCGACGTAGCGGTGAAGCGGCTGCTGCCCGAATGTTTCACGTTCGCCGACCGCGAGGTCACCCTGCTGCGCGAGTCGGATGCGCACGCGCACGTCGTGCGGTACTACTGCACCGAGAGGGATAAGCAGTTTAGGTCAGTTCTACTCCGCCCACGAACATTTCCTGCCAAACTGTGTGTATCAGCGTCATCATATCATTAGCGAACTTACTGGGAGATCGCTTCGCTTTGAATTCGTTCACAATTCGCCAGGATGATTGCCACTAAGCACGGGCTTGTATCGGCTTGAAGCTTGAATCGGGACTTACACGGATAAAACTGCAAAATACAACTAGTCTGTTTATGAAATTCTACTAGAAATCCAACAAGAGCCTACGAGGAATAAATAGAACCGAGATCTAACTTTATTAAATTCGAATACAAAACATGTTCCACGGTCACACAGCAGCAGATGCACACACTGACATGTTCCGTACAGTACTGCGTATGATCGACCTTGGTTTGACCAATAGCGGACGATCTTTAGTGACAGACTGGCGGTCGAATCATCGTTTTAGGCCCAGCAACCACCGTTTGCGTGGAACATTTTTTCAAAGGATTGCTACTTCCATATATATTCGAGTTCGTTGACTAGAGCCACACTCTACTTAGATTCTACCCTACTGATGGGATGAGGGTAGACAAACATATTTTTTACTTAATTTGTGTTCAATTGAAATACCTTGTATTACAGATACATAGCTCTGGAGCTGTGCTCGGCAACGTTGCAGGATTACGTTGAGAAGAAACTCAACTTTGAATGCACAATTGATGCCGTTGAAGTTCTTAGGCAAGCGACGAAGGGCTTGTCGCATTTACATTCTATGGATATTGGTAAGTCGTTTATATTTGTTTATTACTTATTTCTGATTTAATTTCTGAATAACAGATACACTACATATTATACACTACATGTGATACATAAAAAAACCCATTACACCCACCCCAAAAATTAGTGTCTTTAAAAGAAGGTGTTTTATTGTGAATTCCAAGCCCGTGGTCTTCCTGAAAGCAGTTCCCCGTCATCGTGGATCTGTACGTAATAGATGATATTCCAGTGAATATAATTATTCGTATTTTCATAAATATCCCGGGGCATAATCGCTTGAAATTTAAATTTTGTTACGTCGAAGTTTCGATCATGTTCGTTTCGTGCACAGTGCATAGAGACATAAAGCCGCATAACGTGCTGCTATCGATGCCGACGGGCGCGGGCGAGGTGCGCGCTATGATATCCGACTTCGGTCTCTCCAAGAAGCTGAACATCGGCCGCGCGAGCTTCTCGCGTCGCTCGGGGGTCACCGGCACTGACGGCTGGATAGCGCCCGAGATGATTAATGGAGAAAGGACGGTACGTACGGTGTGCGTTATGGAAAAATAAACACGCAATAGCAAAGTTGAATCGAAGCTCAAAGTTTTTTTTTTTTTTTGTATTTTATGAATTTGCTTAGCTTTGCGCTTTAAGCAAGTGTGTTGTATGCAGTTGTAAAGCTCAAAGTCTGTAGGTTCTTTAAAAGTAGTTAGTTGTAGTTACGACACTTAAGGGCCAATATAACCCTAATAGCGTGACAGCAATAAAGCTAGCGAATTTCAGATGTGTAAGTGAAAGACGTAAGATGCGACTATGCAAAATTTTATTGCGTAAAATCAACCAATTGCTAGTTTCAAGATAACTAAACATTAATCTTAAAATTCAAAACATTCACTGCCTGTATTGAGCTAAGTTCAATTCTTATACAAGGTTTTATTAGTTTTCGTACGTAAGCAATATTGACTGAGTAATATCACTTATTTGTACAATTTAGAGAGAAGTTTGGAATTTTTTTCTATTGAGAAAATTTTCAGGAATCGTGTTTTCACGACATTCACGTGTTAGTAAATATCCTCGACTTTAATAAATATGGTTTCAAAAACTTTTATTTCAAATAACTTTTGTAGTAATTCACCCTAGAAACATCCGTTCTGCCCTACCCCTTAAGGTGAACGCAG
The DNA here is from genome assembly GCA_949358125.1 of Idaea dimidiata. Taxonomy (NCBI): domain Eukaryota; kingdom Metazoa; phylum Arthropoda; class Insecta; order Lepidoptera; family Geometridae; genus Idaea; species Idaea dimidiata. The sequence continues at coordinate 5,494,039 of OX442340.1, forward strand.
CAAGGTACAGCATTAGGGCACTATGCCGCGAGAGGGAGGTGCTGACAATTTTCTCTTGTTTTCGTTTTAGGTTTATTTTTGTATTTTATGGTTTTTAATTGTGTATTTGGTTATGGAATTAATTATACATTTATTTAATTAGTAGGGGTAATTATTATATTCTATAGATGAAAATTTGACTACTGACCCGACAGTTTTTTTTACAAGAATTTAAGACTGTATTTGTTTTTAATAGAATTTTTGTATTTCAGACGACATCAGTGGACATTTTCTCGTTGGGCTGCGTGTTTTACTACGTGCTGTCTCGAGGGCATCATCCTTTCGGTGACGTGTTGCGGCGACAGGCCAACATACTCACTGGAGAATACAACCTGGAACATCTTGAGTGAGTTTATTACGTTTTATTTAATTACGGGGTATGTATACCATGTTTAAAGAAAAATAGCCATACATTACTTGCACTATAAATATTATTACGTACATTAAAAATGTACAATTGTTTTTTACAAGCATTGCTGGAATTAAAAAAATATATTCGGTGGTCAAAAGATTTCATTTTCATTTCATTTCATTTTTACGTTTTATTGTAGTAATTATATTTTTTCCACAATTTAACTTTTATTTTAAATCGTTTAGGGATTGGCCTTTGTTCTTTCTTATTAACAAGTCTCAATATTTCGCCAGTAATTGCAACTGCCTTGTTCAGGAGATTGGGGATTGCAAGTAGATAATGACAGTTCGAGGCGTTCATACCGAACTACCTCATTCCTGATTCGTCGACTGCATTTGGGCCTGTCACTAAGCTCAATTTTTTCCCTATCATGCATTTGGTAGACGACACTCACGGTATTTAAGAATTGAGCATGCAATTGAAATTACTAATATAATGAAAACTTTGATTTTTCAGGAAAGTAATTCCCGAAGAAGAAGTGGTGCTCATAAAGATACTAATCCGAGCCATGATATCGGAGAAGCCCCACAAACGGCCTCCTTGCGAGACCGTACTCAGATATCCCATGTTTTGGGGTAAACAAAGTATACTTAGCTTTATTCAGGTGGGTGACATTTTTAATATCATATCGGCATCGCAAAAACCTAATTCGTACCAAGTTGTTTTTCATCTTAAATTTACCGAACAGGAGATGTTCGGAAAGTTTAACTTTCATGGGTAGATATATCTACACATATCTATGTGCCGGGTTGAAAGTGTCTAATTTCATCCCTAGTATAAAAGTAAACTTCTTTTTTTATTTTAACTTCAGTTTTGCAACCATATGACACTTCTTTCTATGGAAAAATTGTCAAATATAAGGAAACAAAACTTTAGATTATAGTCTGAAATTTTACTTTTGCGATGAAACTTAGATTATAGATAGTTTTTAAGTTTTATCGCCTGAGACCTGGAATATCAGAGACTACTATTTATCTCCATATTTCCACTTCTGCCTATCTATGTGATCGTTTATTACGGGTCGCGGATCGACAGCGAGATTTTTACTAAAGAAAGTCAGAACTCGATTTTTAATCGACCGAACGAGCGAAGCGAGTGAGGTCCAGTGTAGACGGGCCTGGCGCTTGTAACTTTGTTCGACGATAACTTGAGTATTGTAGCTCCGATCATCATGAATTTTGGTATGCGCGTAGTTTAGGTCAATAGAATTTGTGAGTTCGAAGATGAGCCGGATCGGTAGGGGGGTTAGGCAGATAGAGGGTCGTGTGTAAAGTAACGTTGTTGGTCTAGGACGTGAGCGACCACACCGAGAGCTGCGCGGCGGCGGCGGGCACTGCGCACGCGCTGGAGCAGGGCGCGCGGCGCGTGGTGCGCGGCGACTGGCGCGCGCGGGTGTGCGCGCCGGTCGCCGCCGACCTGCGCGCGAGACGCACCTACTACGGCGGCCGCGCCGTGCATCTACTCAGGGCTATACGGAACAAGGTGACCGACCACTGTCTCGTACCATTATCCTACTAATATTATACTGATGAAAGTTTCTGTGTTCTTGTTACTCAATTACGCAAAAACTACTGCGGCCCTAGCCAAAATTCTTATCGAATTACGAAAACGCTAATCGACAGATTTTTTGTATGTATGAATCGAGCGTGACCTTATGTCCATTTCATACAAAAAAATCTGTCGATTGGCGTTTTCATTATTCGATAAGAATTTTGGCCAGCGCCGCTGGACCGATTGCGATGAAACTTGGAATATAGGTAGCTGGATACCGGGAATAACACATAAGCTACCTTTTATCCAGATATTCCCGCGAGAACGGGACTTACGCGGGTGGAACCGCGGTTTGCAGCTAGTAGTAAATAAAATAAACAAATAAAAATGACTTTATTAATCCTTGAACACCTATTTCTTACATTTATAATTCATAAAACTAGTTTTTAAATTTAACTCTTAATTAAATAAGAAAATAACAAAACTACTTTTGCTAATCGGTGTAAGGGCCACCTATAGCGGTGAATCCTCCGATACACTCCACCTCTTGCGGTAGTTTCCGGCTATTCTAATTATATCTTCGCTCCACCATAGTAAGATAAATCATAGAAATAGTGCTACTTAGTGAATCTTCTTAGAATACTCCAACTCCTTCCTTCTTCTTCCTCTCTCCTACTTCTTCTTCTTCTTCTTGGAAGGAGAATAGAAAACTTATGTCGTCAAAAAAACAAAGCAACTTTCAGCCTACTCACGTTCTATTTAAAGCAGGCTATATTCACAGACTATTTAACTGCTCAGTTTTATTTGGAGTTCTTAGTTTTACCTACACGGTACGATTTATCTGTACAGATAAACTGTAAAGTTCAGTGTGCACTTTCCCGATAATATAATAATCGACAAATAACTTAATTTTCCAGAAAAATCACTACAGAGAACTGGACCCAGAGATTCGAGAAAGTCTCGGTAAGATGCCTGACGGATTCGTATCTTACTGGTTACGAAGGTTCCCGCTTCTTCTGCCTCACGTCTGGATCCAAATGCAGCATCACAGACACGAGGACATCATTCAAGCGTACTACCCGCATTCCTTCACATTCCATCGAGAAGACGTTCCCGAACTAATTGACGACGATGGAGATTATCAAGAGGAAATACCACCAGAGTTATGCAATCCGTATAGAAATAAACTATTCATGGCTAGCAGGAAAAGCAATGAAAGTAAAGAGGCAGTCGGAAGTAAAAGAGAAGGGTCCCCTAGAAAGGTTTATAACTGGAGAACTGAAGCTTCCGATTTTACGATACGACAGGACACTAGCAAATTTAAGGAGAAGCAGATTTACAAAAAGAAGGAAAAGAAAAAAGAAGAAATGCCCGTTTGGACATTGCCTCCTCAGTGATGGAAAAGTTGTGCTCGATTGCGAAGGGCATAACTACTAGTCCAACTATGGGTAGATAGGTGTCAGTGCGATTTAGTACTTAACTCCTTAAATATGAATTTCAACGATAAGATCTATCGAATCGGAACAAGCGTTTAAAAACTAGAGACAATCAAATATGAAATTAAATTCAGAATTATATGTATACTAAGATGAGCGTTGTTGTGATAAAAATGTGACTAGATCTCTTAAACTCATATTACGCACAACCTACATAATTTATGCGCATTTAATGAAGTCTAAATTGTTATAGACTTACCCCTTAACAGATGGCTAACAGCCGTATTCACAGAAACGATCCTATGCAAGTCTTTAATGCTTTTTCTTTATTTTGTGACTAATAATACCAGAAGCGTAGCGTGCCTTGGCGTGCCCCGTATAAAAATATGTTTGGAGACCTTAGGAATTGTAAAGATTTCTCGCAAAAAAAGCATAAAATTAAAATTTATTCATCATACATAATTATGACATTTTTACATTTTTTTTACAAACAAATCAAATTTCAATAATTACACTCCTTGCCAGGGAAGTTTTTATTAATATATGCTTACGAACGTTGGGGGCCCCGTATAATTGATACAGCGGTAGCTACGCCCTTAAAATAGTTGTTTGTGAAAACGACAGTAAGTTATGTAACGTTTGATCCTGTTTCTGATCTTTAAAACTTAGTACACAGTAAGAGACAAACGATACATAGTTATGCATCTGTTAGTTTATCGTTTATATCTAAAAGGGTAGAGGTTATGTCAGATAATGGAGTGTTTTGTCCGTCCTCTGCGTTAAGCTTTATTTAAGATTTTTTGGTGTGTTTCTGCCAATTTTCAATTAACTATTTTAATGCTTTTTTAATCTGACTGCGTGATGTAAAGGGTTATTTCTTTATCTGTCCATGTATGTTTGTTCCTATGTGGTGCTCCAGTGGTTAAACGGATCAAAGATTTTGAATTTTGAACGGATAGAACGATTTGATTCTTATGTCATTAGATTCATTTTAGTCTTGCGAGTGTTACTAAAGGTTATCAAAATTCAAAATGGCGATCACTAGGCACCATATTGTAGAATGAAAAAAAAACGCAAGTTGACGACATACTATGTCAAAAGAGGTGTTGATAGTCAAGGAACTTATATTTTCTAGTATTTATGTCATATTTAGTAGCATGCTGTCTCTTTCTAATAACACTATTAGATAGGGACGGCATGCTCAATATAGCGGAACACTTTAGTTCTACGTTCACATTCCAGTACTAGTAAATTTAAGTTCATTGTTGATAGCACTTATTTAAAAATAATTTTAGGTTGCGTTTATTATTTTTCATTTAATTAGTTAATTGAAATGATCGAATGATGATTGGCGGAAGTAAGAATCAGTCACAGTAGTTAGTATTTAGTAAAAAAATAATTTTAGAGGCAATATTGAAACATAATAAAAACATCATAATAACGTTTGACAATGAGTGTTCGGTCGGCCAATATTTATGAAATTAATTACGATACTAAGTTGAAAATAGTAGACAGGGAAACATTCATATTCTTAAAGCCATCGCTTGGGGTGGGAACTCGTGTGGTGTAATTAAGCACGCTGCAACGTAGATGTTGAAACGTGAGCTCGAACCTCTCCGCGAGTGACTTTTTGAACATGTATTTTTTTAAACATTTCTAGTAAAGAATTTATTCTATTATAAGGTTAATGTTATGGCTAAATGCGTAAGAACTTTATATAAATAGGTATAGTAAGTAACGACCTCAAACCAGTAAAAAATTTAGTTATCCGTTATGTAAGTCCCACTGCAGGTCAAGAACCTATCTCACTGGGTTAGTATGTGTACAATAAAATACTATGCCAGGAATGCTATTCCAGTGTCAACATAATATGATCTCATCCATCAACATATCGATTGATGATGATCTGTTGACACCAGAATGGCCTGGGGGCCTGGGGCTCGACCGCGCAAGCTCCGTCGGGTTCAATGCGTCGTCCTTTGAGCTGTCGCATTCAATGATAGCTGAACTCGACGGACACTGTACTGTAATGCGTTTCGTCGCCTTCAAATACATGCAAAACAACGCAATGGTTCTCGCCGCAAAGGTTTTCCTTTGCGCAGTGTGTATTCCAAAGCGACCTCCGTCGAGTTGTACTCGACGGAGCTTGCGCGGTCGAGCCCTTGTTTTCTTAGATCATGGGTTGGTAAATGTTGGAATTAGAACTGCAGTATGTTCTACAGAAGTTTCAGTTAGCAACAAATGTACGAGATTTTGGGACCAAACTTTGAATAAGTAGTTTTCGTTTTATTTTGTTTTGGTAATAGAAATATACATTCCGTCTTAAGCTCTCCACACTGTGGCGATAATGCTGCGATATTATTTTCTATTAATTTCCGCACGGGGATAATAATATTGAAATAGTTCGATGTTCTGCCCTTTCCAATTGCATCCGGACCTTTTTGTAGTGCAGGGCACGAGCTAAATTACTTACTCACATAGCTAAAGTGTAGTAAAGCTTCTAAGTTTGATTTTTTATCGTTTTGTATTCTATCGTTGATGATACCGCTGAAGGTTACTTTGAGATTTATAAAAATACACACCATTAACCTTAAACCGACTAGGTATTTATCATAGACGCGTTCATATACAAGTAGAATAAATTCATGTTGTCTGCAGCCATATGCATGACTAAATCAAAATTACTTTGGTCACTTGCATCGTCGGACTAAGTTTGGATGCGTGGCTTTTTAACGCCTATCAATGACAGAAATAAACAAAATAGGTACTTATGAATGGGGGTTATTTTTTCCTGTAAAACCGCAAAGCAACAATACGTTGCTTTTGCGGTGAAATGTATTCTGTAAAAGCTATATGTGTGAGGAAATATTGGATGGGTGAATGAACAGCTGACGTACCTAAACAGGTAATTAATATATAAGTTCGCAATATCGCACGATAAATCGATATAAGTTTTTTGTTTTACTATATATTTCAATGTATGAAGTTTGGTAAACAGAAATACATTTTTTGTTGGTGCTATGACTGTTATTTCGTTTGTTTAGCGTAGTTAAGTTATTTATTACAGTCAAACTCATCTATCTTGAGATTGAGTTTTTTATTATCTTCTACTTAAGGACAACAATATTTTTCGACACTTATTCGAGTAGGTAAGTGTTAGTTTAAACCCACGCTCCAGATATTGGGTTTGACTTTATTACACATACACAATGTTTGTAGATTACAAATGATTTATATTATACCTCAGTGAATGATGGTATAGTTAGTCTTAGAATAATGTTCCTGTTTTGTAAATATTGGTAACTAATGGTAATAAAAAAACATAATATATTATAAACTATGTGATTAGATTAATTATAATTGTAAGCATAAATTGGCACATAATAATGATAAATTTTATAAAGTGATATTGATACAGACTTTAGTTTTAAATATCAATTTTTTTAAAACATAGGTACTAAATATACTAATAATTGATTGGATGGTGTGACGTTAAAGTATTTATACATTTTAATGTAAATACTAAATAAAATTAACCAAATTCATTTAAATCTTTTATTTACTAAGTTAGTTATTTGTCGGAACAAAATCATTTAAAAAATAAATCTAGGTACATAAGTTTTCATCGTCAGTCTTATAAAATATTTGCATAAGTAGATAGCATTAAAACAGATAGCTAAATGGCACAGTGACATATTTTGTGCAAAAAAATTAAGGCAGTTACTAACATAAAAGTACGATACAAAGTAGAACGTAAAGTTTAAGATTAAAATATTAAAAAAAAAAGTAGGGGTAAAAAGAAATGAAGTACATTAGGTCTTTGGAATAATGGCAGTGATGTATCAGTTTAGGTGTACATCATAAACAACAAAAACTTAACACGACTTAATTCAATCGAAACATAACACTAATTTACTAGCAACATTTACATGTTGACTTTTGATAAATGAGTTACTTAAACTAGTTACATCTTATGGGAATATTTTTCTATTAAATCTATTATTGTTAAATGCACTTTTTCCTTAGCTATGCCTAGGGCTGTTTTCTGAGCGCTATTTAGCATAGTAATGTCAGGGTTATAGTTGATTAATATTTTCGTAGCACCTATATTCCCCATATTGCTCGCTTCATGTAGAGGAGTGTTTCCTGCTAAATCTATTGCATTCACATTAGCGCCATTGTCTAGCAGAACTCGAATAACTACAGTTTTGTTGTTCAAAGCAGCCAGGTGTAAAGGCGTCTGACCCTTTCTATTGGTGCAGTTCACATTAGCTTTGTTGAATATTAAAATATTGCATAATGTATCAAGACCATAACGCGCGGCATAATGCAAGGCAGTATAGCCATTGGTATCTGAGATATTAACATCATTTGATGTAACCACTTCCGATTTTTTCTTACACATTTGGCATTCACAAAGAGGGTGGCAATTGCTTTTGTTGTCATTCATATTCAGATATGCCGAATAGTCAATGTTCATATAAAAACAGGCAAGTTTAACATCGCCATAGGATATCGCTTTTAAAATTCTTTCAATCAGCTTCAAGTTCTCAACTGTCTTTGATGCACTGTTCTTGTCATTTCTCATGTTATGTAATTTAGCAGTTACTGGGTTTGGTTTACAGTTTAACTCTTTAATCTCTGTACTTGTGATGTGGATGTATTCATACAGACTAGGTGTACATGATTTTAAAACTTGTAAGATTCTTAAATTATGAGCATAGTCAAATGCTGTTTTGTGTTGCCGATTTTGTAATGATGGTTCAGCACCACTTTCTATTAGCAGTTTGGCAATGCCTTCATATCCCCATTTAGCAGCTAAATGTAGAGGAGTGTTCCCACTCTCATTCTCACAATTTATTGTTATTTTCCGTCTACTGTGTTCTGCGAAGTATATCAATGCTTTGACACAATTTAAATGTCCATTATTTACAGACATGTGTAGAGGAGTATTCTTATCAATGTTAATCTTATTTATATGAGCTCCTGAATGCAGCAACAATAATAGCGCATTTTGATGTCCTCTAGAAGCAGCATAATGAAGTGGGGTGCATTCATTTAAATCTGTGGCATTTATTTCTGCACCCATATCTATTAGAGATTCAACAATGTTTGCTTTTCCATGAATAGAAGCAACATGCAAAGCAGTCAGACCATGACTGTCTCGAGATGACACTGTAGGAGAAGTCTTCAACAGATTCCTAGATATTTTTGAACAACATTTCTTGCAATTGCACAAGGGATGACAAAGTCTTTGGTAGATCTCCGATACTTCCTCATCTTCATTAGAAGAGTCATCATCATTCTCTAAAGTGATTTTGAGTATGTTGTCATCCTGCCAGTTTTTCATTTGTTTTTTATTTTTCTCAAAAATAGTGTGCACCTGTTCACAGTGGTTTGCTTTTATCAGTTCAAAAACATACTCCAATGTTTCCTCTCTTCCGCCAGTGTCAGAAGTAGACACAGATTCAGTTAGACTGCATCTTCTCTGTCTACTGCTGAGATTATCTTCAGTCAGGTTGCTCTCATAGTAATAATAGGCTTCAGGATCTGGTGGACCTGTCAGTGCACCAGACTGAATGTGCTCTATGACAGCTTCTAAAGTAGTTACAAGAAACTCACTTTCATCTCCATCTCCTTTACCATTACCACTGAATCGAAATTCTTTCATATACATGAGCTGGCTATACCAATTTGGTAAACCAGATTTTATTACCAGAAACACAAAAACTGGCAACAAATCATCAGCTGTCAAAAGAACAACATTGTTATAATCATCTTTCTTATTTATTGCATTCAGGGCTTGTTTAATACACAGTATTTTTTCTAGAACAGTGTTAAAAGAACCGATTTTAGACAGTATCTGTTTTGCTTTAGGTACGGCATGATAAAGATCTTTCTTAATGTCAAGGTCTCGTAATTGAATATCATACATGTTTCTTATCTTTTTATTGAGATGGGCATCCTCATAGGCACAAGAAGTACATATTTGTTTAAACAACATTTCAAATAAAATATGCTGCATATAACTTTCAACAGCAAGTTTAATATTTTCTAGAACTTGTTTACATGATTTGGATTTATCTCTCAGTCTTCTGTTTTGTAATGCAATTTGTAGACAGTGGGTGTATAATTCACTGATATAATCTCTCAGTGGGCCGAGAGCAAGAGGTAGACTTGTGTGTTTCTTTAGGAATAGTTCAACACATTGTTCGATTTGATCCAGAACTTGTCGGCCTGCAGCCTGAGTCCACAACAGGTCTATGCAATCATTTATTGATGACAAGTGTTCTTTTAACATTGAGGTGTAATCTGCCATAGCAGTTGGTTCTAGAGGGGTTTCGATACACCATACCTTGTATTTAATGTAATCTTCTGTGTAGAATGTTTCTTCGAACAATATGTGACTCTGCAGAGGCAAACCTTTTGTAACTTCCAGTGTAATCACTTTATTGGTGACCGTTACTTGTTTCTCAGTCAGTGTACTGTAGTGGGTCTCCGGCAACTCATCACTGGGCACTAGAATATGAGCACAGATCTCCTCGACGGTGAAAACTCGCGTATTTAAACTCCCGATTCGAGGGATGCAAATAATCCACGACTCTGTGATACAATGTTGGAATATACTTGAGTATTCGGTCTTTAACTCCACGAAAAATGGATTATCGGAGATAATCTCGTCGTAAGAGCCGTCCATTTCTGTAATACAAAGTGTTGTTTAATTAAAACACCGGTTTAGAAATGAAATTAAGTGTCATCAAGTATATAATATAAGTGCTTACCTGAGTAAGTACTAAGTATTTTTCTAAATAAATAAAGTACTCAGGTACATAAAAATAAAGCTATTGGAGCCACCTAACTAAAACTTTAGTAGCACCACATTCCACATGCAATTTTAAAAGACCTTGAAGACAACTAGTGCGGCAAACTGGATCTTATAATTACCTTATTCAGTAGGTATATATGTAGGAAAACCGGTTTATTTCATTGGATATTATATTTTTTACCAAAATGACCAAAACTTACTAGCCACTTTTTGACAGCTATTTTTTTCTTTTCGGTCAAAAGCTAAGTTATGGTCGGTTAGGAATAATTACCAATGTCAAACAATTTAAAAACATTTTTTTTTTTAAAGTTAGATGCAGCACTTATAAACAAGCAAGTCGTCACTGTCGTCATAATTTGAACTAAGTTTCACGAAAATAAAAATTCAGGTTAACAATTTTCTAAACGCGTTTCAACGTTACTAGTACCCGTTTCTTGCCTGTTTATAATTGATCGAACGAGCCAAGCGAGTGAGGTCCAGTGTAGACGGGCCTGGCACTTGTATCTTTGTAACTTTGTATCTTTGTATGTTTGTTCGACGATAACTTGAGTATCGTAGCTCCGATCTTCATAAATTTTGGTATGCGCGTAGTTCCGGTCAGTAGAATTTATGAGTTCGAAGATGAGCCGGATCGATAGGGGGGTTGGGGAGATAGGGGGTGCAAAAAGAGAAAAAAATCAAGTTCTAAAAATTTGTCTATAGATGGCGCTCGAAAATGATGATGATTCCCTTCAAAAATGTCAGATCTTGGAGTATATATTGCAAGCAAACGCAACGATACCGCGATCTAAGAGGGATGTCGAGCGCCATCTATAGACAAATTTTTAGAACTTGATTTTTTTCTCTTTTTGCACCCCCTATCTCCCCAACCCCCCTACCGATCCGGCTCATCTTCGAACTCATAAATTCTACTGACCGGAACTACGCGCATACCAAAATTTATGAAGATCGGAGCTACGATACTCAAGTTATCGTCGAACAAACATACAAAGATACAAAGTTACAAGGATACAAGTGCCAGGCCCGTCTACACTGGACCTCACTCGCTTCGCTCGTTCGATCAACTAGTACCCGTTTCTTGCCTGTTTATAATTGATCGAACGAGCGAAGCGAGTGAGGTCCAGTGTAGACGGGCCTGGCACTTGTATCCTTGTAACTTTGTATCTTAAATATTCTTATATCTTAATTTAAAAACATTATTTTTTTGAAAGTTAGATGCAGCACTTATAAACAAGCAAGTCGTCACTGTCGTCATAATTTGAACTAAGTTTCACGAAAATAAAAATTCAGGTTAACAATGAGGTCCAGTGTAGACGGGCCTGGCACTTGTATCTTTGTAACTTTGTATCTTTGTATGTTTGTTCGACGATAACTTGAGTATCGTAGCTCCGATCTTCATAAATTTTGGTATGCGCGTAGTTCCGGTCAGTAGAATTTATGAGTTCGAAGATGAGCCAAATCGGTAGGGGGGGTTGGGGAGATAGGGGGTGCAAAAAGAGAAAAAAATCAAGTTCTAAAAATTTGTCTATAGATGGCGCTCGAAAATGATGATGATCCCCTCCAAAAATGTCAGATCTTGGAGTATATATTTCAAGCAAACGCAACGATACCGCGATCTAAGAGGGATGTCGAGCGCCATCTATAGACAAATTTTTAGAACTTGATTTTTTTCTCTTTTTGCACCCCCTATCTCCCCAACCCCCCTACCGATCCGGCTCATCTTCGAACTCATAAATTCTACTGACCGGAACTACGCGCATACCAAAATTTATGAAGATCGGAGCTACGATACTCAAGTTATCGTCGAACAAACATACAAAGATACAAGCGCCAGGCCCGTCTACACTGGAGCTCACTCGCTTCGCTCGTTCGGTCAATAACTAGGAGTTCGCCCCGAACTGAGACCTCACGACCCCCTATCTCCCCAACCCCTCCACCGATCCGGCTCATCTTCGAACTCATAAATTCTATTGACCTAAACTACGCACATACCAAAATTCATCAAGATCGGAGCTACGATACTCAAGTTATCGTCGAACAAACATACAAAGATACAAAGTTACAAAGATACATGCGCCAGGCCCGTCTACACTGGACCTCACTCGCTTCGCTCGTACGGTCAATAATTCTTGTTGTATTATCGTTTTTCTTGTCTTTCGTTATATAATATTGTTTGTTTAATAATAATTCTTATTTTGTAAAAAAATAAAGCTGTTGGTGTTAAAATCCTACAAAAAACAAAATCTCTGTAAATGGATTCTCGTGAGGTCTCAGTTCGGGGCGAACTACTAGTTTACAATTACTTCTTCGACTTGACTTTTACTACGACGACTTGACTGTTTGATACAAATTGCAATTATACCTATGTACCTATCTATTTAGAGTAATCTGAGTACCTCTGGCACTTAGAAGATACCCTTACCGCGTCTCTGAACGCGGCTACAGACAAAGATTTTTTTAGCTTTTTATAAAAAAATCGTTACACTGCCGACGCTTCTTGATGTATTAATCGCTGAAACAAACGAACTAGCTGGGTTGCCATTAGCTTAATATTGCCAGAACAAAATGTACAATAATAATTTTAAGTAGTTTAATTTTACCCTAGGATTACGATTTGGAAGATATTGAATTTTTTTAAAATTTGGCGATGTTAAGGTGGCTAGGATTAATTAAGGTGTTTTACGGTAAGTGAAATAAGTTTAGAAACAATATTTTATTGTTTATTCATAAAATTAGAAGACAATAGAGAGTAGGTACCTAATTACCCATCCACTTAATAATAAGGAATTTGTCCCTACCTAACTTATCTAGGTAGGTACTATAGATCTAATTAGCAGTGCCATTTGTGAGCCATTATCCACTAATTAGAAGTAGAATTAAATATTTCTTTAATGATTTGGCATCAGGTAGTTTATTACCTAGTACATCACTAACTGCATCTTATAAAATACCATACTCTCAAGGCAAAACCATAAAAAAGGCTAGGATAAAAAAAGGGCTACAAAAACGTAGGTTCAGATAACAAGTGGAGCATCCACTTTAGTTAGTTTAGTTATATGGCGGATATTACAATATTCTATTTGCAGTCATGAAGGATTTTTGTTGGAAAATGATTAATTAAGTAATGTTGGATTAAGTAGGTCTACTGAGACTTTTTAAATTGAGTCGGAGAGTAAGTCCCACAATAGTCATTACAGGTATGAAGTTAAGAGGCTCCGGCTGGACAGTGTAAACTTGGATGCGCCTTAAGACGAATTAACCTCTACCCCCTCCCCTTCCTCCTCCAAAACCGCCTCCTCTACCGCCGAATCCACCTCCTCTACCACCAAATCCACCTCCTCTGCCGCCGAAACCTCTGCCGCCACCAAATCCTCTGCCACCAAACCCTCTGCCACCAAACCCTCTACCGTAGCCAAAACCCCCAAACCCCCCGAAACCACCACCGCCAATGATGATTGGAACTGGATATGGGTAGCGTCCTGTAACAAAAACTAGTCTGAAATTGAAAATCCTTCTTTAATGCTCCTAAATATCTAACCATACCCCGCATAACCAAAAAAATAAAATTAGAAATTTTGAACCGCAAAAGTTATGTCCTATGGGGATTTCCAGATAAATTGGCAATTTTAAATTGCTATTATTTATTCTGTGTCTCTACGGTATTTTTTCACTTTTGTAGACAGACTTTGCTAATATTTATATTTTAGGCGAACCGACTAACTGCACTTAAAGGTATTCGTAAAACACTAATTTTATCTTGAAGACAAAGTGCGGCCGCGGAGCAAGAAGAATTAGAATTAACTAACGGCCGACTACAGAAACGTTACTCAACATTTAAGAACTACTTAAAGAAACAAGCAGCTATCAAACTCAAAAAAATGCCCATACTAATTTTGAATTTAGAAACACGTAAGACACTTTTTCCGATTTTACAACCATTTATTGGCTTATGTTGTACAAAATTCAAATTCTGAATACCGCATAGTATTTATTACTATCGTAATGATAAGTCGCATATACTTGATACAAAAGAGCAAACCAATGACGTCTCACAAGACAAACAGGGCTATTATTACTTACTCTGAACAAATTCTTTAACCATTGTGAAAGTAGTTTACTTACGGTAAGGTCCATACGGTCCGTATTGCCTTTTCATTCTGGATAAAGTTTGAGACTGTTTTGCATTGTCCTGATTCAAGATTAAGTGTTCCAAAGGATTGTATCCTGGAGGATATTTTGTAACACTTTCTGCCTCTTTCTCCTGTCCATACGATCCGTATTGCCTTTTCATTCTGGAATAAGTTTGAGACTGTTTTCCATTGTCCTGATTCAAAATCAAGTGTTCCAAAGGATTGTATCCTGGAGGATATTTTGAAACACTTTCTGCCTCTTTCTCCTGTCCATACGGTCCGTATTGCCTTTTCATTCTGGATAAAGTTTGAGATTGTTTACCATTGTCCTGATTCAAAATCAAGTGTTCCAAAGGATTGTATCCTGGAGGATATTTTGTACCAGTTTCTGCCTCTTTATCCTGTCCATACGGTCCGTATTGCCTTTTCATTCTGGATAAAGTTTGGGACTGTTTTCCATTATCCTGATTCAAGATCAAGTGTTCCATAGGATTGTATCCTGAAGGGTATTCTGTAATACCTTCAGCCTCTTTCTGTCCAAATGTTGTTCGAGTTGATAGTAAAATGGTTAGAGGAATCAATAACAAACATTTCTGAAAAAAACATCAATTATGGTAGGTTAATCAATTTATAATAATTAGATGTACCTACTAAAGTACTAACAAACTTTCTATCCTAGCATAGTTTACTTATTGTTAATTTAATTAAGAACCTCCCCCTTTTTTTAAATCGGTTTAAAATAAAGGTCCTTGTCCTTTTCCCTAATTCTTTCTTCAGCCCGTCGTATAAGATGCAAGGCTTATGCTTAATGCGTTCCCTGGTTAGAGGCTTCGGCCACGATTAAAACCTTTCGTCTTAAGTCGTATCGTCAAGCGGGTTCGTCCTAGTTCCGATACGTAGACCAGTGCAGTAACTTAGGAAGCCACTGCAGTCTTTCTTCTTCTAGATGAGAGTGCCATAGTATCATCGTTTATCATTAGATAGTGGTCAAATGCTCATATTCTATGGTGCGTAAAAATAAATTAATAAGAATAACAAGACTTAAGACGCACAAACTATCAGATAGATTAGGTAGACAAACTCTTTATTAATATTAGCGAGACGCTATACGGCGACGATTCGCCTTTGCCACAAGAAATCACTGGGCTTAAAGCCTTAGGTACCTAATTATAGGTATCAGTACATCTAAGTAAATCAGAAAACATGATCAAAATATTTACATGATAATCAAATTAGACCTACCTACTATATAATAGGGTATAGTATAGGTGAGCGTGCGCATATTCTAAGATTAGGAATAAATAAACCACTTACTGTGATCTCCATGTTGCAATTAATGCCCTTTCAAGCCGTTTCTGCAATACCGTGTTGTGTTTTTATAAATTTATACCATTTACAGATGTGTTAATTTACAGTGTAAATTGAATGAAACACTATGTTGTCTATGGAATCTTTTCAGGATTTCCCGTTCGTGCACGTTGTGATGTTGTTGTGGTTTTTTCTGACTGAAATGAAAAGATTGGAGTTCATAATATGTTTACCTTATCAAATATAGATATGTCACGTTTTATAGTTATTTTAGTTATTTGATCTCTAAATGTGGGCGTATATGTACCTTCGCCTATATTTTAAGTAAGTATATAGTACATAATATACCTATCTACACGCACAAATTTGTTTGTATTATTAGAAGCGTCGAGGTGTACTACTAGGTAAACTAAGGCATTAACTTTTTACAAGAATACCTACAGACAGAACTGCCTCTAAGGCGTGTCGTGCAACTGAAATGCAGTAGGTTGCGGGTTTGATTCTCCCCGAGTACAAATATTTATATTTGTTTTATCTCATTATATTAGTTCAAACATACCACTGCACGAAAAAGAAGATTTGACGAGATAGTGAATAACTCTTATAAAACATACAGGGTGTGTCGTGTCGGTCTACTGCTTAAGTACTGTGACCGGACCAATGAACTGAACCTTAAATATTCTGTATTTTTCATTCCACTTCCTTTTGAAGCCTATAGTCCACTATACAGACGTATAGTGGACGTTGGTTTTATTATACCGAACTTTGAGGGGAAACGAAACAAAATGATTTTCCAACGGTAGCCTCGGGAGCTTCGGGGTTATTTATTCATGAATATATGATTTTGTTTGTATACAGTTAAATAGGTGTTGAAATGGAAGGATGGACTGTTACTCGGACGATTGCCCATTGTTTTGTTAAGTTAATAAATATTTATCAGATTATATACATATATATTCATAAGGTTATTAAAGTTTTGAGAGTATCCAGATTAGGAACAAATCGGGGTTTCGTTTTACATTTTAAATGCGAAATCATTATACAATTTCTCTCATCTGTCATATTTTGTAATAGAGGTTTGTTGTGAATATTAACTCACGTGAAAATACTAAAAAGCTGTTACCTACTTGTTCCGTCATTCGAGTGTTTTGTTTACATAATTCCTAATTTCTTCTATGGTTTTCGCGATTTTGCATAATAAAACACTTTATTTATCCGGTTGAATCGCGTTTTTATTCATTGTTCTAAACGCACCGAGCTTTCGCCAACTTGAAAAAGCCAACTGTAAAGTTGGCGAAAGTTCCGAATGACGGAACAAGTAGGTAAGTGTTTTATTATACATAAATCCTATGAAAATATGTTTTAATATTTGTTAATAACTTAAATTTGTACTACGATAATGTTTTATTTAAATTATTCATAAGCATCCTTGATACAGTAAAATCCTGAATTAACAGCAACAATCGTGATTGGTACCTATGTATGTACTATTTGTTAAGTGGTAGGACACATATATAAACCTAGAACAAAAAGGCTAGAATATATTATCCCTTACTTTAATAAAACAGCTCATTGGCTAAGCTGTACCAGCCGATCTTGAATGGTTGTGCAGGTTAAGCAACGCTTGGCGCGGTCATTACTTGGATGGGTGACCGAAAATTTGTGTGGCAATAAATCATTTTCTCGAGCTCCTCCGTGCTTCGGAAGGTACGTTAAGCAGTTGGTCCCGGTTGCTATCTCTGATAACAGTCGTTAGGTCAAGTTAGATGCCTTAGGGCGATCTAAAAACTCTTAACACCAGGTGAGCCACACCACTATACGAAAAGAAGAAGAAGAAGATAAAACAAATTCTTTTTTTTTAACGACGTGCCTACTGAAACTTTTTTTTTTAAAGACATATCTAACGATACCCCACACGATACCTAAGGTAAACCAGAAAAATATCCCTAAGGTACCCTAAAAATGTTTGGATTGGGCCCTACCATGATGTCTTATAAGTCGTCTCGAAGTCGTCGCGTTGTCGTTCAGCTAAAAAAAGTTAAATTAAAAACACATCAAATAATTAAAAAAAAAAGAAAAACAAACTTCAAAAAAATCAAAAAAAAAATTAATTTGTCTGTGGTTTTTAAAAGTAGTAAGGGTATTTTTTATTTAAAATTTACTTTATTTTTTTGAACGACAAAAGGACGACATAGCAACGACAAACGAGCATGGTAGGGCCAAATATGTATAGGTACTCTTGCAAAGTTACAGTCTCTGAGCCAAGCCGCGGACGGACGGACGGACATGACGAAACTATAACATTTTCTTGTTGACTACGAAACCCTAAAAACATGAGAAAAACCAAAATAAGTACGTACAGTCGGCTGCGTGCGGCTTTTAGAATCGGAAACCGCTAAAGAAAGGGTATTTCCTGGATAAGGGAACCCTATTAGGTTTTATATTATTTCAGATAAAAAAAAGCTCATTCGAAACCTACCTCGTTGTATTACGTACCTACTTCCCTTTACGAGGTTTCCCTTTCCAAATTTTATACCAAACAAAAAGTATTCTACGATCATTTATTGAAGATACAAGTTATTTTTATCTTCATCAATGAATACACTGAGAGTAGATAAGTAGGTACATATAATTTCAGTACAGAAATGGTCTTCCAAAGATTCATAGTAAAAAAAACAACGCAACGACTCATAGTAAAAAGGGCTTACCCAGTCTTTTATGTTCCCACGAGAATTCAGTAAGTGCCGCCTGAAATATTCAGGATATTGAGGTTTCCAAAAGCGTATTATCAGAACAGAGAGGTTTACTTATTTAAATAAATACATACAATACATTATTACGTAGTAGCTGTAATTTATAGTTTTCTTAGTAAATGGGTAAATGGGTAATCTGGGCCCTGATTCGGTAAGGACATAGCATGCGGAATGCCGGCGGACTGCAGGCGACGTGCAGAAGATGTGCGTTAAGTCGTATTCTGTGAATGTTATTTTACTTAATTACTACTTAATTAGTTAAGTAGCTTTCAAAATTAAGGGCTACTTAATTATTTAAATAGCTCCCCTTGTTCCTCAGCCAATTAGTTATTTAAATAAGTTATAGAAAGTTAAATCGACTTCTGCAATGCCCTTGCATCCCGCCTGCTTGTCGCATGCTATGTTTTAACAGAATCGGGCCACTGAAAAGGTAAATATCCAGACATACTAGTTTTTCAGTGATGAATAAAATTACCTGCCGATCTCAGACTAGGTAAGTTATATTTTCTTTTAGCATTTGGCATCGAGATAACAAGTACAATGTCAGAGATTAGATCCACAAAACGTAATCTACATTTTTTTTTCTAATTTTTTTCCAATCAATTTTTAGTTACCTAGGTAGGTACCTACTGTTCGATCGAACAAAAGTACTTTTTGAATCATAGCATCTCGATTCTCGATAGTGTCAGATAACAGTGATTGAAAACAGAAATTAGGAATAGATACGATAATAAATCTCACGTAATTTAAAATGCCTTGTTCTGGATGAGAGGTAAGTCTTATTATATACTAGCTGCGCCCCGCGGTTTCACCCGTGTAAGTCCCGTTCCCGCGGGAATATTGGGATAAAATTTGGCTTATATGTTATTCCCGGTATCCAACTACTTATATTCCAAGTTTCATCGTAATCGGTTCAGTAGTTTTTGCATGATTGAGTAACCAAACATCCAAACACAAACACTGTCACATCTATACTTATAATAAACGAAGAGAGGACAAAAAGACTTATCCGATTGAAATCTGGTTTTCAATATTGGATGGTTCTATTTTCAAGGAAAGTCGTGGTATACTTTGCATCGAAATCCAATTAATAGAACTCGAGTAATAAACGAAAAAGTGCAACCGCTCGAGAACCGCTCGGCCGCCCGCGCCCGTGATAACGCGCTTTCACTTCCGCGGGTGAAACCGCGGGGCGCAGCTAGTGAGTAATATAATATGTCCTATAGGTGAGATACTATAAAAACTGGATTGCCAGAAGTCGCAGGAGACCGTGATATTTGGAATGTGATAGGAAAGGCATTTGCCCCGCAGTGGGACAGTTCAGGCCAAAAAAAGTAAGCAAAAAGATAAAAAAACAAATCTCGACTCGTGAAGGAATTGAACCTCCGACCACCACTATTAAACATTAAATGGGTGCTCTAACCGCTGAGCTAACGAGTCATCATATAGTGGATTGAAATTCGGTATACATTACGTACTATGAGTATGACGTCATTTGTAGAAGTCTGAGTCATCTGTCTGGATTCAACGTTCTAGGCGAAGGCCACCAAACGTTGAATACTGGAACTTATTTTACGAAAATAAAGACGCTATTAGGAATCTCCATCATCTTGAAACCTCACAATTAGATAGGTAGGATGCTGCATACCATAGTGTTTCCAAAGACTGCAGTGCGTATACGACTACCAAGATCTAAAGATTTACTAGTTCTTTTTATTATCTACTTTTCAGTCAACCTTGAAAAGCCAACTGTAAAGTTGGCGAAAGCTCGGTTCGTTTAATTAAAACCATGAATAAAACGCGATTACACCCATTTATAAATAAAGTGTTTTATTATGCAAAATCGCGAAAACCATAGAAGAAATAACTTTTAAGGCGGCGATAGATGATAAGCAACGGTCCTTGTCCTATTGCATATAAATGAGCGAGATGGAATTGCGTGAAAAATCTACAATTTCTCGTAAAATCAATAATTAACGAAGATTAAAATAATATTTTGAAAAAATGCGATGAAGGGGTTCTAGGTATTGTATTTTCTAATATTATGATGCCTATAAGAAAATATAGCGGTTAAGGATTTAGAAGAAAAATTGATTTATTTTGTAAAACAGGGGTAACTTTGCCTGTATAATAAATAATAGTGGTATTTAAAGTTATTTTTTATTGTTTTTGAAATGAAGGGGACACTTCTTGTATTCATGTACAATAACATAATACATTGTTTAAAGATCTATTTGATACCGGTTATGAATAAAACCATTCCATCGGAAGGGATTTCACATGAGTCGCGTCCTTAAGTGTCCTAAACACGATACGAGATCCGACGGGCCCTGTGGGCGCGACCGACGCGACGCTCATCGGAAACCGTGATGTTGGAGTTGTGCAAAATCCCATGAAAAACGTATGTACTACAATATGATAAACAATACAACCACAGAATAAATAATAGTCGCAAAAACATCACGACTTCGAATAGTCCGCCATTTTTAAAATAGGCATTTTTATTTAAAAAGGTCATCTTAATTAAAGGCGGCAATAAAATAAGAATAACGTTCAATCGATGGTTTTAAATTATTAAATAATATACAAAAAGGGTTCTTTTAATTTCAGTCAAACTTCAATCGAACCACATACTGTTAAGGAGCTATTTTCCATATGAAACGAAACCACAAAGAAAATAGGTAGGAGGGTAACAGAATCACAAGTTAGCCGAAACAATGCAGGGCGCTTTACGTGAGTGTCACTTGGCACTCGGCAAGTCGACAGGTGAATAGAGGCCATTACCTTACCTACGGCAGTTGTGGGGAGCCGCATCGCAAGAATCAGCGCCGCTCAGTGCAAGGGATTATCGCTTTAAATTATGTGGGCCCGTAGGTAATTAATGCATCGTGTGTTATCTGGACTTAAATTGTTCTTTCAACGTAAATAGTGTATAGGAGCCACGTAGGAGAACATTTTGTAGGATTCTGGGAACTCCTAAACTTAATAGAAAGAATAGGAAAGCTGTGAATTTTAAGCAATAGGGTGATTATTTCCCCCATTGCTTAAAATTGGTGGTATAATATAGGTTGTAGTTAAAGTACTATTAATTTTTATGTGAGATAGGTTGGCAATGAGCTCACGGCTCACCTCACTAGATGGGAATAATATTATTGAAACGTGAGTTTACTACCTGCATTGCAATAACTATATACCTACGGAAGTTATTTGGTGGTAATTACTGTTAGGCAACAAAATGGCATATCCACAGTAGAGGTCTGAAGTTGTTATTTAGTAATAGGTATTTAGGGTACCTTACTCTTTTTAACTTAAAATCCTGGAAGCCTGGAATCCTGGAGTTGAAACTTGCGTTAAAACGTACAATTAGTAGTTTTTTGCTAATTAACTTAATTTTCTCTAAAAAGAGTAGACCTTACCGAAACGTAGTAGGTACCTACTTACCTGTTCTGAGTTCTGTGTGGATGGAAATGTTTGTTTTTCTTTTCCTTCCAACTTTTGTATTTTTTTATTATTATTGTTTATTTTTGTTGTGTTTTTTACTAATAGATGATTTATATTAGACCGTCACATTTCGTTGTACATTGCTCGGCCGCACCGCTCGGTTGCAACAGACCGATTGACTGCTCACCGAGCAATGGACAACCAAGGTCGTGCTCGTAACGGTCTAATATAAATCATCATGTGTTTATTATTTAAAGTTGTGTGTCTGTCTGAATAAACGTATATTTTTTTTCTTTCTAATAGTGATTAGTTTACTTTTGTGATGATAAACAACGTACCTATCTTCCTGCTCTATAACCTAGTTATAGTATAATACAGCGTCGAATAAGGTTGTAAAATAGTCAGTAGCACAATGTTGGTAAAAGCCGCAGAGCGCTGAGCCGTAACATGTCGCACCATGTGGACAAAATAGTGTCCGTACCGTAGACGAAATACATGAGCATTTCCTACTCTGTAGTAGGTAGGTATACCTAGCTACCTAGTTATAGTGCTATTTATGTTTATTATTAAAGTGAATAATATTTATCTAACTAGCTGTGCCCCGCAGTTTCACCCGCATAAATTCATATCCTGTGACGTATGTGACGCATCACGTATGCGAAAATTTCATTCAAATCGCTTTAACCAAAACAAAATAACAAAAGTAGCCTATTACCTTTCTCGATAAATGGACTATAAAATACAAAAAAAAATTTTTTTTAATCGGTCCAGCAGTTCCTGGGATTAGCGCGTTCAAACAAACAATCAAACTCTTCAGCTTTATAATATTAGTATAGATTAAATATTGGTATCCCTTATTTATGCTATGTTAATATTCTGTATCTCTCTGCCTACCACACAAACTTGACTGACCTTCTCTATCCAAAGGTTGCCTGGAAGAAATCGCTTTTATTGATCAGTGCGCCCATTTCTACAACGATTTACTTTTATGCTTCCTGTGTCTTACATTGAATGTACATTACATTTACATTACATTGTTGTTGGTTGTGCAAAATAATAATATTAATCTATCTATCTATCTATACCTACATAATATTATTTATATAGGTATTGAACTTTACCTACATAAAGAATATCATGAAGATTTTGAAACTACAAACACATGATCGTATTTATTCTTTAAGGTCCTTATTTATAAACGTGGAGTAAGGTCGGAGTAGTGAGACCATGCTTTATCTTTTTCTGTAAAATAACTTTCGAAGTTGACAGACAGAAACAGAAAGCGGAATAACTATTCCCCTTTTATTTATAAGGCTATAAAAGTTTAAACTAAAACGATTGAAACTCATTATGTCATATGAGAGCGGTGTTGGTCTAGTGGTAGATACCCTGACTTTCATTCCGGAGGTCGTGGTTTCGAATCCCAGCCGCGCACCAATGTCGTTTTCTTTATGAAAAAATATATGCGCTATTAACATCGCCCTTACGGTGAAGGTAAAACATCGTGAGGAAATCCACGGCTTAAAATCACGCACAAAGGCCCAATATTAGGGCTAATTGCAAAACGTCATATTCCCCTCGCGACCAAGACCATTATTGTAACATGGTTATTAAAACGTCGAAGTTAAGAAAATTAAACAGTATAAATTACGCGGTTAAGACCCAGGAAAATATTAAGTTATAATTCACAAAGTGTGTTTAATTCAGACTGCAGAATAAACTATTTATTTTATTGCAAACGTAAATGAGGCATTAGCCTTTAAAACGCAACGCAACTATGATGAAACTTATTTTATGAATAAATTTCTCCAACTAAAAGTATATTATAATACGTCATAGTCGACTGCGGCAAAGACTTGCAGAGTCTTTGTCACAAAGCGGGTGAAAACTGACGCCTAAAGAATTGCACACTTGCACAGTAACGAGGGATTGTGGGGGAACGGAGCTTTGTTCTTTGTTCATTTTCACTTACCAATCGTTGAGTAGGTACTTAAAGCGAGCTGTATACCTATACGTAGGTACTTTGAATACAGGTATTTCGAATTAAAACGAAACTTCGCTTTATTAGGTGAATAAAAATAATTTTCTTTTTCTGTTAAACCAACTTCCTATAACGAAGGAGGAGGTTCTAATTTTGCTGGATATCTTTTTTTAATCTGTAGAGTTTCCTGCCTGCTTATCTTACAAATATTATGAAGCTGAAAGTGTGTATGTGTGTTTGTTACTCAATCACGCAAAAACTACTGAACCGATTGCGATGAAACTCGGAATATAGTCACTTGGCATAACACTTAGGCTACTTTTTAACTCCGTATTCCCACAGGAACAGAACTTGCGCGGGTAAACCGCTAGGCGCAGCTAGTAGATTATATTACACAGTACCCACTACCTATGTCGATAACAGACATGGCCAGTTTCTCAAACCATAATTTTCAGTTATAATCGTTAGCAACTAAGCAATGTGCAGCTCCGCCCCATCTTCTCCGGGCACACAGTCATATATTACTCTTTGCACCCAGTTGACTAGCGACATTTGTGGCAGGCGCTGTCGTTCCTGTGTGCAAGTGTCGTAGGTACTTCCTTCCAGTAGTGTCGGACGTTGCTTAAATATAAATAGAACAGCACCCGTATTATCGATCTAGTGAATAAGACAGTTTAATTACTGTACGGTACAGACCTACATTGTGGTTTCTTCTTATCGGAGGCCGCGTAAACCGATACCAAAATCGCGTAAACAAATCCAAAACCACACTTAAGTCATAATTTTAAGTTGACGTACGTAACTGTTCTTGTATTTGTTTATACTTATGTTCTGAAAGAAATAAAGTATTTGACAATCATGCTTTTTTTTTATTCGTTAGATACTTGAAGACAGTCAATAACTTAAAGTAGGTAGAAAAAAAAAAAAGGTAGAAGGTAGTTGTTGAGATATTCCGCGCTACCATGCTTGTTTGTTGTTGCTATGTCGTCCTTTTGTCGTTCAAAAAAATAAAGTAAATTTTAAATATAAAAACCCCGACTACTTTTAAAAAACACAGACAATTTATAAAAATTATTTCCTTTTTTTAAGGTTGTTTTTCTTTTTTTTTAATTATTTGATGTATTTTTAATTTTCTTTTTTTAGCTAAATGACAACGCGACAACTTCGCGACGACTTTAAGACATCATGGTACTGTGAGCTGTAAGTAGAATATTAAGTTAGTCCTCTAACAAAATACTAGTAAGTAGTTGAGTCGTGCCAATTGCCTTCACAAACATACATAATATAAGAGAAAACAATAAAAGTAACTCTGAAATGGGGCTCCCAAGCTCCCAACCATTTCCTGAACGACGCGCTAAAAGTAAATTGTGGTTCCCTATGCCTTAGTATTCAAACCACGGCGATGGGATTGCATCGGCGCATCTCCATCAGGCTTCTAAAAGCGTATTCATGTCTGAAGTTTTTCACGCGAACCAACCCGCCCGATACAGCCATTTGTTCCAGTTTTTGCAGACCACTTTTCACTAAATTGTATCGTAGGCACTGATGGTACGGATATTGATTTATAACGAAGAAAAAAAGATTGTTGGTAATGTTAGTAAATATTTGTTGTAAAGAAAACGAAGTAACATGATTATGTACGAATTTTAATTGCGTTTTATTTTAAAGTGTTTCCCAACATTGAACAATTTCGATTTGATAAAATGTTTCCAATTAGGTATATACACCCAACAGGACTTGCAACTTACATTGCAACTTTCAATAGCTTACCTTGTTCTGTAATTGTAGGTATGGGAATAAGTTGAGCAAAAACACTACTTATTCACTTAGTTTCATCGCAATTGATTCAGGTACCAGATACTTTTTCTACACACCGAAATACAAATAGGGTAGAAAATGTCACGCGGCTCACGACTGATAGCAAGGCAGGGAAGGAGAGGGCTGATTAGAGCAGAATATATAGGGCAGGGTAGAACTGACGACATATTTAATAAAAATACTAATTATATAAATAGCAAGATAAAATAGTCTTCTACGCGGACAACGAGGTACACATCGTCTCTTCATGCAAACAATAATATTTCACTTTTCATTTTCTGTAAAAGCTGACCAATGTTTTTTTTTAATAAATGGCATGATGACAAATGAGTCCCTTCGAGACCAAGATCATTGTAACATGATCGAAACGTCGAGGTAAGAAAATAAATAGTAATACGCGATTAAAACCCGGTAGTATGTGAATCGTGTTAATTTAAAAACCAAAGAATTTACTGTAAACAAAAGATTAATAACATATTATGTAATGCATTTAAAAGTAATATAAAAGGCAATTTATTTTCATTAAATTTGAAAGTCCATTAACTTAATTAATGAAATATAATAACGTACCTACCTACGTACGACAATTTATCATAATTACCAAGTCATCGATGCATTTACTGATTGGACGTTATCAAATATCAATTACATTGAGAGGATCGCCGATACATCAACGTGATTGCAACGTGTGCCGTGTTAAAATAGCTGATTTTAATTAAAATTATATTAACTTCCGCGTCGAGCATCATAATATGGAATGTTTTATTTATAATTTTCAGTGAAACTTATGCTTTCAGAGCTGGATTTAATATAGAATAATCTTGTCAACGTTGTCGTTGTGACTTGTGATATAATTACATACAAATTTATTGGCATGATATTGCACTATCTAAGTTTTAGACCGTTTTGTTGAATCGTTTCAATTTTTTGTTTTACTATGTACTTCTTATGTTTTTTAATTATAAATATAATACCTACATTTAATATATTTTAACAATCACTAAGTAAATAATAGGGGTTAAAGTATGAAATTGCCGTTTTATTGCAATAGGTTCTTTGAATTGACATAGAATCTTCATGGTTTGAGGTTTTCGAATGAAACTTTTTTCAAATGGTTTCTGTGATGTTCTTTTTTTTAAAAAATGTGAAACATTTGAATATCGACTTTTAATTGTTTTTGTTATTCAATTTAGACAAGAAAGATGGATACTGCGAAAATTCGAGTGATTTTTGAATACGAGTTCCGACGCGGAACTAACGCGGCAGAAACAGCCCGCAATATCAATGCTGCGTTTGGAGAGGGGTCTACTAATGAACGCACCGTGCGATTTTGGTTTAAACGCTTTCGTGATGGAAATTTCGAGTTAAAGAACGAGCCACGAGGAAGACCGCCCACACAGGTGAATAACGATGAATTAAGAGAGATAGTGGAAGCCGATCCTAGTCAAACTACCCAGGAATTAGCGGCATGGTTTAACGTTACCTTACCCACTTTATTGACTCACTTGCGTCAAATCAATAAAATAAAAAAATACGAAAAATGGGTGCCTCATGATTTGACTGATCTGCAGAAAGAAACGCGTGTTGAAACTTGTGTTGCCTTGTTGAACCGGTACAGAAATGAAGGAATATTGGATCGAATTGTAACATGTGATGAAAAGTGGATTCTTTATGATAACCGGAAAAGAAAAATGCAATGGCTGACCCCAGGTCAAATGCCACAACAGTGTCCTAAAGCAAAACTTACCAATAAAAAGGTAATGGTAACTGTTTGGTGGTCTCAGCATGGTGTTATTCACTATAGTTTTCTTCGATCTGGTCAAGCAATTACGGCAGATGTCTATTGTGCCGAACTCCGAACCATGTTGACAAAACTAGCAGTAAAACAGCCCCGACTCATGAATCGATCTTCACCATTATTGCTCCACAACAACGCGAGACCTCACACAGCACGAGAAACCATTTTGACCCTTCAGGAACTGCACTTAGAAACCATTCGTCATCCTCCGTATTCACCAGACCTTGCTCCAACGGACTACCATTTTTTTCGTGATTTGGACAATTATCTACGTGACAAGAAGTTTTCTTCCCAGGAGGCAGTACAAAATGCTTTCACACAGTTTGTGCAGTCTAGATCGTCGGAGTTCTATCGCAAAGGCATTAATAACCTTCCCATTAGATGGCAGCAATGTATAAATAATAATGGCAACTATTTTGATTAAATAAATTTGTTGAAAATTTAAAAAATAAACAATTAAGATTTTCAGTACAAATCGGCAATTTCATACTTTAACCCCTAATATATACATACCTATACATATATTTTAGAATTAAGACCAGAAAGTTTTCGAAGAGAATCTTTAAAGGATTTATTTTAGTAGCAATATTTTGAAGTTTTCAGCTTAGTTCCAGTACAACTAATATTTTTTACCAATCATTAAGTAAATATATACATACCGATATATATATTTTAGAATTAAGACCAGAAAGTTTTCGAAGAGAATCTTTAAAAGATTTATTTTAGTGGCAATATTTTAAAGTTTCCAGCTTAGTTCCAGGGTTCAGGATGAGGTGGCCATAGATAACGTACCCGGAAGCACAGGAAGGTGTCTCTGGCTAGCCGGACGTGGCACGCTCCATAGCGTTATCACCACCACTTCCGCCGAATGGGTAATCAAGCTGAATTTCTCTTGTTGGATTAGTAATGGCTTTAGATTAGGCATTAATTTAGAAAACTGATAAGATTTTTAGGGAAATAAATATTAGGATTTTATTTTTAACGCGTTAAAACTTAATTTCTTCTATGGTTTTCGCGATTTTGCATAATAAAACACTTTATTTATCCGGTTTTATCGCGGTTTTTATTCATTATTTGACCAACCTTGAAAAAGCCAACTGTAAAGTTGGCGAAAGCTCGGGTCAAATAATGAATAAAACGCGATAAAACCGGATAAATAAAGTGTTTTATTGTGTTAAAACTTATTATTACCGACTTTATAATAGAGATGTGCTTATTGAAAGGTTTCAACCTATTTGAAAAAGCAAAGCTCTTCGGCAAAGAGATTTTCAATTTCTGTATATTTAAGTACTTACAATTATCAATATTCAAAAGCAAAATGACTGTATGCAGTAAGATTAATCTTAATAAAGCGTTAACTTGATTGACTAACTAGGTAACGATAGATCAACGCATTGCCTAAACTTCTTATAGTATTGATCTGAAATTTGAACAGTAAGTCGATGGTAGCAAAGTAAATACGTACATCTACATAACAGCAACTTTACAGGAGAGCACATTTTGTAAAAAATAGTCACAATTTTGAGAGTTATCTACCGATTGACATAATTTTTTCTATAATAAGTTAAAATGTCCTTATTTATTTATTGTATAATATATTTTATCGCTATATCGTTTTTTTGCAGAAATAAAGTAGATGTATTTTTTTGCTTTGTTACAATTTTGACGTAAAAAAAGTTGACTGGCTGATATCCGTTTATACGTTGTTATTAAAAGAGTAGTGATTACAATAAAAATATTATATTTACTGAAATAATCATTTTCAATTCTAATTTTATGAATATTTTAAATGAGACACTCATAGTTAAAAAGAAAATTATATTTTAAAGATAAAAATATGGATAGCATGCTATAAACTGAAAATTTGATAATAAATTTGCGACAGCTTAACCTTACGCGCAAGAGTGTGACAAGTGACAGACATCTTTGATTACGTTTATGTTATCTGCGGATGCTCCGGAGTATAGGCGGATAAATTCAAATATCTGTTTCTACTGCGACGTTTTTGAAAATTGGAGGGTAGATATCTCGATATACGTACCAGATCTTTTTAACTATTTTGAAAAAAAATAAAATTTTAATACAAGTTTGTGGAGAGGCTTAATACAAGCTAATTTTTGTGTAAAAAAAAAAACACGAAAATTCAGATGACCGTTTATACTTTGCTACCATCGAAGTTTTTCATTGTCGAATGTAGGAATTCGATAATAAAGCTTTTTAAAAATCCTACGAGATCGGGACCTACGCGGGTGAAATCGCAAGACACAGTTAGTACCTAAGTAATAAAATTATGATGTAAATAAATAGTGATTATATTCTCTTTGATGTAAATGTTTATTGACAACGATTGGCATGTTGAATTTGTGCCGCGCTCTGTCCGTGCACGCGTGTGGGGTCAACAAATTGGTATGCAAAGGGACCATACAACTAATAAAGAAATAGAGAGTACATTTTATTATTCATAAGACTTTTATATTAAAATAGAAATAATATCGACACATCCATCTTATAGGTTATGTAAATGAATAAATTTAGCAGAGTAAGAGAGCCTATGTTGTATATTACTTTCTAATTGGTGGACTCCTTACATCCAACCAAACTGGGTAAGTACATGTATGAATAATAATTAGTAGATTTAGAAAGTACAGTAACCGAAATTTAACAAAATAATTAACAAAGGCTTGCAGCTGCTATCCAAAAATAATGTTTTGTTATAAATATTTTTTCCCGTGAAAATTGTATAAAAACGGAAGTTTCACCAGATTTTAGTAGCATTGTTATGTGGCCATGGCTTCGGGGAATCGAGGATTTTATAATATTGAATTTAAAATAACATGGTTATTTTTACGATGAACTACATTTTGTAAAAAAATATTACGAGGTTTAAGGGTTATAATTATCAAAAAACCGCCTCCTTTGCTGGCAGGGGTGATCATAAGATGGAGACGAAAGCCACGTATTGCAAATTGTTTTTAAACGTACCTAAAGGAAAAGAGAGGTAGAGGCCATCTGCCTTCGTTCTGGAGGTCATATATTGGGAGAGACCTCAAGCACAGTACATAGAGAGAGCAGTATGGAAACTGCACACACACGTGCACAGTCGTTGTAACGCGGCACTTAGTACGCGAAACACCCAGGGCTCGTCGAGTGAGTGAGTTTGTCAGGGAGTCGATTTCGAGCAGTTGTAGGTAGTTTCCATACTGAGATGCCCCAGGCCCCAGCCTTTCTATGTACTGTGCCTCAAGCAAGCCAAATTGAAAACACAACCATCCAAAAATCAACTTGGTGTCGCAAATTGAGGAGACCCGAACCCAAAAAACGGGAAAAGGGAAGAAAGAAGAAGATGATGAAGGTTGGGAAATTGGGAACACTTATACCTATATAGAATTTTAAAGTTATATTTTTTCAGTACTAAGGTTTAAAACTAAGTATATGTATTCCCTGACTAGAAAATCTAATAGTTCGGTTATGAAGGCAATGAATAAGCGTCACTGGAGACAGGTCACTCGCTCCAGATGCAAACCCATTGATGACCACGATCCTCAGTCATGAGGGGCCGACTACAGAGAAAAAAAAAAACTAAACGGACGGACCTACGAATATACAAATACAAATACAAAAAAATTACACGACATGTCGACACTAGATAATTTCAAGTTTGCCATGAACAAAGTGATTTTAAAATATGGTCTAAGAGGTAAAAATGTTCGTATTTATGAATCGTAGCTCGATGTTTTCCCACGAACCGTGTGGTTCGCTCGCTGCTGCATTTTCGCACCAGAATTATTGAGGTTCATTAAAATTTACCCCTTTGCTTAAAATTCGGGTCTGTTTCAGCTTTACTCGCTGGCATGCCGAACATTAATTACATGTTAATACGGTTAACCAATTTTCTGTATTACTTGTTATTTTTTAATAACTAATACCTACGCAATTGCCATAGAATATATTACATTTTATTACTCAATTTTAGGTACTTTTTAGTATCAACCTTTGAGATAACAATATTACCTTCTATGGTTTTCGCGATTTTGCATAATAAAACACTCTATTTATCCGGTTTTATCGCGTTTTTATTCATTATTTGACCCGAGCGTTGACTGAGATCTCAGTTAACCTTGAAAAAGATCTCAGTCTCAGTCAACCTTGAAAAAGCCAACTGTAAAGTTGGCGAAAGCTCGGGTCAAATAATGAATAAAAACGCGATAAAACCGGATAAATAAAGTGTTTTATAATAATATTATTCAAACCTATATATACCTAGTCTTATTGATAAACATTGAGCAAGGTCGGAATAGTGAGAATGTGATTATTTTTCCGTGACAAGAACTTAAAGTTGAATGACAGAAACAAAAAAATTACAAAATTACTTCGACCTTATTCCACGTTTATTAATAAGACTAGGTTTTAGGTATATATAGGTTTGAATCAAATTATTATTTCAATTATTATATTATTAATATAGGCTAATAGAGACATAAACTTACGACAACAATTCATTTTAGTTAAATTTCATAATTGTAATCAATCACGATTAGAGTTTCTACAACATGAATTTCCATGAACACAATAGTGGGAGTACGAACAAAGTGTTCAACGCAGTGATACTGTGGAACGGAAGTGGTGTTCGGATAACGGACCGGAACGTGCTGGAACGTCCGATTCTACTGCACTGCTCTACCAGCTTCCGTTTCCGCCGGAAACGCGACAAGGGTAGATAATAAGCAGCAATAGTGACTGACAATTACGTTGTTTCCGGCGGCCGATCTACCTGAGCTATTGGGTTTATACTTTATTTAATATTACATGAGTTAAGCTTGTACTGCTGTAAGTTGAAGCTTTGTTGGGTTGGTAATATTTAATTTATTAGCTTCGGTTTCACCTGCGTAAGTCCTGTTCCCGCGGGAATTTCAGGATAAGAAGTAGCCAATGTGTTATTCCCGGTTTCCAGCTACCTATATTCCAAGTTTCATTGCAATCGGTTCAGTAGTTTAGCGTGAAAGAGTAACAAGTCACATGCATACAAACTTTCGCGTTTACAATAGTAAGATTACATATTATATTTTATAGAGGAAACATTTATTTGTTGGTTTGCTTATAAGGAATAGGATTTGAAGCCGTGGGACACACCTAGTTAGGTATATGTTACATTATGTTCTTTATACATAATTCAGTAAATAGGATTTATAACAATGACATAATTTTGGGCTTAACTTACCAACTAACTCCCTTAATCATAATCATAGTCATACTTACCCTTACCCCCTCCTTACCCCTTACTTATAAAATACTAGCTGCGCCCCGCGGTTTCACCCGCGCAAGTTGCGAACCCGCGTTGTTCGAACACCCACCTACCGCAATGCAATAATCCACACTTAAACGGTCGCCTATTGAAGTACTGTTGAAGCCAGGCGCTACCGCGCCTGTCATCATCAGTGCTTCCCTGGTCGTCCGTTTAAGTGTGGAGTTTTGCACTGCGGTAAAGTTTGTATTTCATCATCATCAGTAAGTGACGATGACGATGACGAAGGATGACGATGACGATGTATGACGATCAATGACGATAGATGACGATGACGATGATGATGATGCCACTCTACATCACTTACCCTACCCCTGTGTCGATTTTCATTCATTGAATAGTTATCACCCGCGTAAGTCCCGATCCTCCGGGATTTTCGGGATCAAAAGTATCCTATGTTACTCTCCATCATTTAAACTATCCCTATGCAAATTTTCATCCAATAAATAGTAATCACCCGCGTAAGTCCCGATCCCGCGGGATTTTCGGGATCAAAAATACTATATTACTCTCCATCATTTAAACTATCCCTATGCAAATTTTCATCTAATAAATAGTTATCACCCGCGTAAGTACCGATCCCGCGGGATTTTCGGGATCAACTCCCGCAGGATTTACGGGATCATAAGTATCCTATGTTACTCTCCATCATTTAAACTATCCCTATGCAAATTTTCATCCAAATCGGTCGAGCCGTTTGACCGTGAAGAGGAAACAAACAAACAGACTTTCGGATTTATAATATTAGTAGGAAGTAGGAAGTAGGATTATTTACACATGACTAAGATATGTGTTTTTTGTCTCTGTCTGTCAACTTTGAAACTTAATGTGACAGTAAAAGACAAACGTTGCATAGTTATGCAGCGTATTAATTAGCGTTTATAAGCAAGGGGGCTAATTAGTAAATGTAGGTACATTTTTGATACTTAATACCTATCTCATTCCGATTGCCTTAAGATAATTAACAGTTAAGTATGATTATAAATTATAATAGAACGTCTTATTCTCATTTAATTAGTTTACGACGAATCTTACTTAACTTACTGTGAGCTTGGATCATATAATAAATTATGTCAAACAGCTAGATTGTCAAAATTGTACTAACAAACTGTGGGTAGAGACTGCCCAAAGAAGTGTTATGCACATTACCTTTTATTCCTAGCTCAAACTAAATTAAAATATAGTCAGAATAAGTATAACTTTAGACGGATTTATGGGTGGAAGTAGAAAGAAAAATATCGTATAACAATAAGGTATAAAGGTGTTTATGTCAGCCCTCCGTTTTAGCTGATTGCAGTAGGTGCGCGACCTGCCTATTGTTCTCCTTTCTTTGTCGAGACTTCACTCTTGACAGCTTGTTTTGTGGAATTACGTTTTTAGTAAACACCTAGAAGGTGTTTGAACTTAGGTACGTTTTGTTGAAGAAAGTGCTTTAGCTAAGTATATTTTTAGAATGCCTTCGGCTACGGCCTGTGTTTTTTCCTTCAAACCGCGACGGAAAAAGTTATTTTCTGTTATTTCGACGCGTTCGAATCTTGAAATATGTTTCCTGTAATTTTTATCAGTGCCGCGAGGCCAAAACTACTGCATTTTACCTCCTTTAAAATAATGTATTTTTTTTAAGATAAGGTTCGATTCTTGGCTAGGGTGAAAAAAATGTATTGTATGTAGGGACACAACTCTTTTCAGCATTTTTCGCTTTCTCTTATAGTGTAAGATATCCCCCTGAAATGGTTCACCCTGTATATTTTTTTTATTTATTTATATATTTACCTACTTTGTTGAATCATATTAGGTTAGTCAGAGATTCTAGTTTTGAGTATATTTATTTACGCTGATACTATTATTTGTCAATATCTATGACTACTTGACGATCAACAACAAAGAATACTGTCCAAAACACTATTAAGAATCAAGTATCAGAGAGACAAATTGGAGGATCGATAAAGTTTGTGAGAGTGGCCATTAGTGAGGCAGCCGAGTGCTCTCGCGGTGTCACGCGCCAAGGGTACTACATTCGAGGGCTTTGTCTCCTGGTATTCATGACATGTCGCGCATTGTTCATTGTTGTGTACGTTTACTGCTAAATATTGGGAAGAAATTAACGTGTGACGCGAAGAGGGAGGGGGAATCAATTGAGCTGTGATGTGAAGGACGGTAATTCTCACGTTTTTATACTCTCACTTTTCTTGTTTGTTTGTTTGTTTTAATGTCAAATTAGTTCGCCTTTTTTAATTTGTAAGGTAATACTGCTTACCATCATAGCTAGCCAACCAGCGTTATTTATCAAGTTGTCTTGCGAAATTTGTTTCAGTTTATTGTAATTTGACTTTTTAATGGTATAGGTTTTTTTAATTTTGAAATATTTCTAGTAAAGTTGTATTAGCAAAGCGTGGAAGTTAGGGTTTTACGAATCCAAAAATAAGCGGATTTTAATATTAAATACATACCTAGGTATACCTAATGTAGTGATAATTATATTCTTGCTGATTATATCAATAATAGTAAAACAAAATCCAAGCAAACTCTAATTACATAAATTTAAACTTAAATGTAAATTAAAAACTAATATGTATTTCCTCTTTAAAAAAGTAAGCCGTCATGGAACGCCTGACAAAAGCATACCTATAGAAATAGTACATTACCCTTTCCAAACCCTTTCGAAGGCGACGATGTAACATGTCTTTGGACAGATTTGAAACATTTGACATTGATCGATATGTTTCATATAGGCCGTGGCACCTCACCACGCCAAAAATCAGGTTCACCCCCGCCTTTAGATGTTTCACATCAAAACAACAAACACCCCTAGATAAATTTAGGGACCTATAGCTTTTCAACGGCATACATACAAGCACAAACCTCTCATTAAACGGAACTATAGAGTGACTTATTCCAACCGTTCAGCGTTCTTTAATCCTTCCCGTACATAACTGATGCGCATAAATTTACTTCACAAGTGTACTTAGTCGCGAAAATATGCAAAATTACTGTATTACATGAGTACTAAAGCATAAGTGGGTACAGTCAGGCTCACATCTGCAGTAGTAAGGCGAAGTGGAAATAGTAATAAGAGTGCTTTTAGCTCATACAGTACCAAACATACTCATTGAAGCACTGCACTTTATTTTAACTTTATAAATATGTAGGAACTCAACAAGTTTTTGTATGTTAATAAAACCTATACGGATCTCAATGAAAATTTTCTTTATAGGTTATTTTACAGCTTCGTATTTTCCTTTTTGTTTATTCATCATCCAATTAGCAAGTAGGAGCAAAGATACCTAAGTAAAAGGAGGCTTTCGATAGCTTTAGGAACTTTAGATGGAGATAAAGCACGATTCGGAATTGCTCTTGATTTCGGTGTTTTAGAATTCGTGATTTTTTTAAACTCAATCAGTTGTATTTCGTAATTTGTTTTTCATTACTTAAGGTATTTCTACTAGAAATATTTGAAGTATATTTGAATTTTTGAAGATTTATTGTTCCATTAAAATATTTCTAGTACTATGAGTTGTATTAGTGATATAGCACAAACATAACAATACTTATTGTTTGGTTTAGCTATAACTGTTGTTATAGGTTATATGCTGTTATAACGTTATTCTATTATCGTCTTATCTTACTTAGAACTTAGAATATTTGTAGCTAGCGACATGGAATAACACATAGGCTACATTTTATCCCGATATTCCCGCGAGAACGGGACTTACACGGGTGAAACAGCGGGGCGGTGCTACATATAATCAGCAAAAAATGCATATAATCGCTTTAAGCGATAAGGCCGCCCAATGTACCACCTAATTTTATGTTGTTTATTTCCTTTTTTATTATTGTAATTATTAAATCGTGTGTTGCAATAAAGTATTAATCAATCAATCAATCAATCAAAATATGCATTAAAATATTGCTATTAGGTAGTATTAGAACAAAGCCTGTCTCGTATTGGTTTTTGAATAACCGAATCTACCTTTTCGTGTTAACAATGTTCGAACCCGCATTTCGACTTCACTTACAATACTACAGTACAATAAGCCACGAAGAGACAAAATGAATATGTACAAAATGGTACCGCAGCGAATCGAAATAATAGGAGGACAATAGTGCAGAAGGCTAATTGGCACTCGAAACAGAAGCACCGGGAACTGGTGTTTGAATGAGCATCCACTGAAATCTCTATTGTATTGTTATTTCTATAATATAAATTTTACAGCGATGTGAAAACGCAATGAAACACGTTTTAATTTTTAAAGTTATGGTCTTGTGTTCCTTTCATTGTAGATCAGTCGGTTCTTTTTCGATTTAAATTAGTAAATGATTTTATTTGTGCATGTTAATATTTCAATTTCTTTAGATTATAGTTAACCCATCTCTTCCCTTGGTTGTCGTAAAAAGGACTAAGGTTCTGGAAGTAGGCTCGCAAAACCTGATAGTTCTCCCGAGGAGGGTTGAGGACTCTTCTAAGAAGAGTTGGTGTCAAGCAGGCGACCAACCATAAAAATAATGCTAAACCTATTTGCAATAGATATAGTCAATTTACTGTGCCACCCCAAATAATTACTTGGTTTTAGCAGACCCCGGCTCCCAAAAGGGATGCAATCATGCAACCAAGACCAGCCCTAGATTAGAAAAAAAAATAAAGATATTTTTTTATCTTACTTCTTACTTATATTATAAACGCGAAAGTTTGCATGTATGTCTTTATGTATGTAATTTTGTTACTCTTCACGCAAAAACTACTGAACCGATTGCGATGAAACTTGAAATATAGGTAGCTGGATACCGGGAATGAATATTGGCTACTTTTTATCCCGATATCCCCGCGGGAACTAGACTTACGCGGGGCGCAGCTAGAAGAACTATATTTGTAATTTAACAGGTATCTATTAATTTTTAAAGACTCCGTATAATGGTGAATAAATGATTGATTGATTTCAATATAAAAATGCATGCAAAAATAATAATGTAATGATGTCTATCTGCTATACAAGGTGTAACAGGTAAGCCCTTTTAAGCCGAAAGGGGGTTGTTTTAGACGTCTAGGCGAACAACTTTTGTTCTACAACTTTTGGAAATTAGAAGTAGTTTTCGAAAATTTTAAGTTTAAAGTTTACTTGAAAATCAGCTGTTTCTCAGAGTTCGAGGTCATTGAACTTATCTTGTCCTTTCATTTAGTTTAGTCGACAACAATCGAAACTACAATTACCTTTATTTTCAAAGACAGCTGTTTTTTCAGTGATCTATAACTTCAAAATTTCAAAAAAAAGTTCGAATTTTTAAAAGTCGTAGAACAAAAGTTGTTCGCCTAGATGTCTGGAACAACCCCCTTTCGGCTTAAAAGGGCATGCCCGTTACATCTTGTATTTATATAAAAAGATGTTTTTTGTATTGTTCGGCAACTTTTATTTCGTTTTCAACGTAGAAATGTTAGTTATAACTGTACGATACAAACTTCTCCTATTCATCCAACCACAAAAGCTTTTAATATATTTAACAATCCATACAGACTCAACCATTGTATTTTTCAGGTATTGAAAAAATATTATATTTTCGACATTTCATTTGTAATTTCTATGTTTCAATATGAACTCTACATCTACCTTGAATTATACGTGTTTAAAGAATTGAAATTAGAGCCACAATCGAAGTATGCTGTAAACTAATCAGCTACATTTACTACTACAGCGTACTTTATAATTCTTCATGCTACTAATATTTTACTAATAACAATTATAAACCCGAAAGTTTGCATGTTGTATTCTAAACTTTTAAACTCACACGATTTGTACTCATAGTAATATTTTACCTGGGTCTTATTCGCGTATTGTTACTTTTAAATTCTCTTACCTCGACGTTTCGATCATGTTACAATGATCGTGGTCGCGAGGGCACTCTCGCGATAAAGATCATTGTAACATGATTCCGGTAAAATATTACTATGTGTGTGTATTCTACTACATGACCCTGTCTGTGTGTATGTGACTTTGTTAGTCAATCACATAAAAACCACTGAACCGATTGCGATAAAACTTGATACATAGATAGTTGGATAATACAGAGGCTTATTTTTATCCCGCAGCAGGAACGGGCTTTACGCGGGTGAAAGCACGGGGCGCACGCAAATTGAAAGGCAACGTTTGGTTTCATAGTCCTAACTAACTCTATCGAGCTGCGATAGGAAACGTATCTTTTATATCTGCTTATCTATTTAAACTATCTACTTATTATACTTGTCACACATCGCATCAAATCAAATAAGGCAGGTAGGGAAAAAACCTTTCTTTTCCTCAGCGTGATGTGCATACAAATATATAGATAAAAAAAATCGTAGTAGGTATAGAAACCAGTTGTGAAATAAGTACTTATTAAGAAAAATAAGTCGAACGACCTTTACAATTTTTTCCATTAGGTGCGTACATTAAATTGTTGAAAGGTATCGAAAGGAAGCTCCTAAACGCGACCTGTGTAATTCGCTATTTTGGTACGAACTGTAGGTACTTCTACCTATATTATGAACACACGGCACACCTACCTTTCTGAAGTCTTTGGCATTCACAATTGCTCAGAGTTTCACAAGCGTTCTCGGTAGTTCAAGTTTCGCCTACAAGCGGTTAGCGACAGCAATTACACGAAATTAGGCCCTTAGAACCAGTAGAGAACAAGCTATCCCACTACGGTGCATGCAATTCCTGTTTACCATTTGGTGTTTAATTATTATTCTCGAGTTGTAAGAAACAAGTAAATTTGTAAGTCCTTGTAAGCGTTTATATCCAATTTTAAAAATTCAAATTTACATCAAATCTTATTAATATTATAAACGCGAAAGTTTGTATGTAAGTATGTATGTATGTATGTATGTGAGGTTGTTACTCTTTCACACAAAAACTACTGAACCGATTGCGATGAAACTTGGAATATAGGCAGCTAGAGACCTGGAATAACACATAGGCTACTTTTTATCCAGATATTCCCGCGGGAACGGGACTTACCCGGGTGAAACCGCGGGACGCAGCTAGTAACGTATATGTCTCAGAAGCATAAAAAGCAAAATCGAAGTCCGTGTGACAAAGCTAGAGTTTTAAACTATTCCAATCGTTTCAGTTATATCGAAGTAACGAATAGAAGTGATCGAAGTTTTTTAATTTAATAAACTTAACAACACACAAAACAGTCTAATAAACGGGCGAAGATAAATAATTTTGAGCAATTGATTTATATTTTTCAGCTACGATTCTGCCCTACTACGCACAGTTTTGTGTTTAATTATTTGACTTCTGGATCATCCGAATAAATCAGTTATTTGCACACAATAGACTTCTCCATAAGTTTGTGTGGAACGGTTATTTTCATCTTAAAATGAATAGAAAACAAAAGTGACTGATTTCCAGAAATTCGTACAAAATATCCGGATAAAAAGTTTCATATTTTTCAATCCGGGTCCTCCATTCCAAATTTTATTGAAATTGGTTTAGTAGTTTTTATGTGATTCACGGACAAATAGACAGATATACAGAAAATAACATTAAGAAATCATATTTTCATGTTCTGTTTCAAGTAGGTATATAACATGTATGTGTAGAAAGATAAATAAAGATAAGAATATAGTGGAACTGAAGCAATAATCTATTCTTAAAATCCTTACTACTATTAAAAGTATGAAAGTGACTCAGTCTGTCAGAGGGGTTAAATTTAAAAGTTCCATTGTGTTTAAGAATGTCGTGTCGCAGTCCATACGAGTATTGAAATTGAAATTGAAAATTATTTATTTACCAAAACATACAGAAATAAAAAACAAAGTAAACGTTCCCAACAGCGAAAGTTACAAACTGCGTTGCAGTAAGAGCGCTCACATCAGGGATTAGACTATGGATACAAAAAGAAAAGAAAATAATAATACGAAACTTAGATAATAATGACATTTATAAATATGGGGAGTGAGTGTTTGTGTGTGTGAGTGAGGGTGTGTGTGGGTTCGAGTGTGTGATTGAGTAAATGTGTAGGTATCTGGATGCGGCAGCTAACCGTGAGAAACACCGTCGCGACCGTTCACTAGAGAAATGACCATCGACGGGAGATATGAGTGTATGAAGATATGTATACAAACGCTATTGGACACGCTTTAGTAAGCTTTCAGAATCATCGTACGACTGTGGTTGAAGCCAGTTGAAAACCTTACGTCTGCACATACCGGCAGGAAGATGGTAAATGCCGATTTCTCTATTAATAAAATTGTATAGTTGAGAACTAAGATGGACATAATGTCTACTAGCAGCCACCGTTTTACGCAACATTCAGTATGATCAGTATGATGAAACAGTATGATCGCAACATTCGAATAGCCGGGAGTGATGCATCCGAATCATTTGGACGATTGAATCGATTAATCGGAGTGGTGTCCGCAAACAACGTCGCTTGCACGCATGGCCACCTTCGCAAGCGCTTCGGGCGCTTCTGCTCGAGTGGCTGTGTCTCGTATAATTGCAGGGGAATGAGGATTCCAATAAATGCAATTGAAATGAGCTAGTAATGAGGTTTTAGGGGAACTTTAATGTTCTCATACCATTTTATTCGATATAAGTGGGTATTAAATATTTCCCACATAAATCTCGAATGAAGCTTGCGATTAATAATAACAATATTAACTATGTGGGTAGTTAATCGGCCCGGTCATGATCTCTTATAAATCGTCGCTAGACGCTAAGTCACCGCTATATCGTTCAGCTAAAAAAAACATCAGATAATTAATAAAAACACTGGGAACGTAGTGTAGGGTCTCGTAGTTTCCAATTACAGGGATTACAATCTAAAAAAGTCTATACAACTAACACCTACCTATTATGTAATATTCAACAAAATTTAATCGAAATTTTATCTTTTATTTCTTTCAATTATACTCATGAATTTGAAAAGACAGCTCAGCTGTGATAATTTTCCTTTAACTTTCATTATGTGTACCACTACCGCGAATACATGACGTTTTCAAGAATAGTAATTTGGCTGTTAGGGTACACATAACTATATGCATTATGTTATTGGGGGTAATCTCTGAAACTACTGGATAGATTTCAAAAATTCTTTTACCAATAGAAAGCTACATTATTGGGAAGTAACATAGGCTACTTTTGAACACGATATTCTCACGGGATCGGGACTTACGCGGGTGAAACAGCTAGTTGGTAATAATGTAGAAAACGGTATTAGAAAAGTTTAAAATTTGACATGAAAGATATTATATCGTAGTACGAAGCTCTAAGTAATAAAGTTTTCAATTAATTTCAATAGACCGGAACAAATGAGAGAGACATAAAAGCGAAATTAATCAAGGAAATGGATAAATGTCCTGTAGATTTCTACCTACTATTTCATTTGGAGTTCGCGGTACTTTTGCAACGTTTGCTCTCATTCTAATTTCTTATTTTTATGTCGCATAATAAATGAAAGTAGTTAGGTATAAATCTTGCAACGAATCCATTTCTATCGTGTTTTTATTGAAATGAGCTGACGAAGGAAACCATAATTTAATATTAGTGCACTAGTAAATCATTGAATGGACTATTGGATTGGAACCTCAAACGTTGTAAACAATAGCCCCGCGGTTTTATCCATGTTTTCCCCAAACATGTTAGAAAATCGAAATATATTATAGGTAGGTAAAAGCGGTGTGTTGGTCTAGTGGTAGATACCCCGAATTTTATTTCGAAGGTCGTGGTGTCGAATCCCAGCCGCGCACCAATCTCATTTTTGCTAAAAAAGAATGATGATTTATATTCGACCGTAATGTGCGCGGGCCGTATCCGAGCCCCGTACTGGTTACTCGTTTATATTAGACCAATTGTGCACCGAATCTTTTCGCCACCTCTGTCAATCGGAAAGGGACGTAATGAAGTCGCAGAACTGTAGCTGCCGAACTATCGATAGTTTGACTATTGATCGCTAAGGTTGGTACAATGGTATCGATACTATATTTATTATTTTGCCCTATCGATAGCGTAATGCTCTCGATTCTATCGATAATTCTTACTATAGTCAGATTCGAACAGTAGTTGTTGCAAAGCGATAGTTTTACACTATATCGTTTTGTCACAACTATCGATTCACGTAGAAATATTACAGACATCGATGGAAAATCAGTAGATTGTCCTAGTCCTATCAGAAGAAACTCCTGGATGTTAGCGGCAAGCACGCCGATACAGCCAGCCGCGTCATTAGCAGCTGGGTTGACCTCCATCAGGTTCTCCTGTGTGCTTGTTTTTGAACACAATTGGTACTGAAGCAGGTTACATTCTACTAATTAGACTTGATGCTTTTTTCGAACACAAAACTAAAATGTCACTTAAAAATTGATGGCTACATAATAGAACCGCCGAGTATTGAAACAGTATTCAAAATTTAGGAGCTGCCTGAACAATAATGCAGCTACCTACTAAACTTAAAAAATGACACTGACTGTGCACTGACATTTGTGTCAAGACCAATCACAAGAGTTTTAACACGTTAGTTTGAGAGTCTTGGCGGGAACTCGTTGAGGAGATGTGGTGCTAAATTTTCATTTTTGTGAAACCTAGTTCATATGCGTGCAAATTGTTTAATTTCGGGGGCATATTAATCAATTTAGTTTCGTGAAGGTGTACAAGTGGAATGAAAGTGAAAATCGGTGAAAAACATTGACTTAGTGTTGTCTCCAAGGCTCCGTGAAGATTGTTTGTAAATGGCCGCCGTGTTTACAAATGATTCCCTAGACTTGACTTTAACTATGACGACTTGACTGTTTCGATGCAAATAACTTGCATAATATATTAAAATACATGACACTGGCTAATTTCCTAATGGCCATAATCGGTTCACAACCGATAAGAAATAAAAAAAAACACGTTAGTTATTTAGTTAGCCCTGACTAAGTTAAGCAGCGCAAGTCAACCCTTAATTATAATGGAGCAGCGTTTAAATTTAAAATCACTTTGCTAATTTTTAAGTTTAGTAGCTACATAATTGTTTAAGCAGCTCCTAAATTTTGAATACCGTTTCAATATTCGGCGGTTCATAGGGTATAATAATAGAGTAAAACTTTGCATGAGGTTTTTCTTCTTCTTCTTTAAAATGGCTTTTCCTTTCGGACATTTGCCAGTGTCAAGTATTATCAATAATTGCAGGTTATTTGCATCGAACGAAACAGTCAAGTCGTCATAGTTAAAGTCAAGCCAAGGGAATCATTGTAAAAAGGAGGCCATTTTTTACAATGTTTGTTCACGGAGCTTTGGAGAGAACACTAAGCTAAAGTCCATGATTTGCACCGATTTTCACTTTAATTTTCACTTGTACACCTTCACGAAACTAAATTGATTAATATGCCCCCGAAATTAAACAATTTACACGCATTTGAACTAAGTTTCACAAAAGTGAAAATTTAGCAACACATCTCTTCAGCGCATTCCCGCCAAAACCCCATATACCTTTTCTACATGAGGGTTGGAGATGAGTATTTATATTTTGTTCGGCTTTGTTACACGAAAATATTTTTATAACGTGAATAAGCTATCAGAAACTTTAAAGAAAGTATCGATACGTAGCTTAGGTACGTAGGTAAGAGTAGGTGCTTAACTTCAAAGATCTGTCTTCTTTCGCTGAGCGTTGGAAATGGCTCCATTTTTCAGCATTTTCGTCTACTTTAGTACCATTAGTTCCGCTATATCTCAGTCTTGTTTTTTCAACTGCAAATACTCTGTCACTTTGTTCAGATATAATTGGGATTGGAAACAGAAGAAAAAGACAAGGTAAGCTACTTAAATAAAAATCTCGACATGGGTAATTAAGTATTATT
The DNA here is from genome assembly GCA_949358125.1 of Idaea dimidiata. Lineage (NCBI taxonomy): Eukaryota > Metazoa > Arthropoda > Insecta > Lepidoptera > Geometridae > Idaea > Idaea dimidiata. The sequence goes on from OX442340.1 coordinate 5,538,592, forward strand.
CAGTGTATATTATTCACAGTTTTATTTCAGTGTAAGAATATTTGTTATGATGCAACACAACAAAAACACGTGTATTTGTATATATTCAAGCTTTACTGTAACAAACTTTCAACCGATTTGGCATACCTATTTACATTCTTTATACAGAGTTTTTCCACTTAAAAGAGTAAAAAAAGGTTGAAAGAGACAGATACCTCTACTGACAAATTACCTATTAATAATAGGGGTTAAAGTATGAAATTGCCGTTTTATTGCAATAGGTTCTTTGAATTGACATAGAATCTTCATGGTTTGAGGTTTTCGAATGAAACTTTTTTCAAATGGTTTCTGTGATGTTCTTTTTTTAAAAAAATTGAAACATTTGAATATCGACTTTCAATTGTTTTTGTTATTCAATTTAGACAAGAAAGATGGATACTGCGAAAATTCGAGTGATTTTTGAATACGAGTTCCGACGCGGAACTAACGCGGCAGAAACAGCCCGCAATATCAATGCTGCGTTTGGAGAGGGGTCTACTAATGAACGCACCGTGCGATTTTGGTTTAAACGCTTTCGTGATGGAAATTTCGACTTAAAGAACGAGCCACGAGGAAGACCGCCCACACAGGTGAATAACGATGAATTAAGAGAGATAGTGGAAGCCGATCCTAGTCAAACTACCCAGGAATTAGCGGCGGCATGGTTTAACGTTACCTTACCCACTTTATTGACTCACTTGCGTCAAATCAATAAAATAAAAAAATACGAAAAATGGGTGCCTCATGATTTGACTGATCTGCAGAAAGAAACGCGTGTTGAAACTTGTGTTGCCTTGTTGAACCGGTACAGAAATGAAGGAATATTGGATCGAATTGTAACATGTGATGAAAAGTGGATTCTTTATGATAACCGGAAAAGAAAAATGCAATGGCTGACCCCAGGTCAAATGCCACAACAGTGTCCTAAAGCAAAACTTACCAATAAAAAGGTAATGGTAACTGTTTGGTGGTCTCAGCATGGTGTTATTCACTATAGTTTTCTTCGATCTGGTCAAGCAATTACGGCAGATGTCTATTGTGCCGAACTCCGAACCATGTTGATAAAACTAGCAGTAAAACAGCCCCGACTCATGAATCGATCTTCACCATTATTGCTCCACGACAACGCGAGATCTCACACAGCACGAGAAACCATTTTGACCCTTCAGGAACTGCACTTAGAAACCATTCGTCATCCTCCGTATTCACCAGACCTTGCTCCAACGGACTACCATTTTTTTCGTGATTTGGACAATTATCTACGTGACAAGAAGTTTTCTTCCCAGGAGGCAGTACAAAATGCTTTCACACAGTTTGTGCAGTCTAGATCGTCGGAGTTCTATCGCAAAGGCATTAATAACCTTCCCATTAGATGGCAGCAATGTATAGATAATAATAGCAACTATTTTGATTAAATAAATTTGTTAAAAATTTAAAAAATAAACAATTAAGATTTTCAGTACTAATCGGCAATTTCATACTTTAACCCCTAATACCATTAGTTATTAGAATACTAGCTGTGCCCCGCGGTTTTACTCACGTGAGTCCCTTTCCCGCAGGAATATCGGGATAAAAGTAGCCAATGTGTTATTCCAGGTCTCTAGCTAGCTACCTGTATTATTAGTATAAATCTTACACAATATCTGATAATACTGGATACTAAGATATACCAGTAAGTATAGGTGTGATGAATGATAGATAACTGACAGTATTTACATAGAATAGACATTTTCAGGATAAAATAGCTATTGAAGTGTTTTGATCGAGAAATCTGACTACGTCTCTGTGGTACGTAAGTACCTATCTAGTCAAAGCCGGTACGAACTGGTATGAACCGATTTAGCCCGTTATAAATCTCGCTTTGAGCCCAACTGACATTCCTGGCAAGTTACCGAACATCAGTAATGAAGGTTTAATCCGCTAAATTTCTGAATAATCCGCTAGGATCCGTTCAAGAAGCTTTGCATTCTATTTATATATTTATAAGAAAACTCGGTAAAATAGTTGAAGATTTGACTGCATTGCTAAAGGTTGCGAGTTCACTTTTCGACGGGAGCAAGTAGGTATTCCAAATGAAAATAAATACAAGTTATATATCCGTTGTTTAGACACCGTAACATAACACAAGCTTAGTAGCGTAACAAAGATCTAGATGGCGCTGTGTGATGTTCGCAGAAATAATTAATTAATTTATAATTGGTGTGACTTTAGGACGCGGGATTCCTCGCGATGATGTGTCCTTCTAGCGCAGAAAAATATATTGCAGACAGTGATTGCTTTGCTTGTTGATATTTCACGGTTAAATTAAAATGTCACAAATATACTTTATCAATAACATTAAAAAAAAAATTAAAAATTAAAAAACCGACTTCAAAAAAGAAAAAAAAAAGAATTGATAAAAAATACCAAAATAACCTCTACATAGGTACAGTGACTTATTGACTTAAAGTCCTAAGTCCCTTAGATGGGGTAGAGGGCCTCCACAATGCGTCGCCAGCCCGTCAGGTGCACAGTGTGCATAGGCACAGTGCCACCGACTAATTAATCTGTTTTATCATCTGAAGTCGGGCAGCCAAACTAAGTACAATATGGAACCAACCAGTAAAACTACCCGACTTCAGATGATAAAACAGATTAATTAGTCGGTGGAACTGTACCTATGTAGAGGTTATTTTGGTATTTTGAATCAATTTTTTTTTGGTTGTTTTTTAAATTATTTTTTGTTTCTTATTTGAAGTCGGTTTTTTAATTTTTAAATTATTTTTTTATTTTACCCTTTTTAGTATACCTACCTACCTATCTAAAAATCAACAATATTATTACCGTAATTTTAATTTTTGAGGGGTTTGCTGATGAGAAGGTGGTTTCAGGTGCCCAATCAATCTGTACTTAGTTCTTTAGGGGTTATTCTTTTTGGTAGAAGTCCAAAAATGAGTAATTAATTGAATTCTGGGATGCTATCCTGTCCATCATTCCGAAGATACTGATCAGATCCTTACCAAACTTTTATGGGACCATCTCGGAGCTCCCATCTTTCCATTAAAATAAGAATCTTCTCAATCGGTCAGGCCATCTTCGAGTAATCGATAAACAATTAGATTGATTAATGCGTTTTGAGGAGCATATCCGTTCATCACTCCGAAGACCCTCATCAGATTCACACCAAATTTTTATGGGACCATCTTGGAGCTCCCATCTATCCATTAAAAAAATAATCATCTGAATCGGTCAAGCCGTCTTCGAGTTATCGGTGAACATACAAAAAAAAAAATTATACATACAGACGAATTGATAACCTCCTCCTTTTTTTTGAAGTCGGTTAAAAATGGGTAAAACCATTGACGACAAAAATTACTCCATATTGTAAAATAAGTTTCAGAATGGGATATTTCTTCATAAATTTCTAAATAAAATTACGAAACTAAAAGGAACGAGTAGAACGTGTGATAAAACTTTTAAAAGCTAAATTTATCATTTAACACCACTTCCAGCTTTTACCCTAACATCTCGGATATTCTCAAAGATGTCATAAAATTTTAATTTTTCATAGCGCCCATTACAATTTGCTGGAACGACATCGCATTACGGTAGCTGGCTGAGAGCACATTAAAAGGCCGCGTTCAAATTATACTGTTCTAGGTATTACAATTAGCAAAGGAGCGAGCTGAATCATTATGGATCATTATTTATCATTTAAATAATTATTAAAATTTGTATTTTTTTTGTGTAACTAAAATTTTGCACAATTAATTCTCACTGATTTCGTAAATACTATTTTTCTTCTTACCGACCTATACACCGCACAAGTTCAAGGTTCAAGGCATTGTCAAATAGCGGTGTCAAGATTCACAACGCGGAAGGACTTGCGTGGTGGATAAATAAAATAATTTAAAAAAATCCGTAATTCTAAAATATATCATATTAAAAAAAACGCTTATCATTGACATACTGCTTGCTTAAATAAAATTTTATCATTCAATCACGTAGATCAGTACGAAACTTGTTTTATTCGACTGCTCATTCTACTCCCACCTTTTTGTTCTTATTCAAAAAATTCTTTTACTTTTCTACGACGACGTGTCTACTCATTTGCGTTTTATAAATGAACACGGAGCCTCGTCTGCAGTTAGTAAATCCACGTCGACACCTAGGGAGGATCGCATTTAGATAATTGCGGGATAGCGGAACTTTGTTGGTTGACGCTTTTGTAGTACTCTCGCCGCGGTTCGCGCTCTTTGAAGTGCATAATAACGGTCTGCATTACAGTTACATTGTTCGATGACTCGGCATACTGCGCCTACGTACCTACGTCTACGTGGAGTGTAGGCTTTATGTAGAGGAGAATCTACACTGAGGGTAGTTACATAAAGAAACAGGTTTCCGCTACCGACAAACCTGTGCGGATCGGTACCTATTGATCCACAGTTAAACTGTTTATAAAACACATAAAACCGGCCCGTACGGCTCGGTCCAGGTAGTCGGTACCGACAAGTTTTAACTCTTTATATGTGATCGCTAAGAAAGTTGTACCTATTACTGGAATACGCACGTAAAACTAAAAACTAGCACAGAAAAATCGGTTCGACCCGATGAGGAATTCTGTCCATTTCTAATAGTGTAATTAGAAAGGAACAGCATAATCAAGCTGGGGGAGGGGCTCTCTCCTTTTCTAATTCTTTCTAATGCAGGTAGCTCTGTCCCTATCCCGCGCACCATTTTTTGGCTATTCGTTCACATTATAGTTCTAGTAATATGAATTCTTAGGTGATCGCATAAAATAACATAGAAATATTATACCTGCACTAGTCGGTACCGACCCGCACAGATTTGCCAGTACCGGAAACCTGTTTCTTTATGTAACCACCCTGACTCTGATCATCTCGCTGATTTGATGACTCAATGTTTGTGTTGTTCTATGGCGTTGGGGATGCGAGTGTCTGATGTTATGGTTTAACAACTAGAGTTTCAATACTTATGTAGAAGTTAGTAACAACATATAAGGTACTTATGCTGTCACAGAAGCCGAGTGAATTTGTAGCTGGGTAATATTAAACTTTTTAAATCATAAGATTAAAAATTGTTTTGTTGTTCATCTTGTAGTTGGATTTCTAAAAATTCCAATCTCTTTTTGGGCTCAATACTGAAACGTTACATATTTAAAAAATTTGAGCTACGTAAAGAATTAAGCAGCACCTAAATAAAAGAAACTCTCAATTAATTTTGAATGTAGTAACTGCTCGATTATTTAAGTGGAGTCTTGGCGGGAACTCCTTGAGGAGATGTGGTGCTAAATTTTCATTTTTGTGAAACCTAGTTCATATGCGTGCAAATTGTTTAATTTCGGGGGCATATTAATCAATTTAGTTTCGTGAAGGTGTACAAGTGGAATAAAAGTGAAAATCGGTGCAAAACATTTACTTAGTGTTGTCTCCAAGGCTCCGTGAAGATTGTTTGTAAATGGCCGCCGTGTTTACAAATGATTCCCTAGACTTGACTTTAACTATGACGACTTGACTGTTTCGATGCAAATAACTTGCATAATAAATTAGAATACATGACACTGGCTAATTTCCTAATGGCCATAATCGGTTCACAACCGATAAGAAATAGATTATTTAAGTAGCTTTCAAAATTGACGTTCATCAGATTTGGTCGTTAAACCATAAACTTAGATAAATTAATAACTTCTTTGAACTTTTTAAATAAGATCTTTACTTTTCAAATCTTCTTCTTATTCTTTAAAATGGCTTTTCCATTCGGACATTTGCCAGTGTCAAGTATTATCAATATTTGCAGGTTATTTGCATCGAACGAAATAGTCAAGTCGTCATAGTTAAAGTCAAGTCGAGGGAATCATTGTAAAAAGGGGGGCATTTTTTACAATGTTTGTTCACGGAGCTTTGGAGACAACACTAAGCTAAAGTCCATGTTTTGCACCGATTTTCACTTTTATTTACACTTGTACACCTTCACGAAATTTCGTGATGTGAAGGGAATGCGTTAAGGAGATGTGTTGCTAAATTTTCATTTTTGTGAAATTTAGTTCAAATGCTTGTAAAATGTTTAACTTCGGGGGCATATTAATCAATTTAGTTTCGAGAAGGTGTACAAGTTTAAATTAAAGTAAAAATCGGTGCAAAACATGGACTTTAGCATTGTCTCCAAAGCTCGTGAACAAACGTTGTAAAAAATGGCCCCGGGTTTACAATGATTCCCTCGACTTAACTTTAACTATGACGACTTGACTGTTTCGATGTAATGCAAATAACTTGCAAGTATTACTAATACTTGACACTGGCTAATGTCCAAATGGTATAAGCCATATAAACGAAGAAGAAGAAGAAGATGAGTTTTTTTTAGAGTTTTGGAGGGAACGCGTTGAGGGGATGTGTGCTCAATTTTCATTTTTGTGAAACCTAGTTCAAAAGCATGTAAATTGTTCAATTTCGGGGGCATATTAATCAATTTAGTTGCGTGAAGGTGTACAAGTGTAGCGAAAGTGAAAGTTGGTGAAAAACATGGACTTTAGCGTTGTCTCCAAAACATGGCCCCCTTTTTACAATGATTCCCTCGACTTGACTTTTACTATGACGACTTGACTGTTTCGATGCAAATAACTTGCAAATAATTAATAATACTTGACACTGGCAAATGCCCAAATGTAAAAGCCATATAAGAAATATAAGAAGAAAAATATTTCGAAAAAGAAAACGGATCACAAGATTTTTAAACTATAGCAGCGTAAGTGGGCCATTTAATATTATTGATATTCTAAGATCAAAGGTCTATCATGCAATGTCAACATTGACATTATCTCCAGAATTATCTTACTGAAGATACCTGTGATTGACATATCTACTGCGTAATTCGTAGAGGAGAACGGACTTAGAAATGCATTCCGTGTATAGATCAATATTTTAACTGAAACGTGCCTAGCTATGTTTATTTCAACCTCACTTTATATGAATTTAACTAGGGGTGGGGTAATAGCGATTCGCAGCTCTTCTTCAGCTACAACTTTCTTTCGAAGGCGCAATCGGACGTCTTCGTTCTCTTAGTCATTTACTACCTTACTTATAAACGATGATTACCAGATGACTTGTAACTTTTGTTTCTGTCTGTCCACTTTGAAACTTCATATCTCAGTAAAAGACAAACAATACATAGTTTGGCAGGTGTCTATCGTTTATAACAATGTTTAATTATCAAGTTGTCGGTAGATGGCGCTGCGTGCCTTAAAAACGTAAATAATAAGTCCGTGGCCAAATTGGAAAAGGCGTTGAGACGGATCCCCAGAGATGCAGGTTCAAGTCCTGTCGGGTGCGAAATTTTTAGAAAGCATTTCTTTAAGTATAGTCATCCAAGTGTAGGAAACACTTTAAAATTTATCAAAAAAATGTTTTTAAGTTCAATTTGTGTCTGAAATAAAAATGATTATTATTATTATAAACAAGGGGGTTAACAATCGACGTTTCCTTTTCTAATAATAATAATAATCAATTACCTAAGAGTCTATCTAAACACTACTATAATACTTGGATATATGGTGTGATTTAATCTCTTTTGATATGACACTATTTGATATAACATACGACCGTATATATTCATCAGAGGGATGCTTAGACAGGGATGTATTCATTATGATAATGAGTCTGTCAAAGGTGATAATTTGTACGATAGTTCGTTTGTATATAACTAGAGATATATTTAAGGTTGTTATTTATAATTAGATTACACAGGGATTTCGGGGAAGTTCACATAATTTTATTCGAAAGAGCATTGTTTTTGACGTCTAAGTGAACAATTTTCATTATACGACTTTTGAAAATTCGAACTTAAGTAAGTATGTTTTAATTTCAAAATGCAGCTGTTTTTAAAGAGTGAAGGCAATTTTTAAAACTCAGAATAATGAATAGCCCAAACGAATTAGAGATAAGCAGAAAACTCGTTTAAAAATATAGGCAAGTAAGTACCTATCATATAACTTTCTCAGTGCTGTCAATCTATAAATCCAGTTTTAAGTCGTGACCTTTGACGAGTTAACATAATAATACGCGTCTAACATCCCAATTGTAATAGGTAGTGTAAACGTAGTTAATTTTGATGTAACACTCCGCATTGGCCAACGGTGTCATAAATCGATTAACACGATCGGACCCGCATTTGCAAGTGTAAATAGAACAATACATGGCGTGTTCCGAACCATTGAGCGCATCGAATCGATGAGTGGACATCCCAACTGATTTCCCACCCATTGAACTCGCCTCTGCTATCCACATTTCATAAATAAAAAGCGTACTCCATATCTTGCTAATCTGTATGATAAATGTTAACATTTGTCACTACTGTACCTATCACTGTGTAAGGTTAAGGTTTCCTATGTATGTGCACTACCTACTGTCCACAAAAAGATGGAGCGTGTTGTTGCTAGGCGGGAAGGTAGCTTGGTCTCTTTCCCGCTTGGAAACGATGAAGGAGCACGATTGATGTGTATCTGGTTTTTCGTACTTATCTATTATTTTACTCAACTTTGTTCCTACATACCGGACAAATCTTTGTGATTTTTGGTATGTTTGTTTGTGTTACTTTTTTGTGAACGTTTAAATAAATGAAAAAAAAAAAAAACTGCAAAAGTCCCGAGAAAAAGCTTGAGATCCAATAAAGAGTTTGGAGATTTTTAATGCGTTCCCAACACGTAATCAGTTTTGGGAGGCAAATCTAAGTAAAACTCATTTTATTAAAATTCCAAAAAAAAATATTATAAATTCTGAAATCGGTTCTGAATCCGGAGGTGGGCCTAAAAATCTATAGCTCTCATGACTTATGGTAACCCTGGTAGAATACAGGCACTTTGATTTCGACTCGAAAGTAAGTTATCTCGAAAATGAATTGACTTTCTTTATTTTGAATCAAAATGTCTGGTTGCCTCCGTATTATAAGGTATTATTTTTCTTATTACGAATATATTCTTGTTACCTATTCTGATACAATCGTCTATTAAAAAAACATAAAATAATAGCAACTAAGATCATATCAGATACCATGCGTAGGAACCTCTTATTAGATTTTTAATTTTAATTTATGTTTTTTTTATTTTGATTTATGATGTATGTATTTATACTACTTCAAAATATTCTAGATGAGATAAAATAATGTCATCCTAAATCCTCAGTTTACCTAAAGACTACTAGGGTACGCATCGGGTCTTTGCATCGTACTTGAAACGTGGACCTGGGCACCTGGACGTCCTTGGTCTATACGCTGAAAGCGTGATAGCCTGAGGTCCCCCCAACCCCTTGCACTACACCAGTCGCAGTACACCGCGCGCTGAACCTCTGTAAGAGCATCCGCCTGTGCGAGTGCATTCTATCTTGGAAAACAGCCTAGTTATTTATCCCTGATGATAGTGATCTATAGTGATCACAGGGGACTTATTCGCATTAAAGCTCTTCTCCTGAAAGCCTTGAAACTGGAACCATCGACCTGAAATATACTCGTATGACTTGAACCTCGCTGCATTCTCATTTAAATAAATATTTGTATCTGGTCTGGGTGTCTTTCTATGTATAATATGTATGTATTTATAAAAAAAAAGTATATAATGTAGTATATCCGTTGTCTAGTACCCATAATACAAGCCTAGTGCTTATTTTGGGGCTAGATTGCACTGTATGCAATGTAGTGCAATATTTATTTATTTTATTTCCGCCAACTCCGCTCTCCTACAAAAGTTATAACTTTTTTATATGCAATAAAATCAGATAATTAATCTACAACAAGCTTCATATCCATCCATTGGAAATATAAAACCAACCAAATAAAAAGGAAATATTATTATTCAAATTACATTTAACGCTGAACAAAATGAACGAAAATTTCCAATAATAATTATACCTATGTTTTCGGTGAAATGCTTTAAATAATCATAAATGAATTAGTAACATACATTACCAATTATGTGGTAATGTTGATTCATTAAATAGTTCAATTCAATTTCAGACAGGCCTTAGTTGATACCGAATATCGAGCCTCCATTCGTGAAACAATGCAATTTGAAATTGAATTCTTGGATTAGCTATATTGGGTTTTACCGTTCATAGGTACTAGGCTATAGGAGTTTAATAAAAACGTGAGCAATTCTGATAGAAATTTTATGTATTTTATGAAGGTCTAGTTGGGTCCCGCGGTTTCACCCGCGTAAGCCCCGATCCAGTCGGAATTTAGGGATCAAAGTAGCCTATGTTATTCTTTGATAATGTAGCTTTCTATTGATGAATGATTTTTGACATCGGTTTTGCAGTTTCGGAGCATATTCATAACATACAAACAAGGAAATAAAGAAATGTCTCCTCATTTTAATATTAGTATAGACTTGCTGGGTCCCGCTGATTTCATACGCGTAATGGATTATTTATATTAGACCGTCACGAGCGCCGGCCGGGTCTGAGCTTCGTTGTCCATTGCTCGGCCATCACTCGGTTACAACAGACCGATCGACTGTTCGCCGAGCAATGGACAACGAAGCTCTGACCCGTGACTGTCTATATAAATTATCCCTAAGTCCCGATGCGGTGGAAATTTCGAAAAACTATTATCGGAGGCTTATATCGTTGTATTTTGTGACTTTGGCCTATACGTAGTTACTTGAAATTAAAAGTGTCAAGAACTAGGATTATTGCGTCCAGCTTTAGTTCTTGACAACGAGCCAAGAAGAGGCTCTGGTCGTAGATGAATCATACATCATAAAAATTGGTCATGCCGTTCTAAATTGCTTTATTTTATAACCAACACTACTTTTATTAACAGTTCACCATAATCAATTTGCCCGAAACATTTGCAAATCAAATTAATTAGGTTATAACTCTTTCTTGAATATGCTATTACACAATTTTTTGATAAACTGTCTAGTTAACTTTACATAAAAATTTTGCATTGTCGCATCTTACACGTCCTTCTTTTACATATCTGAAATTCCTTGTCACAATTTGCCACTTATGGTTTTACTACTTCTTATCCTATTAATATTATAAAGCTGAAAGTATGTGTGTTTGTTACTCAATCACGTAAAAACCGCTGAACCGATTACCGTGAAACTCGAAATGCAGATAGCTGGAGACCTAGAATAACACATCGGCTACTTCTTATCCCGACATTCCCGCGGGATCGCTAGTTTGTTTTATAAATATGCCTAGTTAATTCTAAAAGCTTGAAGTAAGTAGGTATTATGTAAGAAACATTTACCGAATGTAAAAGCTAGTTATTTAACGGTGACGTCCATCAGGGATCGGATTTGTGGACTGGGTCATGGACCTAACGATAATGGAAAATGGATTATCCGCGAACTCTCCGACTAAAGCTGCCCATTCATGTTCCACTCCACTTTGGAATGTGTTACTTAAAACACAAGTTATAGGGTTGCTACTGAAAACAAAAACAAATTAAATCGTTACTGTTAAAGCGGGTGAATGCGTTTTGTAATTCTTCTTTTTCATGTTTTTAAATATTGTTTTAAGTCCTAAAACAGTAAAAATAACTAAAACAACTAAATCGATAAGGATTTTTTAAATACGTACATAATAATCAGTATACGTAGACTTATATCAATTTTCACGAAAACCACTCCTTTACATCTAGTCTAAGTACCTTTTCTGGGTGGCTCTGCCAGGGAGTATACTCCGCAGCAGAGCCACATTTAACGTACATTATTTCTCTGTTCTGTATGCGTGCAGTTATATACAATCCATGTACACAATGTACGTTCGACGTACATTGTTTCTAAATAAACTTGTCCGCTATTTATGAAGATGGCTCTGCTGGAGAGCATGACAGGTATACAAGATATTTAGTTCAATTTCTTTGTAGGAAAACACTTGAAAAAAGAAACAATCGAATCGGATAAGTTTAAGGGGTAGGTATAGGAAAGTGGTTTTCGTTTTACTGTCTTTGTATGGAGAAATCGTATCGACTTACTTATCAAATAGTCCTCTTAAGACTTGAAATGGCATGGTTTTAAATATCATTTATTTTAAGATCTTGTTTACGAAAATATGTTACATAATGGGCTCTACCATAATGTCTTATAAGTCGTCGCGAAGTCGTCGCGTTGTCGTTCAGCTAAAAAAAATAAAATTAAAATACATCAAATAATTTATAAAAAAGAAAAACAACATTAAATAAAAGTTTTTTTTGTCTGTGGTTTTCAAAGTAGTCGGGGTATTTTTAATTTAAAGGACGATATAGCAACGACAAACGAACATGGTAGCGCGGAATATCAATGCAATGGTCAGCAATAAATGTACTTTTAATATTCATATACTTATCACATTGTTCAAACACTACATTTGTCAAAAAATAAAATTACAATTTTAAAAATTCAGGACCCATTTTTTCATGTTTCATGGTACAATGTACGTTGGTACATATATGGGAGGGTTAGTTTATAAATCGTGTAATGGTTGGTAGCAAGCAAGCGAGTTGCCAAATAATTCACGCGAAAAGTGCCATAATGGCTTTTGAGTGCGAGGGCAAACAATAAAATGCTATAAAATACAAAAGGAAAGTGATTTTGGTGTAGGCGTATCACGTGTTTTATTTGCACTGTGTTGCGATTATATGGGATTTGTTTTACACATTGTTGAGTACGACCTATCTAGATGAATAAGGATCTATAGCTACTCATTATAAACCATATTCACGGTACCGATTCTCGAGACGGTCCACTAAGCCAGTAGAAAAAGTATCGTGAATAGAATATAATACTTTAACTGGCATACTAGCTGCGCCCCGCGGTTTCACCCACGTAAGTTCCGTTCCAGCGGGAATATCGGCATAAAAAGTAGCCTATACCTTGAAACCTTGAAAAAGCCAACTGTAAAGTTGGCGAAAGCTCGGTTCAAATAATGAATAAAAACGCGATAAAACCGGATAAATAAAGTGTTTTTATTATGCAAAATCCCGAAAACCATAGAAGAAATTAAGTAGCCTATGTTTTATTCCCGGTATTCAGCTACCTATATTCCAAATTTCAGCGCAATCGGTTTAGTAGTTTTTGCGTGATTGAGTAACAAACATCCAAACACACACACTTTCACATTTATAATATCAGTAGGAAGTAGGAATAACAATTCTGTACGAATAATTCTTAATATATTCGTTGTTTTTTTTGTCTTGGACGTATAGTAATTATTGGTCCAGAACGAACAATAACTAACTACTGACGTTTGGTCGGGTCCGGAGTTTCGGCCGAAGTTTTTTCGTATTAGCCCTCCAAAAACGGCCAAAAAAAAAACAAAAAAAAATTGAACACACTAAGCTGTAGGAAACAACGTTTACTACAATCTATGAAAAATAAAACATTCCTATTTAACAGCATTGCGTTATTTTTTGTTTACATAAGTTAGGCTAGCATTTGACCTCATCTCACCGTATGAGAAGCGAAGATGAGGTCCATGTCATAACACACATGCCTAGAAGAAACGAATGTCATGAAATAATTAACAATTTTCGATAAACCTGACAGGGGTTATGATTTTAGCTCTTATATACCCCCGTTGAGTGTGCCTTTTTTGTTCCGGCAACAGTGTACATATAACACCTAAGCACCATTTTACTTAGTATGCCACCGTGGTGCACGAAAAATTATACTCATTAGCTTATCTCCCAACAAAATTCGGAGTTTACCCTTATCTGTTTGGGTAAACAGCGCTACGGGTGCTACGCCGTAGCAGATATCAGCTACGAGCAATACTGGCTACGAGAGGTTAAGACGGGACGTGATTTGCGAACATGAGAGTTAGGTAAAAAATCAAAGTTTTTATGTACAATTATTTTCAATAGAGAGTAACTTAAATTTACTATCGCAAGATTTAATTGTGTTCTATAGATTTAGAATTTTAGTATTACGGTTTCCACGATGTTGTTATAAATTGAGATTAGATCCGCAAAATGAATTTAACTTTATGTTAGACTAGCTGCGCCCCGCGGTTTCACCCGCGTAAGTTCCGTTCCCGCGAGAATATCGGAATAAAAAGTAGCCTATGTGTTAATCCAGGTCCCCAGCTACCTATATTCCAAGTTTCATCACAATCGGTTCAGTAGTTTTTGTGTGAAAGAGTAACAACCTCACATACATACATACATACTAACATACAAACTTTCGCGTTTATAATATTAGTAAGATATTGTTATAGTATTTAGTATGTCACTCGTTGCCACACAGCAGGTTGTAAAACTAGGGAGCTGTGCTCATATTTCGCTCCTTCTCCCATTCATGAGTCTTTTGGGCGGATGCAATGCTGCGCATTATTGCTATCGATAAGGGTATTGCAACGTGGAACGCTCTGACCTTACTATGATTTATGAACGGTATGCAGCGAGTAATAAATTGTAAGTAAGTACTATAGTTAGTATTTTTTATTTAACCTCCATTGTATGAATCCTTATTGTAGGAGGGTTCATAAAACTAATCAAAATGTTGAGATAGGTATTATTTAAAAGTTACAATGTAATTACCAAAAAATGTTGCGTAGGTAATTTACGAATTTAAACATGCAACTGACCAGAGGACTTCCCCTATTTTCGAAGTCGGTTAGAAAACAAACAAGAGTTAGCATTTAAAAGAACACGAATCGCTTACAAACAAGTTCCCGCCTATTTCCGTCACATGTTTGTGAGATACGCGCTGAGCTAGATATTATCTGTGGTACGGTAGCACTTTAGTTTTGCCGCGATAAAAACTTCTTTTCAACGAACCTTTTACGTTTGCCAGCCAATGCGCGTTCTATGTTTGAATTTCGAAGAGTGTTAAAACCTCGTACTTTTTTTTTAAACTGGCTGTCGAAAAGGTAAGGGGGAGTTTTGGCAGGAATGCGTTGAGGAGATGTGTTACTAAATTTTCATTTTTGTGAAACATAGTTCAAATGCGTGTAAATTGTTTAATTTCGGGGGCATATTAATCAATTTAGTTTCGTGAAGGTGTACAAGTGAAAATTAAAGTGAAAATCGGTGCAAATCATGGACTTTAGCTTAGTGTTCTCTCCAAAGCTCCGTGAACAAACATTGTAAAAAATGGCCTCCTTTTTACAATGATTCCCTTGACTTGACTTTAACTATGACGACTTGACTGTTTCGTTCGATGCAACTAACCTGCAAATATTGATAATACTTGACACTGGCAAATGTCCGATAGGAAAAGCCATTTTATAGAAGAAGAAGAAGAAGAAAAGGTAAGGGTTTTTTTTTCTATTCGGCCAGTTACTTTTTACCTGACTGCCCAAGAATGGGAATTTATGTTGTTTTATGCTTGGTTTTTGGAAATTTTAGCCAACGTGCACCTCAGATAAAAGAAGAAAAAATTAAATTCACTATAATTATAGTTATCAGTACCTACCTACATTTCAGCTATCAATAGATCTTGAAGTTTAATAAAAAAATGGCTGAACGGCAGAAAGCCGTGTCGTGGGGGAGCCGTGATCAAAGAAAAAAAGTCTTGAACCTATCTCGTGAAAAAGTAATTTGGCTAGTAGCTTTACCATCATCGATTTTATCTTTGAAATTATCTAGAAACCGAGCATTATAGAGGTAACGTTATTATTATATTAATATCCAATACAAATCTAACTAAAACAATAACAAGTTAGCGAGTTATTTGACACTTGGAATGGGTTAAGATAAGTGTTCGTACCTACACAACACATTGATCCCAAATAACCGAGATTTATTCGAACAAACAACCGAAAATTGTCCCGTAAAATATGCTAAGCATTAAATCTGATGTAAAAACATAATCTCGTTTACTGAACCTTTAAAAGGTACCAACATAAAATGTAGAACATAAATTTTACGTTCCCTTAAATACATCCATTGTATTTGTGATCGGTAGCAAGTGGTTTTCATCGTATTTTCTTATAGGAGTAAAAATCCGGATTTTTATAAGAGAAAAGATTATATCTTGTGTAACCTACTTAGCGGCATTCATCGGGTGTCGGATTTTGTTTGCGGCCTCCAGCACTCTTTCGCGGACTCCCGATAAAAGCCTCTTTGTGGCGGCCCTCTATGGACTACAGAATAACTCTTTCTATGCAAGATTGCACGCTCGGGGATATGTGGCTGTGGATTTTGAATAATAGATTCCTTTGCTTGAATACGTACCTGAGGTTTTTCCGTTTTTAACCTATAGGTTTGCTTTTGGAATATGATTCTGCAGTTTTTTTTTATTCTTGTGTAAAAAGACGGGTCAAAGAAGAACCTTTCAAAATTTATTTGTAAAAAGCATGGTAGGTATTAGTCTAGATGCTCACGTACTTTGCCATTCGGTATGCAAAGTTTACAGTCACATATAACTAAAGTTAAAATACATATATACGTGTTTAACTAAAAAATCGATTAACAATAAACAAAATTCAAATTAAATTATTAAGTTTATGAATTACCTAAGATCTTTAAAAATGTTTAGCAATTTAAAACGTAAATGTAAATTTCTGGCAGGAGATAGTAATCATAAAGTATGTGTTATAATTACAATAAAAATCCGATTAGGTACATGCTGAGTTTTATAGCAATCGGTCTTTGCGTGAATGAGCAACAATACACACAAAAACTGTCACCTAGGATTACAAACAAATTTAATATTTCGTGTTGTATTTAAAACCTACATAAACAGTAAACCCATAAATAAAAACAAAGATTTCCTTACTCAAGTAATTGACATTCATACGAGTTCTATTTCATTTAGGGGAAGTAAAAGGCTTCGTTAAAGGTTGGTAATGTATGCGGTAGCTAATGATAAATGGTGAGAACGTAGGACGATCCGACGCGACATGGATAGGCTTTTAGCGCTGGCCACCTGGGTGACCCTATCCAACATACAACAACGGCTATGAGTACCATCCAGTTTCACAAACTTGAATAAATTGATAACGAACCAACGAATGTTAGTTAAAGTGGTTAGAATTACTTGTCGTGTCGTGTGCTAGATGCATCGACTGCGGACTTTTTAATTAGGCTTTGTTTTAAATTTTAATAGTGGTTTTGTAATGTTCTGTTTGTTTTGTTGTTCTTATTTGTTACTAGCTGCGCCCCGCGGTTTTACCCGCGAAAGTCCCGTTCCCGCGGGATTATCGGGATAAAAAGTAGCCTATGTGTTATTCCAGGTCTCACCTTATTCCAAGTTTCATCGCAAATAATATTAGTAGGATAGGATATTCGGTATTAGTTGTTTTATCTGAAATGTGTCTTATTTGTATAATTTAATAAATTGTGATACGTTATCTAAATAATTTGCTAGTTATAGTTAATAAGGGCATTATTACAAAAATACCGAGCTTTCGCTAACTTTACAGTTAGCTTTATCAAGGTTGACTGATACGTAATTCGTCTATTTTAATATTCCGAAAAGTTACTGTAAACTACCGCCTCAAGAAACTTTGAGTTCAAATTACTTAATCCAAAACGTAGACTTTATTTCTGAGTTTCATTATAAAACTTTACTACAAAGACATAAAGATAGCTTTTTAAAGCTATAAATATTGGTTAAATGTTGCTGCATTTTCTTTAACAACATACTTAGGTTAGCAAAACTTTTCATGTAAAAATAATAAATGACACAATTTGCTAGTCCATAGTCGGTAGGAAATATGAATAAGCCTAGGTTGCGCTTCCTATTAATTTATATTTAGGCTGATTTTTGGTTTACCTACTGCATTGTCACGCAATGTTTGCTTAGTCACATTGTTACCTGAAATTGTTTGTGTATACTTATTTACTTTGTACCTGTTATATATAGAGGTAAAGTTTGGATGGATGTTTGAATGTTTATTGAGGGTAAACTATAGAACTATTGAACTGAGTTTTCTGGCACTATTGAACTGAGTTTGATGATCCCTGCGAAGATAGATCGTAGAAAGTAAATTGAGCGAGCGAAACCGGTATGTATATACTTATGCTCAATTACACAAAAAATCCGAAAATCTTTTTTTATGAGATGTTGGTATTTAGATCATTAGATTAATGTAGCTAAAAGAAAAATACGACAAGGCAATGCTCGTCTAACCATTTAATTAAAATATATGTCTATTTACAAAAGAAACCTTTTGCTCCCACTTTGTCATAAAACAAATCCGAAAGTTAAATAGAATAAGAACGATAGCCATGGTTCAGTAGAGAAAGAGTGTCCAGGAAATGAAGGGTTGTCTGGTCTGGAAAGTGCCATTTCCGTCGCGGCCGGTCCGGATGCAAGCATTCGCTAAACACGGTCCTATTATCTCTCTGAGGCTGCCATCTGCGATGCTCTTTCACATCTCGCCTCTATTGTGAGCTGCGCTTTTGTCTGTAGTACCACTCCAGTTATGTGTTTTCGCTCCGTGTAGGATAAACAGACGTTTCTGAGTCTCGACTAGTCGTGATCTTTGTCGTGTCACCAAACACACCCCTGTGATACTCTTATTAGTCCTTGCACCACATTTTATTGGCAATATTCTTTTGTGATTCATCATATTTTTCAAATACCACGTAAGCGTTACCTACTGAGGTTGTGGCAGAGCTGAACGTTATTTTTTTAAGATTCATCGTAAATTTTTTTTTTTAGATTATGCATAAAGACGGTGTTTTTTATAACTCTAATAAAAGAAAGAATTGTTTGTTTTTAAGAGCGTAATAATCTCTGAGATATTGTCATTTCTTAAATTAGAAAATATTTGTATGATAGCGGCATTTTACTGACAGAATATACGGAAAATTATACACTTACATATTATACACTTTATACAAATGACAATTCCGGATTGATTTCCACACATATACTCACTACAACATACATCGAAAGCAAAGGTCAATAAGTGCTGAATGTATGGAAATCGAACTGAGATTTTCCATCTGTAAAGTGGTCACCAAAAAATACATTATTTTAGGTAGGAAGTTTTTGCCTTTTATCTATAGTGATTCTTTTTTAAGAATAGATAAGTAAACAAAAAGCCGACATGACCAGTCCATTCTTCTGTCCCAATACCTACTCCACGTCCATAATCGCGCATCTATAGACTCCTGAAAGGTCCTCGTGTATTTAATCGTCCACAACAAGCGAACGTCGGCATCGCTCGGCGTGAAATGGATACAAGGACAGCTTATCGTTCCGGATGTAAGACATGTTGTACATCGCTCCTTACTGATATATAGCCCGAGGGCTGTATTGAGTAGGTAGCTTGTAACTTTTCATCCTCTTTGTGAAAGATCGTCGATGCTAGATAATAATGTGTTTTGTTTTGTCACTGATTTTGTTTTACGTAGATTCAACATATTTAAATAATATTTTAAAACGAAAAAAATCGTCATCTTAAATTCTTTTGTGACAGGATTCGAATGCATTGCTATTTTTATTGTAAAATTTTGCTAGTAAAATGCCTTGAGCAATAAACATAAGAAATATTATGTTTACATGTGTCAGAAACTATATAGGTCGTCGTTTTTATAATCCTGACGTTTTTTAAAAAAATTTGATCCATTATAAAGGCTGCACTTGCCTACGATTGGAATATAAAAGCGTGAGCCTTGGTGGGCTCAGGGCACTATTCCTATTTCTGATGTGGCACTTATAGTCTTATTGTAATAGATATTCTCATAATAATTGGATTTATTTTATGTTTTTGTCTTAAAACAAAGTTTAATTTAAGAAACAAAGAAAAACAGAGAAAGTAAATATTTATTATATTTCTTTAGTAACAAAATACACAATAGCTTACGAGTTCTAATAAATAAGTTGTTTAAACAATGTAATCTTATCCGTTTCTCAAAGAATCTATTATTATCATTTCTTGTGTTTTATCCCCAATTATGCGAAGAATCGTTCAGGGAATCGCGTCGGGCTCATTAAAGTAGGTACCCTTTGGTTCTCTTTGTTTTACGAAAGCCGATAGATTCAGCTCTAAAGGACGAGCATTAATGGAATTAATACCGACATGAATAAATTGTGCCTCACTCAGCACGTCGGATTGGGAACGCTTTATAGATTCAATAATGCAAATGGTTCTAGTCTATAGGGCGTTGTAATAAATTAAGATAGTAAAGCGTTATTAGGACTGACAGAATCACCGATAGGTGCATCTAATATTCGTTAAAATGAACAAGAACTAATAGTGAAAACTAAAGTGAATAAGGTTAATAATACGATCGATTAAAAAATCATTAATTAATGAATATCATTTATTTCCTAGAAACATGGACACCATTAGTTGTTATAAAGCAGGCTTAAACTGGGGAGCGAATTATGGTGAAATACTGGCAAAATAATATCAACGCTTAGTTTTTCAGCTTCGTACAAAAACTAATTTAAACATGGTAAATACCAAGCTATTTGGTAATGTTTGTAGTGAAAAAAAACCAAGTGCTTAAGTTAAAAATCGTATGAAGTTCAACATATTTCATTAGCACTTAGCTTAGCATGTTAAATAAAATAACAAGTTATTCAAAATCACGAATTAATAAAATTAAACATCTAACAAGAACTTATCGGCAACAACCCACCCAATGCATGGTGCCTAAGATGCTGGAGGCGATAGCAAGGCTTGGGCATCCGCTGGTATAAGAAACCCTTGTTTAATATGCAAATATTAATAAGAAATATAACATATTTCAACTTTGATGTCAATTCAGTTAAAGATTATTTTCTAAATGATTTTTTATGATACCCATTGAATTTAATTAGTTCATTACAGTGAAGGAAGATATACCGACCATAGTCTCTATCTGAGAGAGACGAAAAAAACTAACATCTCTGCGGGTTCGATTCTCGCCGGGTGTAAATATTTATGCTTAAAAATAAATATTTGTATCTGGTCTGGGTGTCTTTCTATGTATCATAATTATGTATGTATTTACAAAAAAAAAGTATAATATGTAGTATATCCGTTGTCTAGTACCCATGGTACAAGCCTAGTGCTTAGTTTGGGGCTAGATTGCACTATGTGTAATGTCGTGCAATATTTATATTTATTTATTTATCTCTACTTGTCGTGCCAACCATACAAACCCTAAGAGTACATAATCCTAATTCCACTATACAGTTAATTACGACTACGAACGAACACAGTACAATAGTGGTTTCGGTTCTACAAGTTTTAAGTTCAATCAATTCAATTTTAAAATATCTTTATTAAATAATAATAATTAACATAAGTACAATAACTAGTGTAAGTGTAATCCTAGCAGTACAAAAAATCATAAATAATTCAATTTGTTTAACAAGCTAAAACTTATATATAAACTTGTTACTTGAGCATCGCATTAAATAAGGCAGGTAGGTTAATAAGTATTTGTATGCAGCAGGTTTGTAATCTACAAAAACTGTTAGATAAAAGTTGAGTAGCTTTAGGTTAGCAACACAATTTACAAAGCATGAATAATTAAGTTAAAAAGAAAAAGTGCCCAGTAAATAAAATAAAAATAGGCGGTAGATTAATAAAAATTTTGGCCAGTCGGCCGTTCCGCAACAAGCAGCGAGATATACTGTCTCGAACATGGAGGGGTCATGAGCACAAGCGCGCGCGATCCGCTCAGCGCGGAGCGCGCCCCGCCATCGCTCGATACCGACTCGGTAACACGAGCGAAGACGGCGCACGCGGTCCGCCGGCTGCAAGTCGCCCGCGCCTCATACTAACGACGCACCCTTATCATTGCACTCCGTTAAGAATAAGTGATGGGGCAGTTTATATCGATTATATTTATCGATATAAGTTAAGTTGTTGATGCGACTTTTACAAATGTTTTTAACAAGTGGATTGTCGTTACTGGGATTTTTGTGTAAGTAAAACTTTTCAGATAATTTATAGATATAAGCGTCTATTCGTGGTAGTCCTAAATGCAAGTGTAACTTGCGCAAATTAGTGCGAAAAGGAGTACTAAATGCATATTTAAGAGCTTTGTTTTGTATTAATTGTAATTTTTCAATGTTTGTTTTGCAAGTACTGCTCCAGACAGGACATGCGTATGCAATGCAGGGCCGCACCAGGGTGCAATATATTCTTAATTTTGTGCGGCTGCTTAGTCGAGAGCGACTGTTTAGTAGTGGGGTTAGGGCGTTTATGGCTTTTAAACCCTTCAGCTGGAGTTTAGCAGTATTTTGAGACCAGTTGAGCTTAGCATCCAGGAAGGTACCAAGGTACTTAACTGAACGACTCCACGGAATAAAGTAGTCACCGATTTTGAGTTTACGTGCCGGTAAGGTGCGTTTTCTCGTAAAGAGGATTGCTTCCGTTTTAGACTCGTTAATTTTTAGCTTCCACTTATTGAAATACTCATGTAGAAGCTCTATGGCGAGTTGAAGACGACTTATTACCATGTCAATGTCCGGAGACGATGTGAAACAGGCGGTGTCGTCGGCGAAACAAGCTAGTCGGGTCCTAGTCTGTACAGGTATATCATTTAAGTAAATCAAAAATAGGTACGGTCCTAATATAGAGCCTTGAGGCACGCCTGCAGGCACAGGTTTCAAACTTGACACGTTATTTTTTATATGAACGCGGAAGTTCCTGTCCGAAAGGTACGATTTTATGATTTTTACCAGCGGAGTAGGTGTGTCTAGTAACAAAAGCTTGTAAAGTAAGGCTTCGTGCCAAACCGTATCAAATGCCTTTTCAATATCTAGGAGAAACATTCCGGTTGTTTTTTTAAGGTTTAGGTCGTGTGACACAAATTCCGCAACCCTAGCCAGCTGCTGCACTGTGGAGTGTCCCTGCCGGAAGCCAAATTGCTCATGGATGAGCATTTTACAAGAAGCGCGAGATAGCCGCCTGTAAAGTATTTTTTCGAATAGCTTTCCGAGACATGGGAGAAGACTTATCGGTCGATACGATATGGGATCTGCAGAGTCTTTGCCTGGTTTGTGTATTGCTATTACTTTAGCTAATTTCCATGGCGATGGGAAATAGCTCAAAGCAATGCAACCGTTAAATATCTTTGTAATGTGCACTATGCACTTTTGAGACAAATTTTTTAGTAGAACATTTGAAATTTCGTCAGGCCCTGGGGCCTTACGAGATTTCAATGTTCGGATGAGGTTTTTAATTTCCGTTGGTCGAACAAGCAATGAATGATCAAAAGCTGTCAAACTATCAAGTGTAGATAAGGTTTGTTCTATTTTGGAGGTTTCGGAACTAGGCCAATCTTTTGTAAGCAACATATTATTTAGGAAAGCATTCGCTAACGTTTCACATTGTTCACTTTGGACAGTAGTAAGGGAGCCATCGCGTTGTTTTAAAGCCGGTATGGTAGTCTGGTCAGCATTACGCAGAGACTTTACAAGTCGCCATATGTCAGCGCTAGGATTATCAACGCGCTTTAGTTTAGTGTTCCAGACCAGATCATTATAATTATGGATGGCAAGTTTTATTTCTACCTTAAGGTCGTTGATGCGGATTCGCAAGGCTTTACGTACAGAAGAAGTTGGTTCAGCCGCAATATATCTTAGGAGACGATTTTTTTGTCGGATTAGGCGTTTGATACGTCTTGGCAAAGAAGAGAAGCACCAAGGTTTTAGGGTCGTCAGGGGAACACTCTGGTCTCTAGCTTCAAGAAGCAACCGGTGAAGATTTAGTATCGAGTTGTCGATTTCATTCACGGACTCAAAGGCTTTTGACGTTAGCGTTATATTAGTGTTGAGAATATTACGATATTTTAACCAGTCCGTCTTAGGGTAGTTAAATTTGTGAATAGGATTACGTTGCGGTTTCATATTAAATCTGGTAAAAACAGGGTAGTGGTTAGAATTTAGAGCCGGAATAGTAGTAATTTCAACAAGTGAGTTAATGTTTTTCGAAAGTACGATATCGGGGATAGACGGCGCGTAATCATCACAGTAAGGGAAAAGCGTTAGCTCTCGTGGGGCGTAGATTAGGTACTCGTTTCTGAGCATATGTTCATATAGGGTTTTACCGCGAAGGTTGCCTGGTCCAGGTGACCACATGGGGTGCTTACAGTTAGTATCACCCAGAGCCAGCACTTGAGTGCCAGACGACAGAAGAATATCGAAATCACTACTGATGAAAGGTTTGTTGGGGGACTGATATATTGAATAAATGTTAATGTTACTATTGTTGAGGGCCACAGACACACCAACAGTTTCAAGTACTTGTGTAGGTAAAGTAGGCAGTAAACTGTGCGTTAAGTCAACACGCACAAGGATAGCAACACCCTGGCCGGTACTATCAGTATGCTTGTCCTTTCGGTAACAAGCATAACCGGGTATTCTAAGAGAAAGATTCTTTGTTAGCTTGGTTTCGGAGAGTGCAATGATATCAGCTTTGAGATTGCTTACCGCTAGGTCAGTTAATTCTCGCTGCTTGCTGTGAACGCCGTCCGCGTTCCAATACAATAGGCGTAGTTCTTGGCAACTAGACATGGTGACCTAGATGAGTCAATATTAGAAGAACTTTATCCATGAAAGTTTTACATTTCTTAAAATCATCTTTGATGATCTGTAAGGTCCTCAGAATTTCAAGCATCTCAGTTGTCTCTGGGTCCATCACAGGCTTCTCGTATGTGGATGATAGGCTTTCTCCAGTGATTCGGATACTTGGCGGCTCGACTGCAGCAATTTCTGGTTTGCTTGTGTGATCAGATTTAAACTCGTCGTTAAGGGGGCTAACTGTAACCTTTTTGGGTTTTGCCGTGACTTGGGCCCAAGATTTTTGGGCTTTCAGTGTTGAACGTGAATTTTCCTGTGTAGTAGCTTTGTGTAGAGATACACGTTTGGCTTCAATACGTTTCAAGTATTTTTGTCGCTCTTGACATTGGCTAAAGTTAGCTGGGTGATTTTCGTCACAATTGCAGCATCGTGCTGGTTCTGTGCGGTCTTTTTTAGGGCATTCCCAAGTAGGATGTGATAATGCGCACTTGACACATCGTGGCGGCCGGTTGCAATTTCTGGATGCGTGACCAAAGCCCTGGCATCGAAAACATTGCGTTCCTATCTTTTTAGTTAGCTTGTAGCGCTCAACACCCACAACACAGTTCGCCAGGTATTTAATTTGTTTGAACTTTGTCATGTTGGTTCCACTTGTGAGCTGCACAACGACTGGTGGGCAATCTGAGGGATAAGTGGTCTTGATCTCCGAGACCGTGGCGCCAGCAAACCCTAGGTCTTCTAATTCTTTAGGTATTTTGTCATGGACACATCTCGGTAATCCTTTGAGAACAACTTTTGGGAGCTTTTCGTCCTTTCTAGTAAAGGTGTGGAAAGCTAAGTTTTCTTTAACAAGGTTTTCTCGTAGTTCTTGATGGGCTTTAGCCGAATAAACCTGTACTCTCACAATTTTATGGCCTCTGTGCTGAATATGGAAGTCTTTGACATACTTTGCAAGTATATTTCTTACCTTCTCATGGGTCCATTCCGCCGTGAGCTCAATCACAATAGGCGGGGTGTTATTTGCCACTTTTTTCTTGCTCGCGTTCAGGAATAGATTTAGTGCAGGTTCGTCAACTGGGAGAAGCTCAAAACGGTTGTTAGTTGGAGTCTCAGCTTTCTTCGTGTTAATGTTCGGACCAACAAGAAACTTTTTAGGTTGGTTCCATTTCTCTGGAGGCGTAGTTTCTTCCCTGGATCTTTTACCAAAAGGTGTGGAGGGTCTGGATCCAGGATTCTTCAGGAACTTTTCTAGTGTTGGTTGGGACATAATTATTATCGACAACTTGTCGATAACCAGTAGTTTATGCCCATCACTAGTTCAACTCGAATGTCGTCGTGCGTACGGACTACCGACTGGAGACGTGCGGTCGGAACAACGACCGCAAGCTCAATGATCTAAGTTCAATGCATGCCAAAACAATGCACTGGAAATAACGAGAGACAACGTACAATTCCGACATTCCTAGATAAGTCCTTTGACAGTACTACTCTCTGCGGTGACACTTTAGCCTGAGTTTACGTCAGTTGGAACCAAGTGGTCCAACTTCGGTATGAAACTCGACTTGTGCCGTCATGGCTTGTCGATATAACAACTGCTGAGACTTGAAGTGTGTTTGAATTTGCATTTACCTTCCTCGAGTACCTATATACTATACCTAACAAGAAATCTTTTGAAGTGTAGTTAAAGCCGTTTGTTACTGGTCGATCAATTTTTTTTTATTACTTAATAGGCTAGCATTTGACCTCATCTCGTCTGATGGGATGCGACGATGATGTCGACGATGTAGCATGCATTCCCAAAAGAGGAATAAAGAGGAAGGAAGGAGGAATGAAAGGAGGAGGACGTGGAGGAATATAGTTCTGTTCTTCTGTTTTTGCGACTATGTACTGAAATAAACTCATTTTACTGTTTAAATTACGTTGTTTTTATTATCAGCATTGTTGCCATGCCGATCCGACGTT
The DNA here is from genome assembly GCA_949358125.1 of Idaea dimidiata. NCBI lineage: Eukaryota > Metazoa > Arthropoda > Insecta > Lepidoptera > Geometridae > Idaea > Idaea dimidiata. The sequence goes on from OX442340.1 coordinate 5,564,963, forward strand.
TAGGAGCCTATTTTAGACTTCTTTTTCAAGGTAGGCTGAGATGTAATTCGTCATTCATGTTGTATTAAAACAACGCGATTAAATCCGTAAAATGAGTTTTACTGCTATCAAAATATAGTTTAGTTTAGGTTCAGACCGCGCACAGTCAGGGTTAAAGGATCATTGAAGTATGTAACTGTTCATTTAGTAAATACGACTATTGTAAAACTTAACTGAAATATTATATTGTTTTTGAAATAATGATTCCAAAACTTCGTAATCGATGGGATTTGAATCCGCGACTACTGAGCCCTTAGTATGAGTTTTGATAGTTTATCGTCTCGATGAAACTGAGAGTTTACTTTAAACATTTTACATCAGCGCCCCTGGCGGTACTAAGATGAACTAAAATTATGTATGGAAGTAAACTGCCAGTTTCATCAAGACGACAAACTATCAAAACTCATACTAAGGGCTCTGGTCATTCCGAATCAGCGCATTAGACAGCATCGCTACGAGTACCCGTAGCTTAATAAAACCAGTCCCTATTTACCAGTAGTTGTGGGTTCAAATACGGGTTTTTTGGAAAAAAAAAATTTTTAACAATATTACCAAGTATTGTAAAGCGAATGTTTAAAATACAATATCTTACGACACAAAAATGACCGATGTAATATGTCACAATAACTCCAAACTCCATTGCCAAACCTTACTTCCATCAACTTCGTACTTAGTTAATTTAATGAGGGAAGTGCTCCTCTCAAGTTACGTTCAGTAGCCAGTTTCCTTCAAGACCGTAAACCGGTAGTTAACTGCGACATATTACAAAGTTGCTCAAAAGTGAAACTCTAAATTTAAATGGAACATGATTGCCTCCCCAGAGTTGGCAAACTGCTTCCACATTGAAAGAACTTTACCTCGGTGTAAAGTGACGAGACTTCATACTAGCGTTTTACAATATCTATAACAACTTAGTTTCCACATAATAGCGTATGCGGAAAACTTGAATGAAAGTTGGCTTACGGCTTTCCCTTGACACATTGGCTTACGACGTGTGGAATTCATGGACTTGCATTTTGTTGTTGGCATAGACATATAAACTCAGTTTACTTTGTTGTTGTTTAGATTTTACTCATTCAGTTTAAAAAAAATACTATACCTAATTACATTATAAAATGTTTTTGAATCAACTTGGCTGTTTTAGACGTAAGCGGATTGCCTAAATCTTCTATATGGTTAGATATCGAGTTTCGCAAGAAATATTGTAAATAATTATGGAATTATTACTATTCACGATAATTAATTGAATACGGACATACTGAGTCAGAAATGAATTAGCATGTTATAAATTAATAGAAACTTTTCTAAATTACCTATGCAAAGACCGCACCGCACACATACAAGCTTGTTTTACATTGGGGTATTGCAGTGGTTACAACCTACAACTTTTTCTCATATGCTATAATTTTAACGTAACAAACAGTACCAAAACGAACTTTTTATTCGTGTTATAATTTTAAAAGTTTACCTTACTAGGTAGCAAGTAGCGTCCGCATCTGCTTACAAAGAGTAACGATACTACAGTTTCTCACGAACTTTAGCATAAAGCTGCAGTTATCGCTCGGCCGGGACGAGCGCTGACTTTTAAATAATAAACTTTAATGGACTCACGAACATACTGAGCGTGTTCTTTTCAAAAGCTTTTATAGATATTATAGTATTCTGACTTAGACTGAGTAAGAGTTGAACTTTTACTCGTGGATAGTAGTTAAATTATTTAAAATGAAACATTTGCTACTTTGATACATATCGTTAAAAGGTTCCAAATCGTAGGAACGGCACAATGTTAAAAATAATAAAGTATATTGTTTCATTTCTTTTCAATATTGCGAAAACAGAAGAAAAATCGACATATCAGTAACACACCATTATCACGTTGGTTTTATATGTATGAGGGTACCTACTTAAATATTCAAAGTATTCTGTTTTTAGTAATTGTGATTATAGCGGTAACTAAAAAACTTGTCTTGTATTATATTTGTCTGTCTGTCTATTGTACCATACTTCAAGCTACGAGGAATAAATAGAACGGAGATCTAACTTCACTATTAAATTCCAAAAAAAAAACATGTTACACGGTCACACAGCACCAGATGCACACACTGACATGTTCCGTACAGTATTACGTATGATCGACCTTGCATCGAGCAATGGCGGACGATCTTTAGTGACAGACTGGCGGTCGAATCATCGTTCTAGGCCCCGCAACCACCGTTTTTTGACGAATATTTTTTCAAAGGATTGCTATTTCCATATATTCGAGTTCGTTCACTTTAAGCAAATTAATTTTTGATTCTTGACAGACAGTCAAGTTTTTATAAAAGGCTGTCGTTGTACCTTTTACTAAGGACCCCTAAAAACGTTTGAAGGTACATACATATGTTTACCTACATAGTTTCTAATATCTTTGTTCACGAGACTTATCAAATTACCTTTGTTGATCTCCGATCGTCTGCTATACTTACCAAGTTTCATAACAATCGATTTAGTACATACATACATGCCTAGTTTTTGTGTCAAGGAGCAGGTAACTATCAGAGTCTGTATTCCCGTATTTACATTAAACTTTTCCTTCGTAAACTGTCAAATGTTATTTGACAACCGTCAAATCTGAGATTGAAAATTGAAATTATGTTGAAATTAAATTTTTGTTAAAAATACTTACCGTTATTCGTGCTCAAAATATTAAGCAGAAATAAAGCTATCTACTAAGAGATGGTTGCATTAGCTACATAATAGCCTCGGATTCCGTTAGGTAGGTATTTTCAAAGAGATTTAATGTTAACTGTGCAGATTTGCAATAAAACATTTCTAAATTTTTTTGAATTTCTTACTCGTATCGTGGACGAACGGATAGAAAAATAACATTACGACTTCCCATTAGGCGACGCGACGCGACGTCAAATTATGAAACCGTAGACAAACATTCTTATCACCAGGACATTGTGGTGGCCTGGAAAGCGCGTCTGGAGCACCCACGCTATGGGCTCTGGACGATCGAGGCGATTCGGCCAGTCCTCGGGGAGTGGATTGACAGAGCCCACGGGGCACTGTCCTACCGCCTCACCCAGCTCTTAACTGGCCACGGTTGCTTCGTCAGTTTTCTCTGCCGCATAAAAAAGGAGAGTGATGAGCGATGCCACCACTGCCCTAGTAGATGTGACACCGCTCATCACACATTGGCGGAATGTCCTGCTTGGACCGAACCCAGGCAGGAATTAATGGGTGTAATTGGCAGCAACCTGTCGCTGCTGAGCGTCATTGCAACCATGATTGGCAGTGACGACGCATGGCGTGAGGTCCGGCACTTTGCGGAGGCCGTGATGACTGCAAAGGAGGAAGCGGAGAGGTTGCGGGAGCCGCTTCGCGACACCCCGCGCCCCAGTCGCAGACAGCAGGTGGTCAGAGATGACCATTTGCCACCGTAAATGACTCTTGGCGGCGGACTCGGGGGAGTCCGCTGCCAATCAACGAACGATGGCGGCGGCGTGTCCACGCCGCCTCTCGAAAGGGTTTTACCCCTCAAGGGGTTTTTCGGAGGTGTGGCCGCACGCGGCCAACCGCTGTCGGGGCAGACGGCTGTACTGCGGGAGTGTTTCCCGTATGCCTTGACACTAGCGGAGAGATCGGACACCGAGGGGTTTAGTGGGTAAACCTCTGGCCGCTCACCATCTTAGGTCAGAGGGACCCCCACACACCAGGTCGCTCTCCCCCGGGAGCGGCCTGATGGTCTTAAAGTGATTCCCCTCGTTAACCAAAAAAAAAGACAAACATTCTTATAATATAATTGTCATTTTCAATCTAATTTTAGACGATTTATTTGTATATGTATGTGTAAAAAACTTATAATCAATTATGGTGCTGGTCATTGTACCAGATCTTACAAACGTCTGTAATGTATCAAACGATGAAAACTAAACTAAGAAACTTTCTATAGTTTGCCACTACGCCATACAACGTGTGTGGCGTAGGAGGATAGAGCAGCGTAGAGGCTTCGTAGATCAAAACTTGAGTGTCATACGTGTCTGGTCAACTTGTCACCAAAGGTTGACTTATGTTGTCGGTTCACACACTTAGGTGCATAAGTGTCTTTACATTTTATTTCCGCACTAAAGAATTACACATGTTAGGCTCGTACCTGATAAAAAGCGACCTAGAAGCTTGCCTAGAAGATCCTTACTTTTTCAAGCTGAACTTGAAGACTCCAAAGCCTTAGCGACGCGAGCAATTAGTTTCACTTCATGGTAACCTTTTTCGCGTTTTAGTTTTTGTTTCCTACTAGCAGTACGGGGACATCAGATTAAAAACTTCAATGTGGCTTCAGCTATTTAGCTATAGATACATAACAAGGTGTATCGTAATTAGTTCCACGCAAGAAGTTTAGACAGGTCTCTTTTAAAAGACTTACCCCTTTACTTCTAAAAACTGGTTAACAGCTGCATAACTATGTATCGTTTGTCTTTTACCGTTACATAAAGCTTCAAAATTGACAGACAGAGACAAACGTCACATAACTTGGTCATCTGTTAATCATCGTTTATAAGTAACAGGGTAGAAGGTTAATGGTCGCTTGAAGCATTTTAAACTCAGTTCTAAAGTCAATTTGTTCGGGAAATTATCTACCTTTGAAAAAGTCGGAACACAATTCGAACGTTGTAAGAATACCAATTAACTTATTGTACCGTCTTCGCGGTAATTTTAAATATCGCGCCAAATCCGGCGTCACCAATCAAATCTCTCAGACACTAAGGCGCCTGGTCAACTCGAGGCTGGGCCAATCAGAATTCGTCTATTTTGACGTAAAGCGCTCGCATTGGTTAAAACCGAGAGCCTACCGTCACTGTGAGTGACACCTACCTACAACCAAAAAATAGAGTTTTTCGCGGGAACGCGGTTAGGAGATGTGTTGCTAAATTTTCATTTTTGTTAAACCTTGTTCAAATGCGTGTAAATTGTTTAATTTTGGGGGCATATTAATCAGTTTAGTTTCGTGAAAGTGTACAAGTTTAAATGAAAGTGAAAATCGGTGCAAAACATGGACTTTAGCGTTGTCTCGAAGGCTCCATGAACAAACGTCGTAAAACATGGCCCCTGTTTTACAATGATTCCCTCGACTTGACTTTATCTATGACGACTTGACTGTTTCGATGCAATGCAAATAAAAACTTCCATAAATTAATAATACTTGACACTGGCAAATGTCTAAATGGAATAAGCCATATATAAACGAAGAGAACCAAAAATTATAATTTCCTAAGTTTTTCTAATGGTGGACGTTGCGTCCGAACAAATCTAAATTTTCATCGTAATAAGTTTGTCTGCGATAGTGTAATCATAAAATCAAAGTGAAAACGTCATCCTCTACGTTTAACATCGTATGCGGCGCCGCTCGTGAGTGTATCACGAACCAACGACGTGTACCTACCTACTCGAGGAGTAAAATCCAGGACATTACAAGGAGGCAACTCAGGTGCGTAGCGCTTTATATTCAATTTGCCCAGTTCAGGAAGACCGGGAACCTTAGACCGTGCTGAGAGAAAGAAATTTCCTTAGAACCAATGTATTTCACATACACTTATGATAATTTAGGGATTAACAGTTTTTGTGTAAAGAAGTAAGAAACACAAGTACTTCCTTACGTTACTTTTATTGTAATATTAGTAGGATCTCTATATCGTATAATTTAAATTCTTTGATTACGTAACACTCGATAATAGTGAATGTTGCGGTTGGGAAGTGGTTACTGACATAGCTCGTTTGACTCGTACCCACCGCTTTGGTCAATGCAGCTGCAGTTGCGCAATTTGAGGTTGGACAGGCACACTGCACTGCACAGCACTTCTGTATTATTTCAGATTATACGATTTTCTTTATTTTTAATGAAAACGCGCAATGAAACTCGCGCTCTGTGCGCTGGTTTTGTGTGTAGACGGTACATTATAAAATTCAAAGCCAAATCACTGACCGACTGACCTAAGTATATTTAAACTCACACTCCAAACGATTGGTCCTCCTAACATAAAATGTTGTTTTTGTGTTCTTCGTAAAGTTTGTATATCAATACAAACATAACGAAGAACACATGTATAGTATATGTATATTAATTACTAGCTGCGCCCCGCGGTTTCACCCGCGTAAGTCCCGTTCCCGCGGGAATATCGAAGTAAAAATCCTATTAATTCAGGTCCCCAGGTACCTATATTCCAAGTTTCATCGCAATCGGTTTTGTAGTTTTTGCGTCATTGAGTAACAAACACACATACCTACTTACAAACTTTCAGTTTTATAATATTAGTAGGATAGGAAGTTAGGTTTTTTAATTCCTATACGGGATCGGTACAACGTATGCAGATGAAACTGCATGCCAGTTTTATAATGTAACAAATTGAAAAATTCGCTTATTTATCTCGCTCGTTATCTCAGATCAGTTACTGCATCTCCGAGTTGAATTTTGTTCACGAGTAATCTAATGAGACATGTGATTATCCCTTGGATTATCCGGACTGTTCTATTGTAAACTAGCTACCGTGCCAAACTAAAATTAATTTTAAAGCAGAGTTCTTAAGGTCGATTTTAATGGTTTAACCTGATGTGATGTTTGGACTATGTTATACCCACATGTTCTACCTTATAATAATTGTTCTCTAAAGTTTTCAAATTGCATTTGTATAGAAATAAACACCGCGGTTCCTCTCGCGTAAGTCTCGATTCCGCGGGAATATCGGAAAGTGTTTTACATATGTAAACCACACTTTTTAGATAGTAGATCGTAAATATAGTTATTCACTATATTGAATCACACTACAGAGAACAATCCGCATCAAAATCTGTTGCGTAGTTTTCAATAATAATAAATATAAATTAATTTATTTTTGGCTACAAAGGCTCATAAATATTAGGGGTTAAAGTATGAAATTGCCGATTTGTACTGAAAATCTTAATTGTTTATTTTTTAAATTTTTATCAAATTTATTTGATCAAAATAGTTGCCATTATTATCTATACATTGCTGCCATCTAATGGGAAGGTTATTAATGCCTTTGCGATAGAACTCCAACGATCTAGATTGCACAAACTGTGTGAAAGCATTTTGTACTGCCTCCTGGGAAGAAAACTTCTTGTCACGTAGATAATTGTCCAAATCACGAAAAAAATGGTAGTCCGTTGGAGCAAGGTCTGGTGAATACGGAGGATGACGAATGGTTTCTAAGTGCAGTTCCTGAAGGGTCAAAATGGTTTCTCGTGCTGTGTGAGGTCTCGCGTTGTCGTGGAGCAATAATGGTGAAGATCGATTCATGAGTCGGGGCTGTTTTACTGCTAGTTTTGTCAACATGGTTCGGAGTTCGTCACAATAGACATCTGCCGTAATTGCTTGACCAGATCGAAGAAAACTATAGTAAATAACACCATGCTGAGACCACCAAATAGTTACCATTACCTTTTTATTGGTAAGTTTTGCTTTAGGACACTGTTGTGGCATTTGACCTGGGGTCAGCCATTGCATTTTTCTTTTCCGGTTATCATAAAGAATCCACTTTTCATCACATGTTACAATTCGATCCAATATTCCTTCATTTCTGTACCGGTTCAACAAGGCAACACAAGTTTCAACACGCGTTTCTTTCTGCAGATCAGTCAAATCATGAGGCACCCATTTTTCGTATTTTTTTATTTTATTGATTTGACGCAAGTGAGTCAATAAAGTGGGTAAGGTAACGTTAAACCATGCCGCTAATTCCTGGGTTAGTTTGACTAGGATCGGCTTCCACTATCTCTCTTAATTCATCGTTATTCACCTGTGTGGGCGGTCTTCCTCGTGGCTCGTTCTTTAAGTCGAAATTTCCATCACGAAAGCGTTTAAACCAAAATCGCACGGTGCGTTCATTAGTAGACCCCTCTCCAAACGCAGCATTGATATTGCGGGCTGTTTCTGCCGCGTTAGTTCCGCGTCGGAACTCGTATTCAAAAATCACTCGAATTTTCGCAGTATCCATCTTTCTTGTCTAAATTGAATAACAAAAACAATTGAAAGTCGATATTCAAATGTTTCACATTTTTTAAAAAAAGAACATCACAGAAACCATTTGAAAAAAGTTTCATTCGAAAACCTCAAACCATGAATATTCTATATCAATTCAAAGAACCTGTTGCAATAAAACGGCAATTTCATACTTTAACCCCTATTATATATACCTTATAGACTAACATATAATTTCATAAAAAAAATGAATGTGTTAATAGATAGCTTAGAACTATGTTAGTAGCACTTCCATTGCACTACACTTTAGTCCTTGTGTGTTCCTGTAGGATTTGTCCGCAGAAGCGACGGAACACCACCAATAAAGATCTAAGCATACATACAAACAGACAGACAGAAGCATCTTTGTTTTATAATATGTCGTTACATGAACTTGCTAGATACATGTAATATATATAAATATTTATATATATACCTAGGTGCGATTAATAACGCAATAAACAATTTATAGTTCTGTTCTGTCTGACCCACGTTATCATTGAAGTGACAGTATGACGGCTAGAGCAGAACTCTTGCATTATTTACAAACAATTTGGTCCACTGGATTAGAATACATTAAATTAAACATTTAAGAAATAGGTTGTTGGTGCCTATTGTTCTTGGCAAACAATCAGTATTAAAAATTCATCACGGTCCTTTTGTATTTGTCTTAAGTTAAATCGTTTTGACTGTCGTCTTCAACTATGGCTAACAAACTAACAAGTATATAATTTGTCTGAAATTTTATTTCAATAGCATGTTTCAGTTAGATTTTGGAGTTTCACTTCGCGCGACAGGAAAAATCTGTTCAAAAATGGTGTAGAATAAAAATAACTCTCTACCTTTTGCAATGTACTCAAAAATGTATGAAAATTCTTAAAACATTTTATACGCGAATTACACATTACCTAAATTACACGTAATATAAAAATATCGTTAAAATTTATTGTATTCACAAATAACTTACAATTGTACTTAAAAATAACGGTAAATAAAACTCGATGTATAAGTATTAAGTCGAATGCAGTATTTCTCACTAGCCGACTGCAATTAAATGTTTCTATTCAATTGAACGACTGAAATAAATAAAAGCACTGTTCTATCGAAGGCTTAGTGGAGAAAATCGGTTTCCAAGACATAGTACCTCCTAAGTAGGTATTGTAATAGACCTGTTTTTGAAATTGAACCAAATTTCGAGGTAAGTTTAAGGTTTATGTGTGACTGTGTATATGTATGCATGTCTATGGCATCGTAGCTCCTAAACAGATGAAGCGATTTTGATTTTTATATGATCGCGCCCACCTACTATGTAAAGAGTAAAGTAATAAAACACTTTATTTATCCGGTTTTATCGCGCTTTTATTCATTATTTGAACCGAGCTTTCGCCAACTTTACAGTTGGCTTTTTCAAGGTTGACTGAGATGTAATTTGTCTATTTTTAACATTCTAAAAAGTTACAGTAAACTACCGCCTCATAATTATTTGCAATAAAAACGTTCCAGTGTACGCAGACTATAGAGTTATTGTAATAGTTTTCAATTTAAATTATAATTATTTTTATCCCTAACTAGCTCAAAAAACTACCATGGCTTCGGAACGCGCCCTCACATGAGAAGAAGCCACGAAGAAACTCATGGGGGTTCTCTTTTGCTCAGAAATTTATAAAACAATTTTTACATCAAACTAAGAATTAACAAATCTTAATAACAAAAAATACTAAGTCCTACAAAAATGGCTAACGGTATCTTGTGGTCTTGCAGCTGTTGTTGGCTGGGCCTGGGACTTAATCAAATGAAGTACAGGGTTCCAGACAGGTGGCACTTTCCAGCCATCATCCCTATTGAAATTATTAGGGTGTTCCTGAATTTCAATAGCTTCCCGAAGCATCCTGGGTACATACCGCTTCTCTGTAGCCAGTACCTGTGCTTTATCAAGCGAAGGAAATGGTTAGACTTGTCCAGCGTGTGTTCACAAACTGCAGACTTCTGATACCGCCTGTGCTTCACATCAGCCATGTACTCTCTTAGACGAGCGGCAACACTTCGTTGGGTTTGCCCTATGTAACAGGCGCCACACTCACAATCGATCTTGTAAATGCCTGCTTCCTCCAGGGGTTTCTTACACTTGACTGGTCGTAACAATTGTTGGATCTTTCTGTGTGGCTTATAGTAAGTTTTAATCGAAGCTCGTTTCAAGATTCCTCCAATTTTGTCTGTGACTCCCTTAATGTATGGAAGGATAGCCGGGACTCGATCAACTGTAGGTGGTTTGGGGCGGCTCCTGTGAACGTGGCGCGGCACTTGGAGGTTGTTGCGACGTAGGACTTGTTTGACGTGCTTGACCTCCTCCGCCAGGTGGGCCCCGTCACAGATGCCATATGCTCTCTGCAACAAAGTTTTACCAACAGTAGCTAAATGTGAAGGATGGTGGTGCGACCGACCGTTGAGATACCTATCCGTATGCGTGGATTTCCTAAATACAGTGTGTCCCAGTGACCCGTCAGCACTTCGAAGGACTAGGGTGTCTAAGAAAGCTAATGTTTTCTCATTTTCTAATTCCATCGTGAATTTAATTTGGGGATTAATCGAGTTAAGATGGTCTAAAAATAAGTGAACCCAATTTTTTGGCAGTATAGCAAATGTGTCATCTACGTACCGTTTGTAGATCTTCGGTGCTACCGGTGCACCCTGCAGGGCCCTCTCCTCGAAGTCCTCCATAAAAGCGCGATAAAACCGGATAAATAAAGTGTTTTATTATGCAAAATCGCGAAAACCATAGAAGAAACTAAGAGTAAAGTAATTAGGAAAGTATTAGTATTATCTTCAGTTACAATATCGACCACCATAACTTCTAAATATAATTAAATAACAATATCAACGTAACAGTTAGTAAATATAATTTCAAAACCAAAAAGAATATCTAAGTATAAAACATCGTATGTCATACAAAACCGAACCAAAGAATTTCTTTAAATAAATGCCTACCATAATACTCACATAACATACACCATACCTATCATAATATTTCATTCAGAGATGTTTTATATAAATATAGACAAAATAAAAACTGCGATCTACTTTAGACTATAACAAGCTGTGTAGTTATTTATACTTATCTACAACAGCTTTTATCCTAAGACATTATTTCGCTAAACATTGTATTTTATGTTCAAAGTTGCGTAGTTATAGGTACGTAATTATTGAAGTTGTCCCGACGCACATATTAAAATCAAACTTTACTTGCTATTACGTTTGCGATTGCCTATCAGCGAAGGAAAAGGGGTGGTGGTATTTTCAGTTCTCGTGGAAACTCCGGACGTGACGCACGTCCCCTCTCGCGAAATTGGAGGGAAAACTTCGAACGACAAATAAAATAAAGGTTATAACATTAAAAAATGTAGTGATTCAATACAAAAGTGGAATATCAGTGTGAAATGTGGACGTAAATGATGTTGAAAAGTTATTCCGTGATACATTTTGGACTTGATTGAGGTGAACAGGGAAAATGAGAGGTTCGTAATTAGTTTAAAAATTATAATTGATGACAGGTCTGAACAAAGGAAAATAAAAGATTGTAGAAACAAAACGTAGTATGCATACAATGATGGTGATATTAGATAAGTCAATTTAACTAAGGCTTAAAAATATTGATATTTTCTAAATATGTATTTCCTACATAATTTTAGTACATGATTACGACGAAATGTAAACAAAAACAGTAGGCATTAAAGCGTTTCATATTTCATCGGTTTGATAAAATAAAAACGATCCATTTTATTTATTAAATTTGAAAACTGTGTGTTTAAGTTGCTGAGTCTACTTCGGCGAGTTATATTCTTTTACGATTATTTCTCTTTGAAACAAACTCTTGAAAGGGCAAAGAAGGATCTCACTGTAACTTACCAAGTTACACTTTGCAAGTAATTAATTTTACTCAGCTCTAACTGCAATAATATTAACTTATTAATATATACTTCACTTTTTCTATACGTGTATATAGAGAAAATATTTATTTGTTTGTATGTAACGAAAATCGGGTCTGAATCTACTGTTAAAAAATTGTTCCACCAATACAAAATTTTCGAAAAATTACATATTTTATGCAACTTTGATCCCGATATTCCTATACTGTGGTATCATCTGATTAGCATCCTCCGCTACTAGTTGCTATTTACTGTCAAAAAACATATTTCGTATTCTACATTGCTACTTTGAAGTAAGCACCGGTAACAACTACGTTACGTCAAAGCAACAATGTACCTACTGCAAGTTAGCCACTAGTAGCGGTGGATGCTAATTAGATGATACCACAATACCGGCTTACGAATGTGAAACTGCATCTAGTTATATTATTATTTATTTTTTTATTTATACTAGCTGCGCCCTGCGGTTTCACCCGCGTGTGATTTATCAAGATTGGTTCAGCATTTTTTACTAAGAACCTTTTCCTGATCATAACAAATACAACGCAAAAAGAATTATCGAAATCGGTCCAGCCGTTCATGCGTGATGCCGTGACCAAGGGAAAAAGGGATTCTTTTTTATATATTAAAAGATTACAAGAAAAAAAAAACAACCGTGAAAAATTAACGGCGAGGTTTATTTCGTAATCCGTGTCCTATAAAAGGCAATATACCTATTCCATTTTATAGGTGACCCAGTTTTACATGCAAATGCGTCCACCGAAAACTATTCCCGTTCTAATAATTTGTTTAAAAAAAACTGACGAGCTAACATCAACTAACTTAGTTTAGTTGGCGGTAGACGTTCTGCTTTGCAGGAAGAAAATATTAAGAGAATAAAAACCTAGCAGTCGGCACTTTGTAAATAAGCAAATAGTTCCGCACTTATTGCACTTTTGCAGCAGCTTTAACCATCCCGCATAAATAATTAGCGCGACGACGCGAAGCAACTTTTAATGAAATGCGCATAATTGTGCACGCTAATTTGAATTTCGAAGTGTTACTCGTACGTTTCGAAATTTAAAGTTTTAAAAAAGAGTTTTCAGTGAACAAGTAGGTCGGATCAGTACCTACCGATAGTGGAACGGTTCCGGGTTTCCAGTAAATAAACGGGAATCGGGCGATAGAGGTTTACTCGTACCGATTTATTTTATAGCCCACTATGAAAGACAGCGCAATAAATTTTAAAAATTAACTACGGCAGTGGACGCGATAAAACGTTTCAGTGTTTCAGCTACAGGGATTTTGTTGTTAGGACGTGACAGGTCGTTCGTTTAATGATAATCCACTTAGGTTCTTTTTATTACCTTTGATGGGCAATAATTCGAGCAATTCAGTCGATAGAATAGTTCAAACGCTGAAATCTATAGTGCGTACTTTGATTTTGCTCAGACATTTCAGATTTAGCAAAAGCTAAGCACTTTTAGTTTTGACTATAAGTTGGAATTTATAGTCAAAACTATTTTTGTAATAATATTATGTTTATATTATTATAAAAAAATATTATTTTTATAATATTTTGTAATATATAAAATAAAAAAAAACTTCATAATCATAACAGAGAAGCAAAGTTTAGGTCATTATTTTCGATTGATTTACATTCTAAATTTGAAAAACTTCGACTTAAGTAAGTAAAAACTTTGGATAGTTGCGAAGATCGCTTTATAAATACTAAAAGTTGTCTTTTAAGTCAAAGTTTTTGCATAGCAAAGTAAAAGTATGGACTATAGATTTCAGCCTAAGTGAGTGATTGTAGCACGCAAGAACTGTTAATTAGAAACAAGACACCTTAATTATATCGTTGACTGGAATGTTTTGTATAGTTTTAAATACTATATTATTTATTGGACATAAACAAACTTAAAAATACTGGAATTGGAATAAAATGATAATATTAAAACTAAAATAAAACTAGGTACATACTTAAATCAAAGTTAAACTAATTAAAAACTAAACTATATCTAAATCAGATAAACCCTTGGTGGAGGGAAAAGTGGCCAGAATGCTGGCTGCATTGCCCCGTTGTATGCAAATACTTATTTTTTGGGCAAAATACAAGCCAGCATTCCGGTCACCCGATGCCTCCACCAAACGTTTAGAATTCCTTTTTGGCTTATAAAATGGATTAGTTCGAACCTAACCACAAAAGCGCAACTTGGTGGATGACGGATCATCCTGTAATTTATTTTTTTCAAAAAAATTGTCCAACAAAAGTTATTCGCTTAAACAGTAGAACCAACCTTTTAAACCCTGGATACACGTGTAAAACCAGGGCTGGTTGCTTATATTCTATTTTCTGTCAGGTGCACTCACATGGACTGTGTTAACAATCGCATTGATCAGCGGCGTGAGTTCGAACGACAAACGTCCACATTTCGTGGTAGAGCCACCTTCCCGAGTGCTCTGGCCGGCGACGCGAGGTGCGCAAGCGACTTGTCGTGCGACGGGTCATCCGCCTCCCGACATACACTGGGTCACAAGCGAAGGACAACTGGTGACCACTATACCGGGGTTAAGGTGAGTTCAATGTACAATAACAAGTCTGTAAAATGTTCAAATATTTGCACTGCGTTGTAGTTGGCAATAAGTAGGTATGTCAATTTGCACGTTTTTGAAGATGTATTCTAGATAATAATATAAATAAGTGTTTGAACATTAAGTCATTATTGTATCCGGTTAGCTTACTGACATTTTTTTTTATAATAGTCATGAATATAATCAGATAATATAATAATTTTATGATTTTAATCCCTTTTTGAAATATGATCAAATATTAAGCCATCTATCCAATGTGATTTCACTTATTTTACTTCACCAATTTATCAGCTACCTACTCTAAAATGTATCGTTATCAAACATTTTACATAATACAAACATCTTTCTTCAAAACAACTGTTTCTCTGGAAACATTCTCCAACGTTTCAGCAATTCCTAATATATTACCATCAAGGTACAATGGCACGTTCCACCAATCTCCACACAACAGCTGATCGATCTCGAGATTACTTTCAAATAGGGTGCCACTGGATTTTGTGCAAACTCGACGAAGCTGCCATTAAATAAAGTACGCCAACTTCATCTATATATTACCAAGAATGCGATACTCTAGCCACCAAGTTAATATTTACGGCACTCACTCGCTGTGAATTTCAGCGGGTATCAACTCAGTACCGACCGAGTGAATATGAAAATATATTAAAATCTTAGATTGTGACTCTGTCATAAATAAGAAAAGTTATTATGTTTCGCTGTTCAAATGGCGTAAATACTTATAATTTTCCAGTGAATAAGTATAGGTCTTACTTATATGTATCAAAATTGCAAATGAGCCCAAAACTTTGTTCCCCTAAGAAATATGAATATTAGAACAATGAAGCACATTTGCCTTGCTTTTGAAACAATTCTTCTTAAACTTTTGAATGGCACGCAGATTGCCATTTCAACGCGAAGTGGAAAAAACTGGAAGACAAAGTTGAATAATTAATTTCAGCTTAAATGTTTATGGAAAAGTGTAGGTAGTATAAGTAAAAAAGCAAGCGCCCGCGCCGGGTGTTGTAAAGTTTGTAATCAGTCGGGTTTGCTAGAGAGCCTAATGACCAACAGCGGGGACTACGAGTTTTGTATTTTTAATAAGGTCTTTGTATTATCGTATACCTACTCGGAAGTTTTCTCGTAACTTTGCAAAGTGACATTCTGAGTCTTAAGGCTCCTTTACGCTTAAAAGATGATGGTTGTAGCAATAATGCCGTCGTCATATTAGGTACAATACTATATGATTGTATTTTAATTTCGTGTAACAATTTTAAATAGATAATTATTTGAAATGTAAAAAAAGCAGGCTTTGTCCAGCAGTAGTAGTACGACGGTAAACAAATGAATAAATATTTTAGTAATAACATTCTAGCCCAAAACTAATTATGGGTCCAATTCTCAATACATTCTTTGTTTTTTTTGTCTTGAACGTATAGTAATTATTGGTCCAGAACGAACGATAACCACTTATTAACGTTTGATCGTGTCCGAAGTTTCGGCAAGTTGTTTCGTATTATCCCTGATATGTGTTGCCAAATATCGTTAAAAATGAAAGAATTGATTATTCAGATTTATCTGTAGATCCACGACAAGAATCAAACTCGGGATTTTAGTTACAGGTTCGTGTTGCCCGCATTTTGGTGGCACTTCCCATTTATCCCATTCCGACAAATGGAATTTATTATAAAAAAAATAATGTAAATCTCATTGGATCCATTGAAGTAAGTAAACGATTGAGACAAAAAGTCAAAAGACTTCAAAAGACAATCAGAACAGAAATAATTGAAATGATCGCAACCAAATGTAAAAGACGATCGAAATAGGTAGTAACAAAACATAGTAGTCACGGGATTTAACTAAAAGAGTACCTTATTAAATTACAAATAATAATAGTACGTAAGTAAAGTTTGAAAGTAGTTAGAGTTAATTTTAGTTCCCGTCCATTTTCTGATAATAAATGTCGGAGTTTCCGATGGAGTCGGTTACAAGTTTTGAAACGAAGACGTGTTGGCGTTGCGGTGCCGGTGTACGTAACTATGTGTCGAAAGGGGAACTTTATTGGCTCTACTACCTATGTATACAGTTATAGCTTAGCGTGCTGTGAAATAGATATCTTGGTATTGAGAATTCGATTCACGTTGTTAAAGCAGTCATGTTGCAACATCGTAGTAAGGTGAAGCATTGTAACAATGACCAATATTTAAATCTTATTCATCATTTCTTATAGAAATTGTAATATTTGATTGACGAACTCTGTGGCGCGATGGGCTAATGCCGATTGCAATGCAGAAATATTTAGGCTTGTAAATAAATATTTGTTTCTGGTCCGGGTGTTTCTATGTATTAATTGTGGGTATGTATTTACAAAATAAAATATAATATGTAATAAATCCGTTGTCTAGTACCCATAGGACAAGCCTAGTGCTTAATTTGGGGTTAGATAGCGCTGTGTGTTATGTCGCGGGCAATATTAATTTATTTTATTTAAAATTTATTTATAAAATTTAAAATTTTAATGAAGTGTTTTGGAGTTGGACAATTTAATTTATAACGCAAAATTGTCTTAAATGATGACTATGAAAACGACCGTTGTATGTTTAACGGACACATTAATGTCCACGCTTCGCTTTCTGTGGAAACCGGACTTTATATTACTTAATTTAGTCGAGTTCCAAGAAATCTTCACTATCCCTAATGTGAGCTCGAATAATAAATGTAAGGTTGCGATGACGAGCCAAAGTGTCCTACCAAGTGATTGCACACTTAGACGATTACCACTCAGAGTTCACGAGTGGGATAGCAAGTGCTGAATCCAATAAGCAAAATGAACATTAAACACTTGAATTCTCAGAAGAAGCTGAGCCGATATTGAATGGTTCTGTGGATTGACCAACGCTTGGCGCGGTCATACCTGGAATGGGTGCACTTACTTGAGCTCCTCCGGTCTTCAGAAGGCACTTTAAGCAGATGGTATCGGTTGTTATCTCTGATAGCAGTCGTAAGGTCAAGTTATCAACCTTACACTGAAATGGCTAGTCTTACACTAGCCAAAACCCAACCACTACACGAAAAGAAGAAGAAGAAACACAAAAAAGACCTAGGTAACTAAACAAACAGAGCCGTCATTAGTCAAATTCACCGAGCTACGCGATATTTTACCGCGAGCTTAAAAGGGAAAGCGATAAATTAGCCTTCGCGGAAAGCAGTTTCCACAGATTTGTATTTCGACATGCGACGTGATATACGTTTAGTTACGATACGATGGGCTACGGTAAAATATATTTAGATTGTAGAGTTAAAGAGAGAATATCCTAAAAATACCTGCCTACTTTTATAATTACTTGTACTGCCCTACAGGGAAAATGCAAATAAATGTAAGTAGTATAACCGTTGTGTAGTCACCGTAACACATGCTTAGCAGCTTACCATGGGGCTAGTTGGCGCTGTGTGTTGGTCACAAAATTTATTATAATTTATTTATGCCAATTTTATATCTTTCCACTGTTGTCTGTTAGCTGGGTCCAGTTCTTACCTTATTTACGAGTATAACTTCTCCTGCAATCTTCTACTGCGGCAGATGACCTGCTAATGAGCGTTACATACTATGCATACAAAGAATTTAGACACATCGCTTATAATACGATTAGACTAGATATTAGTAGGTTAATGGTCGCTTGACAGTGATGGATTTTAAACTCGGCTCTGGCGGCTAGCATCCTTGATGCTAAAGGAGAGGTTAGGGCAACGTTGTTGTTAGAATACCCAATATCTTTGATAATTCAAGTATACATATTTATGATGACATCTCTATTTCGCTATTGTTTTTCTCTTTGGTTCACGAAACGACATGCTACGGTTCACTAGAGAGACTTACGACTTACGAGGCAAACTTCCAGTTCACAGTTCAACGAAAATACCAAAAGAGTATTGAATAAAAGGGGACTTCCCTACATTTAAACTTTTAAATGGGATTGTTAGGTACCTTTTGTATTTCACTTTGAATATTTTACAGTAGAAAATGGAAACCGGACTTTATATTACTTAATTTAGTCGAGTTCCAAGAAATCTTCACTATCCCTAATGTGAGCTCGAATAATAAATGTAAGGTTGCGATGACGAGCCAAAGTGTCCTACCAAGTGATTGCACACTTAGACGATTACCACTCAGAGTTCACGAGTGGGATAGCAAGTGCTGAATCCAATAAGCAAAATGAACATTAAACACTTGAATTCTCAGAAGAAGCTGAGCCGATATTGAATGGTTCTGTGGATTGACCAACGCTTGGCGCGGTCATTCCTGGAATGGGTGCACTTACTTGAGCTCCTCCGGTCTTCAGAAGGCACTTTAAGCAGATGGTATCGGTTGTTATCTCTGATAGCAGTCATAAGGTCAAGTTATCAACCTTACACTGAAATGGCTAGTCTTACACTAGCCAAAACCCAACCACTACACGAAAAGAAGAAGAAGAAACACAAAAAAGACCTAGGTAACTAAACAAACAGAGCCGTCATTAGTCAAATTCACCGAGCTACGCGATATTTTACCGCGAGCTTAAAAGGGAAAGCGATAAATTAGCCTTCGCGGAAAGCAGTTTCCACAGATTTGTATTTCGACATGCGACGTGATATACGTTTAGTTACGATACGATGGGCTACGGTAAAATATATTTAGATTGTAGAGTTAAAGAGAGAATATCCTAAAAATACCTGCCTACTTTTATAATTACTTGTACTGCCCTACAGGGAAAATGCAAATAAATGTAAGTAGTATAACCGTTGTGTAGTCACCGTAACACATGCTTAGCAGCTTACCATGGGGCTAGTTGGCGCTGTGTGTTGGTCACAAAATTTATTATAATTTATTTATGCCAATTTTATATCTTTCCACTGTTGTCTGTTAGCTGGGTCCAGTTCTTACCTTATTTACGAGTATAACTTCTCCTGCAATCTTCTACTGCGGCAGATGACCTGCTAATGAGCGTTACATACTATGCATACAAAGAATTTAGACACATCGCTTATAATACGATTAGACTAGATATTAGTAGGTTAATGGTCGCTTGACAGTGATGGATTTTAAACTCGGCTCTGGCGGCTAGCATCCTTGATGCTAAAGGAGAGGTTAAGGCAACGTTGTTGTTAGAATACCCAATATCTTTGATAATCCAAGTATACATATTTATGATGACATCTCTATTTCGCTATTGTTTTTCTCTTTGGTTCACGAAACGACATGCTACGGTTCACTAGAGAGACTTACGACTTACGAGGCAAACTTCCAGTTCACAGTTCAACGAAAATACCAAAAGAGTATTGAATAAAAGGGGACTTCCCTACATTTAAACTTTTAAATGGGATTGTTAGGTACCTTTTGTATTTCACTTTGAATATTTTACAGTACCTTTTTATGGGGAGTTTGACTTCGGTTTACTGAAGTTTGGTTGGTGATGTTGCTGCTTTTTTATTTTTAGTGTGAAGGTACGTGCCGGTTCGATCTTGGTGAATAAGAGTTAACAAAGCCACAGGCGCAGATGTGCTGATGTTGTACTTAAGCTACCTTTCCACGGAGTGTTTGTACACTCATTTTTGGTATATATTTTATTACATTTTGGTATTTAATTTGTCTTATATAAACTAGGTATAAATAATAGTTGTAGTTTATATTTACCTACATGAAGTTCAGATGTCAAAGTTAATAATTTTAGCCTAGTTTAGTTTAAATATGTTTACTAAAATATTGTAAAGTAAACTTACCTTTAGCCGAAAACTTTATTCACCACAGTTTTATTAAATTAATATTTAGACTAAGAACAACACGGCCTCTCTCAAAGCAGTTTAATAATTCTATGTGGAATTGTACCGAAAACTTGCCAAAACAAACCACTTGTTTCGCAGTTCAAAACCATAAAAGTATGACCACATTATTATTTGTATAGTGATTTATTTATTGACCGGCTTGGCTGTATTGTTTTACTCGTGTTAGTCTCAATCATTAATAATAACGTAAGAGGGAAAAATAAAGTACCAGGATGCTTGAGACTTGAGTGACTTTCATTCATTAGCGATATACTTAGGTTCCTTGTGTATTTGCATAGGATTTGACGGCATGGATTTCTAAAACTAAGAAATGACTGTCGCCTACCTATCCGGTGATTGAGACAGGGAACGTCAAAATAAAAGATTTAGACCGATATAGGTAGTGACACATAAATTTATTTAAAACTAAGCCTAATTAATATTACAGTAGTAAGTAATTGAGTTTATTTAGAAAAAGTCTAGATCTATAAGATTTTTATAATTCAGAACAGGTTATCTGTAGTAAGTTATATTTAGTTAGTTATTTAGAAAAGTCTAGGTTTAGAACTATAAGTTTTCATTATTCTAGTTTATAAGTTAATTAGGTATTTGAGAAGTATAGATTTAATTTAGTTAGTAATAGTAAGTTATGTAAATAATTTAGAATTTGGAAAACAACATCATTTTAGACTGAAGGTCGGATTATAAAATTAAGACATGAAACTGTTCCCTAATCAAGGTTTGGGTCATGTTTTTAAGAAAGGTTCGAGCTATAGGTTGATGCAGTAATGTCTCTCTGGATTTCAGGGGTACAACCGATGATTAAATTTGACTCATCTGGTAGCGGTGATGCAACTCCTGTTGAAGCGGTGATGGTTTAAGTCAGAATTTGTTATCTAAGTGGTTCACAGCCAGGAAGGTGGCCTGCACCAATCTTCCACGGTCCACGCATGTCGTGCTTCTGGTCCGGCAGTCATTTCACTAAGAGTTCGAGTCCTCCTGGGTCGGAACGGAACGTAGAACCCTATTACGGGGTAAATTAACTTTTATAATATATATTTCTTTTGAATTATTAATTTCGAATTCGCAATGGGTCTAGAGGTGATCGACGCGCAGAGGAAAAAGGGCTCTTTTAGTGTTGTCATACTATATTTTCGAAAGTCTCCTTCCAGCACCAAAATATGTGACATTTTGGGACAAGGTGGAAATGAATTGTGGTTAATCCATTTCAAACACCCTTTCGTCGCTGTTTTAGGTAATGTCTCACATTATTTTGAATGAGTACTAAAAGGATACGTTAGTCTAACTGCAAACTATTATTTTATAATATAATTCTAAATAGAAGATTTGTGGCTAGAAAATTATATCAAATGTAATTATTTTCTTAGTATGGTAACACTGGACGACGTACGTCACACGGCTACCTAAGTATACCTACATATAGTCACAGTATTTCAATTTATTCTACTGCCGTACAAGCAACGCCATCTACCGTTCATTAAGGCGTATCTAACCTAAATTGTCACTACAATATCGATACGGAGTCTGTCTAAAAGGTTCACCTTTTTGTGGGAGACGGACCGATACTACGACCAAGATGTCGCTTATGCAAATCTTCTCTGCTTATAAATAAATCTAATACCGATTTTATTTCTTATTTTAATGTTTACTAGAATAATGTTGTTAAATAGTTATAATATATGTCATTAGAATAATGTTTATTATTCTCGAGTGTCAAACAACGTGACATGACTTACTTCTGAATACAGGCTTCTTGTCTTCTTTGTACATACATATTATACGTTCTTATAGGTACATTTACTAAATTAGTTTTGGGTTACTTTAGACACACCAAATAGTTTTATTGAATCTCATATTTTTCTATTGCTCAAGGCATTTCTACTAGAATTATTTTAAAGAAAATAAATTCAAAAATTCACTCGCGGTGAGGTTTGAACTGGCGTCTCTTGGAATATATTATTGGGTAATCGTCTTAACGAACTAGATGAACGTTAAGACGCTCGTTTTTTCTTTAAAAAAATTCTGAGAATATATTAAGATTTTTGTATATACGTACTGCGCATACACTTTATCTGTCTTCTACTTTCTACCGTAGAAACTCATTATTCCTAGTTTATTCTATTACCACGGTTCGTCTTCTTATCTTTTAAAATGTGTGTTACACGTGCGTCGTCAACCAACTGATGTAGTAAAAATAAAAGTAAGATAGAAATATTGAACTAAACAGTGGGCGTTTACGTATACACATATAAAACAAAACTTTGCTTCTAAAAATAAAGTGTTAAAAGCCTGAAAAACTTGGAATAAACGATTATTTTGATGGCTGACGTACAATGGATATAAATAAGACACTCTCACGTATTCCCTACTTTTCAAAGCGGTAAGAACTTCTCATAAATATTGTAGAATCGGTCTTGTATTTTTAGAAAAGGTATAATACCTGGCTCGTAGTGGTTACTTTCCAGGCATTACGAGTATGATTTCTTTTGGGAGATCTTCGGTATGAAATATCTTATCATTATGAATTTCATTCCATGTTCTTTGATCGTCAATTCTATTTGAAATAACTAAAGTGGCTTTTATACAGTCGAAGTTGAAGTTTTTTAATTTTTTTGACTCGTCCGCAATCCCTATTTACACAGGTACATCGGAATAAAAAGTACCTACCTAACTTATATTAATGTACTATCTGACCACTATATCGGTTCAATTTGCATGGGACACCTATTTCCCTGCGACAAATGGGGATATAGCCTATTTGTTTGTGTCTTCGTTTTCGTACGATATATGTTGAATATATATCTATATATATAAAAGAAAGTCGTGTTAGTTACACCATTTATAACTCAAGAACGGCTGAACCGATTTGGCTGAAAATTAGTGGGTAGCTTAGAACCAGGAGAAGGACATAGGACTTTTTATCCCGACGGGACTTACGCAGGTGAAACCGAGGGCGCAACTAGTTTTTAATATATTGAATATTCATAATATATTCAATATTCATAATATATTCCAAATTTTCAAATTTAAATATCTTATATAGGTACTTATTTACTGTTTCCTTACCTTTTCTCAACTTAACATAAACATCTGACCAGCCTTTTCGAACACAACTTGCTAGGTCTACATACTGTTCGCAGAACTACTACAAATTTTGATAAATGGGTTAAAAATATCTTGATATTGCGTGATACATCGGTTAGGTAGGTACATTATGAAATAAGTTTTGATATTTATAGGTATAACAAGTTACTAACTGGATCACAATTCTAATGAAGTTACAAAAAACTCTTAACAAAAGGTAGAAAAGATTATATTTCAAATTGAATTCAGATATGGCAGACCCAATTTTATTTGGCAAAATATCATGTCTCAATTGAATTGTTTGAACACTAATGGTATCTATTGTGGACGAACGATAGTAGAGAGCGAAATAGGGTCGGTTTTACGTGCCCTGTTCTATTATCAGTGTCTATAGTTAAAGATACTAAAAGTTTTAGTTAGTGAAAGGCTTCATACTTTACCACCCCATCGCGTCAATTTAAATAGCCTAGTGGACACAATATGACGTTATTAATTCGGTAGGTATTGCTTACACCTAGCAGTTTGTAACTCGCTTTTTTGGAAAATGATGTATTTGAAAATGTAATCTTTTTTTATAACTGACTGCACAATAGGTCGAAGAACTATATTTAGATTTTTCTTGGATTTTATTGATTCTGATTATAAATTAAGCTATTTGCTTTTCAGCTATTAACGTCCGACGTTTCGAGTATTTTACAGGACGTCTTGTAAAATGCTCGAATTGTCTAAATTTAATTTAATTTCAGAACCATTTGTGTTAGGTAAAATGCTGTTTCATAAGCTCTCGGTATTTTCTATTTTCTGTTTTCATTTCTATCCCTTTAACATTAAAACTCTTTGGACTTGTTCAATTATCAGCACGATTGTCTGTAGCCCTTTAGAGATTTCGTTTTGGACAAAGAATGTAAACTCCGAGTAAAATATTTGTATAGGACGTTTAATCATCGAGTACCACTTCAGTGTCACCCAGAGGTTTGCTTAGGAGAAATGTATTTTACTGAATGAATACCTAGCTTTCATCATCCTAAAGCCCATTTTATTGTAAAGAAAATAAGTTTCATCATAATTTATGAGTAAAGCTGAAGGGAACATTTTTCGGTTGACTTGTAACTTGGCGTGTAAATTCGTAGACGACGATGCTATAAAGCCACTTCTGCGAAACACAACAAATTGACCGCAAATTGAAAACGCACGTTTTTTGTAAAAATACATCCGGCGATAGGCGACAGCACGATCAACAAAACCGTCGTGTTGACAGTCATAAAGGAACAACACCCTAATGTGACCTCAGCTTAAAACTGAAGACTTAAATGTCGGTTTTTACCTTGGTATCTGTTAATTCTTTTCAAGTTGTTCCCTTAATCCAACCCAAATATATCACACAATTTGAATAAATGATAATAAATGTCTAAAAGTGAGATGTCATGCTAAAGATAGGAAGATAACAGGAAAACAGTGAAGTAGAAAATTACATTTCCATGTCAGTGTGTACAACATAACGTTCGATATTAATGTTTATGTCAGCGGAAAATTGGCAATGATCGAACATCGAGCATCTCTGTAATGAGAGTACCTACGAAGAATAATACGAAATAAGTAAGTACCATCATCTTTAGATTATATTGAAATAAGATGGTAGGTACTAACCGTATTTATGTTTTACAATTTCTGCGGTGCGGTAAAGGTTGGGATGGAGACCAGAGTCGCCCAACTGAATAGATAATAAATATTTTAAATCCATCTGGTCAGGCAGATATGATTGAATTATTTCAGGCTTTGATTTATCCATACCCGAAACTAATAATAGATGTCCTCTAAGGCTGAATTTAAGAGTCAATAGTTTTTATTGTAAGGGTATGACGGTTTTGTAAGGTAATACGAATCGACTCCTTAACTTTCGACGTCACAAACAGGTGATGCAACGTTTAAACTCCGACTTTCCAGGGTCCCAATAGATCTAAATCTCAACCGACTGCGCTCCAATATATGTTTTTCTTCTTGAAGTAGCTATAAAAATCGCTTTACGGTGGAGGATAATAATGTAAGAAAACAGACGTATCCCAGGTCTCAGTCTGCAGACATGAGACATTCGTCAATCCTGAGTAGGAGGCCGTGCCGTCTTAGAAGAAGCCCATGCTCTGCAACAGGAAAATTTTCGCGCTAACATTTTGTTCTAATAATATTGCGCACTCCGAACCCCACATTTATTGCCCACAAGTCAGTAACTTGCATTCTTAACCCACAGACACGTTCTATCAGACGGAAGGTTGGTGGTCGGGGCCAGAAGATCTCTGCTGGATGCAGGCAGTGGAGGCAGCGGAGCAATCATTCGATGTAAGGCCTCGAATAGAGCTGGTACAGTTCTGTCTAGACCCTTGCTGCTGCAACCAGGTATGTACCTACCTAGGGGTTTTTTTAATGACTTTGGTAGTGGCTAGTGTAGTGTATTTTGTGAGGTTATGCGATAGATGGATATGGATGATGTGATGACTGAAGAGAGTGGAAACTAAAGAGAGAGAGTGTCGAGCATTGAACCACAATCAATGAAGGAACTCAACTGCTAAACAAAATAGAACCTTCTTAGAAAATCGTGAGTAGAAAATATACGAACGAACCATATAACAATTTTTGTTAAAATAGAGTAACCTTCAAAGATTTTAACAATTTAATCAAACCTCTAACATTGGGATTTCAAAATGAGCCTAGTACTGTCCTAAATTGGTCAACCTCCAGACAAAAGCATGATTTTCTAGAATTTGTAGCATTTTTCTATATTTTATATATATTCTTTTATTCTATATAAGTAGCTATTTTTAAATATGTCCGTATATATACATACTTACAAGTTTCATTTAGTAAATTAACAGTGGGTAGGTATTCAGTATGAAATATTATACAAAAAATACAGACCCGGATTCCGTAAACTTAGGGTTTGAATAAATTTATGAACATCACGGGCGGCGTTTGCTTTTCTGAAATGAGTTATCTAGTCCTACTTGCCTAAGTGACGTAGGTGAAAAAAATATGTAGAAAATTAGATACGTAACATAAAAGCCACACCATATTTTAGATCTTTATTGAAATAGGTGATGCTGTGCTATTAAAAAGTTTTGTAAGATTGAAAACTAAAATCACTATATTAGACATTGAGAACCTCTTTCTTTTTTCGAAGTCGGTTAAAAATAATAGAATAACAATGTATAAAAAATCTAAACATCCCTATAAAATCTAACCGACAAATCTAATGTTTTATAATTAGTAGGCATTTATAATTTTAACGACCGATATCTTATTAAAGTCGCCATAATGTTCCCGGTTTGGGAAAGTCATGTGGGACACAGTGAAGGTTCAATTAACCTCAGCCTAACGTCGTTATAATGGAAATTATGAAAAAACTGTAAACAACAGAGTTGGGCAATAAACAGATGTAAGAGAAGAGAGCAAAACAAATTACAACTTCGTAGCGAGTTGGACCAATTAACTTTCCGTTACAGAGGGGAAATATGGAATAAAATGAAAAACAGCCCACGACCGGAGTTTTTTACATGGAAAAACTTTTAATTAAGGGATTAAAAATGACATTAGACGGAGTTCGCAACAAGGTAAACTTTTCATTTATTCTGGGAATCCGCAAGGAGTTCTGAGTCGGCCACTCGGCTAATGTTACCATTAGGTAAATAAGCAGGGACTGAGTACCGTCGCCATTATCAATTTATTACCAACAGAATTTACCTCTTGTATAAAATTACTTAGAAAACTCCAGTGGGAACGAATACGTTGCTTTGTACGCAATGCTCTTTGAAAAATAAATTAGTAGTTTTAAATCTATACTTATACTCGTAATAAAATCGTTTGTTTTTTAAAGATATTTTGAAAAAACTATTTTTAGGGGTATGTATTAAATAACAGACCCCATTTCCGTGTTTAACTTTTGTCTGTTGGTCCGTTTGGATGTTTGTCCGTTTGTCTGTGCGTTTGTGCGCGCTAATCTCGGAAACGGCTGGACCGATTTCAATGAAATTTAGTATGCAGATAGCTTGAGACCTCGATTAACATATATCCTACTTTTTATCCGGATATCTGGATAAAAAATAAAAAGTGCGTAATTTCGTTGTTGAACCATCGTCATCTATCGTCATCCATCGTCATTGATCGTCATCCATCGTCATTGATCGTCATCCATCCTCATCATCACTTACTGACAAATAAATTTTTCCTAACTTCAGCTATCTACTGCAGTGCAAAAATCCACACTTACACGGACGACCAGGGATGTACTGGCGGGGGTGAAACCGCGGGGCGCAGTTAGTTAACAATATTTTGTATGGATAAATTGTTTATTATCCCAAAAACTTATTTTACACAAACATTACAAAGATAAATATTTAAATCTAGCGTGGCACTATGGGTGGCTTTATGGCTTAAGGGTGGTCTCCAGGTATCCATTGACCTAAATAAAAACAAAGAACACACTCTTTAAATTGGAGGTTTAGGATGTGTATTCATCCATCAGTCCATCACCACCGCGAGCATTCACTTGTAATGTAACTTTATAAATTCGACTTTGAACATTATATTACAATTGACCGACGAGCATTCACGTGTGAAGTAACATTTGAATACAAGTGAAGCGGATTGATGTTATAAGTTGTATTACGATATTACATTTTGTATCATTACAAGGTGCGTGCGGTATGTAATGGTCGAATCTGTAACGTTATATTACCAGTAAATAATCGCGGTGAGGGAGCACCTTAAAACGATAACATCCGTAGGGAATGAAACTCAATTATTTAGAAAATGTAATTAAATTAATAATCAAAAAATTACATTACCCCGGCTTATGTTTCAGTTGTTCCGATATTTTATTTGTATAGGCTTTCGGTTCAATTACTTTTCCTACGGCAAAGTAGGAGAAAGTTTTAATTAAATATTGAGGGACATAAAGTCTATCTCAGAAAAATATCCCTGTAACAACGTAGCCGACGGTTCTTTATTGAAAATAATTTCATCCTGTTAAAAAATGGCTTCTTTGCTTTCCTTGTTGTCCTGGCTTTCATAAAAATGGACTTAATAAAGAAGCTTTAATTTCTTTCTGCGCTTATTTTACTTCAGGGAAGTTACTACGTATTTTCGAACGAACGATCGATGGATAATATTTCATATTCTTTTTTTTATAAATGTTTAATTTTCGAAGTTCTGTTTTTAATTAATATAACTACTAATAGCTCGTTTACACAATTCGAGTTGCCGTGCAAGCTAGTTACTACCAGTAAGTAGACAGCTACTCGTAGGCCAGTAGCCCGGCTCGATTATGCTGTCATGAAGTACCAACATAATATCACTTGCGCATTCCAGTTACTCCAAGTGATAGTTGCCGATGAACAGTGCACTCAGCAAGCTGACTCATACGCTAGCGACCCTAAAGTACCTAACTTACCAATGTTATTTGTCTTTGAAATGGAACTACCGTAACAACTCCTAGTTCAACTATCTACAACTTTACTCAAACATCACACTTAATTCTGACACTTTATCATTCCATCTTCACGAATAATGTATTTTTTTCGTAGTAATATTAAAAATGACACGAAATCATTAAGTTTTTAAATTAATAATGACCATTCATAAATCAAATTGTCATTTCCTACGAAACGCTTCCTCTAAAGAATGTAAAATCATATTTACCAGAAAAAAAAAATGCAAATTATTTCCTTGAATAAATCACGAAACGGGAAATATCTGTTTTTTTTTTTAAGTTTTATTATATCAATATTGCAAGGAAATATGAAAAAGATCCAGTCGTTATTAAAGCGTTAAAATACATTTTAACAAGCACAAAGGGAAGCAGGTAATTATTCCTATATAAAAGAAAGAAAAAATGTATAAATTCTGTTTCCTTTTTCGTCGACGTTTCATCTTGTCTTGTCATATTTAAACAAACATTAATCAATTAGGCTTGACAGGGAGAGGCTCACAATAAGGCGCCTCATCTTGAAATTTATTCCTAAACATCGTTAAATTAAGACTAAAGACTCGATCAATCGTTAAATGTATCCATAGATTAACGATCACTAAGTAATGTCTGGTACAATCGAGTAGCGAAAGGCTTCCGATGAACTTCAAACAACTTACCCTGAAGTTACCGACTTCACTTACCATATTTTAATATTTTCCTCTACAATGAAGTAAGCTACAAAGAGAAAATTGAAAGGTAACAAATGGGGGCACAGTAGCTTGCTCTCATTCAAATGAGTTTCAAAGAAAGTATTCGACACTTTGATGTTGTAATATTAAACTTACCTTGTTTAAGGTTTGATGAGTCTCCGGAATTATTAGGTACATTTGCAATAAAAGGGAAAATTGAATTATTTACGCAAGGCCTGTTTACTGTGCCGTAAAAGATTTGAAGGCGAAATTAAATAATCTCAAATGAAAAGTAGATCAGTATTAGTAGGTACTGATTCAATTGAATTTCATTTTTGAAGACAATGATGAATCTTGTTCGAGAATACCTTCATAGATAGATGTAGGTATCTATACTATCTATACTTATAATAAAGGAAGAGAGGACAAAAAGTCTAAAAAAAGTTGTCTAGGGGAGTTAGGGTAGAAGAACAAAATTATATAATTTTTAAAATTCATGTCTGTCTGCCTGTTTTCTGTTTGTTCCTTATACAATTGAAAACTACTAATCCGATTGAAATCTGGTTTTCAATATTGGATAGTTCTATTTTCGAGAAACGTCGTCACTATTTCTACGCAGACGAAGTCGCGGGTAACAGCTAGTAATAATATAAGCTTCAATTAATTTTGAAAATTTAATATTACGCCCAGTACCCGTAGTTGAGAGAATTTCAGTGTTTCGCTTGGTAACCAAAATCCTACTAATATTATAAAGCTGAAAGCTTATGAGTATGTTTGTTACTCAATCACGTAAAAACTGCTGAACTGATTACCATGAAGCTCGGTATGTAGATAGCTAGAGACCTGGAATAACACATAGGTTATTTTTATCCCGATATTCCCGCTGGATCGGGACTTTGCGGTTGAAACCACAGGGCGCAGGTAGTATAACACATAATCGCATTGAAAACTAATAATTTTGAAAAGGTAACCTAGCCAAATAAACCTGTACAAACTTTACCAAATTACTTACCTTATATAATTGTGTTCCGCAATTTGAAACACAAACAAGACCTCAAGTTTGTTCCGTACATATGGCCAACACATACATACGGTAGGTAATATTACAAAGGCCTTATGTCACACTTATAGAACCTGTTTCATTTAAAGTTTAATTATACTTGTCTGAGATACTAGCAGTGTTCAGCTTAACCCCGACCCGCGGGAATATTGGAATAAAAAGTAGCGTATGTTTTTTTATAGGTCTCTAGATATCTTACATACCGAGTTTCATCACAATTCATTCAGAGGGTTTCGTACGAAGAAGCAACAAACACAAATTTCACCTTTATAATCTGATCTATTTATTAATATTATAAAAAGCAATTTTGCATAATGAAACACAATATTTATCGGGTTATAATAGCGTTTCATTTATAAACGCCATTGTTATAATGTACCGAGCTTTCTCTAACAACAGTTAGCTTTCTCAAGGTTGATGAGTATAACCCGGTAAATATTGTTTCAAAGATTTATTTGTTAGTTGTTTGTTTGTAATAGCCCCCGAAAGTACTGGACCGATTTTAAAAATTCTTTTACCAATAAAAACTACAGCGAATAGCACATAGGCTTTTGATTACGATATTTTTACGGGATCAGGATTTACAGGCTGATGATGATGATGATGATGATGTACCTTTTACTTACTATCTTTAGCTAATGCAGTTCTTTGGTTGATTTAGTGGAAGACAACGTGATACAGCACAACGCCCGCCAGTTGACTCCGGCGAAGGTCGGTGGGTCGGTGGTTCTTCGATGCGAGGTGTCGCCGCAAGTCGGACTGGTGGAGATAGCCTGGCTTCAAGATGGACTGCCGTTGTCTTCAGGGTATTTGAGTGGAGGTAACAACTGTACTAGTCTTTTTCTTATAATTATTTTTCCCCGGTCTTATTCGCGTATTATTGGGCCCTACCAAGATGTCTTATAAGTCGTAGCGAAGTCGTCGCATTGCCGTTCAGCTAAAAAAAAAAACAAAATTAAAAACACATCAAAAATAAAAAAAAAATAGAAAAACAAACTTCAAAAAAAAAGAAAAGATTTTTTCAAATTGTCTGTGGTTTTAAAAGTAGTCGAGGTATTTTTCATTTGAAATTTAGGTACTTTATTTTTTTTTAACGACATAGCAACGACAAACGAGCATGGTAGCGCGGATTATTTTTTAATTCTTTTACCTCGACGTTTCGATCAATCGTTTCGTTACAATGATCTTGGTCGCGAGGGGACCCTGGAAAAATAATTATGAGTTAAAATCGTGTTAGATTAAAATGTTTAATAGTCTTCTTCTTATTTTCTTTTTGTAGTGTTAGAGTGTTCACTGTTCAGGCCATAAGACCACTAACTTGATGAATGATAATGGTTTGATAACAGTCTATAAATATATCTGTCTGTACGCTCTGTAGGCACTAGTAGGTATTACAAAGATGCTTTTTTGTTTGTTTGTTAGTTTGTAAAGAATAGATCCTGAAACTGCTGAAACGATGTAATTTAATAAACCTTTAAGACTGTTTTGTGCAGTAAATAAAGAAACCTTGAAAATGTTACTATTATTATAATAATAGTTTGATACTAGCTGCGCCCCGCGGTTTTACCCGCGTAAGTCCCGTTCCCACGGAAATATATCGAGATAAAAAGTAGCCTATGTGTTATTCCCGGTATCCAGCTACCTATATTCCAAGTTTTATCGCAATCAGTTCAGTAGTTTTTGCGTGATTGAGTTACAAAGTCACAGACATACACATACATACTGGCAAACTTTCGCGTTTATAATATTAGTAAGATAATTATCATCTTAATCATTATTGCGTAAAAAATACTGTTTACATTGTAACCTGATCTTAAGCCGGAATTATAAGTTTAATTATAACACTAAATTTCGTTCTGTAATAAAGGGAACAGGATTTAATTAGATACATAAGGCCTTACTCTCTGTAATGGAAAATCTATTTCACAGATTAAAACAAAACGTTTGTTTTAATCTGTGTAATCTAAAAAAAAAATAAGTTCGTTGAAGGTGACAGAGTACATACCACAGATGTTTTACTTTACGATATGGCCGCCAAAGAAGTTATTTAAGGTGGAAGCACAGAACACTATTACTCCTAGCGGAGAAGAACTATAGGTTCATACATTCGATATGCGAACACAGCGCCCCCTAGCGCTGCAGTTCCCGCCCACATGAACTACGATCGCGCGGGAAACGCTAGGGAAATTTAAATGCTAGCATTACTGCCGCACTCAGAGACGTTTATTGGTTAAACTATCATTACCGTAAAGATTTTCGAATTCTTTATTTAGTGATAGTTGTAAGTAACCATAAAACGTATATGAGTGCGGCAATTAGTGATTAAACATTTGAATCATAGCACAGTATGAATGGGTTGGATAACACAATCAATATTACTTGTGGATTCTATGCGTCAAATGTTCGATGACTGAGTTTTCAAGTTTGATTGCACCACGAGTTTGGTGTAAGTATAATATTATAATTACTTATAAACCAAACTAATGCTGGAAATAAATAAAATATAGTTTCGATGATGAAATTATTTATTTAGATCGAAGCATGTTCCATGTAGGCTTGTTGTGGACACGTTTGTAAGTTTGTAAGGGTTTGCTTCGTTTTAGGTCAACTAACGAGTCTATGTATAGAAACCACAGCCGCAGTGGCAAAAGCCTCTTGCGGTAATTCGTCTGAAAAAGATTAATACTATATAATCTCTACAAAAATATCCCGTAGTTCAAGCCTACTTTCTATCACTTACGCTAAGAAAGGGTCTATTGTCAATAACCAAACTCATTTGGAGTTATAGGTCAGTCTTTTTACTAGAACATTTCTAAGTCATTTTAAAACAACAAAAATGTTTGAAAATCGGCATTTTTGTACCAAAGCATTTGACAAAAACGACATTAGTATGCCAACTCCTATAAATTAGGCATTGTTGTCATTTTCGGAAGATGTCGTTTTCAGAAGTTGTCGTTTTGGGAAGTTGTCTGTGCTATTTTCATACAAAACTCGGCCCGTCTCGGCTCGGTGACAGTGTAATATAAATCATCCCTGAATTGTTGTGGCCAACAATCTTTTTATGAATATTCTACTAATATCATAAATAGGATAAACAAAATAAAGCACTTTATTTATTCGGTTTTATCGCGTTTTTATTCATTATTTAAACCGAGCTTTCGCTTTTTTTGAGCTAGTTAGGGATAAAAATAATTATAATTTAAATTGAAAACTATTACAATAACTCTATAGTCTGCGTACACTGGAACGTTTTTATTGCAATAATTATGAGGCGGTAGTTTACTGTAACTTTTTAGAATGTTAAAAATAGACAAATTACATCTCAGTCAACCTTGAAAACTGTAAAGTTGGCAAAAGCTCGGTTCAAATAATGAATAAAAACGCGATAAAACCGGATAAATAAAGTGTTTTATTAGGCAAAATCGCGAAAACCATAGAAGAAATTAGGGTAAACAAATAAATAAATTCCAAATACCTTGGTTTGGGTTACTGGGATATTTTTATTGGGCTGTTCTAAAGACATTAAACCTTGTGAAGTGCTAGCAACAGGAACGATCTGAAACACATAGGCACATTTTGTATAAGTTGTTGTGGCCGACCATCTTTTTATGAATATTCCACTAATATCATAAAAGTGAAAGTAATTTTGTGTGTTGTTTTCATGCCTAAACTGCTGAACCGATTTTGGTGAATTTTGGTATTGAGATAGATGGACCTTGGAGAAGGACATACTTTTGATTCCAATTCTGAGTAATACCGAAGGGCACAGCTAGTTTGTTATATTTATATCCATATAGAATTAGATCAAATTTACTATACTTAGTAAAGAAATAGGACCATGAAGTAAGTAGGTAGGTATATTATGTACGTAGTTACAACTCACTTGTATTTTTGGTGTTGGTGGTGCTGTTGACGAATGAAGCTCCTTACTTCGTAACTCGACTAATATGTGTCGAGCCTCAGTAGGTATGGCAAACTTATCAATCTCTTCCTATCATCACTGGTGTAAGATGAATTATCAAAATGTCCACCACACAGAATTTTATGTTGTTTGTGTAACCTGATCCATGATGGAACAGAAGACCAATGTTCGTCAGGGTAACAAAATGTAGACCATACTTTAGCCCTAAAATAAAAACACATGTTTTAAAACTTGAAATTTTTATAAAGGTATTCTTCTGTGTACAGGGAGCAAAGGATACTTACTACAAAGAGTTATTTACAGAAGGCTCGGGAAATCGGTGAAAAGTCACCGAAGAGTCTTCTTTCTGCACGAATACCACACTTATAACAAAAATCGACAATTTCGCAACGGAGTCTCTTTCTCACAATATAAACACCGAAAATATTATCTTAATTGAGTCTCTTTTTCGTAGTACCACTACTCTGCAATATTAAATTCTAGCAAAAACTCAAAACAAAACAACACAATGAAAAGTTTCTGAAAATTCAAAAAACGCCATTTTGTTTGAAAATGTTTCAGTTCCAACCATAGACGAAATATTAAATGAAGTAAGTTGAAGCATAATCTTTGCTGTCTTGCTCTTTTGTAGAGCTTTATCTCAGTTCAAAACATCCCACCCTCATTGATGCTCGTGTTGGCATGCGTCTGTTAAAGAGCTGGCATCCCCTGGGTGGAAGTTTCTTGATGGCCGCTCGCGCTCGGTCCTAGTTGTATGAGTAATTCCACGTGCATATTGTAGATGTGTACGTCTTCAGGGTCAATCAGGCGGCAAACTAAGCTTACAATGATCTGGGTCGTGTAAGGTTAAAAGTTTAAACCAAGCTTAACACAATAGCCACATGAATCTAACATCGATTTTCATGAGATGAAACATCTATTGCTAGAATGTCCATTTCAGAATCTCGATGGGTTTCTGGTGCTGGCGGTATTCTCCTTGGAACTGACCTGACTCAAGCTGACATTCAAGCGGAATACTCTTGCTTAGCTCTGGACTTTCCTAGCCTGCCTTTGAAACTAACTACAGATGGTAAGTGCAAATAACAGAATTTACGTAAAAATGTGTCAAATCAATAATATAAAATCAGAATAAATATTGACGTTTTTATAGTAAGTAGAACTTTCTAAATTTTGTCAAAATTATAATCGTTTACGAATTAATAGTATTTACCAATAAACAAACAAAGACAGATATTTAAAGCCTAGTAATATACAAATTATGCCAGTTTTAAAATATATTAGCCTCCCCACATTCTCTAAAATGAATACCAGTAAACCTGCAAAAGTCGACTCAATTCCCTGGGTTTCGATTATTTACTAGATTTACTATTTACTAGACTATTTAATAGACAGGTCTACTATAAAATCTTCAAGTAAATAATTTGTTTTTAGACAGCAGTTGGCTAGAAAACATAGAGCTGAACTCAATAGAAGCGCGAACCAGCGACACAGTGATACTACCGTGTCTACTGCGTCACATCACCGGACATTCAGTTGCGTAAGTAATTTATTACTGCGGGCCTAAACGGCTCGATTAATTGCCGCGTGCAGGATTAACCAGCGTTGTGTACTTTAGTTATTCATCAGCTTTAGGCATCATTTAGAGAACTTAATGAGCGAAGTTTAAAGCGGAGAACACACTTGTCGGAGACCGGGAGAACACAATGTGGTGAAATACTCTTTTGAATTATAAAACCTTTAATAGAGTTTAAACAATGCTGTGAGTACAAAAATATTAGGTCTACGATTGAATTGGTGTGTGAAGTCACTAAAGTGACCGCGCAGCTCTTATTCTTTGTCTAAGATTATGTTACTTTGCTCGCGATTTGTCACAAATATTAAAGCAGACATGTGAAGTCATGGCCAATATTAAAGGCTGAAATCTAAAGACTAAACTCTGACTTAAGACAACTTTGGTATTTATAAAGCGATCTTCGCAACTATTCAAAGCCTTATAGAGCAAAGTCTATATTTTTGAAATTTAGAATGTAAACGAATCAAAATAAATGACCTAACCTGTGCTTCTCTGTTATGACTTATGATCCTTATGACTATGAAAATATTTTCATTTTATTCATTGTACAAAATGTTACTTAGACGATTTCGACTGTAAATTCCAAGTTTTTGCGACGTTAAGTCTAAGTACGCGCACTATTTGAGCGGATGCAATGGAACGCGTGACGTTAACTTTTAGTAAAACTTTGAAACGGATACATCGATTTTGATGATTTAAAACAAACCAATTATTTCACCTTTTTCTTAAAGATTTATATGTTAGTTTTGTCGAGTTTTCTTTGCATTTAATCCGACATAGTCCGGCCATGGTGACTTCACTTGTCCGTTCCGGGAACGCTTCCCGGGAAGTGTGTTCTGCGCTTTAGGCTTTATTTGTATGGAACTTAATGAGCGAAGTTTAAATCACGTTCAACGGTTTAAAATTTCGGTTTAATTGGAATTGGGTTAACTCGGAATAGGACATTAAATACACGTTGGCCTTTTGGCCCCTCATTAATGCAGATACGATCATGTTCCGTTCGGATTATTGTCCTTTATTTGTCCATAACAATGTGCCAACTCACCTTTATTTGACCTTCAGTAATATTTTGAGGATCTTCCCATTTTTATATATTTATCACGCCCCGCGGATTCATCCACGCAGGGCCAGTTCTCCCTGGAATATCGGCATAAAAGTTGTTGTTGTTTTTGTTTAAATATGTATTAGTATGTGTTATTTATTGGTATTTGTTTGTATTTATTCATATTTTTGTTATGTATTTCTTTACTATTTTATGTGTCACACTATTATTGTAATACTTATCGAGTATTTTTCTCCTGTTAGAACACCCTACCTTTCATCATTCTTCACTTCTTTTCCATCCAAAGGTTGCCTGGAAGAGATCGCTTTAAAGCGATAAGGCCGCCCATTGTGCCACCTAGTTTTAAGTTTTTTATGTTTATTTTTTTTCTTTTGTTGTATTATCTTTATTTTTGGTGTGTTGCAATAAAGAATTAATCAATCAATCAATCAATCATAAAAAATAGTCTATGTGTTTTCCTGATGTCCAGCTACCCTATATTCTAAGTTTCGTCGGTATCGCTTCAGCGGTTTTTATGTGATTGAGTAACAAACATACAAACTTTCAGTTTTATAATATTAGTAGGATGTATTGTATTGACAGGTATACATTTCAAAATAATTGATAGGTGTCGTATGAGATAATATAAAGCACGTTAACCTAGAAGATACATTAACATAAAAGTAATTCGGTACCCGTATTCACAAAATGACCCTATGCGTGGCTTAGTGTTTTGTCCATAGAAATAGCACTACAGAGTAACTAGAAAGCTTACTGCTTAAAAAAACGGCCCCACTTGATGTCAGAGGGAACCCAGTCTGTCTTTTTTTCATTTAAGTGTTCGTCGGTTAGTTAGATAAGGACAGACTAGAACCAACTGGGTTCAAGAGGACCGCTTTGATAGATCAAAGCAAAAACAACCTTAGACAACATGATTGAAATTGATATTTCAAAAGTTGTCAAGTGCAGTCTTCTAGGAGCGAATACGACGATGTGATGTAACATGTCTCTGCCCCCAGACAATCTATCTAGTGGACATCTGACAACCGTAGAAAATGACAGGCACTATGCAGTACATTGCAGCTTTGAGGTAATTACTGTTAATAACCACGTTACGTCAAAGCAGCAATGTACTGCATAGTGCCTGTAATTTTCCACTGTTGTCATCCACTGGATAGATGATCTGGGGGCTGGTTTCTGCCAATCTTTTAACTATTTGTATTTTAATCGTTTATACGCAAAGACATTATAAACGAGTCTACTATACGACGACAAATATTTTTTGTATTACTATACCGTACTACGGCAAAAGGAAGGGTAAGTTTCTGACCGCGACGTATGTTTGCTTGTATGTATTTATATACCATACTGGCTCAAGTTAAAAACCTAAAAAGCGACCATATAACGTCCTTTATAAATACGTATGTAGTATGACCGTTAATCTAAATATACCTAGAGACATCATTATGGTCATATACTGGAGTGAATAATCTTGTTATCACTTTATGAGCTCTTACTGGTAAGCTCGAAAGTTAAAGACTTTACTACGTACGTGTGGTTAACATCTCTTATTAAGCCGTAGAAAGATCTAATCTAGAAACAAGATCATTAATTATTTTACTTGCAATTTATAATACAAAACTAAACAAATAGAAATGAAGGATACATATTATAAAGTTCGTCATGTGTTTATTATTGCGCTATCCATTTCCACAAGGAATCGTTTAAGGAAAAATACATCATCAAAAGAGTTTTTGAAGAAATGAAAGATGATACGATTTCTATACAAAATGTAAAGCATTGTATTATGTTATAGCTGTTTAATAATTACTTACAACTTCATCGGTCTCATTAGAATGATGATATTGAACTACCATAACAATGCTTTAAAATTTGGATTCAATTTATGACATTTTTAAATTACTTCCAAAATAGAGGCGGTTATCAATTCGGATATAAAAGTTTTTTGTGTGTAACAACCGGATATTTCTTTTTTACTAGAAAGGCTTCTGAAGAACCTTCGTATTATATATAGCACAATACACAATACACAATAGAAGAACAGAACAGAGCACAATAGAATCTTCTGTCTATTATTATATTTATAAAATTATTTATTTAATATATATCTAGAAGTAAGCATGTAAAACGATTGATCGCAGCTAATATTTAATTATTTTGTTCAGTTGGCAACGACAGGAAGCCGCTGGTACTTGGACTCCGGCAACAGGCGAAGGCACAGTTCGAGGCGGAGCCCTAATACTTCCAAATACAAGGTCTCATCATGCAACACGATATGCGTGTTCGTCTGGCGCGGAAGGCTCGCCTAGGGTTCTGGTCAGGTTGATCGTCTATGAACCGCTTACTGCCACCGTTTCACCAAATCCACTGGTAAATATTTAAGTCGTTTTGGCTTTAGTAGATATTTAGATATGAAAGAAAGAATTTCGTTTCAAAAACGAGTGTTATGAAAGAGTAAATTAGTAGGTAGTTTTAAATTCTTTAAAAAAATCGCATCATACAGTTCTTGAACCTGCATCTTTGGCATACCGTGCCAATGCCTTAACCAATATGCCAAATTGGTTAAAGCATTGCAAAGCACGGTACGCTAAACATCAAATGCTGTCGGGTGTGACTTTTTCGAAAGCATTTCTTTAAAGAAATAGTAATCCAAGTGTAGGAAACACTTTAAAATAAACTTCTCTTCTAGATGGTAGGCACTGGAGGGACAGGTCACTTAAACTGCTCAGTGCACGGCGGTAGAGGTGGAGGCGTGACTCTAAGTTGGCAACACGAAGGCAGACCCCTTCACTCGCCACAGTCGCGTCTCGCAGTGGGACCGGTGAGACAACACCACGGTGGGATGTACCAGTGCACGGCACATGATCACACTGAGTCTACAGTCGCTGCAACTGAGCTGGTTATTGCTGGTAATAGTTTTATTTGTTTGAAAACCTCCAAGATACAAAATATATGAACAAAGTTACTAAATAAGACAAAATAGGTACTAAATTATGAACGTTGTTTGGTGGTGAGGTACAACATTTTGATGTCTCTGGGCTTAAAACTCGTAATGGATATCAGTACTTATATCCTTTACGACCTATGAGCCCAGAGGTATCCATATTTAAACAAAGGTAAAAAAAATAGTACAAAATTGGTACTTAAAGATGAGCGTATTTGGTGGTGAGGTACAAAATATATGAACAAGTTACTAAATAGTACAAAATAGGGACTAAATTATGAACGTTGTTTGGTGGTGAGCTACAATATATATTATGAACAAAGGTACTAAATACTACAAAATATGTACTAAATTCTAAGCGTAGTATGTTGTAAATCTATTGTGTAGTCCGGCCAAGCTGACGGACACTGATTTTGGAGTATGCGGACTTGCCAAGCATTGTCCAGAGTTGACTTGGTAACAATTGAATGAGACAATTGCCCTGCATTAGACGTCTCCAGTGGCTATGGTTAGGGCAATTAATCAAATCTTTTGGACAAACAAAAACTTCAATGTAGTTAGGGACAAAGAAGATAATGACTCCTATTGTAAGTATTTGTTTCAACTTCTTAGTTATGGAATTTCTGTCAGCAATTAAGGGCCATTTCACCCAGTTTTACGTGTATATTATAGTACTATTAAATCGTTTGAAGCACTTTTAGTAATGCGTAAGGATTTTGGAACAATAAGATGGCAGCGATTTTAGTGCAACTTCATCCCATGGGAGCATTTGTTGGTAACGCGCTAATTCCGTTGTTGGCACTGTTTTTTTTTTAATTTTCCACACGTTATCTTTTGCCGAACTATATTGTTAATATGTTACTACACACATTTAAAATAGGTTTCACGAAAAATGAAAATTGAAGACCACGTTCCACTAGTGCGTTGCAAACAAAGCTGTATTTGTTTCAAATCGAGTTTAAAATGTTTAATCTAGAGTTTCTGTCAGTCAACCATTCAACTATGTTTCAGACAGGCCGCCACGCCTCGTGTCCACCTTTAGTGAGGCTGTCACAAGGATAGGACAGAGTATAGCTTTAAGATGCGCCGCTACTGGTGTACCGTCTCCTAGGATATTGTGGACTTTAGATGACAGACCTTTACCAGCTGCACCTGACAAGTAAGCTAACGATAATAAATCAGTTGGTTCATATTTGTATTGAATTATACCAGTAGTGACAATACTTTTAATAAAAATAACAATTGCCTGAAAAAGGCTCGATGCACTGGAATACAACTTTCCCTCCACTGCCTCATATAGGCCTACCTGATACGACACCACAAATAGCGATCGCGAGCTACCTCCATCCAACGACTCCCCACGACCGCTACAATGTCATCAGCCCACCGAGTAGTTGGTCTTCCAACACTCCGTTTTGTAATTGAAATCGTGGTCGCCAGTTGAGGACTTATACTCCCCAGCGGTTATCAGTCCTTTGAGCTATATGGCCTGCCCATTGCCTTCGTCTTCTGATTTTGAGAGATGTATGCAACTACAGTACTATGGATATTTGAACCGACAATACCCATAATCAGTTTGTAGATTTCTTATTCATTTGTTATTGTAGGTACAGTATAAACACTCGAGCTGAGCCTCTGCCAGGAGGTGAAGAAGGGTCAATAGTCTCAACTCTTAGTGTAACTATTAGAACAGCCGACGAAGGCGGAAGGTACGGTTGTAACGCAACGAATTCTCGAGGATCTCACGCTCACCAAGCAAGACTGAACGTTTACGGGCCTCCGAATATTAGATACCTAACGGCGATCCATGTCAAGACTGATACAGATGTTACTTTATATTGTCCTTATTCTGGATATCCAATAAAGTAAGTAAAAAAAAACTTCAAAAAAATTAAAAAAAAAAAAACATAAAAAAATAGTCAAACTATAAAATAAAGAAATGATAAAATTAGAATTAATGGTTTTCTTTTTTGCGTTAAAAATAAAGACGACGTTGCATATAGAGGTTATAATATTGGATGTAACGTAAAAATGAGTTGTAGATGCTATGCTAAGACATTTAAGGTTGATGATAATATTCGATTCACCATTTTTGACAGCAGCCAACAAAATACCTATTTTCATATTTTTTCTTTAAAATGTCAACTATATTTTAGAGAAGTGGTATGGCGTCGTGAAGACGGGACTCTAGTAGAAGGCAATGAACCTGGAGACGAACGGGGAGTACTAAGACTGAATTCAGTAAGAAGTTCTATAGCTGGCAGTTACACTTGTGAAGTGAGGGCTGACAGTGGAGAGTTAGCTAGAAGAACTGTGCGAATTGACGTTCATAGTAAGTTAAGCATTCCTTACCAATTCCTTACCTTCATTAATACTGTTGATTTATTTTTCTTCCCTCAAATTAAATAAACGCCTTACCCATCTTATTCTATAAGTCTTGTTCATTCTTTGATTGCCTGGAAGAGATCACCTGTAGGCGATATGGCTCCCCATTGTGACACCTTATTTTAAGATTATCTGTATAATTGCGTTATTTGTGTTTTGGTACAATAGAGAGTTATTCAATCAATCAATAAATTTGTTTGGATTTTAAACAATGATTTCTTTTTTCTTGTTGCTGTTATTATCATAGGCTTCTGCCGATACGCATAATATTATCAGGTTCTTGTCGACAGAACCTCCGAAGATAGCATCATTTCAATTTCCGGAAGAACTAGAAGTTGGAGGCAGTACACAAGCTACGTGTAGTTTAGTGTCTGGAGATAAACCTATACAATTTACTTGGCATAAGGATAATTTGCCTATTCCTCCAGTTTTAAAGGTACACTTTGGTTTTCAATTTCCTTCCTTACTTTTAAACGCTGGTTAACATGTGCATAACTTTGTATCGTATTGTCTTTTACTGTAACATAAAGTTCCAAAGTTGACAGACAGAGATAAACGTCACATAACTTGGTCATCTGTTAATCATCGTTTATAAGTAAGGGTTGTTCATAATTTGTCCTTGCTCTTCTGGGACGTTAGAAATGTGATAATTTATTGTGGCTTTTCGACAGGTGGAACAAAAAAATATGGACTTTTTCTCTCTTCTTATTATACAAGAGCTTACTTCAGCCCACAGTGGCGAATACACTTGCAAAGCGACGAATGATTTTGGAACAATAAGCCATAGTGCCTCTTTGATAGTCAAAGGTATTTGTAGTATTTGCTTGATCTATATTTTCTTATTTTGTACTTTTGTTGGATTTATACATTTGCAAAAACATCATTGAATTTCTTATTTTCCCCAGGGGTTAATTGTACGATTTTCGAACCGAAACGAAACGTCATCGAGATGAGACAAATAAAAAGTAAAAATCACGCGATTAAGACCCGGGAAAAATATGAAATTATGAGCTCCAATCGTGTTAGTTTAAAAAGTTAACGTCATTTGATTTTGAAGAGAGTCTATTAATAGAAAGGCATTTCCTTCTTTTTTCTTTCCGACACAGCGTAACATAAAGCAGTTTTTCTGAACAGAAGCACCGACATGGGTTTGGAGGACTCAGAACACATCAGT
Source organism: Idaea dimidiata (assembly GCA_949358125.1). NCBI lineage: Eukaryota > Metazoa > Arthropoda > Insecta > Lepidoptera > Geometridae > Idaea > Idaea dimidiata. Next base: position 5,608,682 of record OX442340.1, read on the forward strand.
ATCGGCTGGAGCTGCGTTGTTGTTGCCTTGTTCGGCGAAAGGACAACCAACGCCTAGAATCTCGTGGGAATATTCTGCAGGTTAGTCAAATTATCTATACCTATACTAAAATTATTAAGAGGAGCGATGCATTTGTTTGTTTGTAATGGAATAATTACTAATATTATAAAGAAAAACGATTCATTTGTCCGTTTGTTATGAAATAATATAATGCTCAGAAACTACTGAACCGAAATCTTCCGCCACATTATATAAGAGCTATATTATATGATAATACAACGCTACATTATATAAGAGTAACAGGCTACTTTGGTCACGATAATTAAACGGGATTGGGATTTCTCGGGTGAAACAGCGGTATGCAGGGAGTGTTCTAATACAGGATAAAAGATAACGACCAACTAATTCAAATTAATTAATTGTCTGTTGTTTTTCTCTCCATATATGATTTTTTTGGATTGAAAACCCAAGAAAACTACATCAAAATGTTTTTGTACCATCGAGAATCAAACACAACGCCGAGGATGTCGAATTTAAAGTCGAGGTGTCGCTTAAGCTAATATAACTCTTTAATCTAACTAAAAATTTTAAAATTATTTAGAAGCATCTATATACAACAAATTCAATAAAAATAATTGTCAAACATGTAACGAAATATAAGAGCTCAAAACAGGCGTAGGTACATAAATAAAACCGCTTAATCTCAAAGTTTCTTAATAATGTATAAGAACATAATTATACGTACCTACATCTACCATTGTTGAATATCTTGAACCGCGTCAAACTTCCCATTTCTCATCTCAGAATTGTTATACTTTGATTCTTTACTGGGCTTGGATAAATTATAAATTCACAATTTTATTGTACCTACAAGTTGTTAGTTCCTATCTGAATTTTTTCCCTTGGCATCGTTCCAATATTTTGCTTTATAGCCTCCGCTATTAAGTTTTATAGCTCAATTTTTATCGACAGCTGGATCATTTGCTAAGAGGTTATTCATATTAGGGTACGAATACTTACTTGAAAGTATACCTACTAAGCTACTGGTTGCGTTCCCCTTAAATTTTCACAAAAACTCTAACCGAATGACAAATTTATTGTTTTTACTATGCGTGGTATGGGACACGGTACTCTAGAAACACATTTGTAATCCATTTTCTGTTCCCTACATTTCCACCATATCCCTTTAAGGCTACGTCGCATAGGTTTTCTTAGCGCCTAGCGGCTTGCATTCTGACAAGATACACAGCTAGGTGCCGAACGCTCAATGCGGCCGGTCGCGAACTTTCTAGACCATTAGTTTTAGTTAGGTGACTCGCTAGCCTTTAGGCGCTAAGCAAGTGTTCTGCTTATGAGGCCGTAGCCTAACAATGTCCCTTCATCTAATAAATTTGTTTAGGTACTTAAACTTAAAGTATTTCTACTAGATGGTGAGAATTGGCGGCACGTACTCTGGGGTCAATCTGAGACGTCCGACTTGAGCGGTGGTTCAGTACTATCTGATGGCACAGTGTGGCTTAGAGCTGCCACTCCAGAACACGAGGGCTGGTACAGGTGTACTGCAAGAGTGCAACATTCGTTCCTGCATCATTCCTTCTACCTTGATGTTAGAGGTGAGATCTACTTTCGATATTAATAACGTAAGTATTGATTGTATGAAACTGTGTTTCCTGGACAGTTTATATTAGTGGTCTTCAAGTCGCGAGTAAGCAGGTAGGTACATCTGAAGTTGTATTGTTGTTGTAGTTGTACGGTAGTGGTCAAACGTTAGTAGCCTATAATAAAAAGTAAACAATTTAATGTCTATAAATTTAAGTCATATACTCGTATAGGGCTCTTCAAAAGGTAAAAAAAGAAACTCATACATTTTTGTAAATAAATACATAATACATAGAAAGACACCCAGACCAGATACAAATATTTATTTTTAAACATAATTATTTGCACCCGACGGGATTCTGTCTTGATTCTTGTAATTTTGTTTGCTATAGAACCTCCGCGACTAACCCGCACTGGTGGAGGAGGAGAAACTCGATGGGTGGTCCGAGGATCCACAGCCAGACTCTCTTGCACCGTGAGAGGAGAACCAGAAATACACGTGCATTGGACGCATGACTCCAGACCGTTGGCTTTACAGTGAGTATTTTAATAACAGATTATTTAGGTACCTCTTAATCTGGTAACGGTGATGCGGGAGTCAGTGAGCCGGTGGTTCTGTAGCACCAGTGTTCTTTATTATAATAAGCTACTTATAATAAGCTACGAGATTTAAAAAATATATTAAACTTAAATTGTCTAATAAGGCGTACTATGATACGCCTTATTACACAATACAGGAATACGGGCACTGAGCCCGTATTCCCGTATTTGAAACGGGTTCTCAGATCACCGAATCGTTTTGAAAACTAAGGAATGGGTTGGTTTAGAACGAACTGCTTAAAAAGAAGAAAAAAATAATAATAATTTAAAAATTAAAAAACCGACTTCAAAAAGAAACAAAAAATAATTTAAAAAACAAAAAAAAAAGAATTGATAAAAATGACCAAAATAACCTCTACATAGGTACAGTGCCACCGACTAATTAATCTGTTTTATCATCTGAAGTCGGGCAGCCAAACAAAGTACAATATGGAACCAACAAGTAAAACTGCCCGACTTCAGATGATAAAACAGATTAATTAGTCGGTGGCACTGTACCTATGTAGAGGTTATTTTGGTCATTTTTATCAATTCTTTTTTTTTTTTATTTTTAAATTATTTTTTGTTTCTTTTTGAAGTCGGTTTTTTAATTTTTAAATTATTTTTTTATTTTACCCTTTTTAGTATACCTACCTACCTAAAAATCAACAATATTGTTACCGTAATTTTAATTATTGAGGAGTTTGCTGATGAGAAGGTGGTTTCAGGTGCCCCATCAATCTGTACTTAGTTCTTGGGTCTATTCTTTTTGGTAGAAGTCCAAAAATGAGTAATTTATTGAATTCTGGGATGCTATCCTGTCCATCATTCCGAAGATACTCATCAGATCCTTAGCAAACTTTCATGGGACCACCTCGCAGCTTCCACCTTTCCATTAAAAAAGAACTATATCAATCGGTCAAGCCATCTTCGTGTAATCGATGAACAATTGAATTGAATACAGCGTTTTGAGGAGCATTCCCGGTCCTCACTTCGAAGATCCTCATCAATTTTTTAGGGGACCATCTCGGAGCTCCCACCTTTCCATTTAAAAAAGAATCATCCTAATCGGTCAAGCCGTCTTCGAGTAATCAGTAAACATACAAAAAAAAAATATTATACATACAGACGAATTGATAACCTCCTCCTTTTTTTTGAAGTCGGTTAAAAATGTTTTAGCAGTGTGCAGAGTTAAAAAACTATAATTTAAAACTAAAACTATGTTTTGCCAATGTAAACTGTCGTTTACCTTGGCTAAACATTTTTACCTGCGATTCAACCCAAATTGATTTGTCATGGATCGTTTTGAAACTGAGAAATATATGTTTAATAGAAAGAACCGTTTGATGTCTTTTTTTAATTCCTTTTCGGTATATTATAATATAACACAACAACGAATTACGGACAGCAGAGTTATAACAATATAAGTACTTATTTATAACTAAAATAATTAAACGTCAATTAGATTACAATAACAAATACACTCGCAAGTACTTACCGAAAACTCACCTCAATTATTATACTGAGTATCTACTTACCTAATTAGTTGCATATTAAAATTTCGCTTGTGCTATAACGTGATTGAATTAAATTAAACATTTTCACTGTACGATTTGAAACTTTACAAACGTTGTGTGCATCAGCGAAATATATGATGAATTTATTAATATGCGAGTCACGTAAAACCAAATTAATAACATTTGATACGCACAACTCTCGTGCCATTATTTTATGCCGATTACAAATCTATGTTGAAAGCGTTTTCGTTCGTGAACATTATTTGTTATGCTGATTCCGTTCGTTACATTTGTATCTCCCTGTATATTGACCTCATTTGTTGTGTAGTTTATGAGTTAACCTTTGTATATTCGTGGGTGTATTCCAACTTGATTTTAATAATTAAATGGATATTTTAAACCAACTCATTAGGTTTATTACAATTCTTTTATACTGTTGTTAATAATTTACTCTTTTAATTTAACCATTTCATTTTTACAAAACTGACCTACACTTTTTTCCCCAAACAACAAATGCCCTTTACAGCATCGTTTACGGGCACCAGTAGGTAGTTATTGTTCGTTTTGGACCAATAGATAACTCTGAAAAAACTCTATTCTTTCAAATTTTGGTCATCCCCCGCGCCCTCGCTGCCCAAAATTTGAAAGAATAGAGTTTTTTCAGAGTTACCTATTGGTCCAAAAAGAACAATAACTAAAAATGTGAAACAAAACTACAAGTTTCCAACGAGTGCCAGGACACTCTTCGCATCGGGGGTTCTAACCCAAAGATCAAAGAATATATTTTGGATTATTGGTCTACAACGTACAATACCTAGAATGTGAAACAAAACTTCATTTAATATTTTAGTGCTAACCATTAGGGTTTATTAATTACAGTTATTATAGATCTTTAGTCATTTCGTTAGGTGCACTGTTAGAATGAAGTTCGTTAAGCAACCAGTATCTTTACAATTTGAAAATATCAACTTTTCGTCTGATCAACAAAATTTTCGTCATGGAAAACTATTACCAAATACAGTTCGCGGTATAATATGCGGTCCATCGAACTGTGGAAAAACGAATTTGGTTATAGGTCTACTTTTGCATGAAAATGGTTTAGAATATCGTAACGTTTATGTATATTCAAAAACTCTTTATCAACCGAAGTACAAGTACTTAGAGCAGGTATTACAAAGGGTTCCTGGTGTTACTTTCTCAAAGTTTTATGAAAATCAAAAAGTAATCACTCCAGAAGTAGCAAAATGTAATTCAGTAATTATTTTTGATGATGTCTCTTGTGAAAATCAAAACAGTATGCGTAATTTTTTTGCAATGGGCAGACACAAATACATAGACTGTTTTTATTTAAACCAGACATATAGCAAAATACCAAAACAGTTAATAAGAGACAATGCAAATTTAATAGTATTGTTCAAGCAAGATGATATAAACATGAGACACATTTATGATGAACACGTTAATACTGATATGACATGGCAAGAATTCAGAGAAATGTGTGCTCAGATATGGAAAGAACCTTATAGTTATGTTGTAATAAACAAGGACTGTGAAAAAAACAAAGGTTGTTATCGAAAGAAATTTGATACGTTTGTTTTATTTCATTAGCGGACTTATGAAACTGAATAGCATAGCTATTATTTAAATCATTGTTCGTCGATCCGTGGTTCAAAATACATGTTTTGTCAGTGTTTTTAATAATGTCCTACATTCCCTTTTTTCGTCGGTTCGCTGATGAAGAGGAACGTTTACGCAGTTTTGAAACTTGGCCGATAGGTTTGAAACAGAAACCAAAAGAAATGGCTGAAGCAGGATTTTTTTATACCGAAAGAGGTGACAGAGTCATCTGTTTTTACTGCGGCGGAAGAATGAAAGATTGGGGCCCCCACGATATACCATGGGAAGAGCATGCACGCTGGTTTGACAAATGTCCGTATGTATTGGTAATGAAAGGAGAAGACTATGTAAAAAATGTACAAAATGGAGGATATGAAGAATTCGAAGAAGAATGCAGTCAAATTGAACCTGAAACTCTGCAAATAAAAGTCGACGCAATACCATCGTCAATTATATGTAAAATTTGTGTGCAAGAAGAATTAAATACATGTTTCATACCTTGTGGTCATGCTGTGGCGTGTGCAAAGTGTTCTCTATCTGTCGGAGTTAAATGCCCGATTTGTAGAAAAGTATTCGAAAAAATTATTAGATTGTTTTTATAAATAAAGAAAAAAGTAATTTTTTTAATAAGTCTATCTTTTTTATACCTTATAAATAGCGGAGAATATTACTCGTACTATCATTTTGTGAGGTTACTTACAACCAGCAAAGTCCAATATGATGAAACAAAAATTAAAAAAACGATTTATAAACGCTGTTAAAGGAAAGGGTGAATGCATAATTCATTGCTTATGGTCATGCTGTGGCTCTCTAGGCGATTTTTATTCGATTGTATTTCTATGTAAATAATATTTTGTTATTAAAATTAGAAATTGACTATAAATAGCTAAATACATAAACTACGCTATCATTTCACATGAATACTGTTAATAGTTCAATCGACTCTGATGCAATGGAAAAAAATCTAAAAAAACAAATTGTTGAAGCTGCGGAAGCTGTTAAAAAGAAGGTTCGAAAAATGCGAAATATTGAAATGGAAAGAAGTAATATTTTGGAATCGGTTTTTAAACCAATCACAGAACCGCTTAATAAAATGGTAGACAGTTCTTTATTAATAGAATCTCCGGTCAAAAGAAAATCATTTAATTTTTCCAAAGCCTTAAAAAATGATGTTAAATTCAATACTTCAAGTCCATTAGGTAGCGATAAAACTCTAAAGAGACAATCTAACGTTGGATTAAATAGTATTGCGTCTATAAGCCCAAAAGAATATAGTGAGTCACAGGATAGTGACAATGACGATTACGATGGTGATACAATCAAAATGGATAAAGAAGAAGACGAATCTTTTAAAACAGTGTCTTCGGGTTCAACCGATGCAAATTTAGATATTTCTTCGTGGTCCCTTACTCCGGATGCTTCAGATAGTTTAGATAGTGTTCCGTTTGGTGTTAGAAATGATCGCGGAAATAAACTCATGATGGGATCTTCGCGTGTGGTGTTGACCGATGGTTATATTCAAGTTGGCACAAAGAAGTACAAATTTACGAATGGAATAAAAGAATTACTTTTTAAAAAAGTCCCTAACTTAGACGTAATAAATAATGAAGATTTGACTCATTATAAGTTAATGTTACAAGAAACAAATGCTCATCGAAGAAATTTTAGTCCAAATCAACCGATCAAGAGTAATAAAGGTCGGAAATACTTGACTATTATAAAACCACTTTTCAAATTACGTAAAGTTTCAGTAAGCACTGATAGTAGTCAACCTGATACAACACATCAAGGAAAAGGTTTACCACTTATGAAAACTTGGAAGAAAAATGCTGACTACGTTTACTGGGACGATCCTAATGAATTAGTAGATAGATTAAAGCTTTTGATTGCTTCAAAAGATGCTGGTAACACTGGGTTGGATAATGAAATAATTTCTATTATAGAAGAATTGCGTGAAAGCGGGATTATACCATAATAAATAGCATGACTTTAAAAAGTTATTTCATTTCAACTTTATCGATGACACCTGTCAGTTCACCATGATGGACAAGTTTGGACATCACATTCATAAACGATTGCGTTTACCAGATTTTATAGAAAGTTTTGATAAAATCTTAATGAAAACCGAAAGCGGAGAATTTGATTTACATAATACAAGATTAACCGGTATTATAATTCCACTGAAAAATTCTGATGCTGTCAACAAGGAGTACGTAGATACACAAAATGAATTGTATATAAAGAAGGAAGAGATCACAACAATAGTAAATAATTTAAAAACAGTTGTAAAAGAACATTTCGATAATATTATTGCAGATTATTGTACAAAAGCTGATTTACTTAGAACTAAAAAATGAGTAAACTTCAAATTGTGAATGAAATTCATAAAGCTGTTCGCAAGAATTTTAATCGACGATCAGTATTATTAAAGGGCATCGATGACTTATGGCAAGCAGATCTAATTGATTTTCAAAGTTTAAAAAGATATAACCGTGACTATAGATATATTTTGGTGATAATAGATTGTTTTTCTAAGTTTTCTTGGGCTATCCCCGTTAAAACTAAAACAAAAACTGAAATCGCAAATGCGTTTCAAAGTGTATTAGATAAAAACCACCGAAAACCCATTAATTTACAAACTGATATGGGCACCGAATTTTACAACGATGAATTTAAAAAAGTAACAGCAAAGTACAACATTAATCATTACTCTACATATTCTGTTAAAAAAGCTTCTATAGTTGAAAGACTAATACGGACATTGAAAAATAAGTTATTTAAAGTTTTTAGTTTTAATGGTAACTATAAATGGATTGGAGAGTCATTGACAAGTGTCATATCAAAATATAACAACACAATACATCGAACAATAAATTATAAACCTAAAGATGTTAACCATTCAAATCAAAATGCTGTAATGAAAAATATTATGAAATTCCAGAACTCTAATAATAAGCATACAAAATCCAATAAACTAAAAATCGGAGATCATGTTCGTATAAGTAAATATAAAAGCTGCTTCGAAAAAGGATATACCCCTAACTGGTCTACAGAATTGTTTTTAGTTAAAAATGTTTATCTTTCTGTACCAGTTACGTATTCTATAGAAGATCTGTACCACCATCCAATATTAGGACGTTTTTATGAACAAGAACTGCTGAAAACCAACTGTCCGAACGTATACCTTATTGAAAAAGTTTTAAGAAAAAAGAATAATAAACTCTTTGTCAAGTGGTTGGGTCTTTCTAAAAGTGAAAACAGTTGGATTGATAAACAAGCTATATTATAATTCTGTTTTATTAGATTTATAAAAATATAAAATTGCGAATGACAATAGAAATTACTTCATTTATAATTCAGCTATGCGCGGTAGAGGTCTCGTAAATAGTATTATAAATAAATTACCATTTGAATTGCATTTACCTGGTTATAATTATTGTGGACCCGGTACACGATTAAAGAAACGATTACTAAGAGGGGATAAAGGAGTTAATGAGCTTGATAACGCATGTATGAGACACGATATTGCTTATAATAATTCAAACAGTTTGAAAGATCGACACAAAGCAGATTTAGATCTCATAAATATTGCAAAACAGAGAATGAAATCAAAAAACGCTGGAACAGGTGAGAAATTGGCTTCGTGGCTTGTGAACAAAACGATGAAAACTAAGGTCAAGTACGGTGCAGGCGGGAGATCATTCAAGTCGTTGGTTTCAAAAATACATAAAAAATTGAAAAGGTCAAAACCGAAAAGTGATGCTGCAGCAATAAAGGAAGCTTATTCTGCAGCTAAAAAACTCATTAAAAATAAGAAAAAAGTTCATGTGCCTCGTGTTATACCGTTACCGAAAATAGGAGGTATTTTACCGCTCATTCCAATATTCGCTGGACTATCCGCATTGGGCGCAATGGCTGGAGGCGCAGCAGGAATAACGAAAGCTGTAAACGATCATAAATCAGCTAAAAAGAACTTGGAAGAAGCTCAACGTCATAATAGAATGATAGAATCAATTGCTCTTGGGAAAGGCCTCTATATAAAACCCTATAAGACAGGAAATGGTATTTTTATAAATAAATCAAAAAACTAGTTAAAAGGTTACCCAGACGCGCACTTACTGATCTTGACATTTTAGATTATGCTAATCAACATGTTCCATACTTTAGGGGTGTTTTTATGAGAAATAAACTTCCGTCAAAATCGAAGGATATTGAGTGTGGGATTGTTAATTTAGATAGTTCAGAAAATGATGGAACTCATTGGGTAGCCTATGTAAAACTATTCGAAAATTGTGCATATTTTGATAGCTTTGGTGATTTAAAGCCACCGTTAGAGTTGGCTAAATATTTGAAATATCGCATCACATATAATTATTGTAGATATCAAGACTTTAATACATCTAATTGCGGTCATTTATGTTTAAAGTTTCTACAAACGTTTTGGAAAGAAGAGTTAGGTGATAAGTACGCTATTGTAAATCTAACAAACAAGAATTTTATATGTTAAGTGTGTGGTTCTTTAACTTACGAGTGTTTTTTCGTTTTCTTTTTTTTTATTTTTTTTTTTTTTATTTTTTTTTTTTTGTTTTAGTGATAGATTATTAATCATTATATTGACTATATAATTATAAAATTGTTTTAATTACGTTCATTTGTAAAATGTCTTTCACGTTGTCTATAACTGGTAATACCTCGATTTTATCTTCTACTTTTTATCCACCATTGCAATTTGACGGTGAATTCGAGTGTGCCCTTCTGTATTTGTCAACATTCAATTCGATCCCTAACATTGATAAACGAAATAATAAATTTTATTATGACAACAATGAAGTCTTAGAAATACCCGAAGGTGCTTATGAACTCCAAGATATTTCGGACTATTTAAAATCAAACGTAAAAAATGGTACAAACATAAATTTATTTTGTAACAATAACACGTTGAAAACTTTTCTTTTTTGTTCTAAAAACATACGATTCGACAAAAATGATTCTCTTGGAAAATTATTAGGGTTTGATAAACAAACTCTTAAAGCCAATATAATACACGAGTCGCAGCTTCCAGTTAACATTTTATCTACAACAGTGGTAAGAATCGAATGTGACATAGTGAGCGGATCATATATTAATGGAAAATCAAGCCATATAATTCATGAATTTGCTCCAAACGTTCCACCAGGGTATCGAATAATAGAAGTACCAAAAAATATAATTTATTTTCCTATTAATCAAAATAACATAAGTACTATAAATATCAGATTGTTAGACATAAATAATAATTTGATAAATCTACGAGGTGAAGAAGTTCAATTGTATATGCACATCAGAAAAAATGATAGACTTTAATAAATACGGTAATAAGAAAATAAAACACATCAGTACTCATCGATCAATCCGTAAAGGAACAACTAAGAAAAATAATAATAATATTACAAAAGAAAATAAACAGTTCTTAAAATTAATCGGACTACTAAAATGAACATCTTAGATATAACGAGTTCACCGGCATACGATAATACCATAGATGGTATAGAATATCATTCATATAAGCCCTACATAACAAGTTTCAACAGAAATGACGAAATTCGCATCCCTATTAACCAACAGGATTTATACATATTACCATCAGCAAGTACTCTCTATATCGAAGGAACGGTAAACATTGTAAAAGGTGTTGGAAAAGAAAAAGTTAATACTATCGAGTTCACGAATAATCCAATTCTTTTTATGTTCCAAGATGTTCGTTATGAACTCAATGGAGTAGAAATCGATAGAATAAAAAATGCAGGAATGACAACAACAATGAAAAATTTGCTATCTTTAAATGAAAATGAGGCTAAAATGGCTAAAGCTTGGGGTTGGGATGTAAACGGGACAAAGACAACTCATGGTGAACACTTTTCTTGTTCAATACCCTTGAAAAACATTTTAGGCTTTGCTGAAGATTATAAGAAAATTATTATGAACTGCAAACATGAACTAATATTATTACGCAGCAATACAGATTTAAATTCTTTGAAAATTCCAACCGGCGAATCACTCGAAGACATTACAATTCAAAAATTAGTTTGGCGCGTCCCACACATTAAAGTGTCTGACAAAGAAAAAGTATATTTATTAAAAATATTAGAAAAAGATCGTCCCCTCCATTTAGCTTTTAGGAATTGGGATTTATATGAGTATCCATTAGTACCAAAAACAACTAAGCATACTTGGGCAATCAAAACATCGTCGCAGATTGAAAAACCGAGATATGTAGTATTAGGCTTACAAACAAATAGAAAAAACTCGTCAGATAAAGATATATCACGATTCGATCATTGTAATTTGAGAGATGTAAAAGTGTATCTTAATTCTGTCTATTTTCCATATGAAAATTTAAATATAAGTTTTAAAGATCAGAAATTTGCGTTATTATATGAACAATATATCAAATTCCAAGAATCCTATTACGGACGTAGAAGTGAACCACTGCTAAGTCCAAAAGAATTTAATGAAAAAACTCCACTGTTTGTCATCGATTGCTCTAGACAATGTGAAAACCTAAAGTCCGGTCCAGTAGTCAGTGTACGTATTGAGCTTGAATGCGATTCAGAGATACCTGATCACACCGCTGCATATTGTCTCATTTTAAACGATTCCATCATTGAATACAGACCGTTGAGTAACATAGTGAAAAAGATAACATAAATATGAATTCCAACACAAGTGAATTTGTGATTGTGGACTTACAAGGATTTAAGGATAAAGATAATAAATTTATTATAAAAGAATTTGCCGTTATAAGAAACGAATGTACGCAAACTTTTCTTGTGAAACCTCCTTTCCATTTTAAACACTTATCGGTGGAAGAAAAGAAACAGGTACGATGGATAGAAGCTAATCGTGGAATTTATTGGAGTGAAGGTTTTATCGACTACAGTGAATTCAAACGTAATGTTAAACCGTATCTGAATTGTCAAAATGTTTTAATTAAAGGAACTGAAAAGATCAAATGGATTAAAGATCTTTGTGAGAACTGTGAAGTAATTGACATTGGAGAAAAGCTAGGCTGTCCTAATCTTTTAAAATTATATAGTCAATATGAGGAGTCTAATGTAAATTTAAATTGTGTTCATCATAAGAAAATGTGTGCTCTAAAAAATGTTATGTGTATAAAAAAATGGTATATTGATAACCATACTAAATTTAATTTATGTAAATATTTTAACTCTGTATCTTGTACTTAATATTTTTACTGAAATATATTTCTATCAATCATTACTTTTGTATTATTATTATTTCGTCTATGCAAATAAGGTACCTATTTCATAAATAAAATACATTATTTGAACAAATCAGATAAGCAAGGATTTATTTCAAAATAATCTATGACTAATACATTTTTAAATAAAATTAACTAAAAACAGATTATCTTTATTAATTTAAACAATACTTACTAACTAAAATATACATTAATTAATTATCGATTATAGTTTCTGATATATTTTTGATCACTCTCTCCGTTTGGTCTAATATATTGTCCACAAAATCTTTTACTACATATTGAGCCGAAACAACAACGTCGCTTTCATTTTCACAGTTTTCATCACTAATGTCAATTATTTTAATCTGTATTAACCGCCTCCCTTTACAGGGCTCGCGGTTCAAAACAAATGAAGACTTTCGTTGGATGCTACTGTAATTATTCTTAGTCGTCTTCTTTAATTTTCGTTTTAGCTGCTTTGGTGGTGTTTTCTTTAAACTTTTTACAGGCAAGTTTTCCTCATAATCCGAATCTGGAAATTTTTGCGCACATTGAAAGAATAGATCTTGGGTGTCGAGTCCTAAGAGTCCCTCTTGTATTTCCACATCATTTCTTAGTACCATGTCCGACATTATCTGAAACAATAAAAATAACACATTAAGATACGTAAATAGGTAGTATTTCGAATTGAAAACAGAAAAGTCAAAATTTGAAACTTACCAACGTGCAATATTTATTTATTTAATTAGCTCAAAAGGTCTTGCCTCTGTAACGTACAAGTAAAGAATAATCCACTAACATTATAAACACTTAATGGAAGTTAGTGTTTACTCGACAAAATCATGCATTGATGCAATGATACTTGATATTGCTATTTTTACAAAGAAACAGCGCAGGTGTCTGTTCTCGAGTTTCATTCCTTTAAAGCAAACAAACGTGTTGCAACATGCTGGTCGGTATCATCAAACTGCTTTGTTTATAATATTAGTGGATAGGTACCTAAATAATTATTTCATTTCGAAAGAGATAAATAAAATGCAGCTTTTATAATATAATAATATAATTCTTATTTAACTTAAACTATAATTACTTATAGCTATAACATCGTGTATTGTTCTAAAAGCTGGCTCTCTAGCAAAAAAGTAGTTACCATTTGATTTTTACAAAAATAACTTATAGGTTTAACATCGCGTTTAGTTTACCGCAGGTAGTTTATGCGTGGTATAGGTATACCTTGTATTTTTATTTTCACAAAATAGTAGGTATTTTTACAAAATAGTATTCTTAATTTTGAATTTATGACGTTGATTTGGAAAGGGTTCAGAATGAATACTTAAGAGCCACTCATAACTCATGGCATTGTTTTGCCTACATTATTATAACTAGAGTTACAATAATAATTATGTCAACTCGATAATAAGCTACAAAATAATGTTTTACACTCCTAGAAAAGCAACATGACCCAGTGCTTTTGTAGATATCTTATCTGATGATATTAGACGTTTATCATCTTTACTGGATAAAGCGACTTTGTCAACGCATTGAGTGAAAACTTGATGTTTTATTGATTTAAACAATTTATTTTTTTTCCTTAAAATTGATTGAGAAAATAAAGTTTTTCTATAGTCAGACACTTCTAAATCGCGAACGACACATGATTTGACACCTTTAGCTTTTTTTATTTCAGTTTCGACAGTTTTTAAACAATAAAGTTTTGACCGTAATCCTATAAATTCCAAAATAATTTTACCACCCATTTCATCCTTAAATAACCCTGGTACTTTTTTATTAATCAAAGATAAACCATACCCGTTGTCTATTGGAAAGTTACTAGTGTCAAAATAATTAACAAAATGTTCTTTTAAATCTTTATAGAAGTCATTTGTTTTAATATGATAGATAAAACTATCTGTATCGGTATAACACATTTGCAATCGATCACCATAATGTGGTTTCATTACTGAATAATGAAAATCATACATGTGAGCTTTAGAAAGTTCAAGTACCGAAAACCCAATGTAAATTGGTTTATCTAATGCTATTTGTGTTGGCTTCAGTTGAATAGCTGCTAGGTTTTCGCTAAAAATAATGCTACTGTGGTAATAAGGACTGGATATTAATTTCCTTGCAGAATTTTTCTTTTTAGTTAAATTTAGACTATCGTCCCATGTATTAACCAACTTCACATCCACTTTCTTTGCGTTGTTTTCTAATGTTTTACCAAATATACTGTTATTAAGTAATTTAAAAAAATCTTGTTCAAACGTCGATTTAGCTTGTTGTCTCAAACGCGTATTTAATTCAATATACTGTTTTAAATAATCATTTTGACGGAATGTAATGACTCTATGAACTTTTTTTAATATTAAACCATGTTTCAAACATGTTTTTAAATGAACGTAATGAATAACGTAATAGAATTTATCATATAGATTTGGGATTAGTTTAACAGTTTTTGAACCTGGTGCAATGAATCGCTGTGAAGCTAGAGGGTAATCTGAATGGGTTAAATGCAATGATTTTGGATAGCTTAAGTCAACCTCAAGAATAAAACCATATTCTGCGTTATCCGGTACACTATTTACGTCTAAACTAGTGATTTCTTCTTTAGATAGAAATTTAAATTCAGATAACGGCAAAGTTAAACTTAAACTATGACCATACAGGTTATTGCAATCTATATATATGAGGTAAGATTGTGGAATCGAATGATCATAATCCAACATATATTTATTATTCGCTCTGGCATATCTATGTGAAACTAAACAAATACCGCCTCTAATTCCTGATTGTATCATATTATAAATAGATTCATCATTTATCAATTCTAACTCGACTTGTGTTTTGTATAACATCGCATCGAAAGATAAACTCGGAGCGGTAATATAAAACGCTGGGTCCAATTGATAAAAGCTTTTACATGTGATACGGAACTGTTCGAAGACGTCAGTTAACAATAAAACGTCCGTTTTTAAATATAAGTCTGTATATTGACCCATATTATTTAATCTAAATTGTCTCCAAATTAATTGCGCATGAGCATAATCTTTTTTAGATATATGCACATTCGTAAGAGAATTATAAAAATCTTTTTTATTTGGGAGTGATGTTTCATTGTAACGATGTAAATTATTCATATAATCGTAAGGATACACTCCTTTTCGAGTAAGAAGGTGAAACTGTGCATCATTCGAAAAATGTTTTTTTAAGTGCACAAATTTTTCATTATGCATTGTTTTCGCCAATTTATCAATACTCGTATTTAGAAATTTGAAGGAATCAACGAAACGCAACAATATTAATTTTCCATCAGGAAAAGACATGTACTTAGTAAATGATACATAATTCTCTTTAGTTTTTGGGATAATTTTTATAGACCCTGGAGCTTCACCTAATTTTGTGATAAATAAATGACAGTCGTAACCAGATAAATTATGGAAAAAAATTGGTACAAAATTTGGAATTTTGTATTGTAGATTGCAATAATTATGGGCAGCTCCCCTAAATTTTCCAGTTATATGACAATGGTCTCTAACTTTATCACCATATAAAAAATTGTTACATATGTGACACCTCGATGCGTTTTTAAAATTATGCTCATCAAGATCAGTAAAATTTATAGGCACATTTCGACACAATATATCATGAATTTCGCGAACGTCGTTAAATATGTTAGATACGAATATGTCTACACAGTCCATGCCTCGATATGTTACAAATTTATTGTACTCTGAATTCTCCGAACAAACAATGTAATAAGCAAATGCAATAGGTACATGTCGATGGGTTGTAGAAGTATGTAAACCTCTAATTTCTTCATTACAACTCGCTTCAAGCAAGCTCTCAAAGTCCGCATAGATAACAAACGGAACGTTTTGTTTTCTGTCATAATGTCTAAACTTTATTTTGGAACCCTTTTCGGGCAAAACAGTAGCTAAGCCGCTGCAAGTGTGCAAGTCTACTAGTTCGGCACTTTTAAAAAACACTAAACAAGTATCACATAGAAACAGTTTTTTATGATTTGCAGTAATTTGATTTCGTAATAAACGCGACAAGTTTTTAATTAAACAATAATGGGACTTTTTATCATTTTCTAAATAAAGTAAATGAATAATTCGTCGATTAACAGTGTTATCAGATTTATATAGAGGACCAATAACAGTGTTCTTTTTACTCAATCCGTAAATTATAAAACCTAAACCAGGATTATTATTTTCAAATATAGATATATCAGAAAAAGTCGCTGGAAATGACATGTTTTGTAAGTTCAACACATCACGAAAATTCGGATAGGATGAAACTCTATCAACATGTTTTTTTGTAGGATATAAATATGCTAAAATACTATACAAAAAGCAATACTTATCGGTATTACGAACGTTTATACAAGCCTTTTTGCTTTTTATTTGATTAGGTAATTCAATGTACGTTGAACCACCGATCGGTTCGTATTTATTTACGTTAATCTCCAGGTGAATACAATTTAAAAATGACCAGCCGCTGTCATGACCTTCAAATTCCTCCACTTGGTTTTTCAAAGTTTGAAGCAGTGAAGAAAATAACATATCGAATTTATAATTACTGTAAATAGGTGTATTTTTCGTACAAAATGATTTAATATCTATGTGATCATCCTTAAACGTTATAAAACCTGCGTAAAGTTCAAAATTAACTTTTATGCAAATATGTAACTTTATGCAATCATTTAAAAGACGTTGTAATTTACCACGAATCGATTTTAAAAATAATTCAATACTAGATTGATTCGTCTCCTGAGCCAAAATTCTATAAGATATAATTCTACATTTAAATGCAGATTCAATGGTTTCAATCCCCTCGCTAACCAAAAGACTTGAAATTTTTTGTTTGTGAACCCTGCTTCTTAAATGACCTACCCAGGATTGATTATTAATTACTAAGTCACACGTCTTACAGAAAGGCATGGTAATAGAGTAAATGATCAAGGACGTAAAATAATTATTTATTTATTATCTTATGTAAATCTTATAAATTTTACAAGATGAAAAAGATAAGTGATTAAAATCTGGAAAATTGCATAGAGAGCCTAGCTAGCTTACAGTGTTACAATATTAAACTTATAATCTTATATATATATAACATCGCTCTTACGGTGAAGGCAAACATCGTGAGGAAACCGACATGTCCTACGCCCTTGCCCTGCAGTGGGACAAATTAACGGGCTGGTGATGATAAATCTTTAAAATTTAAAAGATAAGTCATAAAGATGTTATAAAAAAGCCTCAAGTGTTACAAAATTATAATAATTATTTTTAAATCTTTAAAAAGAATCTAATTTAATTAGAATCTTTAAAAAATTTTGCCTCTGATGCTTTAAAAACATCAAAAGATGTGACTAAAAGTTTTTGGAGTGGATCCCAACTCGGGTGCCCCTCATCCAAAATCAGTTTTAAAGACGATAAAGCTTTTTTATACCGTATCTCAGGTTTTTCGTTAATAATGTCGGCCTTATTATAAAGCCTGAGCTCTAGATAATAATCACCGCTGGAGTCAGCAGTACGATACACTTGACCATTTGCGACTCGTGTCGCAAAAGCAGAGATCAGGGGTTTAGCTCCGCCGGCCTTTGTTTTTCCTTTTTCACTGAAGGTTGCTTTATCTCCATCAATTATAGAAAATATATTGGATTTTCTGTAAACAAAAATAAAAATAATTAGTTAGATGAAATTGGACTTCGCAAAGCTATCTGGAACCGTATAAAACGATTGGTATCGACTGACTACCTGAGGGGATACATCTGGACGTTTTAAGTTGTACAACAATGAAATTACGTTACGATACGTTCAGTTTCAATGATAAAACAGAAACTAAGCAGGAACTTACTTCGAACAAACGGCTTCAGAAGTTTCTTTGCTGGCTTTCCTCTTAGTCGCCTTTTTGACGCTGGCCTGCTTCTTATTTTTCTCAGGTACTGCAGCGATCCAACTGTCTGTGACCTCAGAACTGCTTTCGTAATCAGACCTAAAAAAACAAAAAACAAAAATTACATTATATCACATATCAAATAAAACTTTTTGAATCGTGAAAAATAAAGAAAGATCGTATGTACTCACTTACATGATTGTTTTTAGCTTTGAAAAAAAATGTGATCTTCAAAGTAGACAAGTGGCTGGATTCAGCTGCTTTGTTCCTTGCTTAGAGGTCAGCTTCAGCTTGAAGAGTAAGAAGTACTTCTTATCGACCGTAACTAGGGTAAATAACGGTAAGTAAGCTGCAGGCTCTCGGCGCAATTTTCCAGATTTTAATGACTATTTCATGACATAAAAGCGTATTTATATCGTAAAAAAACAAATTGTCAGCAAATAATTATTTTACAACCAAAAACTTTTAGTCGACCGACAAAATCATGTAATAAAATCAATAATAATAAATTACGTTAAACGTGGAATGTTGATCGATTTATTAGTTTTCCGTCGGTATAAACAAAGAAAATTATTTAAAATACTATTACTTACTTTATTTTAAAGCCATTAAGAATCATTTTCTAAAAGACAAAAGAATACAAAAACGAAAACATTGCGAAAATTTTATTTTATAAATATCGTAGAGATAGAGGTAAAAGATTGTTTGGATTCCTACCAAATCCGTTTGATGTAATGTCTACTCTATTAGTTAAAAAATGAATATCTTTTTTTAGTCGATGGCTTAAATGGTATAGTGGTAGATATAGCAATTTCCATTCCGAAGCCGTGGGTTCAATTATTTTATAGGTAATATTATAAAGTTAGTATGCCTGTTTGTTACTCTTAACTTAACTTAAAACTACATAACCAATTGAGATTAAACTTACTTATTTTATTCTTTTGTTTTATTTTTACAATGATTAAAATGTATTTCTATTCGATAGAATGTAAATGTTTTACGGGATAACCTAAGAGAAAAGGTATCAAATTAATTTTGGATCGAGACTTATGCGAGTGAAACAGCAATTTCCATTCCGAAGCCGTGGGTTCAATTATTTTATAGGTAATATTATAAAGTTAGTATGCCTGTTTGTTACTCTTAACTTAACTTAAAACTACATAACCAATTGAGATTAAACTTACTTATTTTATTCTTTTGTTTTATTTTTACAATGATTAAAATGTATTTCTATTCGATAGAATGTAAATGTTTTACGGGATAACCTAAGAGAAAAGGTATCAAATTAATTTTGGATCGAGACTTATGCGAGTGAAACCGCTTGATGCAGTTAGTATAGAATAAAAAACAATATGAATTTAACATTCGATAAAACGCCTAATAAAATTTTCAGAGAATCAAAAACTAAGTTTATAAAATTTTTTGTTTCTCTTTATAACAGAACATCAAATTAAGATGTGTAGTCAATTTACTTACTATTAATTTTACGATAGTTAAAATAACTGGGGCAATTAGTTGATACGTTTCGTATTTTTATGAAATTAAAGAAATTTATGTTTAAGCCTAAAAGAAAAATGATAGCAACGCCCAGAGAATGACGTGCTAATATTAATATTTGCTTAAATGTTTAAAATATTTCCGCGGAATCTGGACTTACACAGTTGTCCTGCGGGACACAGCAAGTACTTCGATTAGCAGTTCTATGTTTACATTTTTTGGTCTAAAAACGCCGAAGGCTGTGAATATTTATGCGCAAAAACTAAATATTTGTACCTATCTGGTCTAAGTTTCTTTCTATGCATAATATTATAAGTAGTATACCCGTGGTCTAGTACCCATAGTACAAGTCTAGAGCTTAGTTTGAGGCTAGATTGTGCTGTGTGTAATGTCATGCAATATTTTGTTTATTTATCTAGATATTGGTATGAGTTCGGGATTTCTAAAAAGCAAATACCTACTTCTTTTTTCTAAATCGGTTAAGAATATTATTCGATTTCGTAATAAAGTTCCCAAGATAATATGATACAGGTAGGTAAGTTTTCATAACAACAAGAATGAACTTGTTTTATAAATGATGAGTCGACATTGAGTGCTTACTTAATGCTAAAAGTGCCGTATTTTATCCACCGTATTTTATCGTAGGATTATTAATTTATAATTTTGCATGTGTCAAGTACCGTAGTGTTCCTTGTCTAAACACCCTAACTTTCATATCACTTTAAGCGATAAGGTCACCCATTGTGTTACCTACATTTTAGTTATTTTGTATGTATTCAATTGTGGTGTGTTGCAATAAATAAATTAATCTATCTATCTATCTCTTCCTTGGAATAGCATGACTTCATTACCAGAACAAATATTTTTTGGAAATTGAAAACCTCCTAAGTCGGTTAAAAGTGTTTCTGGACATTTGCTCATGACTTTACAACTGGTAAGTTTTCAGTTCGCTTAGGTATACAAAATTATACACCGCCTGATTCCTCGTGGGAAATAACACCCAGTTTTCATTATGTTTTTGTGCAATACTGTTTTAGTGGTGGTTTTTTAAGTTTTAGTGTTTATATTCTTCTAGGAAAAAATAAAAAAATGTAAGTACGAAATTTAGATAGATATTGATTTTGTATCGTACTTATCAATTTCTATTTAAATATTAGTTCAATGCTGAAAGTACAACCAACAGTTGTATATAGTCAGATATAATTTATTTCTGTTTTATTAATTTCAAGTTAACAAGAAAAGTACGCGGTGGATTTGTGTTATTTAAGAATATAAGTAATTAATTCTTCCGACTGATTGTTTTAAAACGAAATGTGGTTTACACACATAGGCAGTGTTTACCAACAGAATATTATATGAAATATATTTTTTAATCGGTACTCATTATTATAAATTCATAATATTGGCTAAAACGATCTTACCATGGGCGAAAAGTATTCATATGGACGGAATACATTTGGTCGAATATTATATGAATTTTATTTTTAATCGGTGCTCGATTGTTCCGATTGATTGTTTTAAAACGAAATGTACTTCTTAATATCGGTTTAAAGCGGTCTTACACCCATAGGAGGTGTTTACCGACCGAATATTATATGGAATATATTTTTTAATCGGTACTGGAATCTTTCGGCTGATTGTTATAATTCATGAATATCGGTTAAAACGATCTTACCATGGGCGAAAATAACACATACAGACGGTGTTTATTTGACTGAAATATCATGAATTATATTTTTAATCGGTTCTCGATTGTTCCGACTGATTGTTTTAAAACGAAATGTGGTTCATAATATCGGTTTAAAGCGGTCTTACAAACACACATTGGCGGTGCTTAAAAGCGGTCTTTACCAACCGAATATTATATGAAATATATTTTTTTTAATCTTCTGACTGATTGTTCGATTTAATTCATAATATTGGCTAAAACGATCTTACCATGGGCGAAAAGTATTCATATGGACGGAATACATTTGGTCGAATATTACGTGAATTATATTGTTAATCGGTCCTCGTTTGTTTTAAAACTATTGAAATCTGTAAAAAGTTGCACGTATAAAATTGAAATACTTAATTAAATAACAGAAATACTACCGCAATGGAAGTTGACAT
The DNA here is from genome assembly GCA_949358125.1 of Idaea dimidiata. NCBI lineage: Eukaryota > Metazoa > Arthropoda > Insecta > Lepidoptera > Geometridae > Idaea > Idaea dimidiata. The sequence goes on from OX442340.1 coordinate 5,630,747, forward strand.
GACTATAAACAACAGGAGGTTAAAAATTTAAAATAAACCTATGATAACAATACATGATCATACAAAAGCGTGGTTTTAGCCTGGAACAAGCAATGAAGTTTTGTTTTACATTCTAGGTAGTGTATACCAATAATCCGAAAAATATATTCTTCGATCTTTGGGTTAGAACCCCCGATGCGAAGAGTGCCCTGGCACTCGTTGGAAACTTGTAGTTTTGTTTCACATTTTTAGTTATAGTTCGTTCTAGACCAATAGGTCTGTAATTAATAAACCCTAATGGTTAGCACTAAAATATTAAATGAAGTTTTGTTTCACATTCTAGGTATTGTACGTTGTAGACCAATAATCCAAAATATATTCTTTGATCTTTGGGTTAGAACCCCCGATGCGAAGAGTGTCCTGGCACTCGTTGGAAACTTGTAGTTTTGTTTCACATTTTTAGTTATTGTTCTTTTTGGACCAATAGGTAACTCTGAAAAAATTCTATTCTTTCAAATTTTGGGCAGCGAGGGCGCGGGGGCTGACCAAAATTTGAAAGAATAGAGTTTTTTCAGAGTTATCTATTGGTCCAAAACGAACAATAACTACCTACTGGCACCATTCTGTGCTGTCTAAGGCCGAAATCTATGTTTTTACGCATCACGTTCTTATACTTTATAATAATTTAAGAATTTTCCAATACACCGATTTGACAATTAAACTTTGCTAAGCAAAAACTTTTGATATTTATGAAGATCGCTGTCTAAATACCAAAATTATCTTATGTCAAAGTTTAGTCTTAGCAAAGTCAAAGTACGCTCTATAGATTTCAGTCTAACTAACAAACACAAACACCGATGCTAAAGTTCGTAGTTTGGAGTTATATATGTTTTAAAGTGTTATCAACAAACATCTTAAAAATGCTACCATATAATTTGTAAATGTTATAGGAGTACAAAAATCTGTAAAAGGGCACACCGATTTCAGTTAGTCTTACAAGTTTTCTCGCGCTTAATTTATAGCTTTTTCTTGTAGCGGAGCTGGTGGAGTGGAGACAAGGGACTCAAGTAACGGGCTGATGACGACTGAAGTGACAATACCGCATGCGGGACCAGAACACGCGGGCGAATACCGCTGCTTGGCGAGAAACTTGTATGGAAACGACGAGATGCTGTTCCGCTTGTTTGTTAAAGGTAAAAATTAATTATCTAATTAGATAATACTGGTTAATTAAGCCTTATGTCCGTTACATAATTTAGGTAAGTATCGACGTGTCGCCGCGATGTCTTTTTTACAAGGCTTAGCTTGGATAGACTTACATACTTTCTCTGACCTAATGGGAAATGACAATGAGGTTGACGGTCTCAATTACTTGTCTAGAAAAATCCTATTCACTTTAAACTCGGAGACTCCAAGTTTATAGTTAACTAGCTGCGCCCCGCGGGTTTTTCCGCGTAAGTCCCGTTTTCGCAGGAATATCGGGATAAAAACTACTAAACCGATTACCATGAAACTTGGAATATAGGTAGCTGAAAACCTGGAATAACACATAGGCTACTTTCAATCCCTATAATCCCGCGGGATCGGGACTTACGTGGGTGAAACCGCGGAGCGCAGCTAGTAGCCACACAATAGAAGAAGATCGTAATTTTACTCCCTTCGTGTTAATTTCTCACAGAACGTCCAAACATCCCTGAAGAGGTCCGTATATCAGAAGTATGGTCTCGTCGTGCACGAGTCACGTGGCGTGTAGCGCGCGGCGCGCTCGTCTCCCACTACTCGCTGCAATACCGCGCGTTAACCCGCGAGTTAACCAACGCTCCGCTCGACGCTCCGCTACCCGCTCTGCTCGACACTTGGGACACGACCGACGTACTGAATCTCACCCTGGCTAATTCGGATTTACTTCATGTAGCGTAAGTAACCTTTACTTCTTACTGCAATGAGTTTTAATTCGTTCCGTATTCATATTCATATTCATATCATTTATTGGTAATAAATTAATTACAAGTCAAATGTCAAACAAAAAAAAAAAAATAAGAGGCAAAATTCAAACATAAAATCATAATAAATTAAAGATAATAATAATAATAACAATTGAATAATAAAAAAAAAACATACTAATAAAATGTCATGAATCAAATAGGTTGTATAAAAATACAATAATCAATAATCAAAAATACAAGGGTCAAGAGTAATAAAATTAAAACACAAAATGTGACTAAAAATAAAGAGTACAAAGATCGTCAAAAGTTAAATATGTCAACAATCATTGAAGTTTTAAGTTCATAAATTCCTCAAAAGAATAGAAACACTGCTCAATAAGCCACTGACTGAGTCTGGATTTAAACATGCGGATGTTGCCAGCACTTGTAACAACGTTAGGCAGCCTATTGTAGACGTGAGGACTCATGGAGTCTATGGTGTGTGACGTCTTCACTAACCGACCAAAACGGCCGAGCAACCTGCCACCATGCCGAAGAGAGTGTCTCGCTACATCTGCTCTTTTAGTGTACTCGGATAGATGAAAGCGCGCATACAACGCGATTTAGAGAATTAACAAGCACGGCAAGGTTAAAATTCCGAGTTCAATGAAGTAAACCTTGACGCACTCATCTGGCTGTATGCGTACTATAGCCCTCACAGCACGACGTTGCATCCGAAGCACACGCTCCCAATCAGCTGCACGACCCCAGAACTCCAGACCGTACTGTAACAGAGACTGGATGGTTGAGAAGTAACAAGTACGTACTGTATGTTTGGGGAGTGTTACTGCGAGTCGGTTTAAGGCGTAGCAGGCTTTAGCTAATCTCGAACATAGCTGGTCAATATGGGACTCCCAACACAGGGTGTGGTCCAACTGAAAGCCGAGAAACGAGGCAGTTTTGACTTGGTTGACCCGAACTCCGTCCACGTTCACCACGAGGTCGTGACTTTTATGGCCTGAGAGGTCAAAGCGAAGAAAGTGTGTCTTGGACAAGTTTAACTTCAGGCCATTTACTCTAAACCAATCAAGGAGATCACCTACAACTATACATAGGCGATTCTCCAAACTAGACATGCTGTCCGCTGTGACCACGGCAGCCACATCATCCGCATACATAAACAGCTGTGCATGCTGTATGGAATTCGGAAGGTCATTCAGCAGCAATGAGAAAAGGAGGTTTGATAATGCAGAACCCTGAGGAACCCCTACATTAGCACTGAGACCATCAGACTTTATGTTCCCACCATCAGCCGTGACGTACTGGGTTCTATCTTTCATGAAGCTGAGTAATAAATCGCAAGCACTTGAGCAGATGCCGTACCATTGAAGCTTCCTATACAGAACGTTATGATCTGCGACGTCAAAAGCTTTAGAAAGGTCACAACAAAGGACGGCAACCTGACCACAAACCATACGTACATGTAGGTATGGTTTGTGGGGCGAGTTTTAGGGATTAAAAAACAATTTTTTTTATTACTACATTTAAAAGGTGCATTATCAAAATATTCTCGTGACAAAATTCGAACATGTACCTCCCGCTGTCTGGGCGAGATATTTCTACTAATATGCCTTTTTTTGGTTGTTTTTTTAATTATTTATTGTTTCTTTTTTGAAGTCGGTTTTTTAATTTTTAAATTAGTTTTTTATTTTACCCTTTTTAGTACACCTACCTACCTAAAAATCAACAATATTGTTACCGTTATTTTAATTATTGAGGAGTTTGCTGATGAGAAGGTGGTTTCAGGTGCCCAATCAATCTGTACTTAGTTCTTTAGGGTCTATTCTTTTTGGTAGAAGTCCAAAATTAGTAATTTATTGAATTCTGGGATACTATCCTGTCCATCATTCCGAAGATACTCATCAGATTCTTACCAAACTTTTATGAGACCACCTCGAAACTTCCACCTTTCCATTAAAAAAAGAACTATATTAATCGGTCAAGCCATCTTCGTGTAATCGATGAACAATTGAATTGAATACAGCGTTTTAAGGAGCATTCCCGGTCCTCACTTCGAAGATCCTCATCAGATCTTCATCAAATGTTTATGGAACCATCTCGGAGCTCCCACCTTTCCATTAAAAAAAGAATCATCTCAATCGGTCAAGCCATCTTCGAGTAATCGATAGACAATTGGATTGATTAATGCGTTTTGAGGAGCATTTCCGTTCATCACTCCGAAGATCCTCATCAGATCCACATCAAATTTTTATGGGACCATCTTGGAGCTCCCATCTATCTATTAAAAAAAGAATCATCTTAATCGGTCAAGCCGTCTTCGAGTAATCGGTTAACATACAAAAAAAAAAAATTATACATACAGACGAATTGATAACCTCACCCTTTTTTTATTAGTCGGTTAAAAATACTATACTTCAATTGATCTCACATTTTATTAATAATCAAACTGATGGATGACTGATTAATTGAGCAGCTCGAATCCATTAGAACGATTTTGCGGTTAAATATCTCATTATTCGCTATTTATTTATTTTCATCGAATCAACAGCTCTTATAGCCTTATTAATTAATTAATAAACGTGAAGTAAAGTGGGAGTCATTTTACCACTTTTTATTTCTGTGTTAACTTTGAAAGTTGTTGTCACGGAAAAATACAAAGCATGGTATCACTACTCTACGTTTATTAATAAGGCTAGAGTATAAAAGCAAACAGTAAAATAATTGTTACGACCAATAAGATATTTCCACTATAGGTACAAATTAAAAGCTTATGCCTAAGTAAACAAATATAACATTATATCTACTTTTTTGATCAAAGGTGGAATACAATCTTTGCTTGATTATATTTATCGTATTTCATATTCAGATTGCGGAGTTAAAACGCTCGTCGCTTCTCACTTACATTATAATAACGATTTCAATCTCTCACAAAGATAATACAGATGATTGTCTCGTAAGTTGTACTACATTCACGGACTGTTAGGTCACAGTACATAGAGGGAGCAGTATGGAAACTGCACACAATATGGAAACTCATACGTGCACACTCGTCGTTACACGGCACTCAGTACTGACATCTACGCGAAACCCCCTTAGGAGCTCGTCGACGCGCATGTTTGTGTGAGTGAGCCGTTTTCGAGCATCTGTAGGTAGTTTCCATACTGTTGGCACCAGGCCGGCCTTTCTATGTACTGTGGTTGGGTATACATTCCCGGAATTAATTTATCAAGGTAGGTGTTAGAGGAAATGTATCAAATTCGTCATTCTATACAATTCCTAGAATGTAAATGTACAATTCCTAAAATCGCCCGAAAATGTGTGAAATTAATAAATTTACACACATTTCCGAGGAATGGTATACATTTCCTAAACAGCGATCGGAAAAATGTAATTTTTCTGGGTGGTTCGTTTTTAGAACAAGAGCTCTCTTCGCTCGCTCTTGTCTTTATCCTTCTCACCCCAATGTTATTTTGTGACAAAAAAATTGAATCTGGGACAGATTTTAACTTAGTAATGTAATGTATGTAAATGTAATGTAGTTTTTCCTTGTATTATGTGTGTATTAACGCACATATCAAACATTTTTTTTTATGTAACTACGCGGTTTCACCCGCGGGAATATCGGGATAATATTTTAGCCTACATGTTATTCCCGGTATCCAGCTACCTATATTCCAAGTTTCATCCAAATCCGTTCAGCTGTTTTTGCGTGATTGAGTAACAAACAACACACATACTTTCACATCTATACTTATAATAAATCTGTAGAGAGGTCAATTCTGTACATGGAATATATTTTCAAAATAACTATCGGGGGGTGTTTAGTTATCGATACTGATGTCAAAAATGCAATCAGTAATTTTTTTTTCTGTCTGTCTGTCTGTCTGTCTGTCTGTCTGTCTGTATATTCGTTATAGAAACAAAAACTACTGAACGGATTTTAACAAAACTTGGTACAATAATACTTTATACTCCTGGGCAGGTTATAGAATACTTTTCATCATGCTACGATAGATAGGAACGGAGCAGTAAAGAGAAAAGTTTCAAAAACGGGAAAATTTACTCCATTTTTTAAGCTTCCGTCGCGCGTGTGCAGCCTGAATGGTTTAAGTTACACAGAAATCATGTATGACGGATTTGTTCCGCTAAACATGCCATAAAATAATAAATATGTAAATAAAAAAATTAAAAATTAAAAAACCGACTTCAAAAAGAAACAAAAAATAATTTAAAAACAAACAAAAAAAAAAAGAATTGATAAAAATGACCAAAATAACCTCTACATAGGTACAGTGCCACCGACTAATTAATCTGTTTTATCATCTGAAGTCGGGCAGCCAAACTAAGTACAATATGGAACCAATCAATAAAACTGCCCGACTTCAGATGATAAAACAGATTAATTAGTCGGTGGCACTGTACCTATGTAGAGGTTATTTTGGTCATTTTTATCAATTCTTTTTTTTTTGGTTGTTTTTAAATTATTTTTTGTTTCTTTTTGAAGTCGGTTTTTTAATTTTTAAATTATTTTTTTATTTTACCCTTTTTAGTATACCTACCTACCTAAAAATCAACAATATTGTTACCGTAATTTTAATTATTGAGGAGTTTGCTGATGAGAAGGTGGCCCATCAATCTGTACTTAGTTCTTTAGGGGTCAATTATTTTTGGTAAAAGTCTAAAAATGAGTAAAATATTGAATTCTGGGATGCTATCCTGTCCAACATTCCGAAGATACTCATCAGATTCTTAACAAACTTTCATGGGACCACCTCGCAGCTTCCACCTTTCCATTAAAAAAGAATCATCTCAATCGGTCAAGCCATCTTTGAGTAATCGATAAACAACTGGATTGATTAATGCGTTTTGAGGAGCATTTCCGTTCATCACTCCGAAGACCCTCATCAGATCCACATCAAATTTTTATGGGACCATCTTGGAGCTTCCACCTATCCATTAAAAAAAGAATCATCTTAATCGGTCAAGCCGTCTTCGAGTAATCGGTGAACATACAAAAAAAAAAAATTATACATACAGACGAATTGATAACCTCCTCCTTTTTTTTGAAGTCGGTTAAAAATATCCTGCGACAGCATGTCTATCTTTTATGGTTGACTCACAATCAATCAATTAATCAATCTATATTTTCTATACTTATAATAAAATCGTAACTTAGCGGTGTCTATTTTTAAAAGATATTTTGAAAAAACTATTTATAGGGGTATGTACTAACGTAACAGACCATTTCCGTGTTTAACTTTTTGTCTGTTTGTCTGTGCGTTTGTGCGCGCTAATTTTTTAAAAGACCGATTTGAATGAAATTAAGTATGCAGATAGCTTAAGATTTTGATTGACATATAGGCTACTTTTTTCCGGATATCAAGTCTGGATATCCGGATAAAAAATAGAAATTGCGTAATTTTGTTATTTTTTAACCATCGTCATCTATCGTCATTGATCATCATCCATCGTCATCGATCGTCATCCATCGTCATGAACAAATTTTGCCTTACTTCACCTACCTACCGCAATGCAAAAATCCACACTTAAACGGACGACCAGGGAAGTACTGATGATGCCAGGCGCGGTAGCGCCTGGCTCCATCAGTACTTCAATGGGCGACCGTTTAAGTGTGGATTTTTGCATTGCGATAGGTTGGTGTAAGAACAACGCGGGATCGCAACTTGCGCGGGTGAAACCGCGGGCGCAGCTAGTTTATAATATAAGTAGGATAGAAGGATGCTTACAAATCGTGTGAATTTAGAAAAGTTTAACATTTATTTTATTCTAAATGGACTCGAAATGGTAAACAAACATGTTTCACACATTTCCTGTAACATAGGTACAGAATACGTAATCCTTTTTGATGTTGATGTTTATTAATTTATGAAACTTGTACGGAACTTGATGGCATGTGTATTAACATATTTTGTGGAATTAATTCAAGACAAGTGATGTAGATTGATTAATCTTTTGACTTTCAACTTTAAATTTGTATATTGTGATCAATGAAAGCGGGCTTTCCGGAAATTCTTGAGGTTTGAAATTCGAAATAATTAAGTAATTAGTTTCATCTTTATTAAATTTACTAGCTGCGCCCCGCGGTTTCACCCGCGTAAGTCCCGTCCCGCGGGAATATCGGGATAAAAAGTAGCCTATGTGAGAATCCAGGTCCTATATTCCAAGTTTCATCGCAATCAGTTTAGTAGTTTTTGCGTGAAAGAGTAACTACCTCACATACATACAAACTTTCGGGTTTATAATATTAGTAAGATGTTCTAATTTTGTTAAATTTTATTACAAATGGTCTAGTATAAAGACCTAAACTTTTCTAAACGAATAATTAAATTGTGCTCTATTTCTAGCCGTAAAGTTTGTAAAAATAATGTAAAATAGGAAATGTTTAGTTTTGACAGAATCCGCCCTTATTTCGAGGCCATTACGAATAAAGCAATATTGACAAACAAAAGAAAATTATGCCAGACTTGAATTAGTGACGCTTACTTGGTCAAAAATGAAATCTACAGAATTACACGCTTTAGCTAAATTACCGTATGAGTAGGTACTCACCTACGAACAACGTTTTTCACGAATAACTTTTTCTCATTTAATTTTTTTTTACCAATAGACTTTTTCACGATGGACTTTATCACGCAAAAAAACAACTACTACGAAAAAAGTTGTATTACTGAAACCCCGACTAGGATAGATTAGGTTAAGCGAAAAACCTAACACTAAGAATAAAAACAAAATTATTAATATTTCTTTTTGTTTTTATTGCTCAAGGCATTTGAAACAAATCGAATCCTGTCATGGGGATTTTTTGGAAATATATTTCCTTGCTAAAAATATTTCTATGTTTCAAATGCCTTGAGCAATAAAAACAAAAAGAAATATTAAATTGGAGAGAAAGCGCATCTCATGTTGGGTATGTTTACTGTAAAGTAAACCACCTGAACCAGTCAATAAAAGCTGCAAAGCTTGACCGGTAGATGGCGCAGAAACCAAGCCTTAGTTGGTAAACAAATTAGCGAGGAAGGATATGGCCGAAAAATTATACCATGTCATGTGATTCCTGTGTAGCTCAGTGGTTAGAGCATTCGCCTGGTTAGCGAAAGGACGCAGGTTCGAATCCTGTCATGGGGATTTTTTGGAAATATATTTCCTTGCTAAAAATATTTCTATGTTACAAAATTATTACTTAAAATTAATCGTGTAAATGTTTTTTCGTGAAAAAGTCGATTTGTAAGAAGTTTTCGTGAAAAACTCGTTAGTGAAAGAAATTTAGTTGAAAAGTCTTTCGTGATATTAGTAATAGAGCCCTGAATTACTGACTAAATTGGAAACTCGTTTATAATAATAAATAAGTAATTATTATGTTCCATCAGCTTATCACTTGCACCACAAACAAAGTGCTCGGTGTAACGTCAGCTAATTCGGATTTGCTAGGTACTTACCATACCTACACTTTATGAATATGATAATTCTCCAAGGCTTTCTGTTATTATTATGATTAGTTAACTTTGATTGTGACGCGAGTGGCTGCCTCAGATAACGTCTCATGTATGGATAGAGTTAGCTAATTTAATGGAATGTATCTGTAGTTGACGGGCGAAAGCAGTGGCGAAAGCGTAGTACTAAATATAAATATTACAAGAATTACACACAGAGCGCAATCTAGCCCCAAACTAAGCAACTAGGCTTGGACTATGGGCTCTAAACAACGTACGTATACTACATAATCTTACTTTTTTTGTTGGAAATACATACACATCATAGATAAATAGAACGTCCAAAACCAGAAATAAACATTTATGGTCAGCAAAAATACTTGTTGCCGGCGGAAATTGAACTCGCAACCTTCGGCTTCGGCTGCCGCGTCAAAGAGGCCGTCAAACTAACCAAACAACCTATTTTTATATTCATTTTTTATTTCTAAAGATTTTTTTTCTTGTATGAAGAATCCCATGCCCATCTATTGATTATATTTCACTTGATTGTCTCCATGTATTACATCGGTATAAGGCGTATTGCAGATTTGTGTATTTTTCGATACGTGTCTACCTACAGCCATCTAAAGAAAAACAGGGTCAGGAGTCATCCTCAAATTCGCCTTTGGTCATTAAATATAAATGTAGGTAGTAATTTTCCTTTTGAAAACTTGAGTATATTTTTGTCTTTATTTTGTCTAGACTAGACCTTATAATTAAGCTAAAATAACTTTCCAATTATTAAAACCACATTGAATTATTAATTAAACAGAAAGTAATTACAACGTCCCGCAGTCTCTTCAAAACAAAATCTCTTAAACCAGTTAAAATACAATTTAATTTACCTATACATTTTAAAGTTTCAACTGTAACACGTTTTCCAAATTACTGAAATAAGTTATTAAAGTTTTAAATGGATTAGGTTTCCACTTAATTACTTTTTAACTCAAACGAGACATTAGCAATGAAGACTTCAACCAGAAACTTGAACTAGCTTAATAAATTACTTAATCCTACTGATATTTTATAGGTGAAAGTTTGTGTGTGTATGTCGGTTAGTCCTCTACGGTACACTGGATTAGGACTTAGGCAGTTGAAACTGTACCTATACTAAATAATATTTGTAATTTTTAAACGGCATTCGAAAAAAAAAACTGAGCTGAGGCATACCAGCGTCAGCGTCGTCGATTTAAGACTAAGTATTTAAGTCAAATTAAATTAGTTTGTGACATGGTATGGGGGATGACATCAGTAATTTTCACATGTTTACAAGAAGGACATTAAATACGACTATGCGAAATTTTAGAGCAAAAAATCAAACATTTGCTATTTACACGTTAACTAGACGTTTTATCACAAAATCTGTTGAGCATATTCAAGAAATAGTTAATACCTACATAATATAAAATGAAATAATGTTCGATTTCAAATATATTTTAAAAAATATTTCCGAAACACGTGTTTTTCTTATTTTTTTCTTTGCTGTATTTACGCTGAGATGATAATAGCGTTTATATTCTAATTTCAGGCTTTCTAATTTTATTAACTTATACACAAATATAAGTACAATGAATGGCGCAATTATTCGCAAGTTTATCGGAGCAAAATTAGATATAGAGCGATTAATTTAAGCATAAGCAACAAAGAGTATAAGGAGCCTGTCATCCTAATAGTAGTCAAATGCTCGCCTTATTATAAAAAAAAAACTTATGCATAGTATAAAAGTGGAAAGGAATTTCTCAATTTAAGTATAAACAGTAAAAGCATAAATCATTTGAATTTGTCTGAAACAAAAAGATTTTCATATCTTTTTGTTACCTGCAAAACTTACCCTATTTTACGAACATAATATCGAATATGCGGGTTCACCTTCCCTCTATTGAATGGCATGAGTCGACAAAGCTCAGCCGACCTTACAAAATTGGAGTATGAATTAGGAATACTTGGTTGAAACTGTGTTTGAAAATAATAACTTATAATAAGAATATTTTTTTTTAACAAGTACTAATTATGGTAAAAATTGGACAGCTGTCTTTTAAAAGCTTTTATGATTTGATTTAAATAAGTTAAACTCGCTCTAGTTTCCAACTAAAGGTATACCCCACCACCCCTTAAATTTACCCCACTTTTTGTAGTCAGGTTAAACCAAAGTAGGTGCATCTAAATCTATATATTGCCTATATTACATGCATATAGCACGTAATAAAGGCATATTTTATAGCACTTTTCATATCTAACATGTTTAGTTTGCATATAATATCTAATACATGTCAAATTCATATGATCAGCCTTAAATATACTTACATAGATACAGTCATCTACTACGTAATTCATATTTTTCCACAGAAAAACTTCAAACCACTTAACACTAACCATAACATACAAGATAAAAGATAACACGTTTCACATAACAGCCGCAATAATATTCAACATTACACTTAATAGCGGGGCTAATGAAGGTCGGGTTACATTGTTATTAGTGCAGAGTAATCTTCCCAAGTTTGTGAACTAGTTAGCTAAGTAGTCCTATCTATATTAGCTTAGTTGGCCATCCCGCTGGTTCATTACCAAAGGCTTTTTAGGTCAAAGGACGTTAGATTAGATCCGTTGTTGCTTTCAAATGAATGACTGATATTGCTCGAATCTCGAATGTTGTTTACACCATAGATTAAATTTATACGCATATTTATCTCGGATCTAATTTCGCGTTTTGTTGTTGTCTCCTCGCGACCAGTTTATTGTAACATTGTCGAAACCTCGTCCATTGCATAGTCGAAACTTCGACGTTTCGACTATGTTAATAGTAGAGATTTGAAACCTCGACAAACCAGTATTAAAAATAACAATACGAATATAAGACCCGGTTGTTTTCCCCGAGTAACTTACAAAGTAAGTGTAAGTTTCAAAAGTTTGCTGTTAATACGGTCTTTAAAAATTATTAAAATGTTGTGTCCGTAGAATGTCTGTGGATCTTTGATTTTGTCTGTTAAAGACCAGTTTACTGCCCGACTTTTACCGGTACCAACATTCACAATCAAATCTACTAAAGCTATGTGAGCGGGCTATTATCCTATAGGTACCGCCTCGACACTCAGACCAATAATGAACTATGATGGATATAAAACAACACAACAAGTTATTTATTTTCCAATTAATGATTCAAGTACATAACTCCCCAACTACTAAACCCAATTTAACTCTGAAACTCGCTGTGATGAGTGCTACACAAAAGTTTATTTGTTCGATTCCCTCTGTCAAACAATAATTTGTTTAATTTACTTTTATTGTCGTTCTCATTACTCCTGTGCTTTAATTTATTTTTAAGTTTAAGCAGGCGGTTATTTCTAATTTTTATTTAATTTTTATATTTCATACTCAGCATTACCTAGGTAGGTATAAAACGTTTAATTATATAAATTGTATTTTAATCGCATCACTGCATTGAAAGGGTTATTGAGGATTATTTAGTAGGTTGCGGTCTTTTTATACACGACTCTGTTAACCAATTTTAAATCGTTGTAGATCCTAAATGGTATACTTAAATAAAAAATGATTGAAGAAACCTAATAATGATTTTCAAATACCAATTCAACGATACTCCACACCGACATAGTCAGTCCACTTTCATTTTTTTTTAAACAATATGGCGCCAGGTCTATACCTGCCGTTGTTTATATTTTATATAACCCATCGAAGAACTATTGGAGTAATGATACGTATCTTTGCCTTAATTAAAGAAATCCGTCGAGTGGTTTGGAAGATACGTGCTGAGGAAGAATATTACAAACATACATACAAGATAGGCGCAAAAAACATAACCCTTTCTTTGCAGCCGGGTAAAAACAAGTAGGAAAGTACTTATGTATTTACAGTATAATTATTCTATTCAAAGTGAAGTTGTTTAGTTTGTGCCCGCTTTTTTGATATTTATTTCGTTTACCCTGACGAAGTTTGTGAATGCTCGCCAACATAGGAACAGAATAGGAACATTGCAAGAATGGTGAAAAAAATAAAAGCAAAGTGGTTAAAGCAGGAAAATGCGTTTATTTTGTTTATTGTGGCTTGATGGCACTTTATTAAAAAAATCTTATCCCCAGTGTCCCAAATGGAGACGCCACCTAGCCACCAACCATTATGCAAAGTTTTTGTTGCGTACTAGTGGCTATACAAATAATATTTTAATACTTGTTAACCATTGTACTTCTTCTTTTCATGTAGTGGTGTAGCTCACTTAGTGTTAGAGTTTCCAGTTCGTCCTAAGGCCTGAAAACGAACTAACTTGACCTAACAATTGCTATCAGAGATAACAACTGAGACCAACTGCCTAACGTACCTTCCAAAGGACGGAGAAGCTTAAGAAAATAACCTAGATACTTATTTATATTGTTGTATAATAGATCTGAAGGCCCCGGACGAGCTGGTGCAACAATATCCGGCCTGTCGCCCGATACAAGATACGCGCTAAGGTTCGCGGCCCACAACGACGTTGGCGCTTCGCCATACACGACTCCTCTTCATTTTACTACTAGAGAAGAAGGTATGTTTGCCACAAACAGCATAATATTAATTATGCTGTTTAATGTGGTGCTTGAAACACATAATATTTTTGAATTTTGGTTTACTATAAGATAATTACATTAATTGATATTAATTGTATTTGTTGAAATGTGATCATATTTTTTTTTTGTATATGCTTTTCTATGCGATACAACATTTAAGATAGAACAAGGAAACGAAAGAATTCATTATACAAAAATTTATAATATATTTATAGATTTATTAAATAGCGTAAATACGGGTACTTAGGTATTGTAAATTTTTATGACGAAAAATCGCATTACATAATATGCATACGACAAATCGTTTCAGACAATACGATTTTTTTTACAATTATAATAGAAAATTCATATTGCCCTTAATAAACTGACCAGGGACTTTGGGTACCAAACTATTTGCCTCAATCTCTATTCTCTACTAACACGGATGAAATAATGGGGCACAGTTAGTACAACATACCTATACAAGGTGTAACGGGTAAGCCCTTTTAAGCCGAAAGGGTGTTGTTCTAGAAGTCTAGGCGAACAACTTTTGTTCTACGACTTTTGGAAATTCGAAGTACTTTTCGACAATTTTAAGTGTAAAGTTTACTTGAAAATCAGCTGTTTCTCAGAGTTCGAGGTCATTTACCTTATGTTGTTCTTTCATTTAGTTTGGTCTACTAGAATAAAAAATTCAATTACCTTTATTTTCAAGAGCAGCTATTTTTTCAGTGAAACATAACCTCAAAATTTTCAAAACAAAAGTGTGAATTTTCAAAAGTCGTAGAACAAAAGGTATTCGCCTAGACGTCTAGAACAACCCCCTTTCGGATTAAAAGGGCTTACTCGTTACAAATTGTATAAATATAACACTTACCTAAATCCATTGAAACCCATTCTTAGCAAACAGTTGGTATAGCTAAAGTGTTTACTGTAACGCAGCCCCCGGAGGAACGCCCCGAGACATTACAGTGCGGGCACTGAGAGCGCGGGAACTTCACATCACTTGGCAGGTAAGATTTCGATAACGATAAATTAACAGATGTTTATCTGTTGTAACCATAATTGGTGCTATAAGTGGCATTAATTCATTCATTTTTCAATGAATCTGATCAAATATGTTAGCTGAAAAATTAGTATGTTATACGTAAAGATCCGTGCAGTCCTTTGAACTAGAAGCGATGTCAAATTTTAATATAATAGTTGAGAGTTTATAATCACAGTTTACCGAATAGTTATTGAGCACATGCAATATTCTACTATGGTATAACACATAAACTAATCCCAAAAATAGAAAAACCTAGGTTTTGAAAGTGATGTCTAAATGAAAGCTTTTTACACTTTTTGCTACATGAATAGTATTGAATAGGTTACCTACATGGCAAAGAAACATTTTCTCCGACTTATCTAGTAAAATTTCCCGATTCGACACTATCGTCGTAGAAATTCAGCCATAGGTGGCTGCGTCCTGTGACGTGCTCTGAATCGAAATCAATTTACATTAATACTTTTGTAATTTAAACTTTGGACCGAGTGTAGAGAAAGCATTCCATG
Source organism: Idaea dimidiata (assembly GCA_949358125.1). Taxonomy (NCBI): domain Eukaryota; kingdom Metazoa; phylum Arthropoda; class Insecta; order Lepidoptera; family Geometridae; genus Idaea; species Idaea dimidiata. Next base: position 5,646,254 of record OX442340.1, read on the forward strand.
TTAGAACTTCTATAATTAATTAAATCCGTACCGAATGAAATCCATACTTTTGTGATTAGAAAGTCTTTAGAATTTTCCTGTGTAAAATTTACTGTAAAACAGAAACGAATTTTTACCTATTATTCTCAGTTCAGTTTCTTATTTAAAATTTTATTTCTAACCATGAAATTTCATTTTAAATAAGTTGAGTCAAGTCGCCGTAGTAAGTCAAGTCAAGGATAACAAAATAGCGACTTTCACAACTTTTTACGAGATTTGGCAGCAAAGAGAAAATTCTGTGTTTGGCACTGTTTTTCATTTTCGCTGCACTTGTTATCTTTCACGGAACTATGCTACCTAAGTTAATCGATTTACTTGCATTAAAACGAAGTTTTATAAAAACGATTCAGCACCACAAAATTGGTCAGCGCGTTCCTGGTAAACCTCATATCTATTAGGTACTTACTTTAATAAATATTAAAACTTTTGTGATTATTATTTTTACAATTTTAGCCACCACCAAGAGAATCCTGGCATGGTACCCTATTAGGCTACACGATTCGCTGGTGGGAAATATCAGAAGACGGTAAAAGTGGTGTTGAGAGTCCTGGTTCGGAAAGCGGGGCTAGTGCAGATGCTACAAGCACAACTCTTAGAGGATTGAAGGCAGCTACGAGATACGGAGTAACTATAAGGGCTTATAATGCAGCGGGGACGGGACCTCAGGCACAACCTCATTATCGGCATACTTTAGAATCACGTGAGTAATTGTTAAATAAAATGTAAACTTGTTTTGTCCAGTTTTAGGACTAGTTATCCCACGCATTACTCCGGGAAATGCTAAAAGGGCTTTCAGGTACGTTTCTCATTCATCAAATTGAAAGTTCAAACATTAGATGTCATGGTATAGATATTACGAAGCAGTAAAAACAAAGCGAATGCATAAAAAAGAAAACTTCGTCAGAAGTGTTTTTGCTTATATTGTTCACAATAAAATGTATTCCAGATTAACTGTAACATAGTTTGAGAGAAAAAATGAATGCAATAAACTTACTGTTTTCATAATACTTGTAACAAGTTATTTATAATAACTGCAAACTTTCTGTAGTCGACCAAGTCGGGAAAAGTTCCGACAAAGTGTCGCGTAAATAAATCTGTACTGGCCGTTATCGACGTGAAGCGACGATCGTAAATTTTCCCATCAAAATGCAAAATGGCTTAATTGGACTGTGGCCTTTGAATATAGGTCAGGCGATTCTGAACAAATTGATGGCTCTTTTGTGATGTTTCATTTTTTTCGTAGGCAATAAATATGGATATTTGATTTTAGCGCCGACGGGTGGACCTGAAGGTGTGAGTTGTATACCTAGCGGGTCTACGTCACTCAGAGTGTCGTGGCGGCCGCCACCTATCGATTCGAGGGGAGGATTGATTACGCACTATACTTTGCAGTACACGAGACGTGATGCTGATCCATTACAACCCTCACAAGACGCTTACCTTAGAATTCAGGTGAGAACATAACATACAGGTAAACATACATTACTCGAGCACTTAACCTTCGACAAATTAATAATAAACGACAATTTATTGAAGGGTGAAGAAACAACGGTCTCAAGACTGACTTCGTATGCAGAATACGAAGTGAGAGTGCGTGCTCATAATGCAGCTGGTGATGGACCTTTGTCACCTGCTCAAGTTTGCAGAACTGATGAAGATGGTATTATAAATTTAAATTTGTTGTTTAGTGAACTGCAATTGTTGCACAAAATTTTAATAGAATCATTGTTTGTTTTATGTCTAAAGTACCGAGTGCACCAAGTGGAATGAAACTAATAGCTCTTGGTGAACGTTCTCTACGAGCTTCTTGGCTGCCACCATCGGAACCAAACGGAAAACTGTTGCATTATACTCTTTACGTCAAAGATTTATCTGGGTAAATATATATTATTAAATGTGTTGCCTATTAAAATTCCAAGAAATGTATAGCCAATGTAAGTTGTATTTCGGTGACAGTGTCTAATCAAATCACCATAGGAGTATAGACTCCTTGTGATTGAATTTGATGCAAATATTTATTGTAGATCCCAAGAACCAAATATAACTCGAGTTAACGCATGCACGGAAGGTGAAGGCAGTTCTGGAGAATGTATGAGGTCGCTTAGAGGACTTAGAACTGGTAGAACCTATGAGGCGTGGGTTCGAGCTGCTACCTCTGCTGGAGATGGTCCACCGTCTTCAGCAGTGGCTTGTCAAACTAGTGCGTTAGGTAAGAGTAGTTCGGATCAAATACATGAGTAAGAACGAAAAATCAAAGAAGATTGTTCCACTTGGAACTTTGTTTAATTTTGCTATAACAATTTGCCTACATATTATATGTTTTACCTTTTATCAGCTCCAGCAAGAATATCTTCTTTTGGTGGTATTTCCATTGGCGCTGAAGGAGGTTCTTTATCTCTTCGTTGCGTTGTTGGAGGAGCGCCTCCACCGGCAAAACGTTGGCTCAGAGGTGGAAACCCGTTACATACGAGACCACCCTTCCATCTGGATGGAGATGCTTTACTGATCCGAGGTAAGAGTAAAACAATTATAGGGATGTAATATTGCAGGACGTTACACAGTGTAGTGTGGCCCCATACTAGGCTTGTACTATGGGTATAATAGCCAATATAGTTGATTTTGAAGTGAATTTATATAACTTGTAGATTAAGTTTTGAGTAATTAATATCTCTTCCTCAGTTATGGATCTATCCCATGCTGATAACTACACCTGTGTAGCGGAAAATCCTCACGGATCCGACTCAGTCACATGGAGAGTTGTTGTACTGAAACCACCTGCAGCCCCAGGATTAGCCTTATTAGAAGCTCGGTCTAGAGAATTGGAATTGGAATTAAGACCTGCACCGAGAGCACAAGGCCATGCCATACCCAAGTCATATACGTTGCATTGGAGATTGGCTTCACCTGAGGTGAGGGACACACAATACTAAGACTATTTGTAAGATAATCCTCCTCCTTGCGTCGTCGATTCCCCAATGCTGGGGATATGAACCGCTTCGGCAACATTTATGTTTATAGTGGTGCGGATCTGGTCAGTCCAGCGCATTAGACTCCTTCCTCTCGATCTCTTGTTGTATAGTTTCCCGGTAACTATTGGTCTTTGGAGGTTGTCAACAGGTTTCCGGGCAATGTAGCCAAATAACTTAAAAATCCTCCTCTGGCATTTTGTTGGAGAGCCTTGGCTTTTTTTTGTAAAATAATAATCTGTAAATTTTTGAGCATTTTTCTCTGAAAACAGGGTGAATGGAGAATCCAAGCAGCATCACCAGGCACAGTAACTTTAACGGGGCTTCGTTGTGGATCCGCATATCGCGCTTATGGGTCTGCAGGAGGCGCTCCAGGAACTGAACTATCCATTAGAACGGCCGGAGGGCCTCCAGTAGCGCCGCCTGATGCGAGATGGATCACAGCCAACGTGACTCATGCAAGGTTCGATACTTCGTCATGGAGTGATGGCGGATGTGGCCCGGTGGCACTTAAGTTGGAGTGGGCAGGGTCGGGGGTGGCTGGTTCTAGGGACGTGCCGGTCGCTGGAGAAGTTATTCTTGGAGGTGAGTTTTCGCAACTTTGTATTGAAATAAAAGTCATTTTCCGGTTTAAATCGCAATATCTTTAATAAAAGCTTTATTGCAATGACCTACCAACGTTTCAGTGCCTTTTCAGATACCTGGGGCAGATACCTTCCTCAGGGTAACGTTGCAACAATGCTGTTAATAAAAATAACGCTATTAAAATCGGAAAATGAGTTTTATTGGTGAAATATGGTAAATAAAATATAGTTATTAATTGTTAGTCTAGCTAGAAGAAACTATAAGATATTGAAATACTATCATCATTCTTAGGTTTATCTCCGGGATCAAGATACCGTGTAGCGGCTCGTGCCTCAAACGAGGCTGGTTGGACTCGCGAAGTGTACGAGTTCACTACAGTAGGGGCGGAAGGGGGTTTAGCTGCGGAAGTGGATGCTCCCTTCCCGGCTACTGCGGGGGAACTTGCGTTGCTGCTCGCATTGTGTGCTGCGCTGTCCCTTGCTGCGCTCACCATACTTGCCATATTGCTTAGGAGAAAAAGGTGAGTACCTCTACAAGCTTAAAATAACAAAAACTATACAAATAATTTTTCAACTATTGGTAAAATAAATATTTTATTCCTAAATTCTCTCCTATTTCTCACTCACTTCTCTAACATCATTATTCTTTCACCTTTCTTCTCTTTCTCTCATTTCTTTTTAGCTTTTATTTTCTCTGTCTTTTTTCTTATTTATTCTCTCTTGCTGAAAAACAATGCGATTATACCAGAAAATTGAGTTTTATTTTAAGAGTATTGTAATAAAGAAAGCAGTAGGCATCTAAAATAAGACGTACATTAAAAGTTCTCAAAGTCAGACTATCTCCAACGTGATTTTAATAAATCTTGATATCCGCAACGCTTATGTGGATGATCATTAACTAAATACGTTAAGGACTACGAGGATGGTACTCAATGATATTTATAGATTTGCTTTGGTTGACCCTAATCAAGTAAAAGATTACTTTGTAACTTAAAATTCATTGTCCACGCAAACCAAAGGCAGATTGACTAATAATTACTCATAGTTTTTTCTATTGTTTTCGTGATTTGGCATAAAATTTAATTAAAGTTGCGTTTTATTTGTTAACAGCATTGTTAACAAATTCTTTAACGCATTTTTACTAACTTTACAGGTACAGGTACTGGTTTCATCGTGGTAGATTGAGATGTAATTCGATGTTAAAAAGTTAATGTAAACTACCGCCTCATTTAATATTTGTTTAATAATTTCTCTTTGCCGTCAATTCCTTATGATTGCGATCAATTAGTTATCGACGGAATACCTAAAACATAATTTATATAATGAAACAGCATGACGTGTCTCTCGGAGCGATTGAAAAGGGTCGCTCTCAGTTGAAGCACTTCTGTCACCCACAGATCACTAACGATCTGCGTTTTATTTCATACTCCACTTCTATTATTTTTACGTTCCATAACGAGATAGCGATTGGTCGGGATGACGTGTACTGTAGACTGTAGGTCCGTTACCTATATGTTAATTACATCAGATGATAATTTGAAAAATCAAACGAAACACTTCAGCCTTTCGAGGTCTTTCAAGATCTCTTGCTTACCGAAATATTGACGGAAACGTCGCGTCGGGCCTTAAAAATGCTTTTTAACCTTACTAATATTATAAACGCGAAAATTTGTTCACGCAAAAACTTCTAAACCGATTCGAATATAAGTAGCTGGGGACCTGGAATAACACATTGGCTACTTTTTATCTTGATATTCCCGCGGGAAAGGGACTTGCACAGGGGAAACCGTATGTGAGGAGTAGCTAGTATAATAATAAAACAACGCGGTTTTCTTTTCAAACAGTGTTAGAAGTTTTGTATTTCAAACCATAAGGTATTTGACAAGATTAACAGCTAGCAAAAATACAAAAATAAATGCTTAAAATAGATGGAAATATACATTAAATTGTAAATTTATCTACAAACAGAAGTGACGGCGTCTTAGCCCGTGTATCAACAAGTGCAGAGAAGCCACCTTGCGGCACGTATAGGGCGCCGTCGCATCCAACACCCAAACTGCCACCGGATCCGCCAGGTACGATATTTAACGTGTTCTATGTTATTTAAACAACAGTAAAGTTCTTTGATGTTCGTTTGTCGTTTTCCCCAGAATATTTTTTGGTTTTGGAAAGTGACTAGGCAGATATTTTGGTAGTTACTACTTACTTATTTTGTTAGCGAGTAATAATTAATTACTTGTAAATCTTGCTAACTAAATTCGAAAATAAGGAAGCTCTATATATATATTTTTAAAGTGTTTCCTACATTTGGATCACTATTTTTCAAAGATAAATTCCCAAAAAATCGCACCCAATAGGACTTGAACCTGCATCTGTGGGAGATCCTAAAATAAACTCTATAAGTTTAAAAATTAGTATTAAATATGAATTATTAGCGTTTAGTGCCCAGCCTTTTAACTTATTTCTGAAAAACTCAAGAACCTAAAATTCACGCCGCCTTTTTTTTCATTTCACCAAGAAATCGTATGTTACGACAGAAATGTAACAAATTGGAATAAAAGTAATTCGCCAATTCGCAGATTGAAGTGTCAATATATCAAGCGTTGACTGCCTTCAAATAAGCTTAGGTATTTTTATTACTGACGACGACATTTTCTGAGATGTAAAAAAGCTTACTTGCAAAATAGCAATTTTGTGGCAGATTCAGAAAAGTTCGATTCCCGAATGTGCAACGTAAGTGATTTTTCTTCGAAAGTGAGCTTTAAAATTTAAGAACAGTTTCACAAGAATTTGGCTAAGAAAAATTCTATTAGTTCGATCGGAGCCAAATTCAGTTCAATAAAGATTTATTTAGGTACTTTATGGGGTAAGTTTGACTACGAAAAATATTGATACAAGTCCGAAATGTGTTTGTCTTAGACCTGAAACTTAATAAACTTAACCGTATTAATCAACTATCCTATGCATTATGACTTAGCTTTTGTCACATTTTTGCTGACGTTGATTATCACTTATAAGACCAAGCCAAAGCATTAAGAAACGCATTTGTCGTTTGTAAATATGGCTGATAAAGTATTATACAAGATGTAACGGGCATGCCCTTTTAAGCCGAAAGAGGGTTGTTCTAGATAGACATCTAGGCGAACAACTTTTGTTCTACGACTTTTGAAAATTCGAACCCTTTTTTTAAAATTTAGAGGATTGGTTCACTAAAAAAAACAGCTGCTTTTGAAAATAAACGTAATTGTAGTTTCGATTGTTGTCGACTAAACTAAATGAAAGGTCAAAATGAGGTCAATGACCTCGAACTCTGAGAAACAGCTGATTTTCAAGGAAACTTCAAACTTAAAATTTTCGAAAACTACTTCGAATTTCCAAAAGTTGTAGAACAAAAATTGTTCGCCTAGACGTCTAAAACCACCCCCTTTCGGCTTAAAAGGGCTTACACCTTGTATACAAAACACCTCGCTGGAGTTAAATGGGTGGGTAGGTAGGTATATTGTAAAATATAATGTAAGAAAACTTATTAAACTAACAAGATTGGAAGGGAAGTCGTCCACCTCGAAATATTCTCTAGGGGTTTATGATTAGAACACATAATTTCATAATTTTCCCGGGTATTAGCCGCGTGATTTTTCCTTTTTATTTCATAGGCTTATTTTTATCTCGATATTGCTAGTGAAATTATAAAATGCAATTATTGTAATGTAGACGTGTACGAGATAAGTCCGTACGCAACATTCGCGGGCGCGACGGGAGGCGGCGCGGGCGGCTCGCGCGCGTACACGCTGCAGCTGCGCGCGCTCGCGAGACATGACGACGACGCTGCGCCGCCGCCGCACCCCGCCTGCTGCGACGGTAAGTAACTAGCGTCCGTCTTAAGGACGCGACTCATGTGAAATCCCTTCCGATTGAATAGTTTTCTTCATAATCGGTATCAAATAGATCTTTAAACAATGTTTAATGTTATTGTACATGATACAAGAAGTGTCCCATTCACTTCAAAACCAATAAAAAATAACTTTAAATACCACTATTATACCGGCAAAGTTACCCCTGTTTTACAAAATAAATCATTTTTTCTTCTAAATCCTTAACCGCTATATTTTCTTATAGGCATCATAATATTAGAAAATACAAGATGCTATTGGTATGCATTGGGGACTAGATCAGTCTCCCCGAACGCAGCTCTTCAGAGTGTCTTGCTGGGAACATCTGTAGACCTAAAAAGGTTCCTTATAGCAATTCTGCCCGCAATATTGCATTTTGACACTTTCACAATAACCGTGCATCTGTCATAAAATAAAGCCGTGGCAACCAGGTGCACATTTATCGTGAATGTGTCATTATGCAATATTGCGGGCAGAATTGCTTTATGGAACCTTTTTAGGTCTACGGACCACGCACTTAAAGTCTGCGGATGGCCGTCGGTGGAGACGCAACATATACATATGTATAGTTTATCAGTGAGGTGCTGCGAGGTTAGGTTTAATGACGAGGTTTTTTGTCGCTTACACATTAGTGTAAGCGACAGAAACCTAATTTAAAATACGAGACTTTCTTTGTAATATTTTTGTCAAGAATTAATTGTGTCATTGAGTTAGTATTAAAAATGGAATAAGAATTTTTAAATACCAACCCAGTAAAGGCCCCTGACCGTGAGCTTAGGGCGTCTGATTTAAAATCCTTAGATCCACTTGATAAATAATGTTGGCCTTCTTTCTCTTTGTTGAGTTTAGATACCTGAGCATAATCTTTTCAAAATTAGTAATATAAAAATAGGAAAATCTCGAACAAATTCTATTGAAAATTACACAGATACAAGTTAAGATAATTACTTTTAATGACTGTTTTAAATTGCAATCCATTTTATTTTACGGAAACTACGATAGTACCTTACAATCCCGACAAGGCACGCTCTTGCATAATTTTATATAAATTATATTATTATGTTCGTTCTACAGAAGAAACCTGCATAGACGCATGTGATGCGCAACGGCGCAGGAGACGTCGACGGCACTATTGCCCAGATCACGGTAAAAACTTATTTGGTTCACTTATCAGGAAAGCTACCGCGGTTTTAGCGTCGGCATCGGTCACGACACCGTCGACTTGAACTGTCATTGAAAACGGCAGCAAAAGCGACGTCGGTTTCAATGACAGTTGAACTCGATGGCGTCGGCTTCAAATGCATGCAAATCAACGCTGTGGTTCACACCGCGCCCGTTATTCCTTTGCACACGTGGTAGGATTTCGATGCCAAAGCCGACGGAAGATAAAGTTTCATCGCAATTGGTTTAATGTTACACGAAATTCATGTATACCGTACATTTCCGGGCGATTTTAGGAATTATATACTACATTTTCTACGAGTTGTATATAATTCCTAAAATTGACTAGAAACGTGTGAAATACATTATATTACTCACACTTCCTAGGAATTTTATACATTTCCCAGGGGTTGTGTGTATATTCTTCATCATCATCTTCAAAACACTATTTTACAATTTTTCTACGAATTGTATATAATTCCTATACATATTAACACATATCTATCGCATTGTCAATTTCGAACCCTAACGATTAAAAAAATTTTAATTAAAGAAAACCATTATTCACTCAAAGGAAAAGTAGCCAAAAATTTATTGAAAACTTTCTGACTGAGGCGGTTTACCCCAACTCCTAACTAACCCAATAAGAATTTGACTTTCTAATTTAATTTCTCGTTTTCCCGCAGGTTGCTCACAAGACTCGGGAAGTTGAAATAAGAAACTGCCAAATCTTTTAGCAAACAATATCTAGTCATTGTAATTAAATGAATGTCAAAGTTAGAACTACTTTAAATCGACGGTGATACAAACGTCAGATATACCGAAAACTTGTGCAAAGTTACCTACGTCACACGGAATGCGTAAGTAGGTAGAGTTTCGGATTACTTCATGAGTACTTTTAGATATCAAGATTTACCTAGAAATGTATTAAAAAAGAGCTAATGGCTTGTTACTTTTGCATCTATAGGCGTACACATCTATAAGTGCGTCAAATAACTATAAAATCTATCGCAAAAATAAGTTGTATTTTTGCGATTTATAGTTATTTGACTCGAAAAATCACCGTCTTTTCCAAAAGTCGTAGCTCTCCAAAGAGAGGGTTTTCAATTCTGCATTTAGCGGCATGTCACTGTCTCTCTATAAAAAGAGCGGTGTTAGCAACGAACTCGAATATTATACTTATATGGAAGTAGCAATCCTTTGAAAAAAATGTTCCAAGCAAACGGTGGTTGCGGGGCCTAGAACGATGATTCGACCGCCAGTCTGTCACTAAAGATCGTCCGCCATTGGTCGAACCAAGGTCGATACGTAATCTGTACGGAACATGTCAGTGTGTACATCTGCTGCTGTGTGACCGTGGAACATATTTTTTTCTAATTTAATAGAGAAGTTAGATCTCCATTATATTTATTTCCCGTAGGGTCTTAATCTAGCGGTAGATACCCTGATTTTCATTTTAAAGGTCGTGTATTCGAATCCGGACGAACTACGAATAATTTTTTTTTGATAAATAAATATTGCACTGCACCCCTTACACTCACCACTGTACTAAGGCATGGGATAGTCACCAAATCAGAGTAGACTTCCGTAGTGTCTTACTGTCTAACCCCTTTGAATCGAAAATTAGCGGGTTAATTTAAAAAATCCATAAATGCAGTAAATACACCAACCCCAAGTTGGGATACGAGCAGCATTTTTTTAAACTTACACGATTTGTACTCTTATTAACAAATTGTACTCTTATTAACAATTGCCTAGGTCATATTCGCGTGTTGTTATTTTTAAATTCTCTTACCTCGACGTTTCGACTATGCTACAATAATGTTGTTCGCAACATTATTGTAGCATAGTCGTACCCAATAGTCAATAGTAGTCATACCCAATAACAATAGTAGTCATACCCAATGACAACGCGGCAATACACGAATAAGACCCGGGAAAAATGTTAATAGGGGCTGTGTTTTAATCAGAACTCGTGTTAGAAATACTGATAAAAGTTTACGTCAAAAGTGGATTTAACGTAGTTCTAACTCAATAGTTAATAATAATTCTGTTATACATATTAATATGTATACAAAAATTTATACAATAATATTGTCTATTTATACTACCACGGCTGTTTGATTACCCGGAATACCCTTGAAATACCCGATATCTATACCTCGATGGGATAATGGCTGTCAACAAATATTGGTGTTTTTCGATGATAAAAAAAGGACGGTAAGGAGTAAACAAGGGATGAAATATCAATACTAGGTAAGAGTATATTCTTTTGTTATGCAAATAACTTAAGTATATTGCAATATGCTTAAGTATGTTGCAATATGATTAATTTCAATGACACAATCCAAATAAAACCGAAAGCTCAATAAGATTACTATTAATCTTATTAAGTTGGTTTATTACTAGTCTCGGCTATAGATACGGCAGTAAGATTTACCTAAATCGCTCTGCCAATAAAATAAATATACTTTTTTTATTGACCGAACGAGCGAAGTGAGTGAGGTCCAGTGTAGACGGGCCTGGCGCTTGTATCTTTGTAACTTTGTATCTTTGTATGTTTGTTCGACGATAACTCCGATCATCATGAATTTTGGTATGCGGGTAGTTTAGGTCAAAAGAATTTATGAGTTCGAAGATGAGCCGGATCTGTAGGGGGGTTGGGGAGATAGGGGGTCGTGAGGCCTCAGTTCGGGGCGAACTACTAGTTACCTGAAGTCTATTTAATTTTATTTTGCCATAGGTTTTCGAGATTTAACACAATAATTACCAGGTTTTACTCTGGGTTTTATTGACCGAACAAGCGAAGCGAGTGAGGTCCAGTGTAGACGGGCCTGGCGCTTGTATCTTTGTAACTTTGTACCTTTGTATGTTTGTTTGACGATAACTTGAGTATCGTAGCTCCGATCTTCATGAATTTTGGTATGCGTGTAGTTTAGGTTAGTTAGGTATAGAATTTATGAGTTCGAAGATGAGCCGGATTGGTAGATAGGTTGGGGAGATAGGGGGTCGTGAGGTCTCAGTTCGGGGCGAACTCCTAGTTTAATAACAGCATTATGACAAAGTACCGAGTTTTCACTAACTTTACAGTTAGCTGATTCAAGGTTGACCTTTATGTTTTTTAAGGAAGGTTGGTGGGGGGAGTCAACCTTGAAAAAGTTCACTATAAAGTTAGCGAAAGCTCGGTCTTTAGTAATGATGCTGTTAATAAATAAAAGGCGAATAAAACCCGGTAAATGTTGTGTTTTATTAAGAAAAAGATTGTTCTAATATTCGGGGTATTTTTATTATCAGTTTATTTTATTTTTTATGTGACTAAACAAACATAACACTTTTTTGGCAGTCGTGTAAAAAGGACGTTAACGTAACAAGAAACGATCACGGTAGGCCAGTATACCTCAAAATACAGTTGTCTCTAATAGAAAAATATTAGTTTCTTCGTAACAGGAAATTGTCTCTCAAAATAATCTGTGACTGAAATACGAAACAAATAACGTTCAATCTTGACTTCTTAGAAATCCTGAGCAAACTTTTGCTGTTTAATAAGAACAAGAAATTTTTCGAAACAAACGGTCTATGTGACTCATGTTTAAAATTAGACCTTAATTTAAATGAAAATCAAGTAAGTACAAATATTTTAATTTAATTTAGGCCGATTTTATTAATAATCTCAAGAAAAACCAACTACGTAAACTATGAAATGAAAATGATGAAATATTTCCAGAATTAGATTTTTACATAAATGATTAAATATGGTTTTTAGGGTACCGTACTCCAAGGTCTAAGAAAAGATAAAGATATTCTTTTTATAAAGTATGATACAGCAGATCTTAACTCACACATTACTTACCAGAAACACCCACAATCAGAACAATTACCAACGTCTGTCTGTCTATTTGTCAGTGCATATTTAAGATCAGAAAATATACCTACCTACTCACTAGAAAGCTGCAATCTGGTGTTTATAATAATAGGGGTTAAAGTATGAAATTGCCGTTTTATTGCAATAGGTTCTTTGAATTGACATAGAATCTTCATGGTTTGAGGTTTTCGAATGAAACTTTTTTCAAATGGTTTCTGTGATGTTCTTTTTTTAAAAAATGTGAAACATTTGAATATCGACTTTCAATTGTTTTTGTTATTCAATTTAGACAAGAAAGATGGATACTGCGAAAATTCGAGTGATTTTTGAATACGAGTTCCGACGCGGAACTAACGCGGCAGAAACAGCCCGCAATATCAATGCTGCGTTTGGAGAGGGGTCTACTAATGAACGCACCGTGCGATTTTGGTTTAAACGCTTTCGTGATGGAAATTTCGACTTAAAGAACGAGCCACGAGGAAGACCGCCCACACAGGTGAATAACGATGAATTAAGAGAGATAGTGGAAGCCGATCCTAGTCAAACTACCCAGGAATTAGCGGCATGGTTTAACGTTACCTTACCCACTTTATTGACTCACTTGCGTCAAATCAATAAAATAAAAAAATACGAAAAATGGGTGCCTCATGATTTGACTGATCTGCAGAAAGAAACGCGTGTTGAAACTTGTGTTGCCTTGTTGAACCGGTACAGAAATGAAGGAATATTGGATCGAATTGTAACATGTGATGAAAAGTGGATTCTTTATGATAACCGGAAAAGAAAAATGCAATGGCTGACCCCAGGTCAAATGCCACAACAGTGTCCTAAAGCAAAACTTACCAATAAAAAGGTAATGGTAACTGTTTGGTGGTCTCAGCATGGTGTTATTCACTATAGTTTTCTTCGATCTGGTCAAGCAATTACGGCAGATGTCTATTGTGCCGAACTCCGAACCATGTTGACAAAACTAGCAGTAAAACAGCCCCGACTCACCGACCGATCTTCACCATTATTGCTCCACGACAACGCGAGACCTCACACAGCACGAGAAACCATTTTGACCCTTCAGGAACTGCACTTAGAAACCATTCGTCATCCTGCGTATTCACCAGACCTTGCTCCAACGGACTACCATTTTTTTCGTGATTTGGACAATTATCTACGTGACAAGAAGTTTTCTTCCCAGGAGGCAGTACAAAATGCTTTCACACAGTTTGTGCAGTCTAGATCGTCGGAGTTCTATCGCAAAGGCATTAATAACCTTCCCATTAGATGGCAGCAATGTATAGATAATAATGGCAACTATTTTGATTAAATAAATTTGTTAAAAATTTAAAAAATAAACAATTAAGATTTTCAGTACAAATCGGCAATTTCATACTTTAACCCCTAATATTATAATCACATTGACAAAGTTACTAACGTGCCTTTACGCAAAGAGAGGAAAAATCCATATCTGTCGCAGGGTATGAGGTGTCGTTAAATAGATTGTTCAACTTTATTGTTGATAGAAAACATAATTCTGTTTCCAAAATATTATACGTTTGAATCATGGACCATATCTGGTCTGTGGTTTGAATTCTGTCTGAAAAACTATCACATGCAAGTAAACTTTAAAATGCTTCATCAACTTTAAAAAAATATTTCGTGGCAAAACTACGGAACCATAGAATGCGAGTGGCCTGACACCCACTTGGTCTACTTATTTTTAATTTTACGGGATCATGTTTTCCGCTCGGATCAGGAGTTACTAAATAATTAGTTACGTTTCGATGTCTTATTATTATAAGCTTAGTTTATAAATTATTAATATTTTCGGTACACGTATTTTTTTCACGTCTTTTAGGCTAATATCCTATTCATAATAGACACAATTTTTTTTGGCTTTTCCTTCACTTACCTACTTCTACTTCTAATTTGATTGTTTCCTCTATTTTTTATTAAAAGGGTCTATTTAAGGACTTACCGAGTTAGATAACCAATAAACGTGAATCGATTACGTAGCAAGTAATCCGCTTACCGCAAACTGCAAGCTGCTTACTTGCTATTTAGGTTAAAGAGACAATATATATTGATGATTCAAGCTTCAGGTGAGATCAATGGATTGTTTGATTGTGATCAGCGTATTGATACAGGTAGGTACCATCTATTATTTTGTCATTATAGAGTTTAGCTATTTCTCCTAATTTGTAGGATTGTTTGTAAAGTACCTAACGCAATAGTTTTTACTTGTTTATTTAAGTCTGGTTAGCGTAAACAGTGCAAGCTAGCGTTTTAGTTACTGTCTCGCCGGTAAATAGCAACTCGTAAGCCTGAAAGTTTGTGAGTTTTGTATATTTGTTACTAAATCACGTAAAAACCGCTTAACCGATTGCATTGGAACCTTGAATATAGATAGTTAAAAACCTTACTTTTTAACCCGATAAGCGGGTGAAACCGCGGGGCTCAGCTAGCCTATAATAAATAGCTCTTGCACGTCCCAGTTTCTATTAACGTTAAAACATTGCAAGTTATGAACAGTGCAGCTAATCGATACACAGATTAGTACGCTAGCTTACACTTTGTAAACCGGCTATAAGGCATAACGATTATGTCACGCTATCTTCATCATTGGTAGAGCATGCCTATGTAGGAGAAATACCAAATAACATTTCACAAATTCACATAGCATTTCTATCATTTACTCCGTAAAGAAAGTTGTAATTACG
Source organism: Idaea dimidiata (assembly GCA_949358125.1). NCBI lineage: Eukaryota > Metazoa > Arthropoda > Insecta > Lepidoptera > Geometridae > Idaea > Idaea dimidiata. The sequence continues at coordinate 5,661,467 of OX442340.1, forward strand.
AGACATATTTTAGGCAATCGTTTGGTGTAATATAGTCTTGAATTCAAATATCACTTGATGGAAGTCAAATTTTATGGTTTTGACAACACAATTCACTCAGCCATACACTTCAAATTGTTTACATATTTTATGCAGATTTACTTTCAAGTAGTGACTTGAACGTATAAAAATAACTATTCCATGAGGCACCTGCCCTAACTTTTGAAATAACATTTTATGAAAACGTTTACATAGGAAATAGTTTGAGTAGAGGTCATTAGAGCTGACGACATTTTCCTCGTACCTAATCTCTGCGAAAGTAAAGGTAATAGAGAGAACTTTCATGAAAATTATACCACACCGTGGTCTGAACCGCAAAAGGGTTCCATCGTAACAATTAAGACCACACTACGCTGTGTTCCGTGTAACATATGGTTGGGCCACAAAAATGTAAGTAAATTGCTCGGCAGTTCAAACAGTACGGGAATATTTACGCAGAGGCGTTATTTACGAAGTAAATTTCGTTTTATTGTGGTCTAGGGTGATGATGTAACTTTCGCGTATATTATGATGTTTGTGTTTTGCACGGGTTTTGACTAAAACTTGTGTTCTGTGGAGCGGATAGTTTGTAGCGTGTTGAGATTCTCTAAAACTCAGTTTTACTGCTGTTTCGGAGTTTATCGTGATGCTTTCTTTGAGTGTCACTCAGTTGTAAGTTATACCTACCTAGTAGCAAATGTACACATGTATAAGTATAATGTACTCACACTTATTCTAGCATTTGGATAGCCTTCTTAAAGAGGAGTAAACATGTTCTCATTACTCCGACCTTACTCCACGTTTATTAATAAGGGCCTAGAATGAATAAATAAGCCCCACATGAACTTAATAAAACGTTTTAAGATTAAGTTTCCGATATCTACTCGGTTTATGTAGTTTTCCGAAGCGTTCTCTCTATCACCGCATATAGCGCGTTTGTATGCAAATTTTATTCGTAAAATCCGGCCTGATGGAAAATGGTCCCAGAAGTATGTATTATAGGGGCAGACGGGGCAATCCTACGAACTTTTGGGTCAAAGCGATAACATCCCCGAACTTTACTATACTACTGGCTACTACATTATAGAATATTTGCTAAGTCTAACACACAGGTCTAACATTAGATACGACATCACTGATTTGTCAAAGGTGACCGAGTTTACGTGAAACGTTGCTTGGTTGAATGATTATTGTTCCAATAATTAAATTGTCATAGAGCTTCTACTAATACCATGTCACTGGATGGTTCAAAGATTTATTTGCATCAAGTATGGTATATATAATATATAAATTTGGGTATTTAAAAGTGTAGTGTCTAACAGTCTTTGCCAACATTCGACATGCAAAATTTACAGTCACAAATAATTTAAAACAAAAGTAGACATTAAATTAAATGTATAAAATCCACATGTTTGCTTCTATCAATATTTGGACCTAACCATCTGTATAGCCTCATAGGTTTTATTTAATAATATGTAAATACAGATTTATTTTGTGGGCACTGGTGTTACTAACTCTACCTACGTGTATCTAAAGGTACCAATAATATAAAGTTTAAATTTGTTTGTTAGTTTGTAATGAACAGGCTCCGTAACTTCTGGACCGATTTCAAAAATTATTTCATCAATAGAAAGCCACATTATCGAGGAGTAATATTTGACTACTTTTGATTCCGATATTTTGAAGAGATTGGGACTTACGCGGGTGGAACCGCGGGATGCAACTACTTAATTATATTTCAAAACCCTGTAATTTATTTCAATTGTTGACAATGTTTACAAGGCAATTACAGAAACATCTACTTATTTACCTTCCTACCACTCTGCAAATAACACTGATTGTTTGTACTCACTGGCATATTATAAGGCATCTGTTTATAATTGACAATACTGCCTTAAACGTACCTATTACATTGAAAACTTTACAGGCTTCAGGGAACAATGAATCATAGGCTTGGTAATTTATGTCGTCTCAAGGGTTTTGAGTAGGTAATATTTGTAGATAATAATGTTCAATGCTGTATTGAGTAAGCATTTCTTAAGTATGATTTAAGAGAAGTTGATAACGAATATGGAAAGCCGTACCTATTGATACAATGTAGGTAGACTATGACTGTGGTAGTGTATTTATCGGCTTAATATTAAAAATGGTATGAATTTTTAAATTTTGTCTAAATCAAAATTTCCCATAACAATTTCAGTTATGAATGAATATTTTAGTGGGTACTGACCGACGAACGCTGCGACGCGTAATGTAACGTGTTATACAAAGAGTTCTCGTACAAAATCAGTATGGGGAAATAAGGTGCTCGCAGCGGAGCTCACAACAGTATCATGCTCGCTGCGAATGGTAGGTATATTACGCACTGTAACACCGGTCCCATCCAACCACGATAGGTTTTGTAATTTACGTAATTCTATATAATATTAGTTTCCTATCCCGCGGAAATATCTTTCTCTTAAGCTGGAACTACACATGTAAAGAAAAAAGTTAAATCAGATAAAATGAAAGGAAAAAATCATCTTTAAAAATTCACTCGCGACGAGCTTTGAACTCACGTCTCTGCGTTCTTTAAATTTTTTCTAGTAGAAATACCTTGAGCAATAAAAACAAATTATGAAATAAGTTGAAATCAGTTAAGAAGTTTAGGACTCCATCGCGGACAAACATTGTGCTACGTAGGTAATTTATGTAAATTAAGATATTTGTACAATCAATCCAAATGAATTAATTATCTAAAACAATAATTATACTAGTAATTAGTTTAGTTTATAATAACTAATGTTGATTAACTTATTTAGTTTAATTGGTAACCAGCCGTGCATTTAATAATGTGAGTTAGTAATATTTCGGACTAGCTGCGCCACGCGGTTTTACCCGCGTGAATCCCGCGGGGTTATCGGGATAAAAAGTAGCCTATGTGTTATTCCTGCTGTATCCAGCTACCTATATTCCAAGTTAATCGCAATCGGTTTAGTTGTTTTTGCGTGATTGAGTAACAAACATACATACACACATATACACATACTCACAAACTTTCAGCTTTATAATATTAGTAGGATAGGATAGGATAACTACCAGATTCAAAGTCAAGTCCTTGACAAACCTTAAACAATATAATGCTAGTTTGTTTACTATGTTTCTATGTGCTTATCGTCCATTATGAATGGATGATCGTCAGTGTGACGAATAAACCTGATAAAACTTAATATTTTTATCGTTTACCTATGGAAATCATCAGCTATACCTATCTATATTATTGCCGCTATAACATCTTCGGATTTATAGAGGTTTCATAAAAAAGCGAGGAACTGAGTCGGTACCTATCCTACCAGTAAGTCAAATCCTTCCACTATTACGGATTTCGAGGATGATTTATTCAAGTATTGGTGAAAGCGGTCGTGGTCATAAATAGTGCTGAAGGGAAACCGAATATTGTGGACCGAATGGCTCTTTTCATCGCCCGCAACATTAAATATGAAAAGCTGGGTCCAAACGTCCGACCTTTGTAAGTACACAACATAAAGTAGAAGAATTACTTGCAACACGCCATCTTTTTCAGTCAATCGGTTATATTTCTTGTTCTCCTTGTACTCGGACACGTAATCAATGAGTTTTACGAAACAAAGGTTTTGAGGGTTGTGGCAATTCCCGCCGGAATACTTGTTCTATATAAATACATAAATACTTATAGGTATTTATGTTTAAAATATTTATTTTTGGTGTGGGTGTCTCTCAAATAACATGTAGGTATGTATTTACAAAAATAAAATAAATCCGAATTCGGAACAAGTAGGCTGGTACGAGTACAACTATTAACCTGGATACAGCGACGGGTTGTTACAACGCTCCGGCTACTGTAGCACGCAAACAGCTTGAACTTTTTAAACTAACACGATTGGAACTTATATTGACACATTTTCCCGGGACTTAATCGCGTGAAATTCAACTTTTAAAATTTTCCTTACCTCGACGTTTCCATCATGTTACAATGATCTTGGTCTCGAATTGAATTTCACGCGAATAAGACCCGGGAAAATGTGTAAATATGAACTTATAGTTAGCCGGAGTGTGTAGCGCGATGGACCTCATTGTTTTTTTTAATGTTAATTAATTTTTTTTGTAAACATTTAAAAGATAAATAAATAAACAAAATAATATGATGCCGAAGTATCTGGGTTAAGAAGAGAAGCTGGAAAAGTTCCACTGCTACGAGACATAAAGCTACGACCTGTGCTACGTTACAACTTTTGTACGAGGTGCTACGAATCGATGGAGTCATCATCATCATTAGCCTGTTGCAGTCCACTGCTAGACATAGGCCTCTCCAGTTGCACGCCACCTAGATCTATTTTCGGCTTCTCGCATCCAGTTTGACGCAGTAATGAATTAACCTCTAGACCAAATTGAAAAAATTCAAAAACTACAAAAAAAAATCAATTTGATCTAGAGGTTAAATTAGAAACATCTTGTTCTAAAGAAACGGTATTGAAGTTTTTTACATTAATTCGACAGCCTGTTTCTTACAAACATTTATATATTTTGTTTATTTCGTTCCTTATTTGACTACAAGTCAATTTGTGGGTAATTTATCCTGACTTCTGTTAAAATAAAATACTCAAGTTGGCGTATCTGTAACTACTTAGGCACAAAGTTATTTTTACTAGGAGTTCGCCCCAAACTGAGACCTCACGACTCCTTATCTCCCCAACCCCCCCTACCGATCCGGCTCATCTTCGAACTCATAAATTTTACTGACCTAAACAACGCGCATACCAAAATTCATGAAGATCGGAGCTACGATACTCAAATTATCGTCGAACAAACATACAAACATACAAGCGCCAGGCCGGTTTACACTGGACCTCACTCGTTTCGCTCGTTCATTCAATTACCTACTTCCAGTATTGTCGCAATCCCGTTCCTTTGCGATTCTTTTCAGATCTTTTACACGCACCTTCCACAGTGGAATGAGTATTATTTCCAATTCAATATCGCGAAAGCAAAAGATAGTTACTTTTTTTAGTAATCACTTGCTGGGTTCTGCTTTTTCACTCGGGTAAGTCCCGATCCCGGAAATATAGGGATCAAAAATACCTTTTTTTTTAATTTGGAACTAAACACAACACAAGAGAAAAAGTTAAAATCGTGTAATTAGTTTAGTTAGGAGTACATCGCGGACAAACATCGTGACAAGTAATTAAATTGGTATATTAAGATTTACACTGATTTAAATCATAAATAAACAAAAAACTTAAATCTACTTGTTTCAGTTACGTTTTATTTTACTAAAGCTTAGCTAAATTTAAGCAAGTTCAACCACTTAATCCAGTTGCAATGGAAAGTATTTGAACTGGTTGAATGAAGTCGGTTTCCGTACTCGAGCGCGAGAATCACTAACTAGCTCTGTAACTATTTCCAATTCATTTTAAAGACTTCAAATCGTTAGTACTTTTTTTTAGTACCTTTTGTTTAATTCACTTATGTCTAAGGCGGGTTAGGGGGGAAGTCGTCCACCTTTAAACTGGGACCAAGGACCAATTATACCCTTTGTAATTGATAATAGTCCACTGGGCCCAACAGTAGTTTCGACAATAGGACGAATAAACCACATATTAATATTATCTAGGGGTGTATTGGTCCCAATATGAAGATACCCAAGTAATAAATAAAGACCATTACAAAACTAGTTTCAATTTCACAAAAACCGTTTCGCTTCGCAGCAGTTACTGGACGCAATTTTATAAAATAGCTAACGCTGTGTATACTATTTTTTTTATCAAATTGTCTATGAATTGTATGCTTTAGTTTCGTAATGTATTTGTTAAGTTTTTTGAAAATATATAAACAATATCTTAATTCTTAAACGTTTTACTTAAAAAAAAGTCAAATGTGTAAGTCTATTTTAGGTTCAAGTGGTTCACTACATGTCGTCCGGCAACGCCCAGCAGACATAAACGCGTAGGCCGGTGGCCGGCAGCCATTAAGGAACACAATTTAGAACTCTTTCTATTTAGTACCTTCTCTATATCTTATAGGTAAGCATTCTACATCTCATACCACATCGTCACCTATCGTTTGGTAAATGAAATAAATAATAATAAATAAATCCTGTGACGAACACACAGCGCCATCTAGCCCCGTGGTAAGCTGCTAAGCTTGTGTTACGGTGACTAGACAACGGATATACTACTTATATTTATTTTTCTTTTGTAAATACATACATATTATACATAGAAATACGCCCAGACCAAATACAAATATTTATTTTAAGCATAAATATTTGCATCCAGCGGGAATCGAACCCAAGTCCTTCTGTATTGCAGCCAAGCGTTCGCCCGACGCGCCACAGAGGTCGTCAAAAATGTCAAAAATGGTCATACTCATACCAATCTACACATATTATCTAACTGTTGACGTCTGACAACAGTAGAAAATGACTGGCACTATGCAGTAGCAGTGCATTGCTGCTTTGAGGTGATCACCGGTAATAACCACGTTACGTCAAAACAGCAATGTACTGCATAGTGCCTGTCAATTTCAACCGATGTCAGACATCCACTGAATAGATGATATGGGCCGTAATATGAGAAATCTTAATTTTTGATAGAATTAGCTAAAAATAAGGCTTAGTACTTCGAAACAAAGATTCAAATATTTATGACCATCAAACAAGTGGCGGTTTAGGTCCCAATACCAAAACGCCACTTATTTGTATAAATGAGCAGCTACTAAATTCAAGATTACTATGCAAATTTGTGCTTAACCCTTTGACTGGTAAAAAACACACGTTGAGTTTGCGATTTTTATTCAGCGATTTGCTACTGTCGGTTTTATGTTTGCGATGATTTGCGATTTTAACGTCAGCATTCAAAGAAGGACTTGTTTAATTAGCCTTTAAATTGTGAGTAGCGTTACAGTATTTAACTGTTTTAGTCTGTTACCCTAAATAACTTAAAAAATATTATGATAATCTCACAGGACTTAAAAAACTAACGACAGCTGCGAACCATAAAATTCTAGTGAAACATTTCAACTCCTTTGGGGTCAAGTGTCTTAAAACCTGTGAGGGTGGTTTTAGTTAGACCCTCGACCTTCTTCGCTAGACTTCAACTCTCTGCGGATTTCACAAAACATGACTTGAGTCAAGGCTCGTGTTTTTCGTAGCACTTTTAAGACAGTAAAAAATTGGGAACATTTGTAATATTATCTTGAATCAGCCTTTATACAGTCTTTATGCAAATTATTTGAGGATCATTTTTTAGAAACTGGCACGTACAGTCGCACATAGTACCTTCTTATCTAATCCACCTCCGATTCAAGACATAAAAAACTTTTCTTTTATAACATAATAATTAACAATTTACAAATATTATATCTCTTTTTGTAATGAATAGGCTGTAGTAGGTATCTATCGTTTCTGCAGTAGGGAAAATACGCCTTTGTAATGAGTTTCTTATCTATACAGTCATATAAAATTCAACGTACAACCTAAACTTAGGTTGTACGTTGAAATATGAAATTTGGTCCACCAAGAAAGTGCTTCTAAAAATTCTAGTTAATCGGTAATTACGGGGGTGAAACTGCAGGACATTATTAGTAACCCATATAACTATAGGAAACTAAAAAAAACTACATTGACTGGTCACGCTTTTTCAAGTAATGTAACTTGAAAAAGCGTGACCAGTCAATGTAGCTATTTTCAATGTCCTAAAAGTGAATGCTGTCGTATAAAAGGATCGCCTTAGAGCCTCGAAATGTCTGCTAAAGTTCTGTCAAAGTATCTGCGAGATGAGTCTGTAATTAGATCGGCAGAGTCCCTCTCCTCTCTCGCCTCTCAATCAATTTGCTATCAATTTGTCGCCTCGCCTTTTATCCGGCCACTACGTCACTTTGCCGAGATTTATTCTTTTATTGAACTTTTTATTAGGTCATATTTTCATTAGGATTACTTAGCAAAATGACATTCGGAATGTTATGAAATGTAGGTATATGCTATTAGGAATTGGGTACAAATCAATGTTAACAACATCATTTCTTTTTTGATCTCTATCAAGTTATAAGTACAACTTGAAAATCTAAATAAAAATGATTATCGAGCTCAGACCATAAATGGCAGGGATACCGCGTTGCATAAGGTAGAGAGGTTTTAGATAATTTTCGATGGTTTATTTATACAGCGCAGGCAACTTTTTTAAACCATGCTATTTATGGCGCTATAGTGCCTGAGACAATGTTAGGTGGTGTAGGCTTGCCCAGCACTTATACCACCCTCCCAGCCTAGTCAGTCACGCCCAGATAAAAGAACAGGTGAATATAGGTACATATTACATACAAAGCAACAAAACATACCATCTTAGGTACTAGAATTTTGTAACTTAATTGTGTCACTCACGCAAAAAGTCGCTCAGCAAAAAGGAGATCAACTGTTTGGTAACTTTACGTACTTGAATTCTTTAACCGCTTCCTGTGACAGGAGATTACGCCACCCAAGGACGGAAGAGAGATTAATTACAGAATCGACAGTTTTAATTAGTTTTATAATTAACAGCCGCATAGCTCTCCTTCTAGCCAAACTAAAATAAATTACCTTTTAATACAATCACTCTAGCGGATTTAATCGCTCGTCCTCGTCCGCTTCGCTGCGATGCTGCCAGATTCCAGGGAAATTACCCGTTCTATTTGGCCCGAATTAACTGTTAATTAAACTGTTTAATGTTATAAAATCTTTTACGTGCCGTAGCAATTAATGGTTTATTTACCTATACAGTACCGTAAACTATCAACAACGCAGGCGTGAACGCGTTCGCGGTAATAGGTGTTCAAATATGAACCACCTCGCGTTCAGCCGTTAGTTAAGTGTGAACGCAGACATGTACAACTTTTGGGTTTGATATTTAGTGATCGCGTTCGCCCTCGTTAGTCTAAACCACTTCAAAATCCAGCTGTTATGTTGGCGCTACATTAGCGGGTTACGGTCAACATTCGTATTTACCTTGCGGGTAGATCTTTGCAATGCGTAGTATTCTGGCGAAGACTCTATTGGGGCGCTGTTGGTTTAACGCTCGCCTAATGTAGACATCGCATCATACGTTCAAACACGAATGCTAATGCGGTCTCAGCAGTAAAACAATTAGCGTGTTAATTTCGCGTCACACGTTTATAATCTTGTTTAGTTTTACGTTGCATTGACTCTTCAATATGTATATGCAGGTAAGTAAGTAAGTAGACATATAAAGTAAGCCGTCGCGTTGCAAAAGCCGTCCTGTAATCATCAATTTACATTTAATTTAATCAAAAAAGATGCGGTACGGGTTGTTCAAGTGTAATTCGTCACAATCGAAATTGTCACAATTCCCTCGGGAAAGCTTTGAGAAAAATTGTCGCTAACGAGCTTGTTTCCCCACCACCCCCTTTTACTTTTAATCCAAGGCCTCCCCCCCTTCCCTTCCTCTTCCTATGCCCCTTTATTCGTAGCACTTTAAACCCCTTTTACAATTTTCCGCGCGGTAGACTTATAAGAGAAAGAGAAAGGAACATTTCATTATAAGGCAAACACATTTTAATTATTTGGCGTTTATTAATAATAATAATATTAATGGATTGATGCGCGGTCTCACCAAAAAGTTATATTGATGGTAAACATACAGATTTATCGGGCCGCATCCATTTATACCTTATACCGGTAACAGGCAATACAGTTAACTTTAATTATAATCGATAGGTAGGTACTCCAATAAATTTATTTTCCGGAACAAGTTCACGTTTGAACACCCACGTTCATTTCAAAAGAAAAACAACAAGTAAAAATATTGGAAATAAAAAGCGGAGTAGGCAAATTCATTCGGAGTGTGTCTCTTTGAGTAGCGCTCACTCATTAGCGATTTTCCGACTGACTGATTTGTGAAAAGACCAAGAAAGATGTTGGAAACTCGAACAATAAATATGTATCTACGTCGACCTATAGCAAATAGTCATTTGTAAATCGTTCACTTGGAAAACTGGATTTCAAAGTGTTATTTTAATTGTTGCAACATCATCATATAAGTTTTTAAAGAATCTGTTTTTACCGTTTTGGGGAGAAGTTAAGGATAACCATCGAAGAATGTTGCACACGGCACTAAACCCTATACAAAATTAAGCAACTATGCTTGTGCTAGGTATGGGTATCCTAACCTACGAATATGTAATAAATAATATTTTATGTTTAAAGTTATGTATTAACAGACGTTAATGTATGACGCGTCAAGGTGCATCTACACAGCTAGCCACAGCGATTAGTTTTTGGGGTGCCAAAACGGAGCTGAGTGCGGGGTCCGTGAATTGTATAAAATCACCTACCTTATTTCCACCGATGTGGAATAAAAACTTCGAGTACCGTTATTCGAAAAAATCTCGGACCGCTCCGCGTAGCTCCGCTTCAGTGGAAACGCACCCTGCAGGTGGCTGGAGGCATATTGCACTGGACCTTACATGGATTATAATCATTGCCCGCGTAAAAGTATTATTAAGTATGGACTTAGGTATTATATATTTTCCAAATAACAAATAATTGAATTAGGTAATCCTCAATCTACTTCAAGCTTTGTTTTTCGTTTTGATAATATGGCAGCCTAAAAAAGAGTAGATAAAATTCCTTTGTTTCTAATGCAAAATAGAAGCTCAAGAGTTTTTACAGCAACAGCAAATACATTAGGCTTAATGGGTACACAATTCACAATTCTCGCAAAATATTTGCGTTCTGTAGTCATTGCAGGCCATTTGTAGGCGCAGCAATAAAGTAGAGATGCCGAGCATGACGGGAAACGCAGCGTGACAAGTGTAGTTAATGTCCAACATTATGTCTCTACCTGACTGTGAGTATTGTATGTTCGTTCAGTCAGAAGTTTTACAATTTTAAACTAACATGGTTGCTTTAATTACAAATATTATTAAATAACGGGATATTTACCATGTTTAAATTCGTTATTTACGGAGCTCGATATTTCGCCAGTTATTTCACCTGGTTTGTTAACGAGACTGGAGATTTCGGGTAGATGATGACAGGATAGTCCATATCGTACTAACTGCTTCCTAACACTATTACTGCGTCTTGTTATTGGTCACCTACTTACTAACTAACTGTCATCACCTACCAGCATTCTCCAGTATGGTCAACAATCCAGTTGAAATTACTGGCGAAATATCGAGCTCCGTAGATAACAAATTTAAACATGGTAAATATCCCGTTATTTAATAATGTTTATTGTCAGAAGTTTTATTCCCACGTTTTAATACGCTCACTATTTTTTTTTGTTTGTTTGTTTGTCGGTCCGGGCGGAATCTTGCAACTTAAATTTAAGGCACTTCCCGACTAGCTAGCGGTATGAAACATTGGGAATAGTTCCGAACCAGATGAAAATGCAACCTAAAGCTACTTTCAACTTTTCACAAGCACAATTATTGGTAGATACCCTGACTTTCATTCCGAAGGTCGTGGTTTCAAATCCCAACCGCGCACCAATGTGTTTTTCCTAAGAAAAAATTAAGTGCGCTATAAACATCGCTCGATGAAGAAAAACATCGTGGGAAAACCCACGGCTAATTTCGGAAACACACAAGTTAAAACTTTAACTTTTAACTTTTATTGGAAACAATAATAAAGTATTGTTTGATTTCATTAAAGCTTCTGAAGGGTAAGTCATTTTAATTCTCGGAAGGTGTGCTCCCTCACCGCGAGCATTTGGTGTGTAATGTTATGTTTTTTTCTTTAAATGAGGTTAAGTAGGGAAATCGCTTTGCGAAGCCTTTTTCAGCACCAGGGCCTTTGCTGACTGTACTATACAATATACAAAAATATTATTGCAAAATCATACCAAATTAGAGATTTTAAAGATACTTATAAACTCTCACATCAGATGAGAAAGTACTGTATACTATACGAATACAAGCTAACTATGAAAATTTACTCGAAATTAATTTGAAGTTCAGAAACGTGCACCTGGCTCGAACGTAGTGAAGTGATGACGTCACAGGTTCTCACTATCAATCATGTGCAGCCAGTACTGTTTTGGTTTATTTAAATTAAATTATTTTAGGTGTTTTGTTACAGAATGATTGTGAAATTACTTATTATGTTTGTATACTTACCAACATATGAGTATTTAAGAAGCGTAATAAAAATCTAGGTATTCACTTTAAGTTTCGGTTAAAATTTCCAGACATTTCAATATTGTGCTCGCTGATCTTTTAAAGATATTTCCATCGTAGTCATCGTAGTTTATTATTATTAGTATCACGATCCAGGGGAAATGTTCTTAGAATAGGTATCTGTAAATACTTGCTAACTTTATTATTAACTAACTGACCCGGCGAACTTTGTATCGCTATATATTATATAAAAATACAGGTTGTTTTTGAGAATTGTATTTTACACAAAAACTTTCCTGGCGATAACGAACAAAAAATAATGATTATCGATTGTGGTGCAGTTTTTCGGAAGTTATACTTGGTACATTTCGACGATTCATTTTTCTTTGCATATAGATAGATAGAATGCAGACACCGCGGGCTGAGCATTGTACAAACAAGCAATGGATAACAACAAGTACTTCGTCAGCAGGGAGCGGTATAGAGTGGCGCAGCCCTTCGCTACACAGCTTGTTTTGCAGCTAAGAATTTAGAACGGAAATTTACATTTTGTTAGTTAATTTTTCAATCTACAATTCGTCTAAGGTGTATGCTTATATCCCACAATTGTCCATGCATTTATTATAATTCGTTTTTGTGTGCTCTACAACTTTGGAAAATCGATTTATTTCTTTCGAAAATGTCATAATATTATCTTACTAGTCTTATCTTACTTAACATTATAAATCCGAAAGTCTGTTTGTTTGTTTGTTAGTTTATTTGTTTGTTCCCTCTTCACGGTCAAACGGCTCGACCGATTTGGATGAAAATTTGCATAGGGATAGTTTAAATTACGGAGAGTAACAAGGGATACTTTTGATCCCAAAAATCTCGCGGGATAAGGACTTACGCGGGTGATAACTATTTATTTGATGAAAATTTGCAGAGGAATAGTTTAAATGATAGAGAGTAACATAGGATACTTTTAATCCCGAAAATCCCGCGGGATCGGGACTTACGCGGGTGATAACTATTTATTGGATGAAAATTTGCGTAGAGATACTTTAAATGATGGAGAGTAACATAGGTTACTTTTGATCCCGAAAATCCCGCTGGATACTGACATACAATCTTACCTTACTTCACCTACCTACTGCAGTGAAAAAAGGACGACCAGGGAAGTAGGTACTTCAACAGTACTTCAATGGGCGACCGTTTGAGTGTGTGTTTTTTTGCATTGCGGTAGGTAGGTGTTCGAACAACGCGGGATCGCGACTTCCGCGGGTGAAACCGTGGGGCGCAGCTAGTTATGAATATTTTTAATTAAACTGATTTGAAAATCAGTTGTTTCTGGGAGTTACATATCATTATATTTCGACATTCATACCATTATTGCTACGAAATACAAAAAAAAACACAAAAAAAAACGCCCCTATCGTACCACGCACAAAGGACCCAATGATACTGACAGCATTGCCTCCTTGAATGGCCATGATTGGGTACTTCCCTTAGTTCCCTACATTGAATAGTAAACATAAACACGATAGGTAGGTATAAAAAATTGTCTATAAAGATCTGAGCATATTTTGAAATGTTGAAAACACAATGCTTTTTCCACTGTTTTCTTTTTGTCATTGTAATCTAATTACTAATTACTTTACTTCATTTCAGTCAGGTACGACGTGTAATTAGTTAATGAAGTAGGTATTAACTAATTGATTGTCTTTCTACATGCTTTCTATTAATGGATAATACAGTCATTGTCTAAGTAACTAAAAGAGGTGCAACTGCCAACCAAGATGTTCAGTTTTAATATTATTTTATTCTCTGAAAACTTTCTCTGCATATACCGAAATTTTAGTTACTTTAGAAGCCTTCAACAGAAGTTTATAATTCTTCGTATTGTGTCAGAAATATTATTGATAATTTTGAATATATTTTCTCGTTTCAAATACCGTACCGAGATGACACCGTCAGATTTGTTTTTCTTCGTGCTTAGTACTTTTAATTCTATATTCGTTATGTTATTGGCTATTTACTGCTCTACTACCTTCAAGCAGTTAATGGCGCAGTTTAAAAGGTTTGAAAAATATCTACCGGATGACATAGCTTATCGAAAGAAAATGATGTCGAGTGAAAGGCTAATTGTCAGTATGGCGATAATATACTGTGTTTCAAGAATTTGCTTGTATATGACTTTCTACTTTATAGATGGAATGTACAATGTAGAGTTAAATTTTGCCGGAATTGCTATTCAAATTGGTATACTGAATTCATTCTTTTGCGAATTCCGCTTCGTATTTGAATTTTGTTTAGTTTATTCATGTTTGTTTGGTATATCGTATCGATTGGACGGCATTATGGAGGGTATCGATCAAGCGATGACTTTGGAAAACAACGATTCTGGTAAAAAGAAGATTACGTGCCAGCATATGTCGGTGATATTGACGAAAGATTGCAAACAACTTCTGCGTCTCTACGACAAATGGTCCGCAGCTTATGCAACTACTAGGAAATGTTCCAAGTTATGCAATGAAATTTTCGGTCTACAGGTACTTCTTTATAATTAAAAAGATAGTGTTCGAACACAGTCTTGTCAAATAGTAAACGACGCGACGATGTGGTTAAAAATTTAGCAAGCTTACTTTGAAGATATTTTGACATGTAATGATTAATTACTAATAAATAAGTATTTGAGTATTTGATACCTGACTCGTGATACGAGTAAAGATAAGAAGAGGACAGTAGAAGGTGTATCGTATCTCCATATTTCCATTAATGTACGAACGCCAGCCGTAGCAGACTTACAGATTAAAAGAAGACCAGTAGATTTTATATTAACCTCCAATCAAATACAATCTGTCATTACTTTATATTTATCTGCTAGGCCTGAACTAACCTTTTTTTTTTATAGTAGAGAAAATGCAGCCTGATTCACCGTCACGCCACTCTCGGGGGAGAGCGGCGCGGTGTGTGGGGCTCCCTATGGCCTAGGATGTTAGGCGGCAATAGGTTTACCCACTAAAAACTCCACCGGTTCCTCACTCGCCTTTGTGTCGGGGACTACGGGCACTTGCAAGTCTTCCGCGGTACCCAACGGCAATGGTCCGATTCGGCCGGACCCCTCTCCGTAGAGGTTTGACGACCTCTTCCTCATGAGCGGTGCACGGGAACCACGTGCACCCCGCCCGGGCTCTTACATGGCAATAGGCCCCCCCGAGCCTGTCGCCTGCGAGCCCATTTATGGAGGCATCAGGTCGTCGCGACGCGGACGCCCTGGGGGTCGTATCCTGCGGATACGGTTGGATCGAGATGATACCTCTCGCTCCCTCTCCGCGACCTCCTTCGCCTTCATCACTGTTTCGGCGAAGCGAAGGACAGCTGACCACGCAGCCTCGTCCTCCACCATCGCCGCTACAACAACTGGGAGTGACAGGTCATCTCCCACCACCGCTTTTAGCTCATCGCGCTCAGCAGTCCAGGCCACACATATCTCGAGCGTGTGGTCGGCAGTGTCCACGTCGCTGGGGCAATGATGACAGCGAGTGTCGGGCTCCTTCCGCGCTATCTGATGCAGATACTTTCCGAAGCAACCATGTCCAGAAAGTATCTGCGTCAGCCTAGAGGACAGAGTCCCGTGGCGTCTGTCCAGCCACTCGTCCATTATTGGACGGAGAGCCTCCACTGTCCGGTGACCCGCCTGTGGTCGCGTCATCCGCGACTCCCACTCTGCCACGGCCGACCTGTGGAGCTCCACCCGGCGATCCTCCACTTCCAATGAAGCCGGTCGGTAACCCTGTTGTCGTGCATCCTCGCGCCAGTGGAAAGCCGATGCGAGGGCTCTCGCATCCAGGCTCTATGGCAGAGCACCGGCCAACGCACAAACGGCCTCATATGAGATTGTGCGGTATCCGCGTATTACTCTCACGGCCATCAGCCTCTCCGATTTGCGCAGGAGGGCCTGACTCTGGCTCGTGAGAGTGTCCGCCCACACGGGACTCCCATATAAGGCCAGCCTGAACTAACCTAACTCATCATTATTATTATAAGAAGACAGTAGATTAAGTTTACCTCCAATCAAACACAACTGTCATTACTTCATACTTATCTGCTAGGCCTGCAATAACCCAACTTATCATTATTATGTTTTAGGTGAGCATAATGCTAGCTATAATATCAATTTTCTATATGATATTGCTGTATACTTTGACAACGTTGGAGATAAATGTAAGTCTCCCTTTATAACGGTAACATCTTAATTAGCTTTAACCAAACAGACTAGATTTTACTCCGCAAATTTGTTTTTACTGCTCAAGGCATGCGTTCCCGAACTTGCGTGGCCGAGCGGTATAGGCACTGGAATATTGATCCAGGGACGCGAGTTCAAATCTCGCCGCAAGTGAATTTTTGAAGATGAATTTTTCCTTTAAAATATTTCTAGATTTTACTCGCTTCACAGTCATATAGCCCCGTCTGGCTAGGGTTCAACCGCAAAGTTTGATCAATCGAACTACGTCATCCTTTTGTTCCAGTTGGTTCGATTAATCGAACCACGTGTTTTTTAAAACTCCCGATAGTTCGATCAATGGAACTACAGGAACTTTTTTTCAATGATTGCTCGTAGTTATAACATATTTTCAGCGTCAATTGACACAGTTTTAGCAACCATAAGCTGAAATCCAGCAAAATATAAAAAGTAGCATACGTGGTACATATTGTGTTAGTTCAATATTCTAGCTATATACTGATTCAAAATCATGGTCATCTATTAAAATCACGCTAAGTGCAAATATTTATGTGTAAAAATAAAAATAAAAAATTGTATCCAGTCTGGGTGTATTTAATAATAAGCAGCTTATAGCTGCTTATTATTCTAATAAATATAATATAATCGGGTAGTATAATCTTCTAATATAATCGGGTCAGAAGGTTCTGCGTTAAGACGTTACAAGAACAATCATTTTTTTAAATGTACACACGATAGATAAGCGTTTTACCACTACCTCACCTGATGGTAAGTGACGATATGGTCTAAGATGTAACACTCACATCTAGAACAAAGGAAGACGGCAGTGGAACAAGATCCAACCCATCTTCTTCAGAGGCTGCAGCGACCAACTTATCCTACTACGATTTCTCAAACATTAACATTTCAGAACACACAACTAACGATCGGTGTTAAATTGATGTATGCTGTGGCACTGGTACAGTTCTTAATAGCACTCTATGTGTTATCTAAAGCGGCGCAAAGTGCACAGAACAGTGCTAATGAATTAAGGAAAAAACTTGGATACATGCTTATAAATACGGTTCAGTGTACGTACGATCATTATTGGTTACTTGTTGATTTCTCCCAAGTGTATTAACTCCAAGTACGAGTAAGTGTAGGAGAAATAATTTTTCATATTTAAACTAAACTTAAGAATTATTTCAGGTGAAAGAGTTCATAAAGCAACACGCGATTTTCTTCGTCTTGCGATCACACATCCCATACGAACAACAGGCTTCGGTTCTATCGGTATAAACATGGGCTTATTGCCCGCTGTCATTGGATTCTGTGTGTCTAATACTGTAATAGCTCTTCAGTTTAATAATGTGCTTTAATTTTGCATGTTTGACTAAGTTTTGTTTGTAACTACCTTAAATGAATATACTTTATTTGTATTTTTTTTTGTATTTGGCTGTGGCTATTGAAATACGAAGTACCTTTTAATTCTTGCAAATAAGCGTAAGTAAGTCCATGGAATTATTCATATCACTTTCTAGCATACGAGTATATACTGCAATTTAAATTTGTTATTGAAACGCAATAAGTCGAGAATTCCGACTCATACTCCGAATTTTTCATATAAGAAAAAGAAATAATATTTTTGCTCTGTTTTGTGAGTTTGTTAACACAATAATTCGACTCACTTTTAATTTAATTATATCAATTTACTTTTACAGACAATTGAATGTTATTGTAAACGTACTCTGTTTTGGAACAAAATTTATTTAAAAGTGACAGCTCTATTCAACCCTACAAAAACAAGTTTATAAAGCGCCATAGCTTCCTCCATAGCGCCTGTTACCCCTCCAACCAAATACATATTGTAATTAAAATTATGTAGCATAGAAAATCGAGGTGTAGTGATGTCCTAACAGAGCGACATAACCGTTTGTTCGGTAAAGCTCTTTATTTAATAGATTAAAAAAAAGAAAGAAAGTGACAGCTCTCTGTTTACTTTTTCCTGTGATAAATTGACAGTTACATGTTTTAATGTAATTATTTTTAACTTATTTCCGTCATACAAATACTTGTACCTAGTAGTTTCTATATTATTTGATTGTCTTTTTATTCACTAAACAAAATTTAAGAAGTGCACGTTCTTTGCGATCGACATGTACAACTTCAAAATTATTTTATTTTCCGAAAACTGTCTAAGCGTTTACCGAAATTTTAGTTATTTTAAAAGCTTTCAAAAGATTTTTATAATTCTACGTACAATAATAGAAATATCAATAATAATATTAAGTACAGTTTCTCGTTTCGTCTACACTAACGATTTAATATCGTGTGATTTAATTTACTTGTTACTTAACGCATTAAATTCTATATTCGTTATGTTGATGGCTATTAAATTCTCTACAACTTTCAAGAAGTTAATGACGCAGTTCAGGATGTACGAAATATATCTCCCGGATGATCTAGTTTATCGAAAGAAAATGAGAGCCTGTCAGCAACTTATAAATCGTATAGCATTAGTATATTGTGCCATAAGAGTCTGTACCTTTTTTATTCTCTATTTCTCCAACGAAATGTACAAAATCGAGTTAAATATTGCTGGAATAGCGAGGCTATTTTTTTTACTGAACTCTTTTTGTAGTGAATTTCGCTTCGTATTTGAATTTTGTATAGTTTATTCGTGTTTGTTTGGTATATCGTATCGATTGGACGGAATTATGGATGGTATCGATCAAGCGATGACTTTGGAAAACAACGATTCTGGTAAAAAGAAGATTACGTGTCAGCATACGTCGGTGATATTGACGAAAGATTGCAAACAACTTCTTCGTCTCTACGACAAATGGTCCGCAGCTTATGCAACTACTAAGAAATGTTCCAAGTTATGCAATGAAGTTTTCGGACTTCAGGTATCTTTTTATATGTTAGAACAATCTCTCCAAGATAATATAAGTTTTAAGTAACGATGTGGTAATGATACCTCTCTTAGAACTTGTTTATCTTTTGAAACACGAATATACCTAATTTTATAAAGACGGATTCATGTGTGTTCGGGACCCGACATTATTTTCGAATCGCTTTTGGCACTTCCGGCGATTTAAATAATTCGACGCCTGCTGATTTTCGTTCGATTTCGGACTCTTGCGGCGAGTAGTTGATACCAATCGTTGCGTTCGTGAAATTCACATAGAAAAATCATAAGAAATTAAGGTATTTGAATCGCTCAAACTGGCAATAATGATTCAAAAATAGAGCCCCTGTTTCTTAGTGGTTGTACCGGCCAAAGTATAAGAGCACTAATTAAGAACATTTGTTTATTTTTTTCATCTTTAACTTTTGGCGTAGTTTTGATATATATCTTGCAATTCATGTTTTAGGTAAGCGTAATGCTCGCTCTCATTTCAATTTATTATATGACATTGATGTATAATTTGACAACGATAGAGATAAACGTAAGTATATATTATTATGTAACAAATTATAGGTCTGACCAACCAAAGACATGTTACATCGTCGTATTCGCTCCTAGAAGATTGTGCACTTGACAACTTTTGAAATATCGATTTTAATCATGTTCTCTAAGGTTAAGGATAAAGATAAAGATAAAATCATTTATTTGCCAGAATACAATACAATACATAAAGATACATAAAGGTAGTTTTTGCTTTGATATATCAAAACGGTCCTGCTGAACCTAGTTGTTCTCAGTCTGTCCTTATCTAACTAACCGACGAACACTAAAGTGAAAAAAGGACAGACTGGGGTCTCTCTAACATCAATCTGGATCGTTTTTGACAAAGTAAGCTTTCTAGTAATTACTGTACTTTTTCTATGAGACAAACAGACTTATCCCGTGACTTGTCACGGATATCAATAAGATGCCGACACCAGACGAATCGCATCATTTGCTGTGGTTCTAATAAAATCGTTCTGTTTTAGTATTTAGTACAAAATTCAGCGGTATAGATAGCGCTGTGGTAGCAAGTATTAGTGTGTGTTTTTTTCCACCACAGCCAGTAACAATTTACACTCATATTTTCGGACCATTTATCACTAAAAAGGCAACCTTTGTGCGGGCTCCAGTTTCCGCAGTTTGAATTTGTATACTTCAACCTCTTTGTTGCTTAATAATAAGTGAATTTATCCTAAGATTAGTATCTAAGTTTAAAATTGTGGAGAACTTAATAAAAAAATATTTATTATTTTAATTTTCAGAATATACAATTTTCGGTTAGAGGTCAAGTGATGATGTCTGTGGCGCTGATAGAATTTCTAATAACACTCTATGTGTTATCGAAATCAGCGCAAAGTGCACAAAACAGTGCAAATGAATTGAGGAAAAAACTTGGATTTATGCTTATAAATTCGGTTCAATGTAATTATCACAAACATATTTTATAAGAAGTAATACCACAAATTGATTCGAACAAAGCAGCGCAAAGTGCACATACAGTGCAAATGAATTGAGGAAAAAACTTGGATCCATGCTTATAAGTTCGGTTAAATTTTATAAAAACTACCACAAAATTGATCCGAAGAATCACAAATATTGTATTTTGAGAATTTACTTATAAGTTACTAGTTACCTGTTTATCTCGTGTGTGTATAGTTCATTGATTACCACGTAACAAAATATACCTATCAAAAATTGTGTTTTTGACCTTAAAGAAAAAAAAAATATTACGTTAGGACTACAAGCATAATTATATTTGCTCAACCTTCTTTGGGAATAAGAAGAAAGAATGATATGTCTTACCTTGAAAATATACTTAAAGATTTGTCTATATTTCAGGTGAAAAAATACACAAAGCAACGCGCGATTTTCTACGTCTGACGATCACACATCCTATCCAAACCACAGGCTTTGGTTTCATCGGTATAAACATGAGTTTACTACCCGCTATCATTGGATTCTGTGTTTCTAATACTGTAATAGCTCTTCAGTTTAATAATGTGCTTTGATTTGACTAGTTTCTTTAAGCACCTTTAAACAGTTGTAAAAAATATATATTTATAAGTCTTGCTAAAAGGCTTCACATTAAAGTTGTGTATTTTTTATGTCTTTTTTCAATGTTTTTTTTAACAAAAGCTATTCGACTATTTCTAAGAAATTTGTAGGATTCATCACTCGTACTCATCCTAACGAAAACGAAAAAATGCTATTTAAAGTCTCGGTCTCGTTAGTTTTATTTTATTTTTAATTCATATAAAATTGTATTATATTAATTTTCACTACGTCCGTTACTATTGACTACGTCCATGAGTATGTGTATTTGGGCCAATTAGTCTCCTTCAGGGCGAGACAAGAAAAAGAAGTTGCTAGACGCACCGAAAACGCCTGGAAGAGCTATTGGTCTATGAAAGATCTAATGAAGGGAAAACTTCCTCTGTCCCTAAAAAAGCGACTCATGGACGTGTGCATTTTGCCAATCCTCACGTACGGCGCTCAAACTTGGTCTTTGACTGCCCGTCAAAGATTCGCAATCGGGGTTTGCCAAAGGGCAATGGAGCGTAGTATTCTCGGGATCAAACTAATTGACCGAATACGGAATACCGAAATACGCTCCAGAACCCAACTCACAGACGTAACCCATAAAGCTGCTGCCTTAAAATGGAACTGGGCCGGCCATGTGTGCCGAATGCCGGATGAACTTTGGGCCAAAATAAGTACCTTGTGGACCCCCACCAATGGTAGACGTTTACCCGGCAGACCCCGTCGATGGTGGCGAGATGACCTGGACAAGTTCGACACAGATTGGCAATCTACCGCACAAGACCGCGAGCTATGGAAGGGGAGTAGAGAGGCCTTTGCCCTGCAGTGGGACACTACAGGCTCCTAATAATAATAATATTAGGGGTTAAAGTATGAAATTGCCGATTTGTACTGGAAATCTTAATTGTTTATTTTTTAAATTTTTAACAAATTTATTTAATCAAAATAGTTGCCATTATTATCTATACATTGCTGCCATCTAATGGGAAGGTTATTAATGCCTTTGCGATAGAACTCCGACGATCTAGACTGCACAAACTGTGTGAAAGCATTTTGTACTGCCTCCTGGGAAGAAAACTTCTTGTCACGTAGATAATTGTCCAAATCACGAAAAAAATGGTAGTCCGTTGGAGCAAGGTCTGGTGAATACGGAGGATGACGAATGGTTTCTAAGTGCAGTTCCTGAAGGGTCAAAATGGTTTCTCGTGCTGTGTTAGGTCTCACGTTGTCGTGGAGCAATAATGGTGAAGATCGATTCATGAGTCGGGGCTGTTTTACTGCTAGTTTTGTCAACATGGTTCGGAGTTCGGCACAATAGACATCTGCCGTAATTGCTTGACCAGATCGAAGAAAACTATAGTGAATAATACCATGCTGAGACCACCAAACAGTTACCATTACCTTTTTATTGGTAAGTTTTGCTTTAGGACACTGTTGTGGCATTTGACCTGGGGTCAGCCATTGCATTTTTCTTGTCCGGTTATCATAAAGAATCCACTTTTCATCACATGTTACAATTCGATCCAATATTCTTTCATTTCTGTACCGGTTCAACAAGGCAACACAAGTTTCAACACGCGTTTCTTTCTGCAGATCAGTCAAATCATGAGGCACCCATTTTTCGTATTTTTTTATTTTATTGATTTGACGCAAGTGAGTCAATAAAGTGGGTAAGGTAACGTTAAACCATGCCGCTAATTCCTGGGTAGTTTGACTAGGATCGGCTTCCACTATCTCTCTTAATTCATCGTTATTCACCTGTGTGGGCGGTCTTCCTCGTGGCTCGTTCTTTAAGTCGAAATTTCCATCACGAAAGCGTTTAAACCAAAATCGCACGGTGCGTTCATTAGTAGACCCCTCTCCAAACGCAGCATTGATATTGCGGGCTGTTTCTGCCGCGTTAGTTCCGCGTCGGAACTCGTATTCAAAAATCACTCGAATTTTCGCAGTATCCATCTTTCTTGTCTAAATTGAATAACAAAAACAATTGAAAGTCGATATTCAAATGTTTCACATTTTTTAAAAAAAGAACATCACAGAAACCATT
Organism: Idaea dimidiata; assembly: GCA_949358125.1. Classification (NCBI taxonomy): domain Eukaryota; kingdom Metazoa; phylum Arthropoda; class Insecta; order Lepidoptera; family Geometridae; genus Idaea; species Idaea dimidiata. Next base: position 5,684,858 of record OX442340.1, read on the forward strand.
TGAAAAAAGTTTCATTCGAAAACCTCAAACCATGAAGATTCTATGTCAATTCAAAGAACCTATTGCAATAAAACGGCAATTTCATACTTTAACCCCTATTATAATATTAAATTTCAAAAAGATTTTAAATCAATATGCGACATAACTGATAATAGCCAATTTAAACATAGACTTATTGTACTTGTTATCTCGATGAGACTCAATGACTTTCTTGCTGAAGAGCGTACTGTGGCATAGACTTTTTCAGTAATAAGATAAGATATTTGATTAGTGTTTACCCAAATTTAAAATGTTTTAAAAACCTTCAAAAGAAGTTCATAATCCTACCTACAGTAACAGAAATATAAATAATAATAATATTGTGCCGAGTTGCCCGAGTGGTTCCTAGTAGCGTGGCTCGCTCGTGTTACTTTGCTACTATCCACTCCTTGTTGCAGTATGGGGCCGAGTTGTGGGGGCGCGCAGCTGATTGGAAGCGGGTTTTCAGGATGCAGAAGCGAGCAATTCGGGCGATTGCGCGAGTAAAACGTGGTACTTCAGCTAGGCCCTTCTTTGAAACGTTAGGTATCCTAACACTGCCTTGCATTGTGGTCATGCAAATTGCTGTATACACAAGAACAAATTTGGACACGTTCAGTAAACAGAATGATGTTCATTATCATAACACGCGGCAGTGTGACCAGCTTAGCACTATTCCGAGACGCCTAACTAAGACCGCGAAGCTTGCGCATGTGATGGGTCCAGACGTGTATAACAAAATTCCTGGTGACGTGGTTTCGGCACTTAGTTTACACAGTTTTAAAAACAAATTGAGGCTATGGTTAGTTAAAAGATCGTTTTACTCAGTAGAAGAATTTTTTGACTATAAAATGTAGCTTAGTATAACTTTGAGAATCAATTTATTGTTATTAATTTTGTAAATTAACATTTATTTTTATATAACATACATTTAATTATTGTTTTCGACTATATAATTTGTTACGATTTAATTTTATTGGCACTACCTTAACTCCTTCTATGAACTGTATGAATAATTTTGACATGTAATGATTAATTACCAATAAATGAGTATTTGAGTATTTGAGTATACCTAGTTTTCATCTCTCTTGTTCGGAAAGTTTAATTTTCATGGGTATCATTGGATTATGTGTGTACTATATATACTGCAATATACCTATGCTCTTCAGTTATAAATGTAATTTGATTTAAATATTGCAACTTAAGTAAGTATTTTAATAAATTTATGAGTCACAAATGTTGCATTTTCGTCTAAATAAAGTAATTAAGGCAATCATATATTTACCTACCATATTAAATAAAAGTATACAAATGAGTCAATACCATGACATAATACAACTAGTTTAACACACAAAGAGAAAGACTAACAAGGATTTAATTAAAATGACTATTGCAGATGAACTCATTCAAATTCTTATTACATTGCCGTCTACAAAAGTCAACCACTAAAGGTGCAGTCTCACACATCAGTCACCGTCACGTCACCGTCAAGTCACGTCACCGGACAGGGCTTTAAAAAAATATGTGTCTATACTGCTAGTGTGAGCTTGTTCCCACATGTCAGTCACCGGCAGTGACTGATGAATTACGTGCCGGTGACAGATGTGTAGGAACAAACTCATACTAGCAGTATAGACACAATATAATATTTGTCAAAGCTCTGCCCGGTGACGTGACTTGACGGTGATGTGACGGTGACTGCTGTGTGACTGATTTGTGAGACTGCACCCTTAAAATTAACTGTTATAAATTACAAGTGTTAAAGTATCATTTACGAGTATATCGTTTTTTTTAACTTATTTATTTTCGCAGTTTGAGTTAAGGCGTAGGTTTTTTTGCGATATTTATGAGGTTATCACCCAGTCTTTAAAAATACATTGCACGAAATTACACACAGCGCAATCTAGCCCCAACTAAGCACTAGGCTTGTACTATGGATACTATAATGGATACTAAATAATATACTTTTTTTTAAATACATATTATACATAGAAAAACATCCAGACCAGATACAAATATTTATTTTTAAGCACAAATATTTTGCACGACACGAACGATAGTATGCATCCTTCTCAAGAGTCCGCAAACTCAGCTGCTGCAGCTCCCTAGAAGTACGCCCCAAGTGACTAGCCGACGATTTATTTGTTTATCTACTTAACCATCACTTATGATCTGGTAAGGTAGTAATCAAATCATATTTGACATATAAAAGACTAGCTGCGCCCCGCGGTTTCACCCGCATAAGTCCCGTTCCCGCTGGAATGTCGGGATAAAAAGTAGCCTATGTGTTAATCCAAGTCCCCAGCTAGTTATATTCCAAGTTTTATCGCAATCGGTTCAGTAGTTTTTGTGTGAAAGAGTAACAACCTCACACACATACATACAAACTTTCGCGTTTATTCTCGTAATATTAGTAAGATTTAAGGAAGAATGAAATAAATAAAAAAAACGTGTGGCACTCGAGTACCTACTACTGCGGTAAAGCTATTGCAAAGCATTTTTATTTGCCGGTCGGAGTAGGGGGTGTTAGGTTTATTTTAGTTACGGAATTTCTTGATTCGGTCGCCGCGCTCAAAGCTCACGATAAAAGCTATGCAATAGCTTAATTAATGCAAGTATTTAAAAACTTGGAAAGATCAGTATAATGTTTGATGCACATAACGCATTACTTTACAATACATTACTAAACTGCAAAGCAATGACTGTGTAAGAAACCCAAAAGTCAAGACAATGTGGCATCAGAGCCATGTCAACACTGACGGAGCCGAACGCCGCGATCTTTACAGGATGTGTTTCCACGAGTCGAAGGAAGTCCCTTATCGCTTTGTAATGCTTCTCACCTTAAATAAAACGATATTTAATGAAAACATTCCACATAACCGTCGTCCATTTATCATTTATCGTCCATTTGTCGATCGAAAAAATAAAGAAAATTAAAAAAAAAAACCGATACTTTAAAAAAACCACAGACAAAACAAAAATCTTTTAGATTTATTTTGAAGTTGGGTTTTAATTCTTTATGGCTAACATAAAATTAATATGCGTTTAAATTTTATTTTTTTAGTTGAACGATATAGCGACGACGTATAAGGGACCATGGCAGGGCGGATTATCTTATTTAACTACCTACTCCAAACAAAATAAGAGCCATTACGATTTAATCGATAAATTACGAAAACAGTTAAACGAATTACTGGCTACTAAAATACAAATTATTATCGACTGAATTATTTTGCTTGCTATTTAGGCTAACAATTTACCCCCTTACTTATAAATGCCGGTTACCAGCTACATAACTATGTATCGCTTGTCTTTTACTGTAACATGAAGTTTCAAAGTTGACAGACAGAGACAAACGTCCCATAACTTGGTCATCTGTTAATCATCGTTTGTAAGGGGGTAAATCATTATAATACAAAAACGAGAAAAAATAAGATGAAAATTCTTACATGAAAATGCATGTAAATTCAAACGCGTAAGTTTTCTAGTCAAATCTTGTACACTGTTCTGCACACGTTGTGCTGAAATAGACAGTAAATATAGGCCGAAAATATATTCAATCAATCCTAGTAAGTTCTCAACTTGATAAATTGAAGGTGTGTATGGTCTTCTGGCAAATGTAGTAATCGCTTCATAAAAGGTTGATATATAAATAGCAGTTATGGTAATAAGTGTAACTCTGATCTGAAATTAAAACAAACAACATTGTGATGAAACTCAGAAAACTCGTATTGAATAAGAAACAGAAGAAAGAAGACAAAAGAAAATATAGAAGAAGACGACGAAAGAAGACATAAGAAGATATAGACGAGATGAGATGATGACTAATAGCGAATAATTAAAAAGTCGTACTGTCTCGGTTCGGTCTCGGGAACCCAAGCTCTGCGAAAACCTCAAATTACTTGGGGTCGGCAAAGTAAGTAAGTTATCATTAAACAAATATACTGTAGATAGATTTGGCAACTTTACTGCTGCTGTCTGGTAGAACAAATTCTTGTGACCAAGAAGTTTACCACCACCGCACCAGGAGCACTCCAGATTCGCTATATATATAGTCTCTCCCAGATCCCTAAGGCGCCTATTATGACACCAGTGGGAAGAGATAGAGTAGCACCTTTTTATGCCGGGGCTATACAGCATGAATAAAAAAAGACGTACTGTAAACTAGACAATGACTTGAACCAATTCCTATGAAAATTTAACGATGCTTATGTTCATTAAGATAGTATTTTTTCATACCTGAAGCCCAAAAATTTCGCAGATCATATCAGATATTTTCTTTACAACTTTATAACCAGCTGACCATTTGTCGCACAATTTGATGGTGTCACTCACATCTGGTATCAATACAATTGTGTTCTCATTTCTCCTTTTAGCTATTTCTGCATTTACAGAATTGGTTATGCAACTCAAGCGATCAGCTATGTCGTACATGAAGCAAAATATGACAGGAAATGTACTTTTAAATCTCAAAAAACAGATATACATGTAAAAGTCAGAGAATCGAGACTGCCAAGCTCTAAAACCTTGTTCATTTAAATGATAGTTCGTATTTACAAATACCACATCTAAGATCATTCTTGTTAAACTATGAATTGTGAATAATATAGTTATATTTTTATTGACATTAGTGTTATTAGCTATGCATCGTTCGTTCTCAAACATCGATTTATATAAATTAGAATAAGCTAACATTTTCATGAAAGTTTTCGAGTAATACACGGTAAGACATATCATGATAATTGAAGAGAAACATGATCCATAGAAGAATACAAGGTCGTTACTGTAAGTTAGGGTTTGTATTACAATGCTATCCACCAAAATGTATGCAGTTAAGAATATCGACGTTGTTATACGAAGAGCAATCAATATTTGAAAACCTTTTCTGAAACCAGCGTAGTTAGGGTACAGACACAAAACATTTTCTAAAATTAATATAGAGTTTACGGGTCGCTTAGTTTTAAACATTATCGAGGCAATAATAATTTAGAGACGAATATCTTGAGTTGATACCAAAGTACTTTTGATCTTTTGAATGTGTAGTGACTTGTAAGTAGTGGAATCCTTTTGAACAAATTAATATTACGCAGTAAGTTAACCTACACATTATTAATCAATACATGTGTAGTAGGTAAATACATATGTAATTTTGACCAAACTTTCTAGCATTAGGTATTCTTGTATCTACATAATTTATCTTATAATCATTTTATTAACGTACATACCTCGACATAATTGAATTGAAATTGTACATAATTTTGATTATATCACTTGTTTGTTGATCGTGGATAGTAATGGGGTTTCAAGAGCAAACATTTCTGCTTATAAATTAAGACATATCTTAAATAAAAGACAGTCAACAGAGTTATATCTATCATGGAACGAAAAATTAAAGCTTTCCTAATCGTTGAAAATATTTTGGGTCTATACAGAAATTTCTTTCTTTTCGGAAGGATCTCTAGATTATTTATATGCCTGAGAATTTTATTAGAAATATCTGTGACTTGTTACTTCATAATCGATTACAAATTCTATATAACGACAGAAGATACCTACAGGAATAACTTCATTGTATATGTCTATGGAACAGGATTATATTCCATCTTTAAAATACTTTATTTGGCATATTATTCTAAAACCTTTCTAAACCTGCTGCTACATTTCAAACTGAATAATACATTATTTTACAGTTTTCATAATCCTAAAACTTGTAAAAAGAAAGCCAAAAGAGATTTAAGGTATGGTTTAACAGTGTTCGTTTTTTTTGTGGTAAAATTTATAATGGATTGGTTTTATATTTGTTATGCTCATAAGACGGATCATGGCATACAAACTCACTATTCATATCTGTTCAAAGTATATTTCTATTTTTGTTATATTCGGTTCAGATTTGGATTCGTTATAGCATTTTGGTATATGATAGAGTTAGCCAATGGATTATATTGTGTCACGATGTCCGTAAATGTACAAATAAGTACTCAAAGTAAAAGACTATCAAATAAGGAGCGGAATATGCGAAACGAAAAGTTGTTATTCGACGAATGGAGTGCCTCCTACAAATTATTGAAGAAAACAACAGACATATTTAACACAGTTTTTGGAGTACAGGTAAAAAGCATAAGTACCTACTTTGTTTTTCACAATCACGTTAGTGAAATAAAAACTAGTTCAAAATCAATAAGTACCTTAGTAATTCAAACTATCTGTGTTTTCTTTCAGATTACAATTGTATTATTTCTAGTAAATATGACGTGTATTGCGACGCTTTATCAAATCGTTGTTTCACTTAGTGTTTTATTGGAAGGGGTATGTAACTTGTAACTTGTAGAGGCAAGGCAAAATAAATACTGGCCCTTAATGACTTAGAGAATTAACATTGCTTCTCGTCGTGGCAATGGTGCCGGCATGGATTGCATCCCTTTAGTATTTATGACTTGAGTTGATCAATTTATAATAATAAAATTCAATCTTATAAAGCTAAATTCATACAGAATTGATTACATAGTTATTTATTAGAGTAAGAATTAAAGGATTTTTTAATGTATTTCAGACTTTTATTTTTTCAATAAGACAACTGCAAGATATTTTAGAAATATTTGAAATGGGAATTTTAATGTACATTTCAGTAAAATTGTCACAAATAGTTGAAAACGAAATGAGTGACTTTAAAAAGAGCATCACACGTTTGTTAGTTACTGAGGGAGAATGTGAGTTTTAATACATAAGAAATATTGTATCAAATTTCCAAACAACATTGGGAAATTGATCTTCGACATTGGAAGTTATTTGTAGAGGTGGTATTTTTTTGTTTACAGGTACAAGCCAATATAAAGCGGCGCGGGACCTTCTTCGGCTGGTTGAAACACATCCTACTAAAATCGTAGCGTTCGGATCGATTACAGTGAATATGACTCTATTGCCTGCTGTACTAGGTTTAGCACTATCTTACACGGTTATAATATTACAATTCAACAACATACTTTAAAAGTATCATACCTCCCTATACTTTCAGTAATATTTACTAGCAAGATACCGCAAGAAATATTGTAATAAATAGTAGTTGGAGTGTTTGAAAAAAAATACACAAAAAAATAAAAAACACTATGTTTAACGTATTGAATCATCACTTTGTCAGTATTTTCTTTAAGTTACCATGTAAATCATTTACCTACATCTGCATAAATCTGAATTTCAACTTATATGAAATCATGACTTTATTTTAAGCAAATAAATCTGAAGAAGACTAAAATAGCGTTTTGAAACTTATTTCCTCATAGCTGAACAAATAGGGTTCAGCGTGTTGATGTCAACGGAAAACAATCCCTCGGCTCTACTGTAACAAAAGGGGTTCCGCAAGGATTCATATTAGGGACATTTCTATTTCTTGTTTATATCAATGATCAACTTACCTAGTAAGGGACAACCACGAGATTGTATTGTTCGCAGATGATACCTCATTGGTATTTAAAGTTAAAATACGCCAATCAAATATTGACGACATGAACAATGCCCTCTCTAAAACTTGTGAAAACTGCGGTAAAAATTAATAACGAAGAAGGGAACTAGTTGAAAAAGCCGTCATTTAGGTATAAATTTAGACTCTAGGCTTCAATGGGGTCCACACGTGGAGGCTTTGTCCGGTAGACTAAGTTTAAACTCCTGAATACACAAATATTGAGATTGCCCGCATGGTTTAATTCGGCTTCTTTTACAGCGTTATGTCATAGGGCATCCTGCTGTAGGGATGTGCTGCAGATATTGAGGATATCTTCATGTTACAGAAGAGAGCGGTCCGAGCTATCTACGGATTGGGTCCTAGAAAATCACTTAGAGAAAAGTTTAAAGAAATAAATATTCTAACAGTATATTCACAATATATTTACGACAAATTTGTTAAAAATCGGTACATAAATATTTTTGATTTAAGAAATAAAGATGATATAATAGTGCCCTGGAGTAGGCTCCGGAGAATAAACAAGTCATTATTTAGCTCATTTATGCTACTATAACAAATTGCCCAAGAACAATGTGTGTGTGATATTTCCAGTAGTAAATAAAAAAATATTTAAAAAACAAATTGCAGCTTCAAGCTGTAACCGGGCCTATTCAGACAGCGCTTGATATCTTTTCGTTTTTATTCGTTTATTATTAATTCTTTGGTTGTTTTGATTTAGTTATATTGTGTAACTAGCTGGACCCCACGGTTTCACCCGCGCAAGTCGCGATCCCGCGTTGTTCTTACACCTACCTACCGCAATGCAAAAATCCACACTTAAAAGGACGACCAGGGAAGTATAGAAGATGCCATGCTCAGCAGCGCCTGGCTTCAAAAGTACTTCAATTTTTGCACTGCAGTAGGTAGGTGAAGTAAGGCAAAATTTGTATGTCAGTGATGATGACGATGGATGACGATCGATGACGATGAATGGCGATGGATGCCGATGGTTCAAAAACAACAAAATCACGCATTTTTTATTTTGTATCCGGATATCAAGTCCGGATATCCGGATATAAAATATAGTAATAAATAATAATAATTATATTTATTACTATATGAAAATAGAAGTTTTAAGCTATCTGCATACCAAATTTCAACGAAATCGGCCGTTTCCGAGATTAGCGCGCACAAACGCACAGACAAACACACAAACATCCAAACGGACAAACAGACAAAAACTTAAGCACGGAAATGGGGTCTGTTACGTTAGTACATAAACCTAAAAATAGTTTTTTCAAAATATCTTTCAAAAACAGACACCGCCAAGTTACGATTTTATTATAAGTATAGATATAGATTTATTTGTATTTTATTTTAACAACATTCTATGTTATTTCGTAAATTTGTTTTCATTGCTCAAGGCATATTTACTAGAAATATTTTTAAAGGAAAAATTCATCTTCAAAAATTCACTTGCGGCGAGATTTGAACTCGCGTCCCTGGATCAATATTCCAGTGCCTATACCGCTCGGCCACGCAAGTGGCCGAGCTTTAAAAATATTTACACACCTACTGCTCTACAAAGTTACTTTATTTGACCAAAAAGGTCAACGTAAAGTGACTCTTTATTCCCTAGGTGCATAAAGTGCACATTATGCACCTAGGGCATAAAGTAATTTAAATTTGGAACTAAGGTTCTGGTAGCATACGGCCATTTCGAACTGGCCACCTAGACATAACACATAAAAAAAATAAAAACTGGGCAAATTTTTTCTATTTTCATGGACGGAAGGGTAAAGCAAAAAGTTTTGGTTAGTATAAAGCCCCAACTTTTTTTTTTTTTTTCATCAGCTAAGGCCGATGTGTGGTTTCGTCATTTTGATGTAACATTGCTAAATTTAATTGAGTCTTGGCGGGAACTCGTTAAGGAGATGTGGTGCTAAATTTTCATTTTTGTGAAACCTAGTTCATATGCGTGCAAATTGTTTAATTTCGGGGGCATATTAATCAATTTAGTTTCGTGAAGGTGTACAAGTGGAATGAAAGTGAAAATCGGTGCAAAACATTGACTTAGTCTCCAAGGCTCCGTGAAGATTGTTTGTAAATGGCCGCCGTGTTTACAAATGATTCCCTAGACTTGACTTTAACTATGACGACTTGACTGTTTCGATGCAAATAACTTGCATAATATATTAAAATACATGACACTGGCTAATTTCCTAATGGCCATAATCGGTTCACAACCGATAAGAAATAAAAATAAAATTTAATTAATATAAAGCTGTCAATATATTTCATATACGTTGCATTATTCTATTTTTTTGTTGTTAGTTAAATACTTATTTTTGTAGCCCTTTTATTGTCTCGCAGTAGATGTGTAAAGTAGAGTATTCACCTCGGTACTAAAGTCTGTCTTTATCTTGGGCGCTTGAATCCCACGCTTCACTCAGGACTCTAGGTACATAACTCCTTCGCTTCGCTCAGGAGTTAAGTTTTTAACACCCTCGCTGCGCTCGGGAGTTAACCCTCTAGAGTCCTTCGTACGCTTTGGATTCAATATGACGCCCGCTATATAAGACAGGACTTTAGTACCTCGGTGCATAAACTACTGTTCTAACATTCTATGTTTCTTGATTTTTCATGTGTAGTTCGATAATGCTTATTTGAATTTACTTTTTTATTTATTTTTGTTTACCATTTGTTTTGCATCTTTTTTTATATTGAAGGAGTAAATTAAATAACCCCAAACACATAATACCATCCAATAGATTAAATATTCTTGTATTTACCCAATTAATCTCATAATTATTATATTAACGTACCTACCTACCACGAATTAACTTAATTAAAATTGTTACTTAGACATGATTACGTTTATATCACTCGTTTGTTCATCGTGGATAGTAATGGGGTTTGAAAGTAAACATTATTACTAAAATGAAGACATTATTTAAAAAGACAGTCCAAAATAATATTTCTATCATGGAACGAAAAATTAAATCTATCATTATGGTTGAAAATATTCTGTGTTTATACAGAAATTTCTATATATTTGGAAGGATCTCAAGATTATTCATTTGTCTGAGAATTTTATTAGAAATATCCGTGACTAGTTACTTCATCATCGATTACAAATTTTATGCAACCGCAGAGGAGACCTACAGGAATAACTACACTGTATATGTATATGGATTAGGTTTATATTCAATCTTTGAAATACTTTACATGGCATATTGTTCGAAAACTTTTCTTAACTTACTGCTACATTTAAAACTATATCATAAATTGTTTTACAGTGTTCATAATCCTGTAACTTATAAAAAGAAAGACAACAAACACCTAATGTACGGTTTAACATTGTTAGTTTTCTTGATGACAAAATTGATTTTTGATTGTTTTTATCTTTGTAATACTCATAAGGCGGACCACGGAATTCAGGTTCTTTATTCATTTCTGTTTGAAGCATGTTTCTATATTTGTTATCTCCGGTTCAGATTTGGATTCGTTATAGCAATTTGGTATATGTTAGAGTTAGCTAATAGATTAGATTGTGTCCTTAAATCCTTAAATTTAGAAATTATTTCTCAAAGTCAGAGATTATTAAATAATAAAGAGCGGAATATGCGAAATATGATGATGTTATTCGATAAATGGAGTGCCTCGTACAAGTTGTTGAAGAAAACAACAGACATATTTAATACAGTTTTTGGAGTACAGGTAAAAATATATGAATAAACACTGTCATAAGTAAATTAATTACTTTATTTTTCACAGTCACATTAATGATATACAAATTATTTTAATTGAACTAATCTCTTCTTCTTCTTCAACAGCATGTATTTGATCATTTCAGGACATATGCATCTCCAATCTACTTCCATACATCCCTGTCACTGGTTTTCCGATGCCGAGCACTGATACCTAATAGTAATTCACTCAAACCGCCTATGATCTCTTTCAGATAACAATTTTATTATTTCTAGTAAATATGACATATATTACTACGCTTTATCAAATAGTCGTTTCACTGCGTGTTTTGTTGGAAGGGGTAAGGAGTAATAATTAGTGATTTAGTATTTATCGGCGTCTAGTAACTCGTATATAGAGGTGAAGCGAATGAAGTCTTAATATTTTTTTTTATAATTGATAGGTAAGCGTTTAAGCGTCTCACCTAGTAATATTTTAACCGGGTCTTACTCGCGTAGTGTTATTTGTTACTATGAGTACAAATTGTGTGAGTTTAAAAAGTTTATCACTATATCTCACCTGATGGAAAGCGACGATGTGGCCTAAGATTTTACATGCTTACCTAGGAGATTCATTCGTGACTAACCCCTAATGTCCTAGAGAATTAAAATTAAATTGAATTATTGGCTCGCATCCTCTTAGTATTTATGACTTGAGTTGATCAATTTATAATAATAATACTCTAAAAATAAATAGCCTTAATCTTACTAATATTATAAACGCGAAAGTTTGTATGTATGTATGTGAGGTTGTTACTCTTTCACGCAAAAACTACTGTAGCTGGGGACCTGGATTAACACATAGGCTACTTTTTATCCCATTATTCCCGCGGGAACGGGACTTACGCGGGTGAAACTGCGGGGCGCAGCTAGTCATCTAATAAAGCTTAAGTTATACATCCAGCATTGATTATTTTGTTTTTTATTTGATTATGGATTAATTGATTTTTCATTGATTTCAGGGTTTTATTTTCTCAATGAGACAACTGCAAAATGTTTTAGAAATATTTGAAATCTGTATTTTAATGTTCATTTTAGTAAAATTGGCACAGATCGTTCAAAACCAAATAAGTGCCATTAAAAATAGCGTCGCACGTATGTCAGTTATTGTGGGACAATGTGAGTATGATACTGTACTAAATATTATATAGTATTGTATCTACATTCCGAATAACATTCGATTTTGTTTATTTTAGACACTTAGGCCACGTAAGAATAGGCAGGAGACCTGCTTAGCGCCTGAAGCACAGTACATAGAAAGGCTGGGGCCTGGGGCACAGCAGTCTGAAAACTACCAACAAATGGTCGAAAACTCGCTCACATAAACATGCGCGTCGACGAGCCGGGATCGTCTCCACGAGCGTTAGAATCGCGGCGATATTATCGTCGAGACACTTATTTCTATACAATCGTTTTTTTTTTATTATTTAATTAATTCAGTACACAAGAAACGTTCACAAAAAAAAACAGTCAAACAGTCAAAATCGCGGCGGTGCGTTGTATAGAAATAAGATAATATCGCTTGATTCTAACGCTCGTAGAGGGGGTCCCTAAGGGGTTTTTGCGTAGATGTCAGTACTGAATTTCGCGTCACGACGAGTGTGCACGTGGGTGCGTGCAGTTTCCATACTGCTCCCTCTATGTACTGTGCCTGAAGGCCATAGCATGCCTATGCGGACGAAGCCAGTTATTTGTAGAGATGACAAAAGTATGCTTTTGTTTTCAGGTAAAACTCAATACAAAGCGGCGCGTGACCTTCTTCGGCTGATTGAAACACATCCTACTAAAATCGTAGCGTTAGGATCGATTACAGTGAATATGACTCTATTACCTGCTGTACTAGGTTTAGCACTATCTTACACGGTTATAATATTACAATTCGATAACGTACTTTAATATATCATACCTTCTGCCAGTGTCAATGTGGTTTCAATAATATAATTACTAGCAAGATCCCGCAGAAATATCGATACAAAAATTAATGGAGTTTTTTTTATTGCAAGAATTAAATTGAATTTATATTTATTTTATTAGAAGAAATTATACAATTTTAAACAGCCGAGACGTTAAAAAATACAAAAACGTATAAAGAAATTGTTTACCGTTTTGTATCGTAACTTTGTCAATATTATATCTTTCTAAAATTATAAACGCGAAAGCTTGTATGTACCTATGTGCCTTTGTTACTCTTTCACGCAAAAACTACTGAACCGATTGCGTTGAAACTTGGAATTTAGGTAGATGGAAACTTGGAATAACATACAGGCTACTTTTTATCCCGATGATTCCCCGGGAACGGGACTTACGCGGGTAAAACCGGGGGCGCAGCTAGTCTAAGATATACTATGGGTGCAGTCGAAAGACCTCCACTTCATGTTGAGACTTTGCCTATTCAGACAGCGCTCGACTTATTTTTCTTGTTGTTTCTTTGGTTGTTTTGAAATAAGTTCGTTCGTGTAATCTATAGGTATAGCATTCTATCAACTTTCTATGTTTCTTGATCTGTAGTTGTAATTTATACATCTGAATAAATTTATTTTCTTTCTTCTTACCTATATTTTTGCCTGGTTTTTCCACACACACACACAAATAAAAATATCCTCTAAACAGCCAGAATAAATCGGCATAACCATTTACATTAACATTCTTACTAATATTAAAAACGCGAAAGTTTGTATGTATGTCAGTTTGTTACTCTTTCACGCAAAAACTACTGAACAGATTGCGATGAAACTTGGAACATAGGTAGCTGGATACCGGGAATAACACATAGGCTACTTTTTATCCTGATATTTCTGCAGGAACGGGACTTACGCGGGTGAAACTGCGGGGCGCAGGTAGTATATCGTAAAACTGACGTAATAAAATAACATTTTAAAACAAAAATAATACCCGCAAGTCTCATTATAATCACAAAGACTGTTTATTATGAAAATAGTTCACACACGACAAAAGACAGTATATTATGAAGCATTTTTCCTATCAGAATATTACAAAATGAGATAAGTACTTGCCTTATGACGGTCTAGCAAAAGAAAAAACTGTAAATAGCAGCGGAGAGGGAGGCGCGGCGATAAAATGAAAATGAGGGGGTGGGGCTCGTTAGCGCGCAGTCTTCTCGCTGCGACTATGCCGATTGTCGCAAGCTCAATATTTACAATTACCCATTAATAAAACCGACCTTAAATCCTCACTATTACAGTTCAAAACGGAGCAAAAACTGTGTCGCATTTAAAAATACTGTCGGAACAAAGAACGCATAAAATTCTGCAATACAAAGGATTTTCAGAAATGTAACAGACGTAATGTCTAATTAGATGATTCTTTCCTCGCTTTCCAGAGTGGTTCGTAATAAAGTGACATACCTAAGTAACAATAAAACACAGCTAATATTGAACGTCTTCATTATAATGTCGAGTAGATATTTAATGAGGTTATATCTAGGTATAAATAGCAGTAGGTAAAGAAGTGGATACGGTACATATCTGTACCTATATTTCCTACTTTCTCTAGGATCTAGACTTCATGACATAACTACCTTATAAAAATCGACAGAAACCTAAACTATAAATCTCCCACTAAACCGTTCAGTTTCATCCATGTATATCTGTGTCTTACTAGCTATGCCCCGCAGGTTTACCCTAGTGATTCCCATTCCCGTGGGTATACCGGGATAAAAATATTATGTGTTAATTTCGCTTATAAACTACCGGTGTTCCAAATTTCAACCAAATTTGTTAAACCGATGATGCGCATAATGGGCACAGAATCATGCACACAAATATATATCTAAACGTTATTAAGTATTACCACAGTTTACGTATTAGTTTACGCCTCGCGGCGGTTTTCGTTGATCCATAACTACGTATGTATTCGTAGTTTTAATCAACATTGTTTCAAAGGTTGAATCGTAAACACATCAAATACACAGACTGATTAATAATTACATTCGAATTTTAAATGTAGATTGATACGAGTACTTTGTCTTATCCTTACTATCTAATGTTATAAATACAAAAGTAAAGCTCTGTCTGTCTGTCTTTTACGCTTTCACGTCTAAACCGCAGATTTTGATGAATTTTAGTATACAGATAGATGGTACCTTGGAGAAGGACATTAGGCTACTTTTTATCCCGACATTCCCGCGGGAACAGCACTTACGCGGGTGAAATCACGGGGCGCAGCTAGTATTAAATATTATCATAATAGTCAAAAAGTAGAAAAAAAAATGTTCCATAGTTAGTCAATAATTTGATTAAAATATTATGAGAACTTGATTTTTATTCCTCAGATAAAATATATCTGTCGAATAAGTTCGAACCCAACTAAATATAGAAGCTTCCAATTTTGATCTTCTAAATTAGGTTTATTTCCATTTTTAAATATCATAGTGACGTTTTTCATTCGGTGGTATAACATTTTATTTGTCAGATATCTCTATCTAGGGATTTGAAAAATCGGTTTTAAGTGAAATGTACAAAATTTGTTTCAAAGACATTAAATAAAACTCTTTTAAGTGTTATAATATAATATTGTGTAGTGTGTGAATAATACATTCTACAATGTTTCCTAAGCGTTGCCGTTGCTATCTGTCGTCATTCATCCGTGTGATCTCACCACTCTCAAACTCTCAGCGGTGCCGTGTGAATGAAAGTGCAATTACATGTGAGTCCGACCACGCTATCTGTATGCCATCAGACGTGAATGTCGTTTATAAACACTCGCCTCTACAGACAAAAAGGTTGAAAACTCCATAGATAAAGGTAGTTCTTTGCGGCTAGACGGTAGTTTTTTCCCACTACATTACAATCTAGCCCCAAACTAAGCGCTAGGCTTGTACTCTGAGCACTAGACAACAGATATACTACATATTATACTTTTTTTTGTAAATATATACTTATGTATCATAAGAAGAAACCTAGACCAGATACAAATATTTATTTATATAAAAAAATATAAATATTTGCACCCGGCGGGAATCGAACCCGCAACCTTTTGCATTGCATCTACAGCTCTTAGTTGTTAATCAAATGCTAAGTTTGTAGCTTTTTTTATTGTCTTACAGTAGATGTGTAAAGTAGAGTATTCACCTCAGTAATAAAGCCTGTCTTAATCTTAGGCGCTGGAATCCTACGCTTCAGCGTTTTCGACTTTAGGTACATAACTTCTTTGCTTCGCTCAGTAGTTAAGATTTTAACACCCTCGCTACGCTCGGGAGTCAACTCTAGTCTTTCGTTACGCCTTTGAATTCAATATGACGCTCTCTATATGAGACACGGCTTTAGTACCTACTTCGTGCATAAACAACTATCCTACTAATATTATAAACCTGAAAGTTTGT
The DNA here is from genome assembly GCA_949358125.1 of Idaea dimidiata. NCBI lineage: Eukaryota > Metazoa > Arthropoda > Insecta > Lepidoptera > Geometridae > Idaea > Idaea dimidiata. The sequence continues at coordinate 5,701,401 of OX442340.1, forward strand.
GAGTATGTGTGTATGTGTGTTTGTTACTCAATCACGCAAAAACTACTGAACCGATACTGAGCTGGGGACCTGGATTAACACATAATTTTTATCCCAATATTCCCGCGGGAACGAAACTTACGCGGTTGAAACCGCGGAGGCAGCTAGTCAATTTTAAAGAGAAAATACCAAACGTACGATAGTGTTAGGAATGTTATAGCCCATGGAAGTGTTATGTTTTTGTCGTGATTGTATGAATGTATGTATGTATTTTATTGATCGACTTCGTATTAGTTTCCACGCACTACACTAAATAACATTATTAAGTTTGTACACTTTCTATCATATTGTCCCATAATAGAGTATATTTTTGATGTGATGTATGACGTAAGATTACATTACATTACAGCGACATCGCGTTGCAATTAGTTAGATTGGATGGTCCGTGGTGCGTTTTTAAGTGTCGTTCGACGATCAGATTTTAAAAGGTGGATAACGAACTTTCTTCGATTTTTCTGAAAATTTCGGGCATTCAAAGCTACATTTTTTTTAAATCGGTTTTCTCGGTAATCAAACCGAAATTTACCTTTCAAAGAACAGCATCATTGGACGACAAAAAAACTCAGTCCAGAGGAGAAGAAAAAAAACCAACCCGCAACTTTTTGTATTAAAGTCGAGTTTTCCTTCGCATTGCGCTAAAAATATCACATTAAAGACACTGTATATGTACCACATTGTAGTAAAAAAACAAAGTAACATCAACTTAATACAGACCGACCAGCCGCATGAGAATATAATATGTAAAATATTCGTGATTTCGCGTTTTTATTTTGCAAGTCGAGTATCACATAGTGGGGAACGCGCCGGTCGTTGAAAGAGCTCTCTCGGGGCAAAAGCTGGACCTTTTAATGGCAACTGCTCGTTTCATGTTTGAATGAAAAATACGAAAAAGAAATGAAAATAGCGAACAAAATGCAGTGATTTTAAGTTGTTCAAGGAAATGGACCATTGTAATAACATAAGTTGGAATTCGTATGGAAATAAAATATCAGTTGAACGGTAGGTAATTTATAAAAATATGAAATGTTAACAGTGGATAGATAGAACGAATTTGTACCTATATTTATACAGGTGTTATATTTCAGTTCTAACAAAACTCAATAATTATTATTGAGTATACTAGTTGAATTTGTCGAAGAAAATTCTTCTTCTTCTCTCTTCTTCTTTAAAAATGGCTTTTCTTTTCGGACATTTGCCAGTGTCAAGTATTATCAATATTTGCAAGTTATTTGCATTGAACAAAACAGTCAAGTCGTCATAGTTAAAGTCAAGTCGAGGGAATCATTGTAAAAAGGGGGCCATTTTTTACAATGTTTGTTCACGGAGCTTTGGAGAAAACACTAAGCTAAAGTACATGTTTTGCACCGGTTTTCACTTTTATTTACACTTGTACACCTTTACGAAACTAAATTGATTAATATGCCCCCGAAATTAAACATTTTACACGCATTTGAACTAAGTTTCACAAAAATGAAAATTAAGCAACACATCTCCTTAACGCATTCCCGCCAAAACTCTCAAAAGAAGAAAATTCAGTCATCATTTTTAACATACACACCTATGTTAAGCCACAGATCACATATTACTAACGTAGTTAAGCTTACTTTAAATACTAGTTTAACTATCATTTCCTGCAGTGTTATTCTATAATATAACAGCCTAGAGCTCGACGCTGTTTCAGCGTCAGAGTGAGCGTCCAATCAGAGCGTCGTATTGCTCAGATTCGACGCTGAAACAGCGTCGAGTTCTAGGCTGTTACATTAGACTTCATTAGAGAATACCACTGCTGATCGCTTCGTTAATTCGGTAGTTTTGGCGGAAATCAAGTTAAATCCCCCTTAAAAACTCCTCCCGATCCCCGTTCCCGACCTCAGATCGCCCGTAATTTATTTTTCCTATAAGTTTTGTTACATTGTCTTCCTTTTCCAATGGGTTTCATTCTTCTATAATTTGTTTCACTTTTTAGTAGGCAGCTGTGCAGCAAGCAAAGACAGCAAGTTCTTTATTAGAATCCAAATAATAAGTAAATACGAAATTCTAATGAAATTTTTGTTTATTTCCCAATTACGTTGAGACGGATTTATTTCAAGTGTAATGTCATTTCCTTTCTTATTTCGATGTTTTATGTTAACTTCATTATTTTTAATTGTACCTATATTATTATCTTGTGTACCTAATTGTGTTTGGCATTCCTTGAATAATATCCCAGTAATATTTCATATTCCGTTGTATTCTCATAGTGAAACGTAAAAATGTCAAATGCACAACGAAACCTGTTAGTAAATAAAGCCTTTCAGTATCAGGTAACAACTTTTAAGTCTACAGCGAAAGCAAAATGGAACCTATTAGACAAATATGTTACAATTTGTTTGCGATGTTTTAATTTAAGCCATATAATTTATACATGTGTCTTATATGAGACTGGAAAGGTTAATGGTCGCTTGACAGCGAAGCATTTCAAACTCGACTCTGGCGGACAATCCTTATTTGTTCCATAGTCAAGTTGTTCGGGAAATTGCTTTAAAAAAGGCGGAACAAAATTCGAAATTTATTAGGATACCCACATATTATATATTTATTTCTATTTATTGTGTATCACAATATTCTTTAGATTATTTATTTACTTATATGAGTGTAAAATAATAAAATATAATATATATTATGTTTAAACACAAACGCCTTTTTATTTTTCTCTTGTTCCACACACATTTACATTTCGGTCTCCCTAGTCACGTCTCAGGTTGTCCTTATGTTATCTACGAAGAACAATTGACTACTAACTCCTATAATACAAGCTCTGCTTAGTTTAGGAGTAGTAAGATCATTACTAATTAAGCAAATGTACCTTTCAATATTGCTAAGTGTATCTTAAGTACCTACCTCAATTTTATGTAACTGTGCTGAATTGTACAAACTTTTTTGAATAAACATTATTATTATATATTATTATTATTATATATTTATCATATGCTATCTTTTATTACACAGCAATTTTGTAGCGTCCGCTATGAGTTTAATACTTGCAAAAAAACCAACAACGCACAAAAAATATCATTAAAAAGTATATGCCTTCATAAAATTCACAATTAATTGACAATGAACGAAGTCAACATTTTGTTAGTAAATTTTTTCAGTTCGCTTTACTCTAGGCTGACAGTACAAATTACGTTATCTGACGATGGCCGTGTGAACGAGTTATGCAAATTGAGTTATCTGTTTTCCAACGTCCGGTTAATTTAGTTCTTTCTCCTTAACTAGGAGGGGTGTGCGAAATTGTACTATTTTGCATTTTGATGAAATATTTTGCTTGCGAACATTGTTGCGTGATATAAGTAAGGACGCTTTTTATTTTAGAGCGCGCCTCGACTAATAAGTTTTGTCGCTTGGCTCCTAAATTGTATTTACAAAGTGAAATGTTAATTTACCAAAATACAGTGTTAGCCTAACATAAGTCCAATACAACTGTACTTGACATTTAAGGCTAAACTGACCCAGAACCCTTTCGTGTAAACTTGGAAACACAAATTGATAAATAGATAGATAAATTATGTGCATACCTATTATTATGCATTGTTATGTGCGCTATTAACATCGCTCATACGGTGAAGGAAAACATCGTAAGGAAACCCACTGCTTAAATTCACGCACAAAGGCCCAATAGTAGGGCTAATTGCGGAAACACACAGTTTAACTTTTAGATAGATAAATCCTTTATTGCATCACTTTTAACACATAACAAATGTCAACAAGTAAAATAGTGCCTAGCCTAGTGCTTAGTTTGGGGCTAGATTGCGCTGTGTGGGTAATGTCGTGCAATATTTATTATTTATTTATTTAATAGTTTACAAACAAAAGTACAAACAACAAACAAAATTACTAGTAATGGTGGGTAGAAGAGAGTAGTGTGTGGAAATAATGCATACGGGATTATGCTGAAAATCAGTGTTTTTGTGCCTACCGTTTTATCAGAATCATGGATTTGTATGTATTTACAGCCGGCCGTATGCCTGACACCAACCCTCCTTGGGACCAAGTAGTTGGCCCGCCACTACGCGAAAAGAACTCCACTTTCACTAATCTCGCCAACCCTATTCTATACCGGAGCTACGAGGCGATTACTTGTTATTAATAGAACATAGTTTCAAACAAAAACCAATAAACTTAACAATAACAAATACTATTCAATAAACTGTCTCCTCCCGACCAAAACTAATGTAAAATCGTTCAAAGGATGAGATAAAATAATAAAAAATAAAACGCGATTAAGACCCGGCATAATGTACTTAAGGCGGCGATAGATGATAATCATCGGTCCTTGTCCGATTGCATATAAATGAGCGAGATGGAATTGCGTGAAAAAATCTACAATTTCTCGTAAAATCAATCATTATCGAAGATTAAAATAATATTTTTATAAAATGCGATGAAGGGGTTCTAGGTATTGTATTTTCTAATATTATGATGCCTATAAGAAAATATAGCGGTTAAGGATTTAGAAGAAAAATTGATTTATTTTGTAAAACAGGGGTAACTTTGCCAGTATAATAGTGGTATTTTAAGTTATTTTTTATTGTTTTTGAAATGAAGGGGACACTTCTTGTATCATGTACAATAATATAAAACATTGTTTAAAGATCTATTTGATACCGGTTATGAATAAAACTATTCAATCAGAAGGGATTTCACATGAGTCGCGTCCTTAAAGAAAAGAAAGAAAGAAAGAAAGAAAAATATATTAATTATACAAACCCTACAAAACTAAACTAAACTTAATTAATTACCGAGTAATTTTATTAAGGAAACCCATTACTTACATCTAATTTATCTATGCTTACATTGACCGTTTAAAAATGTAGAGCAAGTAGGTACCTTCCTCATATAACGAGTGTGGCATACAACCATAAAGTGGGTCTCGTAAAGGCTCCGCAAGCTGGCGCAGCCATTACGCCCACATATGTTATCACGACATAAAATTCTGAAATTAAAACCTATAAAATATAGGCCCCAAACATGATTTATGCCAAACGTCTCTGTTATTCCGACAAATTAATTTCACGTCGAATACATCTATAATATATTTGTAGGTTGCTGTAAATTTCAGGCGTAGTTTTTACTCGACTGCCAAAGGTATACAGCGTATACTTTATACTATACAGCGTGTTCCGACGATGACCATTTAAGCCGAAAGGGGGTTGTTCTAGACGTCTAGTCGAACAACTTTTAAAATATCAAACTGTTTTTTTTTCGAAATTTTCGAGTTAAAATTTCACTAAAAAAATATTTGTTTCTTAAAATAAAGGTAATTAAAGTTTTCATTGTAGTTGTTCAAACTGAATGAAAGAACAAAATACGGTCAATGACCTCTAACTCTAAGAAACAGCTGATTTTCAAGTAAACTTTAAACTTAAATTTTCGAAAACTACTTCGAATTTTCAAAAGTTGTTAGCCTAGACGTCTAGAACAACACAGTTTTGGCTTAAATGGTCATCGTCGGAACGCGCTGTATATGGGTACTAACATTATAAAAAGAGAAACGATTTTTTATTTGTTTGTAATAAATAGACTACGAAACTACTAGATCAATTTCAAAAATACTGTCATCAATATAAAGCTACATTATCGAGGAGTAAGATAGGCTTTTGATCTTACTTTTTAACCGACTTAAAAAAAGGAGGAGGTCTCAATTCGTCTCGTATAATATATTTTGTTTAGGGATGTTCACCGATTACTCGAAGATGGCTTGACCGATTAAGATGGTTCTTTTTTTTAATGGAAAGGTGGGAGCTCCGATTTGGATGGCGTAAAAGTTTGGAGAGGATCTGATGATTATCTTTGGAATGATGGACAGAATAGCAGCCCAGAATGCAGTAAATTACTCATTTTTGGATTTTTATCACAAAGATTCGGCCCTAAAGCACTAGGTACATAATTATAGAGAACCTGCAACCACCTTCTCATCAGAAAACTCCTCAATAATTAAAAATACGGTTATAATTTTGTTGATTTTTAGTGGCAGTCGATAGTTGGTAGGTACACTAAAAAGGGTGAAATAAAATAATAAACATTAAAACATTTTAAACAGACTTTAATGCGTTTTTTAAATGTTGAATACTCGAGTTTCTGTTGTTACAATTCAATGAAATCCAGAATATTATCAAGAAATTAATTATAAAGGGCAATATACAGGAAGTATTTTATAAATTAACCTCTATCACAATCTAAAATAAAATTTGAATTAAGTCGCGATTTGTATTTTACTCCAATTTTTAATAACAAGTTACCGGTAAGTGGTTAGACCATAAAACTTTTTAGAATAAGAGCTAAGTCTTGAAGTGAATCCATTACTTAAATAAGCGGTAGTTTCGCGGTGAAAAGGCTTAATTTATCTGAGTAATACCTTGACTGCTGTAAGATCTAGTAGATGTAGAATTCTCTTAGAAACTATTTCCTATCTATTATTTATTTACAGGCACCAATATCTATTTCCTCGAAATATGTGCGCTAATTAATACATTGCTCTCGGTGAAGAATACCCGCGGTTTAAAGTCACGCAAAAGGCTAGTTATTTAGGCTAACTATTTGCCTTCATTTTGTGTGAAACACTACCAATACGCCAACAAGACTCAATGAAATTATGAGTACTTAGTGTTAAAAAGGTTAAGATATAGGTATAAATAGAATATAAATAAGAGGCACAGGCGCTGTATTAAGAGGCACAGTCAATTCGTACAACAATTTCGGTCAAAGTCCAGGTCTGTACACCGTACTATAAGATGAGCAGAATACTCATGTCGACGAGTTTCCGCTTAAGAGAAAACGGGAGGTCACTCCGTAGAAATTCCTTTATGGACTGGTAGGCTTTCCAGGCATTCTCAATGCGTACTCGATTTCTCGGTCATGCCTATTTTCGAAAGACACTATCTGGCCCAAGTAGTAGAGAAGAAGTAAACCTGTCCACTCACCTCAACCCTACGTTTGATGCTGTTTGTCACGACCTGTGTCTTTGCCCGATTCATCTCAAGTTCAACCTCCAGATTCGCCTTGTTAAGACCTCCTGATTTATCTACCATATATACCTATACAAGGTGTCACAGGGATGTGCATTAAAGCCGTAAGGGGGTTGTTCCAGACGTCTAGGCGAACATCTTTTGTTCTACGACTTTTGGATATTCGAAGTATTTTTAGAAAATTTTAAGTGTAAAATTTACTTGAAAATCAGCATCATCATTAACCTTATGTTGTCCTTTCATTTAGTTTGTTCAACTACTACTACAATCAAAAAACCTCAATTACCTTTATTTTCAAAAGTAGCTCCTCAGTGAAACATAACCTCAAAATTTTCCAAAAAAGTTCGTATTTCCAAAAGTCGTAGAACAAAAGCTGTTCGCTTAAACGTCTAGAACAACCCCCTTTCGGCTTAAATAGGCATCTCCGTTATACCTTCTATATCTTAAACTTATTTCATGTAACAATGTAGTGGTTTGAAACTCCCTCTGAGTCTTTTCCACGTCACAAAGTATTATGAAAATACACACAGGACTATAAATAAATATGAGAACACTTTAGTATTGTATTAAAACTCATAGTTTTACCGTTTTACCAACGCCTTGTTAATATGTTTGCACTTCAGACGTTTCAGAAGTACCTAGCAGTAACAAGAGAAAAGTGGTTTTTTTTCCTTGTTTTTATTGCTCAAGGCATATTAAACTTAGATTTTTTTTCGCATCAAAATTATATTTTCATAAAAAAATCCCCATGACACAGGATTCGAACCTGCGCCCCCTCGGTAACCAGAAGAGTAGTCTAACCACTGATTCCTGTGTAGCTCAGTGGTTAGAGCACTTGCTTGGCGAAAAAGGTTTTTAAGTTGTTATCTTTTTAAACTATGATTTTTGGTTTAAAAAGGTTTATATACTCGTGTACATACACCAAAACGTGATAACGTTTGCTTAGGAAAAAAAAACATAAAACTTTCGGGTTTATAATACGAGTATTAGTAAGATATTAACATTTTCATTGAATAAATCCCAAACATTACACTTCCCGAAACAACAATTAATAGTAATAATTTGTATTTCAACATAAACAGTTTATTTTCATAATTAATTTTAAATCTAATTAACCTTATTTGGTATTTAGTTTGTTTGGATGAAATTGTCCTGTAGTCCAGGCGACATAGATAAGAGAAAATAATACCCCTACTTTTCTCGAGGGTGTCGTATAAGGTGACTATGGGTTCTGGGGGAGATTAGCCAACCTTAAGTTCTACCCGTGCGGTGGCGGGTAAATTACTTTGTCCTGGGAAGAGTTGATCTCAGGCAGACGGCCGGCTTGAATTTTTTTTAAATCTATTTGCAGTAGGTGTGGGCAATGATGTCTTATCTACTCTGCTGTCCACAAATTATATTGATGTATTAGTTGCAGATCTGGATTAATAAAACCTTTCATCGACATAATTATTCCCGGGGAATCGGGACTTACACCAGTGAAACCGCGGGTCGCGCTGGTCTACAAATAAATACATATAATTTATAGCCTCTTTGAATTGCTATACTAATTCGTTGGCCAAAGTATCTGCCAGCTCTTTTGTCACCCGAAGCTAAAACTAATAATTTTGAAATCTGTTTGAAAAAATCTAAAGCTTCGGTTCCCCACGGGCCCAAGGTCTCGATTGCCAACGGCAGAAATATGTATCCATCGCCAATAGAAATATTTTTCAGCTGTTTCGCAAATTCTGCCGATGCCACCGCAGCACCCGCCTCCCTGGAGGTGAAACTGAGGTGTGAAGCCGCCAGCGTATCGACGCAAGTAGCGTCCCACACAAGCGGCTTCCCTTGACTCCAGGGGATCAACGTCATTCCATCGGGCCGCTTGCCATCCTCACGTACAATACCGTTTATAGCCTTATTAATAAAAGAGAAATAAGGTCGGAATAGTTATTCTCCGTTATTCCGCTTTTTGGTTTGTCAATTTGGAAAGTTCTTGCCACGGAAAAAGACAAATTATGTTCTCACTACGCCGACCTTATTCCCCTTTTAAGGCAACAAGAGTTTAACATATTTATTGCAATAAAATAAACATAAATAACTTGTAAAATGCAGGGTATGGGAGAAGGCGAGAAACGGCGGCGTTAACTCTTGAATAATTTAATGCTCATGAAAACTAGTGCAGAGGTTTCCATAAATGCTGTAATGTTCATATCTGCCAATTTCACTTGGCACGCAATCTTAGCGCGCTCGTAATAAAACATAGTTTAACGTTGTAATTTCAAGACGTTTAGTACAATTAGTGATAATATGATAATAACGCATGTTAATACACGGGTAGGTATAAAGTACGTATACAAACAAACAAACAAAGAGATCAAAACATAAGGAATGCTATGTCCTATGGGGGCATGGGTCTAGCTGAATGACTGAAAGTCGCTCAGGGGGCTATGAAGAGAGCTATGCTTGGAGTTTCCCTGCGTGATAGAATCCGAAGTACGGAAATCCGTAGGAGAACCAAAGTCACCAACATAGCTCTTAAAATTAGTAGACTTAAGTGGCAATCGGCAGGCCATATAGCTCGAAGGACAGATAACCGATGGGGAGTAAAAGTCTTCGAGTGGCTACCACGATGTAATACGAAACGGAGTGTTGGAAGACCATCTACTCGGTGACCGACGACATTTCGTACAAAGTGTTACTTTGCAGTGGGTCAAACAAAATTGGCTAATAATAAACCAAAAAAAATTCGACTGTAAGTACGTGTTACCTACTAATTATAAAAGAATAATTATGTACGTAATTAACACATCTACGCAGAACGAGTTAATTATAACACGTGAGCTACCAAGTCGGTCGGTCGTCGGTATCTAAAGCTGGAGAGCGAATTTGCAAGTAGATTAGCAAGTTAGTGCTTTGATGGTAGGTACAGGAACTACTTGCTGCCGGAACTTGGTCGACGGACGCTACGGCTCCATCAAATTTCCTTTAAAATATTAGATACTGTGAAACTCTAACGGGCTTTAATTCAATACACAATGCGTTTTACTGCAGGCAGTGTTAAGCTCAAATGGTTTTATAGATCGTATAATCAATTAGATGTTAAAATTACCAGGTAAGTACGATTAAATAAATACTCGGCACTTTGTCATGATTCTATCTACTTCAATGGGTAAGTAAAGTATATAGGTACGTTTATAATCTTTATTAGAAATCTAAATTTCAACTCTACTGGGACACTTAAATAGGAAAAATGTTTACAATAAAATGAATGACAAATTATATCTCAGTCTAAATTGAGTAAGAAATCTGTAAAAGCTCCGAAACGTCAAAACTGAATTTTAACATTGATAAAAATAGTAAATATAACGGGATTAAAATCAAAAAACTCGAGAAATGAGTTTCATTTTAATTGAAAATCGCGAAAACAGAAGTAGAAAACTCATATTTTCATTTTCCCCACGTTTTTATACTCTCACTTTTCTTGTTTGTTTGTTTTTAAATTCTACTGTGAACTTTGTACTAGGTATCTAATATAAATATTATAAATCAAATTTATTTGAAGATTTTCACGATCTAAAGTTAATAATTACGAGCGTTCAATTCACGACTTATACACTCCATCTTTTGAAAGTCAAATAAATGATTACATACGTGAAATCAAAATCGATTCAGAGCTTAGCTATCTCCAAAGTTCAGTCATCATCTCATCATAAGTACTATAAATTCAAATAGTAAATTATTCCTAGATATGCACCAACAAATACGAGTTCCACCGAACAGTTTCGAAGTGGCATGATCCGAACTAATTAGATTACATCCTCCGAGCTAGCTGCATTCTCAGTTCTAGTACTGATACCTACCTACTACAGAGTGGTAGGTAGGTAATCTAAAGGAGTAAAGGCGGATAAAGTTTCGCCTTGTGGGGCGACCGCTCAATCAGCAAGCTGAGTTAGAACTTTGCCACAATTGGTCTATCATTTGGTAGATGTAAACAAAACCTAATCCCACAAAGACATTCTGTCCTTTATTATCTAAGCTGACCACAACGAAATTGTGTCTGTGTCACGTGAAATGGTTGTTTTTTTTTCTAGTTTTAACAATTAATTTAAGAAAAAATGGTCTAGTTATTGTTGTAGGTGAATCACAGTATATCACTGAAAACATATTTTTATATTTCTATCTATTTAATTACATTAGTCCTTCTTTTAAACTATATAATATCCGATAATTCATATTTTTAGGACAATGCTTTTAGATCCAAACAACAAACACCGGTCTATTGTGATCGATATTATTAAACTACTAGCTGCGCCCCGCAGTTTCACCCGCTTAAGTCCCGTTCCCGCGGGAATATCGGAAAAGTAGCCTATGTGTTAATCCAGATCCCCAGCTACCTATATTCCAAGTTTCGGTTCAGCGGTTTTTACGTTATTGAGTAACAAACACACATACTCACAAACTTTAAGCTTTATAATATTAGTAGAAAGTAGGATAGGATAGGAAGTAGGATGATTTACTTAGGTATTTATTTGTGTCAATACACTAAAATGAAATGAAAAAAAAGTATAAACATTAATTCTTTAATTTACTACACTTAGGAAACACTAGAGTCCCGCCGAGTACATTTTTTTTAAAAGCAGCAAAAAAAGTGTTAATTTATCCTAACATGAAACGAACAATCGTATTATCTTTGATTACTTATATATAACAATGATGTTTTACTAACTTACACATAAGCAGGCTTAAGCAAAGCTTTTAAAAGATTTTATTTCTATTTTATAAAACTCATAAAGTTAATTAGATGCAGTCACAGGATGCAGTAGAGAAAAAGAATTGTTAGATTAAACTAGAGATTCTCTGAGCTCAGTACCGTAACATTTACATAGCAAACTATACGGACTTATACAAACTTATATGTGAATGTTCACAAATATATTCCTCGTGAACTTGCTCTGTCTGTACCTAATGTGAAGCCGGACCTAATTAAGAAACCTTACCGGGCTAGACCATAAAAGGAATGTAAGTTTTTCCATTTACTGTGAAGAAAATAAAAGCACAGACAAAAAAAAATACGTATGTAGTTGTAAATTTTGCTTATGTTCAAAGGTTTCATGATATGAAAATATCAGGTACTTATCTTACCAAATATTTTCATATCATGGGGTTGTGGAGCACCGGTATTTGAAAGGGGGATGGTCCGAATTCAACATAAAGAAATATATTTTATCAATAACAGCTTTTTTCAGGCAAAGTATTGTGTGTGGAATTTTGATACCAAAACAACGGTTATCTGCTCAGAAAAAATAGCCACGAACAACAAAGGTATATGTTATTGGTAATTTACGAGTCTCAGTTGTCTTAATTTTTTAATTAATTAGTCATCGGTGATAAAAATCCACAATTTTTTTCATTCCTCGGATTTCAAAATTAACCTTGATTTGACACCGAGAAAGGCCAAACGGCAAAATGTCTTTCCTTTTTACCTAATACTTATTCGGAACTTCCTTACCCGAATTTGACCTTTTCACATTTAGGCATATCTATGTGATAGGCAAAGATTAGTCGTTATTTTTACATATAAATCATTTTTCCACATAAAAATATTTCTGCTGACATGAAGAGTAGGTACCAGTTTTTTTTTACTTTTCTGTAAATGACCCAGGAAAAACTACGAGTAACTAAAGAGCACACTGATAAAACAATAGTCACGTAGGACCTCGTGCGTGTTTCACTCAAGTTGAGCTTATTTTCTTCTCAATTTGTCTTGTCATAAACGCTGTGTATGGGGTAGGGTATTTGCAGTTCTTCCGTGGTAATAGTGCAGAACAATTGCTCTTGTTTTCCTGTAAGTTAGCTTACGTAGGCTGCTAATAGAGTGTTGTCGGTAGTTTACAGCAGTCGGTAGAAGGTTCGTAAAACTGAAAAATGTTTTATGGGCACTTCGCAATCTGATCGTCGATTAAAGCCCTCCCTTAACTAAATGGAAATCGTAAAAACGTTTCAATCATCGCTTTCATGAGAAATATTCGGGAAGTTCGAAAGTTTTGGTGATTTTTCATCGTCAACTCGGCCACGTTATTTCAATCAGGACCTTATTTAATTCCACCCGAATGGATTTTATCGAAGATTGGAGCGTAAATACAGAAATGAGTTCCGAAATTTCCTATAATGTTCAATCATATACCTACCTACCTTACGGAAACACTTTCAATATCCTTTCTTTCTGAATCTTCGTAGGTAATCGGGTAAAAGCAATAACATAAGTACGGGAGACAGGCATAATGGTAGAATACCTGAAACGATTTATGATATCGCCCATCTTTTTTTGCAGCACAATTCTTGTAGGTAATATAATTTCTCGAGTTGAGAAATGTGATGTAATGACTAGCGAATCCTACGGGTTACTTGAATGAACGTTGATTTAATTTCATCGGGGGACGATCTGTCGCAGGGGCTTGATATAATGCTCAACTAAATAACGCGGACATCTACACCCCCCTTCCCCCCTCTTTCCCGACCATTGTCCGCCCCCGGGAGCGACGCCGCGTACCCACAGCTCCCAGATTAATCTTCCACATACCTCAATGTCATCTACCGTTGCAAATGACGCAAAAAATAATGATAAACATGGGAAACGTAAACATTCCAGCCGTATGAATATCTCGTTTCTATTATTTCACTTGAAGACTTTTGTATACAAATGAGTATGAAAAGAAAGAGTCTTTTGTAAGCATAATTTTTAATAAATTCTGAATGAATAATGTTCGTAATATTCGTTGGTTGAATTAAGGTAGCTCGGTTTACCTCACGGGTCGACATTCGCACCGATTTGAATCTACGCCAGACCAATATTCAACGGAGCGACAAATCAGCACTTCGATATTGCCTCCATTTGGGTATCCACCTCAATATATAGAAAATGTAATTTTTCATTGCGACTGCCATACGACACACACGGGCCCTCTCCCTACGAAATTATTTTAATATTTACATAACTCTCGCGTTTTAAATCACGAAATCCGGGTGTGTGTACGTTTAAATGAACAATTTCAACTTCATAATAGGCAATTCTATGGACTTATCGGATACAGAAAACGGCGATTTAATAACATTGTTGGCAATATTAAAAGTTAATGCTTGGAGGGAATTTCGGTTCTACTGGTTCAAAAGTTGTGTAAATTAAAGCATTTATCGTTTAGTTTTCAGGATCCGATATTATATCGGTCAATGAGCGGCGTTTAGGGTGTCGTTAACACGGAAACTGCAATACCCTCGAAATATGAGGTGTCTATTTACAAGAACTGCTGCAGATTTGATTGATTTTTTTATTTTAACAATGAAAATCCGCGCTACCATGATTGTTTATCGTAGCTTTGTCGCTCAAAAAAAACAGAGTAAAATTTAAATAAAAATACACCGGCTAAGTTAAAAAAGCACAGATAATTTGATTTTTTTTTATATTTGTTTTTTTTTATTAAGTGATATGTTTTTCTTTTTTTTTTTAGCTGAACGACAACGCGGCAACTTAGCGAATATTTATACGATATTATCCGGTGGATTACATCTTGAACACCTAATAAAAAAATAAAAGTCAGGTACTTTGAATTTTAATTCAGTGCATGTCGCTTGAAAACACCTACTTAGATTGTGTGTAGGTGTGAGTGGGGGGCACTCGCTCAAAAAACTGCTTCTTTTAATTAAAACCAAATCTAGTAGCTATTGGCCTAGTAGGCTCAGTTTTGAGAGCGGGGCGGGTCGATAACTATCGGCATTTTATCAAATTTATCATTTTGGGATTTATCAATTTGTCTTGTACCTATTAGATATGTTCCAAAACGTTTTGATAGTTTCATTTATATTTTAGTAAAATAAAGCAATCTATCTATCTACCTCTTAACAATTTTGGGTTCAAATGTCATATTGGTTGTAGTTGTTTGTATTTTAAATAAGTATTTTTAATATGCAGTACCCACTTGTAGGCACTGTAGAGAAGTTTATTGGCTTGACTAAGCAAAGCTACTTATCTATTCAAAGCAATAAAATTGACATTTAGATAGGCATTGTACAGAGCTTTGAATTTTATTAGTTTGTAAGCTTGTCTTTGCGATCCGCCTTTGCGATGTTTCTTCTTGATTACAGAAGAGAGATGGTGACGATACTTTAATACAAAGTGTATTGGTAGGTCAAAGACGATAAAACCAGTTTACCACTCACAAGTATTCGCCACTTCAGAAAATAGTACGTCTTTTTAGTAGCACTCTCGTGCAAGAACGGTGATTCCCATAGAGTCTAGGATAGGTAACGCATCGGCCAATCACAAAGAGTATATGTATAGATAGGTAATGCAATGGCCAATCACAAAGAGCCTAAGTATAGATAGGTAACACAATGGCCAATCACAAAGTTTGATTATTACTTCATCCCCTGCCCGCGACGACGATAAGTAGTGTTTTATTTTAAAAAATCGCGCTATGAGCAGTCAATTGGCTTTATTGTCTTTATATTTGGTCAACCGTATAGCACCGGCATAGAATAGGGCCATACTACCCCATCTCTTCCTTCAGATGTTGTAAAAGGCGTTTACGGGATCTGGGGAGACTAAAAACTTGGAGTAGTGCGCGCGGTGGCGCGTAAAGAAGGTTCCAAGCAGGATGGTGTCAAGCAGGCAGCCACCAAAAAAAACCTAATCTATTTGCAGTAGGTGTGATCGATTATAACTTACCTACTGTGTCTAATCTAGCTTTTTAACGAACCCTGAGCTCGCGGCGAGAGATACTCAATCGGGAACATTGCTCAGTTGCGTGTTATATTGGTATTTGGTGTACTTACGTACTAGATGTAATATTAAAATAATGGGCCCTACCATAATGTCTTTTAAGTCGTCGCGAAGTCGTCGCGTTGTCGTTCAGCTAAAAAAAATAAAATTAAAAACACATCAAATAATTAAAAAAAAAAAAAAAAAAAAAAATAATTTTGGGGGCATATTAATCAGTTTAGTTTCGTCAAAGTGTACAAGTTTAAATGAAAGTGAAAATCGGTGCAAAACATGGACTCTAGCATTGTCTCGAAAGCTCCGTGAACAAACGTTGTAAAACATGGCCCCAGTTTTACAATGATTCCCTCGACTTGACTTTAACTATGACGACTTGACTGTTTCGATGCAATGCAAATAAAAACTTCTATAAATTCTGCATAAATTAATAATACTTGTCACTGGCAAATGTCCAAATGGAATAAGCCATTTAAAAACGAAGAAAATTGTCCGTGGTTTTTAGAACTAGTCGGGGTATTTTTTTATTTTAAATTTACTTTATTTTTTGAACGACAAAAAAACGACATAGCAACGACAAACGAGCATGGTAGCGCGGAATAAGTAAAGACATTCCTCTGATTTTTTGGCATATTATAACAGTCACATTTGTTTTGAAAAGTCTTCACTTTTAGAAGTTGTTAGTAGGTATTTAACGCCCTACCTAAAATGTCTACTAACGTACAAATTCTTTGAGAAATCGATTAATTTGTGCATTGATTTTACCAATACAAACTTAACTTTAGATAGTGGTAAGGGCCATTATCTTCGTTTAGGAACATTAAATTGAAACTAAAATAGTAAAAAATCTACTATAGAATTTTAGATTTCTTCGGTTTTCGCGGTTTTGATTTAAAATAAAACTACTTTCAACTTATTTTAGAAACTTTATTTCCACTTTATTAAGAATCAACTTATATTTGAGCGAACAACACTTCGGCCCTGTCTTCGATAATCTTCATAGCCTCGGGAAAGAACGGCAAAATGTCTGACCACGAATCTAAGCTTAATGTCAACACGCACGCCTGGAAAAATAAGTGGGAATTTTATTTTAAGAGCCGATTTTTCATTTCTCACATAAAAGATATCTGTCGAATAAGTTCGAACCCAACCAAATTTAAAAGCCCTCAAATTTTGTTTCTTTTTCATATCATCGTGACGTTTTTTATTCGGTGGTGTTACATTTTATTTGTCAGATATATCTCTATCTAGGGATTTGAAAAATCGGCTCTAAGGCGAATTTTTCAAACATTTTAATCTTACACGATTTGAACTCATAATTATTTTTCCCGGTTATTATTCCCGTGTTATTTTTAAATTCTCTTACCTCGACGTTTCGATCATGGTCTTGGTCTTGGTGTCCCCTCGTGACCAAGATCGTTGTAACATGATCGAAACTGCGAGGTAAGATAATTTAAAAATAATAATACGCGAATAAGACCCGGGAAAATAATTATGAATAAAGGTACTTATCAAATACTTGCTGGAATATTGTAAGAAACATGTATGAAATCAGAATGCTTCTCAAATGGACCGCAGCTTGTAAACGCTTACAATACAGTGATTGTAGTGATTATATTTACACACTGTATACGTATCTACAGATTATCTAGTTTCTAGTAGATGGCGCTTCAGCGCTTGTTACAGTCAGAGAAATGTCTCATCGTCGTCTTCGCTCATAAAAGATTGCGCACTTAATAACTTTTGAAATATCAATTTCAATCATGTTCTTGAAATATCAAAACGGTCCTGTTGAACCCAGTTGGATCCAGTCTGTCCTTATCTAACTAACCGACAAAGACTAAAGTAAAAAAGATCTTACTGGGATCTCTCTAACACCAAGCAGGGCCGTTTTTTTGACGAAGTAAGCTTTCTAAGCTGTATAGGTATGTGCGAAGGTAGGTATACATACACAAGTCAATACGCTTGCACGGGGAAGTTGATGTTATGCAAGTGTGTCAGCAATAGACATGTGCATTTATATCAGTGGTTTAAACCAGAAAGCAAAGCATGATCATTGAATAAATTATGTATTTACATGTTATATAAAATTATAAAATCGAGCATTACATACAGCGCTCATCTTATCAGTCATCTATACAACTAATGTTACGGAATGCTCGCGGTGAAAGACCACCTTTATTAAACTACGGATTTTCGCCAGGTTTTAACCATTTACTGAAAACTTGCGACAGAATAGACTAAAAAATATCATAAGCAAAACTGGGGTTCATTTGATTGAAGAAGTTCAAGCAATTCGTGACTTCTTTTAAGAGAAACTGCTAAAGGATACTACAGTTATGATTTCACGTACCTTAGTTTCAGCTCTGTACGAGAAATTATGCGGTATCCCTCTTCTAAGGCCCTGTATGATGCCAAAGACGTCTCCAGGTTCGAGCAGCTCATGCGTTGTTTCAGTCAGGTCTGGTCTGACAGAAACCACGGACACGACTCCTGTTGTGATCCAGTACATGCGAGCTTCACTATCACCGGCAACCACAATGTAGTTTCCTACAAGAGTATTAGAAACCTCAAGATTGGCAAGGTATCAAAAGCAACGGGAACTTACGTCCTTATATTGTGTGCTGCTCTACAGGTCATTTTTAATAATCAACTAGCAGCGCCCCGCGATGTTAACCACGTAATTTTGTAAATTATTGTAAACTAGCTGCGCTCAGCGGTTTTACCCGCGTAATGTTATTCCTGGTATCCAGCTAACTATATTCCAAGTTTTACCGCAATCCGTTCAGTAGTTTTTGCGTGAAAGAGTAACAACCTCACATACATACATACATACATACAAACTTTCGCGTTTGTAATATTAGTAAGATTAACAAAACAATTCGAATAAAACAACTTTACAACTTGTAAATGTTAATAAATGAAACACGTATCTACTGTATATTATCATTAGGTCTTTAATAATAAATATACCGGTAAAAGAAAAACAGCTAGCAAGTAATAGACCTACCTGGAAAGAATATAGTGTAATCAAGTAACACGGAGAGTTGCCGTAGAAACGCCTCCCCCGTGGCGGCGAAAAGGTAGCAATTGGACAAATGATGACCGAACATTGCCATCATGACGTCGCAGCGACGGACGTATGGGGTTTGCTGGATAAGGGCTGGCAACTAAACCCATAAAATTAAAAGTAAAGAAAAACGAACGAACATAATATAAGCAGTTCTCACAGCGCGAGTTGCTACCTAGCCAGTAGATAGGTAGGTACTGGTACGCCAGCATCTCGGTTCCAAAAAACTGTCGTGTATAACTACACTCCATACGCGCATACAGTGCGTGCGAGTTACTACAGTGCGTGCGAGTTACTGCAGTGCAGATACTGTGCAATTTGACTATTACGCTAGCTCGCACTATGTAAATGAGCTGTAAGTGGTAATAGTTACTTTCGTTATATCAAACATAATGTAGGAAGTCACAGATACCTACCTACATAGACTAAAATGTTATGTGAATAGGTGAGTATTTTTGATCATACCACTTTCAAATAATAATAATTATTATTTGAAAGTGGTATGATGTTATCTTTTTGGTATATAAGGTAATTATTACCTTATATACCAAAAAGATAACAAAACGTTACTACCAAAACAACTTCTTAAAAATATAGAAAACTAGCTGCGTCCCACGGTTTCACCCGCGTAAGTCCCGTTCGGGATAAAAAGAAGTCGGTGTTATCCCAGGTTTTCAGCTATCTATATTCCATGTTTCATCGCAATCGGTTCAATAGTTTTTGCGTGATTGAGTAACAAAATAACATACTTACAAACTTTCGCGTTAATAATATTAGTAGGATTTGATATACCTATAGTATAGGTAGGCTAACAACAGCCCCGACACTAAGATAAACTTTGTATACAAAAACGTATTGCAGAGATCAAAGAAATGAATAAAATGTGATTATTCATCAACGTACATACTGTTATTAAAATTGGACATTAACGGAGTTTTAATAACCCTAATTTCACTTTGAAGCTTAGAGTAGGTAAATACTTAACTTTTATATAAATTTTAAATTAGCAAACCCACCTGTCTGCCGCGTTCTGTTACCCAAAGTTGTTTAACATATGCCCAAAACTTCTTCAGCTGATATCCTGAACATAAATACGCGATGCTTTTAAGTCTATTTTCGATTGTTTATTAGACTTAGTATACTTAAATAAACAAATTAGATTTGTTTCCTATTTGACATTAACGAAATTAAAAACAGACTTTAAAAACGAAGAAGAAAAAAACGTAATAATATCGTATTCCTTTGAAGTGGTCCAGTTTTACGTAGGGTTTGTTAGTCTGTTTGTTTAGTCTGACATAAGGTTAGTCAAAATTTGAGTTTTACTTAAGCAATTAAGCAGCTTTGAAATTAAAAAATATAGAATTAGGCTGTATGAAGTAGTTTTCTATTTTCAGCTGTTACAAAAATAGAAAAAAAATCTACTTGAATTAATATAATAAGTCGGTAAAAAAGAGGCAATTTAGGAGATTAATTAGAAATTAAATAATTACTTACTGGACAACCCTTGATTCTTCAAACAATCGATAAGTTTCCCAGTTTGCTTCTCATACGAACACAGCGCATATTTAGTTGAATAAGCCACTTGGATAGAAGTGGCAACTACAAGAGCTGCCAAAATCTTGCTACATATTAAAATAATGGCCAAAACCGACATAGACAGTAAGTCGTTTAAGTAATATTCGTCACCACCTGTAGTGGATAACTCTGATACTACCATGTAGACTGATGTAGTATAGTCCCATAGTCTTGAAGGTGAGTCTCTGAAATAAGGAATTTATTTTAAACTTTTACCCACGACTTCGTCTGCGTAGAAATATTGCATAGCCGACCTTTACGTTCATTACTCGGGTTCTACTAATTGGATGTCGATCTTAATTATACCACGAGGTTCAAAAATAGAACTATCCAATAAAAACCAGATTTCAATCGGATTAGTAGTTCATAATTGTATAAGGAAGGAACAAACAGAGAAACAGACAGACATGACTTTTAAAAATTATATATTTTTGTTCTTTTTCTTTTCCTAAGTCCTCTAGACCACTTTTTTTAAATTTACTTTCAAGTACAGACTTTTTGTTCTCTCTTCCTTTATTTTAAGTAAGTATAGGTAGAAAAAGATAGAGTATACAAAGTACAACAGGTAAGCCCTTTTAAGCCGAAAGGGGGTTGTTCTATATGTATAGGCAAACAACTTTTGTTCTACAACTTTTGTAAATTCGAAGTTGTTTTCGAAAATTTTAAGTTTAAAGTTTACTTGAAAATCAGCTGTTTCTCAGAGTTCGAGGTCATTGACCTTATCTTGTCCTTTCATTTAGTTTAGTCGACAACAATCGAAACTACAACTACATTATTTTCAAAAGCTGCTGCTTTTTCAGTGAACCATAACCTCAAAATTTTCAAAAAAAAAAGTTCGAATATTTAAAAGTCGTAGAACAAAAGTTGTTTGCCTAGATGTCTATAACAACCCCCATTCGGCTTAAAAGGGCATGCCCGTTACATCTTGTATACTCGTAGATAACGTCACATGCAACTAGTTTATTCAGCCATTTAGTTTACCGCTTAAAGCTGTTAGTTTAAATGTCAAAACCGGCGACTTAGACACTTTAATAATGTTGTCCGATTGGGAGCACCCAAGATAAGTTAAGATTTTGGATACACACAGAAGCGTGTGTATTTAATTTGTGTTTGTTCAGAAATAAAAGTAAAGATAAGTACATAATACTAAAAAAACAGTAATATAACATTGACATAATGTACGAGTACTAACAAAATGAATGAAAAACGAAAAAATCTGAATACTTACTACGAATTTTATTTCAACAATTCATTTTGCGAAATTCGAAAAATATTCACAAAATTAATGTTTTTTTATTTTAAGCGCAACATGCAGAGACATGGTGTTTCCATCACAATAAATCCAGTTTAATTTACGTATCGTACACGCCCATCGAATGAACGTACTGTATCGACTCGCCGTGACAAAATGTCGAAAATGGATTAAATAGAACGATAGGATTTTGGAACAATTAAATTCCAACAAAATTGAAGTAAGAACGGCGGTTTTGATTCTATTTTGTGACGTGATTGGGGATAACTTTTCAGTTTCCTGTAATTATGAAGATCTAGAGAATGCCTGGAACATCAGCTGTTGTACAGAAACAGGATACCTAGGAATAAGTGCCCAGTGAATGGCGGTAAGACTGCCTATTATGCCACATTAAATTCTGAGGTTTATGTTATCTATTTGTTGTATTTTTTGATTAATTAATTCTTTAACCAAACCATAAAAATACTTACATAGAAAATGAAATAACAACTTACACCTAGGTGACACAATGGGCTTATCGACCTTATCGCTTAAAGAGATCTCTTACAGCCAACCTTTAATGTTTGGAATAAAGAGTGTATCTATCTAAAATAAAATACTAGTTAAGTAAACTTATCATATTAAGATTTTGCTCTTTAATTATAGGGTTCCGTACCCACAGGGTAAAAACGGGACCTTATTACTAAGACTTTGCTGTCTGTCCGTCCGTATGTCTGTCACCAGGTTGTATCTGGAGAACCATGTCAGCTAGACAACTAGACAATTTTCACAAATGATGTATTTCGCTATAACAACAAATACCAAAAACAAAAATTAACAAATATTCAACGGGGGCTCCCTCCCATGCAACAAACGTGTTTTTTGCCGATTTTTGCAATAATGGTATGGAACTCTTCGTGCGTGTGTCCCACTCGCACTTGGCCGGTTTTTGTTGTATGTTTCTAGTACTTGTGTGTATTCTTCTACTTACTCGTCAATGAGATGTATCTTCATAGTCCTTATAATACTGATCGGCGAAACAGAAATTAAACACAACAGCCATAAACAAGAGAATGTATGAATCAATATTACTACAACGGCAGCAGTCATTACTGTCTGTAAAAATAATACACTTCCCTTCAAAAAAATCGAAACAGTACTACAATAACTATTGGATGGGATGAGTTATAGTTATTTTATTTCCTATAGCATGAGAGCAGACATTAGAGCCCGGGGAGGCAAAACGAGATATCGAATGAAACATTTTTAACGTTTTTTTTACGTCTTTACTTCTAACATTTAAAAAAAAAATCTTTAAACACGATAGCTAAAGAAATTAAATTTTAATTTGATACTTTAATCTTCGTTAAACGTTACCTTATAATATCCGCGACAAACTGGCATTTTTATAGTTTTACTAGCTGCGCCTCGCGGTTTCACCCGCGTAAATCCGGTTCCCGCGGAAATATTGGGATAAAAAGTGGCCTATGTGTTAATCCAGGTCCCCAGCTACCTATATTCCAAGTTTCATCGCAATCGGTTGCGACCTCACATACATACATATACAAACTTTCGCGTTTATAATATTAGTAAGATTTGCTTAATATAAGAATAAGTTAAACTCTTTCAAACTTATACTTTTAAGGTGTTTCGATGTTTTTTGGATGGGAAGTGTATATCTCAATATAACAAGCAAATAAACAAAGTCTCTGCTTTTAGTTTTTCTTTTCTAACCTGCGCTTGTAACTCCTGACTCTTTGTCATAGGAATTCTTAACGCTACAGCGACGCGTCTTCGCTATCATTAACAGAAATCCTTTCAAAAGGTTTAATATGTGTGAAAATGATGTACACTCCTAGGCTACATCAGCACAGACCGAAGGTGGGCCTAGCGCCTAGAACCTAACGAGGTGACTCGCTAGAATCTAGGCGCCTTTGCAGACTTGGCCTTACTAAAATCCAGGGTGGGATGCTACTTTATGAATAAAAGAATTAAAAGTTGCTTCTAAATTAAGTTATACGAACCTGTAGTAAAGTCAAGTTGTTAGTAAGTTCTGCCGCCGTACGATGATAGAATTCACATAAATACTTCACTCGGAACAAGTTGGTTATACGGAAGTAATGCATTACACGTATGGGATTTCTGGAAATGGAAATAGCGTTGCACCTCACTGAGTTTACTTTGAACATGCTTTGAACACGATTATAAACTTACAGCAACACTAAGTATACAACTGAGATTTAACAACATATAACAGACAAAATTAGTTTGCCAATAATGGACCCTACCATCATGTCTTACAAGTCGACGCGTTGACGTTCAGCTATAAAAAAAAAATTAAAAACACATCAAAAAATTAAAAAAAAAATTAAGTTTTTAAATTGTTTGTGGTTTTTAAAAGTAGTCGGGGTATTTTTTATTTAAAATTTACTTAATTTTTTGAACGACAAAAGGAAGACATAGCAACGACAAACGAGCATGGTAGCGCGGAATAAACTAAACGTCCTACCAGTCACGCAGGATTTACATTACGAAACTAGTGGCATGGAATTTGTAGTCATTTTTACAACAAAAAAAAAAGCGTAGACAAAGACATTTTATAAAATTGCTTCCAGTTACCACTGCGAGACTGTTTTTGTGAGATTGACTCTATAATTGAAACTAGTTTTGTAATGTAAATTAGGTTTAGGAGCTCTAAGCATTGAGTACTATTTATATTGTAGTCCCATAAGAGAAGTCTTTCGTTTTAAGCTATCTTTCTTAGCTGTACCAGCATCGTTAATTTTTTTAGATTGGTTTCTGAATAAAGCAAAATGTATAACACTAGCTGTGTCACGCGGTTTAAGTTTCGATCCTGTGGAAATATCAGCATACTTGTTACTCCTCGTTAATTATTGAAATAGGTGTAGTAGTTTCAGAGCTTATTAATTACAAACAAACTCACAGTAATTATTTACTGAAAAAATAGCTGTCTATGAAAATAAATATTTCAAGTTTTGATTGTAGTTATCCAAACTGAATGAAAGAACAAAATAAGGGCATTGACCACTAACTCTAAGAAACAGCTGATTGCTAAGCTACTAGGTTATTTAACTTAACTTTAAACTTAAAATTTTCGAAAACTACTTCGAATTTTCAAAAGTTGTAGAACAAAAGTTGTTCGCCTAGACGTCTAGAACAACACACTTTCCGCTTCAATGGTCATCGTAGGAACACGCTGTATACTTACATAATTTATAAAATTAGTATGGATAATAAAATATATTATGAAAATAATGTTACCGTCCAATAAACAATATTAGCTTACCGAAAGCAGAATGCGAACAACCAGAATGGTGTATTAACCAAAAAATCGGTCCAAACCCACAATTTACGTCTGTAATATCGCTCCCTACATTTGTAGGGGTCCGAGATGAAATCCCCGTGCCTACTGATGTAGCCCTGTTATGGAAATGGCCATAGTTACACGAAATTATGACAAGACCCTTATTGAAATAAAAAATAATATTAAATGAAAACCTTTTAATAAAGGTAGTAAATTTCTAAGCATCCATTTTGTGGAGAGAATGCAAATTTCTGAAATACTTAGACAAAGCTCTAGATTTGTCTTCTACATAGGTAGATCCCAAAATCTAGATTAGATTAAGTGATTAAAATAGAATAGAATAGACATAGAATATTAAGCTACCTAAGCTGTAATGCTACCTTTTAATTACGTGTAAGTAAATAATCATATAGAATTATTGGTTGCTGGAAAGAAATCGCCTATAGGTCCCTTTTTTGGTACAATAAAGCGTTAGTCAATCAACCAATGTATTATTCAATAAAAATTAATTAACTAAATTAAATAAAAACCTTTAAGTACTACTTAGGAATGTAGGTAGATGATATTTTATTTGTTATTATTATATTGTTATATTTTAAAGCCTATACAATAATTAAATTATAAAAATACACAAATATTAAAAAGGAAAAACAGGACATCACTTACTTTAATGATACGAAATAAAACTAAACAAAGTTACAATAAAAAATTACCTATATTGAACTAAAATACTGTTAAAACAACTCACCTGGTGCATAGCCATATAAGTTCTAATGTAAAAGAATACATCCATAATAGCTTGAAACCAGAATAGTGTAGCGCAATTGTTGAGTGTTGTTATTTCGTACAACACCATCACGTAGTTTACCACTGTCATAATACAGGTTAAGTAGCCAAACCCCTAAATAAAACGGAGAAATAAGATTTTAAATAGGTTACTGCTAGTAACCGATAGGCGAAAGTCCGGAAAAAGTGTATGTTACTAATTTGAGTTCTGCGGTTTCACCCGCGTAAGTTCCGTCTCTGTGGGAATTTCGTAAACTCTTTTTAGGGTATATAAAGGGTGAAAAAAGGTCGTGGTTGGAAGAAAGTAACCTTTATATATATATTATGATGCAGTTTCTATTATTTTTGAGAAAAAAAAAAGGAATGTTTTCTTTTAGCAAACTTTGCTATTATCGATATTAAGACACTTAAGTCGTTGGGTGAAATGGTCCCAACATCACCCATCACTTCAACAGAGGACAGATCGCCCGTCTGATGCTTCCGCCGGCGCGGGCGTCCCCTACTAAAAAAGGATACTTAATTTTAATTTAAGATACTTTTCCTCCAACCACGGCCTTTTTTTCCATCCTGTTAAATCAGTCAGTCAATCAGTTAGGACTTTAAATTATGAATGTATAGATTACATTTAGTATGCAATGCACGTCTGTTTCTGTTTATCATAGATTAAAAAAAGTCCAATCGATTTTCTTTCCCAGTACGCACAGACAGAACACTACGCTATGCCGTCTCTAATCAACAGAGCAATTACTACCGTACTCGATACTTGGATGCAAAAGCTCGTACGTCGTCCGAGTATCAATTTACCTGGTACAAGAATGATCCGGGCCTTAACAAATTAGACAACTGTAGGTAACTATTGATTGTCACGCCACTCACTGACGATTTCGATTGACTTATGTTCGAATGGGAGCTCCGCGTTGATACACGACCTGTGATTAATATCATCTTCATTATCTTAACTTTTATCGGTCCACTGCTGAACATAGACTTCCCCCATACGACGCCACTAACAGCGATCGCGATCTATCGCCATTCAACGACTCCCCGCGACCGCCTGCAATGTCGTCGGTCTCCCGAGTAGGTGGTCTTCCGGATGTCCCTGTACCTACCTAGCGATTGACCATGTATATATAAGTTTGAAACCATTATAGTCATACATTGCCATCAACTTATCTGTTATGCAATCTGAAATCGGGCAGTTTTAGTCATTTCAATTTACCTACGAAAGTCATTCCTAGACATAGTAAATTTAAATGACTAAAACTGCCCAATTTCAGATTTCATATTAGATAAGTTGAAGGCAATGTATGACTATAATTGTTTCAAACTTATATATAAACAAACATTATGCATCATTATTAATTAGCAGCTGCGCCCCGCGGTTTCACCCGCGTAAGTTCCGCGCCCACAAGAATATCGGGATAAAAAGTAGCCTATGTGTTATTCCCGATAACCAGCTACCTTTATTCCAAGTTTCATCGCAATCGGTTCAGCTGTTTTACGTGATTATATGCACATATGTGCATGTATGTTTGTCAATCAATCAAAAGAATCAATCAAAGAATATTCTTTCGGCTTTATAATCTTAGTAGGAAAGGATTAACGACATCCCTAAACTTAGGTGTAATTCAAATAATAAAATAGCACACACCAGGAGATTGGTCGTCGTATTTCGAATTAGAACTAGTACTTCTTGCATCACCCGTTGAGCACAAGGACTCCGACCGTTCTGATCCGGAACCGTCTGTTGAAATATACAAAGTGTAACGGGTATGCCCTTTTAAGCCGAAAGAGGGTTGTTCTAGACATTTAGGGGAACAACTTTTGTTCTACGACTTTTGAAAAATCGTACTTTTTTTTTGAAAATTTTGTGGTTATGTTTCACTGAAAAAACAGCTGCTTTTAAATAAAAGTAATTGAAGTTTTGATTGAAGTAGATCAAACTAAATGAAAGGACAAAATAAGGTCAATGACCTCGAACTCTGAGAAACAGCTGATTTTCATGTAAACTTTACACTTAAAATTTTCGAAAAGTACTTCGAATTTTCAAAAGTCGTAGAACAAAAGTTGTTCGCCTAAAAGTTCAAAACAACCTCCTTTCTGCTTAAAAAGGCTTACCCGTTACATCTTTTCTAATTCGATGGATTACTTTAGATTATTTTGTTCTTACCAAACCTACTAGTATTATAAATATAAGGTTTGGTGACAGTATGAACGAAGATATTTGGAACTTTAAAGATTTGTTAATTTGATTTCTTATGTAAAAAACCTATCATCATTTTTATCTCGTTTCCGTTTCTCAAAGCTAGAACCAATCAAACTTTTCTGTTACAATTTAATCAAAAAGTATGATTTGGCCGCCATCATTTTTTACTGTTTTGAGGCGCTATATTTACCGACTCTATTGGAATACTAGAATTGGCAAATATTCCTTGATAGTCAGTGGCTTGTAGTAATATATACTCTAAGGTCAGTGGTCATTTCTGCGCATTTGGAAAAAGCCTAACTGATAAAATAATCAGCCTGACCCACTTTTTAGGGTTTCGTAGTTAACAAAAAACCCTTATAGATTTTTTTCGTGTTACTATTAGTTTACTTCCACACCATAATAGTCTCATTCTGATATTACCTAGTATAACTCATTTTCCGGTTTCAATCGCGTTGCCTTGAGGAGGTAAAAGGATAAAAAAGGAGTCTCAAAAGGCTTCGAAACATATTTTATTTATTTATTTATTTAAAGGACATCCACAGCTACATACACATAATAGATACTAAAAATATAAAACAGAAAGCCAATTACGGAGATCACAAATGAAAACAAACTAAGAAAATATAAATACTCCTGACAGGACACAACAAAATATATATAACCTAATACACTACTAATACAATAATACACTACATAACACTAAATACAATTAACGACTCATAACAGAATAAACAAAAAAAACACCGGAGCGCGATCGAGCCGTGTGCTCACGCAGCGAGCTGTCAGAGTGAACTGAACATATAGGAACAGCATTGCAATAGCAAAAATGCTGATAAAAAAAACAACGCTAAACCGCGTTGTTTTTATTACCAGCATGGAAATGATACAAAATCGCGAAGACAGAAGAAAAGAATTCAAATATTTAATTCAATAAAGAAACTATAAACAAACACATTATCATGTTGAAACTTCTTATAATCAGAAATTCAGTGTGGTTTCGGAACTTGAACTTTTTAAGACGTTTGAGTATTGTGTTGTATTTTAATTAAACACTAGCTGCGTTCAGCGGTTTCACCTGCGTAAGTCCCGATCCCGTGAGAATATCGCGATCAAAAGTAGCCTATGTTACTCCTCGATAGTGAAGCTTTTTATTGGTGAAAGAGTTTTTAAAATCGGTCCAGTAGTTTCGGAGTCTTATCTTCATTACAAACAAGTTTTTTTTCTAAACTTCGGTTACTGCGATACAAGCTTGTGCTTAGCATAGAAGCGATGTCTGAAATATGTGATTTGAGAAATGTGTAGGTAATAATTGTCATAGTTAATAAATAAATATTTGTTTGTTTTGTTTTATAAATAAATCTTTCCTAATAAAACACTAAAGTTGGCGAAAGCTTTAAGGTTCGTTTAAAACCATGAATAAAAACGCGATTCAACCGGATAAATAAAGTGTTTTATTATGCAAAATCGCGAAAACCATAGAAGAAATTAAATCTTTCCTCTTTATAATATTAGTATAGACACTTACTCGAAGACGAGTTGTCACTTAAGTCCATATTTATAGGTAAAATGTAATTAGTAGACATTTCGAAGGCTCTCTTCAAAGGTTCCTGTATTTTTGGATAGTATTTGACGAGGTTGAAGAAGGTCTGACTAGGTATCATTAGCAGATCTAGACTCCGACTTGCGTAAACTGTCACCTCGGAACTTGAAAGTCTTTGCTGAAAGTACAACAATGGACGATTTTAAATTTACATATGGTTGTTATCACTACGAATATTATTAAATTAACAGAGTATTTCTTATTTTTTCGTTTTTTAAAACATTGAAATTACTGGCGAAATATCGAGATCCTTGTAAAAACGAAAAAAACAAAATTAAACATGGTAACTACCCCGTTATTTAATAATATTCGTATACAATACAACAATAGGTACGTTTACGCATTTATTATATTTATTTGAAAAAAAAAACGTTTTATTTTTGCGTATTGTGTTAAGTCAACTATCTACTATTTTATAATACACAAATCAATTAACGAATAAAGAATCACACTCTAACCAAAAAAAAAGAAGAAGAAAAAACCGTGACAGGATTCGAACCTGTGCCCCTTGCTTGCCGGACGAGTGCGCTGACCACTGCGCCACACGGAAACCTGCGTGACGCGGTCAGACATATATGCTTTCTCCCTGTTTAAGAAACATTAAATTGGGAAAAGGACGACATCTCACCATAGTCTACCAGTGCCATAAATTTAGACCAAAAAATTATCTACACACGCAATTTAGACTAATAGTTCTAATAATGTTCACTTGCTAAAACCCGAAACCGAAAAACCGTTTCTTTGAAACCTACATTTATATAATGAAATAGTCCTACCTAAATGCACTCAACACTTTGACCAACAAACTTTTCACTAGCGACGCGGATGTTAAGAGGAAAGTTAAATAACAGAAGTAATTTCTGTGACGGGAATTCATGTCCTCTTAACAGTAGTGGCGTTAGTGAGAATGTTATTAGATACCCATAGACATAGAATACCCAAATAGTACTCGTAGCTACGATGAAACCTACGAAAATCGTAGCCATTCAGTACAGTTCTATGAAAATCGCACTAATATTCTAAATTTTAAATTCTGTTTACTTATTTGTGTGCTTTTTGTAATTATTTAAAAACAAACCATAAATTTTACAAAAAATACAAACTTCCGTGTACAAAGCTGCTGTGGTATCATCTAATTAGCATCCACCGCTACTAGTGGCTAACTTGCAGTGCATTGCTGCTTTGACGTAACGTGGTTGTTACCGGTGATTACTTCAAAGCAGCAATGTAGAATACGAAATATGTTTTTTGACAGTAAATAGCAACTAGTAGCGATGGATGCTAATTAGATGATACCACAGCTGATCTCTCACCGCGAACATCTACTTGTAATGTAACATTATAGATTCGACTCACAAGGTCACAAGGTGTTCGAATCTGTAACGTTACATTACACACGAATGGTCGTGGTGAGGGAGCACCCTAAGGTATAAAATTTAACCATAAATTTTAGTCAAATGTTACAATATTTGTAGTGTAGTGGCTGAATCAGGTTGACATCAAAAAAAAAGTAAGTACTTAGTATAGGTAAAAATAAGTATTTTATTTCTATGTAGAGGTCTCATCTTGACGCAAAACAAGTTCTACGTGTGCTAATCAACTTGGATTCGTAAAGGTAAACTAATGAGAGCTACGAATCTCGTAGCGATGTCATTTATCTGCTACGGTTTCTGTACAACTATTCTACAAGTTCCGTAGAAGGTCTACGATTTCGTTGGCTTTGTATCGATTTTAAAGCGATTCGATTTCTGTAGTTTTCTAGGGATGGACCTATTTCAGAGCAATTTGGTTTCAAACAATTTCATGAAAATCCGGTCAACCGTTTTAAACTGGCGAAATTTTTTCTAAGTGAATTGGGGTTTTGTAGTGAAATGTGTGAAACACTTACTCCTGTAAAATTTCCAAACATACCACCAGGGCCCATACACGTAATCATTTCGTTATATGATGACAAAACGTCTACCTGCAAACATTTAAATTCAATTCAAATTTTCAAAATATTTTTATTCTTTTCAAAATTTTTAAAAACGCCAAGTAAACTATTGTGTTTCGGAACGTTTTACATTCAAATAATTTAATATTTTCTTTAGAAGCAAAGTAGTTTCGCTTGCGTGAAAAACAAAGACGATATAACCAGCTGACTGCTCATGAGTATACCCTACACACGGAAATAGTACGACTTTTTAGTAGCACTCTGGTGCAACAGTGGCCTATCACAAAGAGTATACATAGGTAACGTAATGGCCAATGACAAAGTTTGGTTATAACCTAAAATCAATACACATAAGACGTAGCCAAATGATCATGTGCATTTAACACCCTGCGTGCCTTGTTGTACAAGAATCTATAGGAAATTAACTATTTTGACTTTGACTTGACTTTGACTTTGACCTTTGAGTTTTGTAGAAAAAATTGCGCTAAGAGTTGTTAATTGGATTTATTGTCAATGATGTAACGACTAGCGACTCAAGTAACTACTTTTGGTTTTAATCATCGCGGCCTAACTCATGTGTTGTTATTTTGAAGCAAATGGAATAATTCCATGCTTATCCGTTCACTGGTTACTCTTCGATAATGTAGCTTTATATTTTCTAAATTTTTATCATCTTTAGTACTATTTTATTACATTGTCTTATTGTAAAAGTAAATTTATCAATAATCGTGGACAATTTGCGGGGTAATGGTTCCGTTTTAGTTGGCAGACTTCCAGTCAACTCAGCATTAATCTTTTATGTCCACTAAATTGTTATTTCGTTCTACGAAATTAACAATATGGTACTTTTTAAGGGTTTCATGTTTTCTATAATATTGTAATGCATAGAAATACGCCCAGACCAGATACAAATATTTGTTTTTAAGCATAAATATTTGCACCCAGCGGGAATCGAACCCGCAACCTTCTGAATTGCAGCCAAGCGTTCGCCCGACGCGTCACAGAGGTCGTCAAAGTACGTATTTACAAAAGAAAAATAAATATAAGTAGTATATCCGTTGTCTAGTCACCGTAACACAAGCTTAGCAGCTTAGTTTGGGGCTAGATTGCGCTGTGTGTAATTTATGTCGTGCAATATCTATTTATTTATTATTATAAACACGTACCTTACCACGATAAATAATGTAAATACTCGAATGTATATCCTTGCATTGGATGACGGTGTCTCCTTTCAGAAAGTACATTTCTTTAAGATGCTGCGTGATGACTCTGATGAAGGAACGCTCGACTTTCCCGAACAGAGGGACCTCACGAAGAGCTCGCTCGTACATGAACACGAGGGTATCTTCCATGAGCGCTGAGTTCAGACGACGGCAGATTTGCTGGAAATATACAATACTACTTGGCCTTTTCATCTAATTTTAGATGATAGATGATGATTTTTACAGCGCAAGCAACTTTTTATCCATGCTATTTATGGCGCTGTAGTGCACGGGACAGTGTAGCAACTAGGTTAAAGATTAATATTTATTTACTAGCTGCGCCCCGCGGTTTCGCGCGAAAGTGAAAAACGCGGTATCACGGATGCGGGCGGCCGAGCGGATTTCGAGCAGTTGCACTTTTTCGTTCATTACTCGGGTTCTACGAAATACGATTTTGATGCAAAGTGTACCACGACCTGCCTCGAAAATAAAACTATCCAATGTTGAAAACCAGATTTCGTAGTTTTTAATTGTATAAGGAACAGATAGAGAAACAGACAGACAAAATGCATGAATTTTAAAAATTATATAATTTTGTTCTACTACTTATCCTTTTAGATATAGGATAAATAGTAGTAGTACGAGTATATAGATCGCTTTTTTTAATTTACTTTCAAGTACAGACTTTTTGTCTTCTCTTCCTTTATTAATATTTGTTTATTAGTATATTTATATAAATATATATATTTAAGGTAGATTATTTATGGTGTATTTTAATTATTTATTATATTTATCACAACGTGACCTACCAGTACAACTAAATAGTCCCTTTTCCATACCAAATAAGGTTGCCTGGAAGAAATCGCTTTAAGCGATAAGGCCGCCTATTTGTTCAACATTTATTTAGTTTTAAATGTGTTGTTTTTGTAATATTTTTGTGATTGATCAAATAAAAGTGTTATCTATCTATCTATCTATTATAAGTATAGATAAACTAACTGTCATCGACGCAACTAATATATGTATAGTTAAGTACCTACCTTTTATAAAAGAGAGAGCGAGGGACGAGGGGGTGCGCTCGCGCCGTTCACACCCCTCCCTCTCCCCTGGCTGCTGGATGTCCCAGCGGCAGTCGTCTGTTAACGTTCGTAGAAGCATTCCGCGCAAGCCTAATTCTTTTTACGAACGATGTTTATGTGTGGTTTATAATAAACGTGTGTGCCTTGAAAAAACTCCTTTTTCTGCTAAAATGTGCTACCAAAATCATGCACTATTTTAGTAAGGGGGGCTCGGTCGTTTAAAAATCATGAATGATACGCAATTAAACCCGGTAAAAAAAGTGTTTTATTATGCAAAATTGCGAAAACCATAGAAGTAATATGTTTTTGTGTATTCCGACAATGAGATTCGTTCGTCATTAGAAAGCAAAATGTAATAATTTTCTCAATAATGACATTTTAAGTGTCTCAAATTAATCACCCCGTATAGACAGAATAGGTTTTCAGGTTAATAGGATGATGGAATGTGCGTGTAATGTTGCAATTTTCGATATCAGCTCACACCTGCGACCGCATGAATGTGATCCGAAATGGGGACATCATTTATCATTACGCTTTTTCCTTTGACAACTCATTCTGTAGGTATTAATACTTTTGAAATACGGGACAATAGGTAAAACCCAAATACATTTTTTGAAAAGAAATAACACAATACGAAAGCCATAGATCTACTATATATATAAAACAACAGTAACAAAACCGTGTCCGTGCATTGATATATTTCGAAAAGAAAAAAATGGGAACGTTCAGTAATATTATATGACTAGCGACGCCCCGCGGTTTTACCCGCAGAAGGAAAACGCGTTATCAAGGGCGCGGGCGGCCGAGCGGTTCTCGAGCGGTTGCCCTTTTTTTTACTTTTTTTTATTTACTTCCAGAACAGAATTTTTGTCCTCTCTTCCTTTATTATAAGTATAAATAAATGAAAGGCAATAATAATTGAGTAAGTACGTAGTACATTAATTTGAAATTTTATACATATTTTATTTTAAAAACGGTGTGTTTTTCTCACAGTAAATTTAATTGTGTGTATTAATAATTCTGTATTAATATAAAGCGTTTCAATTTGCTTTTTTGATTTAACTTTATAATTATTTAAAAATTTAACCCCTTCCCTTAAAAATTTAACCTAAACTACTCGATGCGACGCGGTACGAATATATCAAATTGTAATCGCATGTGAGAGTGGCACGATGGTGGCACGACAATGGTCAAGTCTGTCATAGGTCAAATTGATAATTCGTCAAATCCACTTTTCGACACGTCATTTGTCAACTTAATTAAGTATAGTCATTAGCAATAGAAGTGCACTATTTTATTTTCTTATACAAACAAATTAAAATAAACAAATATGTTATATTTTATTAAAATGACTGTGGCCTACGTTGTCGGACGTCAGAATATATCTGCCAATCTATATATTATTATTTTTTCTTAAATTACAGTTGTTTTTGTAACATTTTGGTTATTGATTGAATTTATGTAATGAATAAAGAGATTTCAATGGAAAAATGAAAAAAAATCTATATACTAATATTATAAAGAGGTAACATTGCTAACATGTATGTAAGTAATTTTATTGGGGCTAATCTCCGATACTACTCGACCGATTTCAAAAATTCTTTAACAAATTGATAGCGCACATACCGCCTGCAGTCGTTCATGTACAACGGATTAGGTTTTTTTTTAAATAGTTTGCACTGTTTTAAAAAACCTAATCTGTTATGTAATTTGTAACTATGTTTTGTAACTGTATTTTTAAAAGGTACCCAAAGCCTGTAATACTCGTTAAAAACAAACTAAAAATCTAAAAGTTGCCTTCGTTAAAAATTTTGCCTACTAACCTGCGGGTTGCTTCCGTTAGTTCTTTTCCACACATATTCGAAATATTTCAAAGTTTTAGCAGTCAGTGTCGGATCCACGTTCTCTTGATACAGAAAGTTGGATAGGTCCTTTGTTTTTTCCTGCGAGTAAACGTGCTCGTTAAACAAAAATATAATTACAACTGGGAACGTAGAGTTGAGTTGTTTTTAATGTTGGAAGTTTTGGCACCTTCCACATTAACGGTCGGTCGTGTGCTTGCCTTACAGCCTCATCTGATAACTTTAAACGGACCAGGAGGTCGATTTTTAAAACTTTCCCCTGACTTCGAGTATTGGTCTCTTAACATCGAGTTGTTTTTTTTTTAAATAAATATTGCACGACATTGCACACGGCGCAATCTAGTCCCAAACTAAGCGCTAGGCTTATAGTGTGGATACTAGACAACTGATATATACTACTTAATTATTATATTTTTTTGTTAATCCTACTAATATTATACCTAAATGTTAAGGTGTGTGGGTTTGGATGTTTAGATGTTTGTTACTCAATCACGCAAAAGCTACTTAACCGATTGCGTTGAAACTTGGAATAAAAGTAGTTAGATACCGGGAATAAAACATAGACTATATTTTATCCCGATATTTCCGCGGGACCGGGACTTACGCGGGTGAAACCGAGACCCAGCTAGTATGTACCCACACACACCCACACCAGATACTATTATTTATTTTAAGTATAAATATTTGCAACCGGCAGTAATCGAACCCGCAGCCTCCTGCATTTCAACCAGACGTTTTCCCAACGCGCCACAGTGGCCACAGAGGTCAGAGGCCACAATAAATATTGATTAGTTACAAATCTTTACCACTAGTCGCTGGAAGTCGAGTGATAGAATTTTGAATTTGAGCATTTTCAGTTATAAATAAACTGATTTTTCAAGAAATACTTTACAAAAATTTGCACCAGATCCCATATTTGGAAATCTTTGGAATGTTTTTGACATAATTGGAAAGCATTTCTTTAAAAATCAGTCTGCCAAGTGGTTTTTAATTTGCTGTTCAACTCTCTTGGGCAATTTGCACATATGCAATTTTTACTTGTAGATAAGTACTTTAACTTGCGTCGCGTATGTTACATTTCCGTGGAAGTTGCATGCAAGACTTGCCTGACTTTAGTCTTACACCCATATGCAGAGTCGTTTCCTCCACTCGACTCGACCTCGACTCAACTTGACGGATAGAATTCTTGAGGAAATTCCTCAGTCGAGTCGAGGAATTATAATTGTCAAACTCATGGTACGTCGCGATTAAGGTATCCTCGAATCTATCGATACCGATATCATACCGTTTCTACGAGTATCATTCAAGTTGAGTCGAGGTCGAGTCGAGTGGAGGAAACGACTCTGCATATGGGTGTTAGGCTCATACTAGAACACTTTTGTCACATGAGCCATTCAAAAGTCAAGCTTCTGCGTCGCTAGTGCTCTGTGTTAAAATTTGTAGTTACCAAATGGCTTCGTTACACTCGTATTCAGCTTTAATAGCCCTGTTATACATAAAGTTATGAATGCTAGCTGCATTAAACTAACGTTATGGACTCTGTAAACAAAGCATTGCACATTGCATTGTTTCTGCACTAAGGAACTCTTAACTGCCTACGCGACGACCTAATAAGGCACAGTGAACATTTTATTCATAAGAAAAATAGTTTTACTATAAAAGTAATTTAAATTTCTTGCTGTTGTCGTCTATCCGTGATTTTAAAAACTGCAGCGATATTCTCTAATGTAATAGCCCGACGCTGTTTCAGCGTCGAATCTGAGCAGTACGACGCTCTGCAGCCCTAGACAAGATTCTTATCGAATAACGAAATCGCCAATCGACAGATTTTTTTGTATGAAATTGACGTATAAGTTCGCTAAAAGTCACGTGACTTTTCGTAAACATATGTCAATTAAATACAAAAAAATCTGTCGATTGTGATTTCGTTAATTGATAAGAATGTTGTCTAGGGCTGCTGATTGGACGCTCACTCTGATTCGAGGCTGAAACAGCGTCGAGCTCTAGGCTGTTACATTAGCGAATACCACTGTGCAGTTTCCGAAACGTCAGATTGTTACAAACCAAAATAGAGGCGCACCTTTTGACTTCGTCCGTTTTATATGGTTTTATCCATTCTAAAAAAAATACAATTAAACCAATTCTATGATACGACGTTATAAAACATGCACTTTATTGATGCATTGGTTTAAATTAATGTTTAGTATCGTGTATTTGCATTGTTTGAATTAACATTTAAGTACGTAAAAAAGAGCATTTAGCAAATTAAATGATCAAAATTACTTTTAACAACCCATGCACAAAATAAAAACAAATTTAAACGTAAAAAGCCAATCAAAATGTCCGCCCCTCGATGCACCCAGCACAAAAGAGGTATGTACACATGCAAAATGCTTATAATAGTTTATTATGAGATTGCTCTTGTTGTTACCGCAGAAACCCAGTAATTTAATAACAAAATAGATATATCGAAAAGGTTGTGATCCTTTGCCAACAATTTGGCAAAGGATCACAACCGCATGGTGTGGATAACAGAATAACATAACCAAAACTTTAATTAAAAGTTGGTTTACTTTTTGGCTACATGGTAGCCAATAAAACTGTCCTGGGAGTTTTCTTTTAAAGAAATATGTGTTTGTAAATATTCTGGCTTCTGTCAATGACACAACAACTCCAAATATGTTCGCGCCACAGGTACCTTTAGTATATTTTTAAATCTAAGGTAAAGATTTACATTGCCTCTTTGGTTGCATTGCCGATTCATACAAATTAACGTAGTATATTTTTAAATCTAAGGTAAAGATTTGCATTGCCTCTTTGGTTACATTGCCGATTCATACAAATTAACGTATGGATAATTAGTAGCAAAAACAAAATGTACCACATTCACAAGAACTTGGCGACTACCTATATTTTTTGAAGTCTAAGAATCAACTTATGGCCTGTATGGGATGGCGGGCAAAGCCCGGACTGCAACGCAGAAAGTTGCGGCTTCGAATTCCGCCGGGGACAAATATTTCTCCTGACCATAAATATTTTTTTCTGGTTCTGGGTATTTTCTATGCATTTACAAAAAAAGTATAATATGTTGTATATCCATTGTCTAGTACCCACAGTACAAGCCTAGTGCTTAATTTGGGGCTAGATAGTAATCTCGTGCAATATTTACTTATTTATTTAACACAAAGGTCTTCTTAACGTCGCAGGTACCTACCTATCTTTTACAAATGAAATTAAGTAAATACAATAAATAAATAAATAATAAATAAATTCTGTGACTAACACACAGCGCCATCTAGCCCCGTGGTAAGCTGCTAAGCTTGTGTTACGGTGACTAGACAACGGATATATTACTTATAATTATTTTTCTTTTGTAAATACATACATATTATACATAGAAATACACCCAGACCAGATACAAATATTTATTTTTAAGCATAAATATTTGCACCCAGCGGCAATCGAACCCGCAACCTTCTGCATTGCAGCCAAGCGTTCACCCGACGCGCCACAGAGGTCATCAAATACATCAAACAATGTAGAGTACATAGAGCTTAGTCGTTTGTCATATATTTATTTGGGCCATTTGTCTATTCAATCAATGATCGCTCCTGCCTCGCTTTTGTGTACTAACTGCATAGTTCCCACGTCGCCAATAAAGGGCTATAAAGGAAGCTAGGTGCAAAATTAATTTGTACTAACAGTATGTTCTAGTAAAGCTTGCGCAGCGGCTGACCGTGTGGAAGCAACATAGCCGAACATAAATGCAAAATACATGAGACCCACAATCTGCAGGATCATAATCAGAACCACGTTCACTCTGGTGTTCGTTGTGGTTACGGCAGTACAACCGACACCTATAAAACGAAAAATGGCACGATTTGAAACGTCATTTGAGAAGTAATTTGCGTGCGTACTTTTAGCATAAAACGTAGGTTTTTTGGACTATCACACGGTGCCGGTTTCTGAGCTTTTTAATTAAATTTATTCGGTAGTGTATAAATCTGATTGGATGGATCTGTTCGGCGTGAACATTTTAATTGCACGCGAAAAAGTAAAAATTAATAAATAATTTATTTTCAAGTGTAAAAATTGCTTATATTTCGATAGTCTATATTTCGATTTCAATCTAAGTAACATATATGCTTAAACCCAACTACATATAAGAACCATAAAGATCTCAACTACTTTACAAAATAGGGTTCATTTCACTTCATTAAATTGTAAGCAGTCGGCGAGTCTGAAACATTCGGGCTGTTTACATTAGCTGCTTTATAAAAAGTATAACTTCTGCAGTAAAGTGTAAAAATCACAGCGCAGCGCCCCCAGTAAGAATTGTACATAAGCTTATAACATAAAGCATCAGCCATATGCTTACTGACGTACCTTCATTGAACGGCTTGAAAATCGTCACCGTGTGAATGGTCTCTAAAGGTAGGCAGGTATTGAAAAAACATTATGATACAAAATACATGAAAAATAAACAGTCTAGACCAAAAGGAAAAGCTTATCACTAAAATTGGTTTATAATTTTAAACTTTTTACATATAGTTCTATTTGAATTCGCAGTTTGCGCCACCTGTGGCTGGACAGATTTATACAAATGAGTTTGGCGTTGGTCGTGATACTCATAGTGGTAATTAATTAACTAACTTTCGTATTCAACGAGTTCTGGTTCTCAAAATAATTTCGTACCTTTAAAGATTAAGGTACAACATCATTATCTAAGCCTAATTTAGGGACTCTCCATTTAATCCAAATTTATTTTTGTTTAGAGAACAAAAAGAATTCAAAACCAATGTATTTTTAAATAAAAACACAACATGCTGTTTTCGGATCGGTCTACTTTCTGATACACCTCACGATCTGATCAACCAACTCGTTGATCTATTAGTCGGCAGGCCAATCATGTTATTAATAAGACTTTTATCTCTCGTGAACATATTATTTATTCATTTTAATTCCCCTGAAGGCTATAACTTCCACATATTATGCGACAAGAAAATTAAAGGAAACTCAGTCATAAAACTTGAGTGAAGTATTTTATGGAACGTCTTCATTCATTTCCTCGAAATAAGAGCTTTTGAGCTTAATAGCTCAATCGCAAACTTAAGATTCCTTGTTAACGGAATTGTTAACAGGTCCATAGATTTTATCCAGGCTAATGGTATAATGTAAATAATATTATATATTAAAATATTGTTAACATAGTTGAAATGCCGAAGTAAGAAAATGTATGAATTAAGACCTAGAGTGATAGGTAAAGGATGATTTATACTAGAACGGGCCGTGTCCGGGCCGAGGTAGGGACGGGTTATTTTTGTATGCTTTGGTTTGGAATGTTGTTCGTGCCGCGTCCGTGATATCTTTATTCCAACGTAGCCCGTCCCCGCCTTAGCCGGAAAGTATAAATCACCCTAAAGATGTAATTATAACTGTATAAAGACTA
Source organism: Idaea dimidiata (assembly GCA_949358125.1). NCBI lineage: Eukaryota > Metazoa > Arthropoda > Insecta > Lepidoptera > Geometridae > Idaea > Idaea dimidiata. The sequence goes on from OX442340.1 coordinate 5,742,520, forward strand.
TAAAGTGTTCATTTAAAAAAATAATAATGTTAATTGTTTTATTAATTTCACCTAACTTACCTACGGTGAACGACACTACTGACTAGATGACATGTTTTCAAATTTTAACCCTTGCTATTAACTATAATACAAAATATGTCACTATGTTATCACCTGGGACATATTTTAGGAAGAAAGCCCCATTTTACTTAATGAAAAAGCAACAACCTTGTAAGCTCATTAATAATTATCTAAATGTGTTAAGAAGGTGCTTTTAACTCACCGACAAAAATTTCGAATACCCAAAAAAATGTGTTAATGTATTCTGTAACAGCATCTGCAATAATAACAATATAATTTAACGGCTTTGTCGATCTTAAATAGTCGAGCGGGTTAAGCAACGCTTGGCGCGGTCATTGGATTGGATGGGTGACCGAAAAATCTTCTCGAGACCTCCTTGCTTCGGAAGGCACGTTACGCAGTTGGCCCCGGCTGTTATCGCTGATAGCAGTCGTTAGGTCAAGTTAGACGCCCATAGGGCGACCTAGAAATTATAGCGCTAGGTAAGCCATACCACTATCTTACTTCTTACTAATATTATAAACGCGAAAGTTTGTATGTATGTATGGATGTGAGGTTGTTACTCTTTCACACAAAAACTACTGAACCGATTGCGATGAAACTTGGAATATAGGTAGCTGGGGACCTGGATTAACACTTAGGCTACTTTTTATCCCGATATTCCCGCGGGAACGGGACTTACGCGGGTGAAATCGCGGGGCGCAGCTAGTACAAAATAAAGAAGAAAAAATTGCTTTGGAAGTTTAAGAGCACGGTAAGATAGGTTTTTTTCGTATTCTATATCCGTAAATTTGGTAATTGTATTGCCCTTTTTAAGCCCCTAGAACCCCTAATACATAGACACCGTCCACACATCAAAATGTATCGAAACAAGGTATTTTACAAGCATAGTATGTATACATTTATTTATAGATTTGTACTCCGCAAAACCGATTCATTTGATATGGTGCAATCGGTGCGGTGGTGCGAGTTCAAGCGAACTGAACTCAAAATAGGATCAAGAAATACTTTAATATGATAACTCATGAACATATATTACAAATTCATCATCATCATATCATATTATCAATTATGCATAATATCATACCTTACTTAAAATATTCATCTAATTTTCGTATAGTGGTGTGGCTCAAAAAGTAAACGAGTATTTTTGTAACTCTTTCACGCAAACACTACTAAACCGATTGCGATGTAAGCTTGGTATGCGGATACCTGGATTTCCGGGTTAAAACTAGGCTTTTTATCTAGATATTCGCACGTGTGGCCAGTCATTTTACGCCTTTTAATGTTTTATATCGATTATATACGAAAAATTAGTACTAATAATAAGTACTAATCTTACTAATAATTTAGTATGTGATTTTGTTCCCCTTTCAGTCCGGTATGTTAAAAATATACCAATACTCAATACTTTTCATTACGCCTTTAAAAAAAAAAAATTAAAAAAACATACGCGACGAATTGAGAACCTCCTCCTTTTTTTGAAATCGGTTAAAAAAGGAGTAAAATGACAAGCGAGCTGCTTGTTCTCAAATTTTGTTTTAGAGAATCGGGAAGCATTACGTACGCAAGTGAAACTGTGGGCGCAGTTATAGTAGTTAAATAAATACTAACATTTTGTAATAAACTTCACAGAATCGGAATGTGGTTTTGAACAATTAACCATAATGTAGTTGGTTTCCTCGTCCGGCACTCCCGGCCTGCAGTTATTAGCGAACACGAATGCCGTCGCCACGTTGACGAGCGTCAGAGCTATCGGCAGAAACTTCATAAGGACAACAGCGGGATTCACTCGCATTATGTTAGTTTCCCAATACGAAAAAGCCCCGGTTATTCTAGTCACCTGAACAATACAACATTGTGAACGTTTCACTCAATCCTTTCAGAGATACGATTTAAATAGGTATTGTCGGGTTGTCTCAGTACAACGCTCGTTTTGTTCGGTATTCGTTTCAATATTTCAGCAGTCTCGTGCGAGCGCGCTCGAGGAGAAATTTCCCATGAAACCATAAACATAAAAATGTTGGATAACATTTTTTTGCAAGGCCGTTCTCGTGGGCCTGTAAAGTTAGTGTGAAATATTTGATTGCGTTGAGATAATGGATGGAATAAATTTTAGATCCTTGTGATTGGATTACTCATTGCTAATTTGTTATCGTTAGTAATTCCTTTTGTATTTTTTTATATTTAAAGCGATTTTAACGCCACTAGCCGAGTGAGTATCCAACGCAAAATGCTTGCAAATCTAATTTAGATCGATAGAAAATACTTTATTTGATCAACAACACATTTCAAATACCACACACTTGAAATAAATTTAAAAACTATATAAATGTTCAACAAAATAGGCGCCCTTATCGCTTAAAGCGTTTTCTTCCAGGCAACCATGATTGCTTCCAGGATTTAGATTGCTTCATAATGAAGAATTGAAAACAATTACCAATGATTTATGCCTTTTTCAAAATAAAATGCTCCCGGTGGGGTTTCAAAAATCAACGCTCTGCAGATCGGCAACATCTAAATGTTGCTTAGTAGGATAGATTTTAGAATAATTTAAGACCTTGATACCTTTAATACCTAGGTGTTAAATTATTCTAAAATCTATCCTATTAAGTTATAAAGGTTACAGCTTTGTGTGTGTATGTTTTTTGCTTTACTAAAACCGCTAAACTGATTACTATGAAACTCGATGTATTAGGAGCTGGAGACCTGGAATAACCTTAGATTTTATGCGCCGCGAGATCGGGACTTACGCGGGGCACGGTATAAATATTAAAAGTACTCACAGTAAGTATCCTGTTTACTCTATAGATATCCAAGTTTGTTTTGTCGTTCAGGATCTTAATCTAAAAATGAAATGGCGTCGTCGTCAAAGCCGAGTTTTTAATTTCGCAAAGAGGCGAGTTATTTAATGTCTTCGCAAGTTGACACGGGCTTTATACGAGTCCAATGTTCTTAGTGAAATGGACCAACAGCTTAATATATATGACATTGCATGGTTTGTATCTTGCCATACCAGTTATTGGGACTTACAAAGGATCAGCTTACACTGTCGTGAATTTAACACGTTATTGGTATCAAGAGGACGAATCGAAGAATTTGTATAGATTTGGTTGTCAATATATCTCAGTAATCACAAAACAATGGTTAACATATTTAATTTATCCTTCTTTGGATTTCATTTTAGTCGTTTTCTTTACACAATTGGATCATTTTTATACTTAACACAAAAAATATATACGTAAAACAACCCTTTAAAAACATTGTTTTTTTATTTTACAACAAAACGGTGTATACCTCCGATTTGGACATTAGTTTTTCCTGTATTGATTAGTAGTAATCTGCACTTTAAGACGGCGATAGATGATAATTATCGGTCCTTGTCCGATTGCATATAAATAAGCGAGATGGAATTGCATGAAAAAATCTACAATTTCTCGTATAATCAATCATTAACGAAGATTAAAATAATATTTTTATAAAATGCGATGAAGAGGTTCTAGGTATTGTATTTTCTAATATTATGATGCCTATAAGAAAATTTAGCGGTTAAAGATTTATAAGAAAAATTGATTTATTTTGTAAAATAGGGGTAACTTTGCCTGTATAATAGTGGTAGTTAAAGTTATTTTTTATTGTTTTTGAAATGAAGGGGACACTTCTTGTATCATGTACAATAACATAGTACATTGTTTAAAGATCTATTTGATACCGGTTATGAATAAAAATATTCAATCGGAAGGGATTTCACATCAGTCGCGTCCTTAAATTGGTACTACAGTTTCACCTAATTAGCAATAGAATTAATATTAAACAAGAAATACTGTTTTTGCGATTAAGACCCGAGTTGCGACGTCGAGTTGTGCGTAGTTTACTAACTAGTATGAGTTTTTAGTTTACCAATCCTTCACGTTAACACAGTTTACCTAATGGTTAGTACCGGTGCTGGTATAATTGGCTAGCTTCCATACAAATACGTATCTCGGAAATTCGGTAACAAGTTATCGTTTGAGTTTTGTGATGAGAAGGTGGTCCTAGGCACTGTATTAATCCCAACCTAGTTGTTTAATAGGTTGCTATATATATATATCCTATACGAGCTAAACTGAAAATGCATGTCGGATTCATCGAAAATGTTGATAAACTTATTCCTAAGTCATTTTGAAATGTAGTCATTACACAAATCAGTCTTTTCGGATTTCAGACATTATGGGAATTATACGTTTTAAGAATTGTTCTTTCTGGAATATGTACATTTCAACATTCAGTCATACTAGACCGTAAACATTATTTTCTGACGCAATGTGTTCGCGCCATAGTGCGCGATCGACGTGAACTACGCGGTGAATACGCAGGTCAAGCCCATCTCGCAATATCAACTATCATACGAGCTTATAGCTTTTAGAATATTTTCGTCTGTAGCGTTTGTAATTGACATTGTTCCCTACATTTTGGTGTTGTTTCGAGACAAAAACTTCTTATTGTTTCGAAGCCTTAGGACATTTCAGACAAAATATCATTTTTGCCCAAAATGTGCTGAGGCTTCGGCATTTTTATTTAAAAACTACACCAAAATGTAGGGAATACAAAACTCGTATAATTTTACCCCATTGGTATATTATCGGGCAAAATATAATCTATCTTCTATATCTATACTTATAATAAGGAAAGAGACGACAAAAAATAACTACTCCTCCTCCTCACATGAGAAGCAGCCACGAAGAAACTCATGAAGGGTTCTCATTGTGCTCGGAAATTGAAAACAATGTCTTTACATCAATTTAAAAAAAAAGACAAATCTAAATAACAAAAATATACCTACTAAGTCTTACAACAATGGCTAACGGTATCTTGTGGTCTAGCAGCTGTAAAACCCGGTAAATATTGTGTTTTATAAAAAAATATACTATTGTTCCACGTACCAATTGTTCAAAAGGAAATACACTAAGGAAATCTAAAAGAAACCCTCGCTTCAGATACCGCGAGACTGTAAGCAGAGGATGGGTGATCAACAAATTCTTCTCATTATAATAGGCCACATACGCCATCACTATAATATCCACATAGAGGATAAAATCGACAGGGTAGTAGTTGGCGTCATTGAATTTACCGCGTTTCGTCTGAAAATAGAAAGTAGATGTAATGACCAAGAAAAAACAAACCAGCCCCCAGATTATTGACCGAACGAGCGAAGCGAGTGAGGTCCAGTGTAGACGGGCCTAGCGCTTGTATCTTTATAACTTTGTATGTTTGTTCGACGATAACTTGAGTATCGTAGCTCTGATCTTCATGAATTTTAGTATGCGTGTAGTTTAGTTTAATAGAATTTATGAGTTCGAAGATGAGCCGGATCGATAGGGGGGTTGGGGAGATAGGGGGTCGTGAGGTCTCAGTTCGGGGCGAATTCCTAGTCTATCTAGTAGACGTCTGACAACCGTGGAAAGTGACGGCACTATGCAGTACATTGCTGCTCTGAGGTAATTACCGGTAATAACCACGTTACGTCAAAGCAGCAATGTACTGCATAGTGCCTGTAATTTTGTTATTATGTTTCCTGGATAGATAATCTGGGTGCTCAAACCAATTTTGTTAAATTAAAATAAACCATCTTAAGTTAATAAAATTGGTTTCAGGTTTAGCTTATGTTTAGTTTTTAGGATTCCGTCCCCAAAGAGTAAAAACGGGACCCTGTTACTGAAAGTTTGTTGTCTGTCTGTATGTATGTCCGTACAGACAGACAACACCTGGCTGAATCTCTTGAACCATGACAGCTAGACAGTTGAAATTTCCACAGATGACGTGTGTCGTTGTTGTCGCAAAACAACAAATACTAAAAAACAAAATTAAACAAATATCCCACACAACAAACATATTTTTTTGCCGTTTTTTGCTCGATATTCATAACGTGAATAGATAAAATGGTACGGAGTCCCACTCGAACTCGGCCGGTTTTTGTTTAAATGCGTTTTAAAAATCTGCATTAAATGTTTTCCCTTAGGTACCTATTAACTTTTGGGTTAGCGTGTTCCACCTAGCCAACATCGTTTACCAATTCACATCCGTGGTAGTGGTCAAAGGATAGGTACTGATCTATGTTTTAAAAAACAAGCCAGAAAGAAGTTTTCATTTGTACTGCTAATTTTAATCTTTTCGGTCCTATATAGTGTATAAATCCTAATAATAATAATAAATCCTGTGACCAACACACAGCGCCATCTAGCCCCATTTAGCTGCTAAGCTTGTGTGACTGTGACTAGACAACGGATATACTCGTACTACTTATATTTATTTTTATTTTGTAAATACATACATATTAAACATAAAATTACACCGAGACCAGATACAAATATTTATTTTTTAAGCATAAATGTTTGCACCCAGCGGGAATCGAACCCGCAACCTTCTGCATTGCAGCCAAGCGTTCGCCCGACGCGCCACATAGGTCGTCAAAATGTGTATTGTATTAATGCTCTATTTAATAGTAGACACAATAATGTAAAGTTTTCTTACAGCAATGGAATAGGGTATCGTCAAGACGTAGTAAACAGCGACCATGACCCGCAGCGCACACCATACTTTCAAGAAGATGCCGTGGGGTGTGATAACGCCGGGAACAAATATGTATCGCAGATGTCTGGAAGACAAACGTTTCTATTGTACTTCTCCTAGTATTATACAAGTATTGGCGAAGGGTGAGATTTTTAAGGTAAAATGATACCTACTGTTTTCTCCATACAAATAAAGTCGACTGTTTCTTCCCTAGGCCAAGACATCAGAGAAACTGTTTACTTTTTCAAGGTTGAATGAAATCGCGAAAATCTTAGACAAAATTATCTATATCATAGTTTTGTCTAAGATTTTCGCAATTTTACATAATAAAACACAATATTTACCGGGTTATACTCGCGGTTCATTTATTAACGGCCTAAGCTAACTGTAAAGTTTAGCAATCGGTTCAATAGTTTTAGCGGGGTTGACTAACAAAGTCACATACATACATACAAACTTCCGCGTTTATAAAAATAGTAGGCAGTAGGATAGGATAGTATAGTAAGAAGTAAGATGACGTTTTCCGAAACACTCTCGGAAACAAATAAAAAATACTGTCGGTAACAAATATTTCTGTTGACCATAAATGGTTGCTTCTGGATCTGGGTATATTCTATGTATCAAAAAAGGTAAAATAAGTAGTATATCCGTTGTGTAGTACTCATAGTACAAGTTAGTGCTTAGTTTGGGGCTAGATAGCGCTGTGTGTAATGACGAACAATTTTTTTTTTACTTGCAATAGATACGCAATTTAACTTATTTAACATTCTAAAAGTAAGCGGATCACTATCTTACCTGATGGGATGGATAGTGAGAAATTACGGTCTTCCAACTAAAAACTTGGATGCTTCGAAACAAAAAGATTAAGAGCATATCGGTTTCACAACAAAGTTAGTCGATTAATCCTGCTAGAGAAGTTTTATCTATCGGTAATCTCGATTCTTGAGTCCTTGTCGACATCGAATACTCGTACTAACTTTTGTATTAGTTGACAGACAGATTTACCGGCTTTCCTTCCGATGCACTACTTTGGAACATGGTTTAGTTTAGGTAGCATTAGACCACATATAAAAACCGCCGCATAATGATTGCATACCTATTCACTCAAGTAAACAGGTAGGTATGCATATTTAGGTCCATTTTTTCCTTAATTCGAGTTGTAAAAATAACAATATGCAAAATGGGAAAAACTGAAATATGAGTGCATATCGTACAGGTTTAGAAAAGTTTTTTGAACAAATATGATATAAATAAATATTGCACGACATTACACACAACGCTATCTAGCCCCAAACTAAGCAGTAGGTTTGCACTATGGGTACTAGAGAAAATAGCAAAAACAGCTATTTATTTTTAGATTATTTTCGGGAATCGCATCCGCAGCCTTCTGCATTGCATTCGAGCGTCCGTCCAACGCGCCACAGGGGCCGTCACTTATCTCATATACACTTCCATGCTAAATCATTTTACAATTGTCATTTCCTATTTAGTTAAATAGTGGAATTTGGACAGTGTATTATTTTCGATGTTTTAGGTATCCACTAAGAGAGAGTATTTCGAAATTCTCATAGGATTGGAACTTATGCTAGTGAAACTATGAAGTACTACTAGTAATTTAAACCACTTAGTACAACTAGTAATAAGTTGGTTCTTACCTCATGACCCCGAGTCTTTCAAACGTCTTCACATAGTTTGCTTTTTCCTCAGGACCACTCAAAAACACAAAACTTTCTTTTATCTCTTGCTACAACAAAAGTTAGTAAAATCAATAATTTAAAGATAATATTACTAATATTATAAATGACACAGTGTGTAAGTAAGTGAGTAGTGAGTAAGTAACAAGTTTGTCACTTCTTCACACAAAAACTACTGAACCGATAGCAATAAAATTTGGTAAACAGGTTGCTGGAGATCTAGATCACCACTCTGTCCCGAAGTTCCCTTGGGATTGGAACTTACGTGGACTAACGCAGACGCGGGGCGCCGCTAGTATTCTATAGCTATCAAATTGATTTTCATATAGGTAGATACTTACCGCTATGCGATTAGTTTTGACGTTTAAATGCCCTGTGAGAGGTCGGGCTTCTTCGTACGCTGCAGCTTTTTTAATTAATTCTGGGTCTTGAATTACCTTGAATGTAAGATTCTAGGTAAAAATATTTTATAACAAAACACTTGACTACAGATATACAAGATGTAACGGGCAAGCCCTTTTAAGCCGAAAGGTGGTTGTTTTAGACGTCTAGGCGAACAACTTTTGTTCTACGACTTTTGAAAATTCGAACTTTTTTTTTGAAAATTTTGAGGTTATGTTTCACTGAAAAAACAGCTGCTTTTGAAAATAAAGGTAATTGAAGTTTTGATTGTAGTAGACCACACTAAATTAAAGGACAACATAAGCTCAATGACCTAGAACTCTAAGAAACAGCTGATCTTCAAGTAAACTTTACACTTAAAATTTTCGAAAAGTACTTCGAATTTTCAAAAGTCGTAGAACAAAAGTTGTTCGCCTAGACGTATAGAACAACCCCTTTTCGGCTTAAAAGGGCTTGCCCGTTACATCTTGTATAACATAGGTGATTCAAAAGTCATAATTGACCAAAGTAACAGCTTGGAAGTCTACGAGAATGTACGGCCGCCCGTCTAACACCAACCCTTCTTGAAGGTGCTGCTCAGCACGGCTACCGCAGGGGTTTCGATAGTCTTCCAGCGGCCTTTACGACACCCACGGGAAGATATGGGATAGCCCTAATCTATGCCGGGTCTAAACGACTGAATAGAGTTTACATACCGCTACCGCATGTTGAAAGCCGGATATGATGATAGAATATAATTCAATGTTGTTTTTTTCTTTGCTTTGCATTGACTTCGCATTATAATAAAACACAATATTTCCGGAATTTAACTTGCGTTTTGCAATGCCGTACCGTAGTTTTGACGAATCACATCTCAGTTTACCCTGAGGAAACTGTCTGTAGACATAGTGAAACTGCGGTACGGCATTGGAACAATGCTTTAGTGACTAAAATGCGAGTTAAGCCCCCCAAAATTGAAAAATTATAATAAAGCACGAAAATATTGTGTTTTATTATAATGTTATGTTTATAGCAATTAGGACTACGTAGAAAGATAATAACTCTAAAGCTTCATTACAGTACAATTATTAATAACATTTTGCAGAGCAGTAAGCTTAGTGTCGGTTTTGTGTTTACAGTAGCACGACTTAGATAATGAATATCGTGGATTTTGATACGTATTATTGCTCCATGGTAGGAACTGTTTCAAATAAATAACCATTCAAACAGTTTGGTTTTTTATTTTGAAAACAGTCTTTTCAAATACTCTGCTTTTAGTAGGATTCAAACCTGCAACTCACGAATCCCTGTTTCACCGCAAAAATATCCAAAATTAAATAGTACAGCATTTTGCAGGCAATCTGGCTCCAATGGGTACGAGACAACGGATTCACTACGTAATTATAATACTTTTTCGTAAATAAGTACATACTATAATACATGTATAAAAACAACTACAACCAAAAATTAATAATTCACTTTCAAAACAAAAATAATTTGAAAATTTGATAATCAACATTGCAAAATATAAGAAATTGAGTATTGCGTAAATGCATGTGGTTCAAATTTGTACCAATACAAGGCAAAACATGTAAGGTATACTACATGTTAAATGAATGCAAGACGTTTCTACTACTACAAATAGCGAGACGCATTATCAAAGTAGTACTTCTATCTATAGCAACCGGCCCCATTTCATCACCACAGAGCGCAGGTTAGGGCATTAATCGCTAGCATTGTTGCTAGCAGACAATATTAAATGCATGAATCACCGTGATAATGGGATGACTTATATCCGGGAATGTGCCCCAACACTGCACCAGCGCCGAGTACTCCACGTGAAGCAATATGCAGTTTGTCGACGTCAGCGCAGTGTATACCTGTTAAATTAGACCTTTGTTTTGTTATCTCGGTGTGGGACGCGACTTTTCTGTGTCTTTCTAAGAGTTATTTCTCGTTGTGTAGAATAGACGAAAGTTTATTGTGTGTGCAGTGTATCCACTGCACCCATGCAATTAAACTCGTTTTCGCGTTACTTTTATAAAAATCTGTAGTCATATACCAAAATTCAGTTCAACAGCCATCCATTGTTTTAGAACCTTTTTTACACGACTGCCAAAGGAAGTGTTATGTAATTTTTAGATTGGGTTATGGATGTTAAACTGACACATTATTGAGTTCGCCTCGCTAGCAGTGGGGACGCAGCTCAAATGGATATACACTTTACTGTCATCATTGGCTTATGACTGGACTGGTTTAGTGGGATCATGGGATGAAAATCGAACTATATAAGAACCACACTTTGAAGGAAATAACACATCGATATTTATTTTCCATGTGCGCTGTCTTTATAGATTACATTTCGAAAAAATAGTGTACGGCAAAGAGATCAAAAACTTTCATCATTATCTATTAGTGTTTTTGTATTGGGTAAAAATGGAGCCAAGTTTATTCAATAAACTGCAAAAACTAAAAAAAAGAGTCAAGTAAAAAACTTACATAAGAAACTTACTTTAGGTAGACCGAAAAGCATTTCGACATCTCCAAAATGGCTTCCAGGCGCAAGGGACCGCAATATCTTACCATTTTGATTCACTAAATTGCAATGTCCCTTAAAATAACGATTACTGGATGCGGTCAACTGTGATTGTATTACACTTAATGGAAATGATAAGTGTCCGCCACAATAGTGATTGTAAGCCTATACCTTCGTACATACAGATTCTGAATCATACTTATGACCGAGCCCAGCTATTAGTTATTTTTAGTATTATTAAAACACAATATATACTCGCGTAAAAAGCCAACTATAAAGTTGGCTTTTTCAAGGTTATTTATTATTTCTTATCGGTTGTGAACCGATTATGGCCATTAGGAAATTAGCCAGTGTCATGTATTTCAATATATTATGCAAGTTATTTGCATCGAGAATCGATTGCAGAAGTCGTAGAACAAAAGTTGTTCGACTAGACGTCTAGAACAACCTTCTTTCAGCTTAAATGGGGTCCTTGTTACACCTTGCATATCGTATCACATAAACAGATTTGGTTGACCTATTCCATTGTATTTCTTTTTTGTTTTTATTGCTCAAGGCATTTTAAACATAGAAATATTTTTAGCAAGGAAATATATTTCCGAAAAATCTCCAAAGAAAGATATGGCCGAAAAATTATACCGTGTCACGTGATTCCTGTGTAGCTCAGTGGTTAGAGCAGTCGCCTGGTTAGCGAAAGGACGCAGGTTCGAATCCTGTCATGGGGATTTTTTGGATATATATTTCCTTGCTAAAAATATTTCTATGTCTGTTCCATTGTGTTTAGTTCTAATTTTAAGTTGTTGGACTTCATTATTTTAAAACTTAAAATTTATTTCTACTTTTTTGAAATGTAAAAAACGCGAAAACCTTAGACAAATTTAGTATTTTTATTATTTAAATAAACATAGTCGCCTCACGCCGCGTAGTGAATCAAAATTATAACCGATGGCGAAATAAAAAAAACGCAAGAAATATTTTAAAGGAAAAAATACATCTTCAAAAAAAAGTAGTAACTTACGTATTCTACGTTTGATTGAAAAAAAAAAATGAAATACTAAGTTACAATGTGCGTTAAGGGATAGGTCCTAGCAATGAGAAAAAGTAATTCAATTTTCTTTTACATTCATGTTTACAAACGACAAGATTATTAATATAATAATTTAGTTTATCATTATAGACCCAATTCAATACTCGCGAGTGTATTCTCCCAGAACATTGTTATAGAATAGACTCGATGTTCGATACAACAATAAACTCTTATCCCCGGTCGTAAAATTGAATGTATCTAGTGGCGACACTTTCATCTCTGTTAAACGTACCTTAGACATGTGATAGAGTAATACGTGGATTGATGTATTGTGTAGGAACTGCTATTGTGTGTATTGTTGAGTAAGTAAGTATAGATTGATAAAGTATCAATAGCTATAGGTACCGATAGCTCTATATAGGTCTTTCCTTCTTCTTTTTCGTGTAGTGGTGTAGCATACCTAGTGTTAGAGTTGTTCAGGTCGCCCTAACTTGACCTAACGACTGCTATCAGAAATAACAACCGGGACCAACTGCGTAACGTGCTTTCCGTAGAAGCTCGAGATTTTTTGCCACACAAATTTTTGGTCACCCATCTAAGTAATGACCATGCTAAGCTTTGCTTAACCCGCACGATCGTTTAAGATCGACTGGTACAGCTAGACCAATGAGCGTGATTGAGTAACAAACTCACAGAGATACATACATATTTGCAAACTTGCCTCTAGATGAGCCACCACTACACGGGGAGAAGAAAGAAGAAGAAGACTCAATCATGCACAAACTGCTGAACCGATTGCGATGAAACATAGGTATATAAACACATTCAAACATTGAAATATAGGTAGCTGGAGACCTAGAATAACACATAGGTTACTTTTTATCCCGATTTTCCCGGGGGAACGAGACTTATGCGGCTGAAACCGCGGGACGCAGCTTGTATAGGTACATTTCCGTAGTGGACGGGATTTTTTTATTGGTGGTCTACAGAGTAGAAAACAGATTAAGACTTGATTAAAACGTCGAGATATGAAAAGTAATCTTACTTTCTGTAGAATATACATATCCCGTCCTATATCAGCAGCGTGCTGGACTATCTCATTGTCAGGCAACACTATTGTTCTAACGTTGGCAGCAACAGTTTGGAGGAAATCACGACTGCATTCCTACGAAACAATTAGAGCACGCTCGAGAAATGGGTACGTTTCAAGAGGTTTATTTATTAAAGTGGAAGAGCGAGCATATTTTCATTGCACGCTTATAAGCCCCGGCATTCTACACCGGACTATTCTATATATCTTAATCTCTTTCTGTAGGCGAGAACGGGGAGACTAATCCACGTGGAGCCGAGTTTTCCCCGCGCTTTGCCATAAACTGCTCAGTACCCAGAATGGTTTTGAGGCGGACGTTCTGCCGTGAACTTATTACCAAATCCATTTGCAGTTAAGTCAGTGGGTCCGACCCATAACAATTTGGGACAAAGGCTAAAAAAAAAAACTAGAAATGATAGTAACTTTTGTCTTTATTATAAGTTTGCTAAGCCTCTTGCCAATGCGTACTAGGTAGGTACTATGGAAAACAGCTTATTTTAAATATCTTTGAGTACATTTAGTACAGGGCCGAGGGTAGAAAATAAACGACTTAAATGGAACGTGACTATACGTGCTTTAACTGAGATCCGCTGTTATTCAAATTCTTGGACGAGAGCGCTTTATTTTTGGAACCGAGTTTGAAGTGGCAAATCTACTATTCTCATCTTGAATTCTCATCCCGTTCAACAAATTATATTAAAAATGCTATAGTTTGTATGTAAAATTGTTTGTTACTGTTTTACTTAAAAACTAATGAACCGATTGCGATAAAACACGGAATGATCCACGGGGAGCTGCTACTGCAGAATATAGAAAAATAAAACCGGTCAAGTGCGAATTAGAATAGCTCATAGAAAGTTTCGTACCCATTTATTTGTAAAAATATCATATTACAAAGTACAAAGTTAGAGCATGTCGATAGTTTTAATAAATAATGAAATTTACCTGGAACAAAGGGCAGTGCAACAACGTTTCCACCATATCTATACACAATACGTCTTGTTGTATATTTGAAGACATATCTTTGAACAAGCTTCGGGTCGATACAGCCTCATTGTAATACCTGTAAGAAATCCAATATCAATTTAAACTGGAGCATATAATGAGTTTTGGGTTTCGGCAGTAGCTCGTAGCTACCGGCCTAAGCACGGCCTTTAAGGCGCATCGAGCAAACAACCAGCAGAAGGTTGATTAGCGTCAAGATGGCGGGACCAGGGTTTTTGTATTATGTACTATGTATTTATGGAATTTGAATTTATTTTTGACATGTTTATATTGATTTCATTTTAAATTTGTAATTTGTGATATTTTTTGACTCATTTTAATTTTATTTTTATCTCTATTTTTGACTAATCGTAATTCTAATTTATGACTATAATGTTTTAATTTTCACAACTGTATGGGTCCATAATTGCCTGAATAAATACTTATTTTATTTATTATTTATTTTGTTAAATATCTTCTGAACTAAAGAGGTACTAATTTTTTTAAATGAGGTACCAAATAGATCTTGCAATTTAAAGTTTTTATTTTCGAGAGTTGGTCCCGCCATCTTGACGCTAATGAAGGTTGCGGGTTCGATTCAAATATTTAGGCTGACTATAAATGTACGTTTCTGGTTCTGGGTGTTTTCTATAAGTATTCATTTATCATAACTATGTATGAATTTACTAAAAGTTGAATTGTGTGTACTTATATCCGTTGTTCAGTACCAATAGTGTAAGCTACTTGCTATTTGTTTAAGGTTAGATGGCGCTATGTGCAACGTCTTTTAATTAAAATTTTATTTAATGTTACATATTTACTATTGTATTATACATAGGTTTCTAAAATGACTGAGTTTTATCTACCTGCATGATAATATTAAGTATATCACCATAAACTACTTAGTAGTTTTTGAACTCAGAAGCTCTTTGTTCTCATAATATTACATGATTGAAATATTATATTCTCAAAAATATTATTTTTGCAAACATACAAATACAACAGGTGGTTGTTCATTAAACATTTGATGCTTGCAATTACACAAGTTAACCGCGGAACTCATTAGTATCTACGTTAGTATAAACTAAATAATAATTTTATATTTTCCGGGGTCTAAATCACGTGATTTTTTATTATTTAGTTTTCTTGCGTCGACGTTTTGATCATCTTACAATGATCTTGGTCTCGAGGGGCTGGAAAGATTCAGGAAAATATGAAATTATGAGTTCTAAACGATAAAACAACGTTTAGAACTCATAAATTCAAATATATTTCTAGTTTAAAACGTATTAAACGACATAATGTTAATATCTCATTAATATATATGTTAGTATAAACGAAATAATGATTCAACAACCGATCCTTCATTCATTTATCTCTTTATTCATTCATTTTATTAAAAGATCTTTCATTTACTTAGTGAAATTTTCTAACCACTGAACACAGAAGAACTTTTCCACCCTTGTCTTGATTTTGTGGCTGACGTGATTCACAGATAAGAAATAAAAGAGTTCCCTCATTGATTCCTGAAATACATTTGCGTGGGCTTGAGGTAAAATTAATTTACATTCCTTTATCTTGTATAAGTATAAGAATAAAGACATAAGATAGTAAAAATGGGCCGAGTGCCTACTTATAACTAATGACTACTGTTCTATGCAAAAAAATATAATTATCAACGAGAAATACACATAACAACAGTTTCAGATACAAAAAGTCAGATAGAAATTCAGAAATGCATAGCTACAAAAATGGTCAAGATAGAGCTAATCGCACCTACTGTATACCTACCTGGTACAAAATATCTCATCTATGGTAATTACTGCAGCGGCCGGCCAGAGATGCATTGATGAACGAAAGTGTGAATGTGGGCCGAGGCGAAGCCGAGGCATATCAATGCCTAGTTGCGGCCTAGGCTTGTATAGTAATTTTCTCAAAATATAAAACTAAGTACTACCGTTCCATTTTTAAATTACACGACAACATCATTTTACATAGTAATTTATCTGGCCGCTACACACAACAGGTATGGATTTTCATACAACTATTGCTAACCGCTTCTCGACTAGTACAGCAAGTTCGATTTATCTCAAATAAGGTTGTCAAAATAATGCTCAAATTTCCAAGCATGTTTGAGAAAAGACTATTACCTAATCTTTAATCTATGCTACTAGTATGTTTAATGAAAGTGTTCCTGGCACCTACCTACATCACGTACTACATACAGTAGGTGCGACCACGGCTCTACCTTGTCCATTTTTGTAACTATGCAATTCTGGATTCCTATCTGAATTTTCAATTGTTATTTTTTTTAATGTTAAACTTTTGTTACATATAATATATTCTGCAGATATTTTAATACAGCCAAATACGATATAAGCGATAACTTTTATTAAAGCAATTTACATACAAATGATAACTACTCATCATAGATATAATACAGATTCAAAACCTTTAACCCATGTTTGTCAACGCTTAGGGATCGTCTCCACGAACGGTAGAATCGCGTGTGCATCAGAATGGCGGGTGTACAAGTGCAAATTATCATAAATCTAGTAAGGCTCAAATCTACCTTAATTCTACCAAAAAATAAATTAATAGTACTTGTCAAATGGCTAACACAGAGTAATTCGATTCAATTATAACATAATACTTGACACTAGCTACTTTCTAAACGGCCATAATTATAAAAAAGTAAATTTTTTTTTTAGTTCAGATTCTCGACACGCCCGCCATTACTAAATACCAACATTGCAGAAATTTAAAGTTGCGAAATTTTATTTTCAAAATTACTCTCTAGCCTTTGCCTGAATTTGATTACTACGTACGGTACTGTAAGGTACTAATTAGGTAGATTTATATGGCAGTGAATATAAATATTGACGAATGATCGTTCGCCCAGAAAAGGAATACACCCGCCATCCTGACGTCAGATTGGCGGCTCACATATTTATTGAGTTTTCTATGCGTATAGAGAGGTACTATTAATTTCTTTATTGGTAGAATTAGGTAGAATTAAGGTAGATTTGAGCCATATTAGATTCATGATAATTTGCATTTGTACACCCGCCATTCTGATGCACACTAGAATCGCGGCTATATTATCGTCGAGCCACTTGTTTCTATACAGTCTCCATGAACGTGTCTCCACACGGCGATGTTAACGCGGCGGTGCGTTGTATAGAAATATGATAATATCGCCGCGATTAGTGTTAAGTTTTAGCTAACTTTTCACTAAAGTAATAACCTTTAGTGAAAAGTTTTCACATTCGAAATATTATTTACTGTGTCCCGCGGTTCCACCCACATAAGTCCTGATCCCGTGAGAATATCGGCATTATCAGCGTTGAATTGTTATTCCTACATGGGCCTAAGTTACTCCTCGAGAATGTAGCTTTTCATCAGTGAAAGAATTGTTAGAATCGGTCTGGTAGTTTCGGAACCAATTTATTACAAACCAACAAATAAATATTTCCTATTTATAATAATACTAGCTGCGCCCTGCGGTTTCACCCGCGTAAGTCCCGTTCCCGCGGGAATTTCGGGATAAAACGTAGCCTATGTGTTAATCCAGGTCCCCAGCTATCTATATTCCAAGTTTCATCGCAATCGGTTCAGTAGTTTTTGTTTGAAAGAGTAACAACCTCACATACATACATACATAGAAACTTTCGCATTTATAATAATAGTAAGATAAGTACAGAAGTATTGATTAAAAGTCGCTGTGCGTTATACTTTTATTGTAGTAAATACAAATTAAAACTACACATAGACTGGAAGAGATCGCTTTCAGCGATAAGGCCGCCCATTGTGCTTCCTACATTTAAGCTGTATTTGTTTCTATTTATTTATCTTGTAATTTATATGGTATGTACAATAAAGAATTTATTCATTCATTCATTCATAGACAATATTAGGTACATAGTCTATGTTATGATGTTCTGAGATTAAAACTATTACCAACCTTGAATTTAAGTTTCCTCCAAGTAGACAGGAAGTAAAGGCTAGATATTTTCGCTGTGTAAAGACTACTAACATAGCTACCGATTATGAATAACAATGCCACCTGCGAAAATAATAGTCAGATTTCAAAACGTTACACAATTTGTTTCAACGAGGGTAATTTGACCCGAAAAGCGTTTGTCAAAGCGAATAGCTTTTATAACCTTAGAATATTGAAGATATTTGATTTGAAAGTATTAGGTATCTGCCATAGCATATAGAAAGGCCGGCCTGGGGCACAGGAGTATGGAAACTAGGTAGTTTCCATGAGCATGTTTGTGTGAGTGAGCCGTTTTCGTGCATTGTAGGTACAAATGCACGAAAACGGCTCACTCACACAAAAATGCGCGTCGACGAAACCCCTAAGGAGGTTTCTCGTACATGTCACTACTGACTGAGTGCCGTGAGTGTGTGTGCGTGTGCAGTTTCCATACTTCCCCCTCCATATACTGTGGTATTATGCATCTGCTTTCCGACTAGCCGCATACCAAGTTTTATTGGTTTTTCCACGAAGGAACACACACACTCGCGAATTTTCAGGACTATCATTTTAACCCTTATGCGTCCACTGCTGAACATAGACCTCTCCCTTACAAAGCCACAAATAGCAATCCCGAACCGCCTCCATTCATTCGAAGTCGATACATGAATTTGTACCCTGAGCGTGTATTGTGCCTCATTCATAGTGGCAAATATATACGCGCGGGTTAACCGAAGCTGGTACAGCTAGCTGATTATGTAACTCGGCTGAAATTGTTGATTTGTGCTGATTTTCAAAAAGAACTCTGTTGAGCTGCGTGGTTTCGAATATAGTTATATAATTTATCTGCGATTACGGACAATGTGACGGTCGCCAGTTTTAATTGCAATGGAAATTTGTTTATTACTGAAGAACGTTAAGATGACATGAAAACAAAAATTTCAATTGTTTCAACCGAGATTTGATACAAACAGAGTAATCCCTATGTAAACCCTTATTTATAAAATATGCGGTCTTACGCTAGTTCTCATGACCAAACAACTACACGAACTTCGTAGACACGATATTTATCAATAAATACAATACAATGAAAATTGTATTGTGAATAAAATGAAACGCATAAACCGGACAACATAAGCTGTAAAAGAGTTTTTATAGCTCTCATAAATCGTATGGTAACTGCCGTCGAATCGAACAGTCTGACTATCCACGTATAATACCGCTTTCATATCGTCAATTAAATTCTACAATTATTTATATGAAAAAGTTTATTAAGGGCAAAAGGTCGATTGGACCCATTGCGATGATACATTCTCCATACTCCGTAGCCAGCAGGTGTTATAATAATGTTATGTTAGACCTCTAATAATTGTCCTACTGTAGGGCCAAAGCTTTCTGTCAAAGCGGAAAGTTAAGTGAGCCACGGAAGCTTACCGACTGGATAATATCCCACGCCTAAGGACCGTAGTGAATCCTAGGGCATATCGGTTGTTTTAGTTAGGTATACCCGGGAGCAACAGCTTATTCAATTCATTTATTTATCAGATGTCACAGATCCATTGATTGTTAGTAGGTATATACTTAAAGAGCTATGTTAGTAAAAAAATCATGCTTGATTACACAACAGCAAAAATAAATAAACAAATAATCAGTCAACAAAATAGGTACATTTTTGGTCAAAGTCACCTGCCTCTCTTATACAGTGCAACAAAATTGGCTCATACTTAGCCTCGATGACGTTCAAAATGACCGCGATGACGTGTTTTGTTAGCTTAACATGAAGCTCGAAAATATGTTTTTTTACCACCCTTCGAAAACGTGTTGCTTAATCTTTACGATTATACAAAATTGGGTGTAGCTAGACCAATGAGATCCTTAACCATTCTTTAGTATTATTTAAGAAGTCCACACACACATAACATTTTCCGGACCTTGAAGGTCCAGGAAAGAATAACCCTGTGCCCTGCACTTAGGAAGATGGGTCGGGTCTTATGCTAATGTCGTCTTCATTCTTCGAGATAAGCGTGTTACATGTGTTACATCTCAGACCATATCAACATTTACTATCACGTGAGACATTGGTCAAATGTTCATATCATATTTACACTTTTCCCGGGTCTTAATCGCGTGAAATTCGACTATTTGAATTTGAATGGATGACGCCCGCCGCAGCTCCAGTCCCCTCGAGCCAAGATCATTGTAACATGATCGAAACGTCGAGGTAAGGAACATTTAAAAAGTTGAATTTCACGCGATTAAGACCCGGCCCGAGAAAATTGTAAATATGAGTTCCAATCGTGTTAGTTTAAAAAGTTTAAATGTTCATACATCGTGTTTTTTTTCTAAATAAATTTAGTTAGATTTTTACCAACAAACAGTCGTTAGTAGAAGGCGCTATCTCGGCAGTTCCAGATCCAGTGAATATCGAGGTACCGAATGAAAGTGATGTCAATTTTGGTTTTTCATGCTTTGCGTCGGACGTTGAAAATACTTTAGTTTCCCAGTATATCAGATTAGTCATCCAGGAGTTCTGTTAGATATTAAAATTACCTAATGGTAAACACTTTTGGTTCAACCTTTTATATTAGGTCCTAACGCAAAATTAGTTGGCAATACACAAATTAAAACTTTATTCCATTGAAATAGACGCATGTAGATAGTAACTAGATTTTTTTTCTCTTCTTTTGAGTTTCTTTTGATCTATTTGAGAATAAGTTTAAAGATAAATCGCATTCGGTTTTTTCCTGTTATGATAGTTGTAAAGATTGTAATATATAAATAAAATACACTCTAAGACGTATCAAAAATTAAAAGCAGAAACTCACATGGCGACATAAGTTCCTTGGACATGCATAAATGTATAGAATGCATCCAGCCCAGTAACTGAATATCAGCGTTATGAAGGAAAATTTCAGGACGACCAAGAACTGAAATATTTAATGAATTTACGAACTAAACCTAAAATAGTTTGGACATTTTACTTAGGTATCGAAATTATGAAAACTAAACTCATTGACTAGTTGATTGTATACTTATAACTTACTAGCTGCGCCCCGCGGTTCCACTTAAGTTATTTATACTTTTTTAATAGCTGCTGGGTTTCCCAAATAATAAATAAGTCCTGATTCTGGAGGATTATCGTGATTATACATATAGCCTACGTGTTATTCCTGGTCCCCAGCTACCTATATTCCAAGTTTCATCGCAATCGGTTCGTAGTTTTTGCGTGATTGAGTACCAAGTCACAGACATTCACACACACTTTTGCGTTTATAATATTAGTAAGATTGTCTATTTACATTAAAGCCAACTCTACCTAAGCACCCACACACCAACAAAACTTTAGCATTCACCTTCAAGTTAGCATCGAAATTATTTTCCCATTTCCTGATATAATTCCAAATATGCCACACTTGAAGTACGGGAAATAGTTTAACCACTTGTCCCATCACGGATTCCTTTTGACGATCCAACGTATCGGTAAATATATCTACCGGAAAAACTGATAAAATATCGAGGTAAAATCCGATGGTGGCCAGTTTTACTTCTGCAATCTCTCTAACGGTTAACTTCTGAACGTTCTGTGAAAAAATGCACACATTTCATCTAGTAAGATTAAATTATTTAATATTCAAACAACAAGATAATATTTTGATATTGTATAACAAAAATATAACAATGTACGGGGGCGTTGTTATATTTTTTCACGATTTTTTAAGAAAATGGTTCAATATTTTGAAATTTTGCAGAGTTTCTCCAAAGCTTTTGAAGATTAGTTGTGGAAAAAAATGTTGAACCGTTCTTTTACCATACGAAAAATGTAGAGCGCTAAAAATTACCTTATAAATAATAGCAGTAGTAAGTTGAATATAAATATTTAGCAGTAATCCAATCAACACAATCGTTCCTAAAGCCTTCTCAGTATCAGTTTGCTCATCTTTTATAGCGAATTGCGGCGACATAACACACAAATACAACACTATTATGAAGTGGGCTATGTCAAGCAGGTTGGTCTGAAATAAAATACCTTGCAAATGATATAATGTTGGGCGATAAGAAAAGGGATGGCATTACTTTTGAAATAGGCAATGTAGTCAGCCCTTTGGCCACCCTTCAAGGGGACTATTATTTACCTGAAGTAGTCAAAAATTGAAAGGAATGCTTTCCGAAAATTAGTACCCAACATGTCTTGAACCTGCATCATTTGGGAGTCCGGCCTTAACCATTTTGGCCATAGGTGCTCGTCTCGTCGACTCGAAATTAAGGATCGTATCTCTTTTTTGTCTACGCCTGAGGCTCGCAATGAAGAAAGGTCAACTTTGGTCTGTACTGCTAAAAACTCCGATTTGATGATACTTGGTATACAGAATCGCTCAGCTTGACATCCTTTGTGACGAGCTTTTATAAACAGTCGATAGGCAGATAGATCATACTATAATGACCGCTAAGCGCTGGTTGACCCCGTGTTCGCACTTTTTTTTATAATTGATAAGTAAGCGTTTGACTACTATCTCACCTGATGGAAAGAGACGATTTGGTCTAAGATGTTGCACGCTTACCAAGGAGATACCTGTTCACTCGTGACTTGAAGACCCCCAAGTTGCCACCACCCAGGAAGACATCAGGCAATCTATCCCTTCCCCTCGCAATACGAATAAATAATGCATAGACAGATAAGGAAAATAATATAGAAGATAAAGAAAATAATTTGTCTAAAATGATGAAGGTTATTAGATACATTTTATACTATAAATGACGACCAAATAACTCACAAATTCTGTGTCTGGTTCTAAAATCCATGGAAAATTTGTCCTCAAAAATATACGGGGCTTGTCAATTGTAGTCACGTTATTCGTCATTTGATACAGCTCCAAAAACTCCGGAGTGAACTTTGGCTGTCGGACATTATTCTCATCTGGAAAATTAAATATCTACAACGGAATGTTCAAATTAATCCAACGATGTAAATTGAACTTTATTACCCTTGTAATACATGTGAGAATCGTCTACGAAAGTTGAGTCCTCCTCCTCGACGCCTGCCAAATTATCTTTGAGCACTTTCATGGGTCGGTACCGAGTTCGAATTAGTCTCGAATCGCCTTTATCGTATTTCATTATGGCGTCCTAAGGAATATTGATAAGTAAACAGTTAGAAGCTTGCTCGTCAAATAGGACATCAAAAGGTTCTAAGTATTTATTTAATGAAGTAAGATAATTACTTAGAAATTGATGGAAAATTTAATACAAGGTTTGAAACTTGAGAATAAGAATTGAATTGTTTGAAACTTGAGTGTTTCGTCTATCTGGGTAGTAATAGAACATTAGAAAATGTGCTGCTAAAAAGATAAGTAGGAAGTAGGTGAAAGTAGTAGAAAGTAAGTATAAAAGTTTACTTTAACACTTCAAAGTAGTAAAGGATATTAACAGTGGTTGTCGTAGACGTCTAGGCGAACTATTTTCTTTTCATACAGCTCAATCCAGCCCCAAACTAAGCAACTAGACTTATACTTTGGGTACTAGATAACATGAGAAACAAATAAACTACATAACAATAAGTTTTTTTACACACCTACTGCTCTACGAAGTTACTTTATTTGACCAAAAAAGTCAACGAAAAGCGACTCTTTATTCCCTAGGTGCATAAAGTACTCATTATGCACCTAGGGCATAAAGTAATTTAAATTTGGAACTAAGGTTCTGGTAGCATACGGTCATTTCGAACTGGCCACCTAGACATAACACATAAAAAAAATAAAAACTTTTTTCTATTTTCACGGACGGAAGGGTAAAGCAAAAAGTTTTGGTTAGTATAAAGCCCCAACTTTTTCTTTTCATCAGCTAAGGCCGATGTGTGGTTTCGTCATTTTGATGTAACATTGTTAAATTTAATTAATATAGAGCTGTCAATATATTTCATATACGTTGCATTAATCTATTTTTTTGTTGTTAGTTAAATGCTTATTTTTGTAGCCCTTTTATTGTCTCGCAGTAGATGTGTAAAGTAGAGTATTCACCTCGGTACTGAAGTCTGTCTTTATCTTGGGTGCTTGAATCCCACGCTTTACTCAGGACTCTAGGTACATAACTCCTTCGCTTTGCTCAGGAGTAAAGTTTTTAACACCCTCGCTGCGCTCGGGAGTTAACCCTCTAGAGTCCTTCGTACGCTTTGGATTCAATATGACGCCCGCTATATAAGACAGGACTTTAGTACCTCGGTGCATAAACTACTATTGTAGATACACACCCATTATATAATCTTATAGAAAACACTCAAGAATGAGAAACAATAATTTATCGTCAGCATAAAATATTAGTCCTTAGCGGGAATCGACCCCGCAACCATCTGCGACACTTTGTTTGTTTATTGAAACTTTAATAATAACAATCCAACGAGAGTTCGACTTCAAATAACAAAATCAAAGTCGGTTAATACTTTCCCTAGGTAGGTATTTGCTTCGAAAAAGCACCTTTTGAATTACAACACCACCCACACCGTAACATATTTCATACAATGGTTCTAGATATGTATAGAGCTGGGAAATGATGAAAGTGGAATTTGGATCAAATATTGGCCCCCAAATAAAGAAATACGTAAATTATTTTTTTCGATATATGATATACCTTATCTTTGCCTGTACTCCTACCATGAGATGATACGTAAAAACATTAACAGTTTGGGCCCGTCTGTAACGCAAAATACAGACAAGCTGCGACAGGTGCCGCAGGGAACAGGCTGGCCGCAGGCTGAGCGGCCGCGCTATGCACAAGGTGAAACTGTTAACGTTACAGTTCGCGTCTATTAACATAGTAACTCATAGTAGAGGTCTTCTTTACTCATATCGGTCTTCTGGGGCTCGCATTTTCACTCACTCACTCAGGTCCTCCAGTGGCCCCATTGTACATGAGTTTTGGCCCTGATGTTATTTCAGCCAACCCAGCTCCGACCGGGAAGGCTACCTCAGATCTAGCGTCGGCATCAAACTATGGCATTGATTTGCATACATTTGATGCCGACGCCCTCGATTTAAGCTGTCATAGTAACCGGCGTATCTTTAGCTGCCGGTTTTAATGACATCGGCTTCAAGCTAAGGCTTTTAGTTGTCAAAAATCTCGCGCATACATCACCTATTCCTTTGCGCTGTGCGGATTTCGACGGCCGTCAGTCGGCTTGAACTTGCGCGATAGCTCTCCTGAAGCGCAGGATCTATCAAGGTAGGGGTACTGTACTATCTATATAAATAATAATAATTTCATATTACCTGTCTATTGCGCGACGTTATAAGTTTTTCTCTAATTTTCTTCCTTATATGTTCGAGTACGATAGGATGCTCATTTATAACTCTCATGAAATCCGTCCTACGCAACACCTGATATTAAAAACGGTATTAATATGGGTAGGTAACTTTGATATTAAAAATTTCAAAGTCTGTGTGTATGTTGGTACGGGTATATTTATTATTCTTTCACATAAAACTGCAGATGGCGATGAAACTGTGTTAATGGCAAATAATTAAAATAAAATTGATTGGAAGATTTTTGAAGAGACATAATTACATACATCATTAAGATAATGTATTCTAACCAAACATCTAAACATTTTTTTTATCAATAATTGTATGAGAGCGGTGTTGGTCTAGTGTAGATACCCCGGATTTCATTCCGAGGGTCGTGGGTTCGAATTCAGACCGCGCCGTCAATATCTTTTATTTTAAGAAAATGTGCGCTAATAACATCGCTCTTACGGTAAAGGAAAACATCCGTGAGGAAATCGACATGTCCTAGGACACGGTCCGAAGCCATGGGACATTCGCCAATCCGGAGCAAGCTCCCGTGGCGTCTTCTTAATGCCTAACCCCTCTAAGAGGAGGCCCTTGCCCTGCAGTGGGACAATTTAACGGACAAATAAAAAAAAAGGTATCTCTGATGTGTGTGTTAACCATTTAGAAAAAATGGTTACTTATCTATTTTAACGAGTCTTCGTTGCGTGATTTTTACTTTTTATTTTTGACCCTGACGTTTCAATTATGTTGCAATAGTGTTAGTTTTAATTTTTAGCTAATTTTTATTTCCATGTTCTTACGAAATCTAGGCCTATCCAGGTAAAACCTCGGGGCACATAAAGTTTACTATTCATAAAGTAAAGTAAATACTCTATATCAACCTGGAGCTCGACGTATGTGGCTGCTTTCACAGTTACTTTTGATGGTATTGAATAAAACAAGCTCAATTCGCCGAGCACCTGAAAAGTTTATTCATTAGTACGATTTTGACGTTACTTAGTCAAATTTTACTTTTAAATCTTATTCTATGTGTAATGGAAATGTATAGGAACTGAGTTCTGAATTCATAGAAGCTAGATACAAAGTAGAGGCGTGTTGGTGAAATTCAAATCGAAATTGTGAATGCACAGCGGAATGCTGCGGTAGGAAGAGGGCAGTGGAACGAGTTACTACCTACGCATCGAAACATGGCTTTACGCGTGTTTTACTTTATGCGTTTTTTACTTTATACATATTTGACTTTACGCGTGTGATCCACATTTCTGCTTGACAATCCCTCTGTGCTCCTATAACACTAATAAATGTTACGTCGGAGACATCTTACTATATTACTAATATTATAAACGCGAAAGGTTCCATGTATATGACTTTGTTACTCTTTCACGCAAAAACCACTGAACTGATTGGGATGAAACTAAGAATATAGGTTGCTGGAGACCTGAAATAGCACATAGGCTACTTTTTATCCCGATATTCCCGCGGGATCAAAACCGCGGGGACGAAGCCAGTATGAAATAAATTAATAAATATGTTCATTGACATCTCACAAAAATACACATTGGTTAATATTACAGTCTAACAGCCGAATAAAAGGCATTAAATTTGAGGGGTTCTTAAATAATTGGTGTAGTAATTGTTTAAGCTTGAGAGAAGCTTGAGATATTAAGTAGAACTGAAATTTATTAAAATAAAATCCTTTAAGAGCGACTGGTGTCTGTAGGTACAGGATAGTAAATCTATATGATGGTTCACCAGCCTCTCACTCCAGCAACTATTATATTATGTAGTAATTACATTACTTCTCTGATAAAAGCAAAGAACAATTTGAAAAAAAACTGTGGGGAAAAAAATAAGTTTTAAATAAAAGACAACTAACTGTGCCATTCTTAAAAGCAATCATTGGACTCTCATCATCTTCATCAGACAACATCTCGATAACTCCTTGTTTAACGCAAATCATTCCGTTCTTCACCACACCTTGGCTCCAAATGTGCTGACCAGTGAGGTACAGTTCATGTCTCATCATTAAAGACATTTGACGCATGAAGGCTTCATCTGATAATGAAGTTATTGAATTGAAATGACAATTTATATCCCGATAAGCCTTACCTTACCTTACCTACCTCATGAGCGGTTTTGGTCTAGTGGTAAATACCCCGACTTTCATTCCAGAGATCGTGGTTTCGAATCCCGCCTGACCGCGCACCAATATATTTTTGTTTAAGAAAAAATGTGCACTACTAACATCGCTCTTACGGTAAAGAAAAACATCGTGAGGAAATCCACGATTTAAAGTCACGCAAAAAGACCAAGTTACAAGGCCAATTACGAAAAAACACAGTTAAATTTTAATTTTAAGATTACATGTATTGCCTGGATATTTGGTATTCTAACAACGACGTTCGAACTTTGTTCCGACTTTTGAAAGGTGTATAAGCAATTTCCTGAACAATTTGACTTTGGAATTGATGATGCTCCAGGCCTTATTATCAGAGGAGCAGCCTCTTAGGTTAGTCGATCATGCCCAGAGGAAATATATGTGTATGTTCAACGTTAACTGCTTGGTCCCTAGAAGGGTTGCTGTCAGGCAGATGCCCCGGTCGTAAAAACATTGCCAATACTTTACAAGAATGACGATAGTAGCTTACCGAAGAATAATCTCCTACTTACCAGTATCTCTAAAAAGCAACGTGTTATGAAAATGCCCAACATTAATATCGAAGATAAGTTCCATTTGCAGTGGATGTGGCAGTTTCTGTAGCTGGTCAGCAACCAGCACTCCGTCTTTCATATCCCACACGTGCTTCTTGTACTGCTTAGCTTGTTCTATCAGTAATGGGGGAGCACCGCTGATTTTTAGATATTGTATCATGTGTCGATACTGTAAAATAAATCTTATTAGTGGTATTATACTTTTCTAATTACAAGCTGAATCCTGCGGTTTAGACACAGTGTGTTTTCTGTAATATGATGAAGACCTTCGATTAGAAAGCTATCACAATCATCTCAGCCTTTATCCGTTCACTGCTGAGCACAGGCCTCCCCTATATGACGTAAGAAATAGCGATCGCAAGCCACCTCCATCCAACGATTCCCCGCGACCGCTACAAAGTCGTCGGTCCACCGAATAGGGGGACCAACACTAATTCTTCTTCTTCTTTTCGTGTAGTGGTGTAGCTCACCTGGTGTTAGACTTGGCGGCTCCAAATTCCTACAGGATCAGTCTTCATGCGGATGGAACTCCATAAGGTCCGCTATCCGCCAGTTATCTTTATTCCTAACTAGAGTTCTAAATTTCCTGTTATCAAGTGTACACTTTATTACCCGATCAACAAAACCGCTCCGACGACTGTTTCGCAATACTAGTTCCCAAGCCATTTTCCCAATGAAATTATACCGCAGAAATACATAACCCACCAACATGAGACCTGAGGTTAGCCACTTCTCTCTATTTCGCTGAAAATAAAATTGTTTTAACCACAAGTGGTGGTAAACTTGGTATTTATTTTTACCCGACTGCGCGACGCAAAGAAAGGTTATTTGTTAATTTGTTGTGTTTATACTTTGCAAGTGAACATTTCACCACTTTCTCACCTTAAGGTATCCTCCCTTTGTTCTACGTTCTAATACAGTTTATGAACCTATCACCAGATGGTAACACACTCATTTTACTTCATTCATCACCGTAAGGCCAAAGCGCCCCACAAATAAAAAATGTTGCCCAAGATATTAAAATCTTAACCGTTCCTTTTCTCTTCACCGTAGTTTAAAATCAAGAACAACACGTTTTTTATTCAAGGTATTTTGGTAGTCTTACTTTTTCTAATTATTTTAGAATTAATAACATAAAGATAATGAATTACCATTGGAAATGAATCTCCGAAGATGATATTGTAAAAACGACAAGCAACATAATACCAACATGTGCTGTACCTAAAAAAAGAAAACTATTACAATTGGTTAACTAAAGCTGGAAAAGTAATTCAGGATGCTAAAAATTTATTATTATAGGTTAACAACTGCTCAAAATTTGCTACCGCTCTACTAGAAGCAAGCGGGGCGTAAGCTCTGCGGGCAAATGCGGGAAGTCGGGACCTATCAGGCCGACGTGTCATATGGAAATTATGTTCACACATCACAATACTCCGACGATGCAAGGAGATAGACATCGTGGAGTTCTTATTGGCTAAAAGTTTACATATTAATTTGCTTCCCTCGGAGCAACAGAGATGCTGCAAGCTTTCCCTCACCACCCCTACCTACATTTTAATTTTGAAATCGGAGCTAGTCATATAACATAGTGTCGCAATCTATCTATTAAATAAATTTAATATTTATTCTATTTTTTAATTTGAATAAGGTTCTACGCGTAATGATAAGTCGCAGCGGAGGCGCGTCGATGTAACATCGCGACGAAATCGCGATACACGAACTTACAATAGGCAATAGTCACAAAGGAAATAACAAAGCTACTAGATGCCTCCTTCACGACGTCACAACATATTTAGTGCGCGTACAGCGTAACATACCTATTAAATTCCAACTTCTTTGAGTCGACATGTTTAGGATAACCCAGTTTATTCCAGTCGTAAGGTGTGCTACCCTGTGGGTTCTGATGCAGCCCGTACCAGATACACGCAGCCGCATGGAGTATGAGATGCGATAGCACTAAGTGTTCTATTATGTATAATACTATACGAGATCCTCGCTTCTGTAACACCTAGGTACGCAGCTATGTGATAAGTACAGTGTAACTTAACTAACTAAATTTATTTTCTATACAATATAGTAACCCTCTATAATTAAGGTATGTAAGTCCTCGATATAAATGTGTTATCTTTTTCTTACTTTTGCAAAAGACAGAAGTGTGATGTTAATCACAATTTTTTGTTTGGGTGCTATAAGACGAAAGCAAATTTTGCAGATTATAAAAATTCTATAGAATTACCAACTAATACCTACTAATATTAAAAATGCGAAAGTTTAGATGTTTGTTACAATCACGCAATACCTACTGAAATTCAGATAGTTGAAGATCTATATTACAACATAGGCTTTTTATCCCGATACTCCCGCGGGACTTACGAGGGTCAAACCGCGGGCCGCAGTTAGTTAATAATAAATAGTTACTAACTTCTTCATTATTTTTTCTGATGAACGAATACACTCTGTAGACACGACCGATTACCAACCATCTTCCAATCGTTATTAGAGTATACAAATCATCGTAGTAGTAAGCAGTAACTAAATAAGAAAAATATGAATGTTTTAAATGGGGTTCTGACTCGATGCGGTTTGTGGCTGAGTTGGGGCGTCGCCTCTGAGAAAAGGGTCTGGACCCCCGGTCGGGGCTCTTTTTAACCTAGAATATATCGTTGGCGATTCAACGAGGTAATGCCGCCAGTGTGATGGGCACTTTTGGACTCAATGGTCATTCACCTTAGATTATTTATATTGTTAATTATCTTTGTAGTATTTAATTCTTGTCTGAGTATTACTTGTTTCAAATAGGTATGTTGCTTGGAAAATATCACTTTTAGATATAGCGATGTAAGGCTAGGCATATCTACTAAAATTATGGTAAAGTAAAAATACATCTACTAAACGAACGATCCATTACGAAAAATTTCATTGGAAAATGAGCGACGTCTCTTGGCGAATGTATTAACTGTAAAGTTAATTATTCGTACATGTAAAATCACTGGAAAGTGGTTCCTGTAGATGCGTTCAAACAAACCTAAGTCGGAAATAGTGGACAAGGAAATATACATACAGATACTTAAACTTGCGTGTTATAATTAGTTATCTGTGGTACTTACCAATCATAGGCATAGACAACAAACTTATAAGGTCGTAGGATAAAAGCACAACATTTCTTCTATAGGACCTAGTGTACACACGTACTAATGGCCAGTAAGCATGAACCACGTGTACGAAAACATCACTGGCAAATATTAATTCACAGACGTATACAGATTGATCGAAGAAAGGTATTTGTGATGTGTAGTAATAAGCACGCAGGAAGTGTCCTATGTATTTGTATATAATTGTTAGAAGAACTAGACCCTAAAACATAAAAGAATATAAGTATTAAAAGTGATGCGTGACTTCAGGAAACCGTGTGGTCCAGCGTGTAGTATACAACTGTACGCTTAGTGTGAGTTTTTTCGTAAAAGAAACGCGAACGTGATGGTTAAATTAACTGGTAACTTCGATATCATCCGCTAGGGGCGCGTTTCCATACAAAATACGCGTTAACTTAACCATCACGTTCGCGTTTTTTTTTTGCGAAAAATTCACACTACGGCTTCTGCTTGACAAGCGCGAATTCGAATGATACCGCGTTTGCTATTTTAACAGAGTTAAAAAAACAACTGCCTGGCTGATAGCTTCATGAGATACTTTAGTGACAGACAAACAAGCATACAGACGGACCGTGGAGTCTTAGTTAAAGGCTCCCGGTTTTACTCTTTGGGTACGGAACCCGAAAATGGAAGAGTTTTTAAATTCGTCTATGGCTATTCTATTATCATCTTTTTTTAGAATTCAGTACGTCAAGCGGAAAAATATTTTTTTTTTATTTAATTTTTATACAAGATGTAACGAATAAGCCATTTTAAGCCGAAAGGGCGCGCGGACGAACTCTAAGAAACAGCTGATCTTCAAGTAAACTTTACACTTAAAATTTTGGAAAAGTACTTCAAAGTACGAATTTCCAAAAGTCGTAAAACAAAAGTTGATCGCCTAGACGTCTAGAACAACCCCCTTTCGGCTTAAAAGGGCATACCCGTTACATCTTCCATAGGTGTTCGTCGATTACTCGAATCTTGTCGATTATAAGATAAAAATATTTCACTAGTGTGAGACTGATAATTATTATTGTACCTATGAGTAGAAATATCTTTGTAAATATTCCGCGCCACCATGATCGTAAGTCGTTGCTATGTCGTCCAAAAAAATAACGTAAATTGTAAATAGAAGGATACCCGACTCTTTTAAAAACCACAGACAATTTAAAAAAAAACTTTTTTTTATGTGTGATTTTCTGTTTTTAATTTTTTTTTTTTAGCTGAACGACACACAACTTCGCGACGACTTATAAGACATCATAGTAAGGCCCTATATCTCTTCTTTATTTATTTTTTCTGCTCTATACAATGTTTTAACAAAGGCCTTAAGCCTTGGAAATAAAGGTAACGATATTTTTATTTCAATTCGTTAAACAAAAATAATTCAATCAATCTTTCAACACTCAGATAAAAAAATAATTGTTCACAAAAGCTCGTCTTAATTGCGTTTTAACGAGCAACTTTTTGTGTGAACACTGAAATTAATACTCACAAAAAGTGTTTCAGATAAATTGGTTCACTTATTTTTAGGAGAATAATCTTTATAATTATTCGTTTTTTGAGTGACGAATTCTACTTAAAATATAAGTGTTAAAGTTTGTGTGTAAGTATGTTTGTTACTCCTTTACTCAAAAACTACAGAAGGAATTGCGATAAAACTTGGTATGCATAAGCTATTAGATTTAGATTAAGGCGGCGATAGATGATAAGCAACGGTCCTTGTCCTATTGCATATAAATGAGCGAGATGGAATTGCGTGAAAAATCTACAATTTCTCGTAAAATCAATAATTAACGAAGATTAAAATAATATTTTGAAAAAATGCGATGAAGGGGTTCTAGGTATTGTATTTTCTAATATTATGATACCTATAAGAAAATATAGCGGTTAAGGATTTAGAAGAAAAATTGATTTATTTTGTAAAACAGGGGTAACTTTGCCTGTATAATAGTGGTATTTAAAGTTATTTTTTATTGTTTTTGAAATGAAGGGGACACTTCTTGTATCATGTACAATAACATAATACATTGTTTAAAGATCTATTTGATAACGGGTATGAATAAAACCATTCCATCGGAAGGGATTTCACATGAGTCGCGTCCTTAACAAATAGGTAGGTTTCTATATTCTCAATATTCCTATGGGATGTGGACTTAGGAATAATTTATTCCTAACGTTTCCCGGCCGTGCCGGGTCCGAGCTTCGTTGTCTGTTGCTCGGCCGCCACTCGGTTTCAACAGACCAATCGACTGCTCGCCAAGCAATGGACAACGAAGCTCGGCTGGGTGACGGTATAATATAAATCAGCCCTCACACGGTTGAAACCTAAAAATAAATAATAATACGAGACTAAAACCCGGTATAAAATAACTATCTTATAAAAGATCGAATGGCTAATTGATTCCATCAAAGAAAGCAAGACGTTAATAACAAGAAAAATATAATTTTCCTAAACGAATTGGTAATTTGATTTTTTTAGGTTTTCTTACTGGAGCGTATTAGCGATTGACGTCATCTATTGATACATACCGGAATGTTCCTCTGATCATGAGTGCAATTACGAAGATATTTCTTTAAATACTTTTTTTTAAATACACTAAAGTGCCACCTATAAG
Organism: Idaea dimidiata; assembly: GCA_949358125.1. Lineage (NCBI taxonomy): Eukaryota > Metazoa > Arthropoda > Insecta > Lepidoptera > Geometridae > Idaea > Idaea dimidiata. The sequence continues at coordinate 5,776,567 of OX442340.1, forward strand.
CCCTTGATGTTCAAATGATAATAGAAATACTTACTTGAAACCACTGATTGTAAGGTAACGACAAAACCGTCATGGTGTACTTTTCAAATGGTTCTTGAAAAAAGAATTGCCCTCGAGCTCTTGGATTTTTCAATTTATGTTGAGCATCTATATGATTTAAACTGATATAACTTCTAGGTCCTCCAGAGGAGCTAAACAAGATAAGTACAAAGGTGTAACATTACATATTACAAAGGAATTACACAATTTAATTTTTCCGGATTCAAATCGAATTTTTTTAAGTACTAGCTGTTACCCACGACTTCGTCTGCGTGGAAATAGTGCATAGCCGACTTTTTTGTTCATTACTCGTGTTCAACTAATTGGATTTCGATTTAAAGTATACCACGAGGTTCCTCGAAAATAAAACTATCCTATATTTAAAACCAGATTTCATTCGGTTTAGTAGTTTTCAATTGTATAAGGAACAAACAGACAGACGTGAATTTTAAAAATTATATAATTTTGTTCTACTACTTTTCCTACGTCCCCAAGACAACTTTCTTTTTTAATTTACTTCCAAGTACGGACTTTTTGTCCTTTCTTCCTTTATTATAAGTATAGAATAGATAGATAGACAGATAGAAAATAGATAGATAGAAGATAAAAATCAGCTTTTAGATTAATCAAGATCTATCTGCATACCAAGTTTCGTAAAAACATTGCTATAGCTATCATATCTCATCTATCTATCTAAATCTTTTAGCAGTAGGTGTGGTCAAGATTATTTTCCTTAAAATCATTTGAGGTTTTAGGGAGGGAGAGGGAAAAAAGAGAGAGGCAATCGGAAACATCGCTCAGACGCGAGACTTTCTCTCACTCATGTGGGCAACATTTAACGTCAGCTATAATGTGGTAAAGTGTTAAGATACTCTTATATAGATTAACACTTTATTTGTACAACAACTCAATGAACATACAATTCATTAAGTAAAAAACACAAAAGCTCAGAAATATAACGGTGCTCAAATGGGCTACCTAATCGCTAAAAGCGATATCTTCCAGACAACCTCTGCGGCCTCGACGGCCTCCGTGGCGCGTCGGGCGGCCCGACTGCAATACAGAAGGCTGCGGGTTCGATTCCCGTCTGGTGCAAATATTTATGATTAAAAATAAATATTTATTAGCGTCAAGATGGCGGGACCAACTCTCCAATATTAAAACTTTATATTGTCAGATTTAGTACATTTGTATCTGGTCTGGATGTCTTTCTATGTATAATATGATACTAAAATATTTATTATGAAAACAGGAACCCAATTTAAAAAACAAAATAAAAACTAAAACTAAAATAATCCATCCCCAAGCGTCCCTGCCGCAAAACTGCCCAAAATGCTAGCAGCATTTCTGCGCTGAACCGCAATGGACAATCGTTGCAGCAGGAACGCTCCGGAACGGACATCAAGCCCCCACCGGAACGGACATCAAGCCCCCCCGGAACGGACATCAAGCCCCCCCGGAACGGACATCAAGCCCCCCCGGAACGGACATCAAGCCCCCCCTAATATGATTGTATGTATTTACAAAAAAAAAGTAAAATATGTAGTATACAAGATGTAACAGGTAAGCCCTTTTAATCCGAAAGGGGGTTGTTCTAGACGTTTAGGCGAACAACTTTTGTTCTACGACTTTTGAAAATTCGAAGTACTTTTCGAAAAATTTAGGTGTAAAGTTTACTTGAAAATCAGCTGTTTCTTAGAGTTCGAGGTCATTGACCTTATGTTGTTCTTTCATTTAGTTTGGTCTACTACAATCAAACCTTCAATTACCTTTATTTTCAAAAACAGCTGTTTTTCCAGTGAAACATAATCTCAAAGTTTTCAAAAAAAAAGTTCAAATTTTCAAAAGTCGTAGAACAAAAGGTGTTCGCCTAGACGTCTAGAACAACCCCCTTTCGGATTAAAAGGGCTTACCTGTTACACCTTGTATATCCGTTGTCTAGTACCCATAGTACAGACAGAATACAGATTATGTATGCATGTAGATATCCATAACTACAGCTATAACGTTCACTTACAACAATGTCTGCGTTAGAATATCCGACCCAAGTTTAGTTTATCAATTTAGTTACAAGCATAGCTAACAGGTGTCGCTACTAGCGCAAGAAACAGCAAAATAAAAACTTTATTACCTTGATAGGTAATAAAGATTTTGTTGATAGGCTCGGATGGCAACTTGTAATTTCAAATTCATATTCTAATATTCTAATATTTAAATATTTTATGATTGACAATACCGTCAATACCTATATTATCAAATTACAATAACACTAAATCTTTAAAAAAATTTGAGGAATGAATGGGGCTCGAACCACCGCAAGTTGAATCTCAAAGCAAGGTAGTTAACCAGTCTGCTAATCCAACTTTAACAAACGTATTGAAATAATGAATCTATACCAGCAAACGGCTACTTGTGTATCTACCTACAAAATATTAATATAATGAGTAAATTGTGGGTAGTTGTAACATAATTTTAAATAACTGACCTTTTTACATATAATCATTTCACACAACAAACGAATAAACCATTGTGGTTACTGTGCATTTCTTTCTTTCTTTTTAAGTTTCATTTAAAATATGTTGTAGTGTTATGTAATGAAGAAAACAATTAAATTAAATTCGTTAAATCTAACGGTGAGTTAAAATATTGTTGGGAAACTATGGTCATGTCTATTCAATGTCAAAAAGAAGCATTAAAATTAACAACCTGGTTTATCTACTTACAGAGAAAAACAATCCGGCTATGGGTAAAAATATATGGAGAACCGGAGACCCAGTAACGACATAAAATGGCTTGTGGGGTCAAATGACTTCAAACTGGGACTTATCAGTGGTCAAGCGAAACAAAAGAAAATCTCCAGAATCTAGTGACATCAACTAGGGAGTGGATGAGTGGAAACAATTTGTGCCACAATATGGTGAATAGCATGAAAAATAGACTTCAACAAATAATTAAAAGTTAAAGTAGGCCTTTACTTTATTAAAATATTGTTCTTAGTGTTGTGTTCTGAGTGTTATGTTCTGAGGTTACATTGTATCTGTGTTTTTATAAAAAGTGTTTGCATTTTAAAAAATAAGATGTCACAAGTAATGTTATTGTGTATTTGGTAGAAAATGTATAATATAAATACGTTTCTACCTATACCATACATGTAATTCACATAATTCAATACAAGTAAGAATTCTTTTATAGAACCACCCACAATACAATAAGTCTTGTAAGGCGTTGTTTGTAAGAATAAAGAGTTAAAAAACATTTTGTTTTCTTATTTTTAAGGTTAAGTGTAACTTATACTAAGATAAATCATACAAAAGCAAAAATAAATATATAAGTTATCACTTAATACATAAATTCAATCAAAAAGAATTACTGCAGTCAGGTTTCGAACAACTCGATAGTGTCTGTCACTCAAATCCATATAAGATACCGCTTCACCAACGGATCATTAGAATTATGGTCTAAAATAACTAACTGTTGATAAGCCGTTGCGTTGTAAGTAGACGTTAGCTGTAGCTATGGATATCTACGGTGGTTACTTTAATCATATTCTGTCTGTACAAGCCTAGTGCTTAGTTTGGGGCTAGTTTGCGCTGTGTGTAATGTAGTGATTAATATTTTAAAAAAACCTTGGGATGGAGAAGAACTGTCTAGCTTGAGTAAAAGGTTGTGATGGATGCTACATGCTCAAACATATATATTACATACTTTAAGACGGTTGTGAAGGTCGGTTGTGAATACCATACTATATAATAAGTACTATGTAAACCGCACTCGTATAATATGCGGATCCGAACAGCAAGACCATTCCACAACAATTTACTTTCGACTAGAAATAATATAGGACTTACACTGTTACGGCTCCAATGGACGGTTCACTTACACTCCTATGCATTTGTATGATGCATTCATTTACTGTTCAGAGGAAGTTTTTTTATTTTCCTTTTAAATTAACTAGAGCCAACAACTAAGTAACGTTATAAACAGAGTCAGAGCCTACTAGATTCTATTTTGACAAATTTGTAAAAATGGAATAAGTAGATGACGGCCCAAATTCGTTCAAGACCTCCCAAGTAATTTAAAACGTCTCAAGTAATAGTCTAAAGTCATTAGGTATTCAAATTTTGACTTCTTTGTCAAATACCTACGCAGAAGCTGCTCGAAATTGAATAAGAATTACTGTGCTGATAAATATAATGGAGTCAGTCGTTAGCTGCCAGTAATATTGTGTCACAAAACGATTCCTCTCGAGAATGATTTATTCCTCAAACCATCTCCATTAATACCGTTATAATTCAAACGACAGCGCCCCAATCACAATTCTGTTAAGTACGTTTAAATAATTAGAATGGAAGCTATTACATTTTTATGTTCCATTTTGGCATTTCAGCGAGCAACCCAAATGAAATGCCATATTTTGGCGGATATTGAAATTTTACTGCGGGCTGTCTCGGGCTCGACGATGGTCGTAAAGCAGCTAAGCGAGGCGCGGACGGGCGTCGGTGATAAACTGAAAACGAGCCGAACACACTAAAGAATTCACAGATGGATTTGCCATAAACCCCACATTCACACACCCATGCATATCTATAAACCCGTCGATAGAAGGAAATCGCTGAAAGTAAACATTTTATCAATCTATGACTTAATGCCGTACTCAGAGACATTCAATGTTTCATAAAACTATCACTGAGTAATTAAATTTTCTTAGTTATATTGTTTCAGGTTTTCATCAACCAAACCAAAATTAAGCAATATGCTGCATTCTGCTTATCATTTCGACGATTCTTATCAGATCATTACATTTCTTCATAGTGCCCACTTTGAGCCATAAAACTGAATCACTTCCCAATTTAAAAAAGTAAACATAATAATAATGGGCCCAGCTGTCTTTGACTAATCGTTGAACATACCTACATAAAAATATAGCAAGGAATTGCGGACCTCGTTCCGTTTTTGGGAAGTCGGATATAAATTAAAATTGGTTTTCCAATTTTACTTAACAAAAAAACTACTAAGTATGAAAGAGCACTCCGCCGTTGAGAATGCTAACTCACTGAAATAAGCACGTAGCATAGAGCGTAGTATGCACTCATATAAAATGTAAATATTCGTCCAAACTGTAGCTCGAAAGAATAATTCATATTCACGAGGTGCGGAGGGAGTGTGGGTGGCCATCCATTTTGCATGGTTATTTTGGTGAAATCCCAGCGAATTCTGCGCTCATGTAATTAAGAGATTAAAAGATCATGGGGGAGTGAAGCGAGCAAGATTTTTATGAAAACGTTTTTCATCCATCAGAACATGTAAACGGAACCACTACTTATATATATTTTGCAACAGCCCTTCATGCATGAGCTTTGCCCTTACTTTCATGTATGAGTTGATAGTGTTGTAAAACTTTTTTCTCGTTTGAACCCAGTTCAACGTTTTATACACAGAAGCAGCAAAACACTCACTAAACACACATTGAGAAGAACAAAAAAGATAGATAGTTACACTAAAATCCTACTCGTGCAAAAGCAATAGAAAAAATTCATTTTATTATTTTTCGTACCTAATTTAGACATCTACTGCTACGTGTATGATTGTAATTCACTGTAGAAAATTTAAAATCTGATTTATTACCTACCTAACACAAAGAATATACAAGTAAGTATTTTGTGATTCGATAAAAACAGTAACTATCGCGAGCGTCAGAGCGTAAGTAAAGAACCATTGATTAAAAAAATAGGTCAAAAATTGACGTTCATGTAGGTAGTGAAATAATTGAAGACAAAAGGGAAAAACACAACACATCCAACAAAAAATTTAAAAGTAACAAATTCGTAGAAAGCTGCAAAGCTAATATGTCCTCCTCAACACGGTCAATTAAGTTGTTAAACAACTCACATATTTATACCGAACTAGCTGCGCCCTGCGGTTGCAACCGCGTAAGTCCCGATATTTAGCTTTTTATTTATTTATAAGAATCTTTTTCTGATCATAACAATCACAACGCAAAAAGAATAATAATTATCGAAATCTGTCCAGCCGTTCAAGCGTGATAGACCACGCGAAATAGGGATTCATTTTTATTATATTGGGGTTAAAGTATGAAATTGCCGATTTGTACTGAAAATGTTAATTGTTTATTTTTTAAATTTTTAACAAATTGATTTAATCAAAATAGTTGCCATTATTATCTATACATTGCTGCCATCTAATGGGAAGGTTATTAATGCCTTTGCGATAGAACTCCGACGATCTAGACTGCACAAACTGTGTGAAAGCATTTTGTACTGCCTCCTGGGAAGAAAACTTCTTGTCACGTAGATAATTGTCCAAATCACCAAAAAAATGGTAGTCCGTTGGAGCAAGGTCTGGTGAATACGGAGGATGACGAATGGTTTCTAAGTGCAGTTCCTGAAGTGTCAAAATGGTTTCTCGTGCTGTGTGAGGTCTCGCGTTGTCGTGGAGCAATAATGGTGAAGATCGATTCATGAGTCGAGGCTGTTTTACTGCTAGTTTTGTCAACATGGTTCGGAGTTCGGCACAATAGACATCTGCCGTAATTGCTTGACCAGATCGAAGAAAACTATAGTGAATAACACCATGCTGAGACCACCAAACAGTTACCATTACCATTTTATTGGTAAGTTTTGCTTTAGGACACTGTTGTGGCATTTGACCTGGGGTCAGCCATTGCATTTTTCTTTTCCGGTTATCATAAAGAATCCACTTTTCATCACATGTTACAATTCGATCCAATATTCCTTCATTTCTGTACCGGTTCAACAAGGCAACACAAGTTACAACACGCGTTTCTTTCTGCAGATCAGTCAAATCATGAGGCACCCATTTTTCGTATTTTTTTATTTTATTGATTTGACGCAAGTGAGTCAATAAAGTGGGTAAGGTAACGTTAAACCATGCCGCTAATTCCTGGGTAGTTTGACTAGGATCGGCTTCCACTATCTCTCTTAATTCATCGTTATTCACCTGTGTGGGCGGTCTTCCTCGTGGCTCGTTCTTTAAGTCGAAATTTCCATCATGAAAGCGTTTAAACCAAAATCGCACGGTGCGTTCATTAGTAGACCCCTCTCCAAACGCAGCATTGATATTGCGGGCTGTTTCTGCCGCGTTAGTTCCGCGTCGGAACTCGTATTCAAAAATCACTCGAATTTTCGCAGTATCCATCTTTCTTGTCTAAATTGAATAACAAAAACAATTGAAAGTCGATATTCAAATGTTTCACGTTTTTTAAAAAAAGCACATCACTGAAACCATTTGAAAAAAGTTTCATTCGAAAACCTCAAACCATGAAGATTCTATGTCAATTCAAAGAACCTATTGCAATAAAACGGCAATTTCATACTTTAACCCCTATTATATAAGATAACCCTACGAAAAATATCATCATCTTCTGCCTTTATCCATTTACTGCTGAACATAGGGCCTTCTTCATCTCTTCTTCTGGTACCTCTCCACTACTGGAGATATAGGCGATCAGCTCGCCGAACTTGTTCAGATCTTGTGCCAAGCGAAAAAGTTTTTCACGACTTCTTTCTTCGTCGAACATATGTCTCTTGCCTGCGACATTGCCCATCATTATTAGTTGGAGAAGCCCGTATTTCGCGTGTCGCAAAACTTGGTCAATTATGTGACTTTTCTCTTCTAGCAACAGCTCGCGGCTCTTGCCAACACGTTAGGTTACCCCCACGTTGGCGACTTTCTGTGTCACATAGGGCCTACGACGCCGACGCGGACACCACAAAAAACGATCCTGAGCCACTTATACCTAACGTGGAAACGCCACTCGAAGACTTTGACTCCCAACAAAATATTATATTCTTAGAACTATTTTATAAAGATATTGAAGCGATAATTCGACGTATGAGTTCCCGCGTCGGTAGACTAAGAGGCCTAAGTCGCATTCCCCGAATTGGATTGAGATGCGTTGGTTCGAATCCCGCCTGACGTAGACCGTGCGCTGTGTTTTTGTGAATATATTATTTCATTAAAAATAGTTCTATGAACGCCCAGTAGCCCGCACTGGGCGTTCATAGAACTATTTTTAAACACTTAAAATAGAAATATAATTTATTATATTCATATTTTAATTCCGAGTTTTCCATCAAGCTATTTATGTCTAAGCATTTAAACTAACGAACTTGAGAAATGTACCACACATAAAAGGTGGTAGAGTGACAGCACCATTTTACATAGGAATCATATACAAGATGTAACGGGCAAGCCCTTTTAAACCGAAAGGCGGTTGTTCTAGACGTCAAGGCGAACAACTTTTGTTCTACGACTTTTGAAAATTCGAACTTTTTTTTGAAAATTTTGAGGTTTGTTTCACTGAAAAAACAGCTGCTTTTGAAAATAAAGGTAATTGAAGGTTTGATTGTAGTAGACCAAACTAAATGAAAGGACAACATAAGGTCAGTGACCTCGAACTCTAAGAAACAGCTGATTTTCAAGTAAACTTTACACTTAAAATTTTCGAAAAGTACTTCGAATTTTCAAAACTCGTAGAACAAAAGTGGTTTGCCTAGACGTATAGAACAACCCCCTTTCGGCTTAAAAGGGCTTGCCCGTTACATCTTGTATAGAGCATAGCAAAACTAACCTTAAAAAAATAATGTTTCCCAAACAATAGAACAGTGTGTATCGAAGTCTATGTAACAAACTAGTTTTAACGAAACAGCAAAGCGGCAGAGTTCTACAGAGCTCACGTAAAAATGTTACTCAAAGAGGGACTAAAACGTAGCATCGCAGTAACTTTGTGAAACAGACATCCAGTTGCACATTTCTAATTAGTCCTATTCCGACTTTGATGTCAGCACATCCCTTTCTTTTGTCAAAAAAACAATAATAAACTTTTTGACGTTATACAAGACTGTATTCTACTGTTTCGTAAAAAAATTCGTTATATTTTATCTCAAACTTTCAGTATTTCATATAACAAGTTTTACAAAGAATAACATAATATATGCATAAACTTTATTGCAGAAATAATAATATTTGGTTAGATATCTTTTACATTTTATTTTGATAAACTTACAAATTGTTGTGAGGGTTTTTTTATTTGTGTTATACCTAAATAGAGACTTTTGATCCACCCCGGCTTCGTACGGGTGTCCTCTCAACAGATTGTAAGCCTTCACTTCAATGGAGTTATCGGTAACACTTACTTACAAAAACCGACTTTGTTCTATGCTTACCTATCTATTGTTTTTAAATTTTAATAAAATATCGATATGAATAAACTCACATACAAGCTGTATATGAAGATAAGTAAAAAAAAAGAGTTAAGTAAACTGTACGTGGCAGTCAGTGTTAAGCAGTGTTAAGTTTTTAATCCGATAAATAGTCAGATTTTACTACACCACTCTAACGTGCCGCAACGCACCGCCCATCCTAAAATTTGTATAACTTAAGCTTAACAGCACCACCGAGGCAAAACGAGGTAAATATAAAACTGTGTACTTATCTCACTCGTATATCACCACGGCCGCTTTCCTAAAATCTTTTTAGCAAACAAAAGTTAGAGTCGGGACTCGAAAGAAAAAAGTTACAGAGTAAAAAGAAAGTAAAATAGGTGGGAACTTCGTTAGAGTGTCATCGGGGTCCCTCGGTCACGTGCCAGTCGAGTTGAGAATTCACCGAGGGGAAAAATCCTGTCGGGCGCTGATTGTGTTAGCGCCAGCGTCTAGCCTGAGGAAATGGACGTCCCCTGTCGTCTCTGTAATGCAATACCGGGACTACGGGCCGGCCATTTGCCCGGAATCCGGTTACTCATCAAACTCTCTGTCACCATCGTCACCTGCTAAAACACTTTGTGTTTCTAGGCCAGAGATAAGTATAGTAAAGTTACTACGTATAATGTTAGCACATTTTACGTCGATGAAATAATCGTATTTATCTACACTTACACCGAAAAAACCAATTCACCCAGATGAAGCCCGATCTATATGAAAAATTTTTAGCGATAAAAATATATCTGTAATTCAATTTTATCAGTTTTTATCTGGGTAGGTATATACTTTACTTTAGAGGAACGATTTGTTTGTTTATAATGAATAGGCTCCGAAACCACTGAACCGTGAAAAACTTGTTTAACCAATAGAAAGCTACATTATCGAAGAATAATATAGGTTATTTTAATCTCTGGGATTAGCACTTACGCGGGTGAAACTGCGGGGCGCAGCTAGTTGTAAAATTCAACCATTTTATTTGTATAGAGAAAAAAACACTCTTATATTATGAGATTTTCTTTTGCAAAAACAAAGAATCAATCTTTACATTTAACTGTTTTGAGGGCTCATCAAAATGAATTCTATAATTTTTTTATTTTTTTTAATTTATTTAATCATGATCTGAAGCTTATTAAAAACATTCATAACACCATAAATCACTAAAATTTGTGAAATGAAAAAGCTTTTGCAATATAGTAAGCAATTTAATTTTTATTAGAGAGTTGGAACGACCCATGTCATCAAATTTCGTGCGTTGACAAATGCGTCTGCTTTTCTTAAATTTCTTAATTATTATCGACACCTCACACCTAATTTCTGTTAACCATAACATGCATGCCTGCATTGTTATGTAAACATAACGTTCTGAGAGGTCGGTGTGATTTTAACACTTTTTGTCTCTGTCTGTCAACTTCGAAAGTTCTTGTCACGGAAAAAGACAAATCATGTTCTCCATACTGCGACTTTACTCCAAGTTTATTAATAAGGCTAATACGGTGTACCAACTTGCGTATTTAAATCCAATTTAAAGATTTCGGAAGACACATATTACTGCAAAATCATCTGCATAGGGATGACTGAAATATTCCAGAAATGTGTTTTCCTAGAGAGAAAATAACAACAGTTACTTTACTCTTGCTACTTGAAAAAAAAACAGAATTTACTTAGTAAAGACCAAAACAGATGACGACGACCTCTGTGGCGCGTCGGGCGAACGCTTGGCTGCAATGCAGAAGGTTGCGGATTCGATTCCCGCTGGGTGCAAATATTTATGTTTAAAAAATAAATATTTGTATCTGGTCTGGGTATATTTCTATATAATAAATAATAATAATATAATAAAATGTATTTATTGAGTTCTCCACAATAACAATAACAAGATACGAGTAAGAACTTAAAATAAAATTAGTGTCTATTGTTGTTTAGGCTATAGGTTATTGTGGAGACTGGAGCCTGCACTAAAGTTTTTATTTTATAAAAACCTGTTTTACAGGTCTCCAGGCTTCCACCTTACGGATCAAGGTCACTTAGTAACAATAGTAAGAATAAAATAGATAATTGTAGTAGGTACTTATATACTTCTATCAAGCTGTTTCAAACAATTATAATTAGGTAAAAAAGAAAAACAAAAAGAGTGCTAAAGCGTGTATAGGAATAATTTATGTATGAAGTGTGTGGTGAGCGTAGGTAGTGTGTGAAGAGTATATTAATTAATATAATAATACTAAATTAACAAATATATAGGAGTGAGGTTGGGACATTTCTAGGAGATGGTTAATAATAATTTTTCAGTATCGTCATAATTAAGAGGTTGTAACCAGTTTTGCGTTTTACGTTTACATTCATAGAATGTATAATATGTATGTATTTACAAAAGAAAAATAAATATAACTAGTATATCCGTTGTCTAGTCACCGTAACACAAGCTTAGCAGCTTACCACGAGTCTAGATGGCGCTGTGTGTTGGTCAGATGATTTATTTATTTATACGACATATACATATGTCGAAACACAAGTACATCTAGCTAGAGTCTAGAGTCTACCTATTTTAAACAACACGATGGAAACTAATATTTACACATTTTAACGGGTCTTAATCGCGTGATTTTAACTTTTTAATTTTCCTTACTTCGACGTTTCGAGGGCTCCCCTCGAGACCAAAATCATTATAACATGATCGAAACGTCGATCTACCAATATTGATTTCACCTTCTTATTTAAAACAAAAAAATAGAAAAACGCGTTATCTCTCATCAGTAGGTACGTACACCTACCAATAAAGACCTTGTGTAAATAAGTATCCTAAGGAATGTAATAATTCAGTTTGAAGCACGTGACACTCGAACGAATCTCATTCAGAACAATAACGAGACTTCGATGACGACTGGCTGTAAAGCGCTTCGGGCAAATACAATAAAGCCCATTGACAGCTCACACTACGAATTTTTCTACAAAACACAACTCACCGTGGCGAGCAGGGGGTAAGGTTTTTTTCTAATCTATATAATATTCAGGCTGAAATCTATAGTCCGTACTTTGTGCTGTCTTAAGACAACTTTTGGTATTTATAAAGTGATCTTCGCAACTATCCAAAGTTTTGGCTTAGCGAAGTCAAATTTAGAATGTAAACCAATCAAAAATTTTGCTTCTGTGTTATGACTATGTTTTTCTTTTATGTTATTCGTATATTACAAAATGAATTTCGGCTATAAATTCCAATGCAAACTTTATGCTTAGTTTTTGCTAAGCTCAGTCTGAGCAAAGTCAAAGTAGGCACTATAGATTTCACTCTTTGTGATTGGTCGATGCGGTTCGTTTATGTTCCTAGTCCCTTAGTGATTGGCATTTCTTGCACGAGAATGCTACTAAATTTCATGGTTACATATGAGCAGTCAACTGGATTTATCGTCTTTTGCTTAGGGGAGGACACGGAATTTATTGTGCGTAATAATTTACAAGGAATTATTATCAGCACTTTTACTACAGCTATAGATGCGGTATGGACAACGTGTCGCTGACATTATAACTGTGATTATAATCCGCGCTACCATGATCGTTTGTCGTTGCTATGTCGTCCTTTTGTCGTTAAAAAAAATAAAGTAAATTTGAAATAGCAACTACCCCGACTACTTTCAAAAACCACAGACAATTAAAAAAAACTTTTTCTTTAAGTTTGTTTTTTTTAGAGTTTTGGCGAGAATGCGTTAAGGAGATGTGCTGCTAAATTTTCATTTTTGTGAAACTTAGTTCAAATGCGTGTAAAATGTTTAATTTCGGGGGCATATTAATCAATTTAGTTTCGTAAAGGTGTACAAGTGAAAATAAAAGTGAAAATCGGCGCAAAACATGGACTTTAGCTTAGTGTTCTCTCCAAAGCTCCGTGAACAAACATTGTAAAAATGGCCCCCTTTTTACAATGATTTCCTCGACTTGACTTTGACTGTGACGACTTGACTGTTTCGTTCAATGCAAATATTGATAATACTTGACACTGGCAAATGTCCGAAAGGAAAAGCCATTTTAAAGAAGAAGAAGAAGAAGTTTGTTTTTTTTTTTTAAATCTTAGATGTGTATTTAATTTTTTTTAGTTGAACGACAACGCGACGCATCATTGTAGGGCCCAATGTGTCCACATTGCAGTTACAAAACGTTATAAGATATTTTGTTTGGACACAAATTAAAAAAAAACAGAGTTTCGATGTTTCATTTATCTTATATACAAAGATAAATGAAACATCGAAATTTTCCCCGTGACAAGATTCGAAACTGTGCTTGCACGGCAAAATCAATGCAGGAAATTTCTAGAAAATGATTGTCAAAAGATTTAAGTGGTTGTGTTATAATTGTCTGGACCCATCATTATGATGTTTGACGATTTACTACAAGTTATTTTAGAAGCTTTACAAGATCGCACATATTAGGCAAACTTCACATCCGACTTTAGTGAACTTTTACAAACTTCCACTAACATCAAATTCGGTAGGTAATCCAGCAACTCCTTTCCTGCTACACCTACTAAATATTTCAACATTTTACAAAGTTAACTAAACTAAAACTTTCGACCTCTAATCAAACTAAACTTTCGAGAAACTAAGCCTCTATCGATAAAGTAAACAGGAGGTCCTTGTTCCTTTGCAACAAACTAATCGCAACACTCTGGAGATCTAACTTCAACCCGTGAAATTAGTTCCAACTAAATCTGAAGACAAAGTCACAAACCATTAAGCGCTGAAAGCCAAACTTTTGCTTCAGGATCGAGGCAATTAGAAACTACAGTTCATTATTAGTACGAAAGTGGACACTGGACAATGAATGGTTGACAGCTAGTTTTATAATGAAACACAATTTTTACCGGATTTACTTTCGTTTTATTTATTAACGGCATTGCTAACGAAGTTTTATGTTTATTTCCTGGTTTAAATTATTATTATCTACTTGCCTTTACATTAATTACTATCTACCTAAACGATAAAATAATGTTTGGTAGGTGGATAGATATACCTATAGATAATATCAAATTAATATCAGCGGACGATATTATTAGTAAATAAATTATTTCCTAATTGTAAAGTAGGTAATAGAAATTGTGACATATTTGCTTATAAGTTTATAACTTACTGTGCACGAGAAGAGAGAGGTAATGCAATAAAAACAAAAACTCTCCAGGAAGCAAGATAATTTATTCAAAATACGATTTCGGGTCTATCAAAGACAAGAACGCAACGATAGCGACTTTTAATATTGCCACTAACGACATCTAGTACAATTCCGTGTAACATAAAATGTATGAACTTCACATTCTAATACCGACTCTGAACATTCTGCCCACCAAGGACTACAGTCCTTCACAGAGACAGCACATAAACAAACTAAAAATATATAATTCATTTATCAACAAACATAAAATACCGAATACTGACTTAAAATAACCAGTATAATAAACACAAAAGATAACATACCCAAAATAAACATTTAACGAGGTAACATAAAGACGTTCTGGATGGTAGATTAAAGAAAACAGTATCTTATTCTAACGTAACCGTAATATTACTAACGAATGTAAGTTAATCGTCACAAACAGGTAAAACACAAAGCTTCGAAGTAGGACGCTTAATAGTTGTATCTTTACAGCGTAATGTGACCACCCGGGTTATATTATCGCGACCAGGATGTATGTCCACAACTTTACCGTACAACCATTTAGACGGGGGTAAATTATCCTCCCGAACTAATACAAGTTGACCTACTTTCGGTTCTGGTTTTTTAGTGTTCCATTTATACCTCTGGAAGAAGTTTGCAAGATATTCTTGTGTCCATCTTTTCCAAAAACTTTGTACCATTTTTTGAATTAACTGCCAACGACGCAAACTTCCTACAGGGGTCGTTTCATAAGACCTATCAGGAGCAATTAATAAAGGTTCACCAATTAAAAAATGGCCAGGTGTCAACGGTACTGCATCACTTGCGTTCGCACTCACTTGGAATAAGGGACGGGAGTTAAGGCAGGCTTCAACCTGTGCTAGGACAGTCGACATCTCTTCAAAAGTGAGGGTGGAGTCTCCAATAACTCTCTTAAGATGATGCTTGGTGCTTTTGATCCCTGCCTCCCACAGTCCGCCAAAGTTCGGAGCGTGTGGAGGAATAAAGTGCCACTCAGTCCCATTGTTTGCCAACGACGAGGCGATATCCGTCAGCATAGCATGGCCCTCGTTGATGAAAAGGCGTTTAAGCTCTCTAGAAGCTCCAACAAAATTGGTGCCATTGTCACTCCAAATATGGTTACAATGACCTCTCCGAGCAATAAATCGTTTAAACGCTGCCAGAAATGCCTCAGTTGTAAGATCCGATACAGCCTCCAAATGTATTGCTCTCGTAGACATGCAAACAAAGAGACAAATGTACCCCTTGTACGATTTATGTCCTCGACCTTTGGAGACTCTGATGTTAATTGGTCCAGCGTAATCAACACCTGAGCACAGAAAAGGCTTATTTGGAGTTACACGGCAGACAGGCAGTTGTCCCATTAGTTGCGTTGTTGTAATAGCGGCATGTCGAATACAAGGGTTACATTCATGTATGAATGAACGCACCAAATTTTTTATCTTAGGTATCCAGTATTTTGAGCGGATACAATTAATGGTAAGTTGCTGCCCACCATGCATCGTTCGTTCATGAGCTTCCTTTACGATTAACTTTGCTAACACTGATTTTTCTGGGATAATTATCGGATGTTTGCTATCTTCTGAAAGATAAGAGTTCTCGAGACGTCCACCAACTCTTAGCAAACCATCATTATCCTTATAAGGATTGAGTATATTGAGGTTAAGTCTCGAATATAAATTCTTGTCATCGAATAAGCCTTGAAAATAACGTATGCAGCATTTACGAGCATCACTGAGTTCTTCGGCGGAAAGATAGGATGGAAGGGTGTCTCCCATCTGACGGTATTGTCTTGCGGTAAGAAATCGGCGGCAATAAGCAACAATTCGTACTAACTTTCTTAAAGTTGAGTACTTGCTCCATGGAAAGGGCTGACAACTGCCCTGACTATTAGCTATAAAATGAACTTTAATCTTTTTTGCTTCTAATTCAGTGCGGGTACATATTGCGGCCGGTTTCTTGTAATCAATTATAGAATTTGTTAGCCAATCAGGGCCTTCCAACCATAACTTACTCTTTAACAATTCAGCCGGAGTAAGCCCTCTAGAGGCTCCATCAGCAGGATTATCCTTGGACTGTACATACGACCACTGTTTTGATTCAATGGTATTCAGAATTTCGCTTGTCCGATTTGCAATAAATGTCTTCCAACGACTTGGATGATCACTCAACCATGCCAAAACTACTGTGGAATCAGTCCATGCATGAACATCCTTCGTATCGACTTTCAGCACGGTCGAGACTTCTTTAAGTAGCTTAGCTACTAGCACTGCTCCACACAGCTCCAGTCGTGGAATCGAAATTTGCTTAATTGGTGCAACTTTCGTTTTAGCCGTTACCAAATTAGAGTGAATCGATCCATTCGCCTTTTTGATTCGCATATATACAACAGCAGCATACGCAGTATTGGAAGCATCGCTGAACCCGTGCAACTCAACCTTTGCATCATCTGGGCCTCTTCGTAGCCAACGAGGAATATGAAAATTCTAAAGCTGCGCCAATTCTTCCCTGTAATTGCGCCACTCCAACATCAGGTGATCAGGTAGGTAGTCATCCCAATCTAAGCCTGCTATCCATAGCTTTTGTATGAATACTTTTGCTGTCACAATGCAAGGTGCTATCCATCCCATTGGGTCATACATACGTGATATTTCCGCGATAATTTTTCTTTTTGTTTCAGGTCCACTGTGCTGCGACGATGCTGGCGATAATTTCACCGAGTAATCAAAGTTATCCGTGCTACGGTTCCAGGTCAGTCCCAAAACTTTTGTGATTTCATCTTCTTTAATTTCTAAACTATTTCCTGTATCATCCATCTTCAGTTTTCCTAATAATTCTGTCTTGTTGCTTGACCACTTTTGCAATGTAAAACCAGCCTTTCCTAACAGTTGATTCATTTCTTCATAAATTGTAATAGCTTCTGTTTCAGTATCGCAGCCGGTCATCAAATCATCTACATAGAAATCAGAAATAACTCTCCCAGCCGCTAATGGGTATGCGTGACCTTCATCGATCGCAATTTGCTGTAATGCCTTGACAGCTAGATAAGGAGCAGCAGATGTACCAAATGTTACCCTTAACAACCTAAAATCTTTTATTTCAGATGTAGAGTCATTTCTCCATACAATCTTCTGAAAGTCTGCATGTTTTGACGCAACCTTAATTTGCCGGTACATTTTAATTATGTCTGCTGTCAAACAGATTGGATGCAATCTCCACCGCATGACTGTATGCCGTAAATCTGGCTGTAAGGTAGGTCCTACCATTAAGGTGTCGTTTAACGATACTCCATTCGTACCTTTACTCGATGCATTAAACACCACTCGTGTCTTACTAGTTGTTCTATCCATCCTGACGACTGCGTGGTGAGGAAGCCAGAAGCCAACAGATGTCGCGTCCTCAGTTTCAGGAACTTGTTCCATATGATTGAGCTCGAGATACTCGTTGAGCACTTCTGAGTATTGCTGTTTTTTGACAGAATCAATATCTAATCGTTTTTCTAAGCTTAGTAATCTCTTTACTGCAATACCCCGAGTATTACCGTATTGACAATTAGGATTTTCAATCCGAAATGGAAGCTCAACAATGTATCGACCATCTTTGTCCCGACATACAGTCTTGTTGAAGTGATTTTCGCATTCCTGTTCTTCCAGGGTAAGTAATTTGTTTGATGAACTAGGTTCAGCTTCAAGTTCCCAAAAACGTTTAAGGATATCTAAGTCTGGCATTTGTACATGCATACTTACGAATTTTGCAGTTATCTCGTCATTCCTTAGTTGACCTGACAATATCCAACCCAAGTAAGTGTTTTGTGCTATCATAGGAGTAATCGGATTCTTCTTAAATCCTTCTTTAAGAATCATACAATACACCTCAGCGCCTAATAAAACATCGATCCTATTAGGAATATAATAATGCGGATCAGCCAAATGTAAACCATTGATTTCAGTCCACGGTTGTACACGAAAACTTTGATTTGGCAAAACCGAAGTGACAGTGCGAAGCACATGCGCTTTAATTTGCAATTGAAAAGTGGGGTCATAAAGTGAATGAATGTTTACCATGACAACAGATTTTGATGTCAATTCACCCTTGCCTCCACCAATTCCGACGATGTAGCCTTTGGAAGCTAACTTTGGTAGCTTCAGCAGTTGCACCGCGGCTTCTGAGATAAAAGAAGCCTGTGACCCTTGATCCACAAGAGCCCGCAATGTTATTTTACACCCATTCTTTGACTCAGCCCTTAGAAGAGCTGTGGCTAATAACGTCTGACCGTGATCGTTATTTGATGAAAAATGGGCCTTGATTTCGTTTGTGCAATCATTTTGATCTTCGTCCTCAGAGTGATTACTTTCTTCTTCTTCGCTGATTGTATCGACTGCCATAGCGGCAGCGACTACATTAACATTTTGGGGGTGCAATAATGTATGATGACGCTTTTGGCATATACGGCATTTAGTCACAACGCGACATTGCCTGCCGGCATGGTTGGTACCTAAGCAGTTGAAGCATAGGTTCAAAGTGCGAACTAATTCTCGACGTTTATTGCCATCTTCTTTAATAAATTCCTTACAATTATAAAGTCTATGATTGTCGGTACAGTGTGGACATACAAGATTTGTGGCTGTTTGAATCGAGTGATTTGTAGTGACACGACTATGAGTAAACTTAGATTTGCTTTTTTGTGGTTCAATAGCTTCAAGAGCTTTAAAACGAGATTGCATGAAATTAGTAAACACTTCGTAACTAGGTAGCCTATCACCGGACTTATTAACTTCGAGTTCCCATTCTTTCCGAGTTACAGCATCCAACTTTGAAGCTACAAGGAAAATAATAAGCACATCCCAGGTAGAAATGTCTATATCTAAACATGACAATTCGTGTAGACATTCTGTCGTAGTATCTAACAAATCCATTAAACCATTGGCTGATTCAAATTTAAGACTACGTTGGTTAAACAATCGCTTTAGAATATTATTAACTATATATCTTTTGTTGTTATACCTAGTAATTTGAACATGTTTGATGAGACGCTGTGCCTCACCCGTAACTAGAGTCTTTAAATAGTGTAAGCGTTGAACATCATCGAGCGCAGCATTCTTATGCATCAACGAGATAAACAAGTCATGGAAGGTGGTCCACTCTTCATAGTCACCACTAAACGTAGGAACTGATATCTTCGGAAGCTTCGACATTGATGAAAACGCAGTCACTTGTCCTGACTCATCCTTTTGATTTTGACTAACCGCTGTTTTTGGCTTTAGCTTGGAAAGTAACTCCCCTTTGTATTCGAGATATAACTCATATCCTTGGCCGAAAGTATCTTGCGTGATATATTTAGTTTTGTCTAAAATATCTGCGTCATATTCTCTTATAATCATTTCATGTTTCTGAGAAAACTTCCCAATCAGGTCTTCTAATGCTTCTAATCTTGCAACAACATAGCCTTCGGTCAGCCTATCTTTAGGGCTCTTCTTAAAGTTGACTTTCCCTTTTTCTATTTGTTTCAGCAAATACTCCATCACTTTAATGTCGATATCCATATTGCTTATTTCGAAATTTACTAAGTCCCAAATCACGAATTTTTCTAAGTGTTTGAAAACAGTTGTAACTCTAACTAAAATCGGGCATGGATTCCCCGTCTCGTATTCCCGTTAGGAATAAAAATAATTATAATTTAAATTGAAAACTATTACAATAACTCTATAGTCTGCGTACACTGGAACGTTTTTATTGCAAATAATTATGAGGCGGTAGTTTACTGTAACTTTTTAGAATGGTAAAAATAGACAAATTACATCTCAGTCAACCTTGAAAAAGCCAACTGTAAAGTTGGCGAAAGCTCGGGTCAAATAATGAATAAAAACGCGATAAAACCGGATAAATAAAGTGTTTTATTATGCAAAATCGCGAAAACCATAGAAGAAATTATTAGTAGAATATTCATAAAAAGATTGTTGGCCACAACAATTCAGGGATGATTTATATTACATTGTCACCGAAATAGCACAGACAACTTCCCAAACGACAACTTCTGAAAACGACATCTTCCGAAAATGACAACAATGTCTAATTTATAGGAGTTGGCATACTAATGCCGTTTTTGTCAAATGCTTTGGTTCAAAAATGCCGATTTTCAAACATTTTTGTTGTGTTAAAATGACTTAGAAATTTTCTAGTAAAAAGACTCCTGTAACTCCAAATGAGTTTGGTTATTGACAATAGACCCTTTCTAGTGATAGAGGCTAGGCTTGAACTACGGGATATTTTTGTAGAGATTATATAGTATTAATCTATTTCAGACGAATTACAGCAAGAGGCTATTGCCACTGCGGCTGTGGTTTCTATACATAAGACTCGTTAGTTGACCGAAAACGAAGCAAACCCTTAATTACAAACGTACCACATCAAGCCTACATGGAACATGCTTCGATCTAAATAAATAATTTCATCATCGAGACTATATTTTATTTATTTCCAGCATTAGTTTGGTTTATAAGTAATTATAATATTATACTTATACCAAACCCGTGATGCAATCAAACTTGAAAACTCAGTCATCGAACATTTGACGCATAGAGTCCACAAGTAATATTGATTGTGTTATCCAACCCATTCATACTGTGCTATGATTCATATGTTCAATCACTAATTGCCGCACTCAGATACGTTTTATGGTTACTTACAACTATCACTAAATAAAGAATTTGAAAATCTTTACGGTAATGATAGTTTAACCAATAAACGTCTCTGAGTGCGGAAGTAATACTAGCATTTAAATTTCCCTAGCGTTTCCCGCGCGATCGTAGTTCATGTGGGCGGGAACTGCAGCGCTAGGGGGCGCTGTGTTCGCATATCGAAAGTATGAACCTATAGTTCTTCTCCGCTAGGAGTAATAGTGTTCTGTGGGCACAAGACCCCAAAGACGAAGAGAGAGGTAATGCAATAAAAACAAAAACTCTCCAGGAAGCAAGATAATTTATTCAAAATACGATTTCGGGTCTATCAAAGACAAGAACGCAACGATAGCGACTTTTAATATTGCCACTAACGACATCTAGTACAATTCCGTGTAACATAAAATGTATGAACTTCACATTCTAATACCGACTCTGAACACTTACTATGACAAAACAATGTAATGACGGAACAAGTGAGAACTTTTTTAGTAAACTGCCTATGGTCGGTAAAAACACTACGTGACTCTACAAACACGGTGAGTATTAAAAATCACTGTCTATTGTTGCTGATGCCCACGCTTATATTCGCAACAAAATCAGTACTAATGGGATATCACTGCCAACAATCCTGCACACCAAAATTGGAACACACTGGAAACGGAAACTTATTTTAAATACAAAATGCAATGACTTGTTAGCTCAGCGGTTAGAGCGCCCGATTACAAAACAGAAAATGCGGTGGTCGGAGGTTCAATTCCTTCACGAGTCGAAATTTTGACACAATATATTTTTTTATTTTCATTTTACTGACAAATGCACTCCGCAGCGAGCCATGTAATTTGTAAAACAATAATGACCAAATGCAATTACTAGATGTCGCTAGCAATACTTATTATCATCGCTTGTGATGATTCATGCAAATGAATCACACTAAAATTGTGCAACATTAATGCTTCAATCTAATGTACGGCTATTTCACGATGAATACGTAAGGACTCGTTAGCTCAGCGGTTAGAGCGCCCAATTATATGATTTGAATGTGGTGGTCGGAGGTTCAATTCCTTCACGAGTCGAAAAGTTATTTTATCTTTTGCATGAAAATAAAAAATAACATAAACGGAACACAAAGCTGCCTGTGTAAAGTGTAGTTATTTTAAGTATCGATAATATTATTATAAAAAGCATTTCTGAATAATTAATAATTACTTAGGTGAGTATGTAGAGAATAATTGCTAAGTGCCCTGTCCCAGTATAAATTAACGTTAAGCCGATATCGAAGGTCCTATATTTCTACCAAAAACTTCAAAATTGCGAAAACGTAGTAATAAATTGCGAAAGTAATTCATTTTTTTTTAAATCTAATTTATCTATTTGTTTATCTGCATATGGGTCAGAATCAGAGAGGTGAGCTTTGTACGTCTGACAAGGTTTTTTTAAATAAAATAACATGATATTACTACAATAGTTTTTCCAGAATAAAGGTTTTGTGTATAATTACAAGGCAATTAGCATATTTACTTCTGTATTATAATATTTCATTTGATTTTTATCAAAAAGAGGTCTAAAAAGTCAATCCGGGAACGCGTCCTTATACAATGTTGCATAGTACCGACAAGTCAAAGATGCATACAATTACGATTTAAAAATGTCATATCTTACTATTAGGTTTTAAAATTCTTAAATTACAAATATATCTATAAATTAAATTTATATCACTTTAATATGTTCACATTTTGGCTCTTCAAATAGTGTCTGACGTTTATCAAATCATTCCGTGAACGCGATAGACAATGTACAATGCAGTTAAAACAACATACCCTAGGTGGCGTTAGTGAGCAGCAGTGTGAAGTTCGCTAGTCAAAGAAAATAACGTGTGTTGTGTTTACGAAAACAAACAATTCGATTTTGTTGGTAAGTGACTTTTTAGTCTGATATATGTGATGCGTACTTCAATTCCCTGTCACTACGTGAACGCTGTTTGTAAATTAGTTTTTCCAAAATTTGCTTACGTTTTGCAAAATTCGTATAGATATTGCAACTCAGTCGTTCATAACCTCTAAAACCAATATCTAACATGGCAGCGTCAAGCGTGACATGAAAATATTTATCGAATAGTCATTTCGGTAACGGTCATTTCGGGAACGTTCTCGTATATGATGGACGTTCCCAAAATGATTCGAGTGTTCACGAAATGACTATTCGATAAATATTTTCATGTCACGCTTGACGCCGGCATGACAAATATATATAAATTAATGCCCAAGGTTTTTAAAAAAACATAATAATGTCAAATGTTGATTTTAGGTATACAATTAGTACGATTAACATAGAAAACGATAAAAATGAAGGGAAAAAGAAGTCGAAAAAAAGATTGAAACAGGACAGTATAGCCTATAAAAGGCATCGTGAAAAGGCTAATGCAAGGAAGCGCAAGTTTTTAGATAAAATGACACCTGAACAAAAATAATTGAAGAGACTGAAAGATAGGGAATATTACCAAAGAAAGAAAGCTGAAAATAAAGTAAAAACTGTTAGTGATATGACTGAAAAAGAGAAAAGGAAGCAGAGAAAGTTGTGGAGAATAAATTCTCAAAAGTATAGACAGAAAAAAAAGGTTCGAGTATCTTATTCGACGTTTTTGAGAGAGAAGCCTTATTGGGTAGTGCAACCTACAAAACGGGATCGAGATACTTGTTTTTGTGTAAGACACGAAAATTTTGAGTACAAACTAAACAAATTGAACCGACTAGGAGAGCTGCTGCACAATTCCACATCCCAGTGTATAAAAGCGTACCGCTGTGACATTATACTTCTTATGATTGTATGCTTGGTTTATGTGTTGATTGCAAGGAGATCAAATTAGAATCTGGGAGTAATAAGGATACCGTCCAATATTTTCAGTGGCAGGTAACAAATGAAGACCAAATCATAAAAGAAGAGAAAAAAACCGTGTCAAACTTACTAAAAATGTTACTGTAACAAGCACAGTCAAGGAATTGAAAATATCTTTAGCTGCGGATATTTCTTCAATGAAAAAACATGTTTATGGAATTAGTGAAAACTTGAAGGCCAAAAGAGAACTGAAAGATAATTTAAAAGAAACAGAGCTAATGATTCAAATTGATTTCGCTGAAAATTACATGACAAAATATGGGAAAGAGATTCAATCGATTAGATTCGGAGCTTCTAAAGGTCAATTATCGATGCACACAGGGGTTTTTATGCCAAAAACGATACGTATCTTGAAACGGTTTCATTTTCCACTTTAAGTGATAACTTGGACCATCAGGCTCATGCTGTATGGGGTCACCTGAAATCATCGTTACAAAGAATATTGAGTGCCAGGCCTCACGTAAATACCCTCCACGTGTTTTCTTACCCTTATGTACAAATAAAGATATAATATGTACGTAAATGTGTATTAATTTCATGCATAAAATATCCCGAAAACCGGGCATTTGTTTCATTTAGGGAACGTCAATGTCATTTAGGGAACTTCATTGTCATTTTGGGAACACACATCATTTTCGGGAACATCACAAAAACGGCAAATAAATCACTAATATGTAATTCTATAATTAAATACTGCGTATACATGATGAAATAACCTTTATACCTTTGTATGTATGTTATTTATAAATAACGTAGTGCAACACTGTATACAATAAGCTAAAAATTTGGAGCCGAATTTACACCAATTATAAAATTATTAAGAGTTATTTGAATAATAAGTGTTTGATCATAAAAATATAGAAAATAACGAGATATAGCGATTTAGGAACAGTTTTATTACAATTTATTGAAGGCAATTCTTAAATGCGTTGGTTATATTATTATTTACAAAATAAATCAAAGCGTTCCCGGAATGACTTATGGCCCTGGTATTATTCTTATTACTAGCTAAAACTTCTAAAATATTCATTTTTGTGCGTGCCCCTTCACAAGAAAGGCTTGTGGAAACTGACGCAACAGACTCCACTTGTTAGTTTTCTTTAAAAGGAAACTTTTTTTCGCAGATATTTGAAAACCTAAAATGCTCGCCTCTCTGATTCTGACCCATACCTAGGTTTACTAGCTGCGCCCCGCGGTTTCACCCGCGTAAGTCCTGTTCCCGCGGGAATATCGGCATAAAAATTAACCTATGGTTATTTCCGGTATTCAGCTACCTATATTCCAAGTTTCATCGCAATCAGTTCTGTAGTTATTGCATGAAAGACAAACAAAGTCACATATATACAAACTTTTGCGTTTATAATATTAGTAGAATAAAATAAATAAATTTAAAAAATCGTATGGGTTAAACATACGGAATTACATTCGCATTATTAACCACTGACGAAAAAAGGGGTATTTTTAGTTTGATTGAAGTGCATATCTGTCTAGGTACTGACGGAACGGCTGAAACGATTTTGATATGTTTTTTATTTATAATAAATAGCTGGGCCCCGAGGTTTCACCCGCGTAAGTCCCGTTCCCGCAGGAATAATGGGATAAAAAGTAGTCTATGTGTTATTCCCGGTATCCAGCTACTTATATTCCAAGTTTCATCGCAATCAGTTCAGTAGTTTTTGTGTGAAAGAGTAACATTTAACAAACTCACATACATACATACATACAAACTTTCGCGTTTATAATATTAGTAAGAAGTAAGACTAGTAGTTGACAATATGGTTTGTTTGGAAGTAGGTAGGTTGTTATCTTCTTAGGTGACTCATGTGTGCAAATCTACATTATATTTGTGTAATCGATAAATCGATAAAACGAATAGAGCATTGATTTCATTCAGTTTTTGGAAACATGACTCGTTAGCTCAGCGGTTAGAGCGCCCAATTATAGATTTATGATGTGGTGGTCGGAGGTTCAATTCCTTCACGAGTCGAGATTATTTTTTTGTTTTGAAAAAAAAAACAAACAAACAAAGAAAAGTGAGAGTATAAAAAGTGTCTGTTGTGGCAGTTTCTGACTTTGTCGGTTTAAACTGAAATATCATCGGTTTATTTATCTGCATTCCGAATTTTCACGATTTTCTCTTGAAATTGTGAAAATTGATGAATTGTATTTTTAACTTGAGGAACTTTGGAAAAATTGACTATATCAATTTTTACAAAAGAAAAATAAATATAATGTAGTATATCCGCTGTCTAGTCACCGTAACACAAGCTTAGCAGCTTACCATGGGGCTAGATGGCGCTGTGTGTTGGTCACAGAATTTATTTATTTTTATTTATTTATTTATAAGTATACAGTTTCAATTTTAGAATCTGGAGGACACGTTACGGATTTAATCGTTCTTAAGAACAAATTTTCAAAATCCACTAAAAACATTCCTCACAGTTATAATAAAAATCAAAGTAATGTCCATTAAAACATACAGAGATAAATCAAGTATATAAAAATACAAATTTATATTTACCTACCAGAACTTAATTAGACATATTTTTCAAACATTCAATTTTCGACCAGACGAAGAAATTGTAAGCACCAATACCTACCAACATAAGTATAACTACCAAGTTTGTGCTTCAACAGAAATCTCGTTCCATCAGCCAATTGCAATAAATGAGCGAGTCTGATTGGAATCCAATGGGATGGTATTTTTTGCCCCATTCTTGGGCAGACGTCAATCCCGGGGCACTGAGATACAACTAGCCAATTTCCCGGGTTCATTTATCACAACCATTATTGTGTTTTGTATTGTTTTCGCTCGATTATTTGATTATAGTTATAGCTATCTTCTAAGTAACTGAATTCATCGAGTTGCGTGTTTCAATCATGACTGTTAGGTTGTTAATGAATGATTGTACTACGCTTTTATTTTTTTTAAGTAAAGTATAAACGGGTATCATGTTACGAAAATGAATTCAAGCAGAGAAGTGGCACGAACTATTCTAAAATACAGCCCTTGATGTCAAAGAATTTAGACATGGGCTGTATTTCAGAATCGCTCGTGCCACTTCAGGCCATAAAAACAATAGCTCGATTTCTGGTTAAATTAATTTTCATTACATGTCCGACTCCTGCGGCGAATGTTTGAGACCAGCCGCCGCGGTCGAAAACATAGAAAAACACCGATATCGAACGAAAACCATCGAGCTATAAAAAAAGTAATTATGCTTAAAATTATAAATCTAAATCGTAAACCTACTCGGGCAAACAGCGCCATAAAATAGCATGGATTAAAAGTTGCTTGCGCTGTATAAATCATCTAAAATTAGATAAAAAAGGCCAATTATTATTATTATTAGGTATTAAATAACCCCCTATAACTATAACCCCTAAACTTCATTGAAAGTTTTGAGCTGAAAACTAATTAAGTTAATTAGTGTACAATGTTGTACCTACGCATTAACTGTACCTACATAATTACCTTCTAGTATCAAAGTTTAACATGTTCATTTGACGTTGATATGATTACACATCATGTTAGTAAAACAATGGAAAACCGACTTTTAATACGTTACGGAACTTAGAATGTTACGGAACATTCTAAGCAGGATCTCTGCTTATTGTGAAGGAATGAAAACTTTAGATATACTCGTATTTACTGAATAATTTAATACTACAAAATTTAATATTTAACTTAAAATCTAAAATTGTATCTCTGTGCCAATAAGAAAGAATTAAAAGAAGTCGGTTTTTACAGTAGTTTATGCACCGAGGTACTAAAGCCCTGTCTTATTATAGCGGGCGTCATATTGAATCCAATGCGTACGAAGGACTCTAGAGAGTTAACTCCCGAGCGCAGCGAGGGTGTTAAAAACTTAACTCCTGAGCGAAGCGAAGGAGTTATGTACCTAGAGTCCTGAGTGAAGCGTGGGATTCAAGCGCCGAAGATAAAACAGGCTTTAGAACCGAGGTGAATACTCTACTTTACACATCTACTGCGAGACTATAAAAGGGCTACAAAAATAAGCATTTAACTAACAACAAAACAATAGATTAATGCAACGTGTATGAAAGATATTTACATCTTATAAATATATTTCATACTATAATAGTAAACATATAGGTAGATTAATTAAGTTTAACAATGTTGCATCAAAATGACGAAACCACGCATCGGCCTTAGCTGATGAAAAAAAAAAGTTGGAGCTTTATATTAACTAAAACTTTTTGCCTTACCCTTTCGTCGAAATAAAATAGAAGAAAAATAGCCGAGTTTTTATTTTTTTAAGCGTATTGTCGAAATGGCCGTATGCTACCAGAACCTTGGTTCCAATTTTAAATTACTTTATGCCCTAGGTGTATAATGAGCACTTTATGCACCTAGGGAATAAAGAGTCGCTTTACGTTGACCTTTTTGGTCAAATAAAGTAACTTTGTAGAGCAGTAGGTGTGTAAAATTAGTTATTGTCATTATAAAGGCTTTTCCCCGGCGAATTGTATCTGCTACCTTCAACGTCAGGTATTCAGGTATTCACCCGAAACGCCACGCTAGATATTAGTGTCTTTGGCGTACTACACAAGTGGAGTTAGAGGTAGAGAACTTGTAGAGACTAACTTGCATAAAGTCTTGTCATTTAAAGTTCTGTCTGATACTCCTTTTCATTTCTTTGAACAGCAAGTCTACTCATTTCGAACATAGGTACAATAAACTTTTTAAATTCACACGATTTGTCAACATATTTACATTTTACCGGGTCTTAATCGCGTACCTACTATTATTTATTTTCTTACCTCGACGTTTCTTCGAGTGTCCCCTCAAGACCAAGATCATTGTAACATGATCGAAACGTCGAGGTAAGAAAATAAATAATAGTACGCGATTAAGACCCAGTAAAATGTAAATATAGGTACAATAATCTTCTATATATTATGTAAATGTAGTAAAAATTATATGAATGCTTAAGTTCGTATTATACTTAAGTTCGTACTACGAGCGGTGTTGGTCTAGTGGTAGTTACCCTGGCTTTTATTCCGAAGGTCATGGTTTCGAGTCCCGTCTGATAGCGCACCCATGGCTTTTTAAAAAAAATATGTACGCTATTAACATCGCTCGTATGCTATACTGATCCACCTGCGTTACCGTTAGCGTTGATGTTAATGTCCAACTACGCGGTAAATAAGACATCAAAAATGCGCGTTGGCCACATCTACGTTTGTCTTAGTTAACGTGCTAATTTACGCGTTAGGACGCAGGTGAAGCAGTATCATTACGGTGAAGGATAACATCGTGAGTAACACAGTAAAAACTTTTAACTTTTAAGTTCATACAAACTTACCGCGCTACTTCACCGCTAACACTACTCGTGTGAAGGTGTGTTTTACTTCGTTCGTTATATACTTTTGTACCACAATTTCATATTGGTAACCCTACCTGCGATCAAACCTCGTTGAGTCGTTGCTAATGAATCGTAACAGGAGACTAGTTGTTTCCATTAACGCTAATGGAGTTAATTGACAGAACGGAACTGTAGAACGCCCCTTAGACCGCCCAAACCATCTATCGTTACTTTTTTAATGAGTTTTTTTATTTAATTTTTTCTTATCTGTTGTGAACCGATTATGGCCATTTGGAAATTAGCCAGTGTCAAGTATTATTAATATTTTATGCAAGTTATATGTTTTGAAACAGTCAAGTCGTCTAGGGAATCATTTGTAAACACGGCAGCTATTTACAAAGATTGTTCACGGAACTTTGGAGACAACGTTGAAGTCCATGTTATGCACCGATTTACACTTTCATTGCACTTGTCCACCTTCACGAAACTAAATCGATTAATATGCCTCCGAAATTAAACAATTTACACGCATTTGAACTAGGTTTCACAAAAATTAAAATTTAGCAACACATCTCCCCAACGCGTTCCCGCCAAAATACCTAATGAGTTGTCGTCATCACTGTTCCACTATTATACCAAATTTTTTTTTTTTTAACTAAGTGTTAATTTGATTTTGATTGATTTCGTTGCGACGGGAAAACGGGACTTACGCAAGTGAAACCGCTGGCGCTGCTAGTTTATTATAAAAAATGCTAGGATAATGCTTAATCTTAAAGGCTATTTATCATTTCAATAAAACCTCTTTGCTAACCTCAGTAAATATATAAAAGATTCAAATTAAGAATATCAAAATTGTCAAAATTCTTATATGGTAGTTGACGTGACGAATGTCATCGGCCTCTAAAAATTAACAAAATTAATTTTAGATTTACTTATTTTGTTTACAAACATTATGCATATATTTTGGATATAAGGTCATTATCATATTAACGTGATTTATTCAGTGGATATTCCAATAGATTATTGTAAAAAAACATATTGGTTTGCAGTTTTACCAGTTTCCAACGAGCGCTGCCAAAATGTTAACGGGCAGCGTAGATAATACGGCACCGGCGACTATTCAACCTGCAACTCCGGTAAGCCATGGTATCATTCGTATTTCCACACTTCACTGTTAAACTCGATAAATGTTTATTTTTATTGAAATCTTCT
This sequence comes from Idaea dimidiata, assembly GCA_949358125.1. NCBI lineage: Eukaryota > Metazoa > Arthropoda > Insecta > Lepidoptera > Geometridae > Idaea > Idaea dimidiata. Next base: position 5,807,119 of record OX442340.1, read on the forward strand.
AAATAACTAGCTTAAAATGTCACTACACAGTTGTCTAAAACCCTTTCAAAAATTAAAGATTTTGTACAATAAGTCTTACATCATATTTATAAAGTTGCTTATAAGATTTCTTAGTTGTTTTATGTAAGTTTTATTAAAACCCTCGTATGTTTATATTGTTTTCCTACAGGGAGGGCCAAAAGAAGACGACATTGCTCGTCCAGAGGCTACCTTCCGATTCACTGTGGTGAATATAAGCATGCTTAATGAACAACTCCTGTCTCCACCGTGCTACGTGCGGTGCCTTCCCTGGAAGATCTTGGTCGTAGTCCGTCACACATCATCTCCTGAACGCCAACAGCATAAAGCTTTGGGGGTGTTCCTACAATGTAACGGAGAATGCGACTCTCCTGGCTGGTCGTGCTATGGCTTAGGGGAACTGAAGCTGATATCACAGAAGCCTGGTGTGGATGACATATGCCGGAACATACATCACATGTATCATTGGTGAGGTTTCTGTAAGGATTGTTGATTCTTCAGTTGTGAAAAATTCTGAATCTGACAATAGAGAATTTGTCAAAATGGCTCTTGTTTTGTCTATATTGTCGTGTTTTTTTTCTATATCACGGTTTTTTGGTGGATACAATTTTAAAGTGTCACGCTTCCTGTAAAACACCGCGCGATTCTAGCAAATGCCAATGTTATAGCATCTTTGGATCATTATCAAAATTTGTGAAAATCTGTAACAATTAAGGTTATATCGATAATACTACGCGCAAACACATTCTTACTGTAAATACGAAGAATACATCATGAAATAATGTCCATAATGAAAGGGGTACAAACATTTAGCAATATTCATTAAGTGACCTCTACAAACCTGGTGTTCCTGTCAAAAATAATAATGATTAAATTATAATAATTCCCAAATTACTTCCAGCAAAGAAGATGATTGGGGATTCACTCATTTCATATCTTGGGACGAGTTGATGAACCCCGATAGTGGTTTCGTAGTTAATGATACAATAATCTTAGAAGCACACGTCATGGCAGAGGCCCCACATGGCGTGTCTTGGGATTCCAAGAAACACACTGGATATGTCGGTAAAATTACTATTTTATTTGCACGACATTACACACAGCGCAATCTAGCCCCAAACTAAGCACTAGGCGTGTACTATGAGTACTAGACAACGGATTTATAATACTATACATATTACAAGGAAGGAAGTCTTAGATATTAGTAGATATTAAAAAAAAACAATTAAGCTATTCTTTAAATCATTTTATTTGACTGGTAGATTAAGAATAAATGAAAATAGACGAGATATCTGTAACACGAGTAGATTTTTATCGATATTTCTTTAAGTATAGTTAGACTAGAAAACAAATATTTGCAATTGAAGTTCAAATATATACTTATCTTATAATTTCATAATAAAACACTTTATTTATCGGGTTAAATCGCGTTTTTAGTCAGTCAACCTTGAAAAAGCCAACTGTAAAGTTGGCGAAATCTCGGTTCGTTTAAGACCATGAATAAAAACGCAATTTAACCCGATAAATAAAGTGTTTTATTATGCAAAATCGCAATAAACCATAGAAGAAATTATAATTTCAGGTTTAAAAAATCAAGGAGCGACATGTTACATGAACTCTCTCTTACAAACTCTATTCTTCACGAACGTCCTTCGAAAGGCTGTGTATAAAATTCCGACCACAGGGGACGACAGTTCCCGGTCCGTTGCCTTCGCTCTTCAAAGAGTTTTCTACGACTTACAGTTCTCTGATAAACCTGTTGCAACGAAGAAATTAACCAAAAGCTTCGGATGGGAGACTTTGGATTCATTTATGCAACATGACGTTCAAGAATTTCTTAGAGTAAGACTTGAAAATTTAAAAATCCTTCGCCTCGTGGTTTCACTTGCATAACTCCCTATCCTGCGGGAATATCGAGTTAAGAGTAGCCTATGTGTTATTCCAGGTCTCCAGCTTGTGTGTATTCCAAGTTTCATCGCTATCGGTTCAGTATTTACGTGATTGAGTAACAAAACATACATACATACGCACAAACTTTTAGCTTTATACTATTAGCAGGATTATGTAAATATGACGCTATATTGTTACGCAATTTTAGTTACGCAGTTTTTAATATAAAAACTATCTAGGTACTCAACCACTTAAAATATATATATATATATATAATACACGATACTAAACTAACGTGGTGGTTAACACTAAAAATATTTAAAAAAAACCAAGGTAATTCCATGTCTTAATAATATGTTTTACGCAGCTTGACATTTTACCAATAAAAAACGTTTTTTAAACATGGGAAATACTACAATATAAATTTTGTACCTTTTGTTACGTAGAAGATACCTAGGGTATAATTATTTCCAATCGTATTTTAAAGGTACTGTTAGACAAATTAGAAAATAAAATGAAGAAAACATTAGTCGAAGGCACTGTACCGAAGCTGTTCGAAGGCAAAATGACGTCCTACATCAAATGCAAAAATGTTAATTGCACCAGCACTCGAGATGAAACTTTCCTCGATATCCAACTCAGCGTGAAGGGGAAGAAAAACAGTAAGTTAAAACTTTAGTCATATATTTTATTCACAGGACACAGATTTCATTTTGTAATTATATAGATTGTAGTAGTTATTATATGTCCAATATCAAGAGGCTATTATTATTATTTCTTATCGGTTGTGAACCGATTATGGCTATTTGGAAATTAGCCAGTGTCAAGTATTATTATAGGTTGTAGTATTATAATTATGCAAGTATATATATTATGCAAGTTATTTGCATCGAAATATCGAAACAACCAAGTCGTCATAGTTAAAGTCGAGTCTAGGGAATCATTTGTAAACACGGCGGCCATTTACAAAGATTGTTCACGGAGCTTTGGAGACAACGCTAAAGTCCATGTTTTGTAACGATTTTGACTTTCATTGCACTTGTACACCTTCACGAAACAATTGATTAATATGCCACCGAAATTAAACAATTTACATGCATTTGAACTAGGTTTCACAAGTATGAAAACTTAACAACCACATCTCCTCAACGCGTTCCCGCCAAAACTCAAGAGGCTATTGAGCCCCGAACCTTTGGGACGTTGGGATATATTTCTATCTTACTTCCAGTCTACGAATCGTTCAAAGACTACATCAGTACGGAGCTACTGGACGGCGAGAACAAGTACGACGCGGGTGAGCACGGGCTGCAGGAAGCCGAGAAGGGTGTTCGGTTCGATATGTTCCCGCCCGTGCTACATCTACACCTCATGCGTTTCCAATACGATCCTCAGTCTGACGCCTCCGTTAAGTTTAACGATAAGTACGTAAGCAGAAACTTTATTTTGTTTTTCTAATCTGTAGTCTACTTTTGATTCGTATAATAAAAAGCCTTTTTAATTGCTCCTAAGACGTTTTGTTTAGTGGGTTAGTATGGTACTTAAGTAGGAATTTGATTTTTGTTAGTGTTAGTTAGTATGTATATTGTTTTTATTTAATTTATTGAATAGGAATCCCCGTGCGGGTAAAGTCCTCCTCCAGGTTGTGCCAGTTCAAATCAAATCAAATATTTATTTATTAACTATGACACTTAATAGACATTTCTCAAATTACATATGTCAGACATCGATTCTACACTAAGCACAAGCTTATATCGCAGTAACCGAGGAACCAATATAATGCAATATAGATAGACGCCTAATAAATCCATTGTTTCTATCTTGTGCCAGTTTGAACCAGTGTTCGCCGGCGGTAGCTCGTATGTCGTTTGATTCGTATAAAAAGCTTAAATATATAAGTCACCTTCTACACAAATCGAAATATTTAATTTACAAGGTTTTGTTAGGTTGAAGGCCAAGACTCGGCAACAGCTACTGTCGGCTACTGCGTTGTCCGTGGGCCATGTTGAGGTTGGCTATCTGGGCACATATGGCTGACTATCAGTGACATTACAATAATTGTTACATTTTGAGATGACCGTGTTCTCGACTATTTATATGGAGTTTGTCTTACCTACACGAAATTGTACTTTAGAGACAAAAAGTTCGAATAACGGTATTAGAAGCTTGCCTTTTGGGCCTCTTTTTCATAAAACAATGCCTACATAAATAATGATATAAACACATTCACAACGTTTTACCTACATGACGTTGCCTGGCTAAAAAACGTATATCTAATTTATGTATATACGTTTTCAGGTTTGAATTCTATGAAGAAATCAATTTAGATCCGTATCTACAAGAGATGCCGACTTCTCCAGCGCATTACACACTACACGCCGTGCTCGTCCACTCGGGCGATAACCACGGAGGACATTACGTCGTCTTTATAAACCCTAAAGGAGATGGAAAGGTGAGAAACCCGAAACTCAAAGAAGTTAATAATTAAAATTTCTTCAATGGTTTTCTTGATTTTGCATAATAAAACACTTTATTTATCCGGTTGAATCGCGTTTTTATTCATTAAAAGCCATGAATAAAAACGCGATTCAACCGGATAAATTAAGTGTTTTATTAAGTTAATAATTATGTTTTTTAATAAAACACTTTATTTATCCGGTTTTATCGCGTTTTTATTCATTATTTGACCCGAGCTTTCGCCAACTTTACAGTTGGCTTTTTCAAGGTTGACTGAAAATAAATAAAGAAAGTGGATAAATAAGGTGTTTTATCATGCAAAATCGCGAAAACCATAGAAGAAATTATGTTTTTTATTTATCACATTTAATAATGTTTACTTTACTGCAACAATAAGCCCCTGGTTTATAATATTTTTGCCATACATGTGGTAGACGACAAAAGGCAAACACGAAGATAGTACCTACATCTTTAGTAGCACTCTTGTGCAAGAATGGCAAATCACAAAGAGTCTTTGTATAGATAGATAACGCATTGGTCAATCAGAAAGAGGCTACGTATAGATAGGTCAATCATAAAGTTTGATTATTACCTCACCCCCTGCCCAGTTGTGTTTTGAAGAAATATTCGCGGTATTGACAGTCAACTAGTTTTATCGTCTTTGGGAGTAGGATTTCCCTTTCATTTCCTACATTTACCTACTCTAACCTTTTCTACTTTAACCTTTCCTGCCTCAACCCTACCTTTCCTACTAAAGTGGTGTAAGTTCGACGACGACGTGGTATCCCGATGCAGCAAACAAGAGGCCATCGAATACAACTTCGGAGGGAAAGAGGACGCGCCTTACTTGGCGAGGAAGGCAACCAGCGCGTACATGCTTATTTACATACAGTGAGTTAAAACCTTTAAGCAATTCGTGTTAAACAGACTTATTTTCTGGCTCGTAGGCTTCGTTTCCACTAGAGTTTAGTGAGGTTGCGTTTCTATAAGATAGTTTTCGTAGAACCAATTGGATCGATTCTAAAATTAAACGATCCTCTGAGTTCTAACAAACGTAACCGTAGCTAAGATTAAATCACATCCTTACCCCTTTAGTTGTCTTACGGATAAAAGATGGTCAACAGATGTCTAGACTCGCGATTCGACAAAACTGGAATAAGCAACGAATATAAAGTCTCCACGCATAAATCGAGGGGTTTTCATACTGTTCAATTGAAAAATATAAAAATATATTAAAATTAGCTGCGTTTCACTGTTTCATCAGCGTCAGAACCGATCCCCTTGGGATATCAAAAGTAGCCTAGCCTTCTTATAACTTTCTATTGGTGAATGAAAGTTTGAAATCGGTACAGTAGTTTCGGAACTTATTCATTACAAACAAACATAGCAAATCTTTCCTTTATTTAATATTAATGAATTAAAGACAGGAAAGATTTACTATTAAAAAAAAGATCTAAAGACATTAAAACGTACTCTTACTAACGACGCATGGATAAATAGAAATACATATTTTTCATAACTCGTTTATGTAAAAAGAAAAATGATGTAAATTTTTTGTGAAAAAAACCCTTAAACTCAATTTCCCGAAAACACCATTTTGGCGCTTTGGCATTTTCACCTTTCTACTGACGTTATTTATTATTATTTTTAATACTATATAGATAATTTGTTTTACTATAAGTAGTTTAAAACTAAACATATCCTTCTCGTATAAAAAGATAGAAAGGAAACGCTCGAATAACCCGTAACATAATATCAAAGTGTACGACCGATCCTCTTAAATGTGTTCTCAATAGGTTCTTAAGGAGGCATGCCCTTTCGAAAGGTCGAGATCTCTTTAATGACGCCTCATTTGTCCAAATGGGTCCATTCTTTGATGTAACAAAGATAACATCAGGACATGCCCTAAGTACTTATTGGTGTCATAAAAATACTGCCTACTTAGCTGTAGGTAAACGACTCGCCATATTTTTAACACCCGACGGAAAAAATATATCTATGCTATCGGTACTAATATTTTACAAAGGAAAGATTTATTTGTTTGTTTGTAATGAATTGACACTGAAACTACTGGATCGATTTCAAAACTTCTTTTACCAATTAGAAAGCTACATTATCGATAGGTTACTTTTTAAACACGAATTTCCTACGGGATCGGGACTTACGCGGGTAAAACCGCGGACGCAGATAGTTTTATATAACTTTGTGATGGCTCTTTGTTGATTGGCGAGTCTGTATATGATTTTAAACTTACATGGTTATTTTCACTAATTAATATTATTTGATAACGAGGTATTTACCATGTTTATTTTTATTTTCAAGGAGCTCGATAATTCGCCAGTAACTTCGACCAGCTTGTTCACGAAACGATAACAATAAACATGGTACAAGGATACAAAAATATAAAGATACAAGTGCCAGTCTACACTGGAACTCACTCGCTTCGCTCGTTCGGTCCCCGCAGGCTGAGAACGACAACTCCCTAAAACGACAACTTCCGAAAACGACAACTTTCTAAAACGACAACTTCCAAAAAGGACAACTAGGACTTAGAAGTACGGTCAATAAGGTCTATACGGAAATTATTGAAAACCCTTTAATAGTGGATCGCTTCACTCTACAATAAATCTAATGTTTCAGGGACCAGCTGTTTAGGGTGTGGGCTGATATATAGTTCAGTCAATCAGTCAGGATTTTGCATCTTATATACTAGCTGTATCCCGCAGTTTCACTGAAATTAAGTATTCTTAAAAAGCAAATTAGAACTAAACTACAGACAAAACATTTTCTTTTGGTTTCGCAGTAGTCGAGTGTAAAAGAATTCATATTACTTTGCAGTTAAATTACAAATTCTCTTTCAAGTACATAATCCTGACCGTCTTAAATTCTAGGTACTTTTCTTAACACTACGAACAATTCTATAGTGTGCTGGTTTACCCGTTCACATTTATTTGATTTAGTTGTTCTTTTGTTTAAGATCTTGCTACAACATTATTCTCTGAGGATAATGACCAGTTTTTCTGTAACTAAATATTTCATAACGACGCTTCATCTCTGTTAATTTTTTTTTCGAAACAGTTAGGTAAATAAATATATTTTGGTAATTTTGTAAGAAATCTGTAGCACTCCAAAAGCTTAAGCGAAACCTTACAAAATGCCCAAAGAATGTTAAACCTGGTTAAACCGTTCACATTTAAATCAAAGTGCTAAACTTTTTGCAAAACAAAAACTTTATTTGTAAATAGTTTACGTTTTTCGTTCTGTGAGACTTCAAAAACGTGACTTTGTTTGTCTTGTACGGGATAATATTTTGCGGCATAGCTATAAATATCGTATGTATGGGCTCTGCCCTGGCATAAAACACAGAACTTTAGAAAAAGGTCAATCCGCTACCCGGCAGTAGGGTACTCGCCGGTCCTGAGTTTACGTATGCCCCTGAACATAAACGTTAACTGCAGTTAGATTCGGTAAGGACATAGCACGCGAAATGCCGGCGGAAAGCAAGCGACGTGCGACGTGCGTGTACGTTAAATCGTATTCTGTAAATATTATTTTACTTAATTAAAAAGCCTTCAAAATTAAGGGCTACTTCATTATTTAAATAACTCGCCTTGTTCCTCAGCTAATCAGTATTAAAAGAAGTTATAGAATAACTATTATTTTTACTCCTGCAACAAATCGACTTCTGCAATGCTCATGCATCCCGCCTGTTTGTCGCATGCTATGTTTTTACAGAATCGGCCCAGTGGTCTGCACCGATCACATTAAACTTAACGGATTTTGTTTTCGTTGGTACCTATCACTACCTACATTTTGTGCAAAGGTATTGCTAGTCAGTCCCCGGATTAACGCGAGGAAAACCGCGGAACGTGCCTACAAAAGATTGCAATGCTACTAAGCAAACAAAATCTGTTGCATGCCTTGCAGCCGTTGCGGACCTGTAAATACCTTAAAACCTTTACTGTATCAATAAATTATAGCTGATGTTAAATATCAATCGGGAAAGACAAAGCCGGACTACAACCGTAGACTGAATACCCGATATGGACGAGACAATATTGAACAATGGATAATAGAGAGAGCTGAATTGATTGTAAAATAAACACGAGGAAGCGAGCCAAAAAAGTAGTCTTTCATCTCTATCCGCGTATTGTTATTGTGTTCTTAACTTCAAGTCAAATTCATAAAAATAGTATTCAAATTGACACAAGTGGTCAAATTTCATTTCTCAAGTCACCTATCGCTATTTCAGTCTGTAACACGCTGACCCCTCATCCTTTTCTGTTCCTCCGTCTACGACAGTAATTTATTCAGTGACAAAGCTGTGATAAAGTTTTCGAGCCTAAGTTTAATGGGTGAACATTGTCCGCAGAACCTCTCAACTGAAATACGTACTACAAGACGTGAGCGAGACGGACATCCCGACCGACCTCTGCGAACGAATCAGCGAAGAGATGCGATACGAGATGGTAAGATCAAGTAAATATCGAGCTACTGGATAACTGCAAATATTATTTTTAAACGTTTATTTTTCATTTTGTAAGCAAACTTTCTCGTTTGCAGGCGGCAGAAAAATAAGATGCAGGAAATGTAAATCTGACACTTCACTGAGCTCAGTCAAGTATTATTCGAAGATATTCAGCGCATTAAAACAGTTCTTCACTTTACAGGCGTTAGCCGGCTCTAAATATAAAGGAAGATAAAAGAAGAACAACCAAGAGAGACACTGTCGGTTCTTAATCTGTGCTTACTTTTAATAACTCTACCTACTAAATACCTTTAGGAAGAAAAATTTTGTGTGTCAATAGTACCTATGCGTAGGAAATCATTCATACCTAGAATAAAAATAAGTTTTGTAAACTGATTTTATGATTTGTGTGTATTTTATTGTTATATTATGCTTACCTATTTATGTAACAGTAATAAATTTTTGCGATATATGGCATTTTTGTAATGTACCTAAGCATTTCCTGTAGCGATGGATTCGTAACCTACCTGCTTATTCTACTAGACTATTCATACAGTGCAAATTTTCTTTCAAACCACCATGATCGGTTTATTTAGGGATTGATGGTTTGACATATAGCTACGTCCGAATTGGCAGGAGGCCTTGTCTATTAGAGTCTAGCCTAGTGGCTCCTCAATCCAAACATCTGAATTGAGGAGCCATCCGTATCTCGCCAAGTAACAAAAGTTAGGTGTTTGAAATTTTAATAATTACCTAATTACGAATGGTGCCTATAAGAAATCTGGATCCAGTGCTATTTAAACTTTAGGAACTATAATACTGTTAGTATGGCTCCTCAATCCATACGTCGGAACGAAATTTGCTATGAAACTGATTATTTAATGAATAAATTCATGATTGTTAGTAGGTAGTATGAATTTGTAGCATAGGACTACTATAGGAGCTACAGTTAATGAATTGAGTAAATAAACGTTTTTATTTGGCTTCTCAATCCTTACGGACATAAATTAAAAAAATGTGGTCGTGGAAAAATAACCCTATCCTACTAATATTATAAAGCTGAAAGTTTGTAGGTATTTGTATATGTGTGTTTGTCACTGGACACCTAGAATAACACATAGGCTACTTTTATCCCGATATTCCCGCTAGAACGAGACTTACGTGGGTGAAACCGCGGGGCGCAACTATAGTATTAAATAAAATTGCTATCCTAGCTTATATTGTACATTCCACTTTACCATACTCAAACTATTTAAATAAAATAGCAAGTTGCATGCAAAACGAAAGGGATTAGTAGTGAGTCGTCATAAACGCAAACTCGTCATACTAGCGCAACTCGTCACAAACGCGACTCGTCATTTTCGCAACTCGTCATAAACGCGACTCGTCATTTTCGTAACTTGTCATTTTCGCATCTCGTCATTTTCGCAACTGGTCATTTTCGCAATTCGTCACACGAACCTTAAGCATTACATTTCTCTCATTTTACAGCTGTCCTTATATTTGAATCACCCTGCATGATAGTCTTTCTATACTAATATTAACAATTCGATCCAATATTCCTTCATTTCTGTACCGGTTCAACAAGGTAACACAAGTTTCAACACGCGTTTCTTTCTGCAGATCAGTCAAATCATGAGGCACCCATTTTTCGTATTTTTTTATTTTATTGATTTGACGCAAGTGAGTCAATAAAGTGGGTAAGGTAACGTTAAACCATGCCGCTAATTCCTGGGTAGTTTGACTAGGATCGGCTTCCACTATCTCTCTTAATTCATCGTTATTCACCTGTGTGGGCGGTCTTCCTCGTGGCTCGTTCTTTCAAGTCGAAATTTCCATCACGAAAGCGTTTAAACCAAAATCGCACGGTGCGTTCATTAGTAGACCCCTCTCCAAACGCAGCATTGATATTGCGGGCTGTCTCTGCCGCGTTAGTTCCGCGTCGGAACTCGTCTTCAAAAATCACTCGAATTTTCGCAGTATCCATCTTTCTTGTCTAAATTGAATAACAAAAACAATTGAAAGTCGATATTCAAATGTTTCACATTTTTTAAAAAAAGAACATCACAGAAACCATTTGGAAAAAAGTTTCATTCAAAAAACCTCAAACCATGAAGATTCTATGTCAATTCAAAGAATTTATTGCAATAAAACGGCATACTTTAACCCCTATTATTAGTATAGAAAGACTATCATGCAGGGTGATTCAAATATAAGGACAGCTGTAAAATGAGAGAAATGTAATGCTTAAGGTTCGTGTGACGAATTGCGAAAATGACCAGTTGCGAAAATGACGAGATGCGAAAATGACAAGTTACGAAAATGACGAGTCGCGTTTATGACGAGTTGCGAAAATGACGAGTCGCGTTTGTGACGAGTTGCGCTAGTATGACGAGTTTGCGTTTATGACGACTCACTACTAATCCAACGAAAGCAGGGCTGCACACTTAGCACTTTCGACTGAACTCTCAGACACTGATGAGGTAACAGAAAGACGTACCTACTACAGTTTCACCTCACCTAAGCATATTTATTGCTCCCTTGCATACGGCGGCCTGACAAGCAGACTCTACCTCAAATTAAATAGTTGTTACAAATGGATATGCGCTGGGTAAGGTATTTTCTAAAATGCCTAGGTATTTTTGATCTATTATGCTAGTATGGGGTGGCGGCGATAGGGGAAGCTAACATTCTGGAGGAATACGGCGAGTGATCGGACGAAATGGAGAAGGATTGTGGAAGAGCCCAAGATCCCACAAAGGGTTGTAGCGCCGCAGGAAGAAGGAAGGAAGCTTGTATGGGGTTTGAATTTTGGGAAGTTCGTTTTATTCTGCTTTGCTTTGCTTTTGTTCTGGGATTCGACGCAGTACGCAGCCTAAATCTATCTTACTTCTTACTAATATTATAAAGCTGAAAGTTTGTGATTATATGTGTATGATTATATGTGTATGATTATATGTGGATGTATGTGTGTTTGTTACTCAATCACGTAAAAACCGCTGAACCGATTGCGATGAAACTTGGAATATACGTAGCTGGATACCGGGAATAACACATAGGCTACTTTTTATCCCGATGCTCCCGCGGGAACGGGACTTACGCGGGTGAAACCGCGAGGCGCAGCTAGTACAAAATAATATCGATAGAACTACGTAACAGAAATGGAGGCAAAAGATGTGACACTGAAGCCCAGTGTAAGCATACTTAGTCTTATGTCTCAGAACTAATGGTAATAAACCCTGTAGTTCTGCCGACAGAACTATTCAACAGAACAGGTGGGAGTAATTCGTAATTTTGGTACAAAACCGACGAACAAGTCATTTTTCATGTTGAATTTAAAAGTTGGAAAGTAACCTAAGTATGTGTATTTTAAAAATTCGTTTCAGCTTTGTTCTCTCGCTGTAAATCACAATGCGGACACACTATAAATTAGTCCAGTACTGAACACCACCCCTTTCATTCTGCCATCCTAGTACATTCACACAATTTGAAACTGGACCAAATATTTACACTCGAAACAATTTCGGTTCTTGTTTATTTGGAAGGTATTTTAATACTAGCTGCGCCCCGCGTTTCACCCTCGCAAGTCCCGCTCCCGCCTGAATATCAGGATAAAAATTGGCGATTGTGTTACAAGTCACCAGCTACCTATATTTCAAGTTTCATCCAATCGGTTCAGAAGTTTTTGCGTGATTGAGTAAGAAACATACATACCCACTAACATACTAACTTTCAGCTTTATAATATTAGGGGTTAAAGTATGAAATTGCCGATTTGTACTGAAAATCTTAATTGTTTATTTTTTAAATTTTTAACAAATTTATTTAATCAAAATGATTGCCATTATTATCTATACATTGCTGCCATCTAATGGGAAGGTTATTAATGCCTTTGCGATAGAACTCCGACGATCTAGACTGCACAAACTGTGTGAAAGCATTTTGTACTGCCTCCTGGGAAGAAAACTTCTTGTCACGTAGATAATTGTCCAAATCACGAAAACAATGGTAGTCCGTTGGAGCAAGGTCTGGTGAATACGGAGGATGACGAATTGTTTCTAAGTGCAGTTCCTGAAGGGTCAAAATGGTTTCTCGTGCTGTGTGAGGTCTCGCGTTGTCGTGGAGCAATAATGGTGAAGATCGATTCATGAGTCGGGGCTGTTTTACTGCTAGTTTTGTCAACATGGTTCGGAGTTCGGCACAATAGACATCTGCCGTAATTGCTTGACCAGATCGAAGAAAACTATAGTGAATAACACCATGCTGAGACCACCAAACAGTTACCATTACCTTTTTATTGGTAAGTTTTGCTTTAGGACACTGTTGTGGCATTTGACCTGGGGTCAGCCATTGCATTTTTCTTTTCCGGTTATCATAAAGAATTCACTTTTCATCACATGTTACAATTCGATCCAATATTCCTTCATTTCTGTACCGGTTCAACAAGGCAACACAAGTTTCGACACGCGTTTCTTTCTGCAGATCAGTCAAATCATGAGGCACCCATTTTTCGTATTTTTTTATTTTATTGATTTGACGCAAGTGAGTCAATAAAGTGGGTAAGGTAACGTTAAACCATGCCGCTAATTCCTGGGTAGTTTGACTAGGATCGGCTTCCACTATCTCTCTTAATTCATCGTTATTCACCTGTGTGGGCGGTCTTCCTCGTGGCTCGTTCTTTAAGTCGAAATTTCCATCACGAAAGCGTTTAAACCAAAATCGCACGGTGCGTTCATTAGTAGACCCCTCTCCAAACGCAGCATTGATATTGCGGGCTGTTTCTGCCGCGTTAGTTCCGCGTCGGAACTCGTATTCAAAAATCACTCGAATTTTCGCAGTATCCATCTTTCTTGTCTAAATTGAATAACAAAAACAATTGAAAGTCGATATTCAAATGTTTCACATTTTTTAAAAAAAGAACATCACAGAAACCATTTGAAAAAAGTTTCATTCGAAAACCTCAAACCATGCAGATTCTATGTCAATTCAAAGAACCTATTGCAATAAAACGGCAATTTCATACTTTAACCCCTATTATTAGTAGATAAGATACGATTTCGTGATATTGTCAAACCTAATATACAAGATGTAACAGGTAAGCCCTTTTAAGCCGAAAGGGGGTTGTTCTAGACGTCTAGGCGAACAACTTTTGTTCTATGACTTTTGGAAATTCGAAGTACTTTTCGAAAATTTTAAGTTTAAAGTTTACTTGAAGATCAGCTGTTTCTTACAGTTCGAGGTCATTGACCTTATGTTGTCATTTCATTTAGCTTGGTCTACTACAATCAAACCTTCAATTACCTTTATTTTCAAAAACAGCTGTTTTTTCAGTGAAACATAATCTCAAAATTTTAAAAAAAAAGTTCGAATTTTCAAAAGTCGTAGAACAAAAGGTGTTCGCCTAGACGTCTAGAACAACCCCCTTTCGGCTTAAAAGGGCTTGCCTGTTACATCTTGTATAGTAATAATTGACTATAGATTCTAAGAATTTTCTTACCTAGAAGAAAGCCTAAAAGATATCTGTGAACAACAAAGTGACGGCAGGAAGAAGGCAGTGAAACGAATTCCTAAATAAGAAAACGTAGTTTGGAAGTTTACGCGAAAGTTTTCTATGTAAGTTACATACACTTGGCATTGCATTAGCTCAATAATATTCAATTAAATATTCTCAATCTTTTAAATAAATAATTAAATATTCCCAATTTAATTATCTTCTTATTGTTCTTAAGGTGATCCCACGATCAACGAAGGTTAGCGTTCAACTTGGAATAGGTATTTGTCTATATTCCTGGGAAGGCGAAATAGTTCGGCGAACTCACTATCTTAAGGACGCGTATTTTGCCCACGACTTCATTTTATTAAATAACTAGCTGCACCCCGCGTTTTCACCCGCTTAAGTCCCGTTCTCGCAAAATTATCGGCATAAAAAGTAGCTCATGTGTTATTCCAGGTTTCCAGCTACCTATATTCCAAATGTTATCGCAATCGTGACAGTAGTTTTTGCGTGATTCTGATCAAATAACAAACTCACAGACATACATACATAAATACATTGCATTATTAGCAAGATTATAAAAATTTAAGGTACTTATAGCAAAAAATATAATCATATTTATTGAAACAGTTTTAGTCTGCCATTTTCGCACATTTTCAAACGATGCCGTTGAAAAATCCTGTTAAATCACGTAATTAAATAAGTAAAGAAAATGTACGAGACTGGAATAAATCAAGCTATCAACAATGAGCTTTAGATACGTCAGATGAATAAAACTTTGTGAATACCTAACCGTCGCCGTTTCTCTAATGAATCGTCTCTCGAGACATCAATCAACTTAATCACAATGGCTTGTAGCTAAGGTAGAGAGATTCTACGAATATCTATGTACATAATTATACTTCGGTAAATACCTACTAATTGTAGAATTTATTATTTAAACCATGATACTCAGTTACACAAGACTTTTTAACCTATGAGTACCGTATATTGGGGATACTTTATGACACACTTTTTTTTAGATTTTTCGAAAATATAATTTTTGTTTCTCAAGATACATCAAGTCACATAATCAAGTTGGGTTCAAGTTACAGGAATATTTTTTTATAAAGGATCATTGGCTGCGTTCAAAATAAAAAGATTGTATGATACCTACAATCATGGTCATCTTATTGTCAAAAAGTGGGAAATCACAAAATTAGGCTACTTGCACAAAATAACCCGAAATTACCCGGTAGGTACTAAATATTTTGCTATTTAGAATATTTCCTTTGATTTATTTTTAAAGTGTTTCCAACACTACGGTTAGATGACTAAGAAACTTAGTGACATGTTACTTATTTTTTTAAGTAATGCTTTTCAAAAATTTGCACCCGACAGGGCTTGAACCTGCATCTCTGAAATACCTAAGCCAACGCCCTAACCAATTAGGCTACAAATGCAATTAAATGTTTCATTATTTTTACAAAATATCTCGTTTCGAAACAAGTTTAACAGTGAAATATAGCCACACTAGTTTCAAATCCATAACTTATAAATTACCTTATAGGTGGTAGATTTGTATGGCGCAGTTCAATATCTGATATGAAAAGATATGTTTTATCCCCAGTCCCAGTTCTGGACTAAATAAAACAGAAACATTTCATTTGTCGAATAACTTTTGTTAAAAAATCATTTTCAAAGAAAGTAATGAATTTGAAATAATGAAAGCGTCGTCTGACGACAGATCCCGCTAATTAATCCGGAAGCAGCACTATTAATTAGGAGAGTTTTTCTTCGTCAAGGATTACGGCCGACGAGGAGCAAGTAATTGCCGCTCCAAGCAACTATTCCTGTGTAGGTAGATAGCTCATTCTAGGTAGACGAAATCTCTGCAATATCTAGAGAGATTTATAGGGGTTTCCTCGTATACAACAAGCTTTTAGGAGCAGCTTTTTAACTTGAAAATTGGGAGAGAAGGTAGGTACACATACCGATGTTACCTACCTTACGTTGTCGTAGGTAGTAAGTACAACAGTTTACCTAGTAAAGGATGATTTATACTAGACCGTGCCGGGTCCGAGCTTCGTTGTCCATTGCGGGGCGAACAGTCGATCGGTCTGTTGCAACCGAGTGGCGGCCGAGCAACAGACAAGGTAGCTCGGACCAGGCACGGTCTAGTATAAATCATCCTTAACTGGGGCGCCTTGACGCTTGTTATTCGTACAGTAATATGTCATATAAAACAAAACATAGAGACAAGTGATAGGACTCGAGACTTTTGGTTAGTAGTAGCTGTTACCCGTAAATATTCGTTACTCGAGTAACGACTTTTTCGTTAATTACTCGAGTTTTACTAATTGGATTTCGATGTAAAGTATACCACGAGGTTCCTCGAAAATAGAACTATCCAATATTGAAAACTAGATTTCAATTGGGTTAGTAGTTTTTAATTGTATACAGAGAAACAAACAGAGAGACATGAATTTTTAAAAATATATAATTTGGTTCTCTACTTTTCCTAGTCCCTTAGACTTTTTTTTAAATTACTTACAAGTAGGTACAGACTTTTTGTCCTTTCTTTCTTTATTATAAGTATAGATCACGCTTAAGTTGATGTTTTTTTTGAGGGGCGTAGATTATTTATTTCAACATGCTATAAATTTAAGGTTGGTTACAGTATATTTCTTATGGACAATTTATAGTAATGAATTAAGAGCCACTTTAGTAAGCCAATGAAAAAATACTGTAGGTTTGTTTGACCTATCTAGTGGACTATATAAAAATAAAGATTTCATAAAAAAAAATAAAAAAAACTTGAAACGTACTGAAATCTCAATATTTCCACCCCAATTCCCTAAAACAAATATCAATTTCCGCAGTAGACAAGCCACTAGTAGATATCTAAGATAATGATTTCTGACGGATACATTACGGTTCAGCAAGGCTCTTGATTATACCCACAGTTACCCTGATAAATGGTTCTTGACAACGCGCCCTTCAGCTACGGACCAATTATTTCCAAGTTCTTCAAATATTGTGAGATTAAGTTCTTAAGGTATTTTAGCAGTAGGTAAACCTAAAGCTTTGTTTGAGCCATGAACCAATAGGGGAAATAATATAAAAATAAATAGAAATGAAGCAGTTTAGTATGACTGACAGAGAGCGGAATGTAACATAAGGAATATTCTTAACTAACCTAGATTGAGGTTTATTTTACTTTTATAATGAAACCGAAGTCGTCTTAGCCGCATTACAAACAATCCTACGATTATCATTATTTTTCCCGGGTCATTAAATTTCGATCATGTTACAATGATCTTGTAACATGATCGAAACGCGCGAATAATACGCGAATAAGACCCGGGAAAAATAATTATGAGTTAAAATCGTGTGAGTTTAAAATGTTTAACCCTATGATTGGCTTAGTTGTTTGTCTTGCTCTTGTAAATGACAATCAACGCCAGTGAACATGTGACAAAAGTCAAGTCCACGCAAGGACGTTTGTGAATACGGCTATTAGTTTGTAATGGTTTTGATAACGAGTTCCGTTCGAAATCATATTTCCTTAAAAAAGGTGTATTTTATATCTATCTCTATATATCGCGTGATTTTATCGAATTTCTAAAATATCTACTCGAGCTACTATTTTTAGTTTCATGTCCTCTTACAAACAGTGAATAGATAGGTATTTAGAAACCGACTTCCCCCAAAAGGCGGAGGTATAATTTAACTTTGTTATAATATGATCATGTACTTGAACTATTACTGTCATCCAACTCTGTCCTTTCGATACTATTATTTACTATCCCACTGCGAGCGAAGTGCAGGCATGTTTCCATACACTTGCCATGTCTAATGAAGTTATTTTCATTCCCTCCACAGCCGCCGTATACAAATCTGCTGCATCTGTTTTCATCAGCATTGTAGTACCACCTTGAAACAGAAAATTTGAGTTAGTTCGTAGTACGGACGATGACTGCGACATAAGGAGGGCTATGATTTGACCGCAATGTAATTTAAGTATGTTTGTTTTATTTATAAAGAGTTTTATTATATTAAAGAGACAACATTTAAAACAACTTTTCCACTCTTAATCGGAAAACTTATTTCGTAAAAGCGCTACGACTTTCATTTACAAAGTTAAATTTAGTAATTTTAAATTATGGGGTGCTAGCTTGATCATTGATCACGCAAAAAACTACCTACTGAGCCGATTGCGATGAAAAGCGATAAAATGATGTTTAAGGACCTAAATACCAGGAGATATGTATTAAGTCTTATGCTACTTTTTATGCCGATACATGTAATACTGTACTCATGTAAAGTTGTCAGTTGTTGTTATTGCAGCTAGCAATGACTTAGGCTCGTTTTCACAATCGACCCTATGCGTGGCTTATGTATTATCGTTGAGCCACTTATATTTCTATACAATCTCTATGAACACGGCGATGTGAACGCGGCGGTGCGTTGTATAGAAATAAGATAATATCGCCGCGATTCTAACGCTCGTGAAGACGGTCCCATAGTGTTGTTTGTTGACAAACAACCCTATGCATGGTCTAAAGCTTTGTCTTGGTCTTGTGAGTGACAATAAACGTCAGTAAAAAGGTAACAGAAGTGTTTAGTGAATGATGTGGGCCTTAATGCCTTCAAGACATTGGCTCGGCAATCGGTAACGAATGGTCCACTGGCCTTACCTGTCGATTAAATCGAGACACGTTCCAGAGTTCGGTTGCAAAACACAATACGATTCCGGCTCGGTCACATAGATGTTCATTGACGACGCTCCTGTAAGAATAATGAAACAAAGTCGGATGGGCAAAGATGTGCTATATATGGTAGTGCCCTGTAATGTACAGGTCCGCTGGGATAAATTCCTATAAGTTCTCCCCGAGCGCTGGCGGATAAACTTCTTGATACCTAGGAGGGTTAGTGTCAGACAGGCGGGAATGGTCATGGTAAAATTATTTTCAAATCTATTTGAAGTAAGTATGGTCAATGATGAGTGACTTACCAATTATGCCAACTCCAAATAATTTAGGGTTTAACCAAACCTCGGGCTCCTAAGAGGAATACAACGGGAAACATCGCTCAGATGAGAAGGAAAGAAGAAAGAAGGAGCCAGAAGAGGTATAAACGAAGTAGTATTTACCTTTGCATCGTCTTTCGCATTCGGTTTGCGATTTAAAGTTATTCCAGTTACCATCGCATCCAGTGTAAGTAAAGCGTATACATTTGTCAGACTGAATATCGTAGTAAAATCTGTAAATTTTCTAAATACTTACTTATTATGTTAGGTACCTAAAAAGTTTTTACTGGGTTTCGCAACTAGCCCTAAAACTGGGCTTTTTTGCGTGACTTTAAGCCGTGGGTTTTCTCACGATGTTTTCCTTCACCGAAATAGCGATGTTATTAGCGCTCTTGAAGAAAGACATTGATTCGAAACTACGACTTTCGGAATGAAA
The DNA here is from genome assembly GCA_949358125.1 of Idaea dimidiata. Taxonomy (NCBI): domain Eukaryota; kingdom Metazoa; phylum Arthropoda; class Insecta; order Lepidoptera; family Geometridae; genus Idaea; species Idaea dimidiata. The sequence goes on from OX442340.1 coordinate 5,826,889, forward strand.
GTCGGGGTATCTACCACTAGACCAACACCGCTCTATACCTATGTTACTTATAGCTACTATCTACAAATACCTCTACAGCACACAGCGAAATAGAATTAGCACCAAGCAGAGTTAAAATTAAAACATCAAATCTCAGGTTTTGATAACTAAGTGCTTTGCACACATTTTGTCAAAATAGTGTCATAAGCTTATTTACACATTGCGAGGCAGAGATATGTTAAGAACTAATAGACTCATTGTTGCAAGGTAGGGTACTTAACAGCCTACCAAGTGACTGCATTGCTGCAGTAACTCGCACCGTTTGTGACTTCTTTGAGCAGCTAACTTGCACGTTTGTGTTAGTTCCAGCGAGATACTGGCGTACCTATTGGCTGATCAGTTTGCATTGTGTAAACGAAATATCTACTTTAGAGTTAAAAACTAACTCATGCTGGTGCCAGTGGACCAGTTAATTTGGTTTGATAACGTACCTGCTTTCTTTGTTGATGCAATTGCCTCTTTTAACTTGAATTTGACATCGATAATCCCATTTCCAAATAACGCCTGTTAATTAACACAACAATGTAATTTAGATTTAGTAACTAGGTACGGCGGACTTGCATTTGACTGGTTTATAAATCTACCGAACTTATTTCAGAACGAATTGTAAACCAGTTATAAATTGAATATAGAGGTCATTTCACAAAAGAAGTCCCCTAGACGCAGAGTGCGAGTCGTGAGGCAGAATGTTCTTAAAGTTTTTTTATTTTAATAATTAATGGAAGTTTTAGCTATTTTTGAAATGAAATAGTGAAATTCGTGTTTGAATCAAAATTATATAGGTAGCTAAAATAAATACATAGGTAGGATATTTTGAAGAACTAACTTTAGTTATGTTTATGACCACGGGACTTCTTTGGTGAAAAGGACTTTACATTGATCTCGAATATCATGGGTAACGTTTTTTCCTGATACTAGCTATGCCCTGCGGTTCCAACCGCGTAAATCGCGATCCTGTCAAAACCCTCTCTTATCGAATGCCTATGACATCTAAATAATAAACACACAGTCCAAATTTCAGCTATCTACTATCAGCGAGTTAGGCTGTGCGATGTCTATCCATCAGTCAAATTTAAACCATGCATTTTAAAGCTATATTTTTACAGGACTTCCAGGAATTGCGCGGGTGAAATTGGTTTAAACCACGAGTCTATCTATACTTACTTTCGCTTGGCTTCAAACGTCTATAATTGACTGCAGGCATCCGAGTGGTATGTTCGATATACTCTCTTCTACTAATAGACCGCGAAGTTGTAGGTTTCAAACATTCATAATCATTGTCGTCACAATTGATGTCAGTCGTTTTTGTAGTATCTCCATTCACACCGATTAAAAAAATCTGAATTACGAATAGTCTACGCAAGATTTTCAATTCTGGTTTCATTTCAAACAAAGTGGTATTTTTTATTTTTACGGTAACATTGCCAAAGAAGGATCATAAAATCGACGAGAGGAACTTTATGCTGTGCATAAAACATTATCGCTTTTGCAAATGATCCGCTCAAACGACGGCACTAGGTAGGTACCTACGGTCGATTTAGCTCAGTAGGTAGGTCCCTAAAAACATTACGTTGCATTGCATCTGTTTTATTTTAATACTTAATATACTTCGATGTATGTACATTGTAGACTCAATTAGCGTTAGTTTTCTACGGTGTTTGCGATGTTGATAGAAAAATCGTGAATGTTTTATGTGTATGCATATTATGTTTGATACTCGATACATGATCACGCAAACACTACTGAACCGATTGCCATAAAACTTTAAATGTAGGTAGATGAAAGCCTGGAATAACTTTTTATCCCGATATTCTCGCGGAAACGGGACTTAAAAATTAAACTCAAATTTTTAACAATGTTCAACGCCCGTCGACTCTTCGATCAAGGTCGATCCAGACTCTTGCTCACAGCCGCCGTCTTGTCTTTTAAATTAAAGCAAGCTTTTAAGTACCTACGTACTAAGTTTGAAATGAAACTTATTTCTTGATTATAATCGAGTTGTTTAATTTTATTATTTTCAGCATTGTTGCAATGCCGTTCCTACGTTTCGGAGCCTTTACAGACCCCTTCATCAGGGCTCGGTAAACGCTTCGAAATGTAGAAACGGCATTGCAACAATACTGAAAATAATAAAAACAACTCGATCAAAACCGGAGAATGAGTTTCACTTCAACCCAACATGGCGAAAGCAGAAGAAAAATCTATACCTACCTACTATGAATCACCAAAAAACCGTTTAGCGGACCGAAACGTCATAGCGCTCCAATAGATTTACCATCAAGCCACGAATAATTATTTCTCGGTTACCGGAACAATGCAACGGTTGATACGGAAGCAGACTGTTTGCTGATCTAATGGCATTTTCAATTTGCATTCAAATTCCTGCGCTCGCTCGCATTGCTGAGCTGGGATGAGGCCGCCCGGGCTGAATGCCGAAAGCCCGGACGGGGTAGGTAGGTGCTCGACTGTCCCAATGCCCCAATCGGATTAACGCTAACGACGCACCATTCTATACGGCCGCAGCTGGCCGCATTCTCACTGCGTATCCTGCGCGAGACGCTGATAAACGGTATCCACTTATCCACACAGATATAAAGGCAATGCCGTAGCGTAACCAACACCTGCATACTCTATTACGGTATGCGTTAACTTTATTAGGCCGTAACCTAGTTCCGCAAAGCAACCTAAATGCTCTCTCGGTTCCGTATTATGAAATTAGGTCTACCTACTTAGCTTCGGCCCATTTAAACATGGTAACTAATGGAAAAAATAGAAAATTCTGTGTACTTAATCCTATGAATATTATAAATGTGAAAGTGTGTGTGTTTGGATGTTTGTTACTCAATCACGCAAAAACTACTGAACCGATTGCGATGAAACTTGGAATATAAATAGTTAGATACCGGGAATAACATATAGATACACATTTTATCCCGATATTCCCGCAGGAACGGGACTTACGCGGGTGAAACCGCGGGGCGCAGCTAGTTACCTATATATTAATATGCGATTTGTATGTTTCTTACTTCTTTACGTAAAAACTACTAAACCGGTTGCGATGAGTCTCCATTAGACTAGAGATCAGGAATAACACGTATGTTAGTACATACTACTACTTTATCCCAATATTACAGATTTACAGAGTTTTACTCAAGAGTGGAACCGCGGGGCGTGACTAGTAGGTAAGTAAGGTAAGGTAAGGTACATATTATTTTACTAATTCAACTAAGTTAGAACATATTACAGATTCCACTCTTTCCCAGACATTTTAAGGCCTGGGGCATTACACTCAATTTCATAATTGTAGGAAATTTCCGTTCGTTCGACCGAAAATTATTCTCTAGTTACCTATTTCGAAAACCTCGGAAATTTCCATTCGAAGAAACATAGCAACCCCCACTGCTGTGCCGTAGGGAGCGGATCCAATTTGTCCTTAAACAAGGTACTTACAATAAATACAACAAAGCAGATTCGATGTTAAAATGAGAATTACCGTTCCCTGAGGGCGTACTCTAATGAGAAGTAGTCTTTCAAAGGACATTTTTAAATGTACGATGCCAAGGATTAATTTGACGTAGTAAAGTTAAAAGTTTAAAGGTGTTTCCGCAAATAGCCCTATTGGGCCTTTGTGAGTGACTTGAAGCCGTGGGTTTCCTCACGATGTTTTCCTTCACCGTAATAGCGCACATAATTAAGGAAAGTGACATTAGTGCGCTTCCAAGATTCGAAACCTTCGGAATGAAAGCCGGTGTATCTACCAATAGACCAACACTGCTCCAGCGCAGTATCTCATCGTCTGGGCAACCCGCGGTAGTTCCACGCTGAAGGGATTATCAACGGATTCAGTCGGATACGATAAATAATTGATTGTCATTACATCGTGACTTTGCTGAGAAGTGTTCGGATGATTAGGGGATTATTACTTAGGGTTAGTAAGTCCTGTAATTAATCAAATGAATAGGTACTAGTGAAACTCGTTTAAGCCCTGGGGAGTAACTTTGGCCAATATCAGAAAGAAATTAAACAAGCCGCTATCGCTGAGCTGCGGTGAAAAGTTGCGAGTACTTGACAGGGAATTAAATTTTGATTGGTATGGCGCAATTACAGTTCTAAGAAAGCTTCGATAAATTCTGCGTGTAGAAAATGATTATGAATGGGATCTTTTTTGATAAAACAGAGATCCATTAGCCGTCAATACTCAAAACACGAGTGAAGTAAAAGGAGTTTTGGGGGGAACGAGGTGAGTAGATGTGTTGCTAAATTTTTATTTTTGTGAAACCTAGTTTAAATGCGTGTAATTTTTTTAATTTCGCGGGCATATTATTCAATTTATGGACTTTAACGTTGTCTCCAAAGCTCCGTGAGCAATCGCTGTAAATAGACGCCATTTTACAATGATTCCCTCGACTTGACTGTTTCGATGCAAATAACTTGCAAATATTAATAATACTTGACACTGGCTAATGTCCAAATAGAATAGAGCCATATAAAAGAAGAAGAGTGAAGTAAACTTCTAAACTACAAGAATGCCCAATCTATATAAAAGAAAAGAAAAACGATGAAAGTAACCTGGTTTTGTGGTATACAAAACCGTTACTTTCATTTTGTAACGTAAACTTAGCTCTACGTTCGTAGAAGAATACTTACCTAATAAATTACTGTTGATACCTATAATATAACGTAAAGTACATAATATATTATATTATAGCGCGAGGCGCCAGCTACTGGGTGTTTATGCCTGTATAGGTACATGTAGAACATTCACGAACGACTTAAAAAAAGGATTGTCTTATTCAAACTCGTATAATCTTACGCGAGGAATAATAAATCGTCGTTTATTAGTTATTTAAACAGGCAGCAACCATAACTACGATTTATTCCTCGAATAAGTTTATTCGGGTTTGTTTAACCCAGCCAACTGTCAAGTTACCTGCCGTTGTAGTTGTATAATGCGCCTGTACTAACGCCTATCATCGTCCTATCTACACTATCGATTGAGAGAAAGGACTGCCACTCAAGCGTGTGGTTGTGTTTTAACTATTATGTCATTTTTAACCTTTAATCTTTTAGTTACTAATCGTTAAAGGTTCAGGGTACCTAATAACAATCTCCGATATATAGCAGAGATCCATTGAGGGTGGCATTGCCGTAAAACAAACCAAAATAAACAAATATAGGATTATATTCAGTGAAACGTTAAAATTCCAACATGACAAACTATGGTACATGCCACGTCTGCGATCGATTCGCTTCACAAGTGATCCGACTTCGCTAGATGGTTCCTACTTCTAGTTATATAATCCCATGAGCCAATATAATGTCAGCACATATTCTAAACCACTAAATTTACTAAGATCTTTTCATTACCTCAAACCGTGTTTATTAAAATAGCGCAACCAACACACAATTGTTAAAAAAAACTTTATATTTCGCGTCCAATACTAACCTTAAGAAATAGCGAGCGAGCGACACCTACTTTAGGATAATTAGTGAATAAGTCACCGTGCATTGTTATCGAACAAAAGGGCACCTAGAAATTAAATCAGGTATTATTTTAAACGTCTTAAAACTTCTAAGGCAACTTTACGAAAACTTATTGTATTTTTTTTCTTAATTTATTACATCATATATATACATAATTTCGACATAATCATTTTATGAAAAAAAAACGTAACATTTCTGGCAGGTCAAGTAAAAAAAAGAAATTAAATATCAACATGTGCATTTTAAGATGATGTTGAGGGCTTTTAGCCAGAATTAACATTACAGTGCTAGCGTTATTTGTTAACCTATGTGCAGACGTAAAGGGCACTCGAGATACGCGATTTGTATTATATTTAATAGATAGAATAGACTCCTTAAACTTCTTACACGCGATAGTATTGAACCTGCCGTCACAAATCTGTTGTAATGCGTCTACAGCTTTCGACATAAGTGCCTATCGCATCCAGATGAAATTAAGGATTGCATCTTTCAGTCTTTTCGACAGATTCAAATACTGTCGAATGTAGAAATTTTAGAAAACATTTAAAAACTGCATTTTCCGAGTATAGGGAACACTTTAGGCACAAAGAATATCTTAGTGCTTAGTATTATTTAACTTTAGATTCAGATAACTTAATAAGGATTATTGGAAATATTTAAAAAAATGACAGCGCGTTTGACAACCTTTTACAACCATGAGTTCAAGCAATTTAATAAAATATTTCCGATAATCATTCAGATTATAGGCTTAAAAGCATCTGAAAATAAGTTTGTAAGCTTGCGAGTCCCCGAGTGCGCTCAAGTTTTAGCAATTCGACAACGTTCAGACATTTTATATAGCGTTGTTGTAATACATTTTATAGTAACGACATTTCTTTAGCTTAACCTTACTCAAAAGTTTTCGAAAAAAACACGCAATTTATACAAAGGGTTGCCATTCGTTTTGGCATTACATTATGTTTTATTCTGTTTATTCTTTAACTATACTCTACTATACTGTACCATTTAATTATTTATTGAAATAAAAAGGTTTGAATTGCCATTTCTTTATCTTTTTTTTAAATTAAATTTAACAAACATGTGACAACCCTGGCAACTCTATCTATACACGATTCGATAGTAAATGTATATACAGATAAACACCTCACTATTTTACTATCACATCACTATCCATATATTTAAAATTGTCAAATTAGAATTTACAACGTTTAGTCAAGCAACAAAAGTATATACACCGTTAATAACACACTTACACTACAAAAATTAAATTTCAAAATGCTACGGTGGATTTCCAATTTTATTTCTTACTGCACAATATAGGAGTCTAGAACATATAAAACAACAATTATCTTTCAGATATTTTTCCCAAAACTAACCGATTTCAAGAATTAAGGTTATTTGAACAGTCTATAGAAAAGTCCTAGATTGATAATGGAATAATACATTAATTTGACATACATAACAATAAAAATAACAAATATTTTCCGTTAAATCAATTATTTCAACTTTAACATTTTATCGTTTCAATTTATCATTATAATTGAATCATTTTGAAATGCATAAATTACAAAGAAACAAAATACAATTATTCTAGAAGAGATAAACAGTAGTTATGTATTTAATGTGTATGAGTGCATAGAAATATAATCTATTGAATTGCTCTAATTACCTTACGTCTAAGTGAAAAATCATTCAATATCCATGAACGAATTTACATTCAACAAATTTCTATTGACAAGAATAAAAAAGATTTTAACACACGAGAGTTTCACATTGAACAAAATACAAAGAACATCATGAACTTTAACTTCCAAGCAACAAAACGTGCTATGTGCTATTTGCGGCCAATTTCTTCATTGAAAGTAAAAGTGAAAGTTGCGTTCACAAGCAAAATTACTTTAAATTTAATGCTAGCCTATGATTACGTATAAAAAAAATATGTTTTACTTTTTATTTTTATTTTCAAAGAAACTAATTGTTATATTTATTAAACTTACCCGATTTCTATCCATTGTTATTATTATACTACGGTATTAAACTAAAAACCATGATCTAGACCCGAAATTTAATAGCAATGATAGCCGTTATATCTCAGTAGCGCATTGCTATTTATTTGTTGGCGTTTCAAGGGACCGCATTGGCCTCCCTTTGTTTTAAAACGCGGAAAAACAGAGTCAACGACAATTTCAGTTTTGATTTTAGGTCAGCAGGTCAAGTGTTCATTAAATTCAAGTGTTCTATTCGGTTTAATGTAAACCCTCTTGGATCATAAATCTTAGGTCACTCAGATCAGCAAGCGCTCACACAGGCACGTTAAAATTCCACTATACAAATTTTTCGCAAATTCGATAATATTACAATAATATATTACATTCTATATTATTATTCCTTATATTAAAAAGTCAAATATTTGAAGCTGCCGAATCACCAAAACTAGAATAAAGTACAGAAGCAGTGAGCTGTAGTCTAACAGATAGACATGCCACCTCCTAGCATGCTCAAGACCACACATAAAGAAATTCCTGCACACATCGTCATTTTGTTTCGAAGTGTGCTGCAGATGTGTGGGTTGAAGCATGCCAGTAGGTGGCATGTTTACCTGTACCTTTATTGTTACTGTCTCGAGACTAAATCACGGACGAGTGAACTTTACAATACAAGTATTTGTATGTAAGTGTGTATAGAATGTCGAGAGGCCACATTAACAAATCCGACACAAAAGTTTTCACAGACTGATGAATACTGAAGTAGAATAAGAAAGATCACTCTGAAGCTACAAGTAACACACACACGTGTTCTAATACAGCCTTGACGGATTACTCCATACAATACCGCACGTCCGCAGAAAAGAGAAAAAAGATAAGTTACAGAGAAAAATTAGAGGATAAAGTGTAAAAACGTATAATATGGACTTGAATGACGTCGCGTCGTGTAAGAGGCGCAGTCATCTTAGAGTATGTAGTTGACTTGATTGACTTGACTTGAAAGTCTGGCTGAAAAGCTGACGTTTTTAGATAATGGAGTGGACTTTATTCCGTTGTGTTCAAAATCGCTGACATCTTTAGAGTATGTAGTGGACTTGATTCAAAAGTCGCTGACGTCTTTAGATAATGGAGTGGACTTTATTCCGTTGTGTCCAAAATCACTGACATCTTTAGAGTATGTAGTGGACTTGATTCAAAAGTCGCTGACGTTTTTATATAATGGAGTGGACTTTATTCCGTTGTGTCCAAAGTCGCTGACATCTCTAGAGTATGTAGTGGACTTGATTCAAAAGTCCGTTAAAGTATAAAGTTGATTATATTACGTTGTGTCAAAAGTCGCTAACCTGTTAAAAGCCTAATGTCGCTTTATTACGTTGTGCCAAAAATCGCTGAAGTGTGTAGAGCATGAAGTTGACTTTATTAGGTTGTGTTAATAAAGTCGCTGAAGTTTTTGGAGTGTGAAGTTGACATTACTACGTCGTGTCGAAAGTAGACTTCATTGAGGGTTCTCAACATCTTCAAAACCCCTATGACGTACTGACAAGATTTTCTAACTGCTTTTCAAAGTGATTTGTCCTACTGCGTATTTATCAGTCGTGTACATCCAAAAAATTACAAAAAAAACGCAGACAAATTTCGTTAAAAATGAATTGCAAATACTCAACGCCAGTTCAATCTAACATAAATGCTAATAGATTGATTAAAATAAGTTTTAAGGCCTCAACCGTCAACAGCAATCGAATTCAATAACGTTTGAAACTACATTAAACCAACGCGTGGCTAAAATAAATAAAAATAAATATCATACATTGCACACACCGCTATTGAGCCCGAAACTATCGAAGCAGGATTTGTATGAGGCCACGAGACATAAAATACTAATATATTTTTCTTCACTTATTTCTTTTGTTTTCGCGATGTTCTATTGACATAAAATTATTCAGCATTGATGAAATGCCGTTGCCTTGAGAAAAGAGTTTACAAAGGCTCCAAAACGTCGGAACAGCATTGCAACAATGTTGAAAATAATGAAAAGCAACGCTATCAAAACCGGAGAATGAGTTTCATTTCAGAAATTTTCTTTTGTAAATACTTAAAAGTTTCGTCAAGAATACTAATAATAACCTAATCAGATGTATTTGCCGCACACGTTGGTTTATCATAGTACCAGCTCAATAAATAACTTCAATTGAAAGCTTACTAACATAAATATCGATACAAACATACCTTTTAAACTAACGTAGCCGTAAACTTGGAGCGAAAGAACATCTATAGCGCTAAAAAGATTAATTACTCCCAATCCAGTACAGAGAGGACAAAGGAACAAATCTTATGTTCTAAAAACTTTTTTTCAGCTAAAGTACAGTTTTTCTCTCGATGCACACCGATTTTAAATCATAGTAAAGTTTAGAACGGTGAACATTTTACAATATCGATATCAAGCAGTTATGCATTACACCCGCTCATAAGACCCATGAGTAAGGGAGAGAATTCTATACTCTCTGCACTGCTGCCACATTTTACGAGGTATGTGCAACGAGTGAAAAACTGTACTATTGCACAAAATTACTCAGATCGAGTCAAGCTTCTGTTTTCATTCTTAAAGGAATTGAAAATAAAAAATATTCAATTAATACATTAAATGTTTAATTCCGTTTTTAAATAATAATTAAATATTGGATTAGTAAATGTCTTGTTGTTCTCTCTGTAGAATTAGAGCGATTTCAAACCAACGATTACATTTGTGCACGCGCTTTTTAAAGCGTACGCGCGTGTACGGGTCTATTGAAACATATACGCTCGAAGAGCGTATACGAAAGGCGCAACATTCTCAGTAGATCCATTGCCCAGATCTATCATGGATTCAGTTAGATTCAATTAAATTGAATATAACTGAATTTCCCCTTTAACCAGTTTCATATTTAAGGATGATTTATACTAGACCGTGCCGGGCCCGAGCTTAGTTATCCATCGCTCGGCCGCCACTCGGTTGAAACAGACCGATCGACTGCTCGCCGAGCAATGGACAACGAATCTCGAACCCGTGACGGTCTAATATAAATCATCTCTTAAGTATTGAGTCTACTTAGGAATTTCTTTCACTGAATTGATATAGATTTCAGAAGAATCTAGGCTATAAAAATAAGAATCAATACGCGTGCGTAATTAGAAGACCTATCGAGTCTACTAATTACGCACGCGCAGTTTCTAGTCTACCAATGACGTCTAGATACATCGTGTCGAAAAACAACCTTTTACGCTCCAAATAAAGGTTAGCCTGAAATCGCACTTGGAAAATTAATCTATTTGATAACAGCTTGTCAATAATTTGTTAGTGTATTAAGGTGAAAGCGAAACAGCGCGGCGAGATATTTGCTTAAAAAAATCAACAATAACTTAGTTAGAAATCTATTGATGATTCAATTATATTGTCATTAGATTAATTAATTATTAATATAACTACATTTCGATATCAATTTCAATAAATATATTAATTTATTGAAATTTAAGACAGTGAAAGCATAAATTATTATTAAATGATTAACCCCTTACTTATAAACGATAATTCATGCGCTGCATAACTATGCATCGTTTGTCTTTCACTGTCACATGAAGTTCCACAGTTGACAGACAGAGACAAACGTCACATAACTTAGTCATGTGTAAATCATATTTTATAAGTAAGGGTGTAAGTTATTGACAACTGAGTTCAGTATGTAACCAATTACCCCCTTTACCAAAAAAAAAAATTAACAGATGACTAAGGTTGACTTGCACTGCTATAATTAGCCCTAACTAAATAACTAACGTGCTAACTCTACTGATTGGTTGTGCATTGACATTTGTGTCAGTGCAAGACCAATCACAAGAGTTAGCACTGAGTTAGCTCATTAGCCCGGGGCTAAGTATAGCAACGCAAGTCAACCTTAGTTATGTAACGTTTGTTTCTGTCTGTCACCTATGAAAGTTTATCGGCAGAGGAAGAAAACGTTACAAAAAAATTGACAATTGAGCAGCTCCTAAACACAAAAATTCAAATTCAAATTTCAAATCAAATCAAATCAAATTCAAATCAAATTTTATAATTTTCAAATTTTATATAGCGTTTCTGTAAACGATACATAGTTTTTGCGTCTGTTATTCATCGTTTATAAGTATGGGGGTTAAGACTTGAGCTTCACCATAGATTACTAACTAAACAATTTCATTTGGAACAAATACACGAGATTATTTCATAACGCTAACGCTCCGATCGCGCGATCACCTTACGGCTAAAAGTTCCTGCGCGATAGTAAAACGCTATACAATAAACTGTTATTTAATATTAACATCGAGAGAATCTAACAAGAGGTAATACATTCGGTAGGTTAGTCTATACGTAGGTACTATCGCGTAGGTTTGAGTCGCCCCTCCGCACAGCCAGAGGTGTTAATTGAGCGGGTGGAACCTTAGGGTATCGTTACGTTCAGTTGTATATCTTGATTGCCTTTTCTAAGTAATTGACGCGGGACCGTTTGGGCGTCTTGTTAATGTGCTCGAGGCCGAGCCACGGCCGGCCCGTCGGGTCTGGAAGGGACACATCTGTATTCAGTTCTAGCACAAATTCTTTCATCAACTATTCCTATTGATAAATTCGCAATGCACCTTTACTTCGTTTTTTAATCGTAGACTACGATTTGACACATAAATGTGAGGAAAAAATTCTATTCTAAATTCAAATTCTAGAGAAAAAAAGAGGATTAAAACGTCAGATCGTAGTCTACGATTTAAAAACGTGCTTTAGCATGCAATTTAGCGATTAGGGCCCGTTCAGTCTAACAAGAGTTGATTCTAAAACGTAGTACACTCACTTTTCAAAACGGATCCTCCATTCAATTTAGTTTCCGATGACGCAGATAAATAATAATAAATAATTGAAGGATAAATATTTGAGTTGCAGCCAGGGGCGCCACTGTTCGTAAAGCCAAATAAAATAACCTTAGCCTCATACACCCCGCGCGGTGGCGGGTAAACTGCCTGCCAAGGAGTGTTCGTGTCAGGCAGGCGGCGGGCCGTAAAAACATTACCGTATCTTTTCGTATCATATCTTTACTGTGAGGTTTAGCGGACTCCGAGAACATCGCTCAGTTAATTTTAACAATTCAACCGATGCAGAGATCTAAACGAGCCCTTATTGCCTGTTCTATGAGTAAAAAAATGTGTGACACTCACTCGTATTACTACTCGCTCTGAAGTCATATATGTTGACTTGCGCTCCTTCACTTATGTAATTAGGTCGACCGTTCGTTACCACGGCAAAATTGTACTGGAAACAAATGAGATACATTTTAACATTCCTATTTATTTATTTTACGATACGTCATCTTATCTTAATGACAAATATCCATGGAAGTGTTTAAATATACGGCGATGTGAATCACATGATTATTACAACAAAAAGGAAAAAAAAAATGGCGCCATGAGTTTCTTGTGTCTTTTTGAAATCTGGTTTTCAATGTTGGATAGTCCTATTTTCGAGGAACGTCGTGGTATACTTAGCATCAAAATCAAATTAGTAGAATCCGAGTAATGAACGAAAAAGTGCAACCGCTCGAGAACCGGTCGGCCGCCCGCACCCTTGATAACGTGTTTTTCAGTTCCCCGGGACGGGGATCGCGGGACGAAGCTAGTGAATAATATAATAAGTACCTTTTCCCATTCCTTGTCAGGTATGTCTAGTTTCTTCTGCAGCCTGTCCTTGACAGCCTGGAAGGGCTCGTTGTGTTTGATCCGCATAAAGAACGGAATGCCGAACGTCGAGTACACTTGCTTGTAGTAGTGAGCGCACGGTACTAGAATCTCGTCCTCCTGTAACACAAAACAGTCAAGATTTACACAATAATCAATGCTGTTCGTTGGGCGGGTTGTGTGTTTGTGGCTGTCAATGTGTTTTTTCTTTTACAACTTTTACAAACAAAACACCGCCGCTTTATTGCTCCGGTTCCACTAATATTGCTCCGGTTCTACTATAGCCCTAAATATGCGACAATGTGAATCATATTATGATCATTGTAAAAAAATAAATATATAGTTTGACGATTGTAAATAGAAACATGACCACAAAAAAACCCATGAGTTTCTTGTGGTTTCTTCTCATCGGAGGGTGCGTTACGAAGCCACACTAGAGTCATAGTTGTAAGAACACTCGGGATCGAATACATCCAATTAAATAAGGAAATTCTTGACTCTGACTTTTCACCACCGCGATTTATCACGTTCATAAAGATTGTATAGAAATAAGTAGCTCGACGATAATATCGCCGCGATTCTAACGCTCGTGGAGACGATCCTTAAGAGTAAAAGCAAGTTTTGTACCTGTAAATGTATTTCGTCCCGGGGTATCTCCTCTATTCTGTAGAGCCGCGGCGGCGTGATGGTGACCTGGTCCAGGGTGAGCTCCGGGTCTGGCCCCGGTAATACTTTGTGACACGACACCTCCACGATCCTTAACCTTCAATTATACAATACATACATTCAAACCTGAAATTACCTAGATAGATGACAATAGAACAACCATTGAACGGATATAAGCATGGAAGAAGCCTTTCTATACTAACTCACCTCCAAATAATAGCGCCGAAACTTACTCAAATACGAAGTACGCATACACAAACTACACACCACGCTACTAGCTAAGCAATTGGACTTTTGTTTATATTTTCACCAATTGTGTGGTGACAACGAGGACGGCCCCGCAGCAATAGGCTGTTCTCTAACGTAATTGGTTCTTTGAATGACCCGATCCGAGTACAACCGAAGTGACAGATTCGTGTCGCAGCACAGTTTTTAATCAACGCGGCTTATTTTACGTGGTGTCGTCATTTTAAAGCGCAACGAATACTTCCATGCTTTTATATCCGTTCATTAGGAACAACGACGTTAGATTTTTGAGGCAACTATTGTAAACATGCGTGAGTTTTTAAATGTGGCCGAGTAAATTTACGAACAATTTAACTGTGGAAGATATGAAACTCGGCCGTCTGGGCCGACATACAAAAGTTTCATTACCTAGCGGTTATTCTCCTTCTAGTTTCTAATAGAGACCAGTCTAGTTACCGTATTATCTATCTAGTGGACGTCGGAGAACAGTGGAAATTGACAAGCACTATGCAGTACATTGCTGTTTTGACGTAACGTGGTTATTACCTGTGATTACGTCAAAACAGCAATGTATTGCATAGTGCCTGTCATTTTCCACTGTTGTCAGACGTCGACTGAATAGCATTGCCCCCATAATATGGGGGCAGTTCTATGTCTGATATCTTTTAAAATTCAATGTTCTGACTGACTGATGGACTGAACTATTATATTAACGCACAGTCAAAACCTCTGGTCTTGAGACATTTTGAGAGTGTATTTTTCGTGAGGTGTAGGCATACACTAACCGCGTTTTTAGTGTCATACAAATTTGCTGACGCACGCGGAATTTCGGTACGTGTTTCTCACGCACGCGTGGGAATTTGTATGGAAATCCCGCATGTGTGAGCAAACACGCATGACACTAAAACGCCACACTAAAAAGAAAGGGTTACTAGAAACTCCAGCCATAATTGGCAAAACCAGTCTGCATTATTGAAACGATAGCGACAGCACTAATAAGATTTACAGAACTTTTTTTTTTAATTTGAGACTATAAACTACTATAAAATTTGGTTCTTTGTATTGGACATTTTAGAGTATAGATGTAGTTTTACCTTCCCGAGCCTTCCGGAGACATTTCAACAACTTTAGCTGCTTCTTCCAAAATATCTGCTACTTTGCCACCTTTGTTTGGATATAAAATTAATTCTTTATCTTCTTTATAATTAGGTCCAACCTGAAATATTAAAACAATTGTATGATTTAACATGGCAGTGAAACAGACCGCATGCACCGGTCTAAGTATAGGGGAACACGGACTAGTCCGCTGACCGTTACAATTAGGCAGGTGGACCTAACAATCGATAACTCATAGAAATATATATTTTTTTGCATTTTCAAAAAATTCTAATAACAGGATTCGAACTTGTGCTCCCTCACAAACCAGGCGAGTACTCTAACCACTGAACTACACTGAGCTTCCCGTGTAGCTCAGTGGTTAGAGCATTTGCTTAGTTTGCGAAGGGGCACAGATCGGAATCCTGTCATGGGAATTTTTTGAAAATATATCTCCTTGTAAAAAATATTTCGAAGTTTGAAATATGCCTTGAGCAATAAAAAACAAAGAATAACTCTTTTTGATCGACTTTTACGACGGTAAGGGGATAGTAGCCAAATTCTTTTAGACCAGGGCAACAGGGCCCATTTACTAGACATACTAGATACCGAGACAGTTCCAAGGGCAATATTTGTAATGATTGATGAGACATTATGTATTAGTCTAGAGATGTTTCAAACAAATAACGTAACCGAACCGTTACGTTAGTAAATGTACGGCGTAACATAATTATATGTTACGGTAAACGTTTACCGAACAACAGAGTCAGGTATTCTTTGTCAAGGTAAACGTTAAGGTGTATAGAATAAATTTCGGTATACGTTATCCGTAAAACATAGAGTCAGATATTCCATATTAAGGTAAACGTTACGGCGTAACAGAATTCTATGTTACGGTAAACGTTTAGCGTATTTCCGTCCAAAAATAAACTTAAATAGTATTATAAAATAAAATAAACAGAAAAATAATGTACGTAGTCTTACCCATAAACATTTAAACTGCTTTTTGTTGTCCAATTCATTAACTTTAATAGATAATATTTGATAGAACAATTTCTTAGGGCACTTTGGTTTACAGTAAGTTAGCAAATCCTTAAGTATACCGTCGTAAGAGTATCTTAACGGGATCCCGGGAGTATCCTTGTAGCTACAACAATTTACAAATATTTTGAAATAAACATGGTAATAATATTTGTTATTTCCTAGAAAAATATTCAAGGAAAAATAAATCTTTAAAATTTGAGACCGCGATGAGCTTCGAGCTCGCGCCTATTTCTTGCCAGGCGGGCGTCCTGACTACCAGATAACGCGATCTTTCCATCATCATCATCTCAGCCTGTAACCGTCCACTGCTGAACATAGGCCTCCCCCATACGACGCCACAAACAGCGATCGCGAGCTACCTCCATCCAACGACTCCTTGCAACCGCCACAATGTTGTCGTCGATCTCTCCATTGCCCCGGAGAATTAGGGAGTCTAATATTTTCAGTTAACTATATCCGACTTTAGCTTGTAGCTAGCATATTATAACATAAATAACTCAAAGGTTACTGACTGACTGACATAGTAATCTATCAACGCACAGCCCAAACCACTGGACGGATCGGGCTGAAATTTGGCATGCAGGTAGATGTTATGACGTAGGCATCCGCTAAGAAAGGATTTTAATAAATTCCCGAGGGAACGGGACTTACGCGAATGAAGCCACGGGGCGCAGCTAGTTATAATATAAACGTGATACTTTACAGCTTCATTGTAATAACTGACAGTAAAGCGTTACTGAGCTAAACCCCCGACAGACAGAAGGACAAGACAAAACTATAAAAGGTTTCTTTTTAACCCTAAACAGCATTTTATATAAGTCCTGACTCCGCCTGAAAATCTTGAAATTTGCATGTTTATTAATATTCCAGGTTTTTTGAGATACATCCGAAATCTCACCAGAAAAGGTTTAGAAGTTTTTGCGTAAAGAATCAACAAATTATGTTCTAATACTCAAAAACTTTCGCATTGCAATTTTAATTTAATTTGTATATGGCACCTGGTGCTAATACTACTACTGTGTAAACTTACTTTTGACACTTGAAGAATTGTATTAAATAAGGGTCAACGTTCAGCCTTTGGCCGACCGCGCGGGCCATCTGATCGTACCGCATTTGCATCGATAACTCCATTGTGAAACTGTAAAAAAAACCATTTGTGTTTTATGGAGAATCATGTTCTCTGCAACCCTGTACCTTTGATGATTCGGTTTCACAGCAAAGGGCCGTATGTAACGATAAAATTATTTGCAGTAATTTCTTGTTTGTTCATTATAAAGAAAGGCACAAGCTTATCGACTGCGCCAAGTGAGCTGAAGTTTGGTTGGATTTAAGAGAATTGTTTAAAAACCTTTATAAAGTTTTATTAGTGAACAGTGCTATTTTAGTTCTGGATTTCATATCAATACTCACCCACCAAAGACGTTTTGAAGAAAGAATTTTTCACGAACCAATTATTTCGTCTTTATTTTTTAGTCATTGTAACATGATCGAAACGTCGAGGTAAGAGAATTTTAATTAATACGATGAATAAGACCCAGGAAAAATAATTAGCAATTATTTCGTGAAAAAGTTCCGATGTCACAATCAGTATACATCAGAAGCCCCATACAGCTGCACTTAACCTTAAATAAGAGAAAATACAAGCGCAATGACTCACCCAGGATCATTAGGCACAGTCTTATCAACGAACTGCACTTCCACCTTGTAGAATATGTACTTGAAGTAGTCCTGACAGGTGGGTAGCTCGAGGTCCTCGTGGCGAAGGTCGGCGCGCTCAAACACGATGATATCGCCATCCATCAGCTCGTCCAATACCTGGCCGCGTGCACACGACTCAATCCAAAGAAGTGGCAAATGCAGTATACCCCACCGACGTGTAAAAACGTACGGTGGAGTACTGCATACGCTACATTTTGTTCTCTTTACTCGACACAAAAGCGCAAAACCCATAGCTGTAAGCGGACGCTGGTATGGACTCCGTTACGACTTCCGCGGCTGGCACTTTCTTTGTGCGCAGAAACTCGAACAGCACAAAAATTTGCGAAACGACTGTTTTGCGTTTTTGTTTCTTTACTTAAAGCGCAGAACACATACTTAGGTAAGCGAATCAGCAACGGTAGCATAAGAGCACGACAAATATTTCGTATATCGAAGAAAAACCGTCTCTTTCTTGTGACAAGAAATTGTCGATCGATAAAATGTTTCTAGTGTTCGTATGTTGGCACTGGTGCAGTGAACCCGTGAAGGGTACCGCGGTCGGTCTATGTGCGACAAGGAGCATAGATACAGTGTTCGTAAAACTTTATGGTCGTTCTAAATATAGGTTCGAGTGGTTGCGCAGAACGCGAAATGTAGGTGCGCTTAGAGGTAGCATACCCGCTAACGACCCTCCGCGCGTCGCATCTTTCCCCGCTCGCATCCTGTGTTAATGTAAGTAGTAAGTGTATCACGCACTCATATAGTGTACTCGACCGAACATGCGCGGTTTCGAACTGGCGCCTATATTCCGAGGGGCTATAAAGTTTGACGCGCACTGTACATGCGCGTTTATAACAAAAAATCCGCCGCCAAGCAACGCTATCTTTACACCGGTATATGTTTTGCGTTTTAGTTTGACGAGAATTGCAACGTAAACTCACGGGTTCGATTCCCTGCGTGGCGTAATTTTTTTTTTATGATTACGATTTTATTTGTGGCAAATTATTTACAGAAGAAACAGAAAATAGTACACGATTCCACGATGGAATCGAACCCGAAACTTTATCGTCGCAACATCGAACATACGTATAGAGTGCACACATAACTTTTAAATTATGAATGGCAAGAATAACGTGAAAGATTTATTGCAAAGGAATAGGCATAAAACGATGAAGACATTTATATAGCTTAAAATCGAAGGAAATGTAGAAATTGACTATGAAGCAGTTTGTCGAAAATTATTGTGAATTGAGTGATAAACTTTAGAAGGTCGTAACGATTTGTATAAACTCGGTATAAACATTGCTTGAAAGATTATAAGGTAATCTGATTAAATATGATTACTGCTTGCTCCCAAGGATGTATTTCCCTAGTATCAAACAGGCCGCCCGGCTGTAAAAAATGGGCATTTTTTTCAGTAGGTGTGGCCAAGCATAACTTTCCTACCTTGCCGACCCCTTAATTTGAGTTTTGGGCTCCCGAGATAACATCGCTCAGATGATAGGAATTTATAAAAAGATTACTAAAATGAGAAGCAATGTATGAATGAACCAAATTAAATAAGTGTAATACAGCTAATCTAGTTAGGAAGCAAAGCCTTTTAATGGATTACTGCACACCACTGATAGTTAAATTGTTAGATTAGATATTGACAAAGTAAAATATACGTTATTCCATTGTGTTAATGTCGAAAGCGTGAACACCTGCTACATTGAAGTAACATCATAAAACAACGATAAAACAAACACCGTTCAAGCGCTGTTTATTTACCTGTAAATCACTTCGATTTTCCTTCTCATTGTTAAATTAAACGGCGGTAGAGTAAAATTCAAACTTTAATCGGTTCAGAAGTTTTTGAATTAATTAATAACTGGAAAAAAACGGCTAAATGCGACTCGACGTACGTACGAGTACAAAGAGTTCCGTACCATTATCACAAAACAATCACAATTCTTTATGGGTCAAAACCCCACCTGTGTACAGGTGAACCATTTTGATGGGTTTTCAGGGGCATATCCTAAACTATAACAGATAGCGAAAAATGCTGAAAGGAGTTGCGTCCCCGATTCCGATAAAAACTAAAATGGTATTAATAGATTCTTGAAAAATGAATTACCCTAGCCAAGAATCGAACCTTGTTTTTTTGCAAAAAATAAACATCCTATATTGTTATACCGATCGATAGTGTTACAGTGCAAAAAAAACACCCTATATTATTATACCGATCAAATAATCACAGACAGACAGTTGAGTCTTAGTAAATGGGTCCCGTTTTTAACCTTTGGATACGGTACCCTAGAAATGAAATTCAATAACCTGAGTTAGGTTTTATATATCAATTTGTTTAGCTTCGAAAATTTGGCCTGTCCTTTGTTTGGGAGTTAGTCAATACTATTCAGTTTTGCTGACAGTTAGAACTGTTTGCTTTGGCAAACGTTTTAGAGTTTATTATTTCTAGTGAATACTTTATTAGTAGTGAATACTTTGCAGTAGAACTGCATACTTTTACAAACAACCTTAAAAAAACTCAAAAAGAAACTTAGTTAAAACTGCTGGCTATTGAGACATCAGATAAGTCCCATGAATACATTAATTAGTTCTAGTTGCAAATTTTCATATATCCTAGAATTTACTTAACAAAGTACTTGAATACCAATTATAATTTATGTAATGTAAAGCTTAACACTAATGAAAGGTTTTAGAGATAAAACTCATAAATAATACCTTCTCTAGAGGCTCGTTGTAATTACTGATCTTCTCAACGAAGTCGGGTTTGATTTCTTCGTACAGGTTTAGTGGCGTGTCCGGAGGAAAACCTGTGAACAAAACCATTTTGTTTAAACTGGCTTTTTTATACGACTTAGAAGCGTATTGATTTGAATGAATAAATGAATATTTTTTTACTTATTAGAAGGGGCCATACTTATTACAAGAGGCCGTACTCATTAGCAGGGGCCATACTTAATAGAAGGGGCCATACTCATTAGAAGGGGTCATACTCATTAGAAGGGGCCATACTTATTAGAAAGGGCCGTACTCATTAGAAGGGTTCATACTCATTAGAAGGGGCCGTACTCATTAGAAGGGGCCATACTCATAAGGGGCATGGATACGGCATGGTCTAGCATAAATCATCCTTTAACTTCTATGTTCTATGGTATAAACATACCTGCTCGTTTATTAAGAACAGGTATCAAATCCGCAGGCTTGCTTGCTATAGGCAGGTAGTGGTGCCCACAGTAATGAATCCTCTTCTGCTTCGGATCATAGAACTTGAAGAACAGAACAACGTCGTTCTCTTTGTCGAAGTTGGGCAGAGCACTGAAGCCAGAGTCGGGAGGTAACATCTCAAGGAAGATATTCCACGGGTTCATGTTCTCGGATATGTCTGCTATTGTCTTGTGTTGATCGCTTGAAATGTCGAGGCAAGTTGGTCTGCATGTCTGGAAGAGATTATATCAGAATGTTTAGGTACAATACAAATACAAGTACTCATAATAAAGAAATTAAGATTAATAGTTCTTAAAATTCATGTCAGTCTGTTGCTGGAAAATAAAATAAACTTAAGTAAGTACACTAAAGCAGTGCAGAAAACTCCCGACGTCTCACCGAACCGCACTGACATAATAATATTATATTGATATTTCCTAATGACTGCGGCGTCTGATCAGCTACTCTTTAAGACTCAAGAGTTTAAACTACCTTTTTTGTCGCTCCCGCATGGATGAAGAACGTGATTACTGATTTGCAACCTCCAGTGTTCCCTGTGGGTTTTTTAATGAAGAGCCGTGCTAAGAGCACCATCATTTAAGGCCAAACCTCATAGTCCCTCAACTTAACAGTCACCATCACATAACTTAACATAGGCTTTCCATATTTGATATGGTTAATTTCGACTATACTGGAGCGACTGCAGCTTGACCCCCCAACCCCGAAAGGAAAGTCTGCGCCAGAGCCTCGTCAGTTCTTCAACAGATGCGCCAAGCTAGCATGGGAGGTTGTCTTTAAGAGATCTTAGTGAGCGCCCCTACATACCATAACTACAATAAATTTGTCACACTTACTCTCTTGCCCTTCATGCCCGACCACCTGCACAAGGAAAGACCTAATGGAAGCCGCTGTGGATATGGCTGAATACTGGTCCACCAAAATTTGACATACCTATTGTTATTTTTAAAAGAAGAAGAAGATGAGTATCTAGTCTAAACCCTACCTGATTAGAGCGCGCACTGAACGGCCAAGGCCGGAGCTGCTTGAGCGGGAACTTGAAGTTCTCAGCCAACATCTCCATGAGCTCTGCGACGGTGGCCTGCTTGCGGACGCGGAACACGCGGTAGTGCGCGCGTTCCGGGTCGTACAGGTCATTGCCCTGGTGACCGTCGAACGCCTCCTCTAGGACCACGTTCACGTTCATGTAGAGGTGGGCTTCGTTGCGCTCTTTACGACGGATCTGTGGATGAAACATATGTATCAAACTACCTGTGCCCCGCAGTTTCACCCCCATAAATTCCTATCCCGGAACGTATGTGACGCATCACGTATGTCATACCAAGCGTTGATTAACCCGTAAGATTATTCATATTCATATTCAAAGTAGTACCCTATATCTTATTTCAACCACTAAACTATCCCTGTACCAAATTTCATTCAAATCGGTTTAATCACAACAAAAAATCAAAAGTAGCCTGTAGCCTATAACCTTCCTCGATAAATGGACTATCAAACACAAAAAGATTTTTTCAAATCGGATTAGCAGTTCCTGAGATTAGCGCGTTCAGACAAACAATCAAACTCTTCAGCTTTATAATATTAGTATAGACAACCTGTGTCTCATTGCCGTTGAATCTCAAAACCTTTTCTAATTGTATGCCTAATGCCTATAAATATAGAAATCATTGGCTTAGCTGCACTTGCCAATTTTGAATGGTCGTGCGGCTTAAGCAACGCTTGGCGTGGTCATTACTTGGATGGGTGACCGATAGTTTGTGTGGCTTAGATCAAGTCAGAAGCCTTAGTCTACGGCGGGGTAAGCGCCTAGAGGCTAGCGAGTTACGTAACTAAAACGAACGGTCTAAACAATTCGCGACTGGCCGCACTGAGCGCTTGGCGCCTGGCTGTGGATCTTGTCAGAATGCAAGCAACTAGGCGCTAAGCAAGCCGCCTAGTCACTAGTTGAGCCACACCACTACACGAAAAGAAGAAGATATCTCCAAGCACAGTACAGCACACACTCTCAAAATTTCAGCTGTCAATGGTTTCGGTTGTGGATGCATTGATCTATCAGTCAGCCATTTTACAGAAACATTTTAGAAAAATAGATTTAAGGTGACTGGCCCAAAGCAAAAGAAAACAAGTCGCTTATTCTTTGTTGTATACTCCGTCTCGCTCATCCCGAATCCAAAGCGAGTAACAGGCATAGTGATGTCGATCTTCGGTATCAGACCGAAGGCTGTGATGAACCAAGTGATAGGCTATAGTAGGTACGAATGTGTTATGTATGAATATGTGGGTAGGCTTTATATGTGTGCGGGCTGCGTCCCCGCCTCACCTGTCCGAGAGAAAATAAATGAGTGTGTAATCAACTAGCTGTTTAATTGGTTCTCCGTGTACTCCTTGTCAACATACCTAACAACTGGCGACGAGGATGGGATAACAAGAAACAACTGGCGACGATCGAACCTATTTCGGCGTTATAATGACCTCGGGAGTATCGTTTGGGGTTCTTTCCACATTTGACCACCTCACACAAGAGTGGAACAGTTTTAAATCGCGTTTAAATCAGTGGTTCATCGCGAACGACATAACCGATGAGACCGACAAACCCACCGTGAAAAGGCGGGCCATTTTGTTAACCTCATTATGTGAGTCGACATTTAAGCTAGCTAGTGATCTTGCTTTACCGCTCAAGGTTGATGACTTGAGGTTCGAGACAATTACAAAGCTTCTCGATGATCATTTCACACCAAAAAGGTTCGGTTTTGCTGAGAAATCAACATTCTACTCAGCAACGCAGCGAGCAGGGGAAACGCACACTCAATGGGCGGCACGGTTAAGAGGATTAGCGGCGCATTGCGGCTTCAAGAACTTGGAAGAGGCTTTGCTAGACAAATTCATCATGGGCATGGCGGCAGGACACGAGCGGGACAAACTGTTCGCACAGGACCAGCGTGAGCTGACTCTTGCGAAAGCCATCGAACTGGCGGAGAGCGTGCGGTGCGCGCGCGCGGCGGCGTCGATGGCGGCGCCCGGGGCGACCGGCCTCGGCGCGGGCGCAGCTCACCCGGTCAACGTGTTCAACATTACCAAGAAGGAGAAATGCAGTGTCTGTGGTTTTACCAATCATAAAGCTAATCGGTGCCGTTATAAAAATTACAAATGTAAGAAGTGTAATATTAAAGGTCATTTGAGTAAAATGTGCTCAAACGAGCGCAAAGTGAAAATGATGAACGAAGAATCCGCGGACGACGGTGACGATGGTGAGTCTTTTTATAATATTCGGTGTGTAAAGGGTAGGCCGATGACCGAGCGGGTTTCCATCGGTGGTGTGTATTTGGAGTTTGAAATCGATAGTGGATCGGCTGTTAGCGTAATTTCAAAAAAAACCTATAACTTATATTTCAAACAAGTACCATTATCAGTCACCAACAAAAAGTTATTGAGTTATACAGGGGAAAAAATAATAACACTGGGAGTAGTTGCCTTGCCTGTATTGTATAATAGTCGTACACAGTCATTAGATATTTATGTAGTGTGCGCTGACGGGCCACCGTTGCTGGGTCGCGATTTCATTCGCATGTTCGAGTTAGAACTAGGGCCTGTATCCGCACCGGTACATAACATACAACAAGCGCGGACAGCACGGGCAGATATGACCTCGGACACATCTACAAATGACCATGACCATATCGATAAACAACTGACTCGAATGTTTCCAAATGTTTTCACAGAAAAGTTGGGGTCGTTCAAAAAGTATAAAGTTAAATTACGATTAAAACAAGACGCTAAACCCATTTTCTGTAAAGCACGACCAGTACCGTATGCGTTAAGGGAAAAAATAGATAAGGAGCTCGATCGTTTATTAGGGTTAGGTATAATAAAACCAGTGGAGCACTCGCAGTACGCTTCACCGATTGTGCCTGTGTTGAAAAAGAATGGTACTATTAGATTATGTGCAGATTATTCGATAACAATCAATAAACAATTAATTGTTGATCAGTATCCATTACCGACTGTAAACGATTTGTTGAGTAAATTAAATGGCGGCGTTAAATTTAGTAAAATTGATTTAACTATGGCGTACAATCAATTGATTCTTAATGATGACTCACAGACACTTACATGCATTAATACGCATCGTGGGCTTTTTAATTTCACTCGATTAGTGTTTGGGTTATCGAGCGCTCCAGCTATTTTCCAAAGAACAATGGAATGTTTACTCGCGGGTATAGAAAACATAATTTTCCTGCTTGACGATATTCTTATCACGGGACCGTCCAGAGAAGCACACAAACAAACATTAATTACAGTATTACACCGATTAGACAATGCAGGGTTAACAGTGCAAATGTCTAAATGCGAGTTTTTTAAAGATGAGATCTCATATCTCGGCCACGTTATAGATAAATATGGAGTTAGAAAATCGCCAGACAAAGTAGAAGCTATTCTAAAGGCACCGAAACCAGCAAACGTATCACAGCTACAGTCATTCCTAGGCCTCATTAATTACTATCGAAATTTCGTTCAGAGCGCATCCTCAATTTTAAGTCCATTATATAATTTGTTAAACAAAAACACAAAGTGGGAATGGACTTCTACTCACGACAGCGCATTCAATACAATAAAAACCATGTTAGCGTCAGATAAAATATTAACCCATTTTGACCCTAAGGCAAAATTAATCCTTACCGTCGATGCGTCTCCAACAGGGTTAGGGGCCATAATATCACAAATAGGTAGTGATGGGTTAGAAAGGCCGGTGTCTTATGCGTCTCGAACGTTAACACGAGCTGAAAAAAACTACGCGCAAATACAAAAAGAGGCAACGTCTATTATTTTCGGGGTACGGCGTTACCATCAATATTTGTATGGTCGCTCGGAACCATTTGTGCTTCGAACGGATCATAAGCCCCTTTTAGCCATATTCGGGCCGCATAAGGGTATTCCCGAAGTGTCTGCAAACCGTCTCCAACGGTATGCCATATTCCTCGCAGCATACAATTATACAATAGAATATATTAGTAGCAAACAAAATAGCGCGGACTACTTATCAAGGGCGTGTAGTGATAGCGGGGAGGCGGGGGCGTTAGACGAGCTCGCCGAGTGTGATGATCGCGCGGCCTATGTCAACTTTGTGGTGGACGTCGGCGGCGCGGGCGCAGACGCGAGCGACCTGCCCGTCACACAGAGCGAACTACGAGACGAGACAGCTCGCGACTCCGTACTAGCAACGGTCAAAAGTTACGTACTGAACGGATGGCCTAGGAAAATAAATAATGTAGACTTAAAAACATTTTTTAATTGCAGAATGCAATTATCTTACGAAAATGGTATTTTAATGCGAGGACACAAAGTAGTTATTCCTTCAAACTTGAAACATAAAATTTGTAAGGAATTACATAGTTCTCATTTTGGTGTGGTAAAAATGAAGGCGGAGGCTCGCAAGCGCCTATGGTTCCCGGGCATAGATGCGACCCTCGAACAGCTAGCGGCCGCGTGCGAGGTGTGTTGTGCACTTCGACCCGCGCCACCGCACGCACCGCTCGCAGTCTGGCCGCACCCACCACAGCCATTTTATCGAATTCACTTAGATTTTTTGGGGCCAATATATAATTTTATGTTTTTAATAATAGTAGATGCCTACAGTAAATGGGTTGAATGTTACGACGTCACATCTACTTACAATAGCAAAGCGGTAATAAATAAACTATGCGATTTTATGTCACGGTTCGGTATACCGCGTACGTTGGTGAGTGATAACGGTACGTCTTTCACATCGCAAGAATTTAGTAATTATTGTAGAAGTAACGGTATCGATCATGTGTTATCTCCCGCATATCACCCGGCAAGCAACGGGCAAGCCGAGAGTTTCGTTAAAATCATAAAAAAGGGTTTAAAATCGATAATTTTAGATGATGGAAATAAAAAAAACTTAAATAACAAAATAGCAAAATTTTTATTTGACTATAGAAACTCCAGAAACAGTACCACCGGTAGTTCACCAGCGGAGTTAGTATATGGGCGGCCTTTACGAACGCGGTTAGATCTGTTACACGCGACCAAGACAATACCTACATCGTCGTCGCCCGCGGATCTTACTCAAACCGTAGAACACAACCAGTTCTTACAGGCTAAATATTACAAAGGTACACAAAGAGTTGTCAAAGAGAATGACGAAGTATGGATAACAAGAAATATAAACATAAAGAAATTTAATTGGATTCGGGGAATAATCAAAAAACGAATAGGCCAAGTATTATACAACGTGTATGTGCCGGAATTTCAATGTGAAGTAAAGAGACATATAGATCAGATTAGACCGAGATGGGACTCCACGTCGAGAGTAGATCATGATCACATCAGGTGGGATCCTGACGTGGTGCCCGATATACTTCCGGCACCGTCAACACCTGACTCCAGCCACGAGAACGTCGCGCACCTAGAAGGGGAAGGGGAGCCGGGAAGCGAAGCTTGTCAGTCGACGGCCGCACTACCCAGCCCCGAGTCAGCTCCGATGACGACACCCGAGCGTCAACAATCGCCATCGCTGGCAGCTATCAGAAGACAAGAGATTAGTCCGATTTTCACAACACCTACTTCAGTCGATTCCGACGATGACAATCATGTGTGACCTTCCTCCCTATTATGTATTAAATATTAAGTTTGCTTTTAGGGTTTTCTTATCTTATGAGGAAGGGATGTTATGTATGAATATGTGGGTAGGCTTTATATGTGTGCGGGCTGCGTCCCCGCCTCACCTGTCCGAGAGAAAATAAATGAGTGTGTAATCAACTAGCTGTTTAATTGGTTCTCCGTGTACTCCTTGTCAACATACCTAACAGAATGAAAGCTCTTACCGTTTCAATCCTCTTCTCCTCAGCAAGCCTCTCACTCAGTTCACTTGGAATGTCCGCTTGTGTTACCTCCTGAAGTACAGTCTTCAGCTGTGAATCTCTGAAATTGTACGTAAAAATAAATTAAAAATAGTAAAATAATTATCTGTTAACATCACAGATTGGAGTGCAGTGGGATTTTCACTAGTAGAACCCCAAACGGTGAGGATTACCCATACCCTAATTATAAAAAAAAAATCTTGCAAGGTCAGGCGGTTAAGCAAATCTTGGCGCGGTCTTTACTTGGATAGGTGACCGATAATTTAATTTCTCGAGCTCTCGAGGCACGTTGTTACCGGCGGTTCCAGTTGTTATCTCGAATAGCAGTCGTCAGGTCAAGTTAAGAGGCAACGGCCATGAACAACTCTAACACTATCAAATTCCTTAAATGTATCAGATATCTATGCCGTTAGTAAACTGACCTGATATAAACCAACATGTAAGCGTTGGTACAGTGACGGACAGTCAACGCCATGTCCTCATCGTGCCCTCCATAGTTGTAGTCAATGGCTTCTTGCTTCGTACAGCGGGATACTACATCGTCGTCGAACTTACACCACTGGAACAAACGTACCAACTGTGAGTCGGTGGTGACTAGAGCAGTCAAGTAGATTCGAAGCGCTATCTTGTCAGAATGCAAGCCACTAGGCGCTAGGGGTGAAGCAAGCCGCCTGCCTATGCGGCGCAGTCCTATTTTGGCAAACTTCTGTCGCCTGACCCGAGACGCTGCCAGTAACCTGACTTTGCAGCCAGGGCAACATTTCCGACACCCCGTTCTGTGATAATCCGTTGAGTAATAAGGATACTGGACCTATTCTGTTGTTTATTTACCTAAATTAAACTAAATTTAAATTTAGAAATTCTAATGATGATAGATCACTATAATCTTATACCGGCTCCAGACTCTCGGCGAGAAAACTCGGCAAGAAGATTCGCCGAGACTACTCGTCAGAATATTATATTCCCATTTTTTTCATAGGTGATCCCGAACATCTTATGTCTCGGCGAAAAGACACTAAAAGGAAGAACATCAAAGCGAGAAACCACGAGTATCTCGGCGTGAGTCTAGAGTCGCCTTTAGAGCTGTCAGTTTAACTTTTAGTATGGCACCAAGAGAATAGGAATACTGTCTAAACTTAATTTTAGGAATTTTTAGGTTAAATTTTAGGATATGGTGACATCTGAATTGCTACCAGTATCTCACCTTTCCGTCTCCTTTAGGGTTTATAAAGACGACGTAATGTCCTCCGTGGTTATCGCCCGAGTGGACGAGCACCGCGTGTAGTGTGTAGTCGGCAG
Source organism: Idaea dimidiata (assembly GCA_949358125.1). Classification (NCBI taxonomy): domain Eukaryota; kingdom Metazoa; phylum Arthropoda; class Insecta; order Lepidoptera; family Geometridae; genus Idaea; species Idaea dimidiata. The sequence continues at coordinate 5,856,281 of OX442340.1, forward strand.
GAGTTTCGGGCTTCTCTTGTAAGTACGCGTCCAGGTTTATGTGCTCGTAGAATTCGAACCTGCAACGAAAATTGATATATAAAACAATGATTTTAATTTACATTGTTATTTAATTGTTTTTTCCTAAAGTCGGAAAATACCATGAATAAGCCTTCATGCCACATGAAGCACCCACACGACCAGATACTAAGTTCATGCACCAAGGACGGCTCAGTGGGAGATTGGTGTGAATTTAAGTCGCGCGTTTAGTACAAATGGTTATGTTTGATATGCAGCAAAATAGACAAATACATAGGCTTGTCAAAATCTCTTATCTCGTCGATTCGACTGTATGACTATAGGTTGACATTGCCGCTCGATAGTTCACTATCGATGGTTGTAACATAGCAACAATATCGATATTCGATATGTCTATCGCTATCGATATTTAAAATTATTTCTGAGGTCAGCAATCGATAGTCAAACCAGCGACAGTTCGGCATAGTTTGGATAGGTTTTTTTAATATATCGCAACGGATGGAGGGAAATGGGAGAAGCCTTTGCGTAGTAATAGGATACAGGATACTAAATTTAAAAAAAACTTGTAGACAGTAAAGTTACCTATCATTAAACTTGACCGAGCTATCCGTGATAGGGTCGTATTGGAACCGCATGAGGTGTAGATGTAGCACGGGCGGGAAGGACGCGAATATCACGCCCTTCTCGGCTTCCTGCAGCCCGTGCTCGCCCGCGTCGTACTTATTCTCGCCGTCGAGTGTTTCCGTGCTGATGTAGTCTTTGAACGATTCGTCGACTGTGGAGTGAAAGAAAAGTTACGAAAGGTTAAAAACGCGACATAAATTAAAATTGCAAAACTTTAAACGCAGCGCAATCGAGTCCTAAACTAAGCACTAGACTTGTTATGGGTACTAGACAATGGAGTTGCTACAGATTATAATTATTTTATTGCTTTTGTTTTATTTATTCATTCAGCATTGATTTCAACCTTAGCGTAGATACGGCATCAGAAAGAAGTCACTTGTAACAAGCCACTGAACTCCTGGCGTTTTAAGCGTCAATTACCAACTTAACCTAGGTTTTCTGATAGTTAAAAATTACTACTCCAGTAGTATTTTTGAACTGTCACTCTCTTCTCAAATAATGCGAACTCTTGTCAAGACAGTGGTAGGCTCCATACATTTTGAGGTTAAAGCGGCTTCTATGTATGTATAATTCACTTGCGGCGAGATTTGAACTCGCGTTCCTGGATCTCGCCGCAAGTTAATTTTTGAAGATGAATTTTTCCTTTAAAAATATTTCTAGTAAATATGCCTTGCGCAATAAAAACAAATTTACAAAATAAGAAATGCTTTCCAAAAATTTGCACCCGACAAGACTTGAACCTGCATTTGTCATGCCGAGTCAAAGCCTCGACCAAATCGGCCACATGTGCTCGTTCTGTCGCGATGGAAATACAGACTGCATCTCGGTGTGGTAAACAATTAAAAAAATCGATGTATGTTCATCCTTTAAATAAGAATTATTTGCAAGTAACTTACTATTCTTTTTCCCTTTGATATTCAGCTGAATGTCGTAAAAGGTCTCGACTCGAGTGCTGGAAACGTTGACGTTCTTGCATTTGATGTAGGACGTCATCTTGCCTTCGAACAGACGAGGTACAGTTCCTTCCACGCATGTGCCTTTCATTTTACTCTCTAGTTTGTCCAACAGTACCTGGAAAAATAACTTAAGTTGATACCCCCACATTGTACAAATTATTGCATGACGTATTATATTTCCCCAAACTAAGCACTAGGCTTGTACTTTAGACAACGAATTAATTGTCGATTCATAGCAGACCAGCATCACCGCTGCTATTTCTGATATTCACTGTTATTTTTTTAATAAATTAAACATAAAACAAACATTTTTGTTGAGAAGTGAAGATCTTTTGTATCAAATTTTATGATTATTAGTTTTCCCCCATGGTTTCTTTTAGAGGTGATTAAAGAATCACCTCTATTCAACACAATATCTGCGTGTTCTATTTAGGTTGCATGAGATAAAAAACAATATTGTAGCTAAACAATTGTAGTCAAACACTACAATCACACAAAACGGAAATAGTAAAGTAAGATGTAATCTTAACTTGTGATTCACGAGTGAATGTTTTTGACTACCATTTCTGAACTGCACATGCTACGTATCGGAAGACGAAACATTAGAGACTTACTCTCAAAAACTCCTGAACATCGTGCTGCATAAAAGAATCCAATGTCTCCCAACCAAAGCTTTTAGTCAGCTTCTTTGTGCCGACTGGTTTATCACAAAATTGTAGCTCATAGAACACTCGCTGTAGGGCTAACGCCACAGACCTGGAATATACAGAGGCACATATACCCATGACGAGTTCTGGCGTTGAGGCAATGTAAATAAATAATAAATAAATCCTGTGACGAACACACAGCGCCATCTAGCCCCGTGGTAAGCTGCTAAGCTTGTGTTACGGTGACTAGACAACGGATATACTACTTATATCAGATACAAATATTTATTTTAAGCATAAATATTTGCACCCAGCGGGAATCGAACCCGCAACATTCTGTATTGCAGCCAAGCGTTCGCCCGACGCGCCACAGAGGTCGTCAAGTGTTGCTAAATTATCCTTTTCGTAAAACCTGAACTACCTAGGTCTAATGCGAGTAGATTGTTTTGACACACAGTGTAAAGTACACAACTGTAATGGTGCAAAACAAGGACTTTGTGTTATCTCCAAACCTCATGTGAAAAGTCATTGTAAATTGCCGCCATTCACAATGACTCCCTCGACTTGACTTATGATGCAAATATTATACATATAATACTGGTTACTTTCTAAACGGCCATAATCAGGTAAAAAGTATTTTTTTTTTTTTTTTTGTTAACCTATACTGTCCCACTGCTGGGCAAAGGTCTCCCTAACTTCTTTCCAAGCTGTCCGGTCCTGGGCTAAATTTGGCCAAAAAGTAATTTCACATAATTTAAAATGTAGAAAACACTTTAACTATCACAGCTAGGTACAAATTCTTGTAAATAATTAGGTACAAACCGGTTGCGTTTTTCTACATAGGCCTAGTATATCTTTGATAGCATCTAATCTTATGGAAATCTGAGATGAAGTCGACTGTGTAACATGTAACATTTCGGTCGCCATTCTATCGCATAAAGTAAATTCAAGCACAACAAATTCGTGCGTAAAATGAGAAATCATATGCTAAGTATACCTACTTCTAAGAGCAACCATAGGTTTTGTTTAGATTTACTTACTTTGTACTATCATCAGATTCCGTGGGCATTTTGTAAACGGCCTTTCTTAGTTGATTAGTGAAGTATAGTGTTTGTAACAGGGAGTTCATATAACAAGTCGCTCCTTGGTTTTTCAAACCTGTAACGATTTACAAAATTTACGATAAATTACTAAATTTTCTAATATTTGTGGGTGTTAAACGCTTTATTGTTCAAAAAGGATGGTAAGCTAAGTTGTACCAGGCATTTTAGATACATTTTTTATGTAATATGAAATAGGCTTGACCTCACCTCGACGAAATCGACGATGAGGTCGATGATATAGCATGCTTAGAAGAAACCTAGTCATCCTAAACTCGAAGACTACAAGTTTGTACAATAAGGAATATCGACACGAAAGTAAGTTCCACATTGTAGCAGTACGCACAAGAAAGGCCTAAACGTAAAGAGTGAATTCTTTTAAACAACCATTAGTTAAATGGATATGATTTACGAAGTGTCGATTATTAAGAGTGAATCCTTTCAGCAAGAATAACCATATTTTAAGGGTTCCATACCTCAAAAGCTAAAAAAACCCTAATAAAGTGCCTTTGTTTTCCCGAATAACGCCTTTCTTAGAGTATTGTTGCTTACCAACATAGCCAGTGTGCTTCTTGGAATCCCACGAGACTCCGTGAGGTGCTTCCGCAGTGACGTGCACCTCTAAGGTGATCTTGTCGTCCTTAATGTATCCCTTCTCGGGATCCAGAACATCATTCCACGACATGAAGTGTGAGAAACCCCAGTCGTTCTCTTTGCTGAAACATCACACCTTGTTTTAATGACTGTAGGTACTGATGGTCAATATTGTCCGAGGTAGAATGTTCAGTCATGGATGGACGAAATGGAGAAAGCTTTTATCTGACAAGCTAATCAAGGAACTGATTTTTAATAATAATAATAATCTTAATTTTTGTTCTTCACAATAACAAACAATTTTGTAAAAATCTACAAAGTATAATCTAGATGACACTAATGCTGCGTATCCGACAAGGATATGTAGTTAGAAAAGTTTTATAGAACCAATAGGATCGCTTGATTTTAAATTTGATTTTCAATACAAGTGATTCTATTATGATTATTTTAAATGTGTAAGGGCGGCCGAGCGGTTCTTGATCGGTTGCACTCTTTCGTTCATTACTCGGGTTCTACAAATTGGATTTCGATGCAAAGTATGCCACGACGTTCCTCGAAAATAGAACTTTTCGATATTGAAAACCAGATTTCAATCGGATTAGTAGTTTTTAATTGTATAAGGAACAAACAGAGAAACAGACAGACAGACAGACATGAATTTTAAAAATTATTTGACGTTATTCTACTACTTTTCCTAAGTCCTACAACTTTTTTTTTAATTTACTTCCCAGTACAGACTATTTGTCCTTTCTTCCTATATTATAAGTATAGATAGAAGATATAGAAGAAAACGCGAGTAAAACCCGGTAAATATAGTGAACAATTACCTGTAAAACAAATGCTGGATCTTCCTCGAGAAAGGTTCCGCCTCCGGTCTCTGAGGTAACAACCTCAATTCTGCCATAGCGTAACAGGACCAGCTAGACGACTCGCTTTCCCCGTTGCACTGAAGGAAGAATCCGAGAGATTTCTGTTGTTGTCTCTCGGGAGAGGGCGCTTGCCGCGGCATCACCATGATCTTCCACGGTAGATTGCGAACGTAACAAGGTGGCGAGAGCACGGAGTCCTTAAGGTTTCTAAAGTTGTACACCGTGAAGCGGAACGTCGCTTCGGACCTGGCTTCGTCGTCTTCCATCTCAGTGTCCAGACATGCCAACTGGGGAAAATTACTCATTTTCAATGTTAACGTCTAAGTTCATGTTTTGACTTACAAAAGAAAATTATAAAAAATACTAGCTGCGCCCCGCGGTTTTACCCGCGTAAGTCCCGTTCCCGCGGGAATATCGGAATAAAATGTGGCCTATGTAACAAACATCCAAACACACACACTTTCACATTTATAATATTAGAAGGATAGTAAGATTGGTGTTGCAGCAGCGTAAAGCCAGGCACATTATCGTTACACCGACATGGATTGATTGATGGATTAATTATTTATTGCAACACACCAAAAAATAAACAAAATACAACAAAAAAAACATAAAAACTTAAAACTAGTTGGCACAATGGGCAGCCTTATCGCTTAAAAGCAACCTCTTCCAGGCAACCTTTACATGGAAAAGAAACTGATAAGAAGAAGATTATTTTCTAATATTATTTTAAACATGTAGCCTTCGACTATACTTTAAAACAAAACCATAACACATTTAATTAATTAATCGAAGTATATTTGTATAAAGGCGACTGGCGTCTTTGCCAGTGAGGATAAATTACACTAAAAAAATAAAATCAAAGTAACAAATACCAGAAAGAAAAACTACAACAATTCCGCGAGAATTCATTTACGAAATGAACTGTAAAGTTTGCAAATTATAATGCTGCACACGTTGACCACTGCACGACACCTGGCCAAGTTTACGACGATGTATAAAATCAGTGAGTTATAGTACTGCAAACGTTAAAGGGCTGTCATAAAAATATAAAAGTTTCCCAATATTGACCAGATTGGTGATCAGACTAGTCAGCAATACTTACAGGCATGTCGGCTGACGTAGTTTCTTGATTCTTCATGACCTCACCCATTACAACTTCGCCGTTGGGTCCTTTCATAAGGTCGTCCTCCCAAGTTTTTTCTGTGGCAGTGTCGACTGTTTCCACTGGAACAATAGAATTTCAAGACAAATGTTATGACGTATTCATGCAGAAAAGATTAATTTTATTAAACATCTCTTGCTTTAGAGCTCAGATAATTCAATTGGCCCAGATTGGGAGTTGGTGACGCTCAGTCTACCATTTTTACGTAGTTGTTTGTTGAACATTATTACGACGTGCGGCAGGCGCTATTAGGAGTCCCCCAGTTTCCTAGTATCAAGCCCACTACTATCCATCAGAATATTCCAAGTAGGTACTACTATACAGTTTTTCCTATAGCTTACTGAATTGAACTTTAATTCCCCTGAGTAAAAATAAAGTTTGTCGTTCCTTAATACAGATGGTTGGTTATAAGTGTTAGCTCACAGCTATAACAGTTTAAGTAATATAGCTGCTGATTACTCATTACTGTAAGTAAATAATCGTGTATTTATTTGTCTTGTAAGCTTAAAGTTGACGAAAAACATTAATTTGTCTGTCTGTAAGGCATTATGATATTTAATTATACCTATTGAAAACAATAATCAGGACAATTCTGTCTTCAAGCATGGGTTATCATTAGTAGTCAGGGCAAGAAGGTTAGGTGAGGTCAGGTATTGTAGGGAAAGGGCACCTAATTGCGAAGATAAGTGACCTTATGACTTTAATTACTATGCATATGGTAATCCAAAAAGTACATCATTTTTTGTTGTATATACCTACAAGAAAACATTTGACAAGGTTACAACATCATTTCAGGACAATCACATAATCTATTTGCAAGTTTAAAGACAAAAAACACTAATTAAAGAAACATAAGCAAAGATTCTGATCCAAACTTTTACCTGATTCATTCAAATATCACCAAACAAGAACAAAATGTAGTCACTCAATTATTTTGAGGAAACTATTGTGACAATGTCATTTGAATTTTGACATAAAATTAAATAACCAGTCAATAACAAGTTTGGCATAAAAGAGTATTGATACAAAAATTACTTTGAAAACTTCTAATATTCTTATTCTATCCTATTCTACTTCCTACTCCTACTATCCTCCTAATATTATAAAGCTGAAAATTTGTGAGTATGTGTGTATGTATGTATGTGTGTTTGTTACTCAATCACGCAAAAACAACTGAACTGATAGCGATGAAACTTGGAATATAGGTAGCTGGATACCGGGAATAACACATAGGCTTTTTATCCCGATATTCCCGAGGGAACGGGACTTACGCGGGTAAAACCGCGGGGAGCAGCTAGTAAAAAATAAATTGAAGCAAAGGTTTTAAATTCACTGCCTACTCAATCAATTTACTGATGAAGCTTGGCTGTCGGAGACGAGTATAAAATGCTTCACTCTGAAGCGATCAGTATTGTATTTTTTTTAACCATAAGTGGTCAAAACTTGCAGGTTTTTTCTCTCAATAACGAACAAATAGTTCAAGTTAATCTACCTAGGTAATTGTTAATTAAGTTTGGTTGTTGGTAATACCTATGTAAGTTAAGTTAGATACTTTTTTATACAATTTTCAATGTGTCAAGTTTGTAACAAACTTTCACAAACAATCTAAGTTTTCTTCGATCAATTTGATAATGAGGTAACATAAAACAAATTATTAAGATCATCAATTTACTGATTAAAATGTTCTGTGTGTGGTGTGGGTAGAAAGGAAACCTTCAAGTTACAAATTGAATGCTGAAATAAATACCTCCCACTAGTTATCTTGTTATGACTACTATAACCTTTGAGTAATTTGCAATATTGCCGGGCCAATTAGTTATTGCTTTCTGGCAAGCTAGACGATAACTAAGAAGATGTACAAATGTTCAATTACCTGTCTGAACCTTTGCATTGTAAGTCACTTTCTTCATTTTACAGTTGCAAGATCTTAGAAACTGCAGCAACATATTTCAACTAAAAAGTTAATCCGCACAATCCATGAAACACTTTTGTTGCCGACCATCCATTTTGAAAGCTTTATAACTAGAGCAGTCACAAATGTTTATTGAATTTAGACAAACACTATCAACAAGAATACAGTTGAAACCATATCATTATTAGTTTTTTAATAGAATTAACTACATAACCTATTCAAGATAACAATTCTATTTGATTTTTCTGGGTTTTAATGAGATGAGAGATTATTATGTAGCTAACAATGTAATCGAAATATTAAAACAATAGTCCTTATTTGTTATTTTCACCAAGAAAAAACGGTTTTATTTATCAAAAACACAACATTCAGCAGGAAAATAATGTCAATATCTAAGCGTTTCAGATTAAGACTGCTCAAAATGAATCAATCCTGATAACGCTATCTTTTGGAGAATGTTGTTGTCCATGGATTGTCAAGTTCATGAAAAAATGATAGTATAACATCATAATGAGTGCAAAGTTAGCCAACAAATATAGGAGACCAGTACTTCATCTTAAAGGGCACAGACATTTTGAAGCATGTACCATGGCCTTTGAACTTTATTGAGTTTTAGGATATTAGCTGAATTATTATATTCGTGTTCACAGTAAATATTTGTTTAATAAGATCCACGTTGCTTATAAATAACATCACTTTATTTTTACTGAAATATCCAGTGCTTCTGAAAGAGTTGCATTTTAGGAGTTATAATAAGATTATACATTTCATACATCATTTTCAAGGTTTCTTTGTGGTTCCATATTGTTTCAAAGTTAAACTACAAAAATTTTGTTTGTTCAATTGAGCAACAGCAACTCTTAGCTTTATAAAGGTCATCCAATATGAAGGTGTAAGTTGATTGAATATTGAAGAAGGTGCTTCATAGGCTGTGTTAGATAGGGCTATGTAATTAATAAGCATTAAAAAATAAAGAGTCATGCATGTCACATTTACCCCTCTCTATGCTTAAAGACTATGAATAAGTGTGATAAATAGTTGCACAATGTTTTTTTTTTTTCAGTTTTCAACTTTGAAACTATATACATTATAGGTTCATGGTGGTGCCAAAACAGTAATAGGTGTGGTTGATGATGACTTCTGTGCCAACTCCTAATTTGAGGTTTTGCAGACCCTGGTCATTATACCAAGTGAACTCATCCATGTTTCAATATATTATTATGGTCTGATGCAGCCACTAAGGAGGAGAGGTCAGATCTTGTTCCACTGCCATCTCCCTATCTTCCAAATGAGCATGCTACATCTTAGTCTTAGACCATTTCATCACTTACCATCATAGGACTAAGAGAAGGAAAAGATAGTGGTCAAGCACTCACCTACTGTTTATTTAAAAAATGTCATGGTAAGAGACAAATCATTAGATACATAGGTATAATTTAATCATTGTTAATAAGCAAGGGGGTAGTATTTAATTTAACAGAAGACAGAGATTTATCATAAAATTATTATTGAAAAAGTCTCAATTCCATTATTCAACTTTTAATAACTCTGATTAATCAGACTCTCAGTTTCTAATTAGAGTTAGAAAGAGTTCTTTGACTCAACCATCATACTTGACTAAAACAACTATCTACATCCTGCAGTTTCACCCGCTGAAGTCTCAATCCCATTGGAATATCAGGATTTAAAGTTTCCTATGTTGCTTCTTGATAATATAGCTTTCTATTAGTGGAAGAGTTTCTAAAATTGGTCTAACTGGTTTTGAAGCTTATGTGTCACAGACAAATCAATCTTTTCTCATTTTAATGTTAGTATAGATACAATCAAAGTAGCTTCTTATTCCGGTCTTATAAGTCTCAAGAGAGAGATCAAGGTCTCTAGTGATTCACTCTTATCTTGATCTAAAACCATCAGATCAATGTAATTTGTATGTTCAGCGTATTTATATTACCTACAGATAACATAAATAAGGATACCTCTTCAGTTATGCCAGTCATTATTACATGTAATGGTATTTATTCAACTTAGTTTGATTTCAAACAACATTGCATTGGTTATTCTAAATCCAAACAAAAGGAATCTATTTTTAGGTAAGTAGTGTTTGTTTGGTACAACTTGCACTTTTTAACAAAGGGAACATTTTTCTCAGTATGTTTATGCTGATCTGACATTAAAGTTTTGAGCATGTGGCATAAAATAACACTTGATGTAAAAAATAGCAAGTAAACTCAGTTACTTACCTACAACAGAATTCTAACTAAAACAACAAGTCACCATTTGAGGTTATTAGAAATTGTACATAAGTAGGTAGTCATTTAATTTTGTGAGTTGATTTATAGACAATAACACCCAGATAACACTGCTAGTTGCTGCAGATATTGTGCTAAAGCTAAATATCTAGTCAAATAATGTGTTCAAGTGCAAATTGAAGTGGATTCTAATGAGTAAAACAATGACATCACTGACCGTCCTGTGTCTCCATCTCCTCGACTTGGTTCACATTAGAGTCTTGCTGCTGCCTGTCCGGTGCAGGCGCGTGGTTCATGTTAGCCGGACGCGCCACCGGGGACTCCCGTCCGATACCTCGCGATATTTCCTAAACAAATAGAAGTATCACTTCACCTAAAATCACTAAACACCGCTGAATCGCACTCTGACGTACAAACATACTTGATGACTTTATACCTTTAGCGCCAGGGGATTGCTCCCTTTACACTTGCTAAAAATCCGTTGAACAAACTTCAACGAACCTTTCTCATCGACCCGATTACCCTGTGTACTTGTATTCTTAATTTTCTTCGACGATATGGTGCTAATTTTCAAAGACTGTTTACTTGCGGCGCGGCCGATGTCTGCAAATTTTACACAAGGGCCAGAAATTACAGAATCGCTTAATAGCACATTTCTAATATTTTAATCATCGCCAGGAACGCTGTATCACTTTCGCCATATAGGGCGAGTAGAAATATTCACTTGCGTATCTGGGTGGAGAGCTAAATTCGCGAAAATAAACAAAATGGTGGATGATAATTTAATTTCTGGCTTCGGATGTGTGGCCCGGTTTGATCGACAAATGCACCATTTTTATTCCATTCTTCACATTCACCGTAGTGATTGACGCATTTTGAAATTTTCGAGTGACATCGATAATCAAAATCATTTTTTTTAACGATTTCTAATTTATTATGATAATGATATTTTTATAGTAATAATGTTCTGCAATGTTAGTATTTGACATATTCTTGTAAATTCAACATATATTCAGTAAACTAATCCATCATTTATAATTTTTGTCGAATGAAATAGATAGACCATCGATAACAGCTCGATTTTATCAACCCAACACTATTCTCCAATTTTGTCTATGGGTTTGTGTTACCAACAAAAAGGAACCAATTGTCAGATTGTTGTCAGTGTCAAAGTCTTACTCTAAATGTCATGTCAGCTTTCCGTCATTTTACCAGTGTTGCTGTTTTAACCAGTTTGCTCAAATATTGAAGCTTTGTCAAGGCGGAATTTTATTTATTTATTTAGTTTCGCTTGTGAACTGATTATGCCCATTTGGAAAGTAGCCAGTGTCAAGTATTATTAATGTTTTGTTATTTTACATCAAAACATTCAAGTCGTCGTAGTAAAAGTCATGTCAAGAAAGACATTGTAAACTGTGTCTCTTTACAATTTTTTTTCGCTTTCATTACACTTGTACACCTTTACAAAACCATTTTGGGTCAGTTGGTTTTGACTTATTAATTAATTAATCCACTCATTTATTTTCATTCCTAAATTTAAGTTTTTATAATTATAAACTAAATACAAAATCTCCATAACCACAAAACCTACAAATAAAATTCCATCCATAAAATAAATGTATAGGCCCTGTAAATAATGTATAAGCTTTGTACAAAAACAGTAAATAACTATAAAACCCTAAACCTAGAAGTCCGTCGGCAGCAGGGCAGGGCCCAGTTAGCCGATGGTTAGGGCCACAGAGACAGGAATCTTCTGACGATACGTGCCGTATCATGGACGACTTCTGAATCTGACCCTCAACGAGTTCCCGCCCAAAGCGTCCACATATTCCAATATATTTGTATCGACATCGGCACAAAATATTACTATCGACTTATCTACAATGCGTTACAATGAACGGGTATTTTCTCGACAAATGCCAAATGGCATCAAAACAAAAAAACGTGTTTTTTATTATGTATTCAAGGTAATCGCGCTACATTTTAGAGAACATTCGCTCAACGAACAATTACTGGAAAGTGATCCTGTAGATGTCGACTCAATCGAGCCTAAGTCGAAAAAATAGTAGACAGGGAAACATTCATAATTCTTAAGTTCGCTGCTCGAGATGGGAACTTGCGTGGCCGAGCGGTTGAGGCACTGGGGTTCTGATCCAGGGACGCGAGTTCAAATCTCGCCGCAAGTGAATTTTTAAAGATGAATTTTTCCTTTAAAATATTTATAATAAATATGCCTTGAGCAATAAAAACAAAATAACGAAATAATATTCGTTCCGGAAGGCAATCAACTATAAACTTCTGAGTTTTCTCTAGATCAAGAATAACGCAGAACTTCGAATACGGGCGAACGCTTGGCTGCAATACAGAAGGTTGCGGGTTCGATTCCCGCTGGGTGCAAATATTTATGTTTAAAATATATATTTGTATTCGGTCTGGGCGTATTTCTATGTATAATATGTATGTATTTACAAAAGAAAAATAAATATAAGTAGTATATCCGTTGTCTAGTCACCGTAATACAAGTTTAGCAGCTTACCACGGGGCTAGATGGCGCTGTGTGTTCGTCACAGGATTTATTTATTCACTTTGCGTATGCAGGCGACATTGGCCTGTACTGTAAAAAATGTACATCGAAAATGTAATGTTGAAGTCGCTGGCTTAGTATTATTTTATAATACTGACTAGGCATAGTAAATTTACGATAATAAGATTAATTCAATATTAGTATTGTCTTGCTTGCCAAATGTTACTTATTTTAGCGCTAGAACATTGTGACTGACAAAGTTTTGTAATGAATGTTTTGAAGTAATATTAATTCAATGCCAGTTCTTTAGAAGCTAAAAATGTTTCCAACAAACCATAAAACTATATTCGTGCTGGACCATACACCTTACTTCGGTATATCATCAGAAAACCCCATAGATTTCGATGTGTCGAAAAGCCGGGGCCCTGGCTATGTTCCTCTGCCGCCTATCTGTAAATCTTTATGGACGTGTAGTGTAGAAGCAGCTGTGGAATACTGTCGAATTGTATGGGATCTTTTTCCTGAAGGAAAATTGGTATGTTATTTTTATGATGAATAAACATAACCTCAAACACCTGATGCTGATTAAATGTTTTTATTTTATTTTAGGTTCGATTTGTTGTCAGTGATTCGGCTGCTCATATCCTAAACACATGGGCGCTCACGCAACAAAATTTGACGCATGTAAGTACTTGTAACTTATTAGAATAATCATAAAATATGGTAAGTATTATTTTTTCAACTAGTTAATCCATCCAAGTTAAACAATTCAAGTAAGTACTGCATGATTCTATAACTAAGTTGTCTCAACATTGTTATATTTATCTCCAAAATGGTCCATCTAAAGTTTATAATTTTGCAAGAATTTACTAACACTACAAACACTTTAGCAAAACTCTAGAAAACATGTCAAATCGGGCAATAGTAATGCCTTATCTCATTCTTCTCTTGTCAGTGATTTTCCATGTCTCAGCAAAAATGAACCACAACAATATTTAGGTCTTTAGGAACATCAAATCAAACAGAAATCTTACCTTGAGTTATAATTAGAAAATGAGACGATTTATCATCAAATACAAAATTTAAATGTATTGCTTAGATTTATTTCCAGCGATCTGCATACCAAGTTTCAATACAAATTATTCAGTACTTTTTGTGTGACACATACTGAGTACCAAATATACTCATTTATGTTACACACAAACTTTTACATTTATAATGTTAGTAGGATACATTAGTCAGATTTTACTATTACTTTACTCATAATAATATTATTAATTTTCAAAGTGGTATATACTAAAATTTTCAACATATTACTATTAGATTTTGAATGGACTCTGCCTCGTGGGTCCCGTCCGTCGAGGTGCTGGAGGAGATGTGGTGGGTCTTTGTGCTGCGATTGATGCTCTCGGAGAACCTTCTCCTACACAGACAACCAAACCAAACCCAGAGAGACATGTACAGAATAAGTGAGTTAATATCTTCCACATAAAAAAAAGTACACCCATATTGAGAGCCTCTTTTTTTAAGTCAGTTTAAAAGTAAGTCTGTACCTTACTTTAGTTAGAATGAATGATCTATCTATGATATTAATGATTTAACGACAATAAAGAACTATTCTACCCTCCAAGCTTATAGCAGTATTGATGATGTAGGACCTTACGCGCAACTTCCGTTGGCGACGTCATCAATATCCCACTTGCACAAAGGAATAACCTGCGCGGTGAAAACGACAGCGTTTATTTGCAAGCATTTGAAGGCGATGCCGTCGAGTTCCAACTGTCATTGAATGCGTGGTCTCTTAAGCTGCCTGTTGCAACGACAGCTGAACTAGACGGCGTCGCCTTCAAATACATGCAAATCAACTCTATCGTTTGAACCGCGCACGTTATTTCTTTGCACAGTGGGATTTCATTGGTGATTACGACGGAAGATGCGCGGTTGTTCCGCTAAAATGCTAATGCTTTGTCTTGAGATTGCAGTATCAATGTCATTATGGGTGGTTGTTTACAACTATTAATATAATTATTCTCATATCTGCTGTTAAGGTTCAGATCAATGGTGACAGGAATGACTGAAAATGTATTTGTGATTAAATAGTTATCAAAATTAACTTTATTTAGATTTGATTGTTTAAATTTCAGTGGTAGAATAATATGCATAACAAGTGCAAGAGATGATGACTCAATAAGAAGTTTAGCTGAAATAGCTCTGAACACACTTGTTCAACACAACAAGAAAGTATTATCCCAAGTCCAACCAAGCACAAGCTCTGATTCAGCTAGCCCTCAGTAAGTTTTGAGTTAATAAGTTTTTACTATGTGTTTCCGCATCTATAGCCCTATGACTAACCAATCTCGTTTAAAATAATAGTTAGTCATGGCTGTTCAACAGAGGAGCACAACAAGTGGGTAAAACGCCTAATTCTGAAGTTTATCTGATTAAAAAAAACAAACAACATGTTTCAAACAAAACTGAAAGTTAATCTTAAAATAGACTATAGTATTATGAACAGTGAAAACATTATTGTTAGAAACACCTTTATTTTGTTCTAAAACTGATAATTGTTGACTCTTGGTTCACCTCTTGGTGGCTTAAGCATATATGTCAACAAACCAATAACAAATATTGTATCTGTTTTGCAGGTTGTTAGTTATACACTATTGTCACCTAGTAATAATAAATGTTACACCGGAAAAAGCGGAAACGAGAGTTAACAATCAACCATTAACTGAGGTAATCTAAATCAGAAAATTTATTAAACAAACCACTTTAAGTTATCGTAAATTATGTTTTATCTTACCGCCAAATATAAAGCACACCACGGTCTTTATCTTTGACAATGGGGCCATTCAATGTCTTGTTTATAATTCAGTTTCACATGCACTATACAATACATTGCTGCTTCGAGGTAGTCAATGGTGATTCTGATGACCACCTACCTAACGTTAGAGCAGCAATGTCCTCCAAAGGGCCTATTAGTCTCAGTTATCAACAAGATAAATGATACGGGTGGGCGTGCTAAGTGCGGGGAAGCCACTGGTCACTATTAAGAACTAGCTGCGCCCCGCGGTTTCACCTGCGGAAGTGAAAATCGCGTTGTCAGTTATCACGGGCGCGGGCGGCCGAGCGGCTCTCGAACGGTTGCATTTTTTTGTTCATTACTCAGGTTCTACTAATTGGATTTCGATGCAAAGTATACCACGACCTTCCTCGAAAATAGAACTATCCAATATTGAAAACCAGAATTTTAATCGGATGAGTAGTTTTTAATTGTATGAGGATCCGACAGATAAACAGAGAAACAGACAGACAGACATGAATTTTAAAGATTATATAATTTTGTTCTACGACTTATCCTAAGTCCCCTAGACCACGTTTTTTTTAAATTTATTTCCAAGTACAGACTTTTTGTCCTCTTTACTATTATTAGGAATAAAAGATTATTGCTATTGCAGATGGGAGGTGGTCTAATGGGTGTCGAAGTTATAGTGTCAAGAGCCAGCCAACTGGCAACATTGTTGGGTAGACTAGTGTTGCCACACTACAAATTGGCAACTACTACTGTTACTGGAATTCCCATGAAGGTAGGGTAATTATTCCTTTTAAAATATTTGTTCTACAATCATTTCTTCTTCTTTTTTTTAACCGAACGAGCGAAGCGAGTGAGGTCCAGTGTTGACGGGCCTGGCGCTTGTATCTTTGTATGTTGATAACTTAAGTAGTCTTCAGTCTTCAGTCTTCAGTCTTCTTGGGCTCCCATTTTCCGCACTTAGGTCCTCCAGTGGACCCATTGTACGTGACTGTAGGCTGTGATGTCATTCCAGCCAACCCAACTCCGACCAGAAGCGTAGGATCTTTTTGGGATCCTCACACGCCTCCCGAAGTGTTGTGGGGTTGCCAAGTATGTTGACCCGATGTGCAACCAGGCTCTCGCACTCCAGGATTGCGTGAGCGATGGTTTCTTCTTTCAACAGGCACGCTCTGCACAGCGGGCTGTCCGTGATACCTAGGACATTCATGTGTTTATTCACTGTACAATGACCCGTTATTGTACCTACCATGATTCGTAGGTCATCTTTTTTAAGATGAAGCAGAGATTTGGCTAGTCTTGGCTTTGGTCTTGGTAGAGCTTCCCTAGACTGCCTGCAACTTACTGTTTGTGCCCATCTTATTTCATGCCGCTCTTTCGTGCGTTGTCTCAGCCATGCCCTTACCTGATAAAAAGGTAT
The DNA here is from genome assembly GCA_949358125.1 of Idaea dimidiata. Lineage (NCBI taxonomy): Eukaryota > Metazoa > Arthropoda > Insecta > Lepidoptera > Geometridae > Idaea > Idaea dimidiata. The sequence continues at coordinate 5,873,171 of OX442340.1, forward strand.
AGGTATTATTGGGTCCGGACCCACAGGTGTGGTGCTGGAACCCGTTCTGGCCAGTTCGTCCGCCGCGTCATTGCCGCTTGATCCACTGTGACCCTTTATCCACTGAAGGCTTACCTTGTGTGTTTGGGCTAGCTTTTGCAGACCCTGGTGGCATTGAAGCACGAGCCCAGAGTCAATTGTGTTGCTCCTTAAAGCCTTGAGTACCGCAGCGCTATCAGAGAGTAGCTTAATTTGATTGGGCTCAATTTTCCTTGCAGTGATTGCATCAACGGCGTTGATTAGACCTATGCATTCACATTGGAAGATTGATGCATGAGACCCTAAGGGTAATGATGAGTGTATGTTCAGTTCGGGGGAGAATGAGCCTGCTCCCGATCCTTGTTTGGTTTTTGATCCGTCTGTGTACACTCTGAGTTCTTTTATACCGGAGTAGTCTTTTCCAGATTCTACTAGCGATATATCGTACTTACGTTCAAAGACGAATGTTTTTGGGATCCTGTCATTGGGGGCTTCTACGAGAGGTTCGTGTTTTATCGCGTCCTCCAGTATGCGCCTATGACCTACCCTTGAGCGCGTCCATTGTTTGGACGCATAAAGCCGTGCCGCCGAGGCGGCCGCTTCCTGATGGATGAATAGGTCCAGCGGTGGAAGACAGAGCATTGCTTCCATTGCTGCCGTGGGTGTGGTGCGAAAGCATCCTGTGATGGCGCAGCAGGCCGTTCTTTGGAACTGTTCTAATTTATCTATGGCTGTCCTGAGTTCGGCCCTGGGCCACCAAACTGTTGCGCCATACGTTACCTGTGGTCTAATGACCGTATTATAGAGCCAATGTATGATTTTCGGTGAGAGCCCCCATTTCTTACCGATCATCCTTTTGCATTGCCAGAAGGCAATTGAGGCCTTATTGAGCTTTTGTACGAGGTGTTTGTTCCATAGCAGTTTGTTATCGAGGATCACTCCCAGATATTTGACCTCGGTCGCTAGGGAAAGTTGAGTGCCAAACAGATATGGGAGTTGGAGGCCAACTGTTTGGCGTTTGTTGGTGAACAGCACCATTTCAGTTTTTGTCGGATTTACCGTTAGATCGTGTGTATTACACCATTTTTCGACTATCTCCAAAGCCATGTCCATGAGGTTTGTGATTGTCCCCAAGAATTTGCCACTTACCAGAATGGTGAGATCGTCTGCATAGCCTACAGTGTAGTATCTCTCTATAACTTAAGTATCGTAGCTCCGATATTTATGAATTTTGGTATGCGCGTAGTTTAATTCAATAGAAGTTATGAATTCGAAGATGAGCCGGATCGGTAGTTGGTTGGGGAGATAGGGGGTCGTGAGGTCTCAGTTCGGGGCGAACTACTAGTTATAATATAGTGGTGTGGCTACACAATGTTGGAGTTTTTAGGTCGCCCTAAGGGCTTCTAACTTGACATAACGCCTGCTATCAAAGAAAACAACCAGGACCAATTGCTTAACATACCTACCGAAGCATTATTTCGAAGTATATCAATTATGATAAATTAAAGAATCAAATATTTTATAGCCAAAAATTGAAGCTGAATGCCATGCTAATTTTTTCACTATTTTAATTTTTGTAGGAAGAACAAAACGCAAGCTCCAGCGCCAATTACGACGTGGAGATAATTCATTCGCTTGAAGCGCACTCTGGTTTGAGAGCGAGTCAAACACCCGCCGAAGCTTTAGAATCGGTAATAAAATATATTTACTAATTTGCTGCGCCCAGCGGTTTCACCCGCGTAAGTCCCGTTCCCGCGGGAATATCGGGATAAAAAGTAGCCTATGTGTTAATCCAGGTCTCCAGCCACCTATATTCCAAGTTTCATCGCAATCGGTTCAGTAGTATTTGTGTGAAAGAGTAACAACCTCACATACATACATACATACAAACATACATACTTACATACAAACTTTCGCGTTTATAATATAAGTAAGATTAAGTAAGAATAGCAGGATTTATTGACTATTGCAAACTGTTGTACTTGTAGAAGTTGTGGGGGTAGGTACCTGTCACTTCTAGCAGTAAAAAGCTACGGTATCTTGTTTGAGTTTATTTAGAAGGAGAATCTTTACAAGGAAACCGAATACGATAATTCTATCGCGCAAGTAAGATGTTAAGGTGTGCGACGAGCGCTCGTCGCACACCTCATTGCATCCGAGCACCGGACAATGGGATGCGCCGAGCTAGCACTCGTAACTATCTAATACAAAAATACTGTGCGAACGTCTACTTGTGCGTACAAAATATTAAAGTTCAAATTTAGCTTATTATAATTAATCGTAAGCTATACAAGATGTAACGGGTAAGCCCTTTTAAGCCGAAAGGGGGTTGTTCAAGACGTCTAGGCGAACAACTTTTGTTCTATGACTTTTGGAAATTCGAAGTACTTTTCGAATATTTTAAGTGTAAAGTTTACTTGAAGATCAGCTGTTTCTTAGAGTTCGAGGTCATTGACCTTATGTTGTCCTTTCATTTAGCTTGGTCTACTACAATCAAACCTTCAATTACCTTTATTTTCAAAAACAGCTGTTTTTTCAGTGAAACATAATCTCAAAATTTTCAAAAAAAAAGTTGGAATTTTCTAAAGTCGTAGAACAAAAGGTGTTCGCCTAGACGTCTAGAACAACCCCGTTTCGGATTAAAAGGACTTGCCTGTTACATCTTATATTATCTTGTCATTATTAGGTAACTTATTTTATTATAAATATATATTTATTTATTATTAAGACAGTTTGTTTATTTTATATTTTATAGGTAGGTACTTTTACACATTTATTCTTCTCCGTATTTATTACTAAACTGACGAAGGTGGTGCTCCGGTGGTGGACGCCACGCGGCGCGGAGGGCGGCGCGGGCGGCTGCAGCGGTCCGCTGTGGCGAGTCACGCCCTCCGACGTCGCCTCGCGACCGTCCGCTTGTCTCGTCAACTTCCTGCTCAATGGACGATCTGTCACACTCGAGGTCCCTAGGTAATTATACACTCTAATGCCGATAAATATTATCTTTCCATCAACGAACTTGAACATAAGGAAGTAGCAATCCTTTGAAAAAATATTCCACGCAAACGGTGGTTGCGGGGCCTAGAACGATGATTCGACCGCCAGTCTTTCACTAAAGATCGTCCGCCATTGGTAGAATCCAAGGTCGATCATCAAAGTCGCCGTCTAGAACCACCCTGTTTCGGCTTAAAAGGGCATCCCCGTTACACCTGTATATTTAAGATAAATTAGTTATGGAGGGTGTGCCAGCCTTCTTATAATCATTCCTAGCAATACAATCCTGAACAACTTTAGGGTTGACACATCTCCGTCAAACACAACGAAATCGCCACGCCGCCGCCGCCATCGTCTATGCGTGACGATCGTAACACATACTATTTTTTTTCTTCTTTTTTAGCGATGTTGAATTAAAATGGACGACGTAGGAACGGCATTAAAACAATGCTGAAAATAATAAAAGCAACGCACTTAGAGCTGGACCAGCTGTGGTATCATCTTAGAGTATACATAAGCAAGCTAAAGAGCGCTAGTATGCGAGTATAAACTGTAAGCACCGCTATGAACAGTCTGAAATGACAATCATCAGTCACCTAGGGTTACGGGAATTGACTGTTTCTCTCGTTAGAATTTATTCTAGTAATAATTATGGTGAAATGTTCAGTGTCCCGGTGTAAAAATGATTCGCGGATCACTATTTAACCTCAAAATTTGAATATCTATGTATAGAGGTATCTATACATATTCAAATTTTGCGCTTTCAAATCTTACACTTTGCGCAGTATGTATACTCTAAGGGTATCATCTAGTTAGCATCCACCGCCGGTAGTTGCTAAGTTGCAGTACATTGCTGCTTTGACGTAACGTGGTTGTTACCGGTGATTACTTCAAAGCAGCAATGTAGAATACGAAATATGTTTTGTAACAGTAAATAGCAACTAGTAGCGGTAGACGCTAATTAGATGATACCACAACTGGTCTCTATTAGAAACTAAAATGAGAAGGGCCGCCTGATAGTGAAGCTTTATAATGTCGGTCCTAAAGTTTCATATGTTCTATTTAGCTAGATAATCTAAGTTCTAAGGCAACGCTAATTTATTTATATGTGACCATAAATAAACAAAAAATAAATAAATCCTGTGACCAACACACAGCGCTATCTAGCCCTATGGTAAGCTGCTAAGCTTGTGTTACGGTGACTAGACAACGGATATACTACTTATACATATAATTAGTTAATTAATTTTTGAACGTTACAGGAAAGGCGGGGGTAGATCAGCGTCTCATATACTGGCGGCGCAAGGCGGCGAGCTGTGGATCGGTGCTATCGGCGGGCGGACGCCGTACGACGACCCGCCCTCCTTGTCCGAGGGAGCGGGCGGCAGGGTTACTGATTATAGGTATGTACAAAAATAAGCACTATTCCGGTAATTCCGCTAGCTCAGCTGAAGGTTAAATAATAATACATAATGGACGACATTACACACAGCGCTATCTAGCCCCAAACTAGGCAATAGGCTTGTACCATGGGTAGTAGACAACGGATATACTACATATTAGGTTAGGTTGCGAGTTTGATTCCCGCCGGACACAAATAAAGGGTGTTTTTTTAGAGGTATAGAACTTCGAATTGAAATAAAACACAAGAAAATCGTTTTAATGTCCATCAATTTGGCTTTATTGGAAAGATAATTTTATGCCATTAACGTTTAAATATGATTTCGGGCATGTGGCCGCCGCGGCTGGCTCGAATAAAGCCAATTCTACAGGTCCAATTTTCAACCACTTTTTTGAGCATATGGGGCCGTATGTTGGCAATAACGCCACGAATGTTGGCATCCAAGTTCCCTAACGTTTCTGGTTTGTTGGCGTAGACGAGCGACTTCACATCGCGTATTATCACATAGAGTAAACGTAGTGCGAAAACGATCCATGGTTAACCGAATTAATTGCTCTGATGGACGATTATGTCGACCATAAAATGGACGGAGCTTGCGGTAAACTTCGCGAGCTGAACCATTATTTTCGAAATAAATTTGCAGGATTTGCAAGCGTTGTTCTTTTGTCAACCTGTTCATGATGAAATGGCAAACCAAACTAAATATTAATCACTTGACAGCTGACAAAATGGCCGCCAGTTAAAAAAGTGATGCCAACTTAAAGTTCTATACCTCTAAAAAAAACACCCCTTATTTCTGCTGACCATAAATGTTTGTTTCTGGTTCTGGGTGTATTCTATGTATCATATGTATGTATTTACAAAAAAAAAAAGTAAATATGTAGTATATCCGTTGTCTAGTACTCATAGCCTACAAGCCTAGTGCTTAGTTTGGGGCTAGATAGCGCTGTGTGTAATGTCGTGCAATATTATTATTATGTCTTTTATACGTCCGCGGACCTTTGGAAGGCGTGCGTGGAGCAGAAACCAACACGTAGAGGCCCTTTTCGATAACAATTTTACTCGCAAACAATGGAGTGGACACCAAGCCGACGATTATCTCTGTCTGCACCACCTAAAATGCAGCAAAGGACAACCACCGAATCGGATAGAACTATTGAGAAATATACAGATGAAAACAAAATGGGCTATAGTGATGTGGTGGTAGTGGATTGGCTACTGGTGATTATAGCGCCTGACGAAACAATGTTCAACAAAACACAGAAAAATGGTTGATTATTTTTATCTATATTTATAATAAAGAAAGAGAAGACAAGCAGTCTGTATTTGGAAGTAAATTAAAAAAAAAGTTGTTTATTGTAGGGGATTTAGGAAAAGTAGTAGAACTAAATCATATATTTTTAAAATTCATGTCATGTCTGTTTCTCTGTTTGTTCCTTATACAATTAAAAACTGCTAATCCGATTGAAATCTGGTTTTCAATATTGGATAGTTTTATTTTCGAGGAACCTCGCGTGGTAATATCGAAATCCAATTAGTAGAACAGACGAAGTCGCGGGTTACAGCTAGTCATTATTATAGCTAATATGACGACGACTAAAATTGTAAAACCACGAAAGCGGGCGGAGACCAGCTGTGGTATCATCTAATTAGCATCCACCGCTACTTGTTGCTATTTACTGTCAAAATACATATTTCGTATTCTACATTGCTGCTTTGAAGTAATCACCGGGAACAACCACGTTACATCAAAGCAGCAATGTACTGCAACTTAGCAACTACTAGCGGTGGATGCTAATTACGAGGCGAGGGCGGCACTGAAAATTTCGGGAATCAAGGAAATGACAACATTACTATTTAAAAATGTATTTATTGCTTTTCGAAGTATTCTCCGCGAAATTTTACACATTTTTCCATACAATGGAACCAATCATTGAAGCAACCATTCCATTCGGAAGTTGGGGTCTCCAAAATGGCCGTTTGCAGGCGTCCACAGCTTCTTCTGGTGATAAAAATATCTGACCACGCAATTTATTCTTTATTTTAGGGAAAGTATAGAAATCATTAGGGCTTAGGTCGGGGTTGTACGGCGGATGGTCTAATAATTCTATGTTTTCTTGCTCTAAAAACTCTTTTGTTCTGTGCGCGGTGTGAGAACTCGCATTGTCGTGATGGAGGATGATGCGGCGGTTGCAGTTCTCTTTACGGAGTTCAGAAACGACCTGAGGCAAACAAATGCTAGCATACCATTCTGCATTAACCGTTCTTTGTCCATCAAGAGGAATAGTCGCAACATGGCCGGTTTTGGAGACAAACGTAGCCACCATTTTTTTTGCAACACTCCGTGAACGAACAATTTTTGTTGGCTTTAACTCATTTTCGAACACCCAAACTCGTGACTGGTTTTTTGTTTCGGGTTCGTATATCCAGGATTCGTCACCTGATACGATGTTGTATACAGCATTTGAGGATCATGCGTGGAATCTTTCGAGAGTTCTGACGCACCAAGTAACGCGAGCCGCTTTTTGCTTTTCACAGAGCGAATGCGGTATCCATCGGGAAAACAACTTTTTTACACCTAATTGTTCATGCAAGATTATTTGTATTTGACTCATGCCAATGTCTAAAGTTGCCTGAATTTCGCGGTATGTCACATGTCGATCTTCCTCAATCAGCTTACGCACAGCATCAACGTTTTCTTGGGTGACTGCAGTTTTTGGACGACCTTGACGGGGATCATCACTGAGCTTGACACGTCCACGTTGAAATTCAGCAAACCAGCGATAAATTGTGGTTTTGGATGGGGCTTCATTACCAAATGCAGAAATCATCCGGTCAACACACAGTTTTTGTGATAAACCACTTCGAAAGTCATAATAAATCATCGCTCTTGAATTTTCTCGAGTCAATTCCATTTTCTCAACGACTAAACAAGTTTGACAAAACCTTGTGACAAGACCAGAGATATGTAAAAACTTCTAGATACGTAATAGGGCAAATTTTTTGGCTACACAAATGCAAGCTATCTAGCCAGAGAAGTCTTAGTTCCATCCCAGCTCACGTTACGATCACCCGCTTGTTGACACACAGTACATATAGTTCACTTTCACAACATTATTCACAGACAACAATGCCTTCGTGCGTATTTAGGCGATGCACGAATTATACTCCAAAAACTGGCAAAAATATTTCATTTCATACGTAAGTAAAGCTGTATTTATTTATTTTAGTTTATTTTTTAAAATTTTTTTTTCCAAAAACTCAACGAAGATTTTGACATTTAAGACGTTTTATCATTCTCTCCTAACCGCTATGAGATGTCATAATAATATTATGACATCTCTTTCTTACGTCATGCAAGTAGCATTGAGTCTTTATGTTTTAGAAAGAGATAACAATAGTTTCGTCTATTTCTTCTTTAAATTATGTGAATGAATATAAATAATGAGGTTGTATAGTATACAATTGTGCCGCTTTTCAATAATGATTTGTTCTGCAATGGCGTCTCTATAACTTTAATAGACTCATTGGACAAGACCAAGATTATTTTTTTAAATAAATAAATGGTATTCGATTTTTAAAACCAAGGAGTTTTCAATTAAAAAGATTTAAATATGACAGGAACAGTAGATGATACCACAGCTGGAGTCCTGAAATACAGGTACAACCGAGTTTAGGCTACAGGCCACCGATGGAATTATACTTAGTATTATTTAGCACTTAGTTGTTGTAACTTTTGTAATTATTATTGGTAAGTACTTAAACGATTTTTTTTTTTATTATTTTACATCTAATGTGTTTCCGTTCAGGATCAAAGAGTTGGGTGCCCTAATGCAACAGAACCGTCTGCACCCTTTGCGCGGCGCGGGCGGCAACGCGCGCTCGCGGGCGCGGCTACAGCGGCACACCACCTACTGGCCGCTCACCATATCCTCCACGCTTATATTCAACGCGGGATCTGTAAGTCCCCTCCATATTAATTACTATAGCGACAGGGAGTGAACGAGAACTTCATTAGGTTAGGTACAATGTAATTAGGTACGCATTTTAATAATATTATATTCGTTCGTAGTGCCACCAACGAAAAATCAAAGTATTGCGTTCCTTCTTCAGGTGACATACTCAATATTTCTCAGTAATTACAAAACATTCGGAAATACTATTTTTAACCGACTTCAAAAAAGGAGGAGGTTCTCAATTCGTCGCGTATTTTTTTTTTTTTTTTTTTTTGGTATTTTATTTTTCATTATCCTATCTTCATTTTGGTAGTTTTCTTTACACGATTGGTTAACTTTTATAACTGATTTTATTTTTATCTGAAACAACTCGTTTAAAACAGAAATTTTCATTTTACAGCTAAACGTGACGTGTTTATTTTTTTTGTATTAAATCTTAATAACATACACTTGAAATTGGTAGAACAGTTTTACTTTTTTTTTTTTTTTTTCTTCTGTGATTCTCTGCAATCAGTCCTTGGACTATAAGCAAGTGCGTTCTGTGCGTTGATGTCGTGCGAGCGAGATCTCCATCGAGGCTCTCCACTCATAGTGTGGGAGTCAGTTGTCTGTCAACTCCAGTATATTTTTGCGTTTTAGACGCGGGTTGTATAGTCTATTCATCAACTGCCGAGCTAAACTATTTGGGTGGTTAGCTAGCCGGTCTTGGTATCTCCTCGCAGCTCTTCCTATTTCCGCTTTCACAGTTGCCATGGCTAGGTGTTCGTGGATTTCCGAGTTTTTTATGAACCATGGAGCGTTGGCTATTGTTTTTAATATTTTATTTTGTTGTCGTTGCAGGATGGCAATATTTGTATCGCTGGCAGTGCCCCACAGTTGCATGCCATAGGTCCAGACAGGTTTGATAATCATTTTGTACAATAGGAGTTTATTGTCCAGAGACAGCCTTGAGTTCCTGTCTAGCATCCAATACAAATTTCGGTGCCTGATGGCCATCTCCTCTTTTTTTGCTTGGATGTGTTGTTTCCAGGTTAATTTGCGATCGAAGTGTAGACCCAGGTATTTAACACTATCTGCGTGTGGTAGGGTATTGTCGCCAAGTTGAACAGGTGGACAATTTTCCTTCCTTAGTGTGAAGGTAACCTGGACCGACTTGTTGGCACTGGCTTTTATTTTCCATTTATGCAACCAGTTGTGGATTTTGTTTAGTCCATTTTGCAGTTTTCTCGTTGCAACCTCCGGGACCTCATGGCTCGCCAGTATGGCGGTGTCGTCAGCGAATGTTGCTGTGGTGACGTCTTGAGTTAAAGGGAGATCTGCCGTGTACAGGGTATACAGTATGGGACCGAGTACTGATCCTTGGGGGACTCCAGCACGAATCTCATAGAGAGGTGATCTCGAGTCGCTCTCCTTGACATAATAGTATCTGTCGGTGAGATAAGACTTCAGCAGCAGGAAATAAGAATGTGGAAGATACCATTTTAGTTTACACAGCAGACCATTGTGCCAGACTTTATCGAAGGCCTGCTGTATGTCGAGGAATGCCGATGAACAATACTCATTTTGTTCCAGGGTCTTTCTTAGGTGTTCGTAAACTCTGTGAGCTTGCTCGGTTGTACCATGGCGCTCCCTAAATCCAAACTGATGATCTGGTATTATGTTGTGCTCTTTTAGCGTAGGCAGAGTTCTAGAGAGTATCGCTTTCTCGAAGAGCTTCGACATAGTCGGCAAGAGACTGATAGGTCGATAGGAAGTTTTATCATGAGGTGGCTTTCCGTTTTTGTGAATCATAATGATCTCGGAAACCTTCCACAAACTTGGGAAGTACTGTATTCTTAGCATCGCGTTAATAACAACCGTCATCATCACGATTGCTTTCCGAGGCAACTCTCTCAGGACTTCCTTGGTGACCAGATCATATCCTGGTGCCTTCCTATTGTCCATGCTTAGGATCAACTTTCGAATCTCCTTTGGTGTTACGGGATCCGGAGGCAAGTCAAGTTGCAGGTCCTCTTTAAGAACTTCTTCGACGTACAGCTCCGACAACCTATCTTCTATATTATTAGGAGTGAAGACTTTAGATAGGTGTTCGGCAAATAGTTCACACTTGGTTTGATTGGTTCTAGCCCATTCTCCATTCTCCATCCTGATAGGTGGTTTGTGTATGCTGGGTCTATTAAGGGATTTAGTGAATTTCCAAAGGGAGTAACTACTATCCTTACTTGGTGATAATGACTCTAGTTTTATCTGAAGTGTCTCATCATTAATACGGCTGATAAGGTTTCTAAGCTCTACGATAGATTTATTAAACGCCGTCTTGTCTCTTGGGTCACGGCTTGCGTGCCATATTCGTCGCAACCGTCTCTTTTCGCGGATCTTACTCTTCACTTCTAGAGTTAAGTTAGGAGAATAGCTAGGTCTATCAGCTGTTGGAGTAGTCCGCCAGCATGCTTCTTGTATAGAGTTTGTGAGATGTTGTAATGCAAAGTCCACGTCATCAATAGTTTTAAGTTTCATTTTAAGGTCAATATTAGAATCAAGTAATTCTCTAAATGATTCCCAGGTAGAACAGTTTTACTAAATTAGCAATAGTTATCTTGTTATTAGGAATTGTATAATTTTACTCACTAAAATATTGCATAGTCGCATCTCCCGTCCTTTTTTTACACATCAGAAATTGGCTAGCCCTATTCCTGTCACGTCATTATTTGAGTATGGGGCCTTAAGCTTCAAATACACGACTACCTGACACTTAGACTATACCTCCAGCACACATCGAAACTAAATGGCGATGTGGGCAAAAATGCATTTATATGTGTTTCACTCTAAGTATCAATGTCGTCGTGTATTTGAAGCTTTATATTTATTTCTGTCGCTTGAGCTCACTTGGCGCAGTTGGATAAAGCTCCGCTAGAAAACGGGTGGTCGTGTGTTCAAATCCCGCAGGGAGCATTGAATTTTGGGACACAAAACATTTTTAAGCTAAAACACTTGAAACAGAAATAAATAATTAACTATTATTTATGTTATGGTTTCCAGGTAATGGAACCTCTAACCCGCTTAGTGGTTCAAGAGTCGCTATCCGACGAAGAAGTAGACACGTGTCGCAATGTGCTACTGTCACTGCTCGGTATGGAGTCACGACATGAGTTCCCTTCGACTCAACTACCTTCTAACATGAGGTAAGACTCAATAAACAGAAACATACCCACTAACCCGCTTAGTGGTTCAAGAGTCATTCATACTCTTAGTTAGGGCTTTCTGTCAGCAATATGTCACAATTTAGCCAGTTTCACGTACTAATAGTGTATTTATTACCACTATTATACTGTAATCGTTTAAAATAATTTTCAATGCGTGAAGGCTGCAGAAAAAATGGCGACGATTTTTCTCCAACCCCATGGAACATTTGTTTGTAACGTTCTAATTTCGTGTTTGGCACTGGTATTTTTATTTTTACTACACTCGTTGAACTTCGTGTAACTAAATTGATAACATGCCGCCGAAATTAAACAATTTACACGCAATAAAACTAGGTTTTGCATAAATAAAAATTCAGGACAACGTTCCACTAACGCGTCAAAAACAAAAGCCCGGTTCAAGAGTCGCTATCCGACGAAGAAGTAGACACGTGTCGCAATGTGCAACTGTCACTGCATAATTAATAACAGATAACTTGTCGTTTGGAGTTTTGGCGGGAACGCGTTGAGTGATGTGTTGCTATATTTACTTTTGTCTGAAACTCGGTTCAAATGCTTGTAAATTGTTTAATTTCGGGGACATATTAATCGATTTACAAGTGTAATGAAAGTGAAAATTGGTGCAAAACATGGACTTTAGCGTTGTCTCCAAAGCTCGAGTGAACCGTCATTGTAAAGAGCCACCATTTACAATGTCTTTCTTGACTTGACTTTTACCCCGACGACTTGACTATTTTGATGCAAAATGCAAATAACTTGTAAAAAATATCAATACTTGACACTGGCTGCTTTTCAAACGGCCATAATCGGTTCACAATCGATAAGAAATAACAACTTGTCTTTTTCAGGGGCAAGTCTTCAGTACGTCGGGAAGAACAATGGCGTCAAGTGTGGGCTGAATTAGAGGCTCTGATACGCGCTCATTCGGCGTCGCCGGCGCATCGGACGTTACTGCGGGTGTTGCTCGAATGCAGGGCACATAATAACCATAATAATGACGGTGAGTTATATCTATCCTAGTATTATAAAGAGGAAACATTTAGAAATATTTTTAGCAAGGAAATATATTTCCAAAAAATCCCCATGACAGGATTCGAACCTGCGTCCTTTCGCTAACCATAGGCGACTGCTCTAACCACTGAGCTACACAAGAATCCCTGATTCCTGTGTAGCTCAATGGTAAACATATTTCTAAGTTTAAAATGCCTTGAGCAATAAAAACAAAAAGAAATAGATGAATGATATAAAAATAGAGGGATTTCTTTGTTTGTTTGTAACGAATAGATTCGCAAACTACTGGACCACAAAAATTCTGGATTTCAAAAATTCTTTCAATAATAGAAACCTACATTATCTAGTAAATAACGATTGTTTACTAATATTTTTAAATTACAATCAAATTACAGCTTGGTTGGTAAATATTGGTTGCCTGGAAGAGATCGCCCTTAAGCGATAAGGCCGACTTATTTTACCACACTAGTTTTAAGTTTTTGTCTTTGTAATAATTGTTTAATATAAGTTTTTAGTGCAATAAAGCATGTATAATATTTGTTTATAATGTTTATTAATAATAATGTTGGTTGCCTGGATGATCATAGGCGAAATCGCCCATAGGCGAAATGGGCGCCCATTGTACCACTTTAGTTTTTAAGATCTAATCTGTAATTTTGTTATAAAATGTGTTTTTGGTACAATTAAGTGTTAATGCATCAATTAATTAATAGTGAAAACAAGCATGTGTGTAAGTTTAAAATAGGATATTTAAAAAAATATTCCATTTCAAACTTACAATGCTGTTTTCACTACTAATATTATAAAATAAAGGGGGGCTTACCAAACTTATTATCTAGTTTTTGATATATTTTAAAGTGTTTCCTACACTTGGATTACTATACTTAAAGAAATGCTTTCCAAAAATTTCGCACCCGACAGGACTTGATTTATCTCGTGCCAAGTTTAACCCATTCCTTTTGAAATACGCAGGCGAATCCCGAGCGACAGTTATCCGGGCAACAACAGACTCCCCCCTCTCCCCCCCGGGAGCGGGGTCCAGCGCGGCCCCCGGGGACGTGTGGGCCCCGCGGAACGTCCTCGACGCGTTGCTCGGGGCCCCGCGACCGGCGCGACGACCGGACTTCGCGGGCCGTATGGCCGCCGGGACCAAACCTGCTACACTCTACCCGCAGTTGCAACAAGATGTTGAAGCCCAACACTAAATCATCATTGTCATGACCGTAGGACGTCCATTGCTAGACTTAGGCCTACCTGCTTGCTACCAATAGATTTCGGTTGGAAGCGTCCTGCATTCACCGTGAACCAGCGGCTTTAACATCATGTCTTTTCTTAGGTTTCCAAGTGCTGAAAAATGCTCTAAACTCATTCTTTTGTACTCCAAGGTAGCACAGACTTCGCGACACACAGTTACAACAACACTGTAAATACACTTATTGCGCGGATTTCCAGTGCTGAAGAATGTTCTTGACTTACAATTGGGTGCTCTAAAATAATTTAGATACTGAGCATGTTGTAGCTCAATACTAAATTGGCGGAGATTGCTTGGATCTGTGGGTGGCAATGTTCCATTGTGAAATGTGGATGAATATCAGGATATGGAAAAAATATATTTTGAACCTAAATTTATACATATTACCTTTTTAAACACTTACGGGCATTGTAACACTGGACACACATAGCAAACTATGTCCTATCTGCTAGTATGCTGGTGTCCATCCATAGAGGATCTTGATAAAGCCACAGACTGGCTGTAGGTAGAGGTCGCTTTATACTAGACTGGATATTAAACAAGCCCTGGAACTTCAATCCAGCCAATTATTATATTATTCCTTGGCCAAGTGACGTGAAGTGATAATGTGTAAGTGAACAGTGGTGTTATGAAAAGTTGGAGCATGGTTGGTCATCTGTTTACATGTATGTATATCTATTGTAAATACATTTTGAAATGCATAGTCGATTTACTGATTTTTATTCTTGACTAGCTGCGCCCTGCGGTTTCACCCGCATAAGTCCCGTTCCCGTGGGAATATCGGGATAAAAAGTAGCCTATGTGTTAATCCAGGTACCCAGCTACCTATATTCCAAGTTTCATCGCAATCGGTTCAGTAGTTTTTGTGTGAAAGAGTAACAACATCACATACATACAAACGTTCGCGTTTATAATATTAGTAAGATTAGCAGAAGATTAATGTACTTATCTTATTTTTAATGCTCAAGGCTTTTTACTAGTACTATTTTACAAAAAGAAATGCATCATCAACCTGGTACCCAGGACATTATTATGTGAATTAGGCTTGCCCAGTACCTATACCACCCTCTCAGCCTAGTCAGCCATGTCCAGAGGAAAGAACTGATCAATATTTCCGGAACTAACTATGCCGTAAGTTGCCTATAAATGTTTTTCTTTACTGTAAGAACGATAATAGCTTACATAACTATTTCGTGAGGAAAAAGTCCGCGGTGGGCGGAACAGTCGAAATATCTACTACTATCTTTACTAACAGCGCTCTAAATATACACCATTCAGTTCTAAAATGTCTAGAAAGTTATAATACTATACATAAAATACTTTTGTTTCCTAAGTTGCAAGACTCCCTTTGGAAACTTTTTATCCAAAGGTTGTTTGGAAGTAATCACTTATAGTAATCACACTCTTTAAACATTCAATTCATTACTTACGAGACTAAAAATCAAACATCTTAGCTCTAGTTGGAAAATTGGGTGGAATTATCATTGCAAGCGATTACTTTCAAACAACCTTTGGATGAACCAAAATGTTCATCCAAAACGATGAAGCAAAACAGGAAAGCGGGATAATAAAATAAAAAACTCTACGTTATAAAATTAATATCTTATATTTGTTCAATAAAAACTACATTGTGGGCCCGTGTGCCCGGTGCCCGGGGTAACACGTCCTTTGTATCATATTGTATTATAAACTCTGCGGGCAGACTGTGTCATAAGGCATTGGTGAATGACGGCCACGCGGCCTCGTCAAGGCATCTGTACCGGTACTGTATAACTGACGACAAAGACTTCCCTACCCAGCCCTCGCCGTTTACAATTATTGGAATGTCACGCGGGATGCGAACGTTCAAACTTTAAAACTTATTACAAACAAAATTCCTAACTCTAGGCCCCTCGCGGGCCACCGAAATTCACTCACATAGAATGTATTGTACAATCTCATACCAGCGTCCGAAGAACGCGCATCCAAAATATTAATACCCTATAAAACTTACAAAACCGATCGGTACTTAAACTTAACACTAAGTTAAAATTAAACGGAATTGAAAAATAAATTACCTAGGTACAATATTTTAGTCTAGAAAGCTATTTATAGGCGCACGAGGGTTGTTGGTGGGAGTGCGCGGGTGTCAGTGCGTGGCTTCTCGCAGCTTCTTGGGCGCCGGCACGTCTGATGAGTCGCCCAGCGAACTCTCTTCAGCCGAACTCGCTTCCTCTAATTGTCTGTAATGGAACAAAACAACCACATTTATACTCCAATCGACTTTCCGAATTTCAAAATTCAACATCGTTTCAGCATTGTTGAATTTATCTCGCAAATGGTTAGTTCAAGATGCCTCATACTGGTTTCGATTACTAACAGGCTGATACTCTGTGAGTAACTTCGATTCGCCAAGACGCCCAGATTTCCTTTATGAAAATTCTGGGTAGCGATAGCTAAAGTAGGGCGCAGGCAGTAGAGTTTCGCTACAACTGCTGAAGTATTAGCAATCGCTTGCAAAATTATCAACAATTGCCGAAAGGTTTTTGAGAAAAATTTACTTTCGTAAAAATTACATAGCAGATTACGGTGAAACTTGATAAGCAAGTTGCGGGAGATCTGGATTAATACATAGTATTTATCCCGATATTCCCGCAGGAGAAACCGCTAGGCCTGCTAATACATGAATGTTTGCTAAAGTCCTTACCGTTTAGCGCGTGGCGTACTCAAAGCGGAATCTGAATTGTCGGAGGGTGAGGCAGGTGTGGGTGGGGAGGCAGCTTTCGCGTCCATCGAGTCTTCGGTACAGGATGTAGTGGTGTCTTCGTTCACTGAGTCTACTGCTAGTTTACCTGCAATAACATTGTACAAATTAAGAAAAGCGACATCTACTGGCTAGTGCGTTAATTAATTCAACAATCTAGACCGTGAACATTGATCTATGTACCGACCAATAAGATCGGTGGATTTATGTAACTCAATGCCGCATGCCGTCGGGATTCCGCAAACATCTACATACTACAAACAGTTGTAATATGTAGATGGTAAAATACAGAAGCAAATTGAAAGCACAGATTCCATGTATGAATCACCGACACCGGTGGATTAAGTGGACTAAGAGGATCCCGTTTTTACCATTCACGAAAGGAACTCTAAAAACTTTTTGCTACAGGAAATTTTCCATTCGGCATCCACACTTACAAAACAAAACACATTCTTAGGTGTTCATCGATTTTTGAAGATATGTACTGTAAATACATCAATGCAAATTGTCTGTCACAGCTCTTAAAAGTTCCAAATCAAATATTAAAGTCGTGTGTTATTTCTATGACCTATTCCATGACACATCTGTTGGGGCAAACCAAATCAGTAATGTAAAAATAATTACATATAAAGGAACTAAGATTGTCTCAGGTACATAATAATCTCAAGCATCGACCATTGGCCATGGTATTGTTGATACACGAGAATGGGCAACAGAAATTCCCACAATTGTACTGCCGCCGCTCACGATGAGAGAGATGTTATAATCATTGTCAAACATAAATTACACTAGGCTACTTCTATAAGGTTAATGATGGGTAAGAATCACTTTAATCTATGAAAGCAAGACTTAATCGTAACTGGTAGGTTTATCGGGGTTGCTCGGTTAAAAATATAATTCCAGTTTGCTATTAACACTAAGATTGATCATTTCTTATACAAGATGTAACAGGTATGCCCTTTTAAGCCGAAAGGGGATTGTTGTAGACGTCTACGCTAACAACTTTTGTTCTACGACTTTTGGAAATTCGAAATAGGTACTTTTCGAAAATTTTAAGTGTAAAGTTTACTTGAAAAGGTTGGAATCCTGTCACGGAAGGATTTTTCATAATACGTTTCTCCTCGTAAAATATTTCTACTATGGGTTGGTTTAAAAAAAATCTATTATTCCACAGTCATCTTTCGTTGCAATTGACATTCCAGTGAAATTTGTTACAATATCATCAATTTTAACTGACTGTTATTTATAATAGTAGAGCACTAGGGCATTAAAAAGCTTGTCTTACAAGAACCGAATTATAGGCTGGGGGTCACGATCTATCTAAAACTGATCACCGAAGGTGCTTCACGGCGCTGCGCGCTGGAGAGTACAGCCGCGGTTCGTGATACTGGAAGATTTGTCTAGGGGGACGCTATACATATACGCAACATACAAAGATACAAGCGCCAGGCCCGTCTACACTGGACCTCACTCGCTTCGCTCGTTCCGCCCACAAGTTTAGGTCAATAGAATTTATGAGTTCGAAGATGAGCCGGATCGGTTGGGGGGTTGGGGAGATAGGGGGTTGTGAGGTCTCAGTTCGGGGCGAACTCCTAGTTATGTCTATACTATATTGATAGATCGATGTAATATGCCTAGTTAGTTATAAACCGTAGTGGTTTACAATACTAGGTTAAGTATTGAATGTTTTTTTTTAAGTTTCTTAAATTGGTAATAAAAAGAAGAAAAAAATATATAACTGTGGTTATAACATCAGTAATGATGACAAAACTGGTACAGCGGTAAAGATGAGTCTTTCCGGAGAGTAGGTAAGGCTCTATCCGCGGGTAATTCCTACAAGAGGAATCTTCCAAGTGTTCCAAGAGTCAAAGCTTACCGTTTCCGTTAGTCGAAGGTGGTTCTAAGTTGCTTTCGTCACTGGGCAGCGGAGAGCCTCCGTTGACGGGCGCTCGCGAAATCGCCGGGGCTTTGCCAAGCAGTTCTGGCTGGAGATCCGATACGATGTAGTGCGTCCATATTGCCAGCTCTACCATGTGAGGTGACCATTTTTTTCCACACCCGTTTTGGTCCTGTAAAAGAAGATAGGACTGTCTTAATAAATTCCAACTCTGACTGACTATCGATGTACTGCTCCAACTCAAATTCCTAAGCCTAAAGGCAATGCAATGTTAGGTCACGTTTAAAAATGGATTTTTGTCAGAAATACTTCCTTGAGATTGTGATTCACAGGATGTTTTTAAAATTGTATTTTTATGGTGAATTCCTAAACTTCATATAAGTGATAGCTCGGAGACAATTCTATAAAACTCCTTTAGATTAGATTAGACAACACTTTATTGCACCAGAAAACATATTATGACAAAAAAGTGAGCACAATCTCTAAAAATCGGCCCTGAAAGATAGTCTTATAAATTTCATTATATTTGTGTATTTCGTTTTCCCGGCTGCAAGTCCCCGAAAATATTACTATATAAATACAAATATTAATAGTGGCAACAAGTTAGCATAGAATCACATAATCAGAGCTGCATGTCATGGTGTTTTATCGCAATTGCAGCGTAATATTTCTCACTATAAGATCGTATTGCGACATCCGGCACGATAGTCGAACATTTGTTGGAACTGTGTTGTCTCTAGCGGGGATAATTATAATCTTTCGACTTTTAAATTTGAATCTATCGTACATAAGTACTTGCGCAGTAAAACATCGGATGTGGTCAGACTGCCTCACACATGTACCCTCTGCTTACTCAGTGAATGAACATTTGAAGAACACGACCACGTATAGTTCGTAATTAAATTACTTTTTAAAAACACATGTAGTACATACTATGTATATGTATTAATCAATTCATGGTCGCACTTCATGGTAACCATAATCATAAAGTACTACTTATAACGACTATCAAATGCGACTGTTTTGGTATTCCATATTTAAAAAATAATGTTAACTAATGTGGATGACATGTGTTAAATGTTCATTCACTGAGGCTGAAATCTATAGTGCGTACTTTGACTTTGCTCAGACTTAGCTTAGTAAAACTAAAAACTAAACAACAACTAACTAACAAACTAAATGCTAAACAAAGACTTTGAATTGGAATTTATAGTCAAAATTCAATTTGTATTACGATTTTAATAAAAAAAAACTTTATTGCCATAACAGATTAGCAAAATTAAGGTCATTATTTTTGATTGGTTTACATTCTAAATTTAAGAAACTTCGAAGATGGCATTATAATACCAAAATTGTCTTAAGTCAAAGTTTTTGCTTAGCAAAGTCTAAGCCTCATGTCTAAGCACGCTCTATCTAATAGATTTCAGCCAGAGTAAACGGAGTAAAGACAAGTCGTGCGACTGATTTTCATACGAAAGCGAAAATGTGATACAGACTTTACCTAGCTACGTTCATCTATAAATACGAGTGTACTGTCTCGACACAAACGACACACTAAACAATGAGGACGCGCCAGAATAGAAAACGAGTAACAAAGTTAGTTAAATTAGTTAGGTTCCATATTTGTAAATTGTTTTGCAAAATATTTGCTTGGATACTTGTAAACTGAAGAACTACTTCTACTGACATTTCACACATATTAATGAATCACATAAGGAAACCCGTACAAGATACTATCGACCTTATGGTGGGTCTGCAAATATGTGGTGTACAGTAGGTACACCACATATTTGCACCACCACCTATACCACTTTTATAATGGTCTTAAAACACACCATGATACAACGATAACTTGTATCAATGTTTAAATGACGGTATAGCCATGCACTTTTTAAACTCACACGATTTCTGCTCATTACTATTTCTATAATAACTCGGGTCTCGATCGCGTTTATGCACTTTTTATAAATTTAAATATAAATTTATAATTACCCCGACGTTTCGGCAAACGGGTTACACCGGCCGTGGTCGCGGTCGTGTATAGCCATGTTTCGTGGTTTTACCCGCGTAAGTCCCTATCCCTTTGGAATTTCCGTAAATCCTATTTTAAATCTAAAGCAAAGAATTTAGCCATCTTTATGCACAATTTAAACCCGATACCTCTACCAATTTGTGCATTGCCTATGCTTTGATAAATGACTCGAGGTTTTCAAGAACTTAAGCATTTTGCATAGAACTTACCTTATTTAACCTATCACAGACGGTCTTCATATGATTAACGAAATTGAGGTATTCCTTGGCAGTGTAATCGCTCCCTTCCATCTCTGGTATAGCTTGTACACATTCATCAGCCATAAACGGTGCTATTTCTGGATTTGCAGCCGCTAGAAGGGCCGACGCTGTTGCCGTCCCAACACCTTTCAAATTACTCAGGGCGGTCATAGCCGATTCTATGTTTGGTAACTTCTTGAAAGCTTTCTTAGTTTCTTGCATCACGGCTCTTGGGGTGTTTACTTTGATGAGATAAGACAGTTGTGGGTAAAACCTCCCTCTCTGCAATCAAAACAAACTGTTCAGAATGGGGTAGTAGTTTCAAATGAAATTGCATCGGTATAGTGTATATTTGAAGCGTTATAATCAAGTACAATATGATATCGGCGTCTTAGCTACTGATGAGAATTAAACAGAAAGTCTCTAATTTTTCGCATATTATTTTAAATTTTATATTATTAATTTCTTCTATGGTTTTTGCGATTTTGTATAATATAGCTTATGCTTTATATTATTTTTAAGAATTTAAAGTCCAACCTTAGACCTTCCAACTGTTTTGAAACCTAAAAATATTTCATTAACAATTTGAGCCATATAACATCTTTTTTTGTGGCTAGGAAATGCTATAATGGGTAACTTAAATTAATAGTCCTTCTTAGAAACCATAAAAAGTACAGAGAAACTGTTTGCTAAAAGTAAAGATACCCTTGACAAGCCATGCATTTAAGCACTAGAATTAAGTACTAAAATTCCGCAAGTAGGTCTCTAGGTCCTAAAAATAGACTTTACCTAAATTCAGCAATCTCTGCTAATGAACATGTTTATTGTTTTTATCTCACTTACCGCTTGTTTCCATTTCATAAGCTGTACGAGTTCTTCGTGTATCATGTGGGCATCTTTACCTCTCGACTTGATCTTCTTTGGCAATTCATTCTGGTACCTGTAAAGAGGAACATTCCTTTTGTTAATATTATTGTTGATAAAAACAATATTGATTCTGGGAATGTTCACATCATTGTGTGTATTTTTTTTACAAGTCCTGACTCTGTAAAGCTGACTTAGTGCAAATCAACACACAGCCTAAACCGCTGGTCCCAAAGACATAGAATTTGGAGGCTATGTTCACTATAAAGTGTAGATAGGTATTCGATCAACTGTGAAAGAAGAGTTTTTATAATTTCCTTTGGCATTGCGATTGTACTTGGTCGCACTTTTTTCGTCCTTACGTTCGCATGACAAAGTTAACCGTACCTACCGCGATAAGATAATAGGTAGATAGGTACCTATTTATAGTACATGTGAGTAGGTATAACAGTGTCGTGTTGATCTGTTGATTTTATAGGCGCTGGGCGGGGCAATACTTGTAGACTAGCCATGTGGGGGGAGGGAGGGATTAAATTAGTGAATGAACGCACGGCTTTCTTTTCGTGAATGAGTTTACGATAAATACCTACCTACCTACTTGGAGTATCGGGAGCTTTCACGTAGGTTTTTAAGCTACCCAACTAAGTACTTTAAACTTTTTTGATTTTATTTCGATTATCTATTGTTTCTATTTCGATCATCTTTTGTTTTTAATATTTCGATTATCTTTTGTTTGTACTTCAATCTTCTTTTGTTTTAGTTTTGGCTGTATTTTATGTAGGTAACCTCGTTATTTACTCCCTTACCTACATATAAAATATTATTTACACATGACTAAGTGACGTTCGTCTCTGTCTGTCAACTTTGAAACTTCATGTGACAGTAAAAGACAAACGATGCATAGTTATTATGAAGCACATTAATTAGCGTTAATAAGTAAGGGGGTAAATCTCTTGTTTGTTATCCATACTTTAATAGCATCGGAACAGATAAGACCATTTGGGTTAGTGAAAAGGTCTGATTCGTCCCGATACCGTACCCAACCCATAGTACCTAACCTATCCAATGTTTTTCAAGTTGTTGATAATAGGAATTTTATTTAACCACTAGCTGCGCCCCGCGGTTTCACCCGCGTAACTTCCTATCCCGTAACGTTAATGATCCCTCACGTATGTCATACCAGGTGTTGCTTAACGATCATTCAAAGTACTATATAATATTTCTACCTCTAAACCAACCCTGTACCAAGTTTATGAATATCGGGTCACCTGCTCTTTTTCACCCATCACGTATGTTGTACTAAGTGTTGCTTAACCCGTACGATCATTCAAAGTACCCTATATATTATTTCTACCCTGTACCAAATTTTATTCATATCGGTTTACGGGTTGTTGAGTTAGAAATAGAAATACACGACTTTATTTTTCAGAGCTGCCGTCCCGCGGTTTCACTTGTGTAAGTCCCGATCCCGAGGGAATATCGGGATCAAAAGTAGCCTATGTCACATCTGGATAATGTAGTTTTCTATTAGTGAAAGAATTTTTGAAATAGGTCTAGAAGTTTCTGAGATGACTTCAAAATATTAATTACCAACATAAAACAAAATATTAAGACTCAAAAGTACAATGAGATATTGCAAAATAATTATTAAAAAGCACTGCAGTTTGGTGACACTACCGTCTCGCATGGAGCCGACCGATTGAGCCGCGCGGCATGATGCCTCACAGAGCTGGCTGGCCACCCTCATCATCGTCGCCCGCTACGTGTATATGTACGCTTGGTACTTATTAATTATTTATTGTGGAGTTATTTTAAAACTGTAATATCTCGTGAGATATTCATTGAAATCAAGTGATGTTAAGGACAATTATGTTTAAAATTAAATACTTTTAATGAATAACGTATTTATTTCGATAAGGATTAATATCATATTTACAAAATTACCTTCGGAAACAATGCATTGTTCTACAATAAATTTCACTACTCTCAAATATGTTATATTGAGTCAACCTTAAGAGTTAGACATATGCTGTCGCGGACTATTTATTAGATCCTATTTAGAGGAAGAATTCTCTCATAAATGGTTTTTATGTAACTTTGACCGTTTACTCAGCGCACGCGACAGAATCTCGGAAAAGGGGGATTTCTTTCCCGTTTTTGCAACATATTTCATGGATGCTCCGCTCCTATCAGTCGTAGCGTGATGTAATATAGCCTATAACCTTCCTCGATAAATGGACTATCAAACACAAAAAGAATTTTTTAAATCGGACCAGCAGTTCCTGAGATTAGCGCGTTCAAACAAACAAACAAACAAACAATCAAACAAACAATCAAACAAACTCTTCAGCTTTATAATATTAGTATAGATTTAGAAAAAACATAGGTACCTATTACATAAACAGCGTTATGTTCTAAGGTTAAGCACCAAATTAAAAAAATAACTGTCCCATTGACTTGATAAGTAGGTAGGTACCTACATATCTGTAAAAGGCGTTTGAACCAATATTTTAAAGCTGAATAGAATTTTATTGTAACTATCATCTGCTTAATCTTTATAAATATGAATCCCTATTTCGCGTGGTCACGGCATCACGCTTGAACGGCTGGACCGGTGGTTTCGATTATTCTTTTGCGTTGTGTTTATAATCAGGAGAAGGATCTTATGATTTTTTTTTAATTTTGGATCAAGACTTACGCGGGTGAACCCGCGGGGCACAGCTAGTAGTAATTAATACTTCATCGCTTATTATCAGTATGCAGGCTATGATGCCGAGTTTCTTCACTGATAGGAAAAGTCAAAGTAAAAGTTTGAAGTGAAGTCACGAGGCAATTATACTGGAAAATGTGACTTTCTATCCTACTTTAAATTTTACTTTTGGGTAATAAAACTTGCGGTAAGTAGGTATTAGATACTTTACAGCATTGTAAGTATGCTGCAGGGCTGCAGGACAGTCAAAAATCTTGTTTCATAATTATGCACCTACTAGCTGCGCCCGCGGTTTCACCCACGTTAGTCCCGTTCCCGCGGGAATATCGGAATAAAATGTAGCCTAGATGTTATTCCCGGTATCTAACAACTTATATTCCAAGTTTCATCGCAATCGGTTCAGTACTTTTTGCGTGTTTGAGTAACAAACATCCAAACACACACTTTCACATTTATAATACTAGCTGCGCCCCGCGGTTTCACCCGCGTAAGCCCCGCTCCCGCGGGAATATCGGGATAAAAAGTAGCCTATGTGTTAATCCAGGTCCCCACCTACCTATATTCCAAGTTTCATCGCAATCGGTTCAGTAGTTTTTGCGTGAAAGAGTAACAACCTCACATACATACATACAAAGTTTCGCGTTTATAATATTAGTAAGATTAGTATGATGTACCTATGGGTAGGTAGAGATACGTATATCTACTGTCTGACGCGTCAATTTTAAACAAAGTAATTACTTTCGATACAGGTGATGTAATGAGTTTCAGTTTAAAATTTATTATAAAGGTGCTGTGCTGACATTTTGATTGAAATTTCACTAAGTATACCTACTTAAATTTACTTTCATTTAAGTAATATTATTTGAGTTTCTGTTTTAAAATTCATCATGGTGATTTTTTTATTGAATTTTAACCATTATCTATGTAATTTGCTGACTGAAGTGACATGGTGACTACTTCTTTTCGTTTATGGGTGTGTCAATGTTAGAGATTTCAGGTCGCCATAAGGCCTATAACTTGACCGTAATTAGGGGCGCCTTGCATAACAAAATTTAAAAACATATTTAACTAAATCAATTTTAAAATTATTTATGGGAAATCGAACATTGGACTCTATTTCATTAAGTGGACGATTGATAATATGTTGCCACATATTGACAGTTCTTGCAATTCTGACAGATTTTAAATACGTTTAACAGCTTAAACATGTTTAGGAACCGTTATGCAAGCCTGCCTAGGTGGGTACCTTCCTACACCACATAAGAAATTTTCGTACTGCTGCACAAAACGTACACCTATTGGTGGATTATTAAAATATCATATTTTATGTCAATAAAAGTCTTGATACTTACCCGTCTGCACATCGATAAGTATTGACAGGATCATGAATGTCACAAGTTCTTTACATATCTCTGAATGTCACGATATTTTATTGACTGTGCGTGCAA
This sequence comes from Idaea dimidiata, assembly GCA_949358125.1. Taxonomy (NCBI): domain Eukaryota; kingdom Metazoa; phylum Arthropoda; class Insecta; order Lepidoptera; family Geometridae; genus Idaea; species Idaea dimidiata. The sequence goes on from OX442340.1 coordinate 5,898,937, forward strand.
TCTGCGCATACATAGATATATACATACGAACCTACTACCTACATAAATACCTATCTATAACTACAACCAACTTCTTCTAACAATATAGACGAATACTACTACCTATCTAAAAACAACTTTTCAGTTTGTCTACAAATAAATAAGACTAATTTTCATCCAATAAAATTATCAAAAAAATCTGTACTTTTAAGCAAATTAAAAAAAGACTAAATAATTTCTTCTATGGTTTTCGCAATTTTGCATAATAAAACACTTCACACAGTCACCCTTAGAAATTCCAACTGTAAAGTTGGCGAAAGCATAAATAAAACGCGATTTAACCCGGTAAATAAAGTGTTTTATTAAAGATTCTCTATTTAATTAAGGAGAAGCAACGTATTCTAGTATTTTGGCGCGAGTTTTTAGGGTTGGCATGTTGGGAAAACCAATGAAAAGTAATAAATACTCAATGAAAGGTGTTTAATTATATAAAGAAAGGTGACTAATTTAACCTGATTAGATATGGTTAGTTATTTTTACTTAAGTAATTGTATTTGTTTGTCAATAAAGAAAAAAAAATATACTATCATTAGTCATTCATTAGTGCCGCCGGGCGTATCGCCCGTGTCACGAATAATAAAATTATTCGCTTGAGATTTTATGCTTTGATTTGGGATTTAATTAAATATTAATAATGAGTTTTGACAGAGAGCTCTAACTTAAAAATTTAGCCACAAATTCCAGCCAGGTATCAGAATAATATTTTAATACAAAAAAAACCCTAAAAAGTAGAAAATTACCTACTAGGTAGCGTGGTATTTTTTTAACTTTTAGCGCTCAGCCCACGGCTCGTATCGTTTGAAAACAAGGACCTAAAATATTAGGTTGATTCGTTTATTAAAGGTAAGCTTAATTACATAACTAATTAAAATATTATTATAAACGTAAATAAGCACTCTGCTTATTAAAACAATCGATTATTTATATTAAAATATAACCAAAAATAACAACAATGTTAAAATATACTAAAAGTATAAAAGCAATGTCACCATTTTGAACGGATGTGAGTTGTACTCAACAAAGCATTGTTATTTCTCACTGTAGAATAATGAAAAATACTCAAGTCATTCAGGTTATTTATCAAGCCTGTTATTTAGGCAAGGAATAATCGGAATTAGCGTTCCATCGTCTCTAAATATGAAAGTAAATGCATTAAAACGAGTCATGATACGAGGACAGCCACCATTTTATAACGCCTGAGCATAGCGATATTTTGCCCCACACTGGCTTCAGGAAAAATGATCGTGTCAATTTGACATCGATCCCACGTGACGCAGTGATTTTAATGAGCCCACCGCGGACTAGAGATGCAGTCCGCGAGGGAGGTAGCTATCAAATCAGTTTGCACGGATACACACACAATACAAGTTCATTGACACGCCACGGCCGCATTTTCTCCTTTCGAAGGAGTTTGTACTCACCAATTGTCCAATTTTATGAGCTCCTCGGGTTTCTTTGTTTTTTGGTCTGCTTTTAGTTTAACCGCCTGTGGATATAACTTTAAAACACTGTCGAAATCGTCTGCATTAGCTTCCAGAAAGAAAGTAGACGTGTCTTTCGCGGTAGCCATTGTGAACGTTCTAAATGTACAACACTGCGTAGTTTAGCTACAGCGCCGAACTCGACGCGGCGGCAGCACCTGGCCAACTGGGCTCCCTCTCCCCACTAGCCGCCATCTTGTCAACCAACTGAGTCTCTTTGTGACGTTCGATATTATTATTTCAAGCTATTTCTTATTTATTTATACGCAAAACCCCTTTTAAAAGTAATTAAACTTAATTCTAATTCGTTTTATTTTCAGTCAAATGTAGAATCAGGTCCATATTGTACATTACAATGTAAAAGTATATCGAAAAACATACTTACTCGACATTACAAGGTTAAGTCGGACATACGGTGAAACGAACGCCCGACATTTGTCTGGCCTCCACCCACAGGGAGAAACGGGATGAGGCAAAATGATTTTCATTTTGATATTAAATCACTACACAGGGGGCTGATTTAAACCGTAATATGCATAATTGTAAAGATAATGCACACAATAAACGTTAATGTTAGTCACGTCGACCTCGGCGCACTATCAATTTCCTCAAACGTGACGCAACACACGACACCGTTCTACCGAAACCACTTTGGTAAACACGCATATTTTCCGTTGCATTGCAGTACACACTGAGCTCGGAGTAGTCATGAAGTAGTAACTAGCGGTGTACATAAGGCATTTAGGTAGTAGGACGTACATATCACCGGGGTGGAACGTCACACCAATCGGCTTTGTTGTTTTGATAGATAGATCACCATGTGCTCTGATCCCTCTAATTTAGGTGTATTATTGTTTAATGAACCGATATTTCAAGTTGAACGGCTAATCGTTGCGTTGTTATTCTTACATACTTTTCCTTTATTATTGATTTCGGACCTCTCTATGAAGTTGGAACAGTTAATTTAGTACATTCATGGGATCAGCCAAAGATTAACTATAACGGAAATTAATCGCATGAACATATTTAATCCTAACAAAACATAATTCTCTGTTGGCTTACTTGGATACATATACCTACCTAATTAATTAATTAATAATTTTGTGTCCTTTCGTAAACATCCTGTGTCATACTCGTCAGTTCCGATCCCAAGTACCTAGCGGAATCAAAATATGAATTCTATATTATTATTTTATAATCTCTATCCTCATTCTGTTAAAATTTATCAAAAACCTTTTATTCTTTTACATGAAACATTAATTATTTAAATTTCAATTAGGTACCAGCAAGGTTGTTATAAACTTAGTTATGTACCTAGAGTCCTGAGTGAAGCGTGGGATTCAAGCGCCCAAGATAAAGACAGGCTTTATTACCGAGGTGAATATTCTACTTTACACATCTACTGCGGGACAATAAAGAGGCTACAAAAATCGGCATTTAATGAACTACAAAACAATAGATTAATGATAACTAGTAACTTAACTATTAATGACAATAGATAACTTAAGTTTTTGACACCCTCGCTGCGCTCGGGAGTTAACTCTCTAGAGTCCTTCGTACGCTTTGGATTCAATATGATAAACTACTATTACACACCTACTGCTCTACAATAGTAGTTTATGTACCGAGGTACTAAAGCCCTGTCTTATATATTGAATCCAAAGCGTACGAAGGACTCTAGAGAGTTAACTCCCGAGCGCAGCGAGGGTGTTAAAAACTTAACTCCTGAGCGAAGCGAAGGAGTTATGTACCTAGAGTCCTGAGTGAAGCGTGGGATTCAAGCGCCCAAGATAAAGACAGACTTTAGTCCCGAGGTGAATACTCTACTTTACACATCTACTGCGAGACAATAAAAGGGCTACAAAAATAAGAATTTAAACAAAAAAATAGATTAATGCAACGTATATGAAATATATTGACAGCTCTTTATTAATTAAACTTAACAATGTTACATCAAAATGACGAAACCACACACGGCCTTAGCTGATGAAAAAAAAAAGTTGGGGCTTTATATTAACCAAAACTTTTTGCGTTACCCTTCCGTCCATGAAAATAGAAAAAATTAGCCCAGTTTTTATTATTTTTATGTGTTGTGTCTAGGTGGCCAGTTCGAAATGGCCGTATGCTACCAGAACCTTAGTTCCAAATTTAAATTACTTTATGCCCTAGGTGCATAATGAGCACTTTATGCACCTAGGGAATAAAGAGTCGCTTTACGTTGACCTTTTTGGTCAAATAAAGTAACTTTGTAGAGCAGTAGGTGTGTAAAATAAGTTTATAGTACTATAACCTACCTACTTATTTTTATTGTAAACAGAGCAATATTATAAGTTTCTTATCGCATTCTATCGATCTAATGATTTTAATTATTAATGGTCGTAAAATGCGGTCTAACCACGTTGCAATGATTTCATTAAATTACTGCATTTAATTACAATTCCGATTTTCGCAGGTCATTTTATTTAAACTTAACAGCCAATATACTTCAGTACATCCCTATAAACCTATAAAATCCCTATAACCCTAATGCTAATTAGATTGTTTACAAATTTACCTACCACCAACCCTATACCATGCCTCATAGAAAACTAATGGTTGTTATTTATAAACTTACGGTTTTTCGTATTTTCACAATAAACCTACTTACTTACCTACCTCATAAGTCATCATCACTAACTTTATTTAACTCACTAATATTAATCACTAACTGCGCCCACGTAATACCCATACCTTCGGAAATATCGCGACAAGAGTACTATGTGGTATTTCAGGTCTCCAGTTGTCTATATTCCAAGTTTCATCGCAATCGTTTCAGCGGTTTTTGCGTGAAAGAGTAACAAAGTTTAGTAGGATTCTAATAAAGGTTTTGAAGATTATTTAGAAATAAACATAAAAATAGGAACTAAATTAAATAGGTAGGTACCTACCTACTTACTAAATAAATTCTAATAAACATGTACCTACCTAACTACTTATTTAATTTACAAATTATACATAAAATTAAATAATTTAAAATTGAGTCTATATTAAAAACGTTGTCTCTAATGTACCTACCTGATTCAGAACACAAAATTCATTACGAAAGGTCAAGATTGAGCAAACAGGCGCAGAGCGTGTTAACAAAAAATACCAATGAAAAAACCTCAACTTGATAAATAAAACGCGCTCGTTTCATTGCTATCAATATGCTCACATACTACACACAAGCTGGCAAACTGATAATGGCGATAACATTTTGATACGAACGAATTGTAATTTAAATGATAGATTGTCATACATATGGCTTCGCAACGACTAACTCTGTCCCAACCAGCCGGGTTTTATCTATTCACTCACAAACAATATGAAGGGATGTAGGGACGGCCGGCGAGCCCCAAAGGAAAATAAAACCCGAGGGTTCTATCTGCACAAAAACCAGAGGGTATATTCTTGAATGTTGGGGTTCAAAAAGGTTTATTTTTTACGCCAGTCTCTGTTCGTACCACTGCACTGCTCTGCTTGTTGGGAATTCAAAATGTAATACAATAGCTTTCGAAATCGAAAAGGAGTTAACTAAAAGAAGTCTTGCAAATCTAGCAATTCATTAATTGTCTTGTCTTAGTCAAACGATTTTTAAATAAATTATTAGAGAAGTTAAACTTTAATGAATGCTAATGTTAAACTATTGTTACTATTCTATAACAGTTTTACAACCTCTACCTTAATCCTGAAATTGTAATTGACTTTCTGTTGTTACCCTATTTTCGTCTATTTTTTTAAGCAATATAGCTGTTGGGTTCCTAAATACTTAAATAGGTAAATTAATAGTAACTAAAGTTAGTTTAATGGTAATTTGTATAAAGCTTACGCTAAGTTGCTAACTAATCCCTTGAGCCGGGATTACTAAATTCAATCATTGTGAACTTCGGAGAATTGTTAGGTATTTAGTCGTAATTATTTTTGTAAGTATCTAATGTATGAAGAACTTAGTACGAATTTTATTATCATTAAAGCAACCAATCGTATTATTACAACTTCAATTATTATAAAAGGTAGTCGAGTAACAGAAATAATTTAAGTAACAAAAACCTAACATTTTAACAATCCCAATATCAACTTACGTTTAGTAATTGAATGTAAGAAAAATATACGAATTTCATTAGCATTTAACCAATTATTAAAACTTAAATTATTATAAAAGGTAGAGTAGGTAACAGAAATAATTAAACAGAAACCTAAAAATTTAACAGTGCCAATACCACTAAAATTACTTATTAACGGAGTGTTTACAATGTTTAATAAATTAGTAATTTTAGGAGTGAAAATAACCATGTTAGTTTAAAATCATATAGTGCCAATACCAATTTACAATTCGACATCGAAACAAAGCATTGTTTTTGTACGACTGTTGAATTCAGACGTTTCATTACGGCATGTTAAATTGCTAGTTGGTGCGTCATATAAAGCGAAGCGAAGCGACCGAGCTCTGACTGTATACGCTTTCTTGGAATGAGTTTATGAATGCAGTAAGCGGTTCTTGAGACTTTCTATCCTGTATTTTCAATCGGATTGAAATATTTTAAATGTAGGTATTTATTTTCCTGCAACTACTCTTTATATATAAGTACTTTATTTATTGCCTGATTCCAGCAGATTGTTCCACCTCATCTAGTTGATTGATTGACGTTTCATAAAACGTTTCGCTGTTGTCGGTTCGTAGCGCGCCTAATCGGCTCGCATATGACCGGTTTTTGTACGATGTTCACCTGACGGTATCACCTGTCTGTAAACGGATATCTGCGAACGTTCAAGAACCCTTCAATAATGCTATTCTATTCAATATTCATTTTATTTGTTGCGTCACTATTTGCACCCCGTAGTTTATCTGCATTAGTCCCTAGACGTTTAGGGATGTTAGTTGGTTTCCATGTCCCTGGCTGATTTTCATTAAAAATGGTTGAGCCGCATTTTTTAAAAATTACTGAATTTTTGATAAGTTATTAGTCTGGTAGATTTTAGGTGGGTAGATAGGTACTAGGTACTTAAAATACATAGACTGTAACCTTCTAAGCATGATGTGGAATAAGTAACTAATATTATGGACTAGCTGCGCCCCGCGGTTTCACCCGCGGAAGTGAAAAACGCGTTATTACGGGCGCGGGCGGCCAAGCGGTTCTCGAGCGTTTGCACTTTTTCGTTCATTAATCGAGTTCTACTAATAGGATTTCGATGCATAGAATGATGATGATGTTATTGAAGAGTATGATGAGTATACTACGACCTTCCTCGGAAATAGAACTATCCAATATTGAAAACCAGATTTCAATCGGATTAGTAGTTTTTAATTGTATACGGAACAGATAGAGAAACAGACAGACAGACATGAATTTTAAAAAATATATAATTTTGTTCCAGAGATATGTAACTTTAATAGACTCATTGATTTTGTTCTTTACTACTTTTACATTACTTTACTAATAGGTATTAATTTTTGATGACAAGTAGGTAACTCTTGAATTTCTCTTTTTCTTATGCAAGACCATGCTGTCTTTATTCAACATCACCAAAAACGTTTACCTAAATCGTCTAAGTTCTTAGAAGCAGCAAAGTCCGACTCATTAGTATGCTCGAGTAGAAAATCCCCGCAGTTGGAATTAAAATTGTTTCTCCTTTTTGCCCCAAGGTCGATCAGTTGAGTTGTGACTTGTGATAATGACTGCGTGCGCGCGGGCAAGGCAACCGCCCGCGCTCGGTGTATGTCGGTCGGTCGGTCGCACGCAGCGATACGGAGAATTACGATATTATTTTTAACAACCTTCTTCACTTCTTCGGATTACTTTGGTTCACTTTGAAACTACAAGCGCCATCTGTTTTAAAACACAAGAACTAAATCGAGTTTTTTTTTGGCGCGGATTTTCAGCTTGCGCATTTTTGATCGCGCGTGAAATAATGCTATCTCTACGTATTGTATTTGTTTAAAGTTTCTTTAACAATTTTTAAAAATGATACCCAATATGTAGATTTATTAAAATGTTTCTATTTCAATAATTCATTCTATTATTGATTTTGATACAGTTAAGTACCGACGTAAATGTTTCTCTACGCCACACAGGCTGTACGTACATAGTTGCACCATAATATAGTGGCACCATAGTTTCGTAGGGCAAAATTTTTATTTCTAATTGGTAGATCTCAATGAGATTTTTCATAAATTTTAAGTAGGTACCTACAATTAAATTAAATACCATAAATTATGCGGCTGAACTTGAACAACTTGTGAATTGTTTAGTTAGTTAGACGTGGTTAGTTAACCTAACTACTTTTGTTTAATAAGCGAAGCGTTTGACTACTATCTCATATCGATGATATGATAAGTGATGATTTAGCACACTCTTGTAGAATAGAAGAAGACTGCCAGCGGAACAAGATCCGTCCCATCTACCTAAGTGGCTTTACTGGTCTACTTGTCGTAGGATTCTTTCATATCATAGACAGGTACTTCAGATTACAGTAGTCGCGGCTATTTCAGCGGTTTAACCAGTAAATGTTTGTTTGAATTTTCCTTTGCTAGTCACAAATCGGTAGCGATGTGAATCGGTCGTATCCCACGCGCTCTTTCGCGCCAAGATTTAGGCCATCTTCCATCCTTCACGTACCCGCGGCAGTTTCAATTCGTCTTTCTCTTTCACACTTATGTAACAAGTACAATGCTTACATAATGACGACTATCAGGTGATGAATGAAAACAAATTAAATGTGATATTGTTAAGGCGCTGTTGATATTTCTATTTAGGTTGGTATCTGTTCAATATTTTGGAAAGTTTCAATAAGTTCCATAAAATGTTTGAATTTTGAGTGATAACTGATAATCCTACCTTTTTAAGGATTTCATATTTGATCATGCCTACTCACTTACTCAATTAACTACAGTTTGAGTTTAACCTTTGTAGGAACTCCAATAATTTCTTAATTACGGCGAAGGTTATTATAATATCAGTTATAGAACTTCACATTACTTAAGTAAAGTAAAACTTCATTAAGTTGCCTTACACATAGATGTAGGTACACCCTATTCGAACTTTTTTTTACATACATACACAACTGAGGCAATAATGGGGCACGGCTAATAAATTTTGGAAAAGATAAACAGCTTGGAATTAGATGATAAGTGTTACTGATAATGGCCATAATCTGAAATTAAAATAGAACAACGATTATTAAATACTTTTATCAAAGTATCAGTAGGTAGGCTTAATCAAAGTATTTGATAATAATCATTGTTAAATCGCTCTAAAACCGGTTGAAAACAAAATATTAAGCTAAGTGTGTACTATGGATGTACTAACCTAATATACTATTGTTTTTACTTATTAATTTTATTATTTGTTTGTTTCACATTATTCAAAGATAGTGCTTCTTTCTTTTAAAATATTCCACATGCCTTACCTTCGTTCTATCTTTTTCTAATAATATTGTAAATTATAAGTTGTAATTTAATAAAAATATTGATAACATTGCGGCTCGCCTTATTATTATGTACAAATAATAGTAAAGCGAACTATCAATGCCCGAGTCAAAAAAATGTAAGGGCTTTTCGAGTTCTATATTAACACAGTAAGTATTTTAAAGCTGTAAAATATAAATTAGATACATAAATCTGTCCTATCAAAATAGGTACTATCTTGACTACCTACATACTTTAGTATGAAGCATATTTAGTATAAAGCAGCTTTCTGTGCTGCGACCTAAAAACGGTGATGATCGGCCTAAAAATTAGTTACGTCACTTTACTACGTAACTAGATTTTAACTTTGAACGTTTAAATTATCGGATTAATCTAGTCAATTACCTACAATTACCTTTAATTACCTGCTTATAAGATTACTTATTGTTAGATAAGATTACATTTATTCTTTATATAAAAGGTAAAAAGTCCCTTTGAAAACCTTTCTCAAATTAATTATCTCAGGTAAGTGACTATTATGAAAAGTTTTTGTCTTAATTTGTATTCCATACTTATTTTTCTCGATAGTTTACCATTGTTTTTAAATTATTTATTATTAACCAGTTATTTTCGAGGTTCATACAACATGTAAGACATTGTTAGAACTGTTTTGCATGTACCATTTTGTGTGTGTCATTTACACTTGTTACATAAATAACTACCACATACCTATAAGAAGACAATACATTTGTTAGTTATTTTAGTAACAATTCAATGTCGGTGACAAACGTAAGTAGCAACTATTATAATAATATTCAACTTTTAAAATGTGACTCATATCAAACAAGTAATTTAAAATCAGAACATGGTTCTAAGAGATTACTTATGGCGTCAAATTAAACACCCTGTAAATGATGTAATTAATAATAAGTATTATTGTTTGTTTTACAACTATAATATTGGAGTTTTGGCGGAAACGCTTTGAGGAGATGTGTTGTAAAAAAATTATTTTCGTGAAACGTAGTTCACATGCATGTAGATTGTTTAATTTTGGGGGCATAATAATCAATTTAGTTTCGTGAAGGTGTACAAACGTAATGAAAGTGAAAACCGGTGCAAAACAAGGACTTTAGCGTTGGCTTCAAAGTTCGCGCGAGCAGTCTTTGTAAAGAGCCACCTTATGAGCCACATTTACAATGGCTTCCTCGACTTGACTGTTTTGATGCAAATTGTAAATAACTTGCAAAATTTAATAATACTTGACACTGGCTACTTTCCAAAAGGCCATAATCGGTTCAGATCCGAATAAGAAATAAATATAATAATAATATACTAGTACTTACAACGTGATCATAAAAATAGTACAGAGTAATAACTAGAAAGCTTACTTCTTAAAAGAACGGTCCCGCTTGAAGTTAGAGGGACCCTAGTCTGTCTTTTTTTCACTTTAGTGTTCGTCGGATAGTAAGATAAGGACAGACTGGATCCAACTGGGTTCAACCGGACCGTTTTAAAATATCGAAGCCAAAATTACCTTAACCAGAACATGATTGAAATTGATATTTCAAAAGTTGTAAAGTGCACAATCATCTAGGAGCGAAGACGACGATGTTACATATGTCTCTATACGTGATTTTTTCTAGGCCGGCAAATTTAGGAAATCATCTCTTGTTCTACGACGACTTTTGGAAATACGAACTATTTGTCGAAAATATTAAGTTTGAAATTTATTTGCAAGCTGTTTTTTAGAGATCGTTAACTTTAAGTTGACCTATTATTTACCTTGAACTATTTTGATCTCAACATTGACACTGGCTTTACTTTCAAAAACAGCCTAGACCAACATTTCAACTTATAGGTACTTACCTAACGATCTAAAAATAAAAAATAAATAATGTTATGTTTTATAATGGGAAAGCACCTATACTTGTATTCAAATTTCAATTTATTTAAAAATAATAAATAAGTAACACTCATAAAACAAGTGACGAGAGGCATCCTACCGGCTCAAGGTCGTTTCCGTTGGTGGGTCAAACTCTAAAATTAGGTCACCTCTACACCATGACATTCCTATATTTAAGTTCGTACTGCCTCGCTGCATTTTTTTCTTCGGGACGACCGACGGGTTAATCAATTTAGTTTCGTGAAGGTGTACAAGTGGAATGAAAGTGAAAATCGGTGCAAAACATTGACTTAGTGTTGTCTTCAACAGCTCGGCTCCGTGAAGATTGTTTGTAAATGGCCGCCGTGTTTACAAATGATTCCCTAGACTTGACTTTAACTATGACGACTTGACTGTTTCGATGCAAATAACTTGCATAATATATTAGAATACATGACACTGGCTAATTTCCTAATGGCCATAATCGGTTCACAACCGATAAGAAATAAAAATAGTAGAAATCTTTGAGTATAAATAAGCAAGCTATAGAGCGCTGGTATTCGAGTATGAACTGTAAGCACCGATATGAACAGTCAAAAATGACTAAAACGATGTCACCAGTCACCTAGGGTTACGGGAATTTACTATTTCTCTCGTTTGAATTTATTCTAGTAATAATTATGGTGAAATGTCCAGTGCCGCGGTGTAAAAATGATTCGCGGAACACTATTCAACTTCAACATTTGAATATCTATGTATAGAGCACCTGCTTACACTTTGCGCAGTAGGCATTTGCCTACTGCGCAAAGTGTAAGCACATGATACCCATAGGCGCGCTCTAAGCTTGCTTATGTATACTCTAAAGTAGAAATAGTCAAACCAATAATATTATTAAAGTGAAGGATGAATAATTAAATGCTTAAGACGTAAGTTCGATTGAACTGTCACTTCATACATCTATATAATAATAATACATTTATGTCATGATGATCAATTATAGTATTTAATAAATAAGTACCTACGCAGATAGATATCGACGATTATTTTTCTCCTGACTCCCATTTCGACTCAGCGATTGTTATGATCAAATAAACCCTAAGAGATTTAGGTCTCTAGATCCATATTTAAGTGACTTTTGGGCTTAAATCTATAGTGCGTACTTTGACTTTGCTCAAACTCAGCTTAGCAAAAATTAAGCGTAAACTTTGAATTGGAATTTATAGTCAAAATTATATTTGTGAAAACGAATAAAATGAAAAGAACTTTGTAGTCATATCATAATAACAGAAAAGCAAAGTTTAGGTAATTATTTTTGATTGCTTTAATTCTAAAGAAAAACTTAACTTTCATAAGCAAAAACTTTGGATAGTTGCGAAGATCGCTTTATAAATACCAAAAATTGTTAAAGTTTTTGCTTAGCAAAGTCAAAGTACGGACTATAGATTTCAGCCTTATTTGATGAAGTTTCATGGTCATCAGTTCACTACTTAAGTTCTTACTTCATGTAACTAAGTACCTACCTATAGGAAGTTGAAAAGGAGAAGCAGGGGTAGACGAAGGCGAGGCTTCCTTAAGTTTTATTTCTTATCGGTTGTGAACCGATTATGGCCATTAGGAAATTAGCCAGTGTCATGTATTTTAATATATTATGCAAGTTATTTGCATCGAAACAGTCAAGTCGTCACAGTTAAAGTCAAGTCTAGGGAATCATTTGTAAACACGGCGGCCATTTACAAACAATCTTCACGGAGCCTTAGAGACAACACTAAGTCAATGTTTTGCACCGATTTTCACTTTCATTCCACTTGTACACCTTCACGAAACTAAATTGATTAATATGCCCCGAAATTAAACAATTTGCACGCATATGAACTAGGTTTCACAAAAATGAAAATTTAGCACCACATCTCCTCAACGAGTTCCCGCCAAGACTCCTTCCTTAAGTTGTCATGACATATGAATGAAGGAAGGCCAAATCACGCTCTCATTTTTAGCATTTCTTGTTACAGTATGCCTGTGATCATAGTAATTGAAATATTTCCAACAATTAGTCAGGTTTTTACAAGAATTATGAAATTCATTTTGACAGTTTTATAATTATTTTTTATTTTTGGACGGTATTCTTTTATGTCATCAAAGACATTACATTTAATTTAATGACTATTTGTCATTTTACTGTCCGACAAATTGTAATTTTTTTGACTTATTGTTTTAATTAGGTATAAATTAATAGTAAGTATTTTCAAATAATATGCTTAATGTGTACGTAGGTAGGTACTATTTTATTTAAATATGAAATATAATTGTAATAATTTGCTAAATAGGTAGATAGGTACTTTAAAAAGTCGCAATGCCTATCCAATCTTCGATTTTTCCATGTTTCTCCAGTTATCGGAGTCTATCTAACCAATCAAACTAACATTTACTTGTATGTCTTCATAGTTACATTGACGTAATTGCGTTCGGAAGTCCAATTTGTTCGCCATACAAAGTCCATATAAATGGTTTCCAGACCAATTTATTATTACTCGTCCAAAGTACAATTGTATTGTTTAAATTACCTATTTAACTAAATACATCTTCACGCGTTACGCATACTGGAGTTAAACGTATTGCTGTGAAGTGCACTATCAGATCGCACCGTTTTGTAACTAAAGTAATACAAAACGTATTTATTAAACGTCCAAGACTTTGCATCGACGCGGACGCCCGCGTTGCGAACCGTGTCATTGTAAGTACTTACCTACTTATTATCATTTTTAAATTACTATTAAAAATAAAAGCTGAAATAATAAATATCATTCCGGACTAACTACACTGCTTTTTAATGAAAGTATTGTACGAATTATTCAAATCATTTAATTATAAGTATTGTTTCATTATTTTAGATCACTCTGTAGGTATCGAAGTTTTATGAACTATTTTTTATTTATACTTATTTTCTGTTTCATTATTATTTATTGTAGCCTCTAAAATATAGGATAAAATCCGTATTATTATTAATTAGTTATGTTACACAACTAATAGATAATAATAATAGTGGGCTAAAATTCGCATTAATATTTATTAGTTATGTTACATAACTAATTTATTAAAATTAATAATTAATTAACTAACGATTAGTTTACATAACTAATAATGCGGAATGCATAATAATAATGGCGATTTTAGCCTATTTAGAGTAGAGGCTACAATAGATAATAATGAAACAGTTATGTATGACAGATAATAGGTACCTACCTTATATATAAGAATATTTTTATTATTGTTCCCAAACAAGCTTATGATGACGAAAAAAATGTAGAGTAGAAATTGGATGTATTCCAAACAATTAAGGAATTGGCTGGCCTATTTCTGCCAATAGGCTTATGTATCTACAGACTGTTTAAAAAACTTCATTTGTTTTATACACGGTTTATATTAGATTTTTTTTAACGAGTTAAGGATCATTTTAAATTAACGCAATAACGCATTAGCTGGACTATTTAGATCCTACAAAAAGGATATCATGATAACCTCCATTACTTATCTTCTTAAATTTCAAAATGAATTCCTATTTCGCATAGTCACGGCACGGCATCACGCCTACGCTACGGCTGGACCGATTTTGCTAATTATTTTTATGTTGAGTTTGTTATTGTTAGGAGAGAGTTCTTATGAAAGAAAAATATCGATATTCCCGCGGGACTTACGCGGGTGAAAAAACGCTTTCACACCCGTGTATACATTTTTATATACCTAATTTTTTTACTTATAGGTACATTTTTTAAAATTTTAAACCTATACATTTTTTGCACGGAAGATAATCTATACTAAGTAATATTATAAAGAGGTAACGTTGGTTTGTATGTATTTCGGGGGTAAACACCGTAACGACTTGACTGATTTTAAAAATAATTTCACCAATAGAAAGCTACATTATCGAGGAGTGACATAGGCTACTTTGATCCCGATATTCTTATGGGATCGGGATTTATGCGGGTGAAACTGCAGAACGCAGCCATAAAAAAGAAAGTCGTGTTAAATACACTATTTAATAACTCAAGAACGTCGAAACCGATTGAAATTAAATTTGGTACAGGGTTAGTTTAGAGGTAGAAATAAGATAAAGAATACTTTGAATGATCGTACGAGTTAAGCAACGCATGATATAATATGACATACGTGATGGGTTAAAAAGAACGGCCGAACCAATTGGAATAAAATTTGGTACAGGGTTAGTTTAGGGGTAGTAATATGATATAGGGTACATTAATGTTTCTGGTCTTTTATATCTGGTCTGGGTGTCTTTCTATGTATAATATGTATATATTTACAAATAAAGGTATAATATTATGTAGTATATCCGTTGTACCCATAGTACAAGCCTAGTGCTTAGTATGGGGCTAGATTGCGCTGTGTGCAATGTCGTGCAATACTTATTTATTTATTAAATGATCGTACGGGTTAAACAACTCTTGGTATGATAAACGTGATGGGTCACATACGTTACTGGATTTGAATTAACGTGGGTGAAACCGCGGGGCTCAGCTAGTAAGTTTTTATAGGTATACCAGAGTATACCTATCTAGGTAAGTTATGTTCCAGATTGTAGCACATAGATACAGACAGACTCAAAGTCCAATTAATTTGAACTTAGGTTCGCTGCAATAATATAAGATAATAAATTTGATTTTATCTGCATACCTATGTAGGTAGCCAATATGTCATCTTTAAAGTTCAAACAAAACTAATTAAGTAACCGGTTTTAGTCGCTTTGTTTTTATCATTCTCAACATTATCTTAGTCAACCTTGAAAAGCTAACTGTAAAGTTAGCGAAAGCTGGGTACTTTTGAAGCTGGGTACCGTTATTAAATAAAATGCGAGTAAAACCCGGTAAATATTGTGTTTTATTATGCAAAGTTGCGAAAACCTTAAACATTATTTTCAGCATTGTTGCATTACCTTTCCTACGTTTCCTATGTTCATAGGCTTTACCGGCTCCTTCATCAGGGTTTCAATTTAGTTTAGAAATTGAACCTAACTGAAAGTCCATTTATAAAATCCACCCTGTAACAGTACGGTTCAAATATTTAGTGGAAGGTTTAATTATCTTATCATTGACAGTGGGTATTCTAACAACAACATTCGATTTTTATTTCGATTTTAAAAACAATTTGACTTTGGAACTGATGAAGCTAGCTCGGCTGTGAAGCTTGGTCATCTGAGCCGGGAGTTTTGGCGGGAACGCGTTGAGGAACACATCTCGTGTTCCAAAATTTTCTTTTTTGTGAAACCTATAGTTCTAATGCGTGCAAATTGTTTTATTTCGGTGGCATATTAATCAATTTAGTTTCGTGAAGTGTACTTGACTGTTTCGATGCAAATAACTTGCATAATATATTAATAATATTTGACACTGGCTAATTACCTAATGGCCATAGTCGGTTCACAACTCACAACACAACCCCTAAGAAATAATAAATAATCTAAGCCGAGTTTGAAATTTGCAAGTTTGCTTCACTACTGTAAGTAAAGCGACCATCAATGAGTCTATTAAAGTTATAGAGACGCCATTGCAGAACAAATCATTATTGAAAAGCGGCACAAATTGTATGCTATACAACCTCATTATTTATATTCATTCACATAATGAAGAAATAGACGAAACTATTGTTATCTCTTTCTAAAACATAAATACTCAATGCTACTTGCATGACGTAAGAATGAGATGTCATAATATTATTATGACATCTTATAGCGGTTAGGAGAGAATGATAAAACGTCAAAGTCAAAAACTTCGTTAAGTTTCAGAAAAAAAAACTTTTTCAAAAAATAAACTAAAATAATTAAATACAGCTTTACTTACGTATGAAATTAAATATTTTTGCCAGTTTTTGGAGTATAATTCGTGCATCGCCTAAATACGCACGAAGGCATTGTTGTCTGTGAATAATGTTGTGAAAGTGAACTAAATGTACTGTAATGTCAACAAGCGGGTGATCGTGACGTGAGCTGGGATGGAACTAAGACTTCTCTGGCTAGATAGCTTGCATTTGTGTAGCCAAGAAATTTGCCCTATTACGTATCTAGAAGTTTTTACATATCTCTGGCGACCATTAACCTTCTAGTTTCTTATAATAAGATTCCTATACCAATGTAAATCATTTGATGATAGGTTTGAAGGAAGATCTAGATAACTGATAAAACAATGATTTAAGTACGTAATTAGTCAAACAAAATGAGCGATAAAGAAATACAGTAGAGTTCAACAAACCATCCGTAGTTCACTGTACTTAACACACCAAGGTCACTTCACTATGGCAATGAAACAATTATTTAGAGTTACGTAAGTCATTAATATACCTACCTACCTTCTTCAGTTTAGCTAGTTGATTACGTAACCCTGTTGCTAACAAATCTCGATTGAAACAATCGAAATTTTTTTTTTTTTTTTTTTTTTTTGCGATTTTGCATAAAATAAAACACAATATTAACCGGGTTTTGCTCGCGTTTTATGTAATAAAAGCATTAAACGCGAGTGAAACCCGGTAACTAATGTGTTTTACAATTGAAATTGTTTATTTTCTCGGTTCCGGTTACACAATTTGACAGTTACAGTCGCTAGTTTTAATTGCAATGGCAGTTTGTTTGCTACTGAATGACGTGAAAATCAAGTAGGGAAATAATTACAACAATTTAAATCTAGATTTGTTAGCAACAGAGTCACGTAATCAGTCCGCAATGTTCTTATTACAGTCAAATAACAAAATACGTATACATTTATACGCTGTATACCTATACATGCCTACCTACTGTTGAAGAATTGACAAAATAATTGTTATGAAAAAGAATGCTTATTTTTTTCTTATTTTCCTGGGTCTTAATCGCGAGACATGGTAACATGGTTGAATAAGAAAAACGACGAATATTACGAGATAAGAAAAATTGAGAGAAAAAATCACGCGATTAACAGCCGGGATAATAATTATGAAATTATGAGTTCCACTCGTGTTGTTTAAAATGTTTATAGGTATGTTAGGTAGCTGTGGTAGGTACTTGCATTCGGAAAGAACTTTAAAGTGGACATGCACATTTTGTTGCTGACCGTGCCGTGGTCGTAATCTAAGGGACCATCTTTACAAGCGTTTGAATTTATCTATTTATTTGTATTTATTTATTTGAATTGCGGTGATATTATCTTATTTCCATACAACGCACCGCCCGCCCGCGCCGCGTTTAAATCGCCGTGTGAGATATGTACGTTCATAGAGATAGTATAGAAATAAGTGGCTCGATGGTATCACCGCGATTCGAACGCTCGTGGAGACGATCCCTAAGACTTTGGAGGATTGTCCTGCCCTAATCCTAAATTATGAACATCATTTGTTACAGATAGTATGGGCTCAAAGGTCACTAGCATTCGGTGACTACAACAATGCCGGTGCTCCGTAATGCCGACCACCCAGCATCGAAGGCCACAGACTCTGTAGCTTCCAGATATGGGGTGGCTGTGCTGGGTGCATGGGCCGCTGAGGGAGGTAATGATCACCCTTTGTTATATTTTATCCTCTCTACTTACTCTAGTAAACTAATAATAATGGCCTTTTCAGCTAATTATTTATTTATTGACACAAAAATTGAACACACCCTCATTGAGAGTCAAACCTTCGTGTAATTTACAATTAATAAGATGTACACTCTGGTGTTATCTTATCTCAATGGTTTACCTTACTTCGGTCTTTGAGTGGGTATTTAGTGTTTGAATTTTTAGATGATATATCGCTGTAGTGCCTTGGACTCATACCACCCTCCCAGCCTAATCAGTCATTCCTAAAGGAAAAAAGTGGTCAATACGCTCGTAGCTAACTAAGCCGTGGGTTTCCTCACAAATACTCACAATGTTTTCGTTACCGTAAGACCGATAACTTTTTCGCTAAGAAAAATATATTGGTGCGCGGTCAGTCAAATGAAATTCGGAGTAGGTACGTACCACTAGGCCAACACCGCTTTATAATAATAATATCTAATAATAATCAACTAACCTATTAAATATACACACATAGTTATACTTAAACATATTCTGTTAAATTGTTTACCTACACACTCTTAATATTCAAAGTACTAGGTAATCATGTATTAAATAAAATATTTGAGTATTGAGTAGATACCTATCCTAGGTCGCCCTAAGGCCTCTTACTTGACCTAACGACTGCTATAAGAGAAATAAAAACTGGGACCATCTGCTTAAAGTGCTTTATTTTACCTTTTACAGCAACATACCCGTTTGACTTGACAAAGACAAGGTTGCAGATACAGTCAGAGGTAGCAGCTGCTAAACATGGATACAAAGTAAGTATAATTAAATTAGATGCAGGATAAATGTAGGTAGGTAGGTACATCAATAATTAAATAGCTTAGGGCCCTAATGTGTCGTAGTTAGAAGATAAGGTTTGTGTAAATTATAATCTGGCGTTTCATGTTAATTAGTGTCCGACCGAAACTGGTTTTCCGGTTGAAACCGAAACCGAATATTCGGCAGTGGCTTCAGTTTCAGCCGAAACGGAAACTCAGGTGGTCAAGTATGAAATTCCTTAAAATACTGAAATTTGGTGCATTTTACCCAAATGTTCTGCAATAATTAGGACATCAAATGGAAACACAGTATATAGAATTTGTTGTAATAATTATTTATTTAAGTAATATAATGTACAAAAAATAACTTTATAGTTTTGTATTGATATAAATAAATATTTTTTTTTTTTTTCAAATTAAGTTTAAATGAAGTTAGGCTAGGGTGCACGACATGTTCCGAAATCAGATTCGGTTTCGGCAAAAGTTTCGGCCAATTGTGGCCGAAACTGAAACTACCACCGAAACATAATTTTTGGCCGAAACCGAAATTTCGGTCGGACACTAATTTTAATTTACCACTTCTGTAGCGCGTTGGGCGAATACCCGACTTGCAACGCAGGAGATTAAGGGTTCTATTCCTGCCAATATTTTTTTTGCTGTATTAGTAGGTCATGTAATTATTTGAATCCTGAACAATTTCAACAAAGCAAACAATTCAAATGCAGAACCTAATCAGCCCAATCTAGTCCCAAACTAACCTCTAAACTTATAAAAAATATGCTATGGGTATAATACTAGACAACAGAGTCTTTTTTTAACCTGAGAGTGGGGCCAATTCACCTCTAGAGAATATTATATGTAGCCATCTCGTCCCAATGTCTAAACTACCTTTGGACCCAGTTGACTTCTATCAAATTCGACAGGGGTTAAGTGGTCCCTGGTCCCATTTTCGATGTAGACGTTTTCACCCCTAACCCATATATTTCAGAATTTCGCAACAGGTTGGATCGTACCTACAATCTACAAACATCAACCCTATAAACTACGTTTTTAATGGTTTTACTAGATCATACATGACATGATATTTGTGCAATTCTCTGGAATGCGGTCACTCCGGTCACTCCTCCCAATGCACCCCTTACAACCCTCACGCCCTAATATGCATCACTTCGGTTAACACACCGCAACCTGCACACAAACGATGTGTCAAAGTATAGTCTGTAATTAAAAAATGTACTAGGTACAAGTACAGGAAAATTAAAGTCAAAAACTAATTAATTACATTTATTTTTAAAATTGCTATTACATCATAATTGTGGCCCGGGTGGCAAAACGAGACAGATATTCTGTTACCCGCGACTGTGTCTGCGTAGAAATAGTGCATAGGAGACTTTTCCGTTCATTACTCGGGTTCTACTAATTGAATTTCGATGTAAAGTATACCACGAGGTTCCTCGAAAATAGAACTATCCAATATTGAAAACCAGATTTCAATCGGATTAGTAGTTTTTAATTTTCTAGGGAACAAACAGAGAAACAGACAGACATGAATTTTAAAAATTGTATAATTTTGATCTACCACAACTTTTCTTAATTTTCTTCCAAGTACAGACTTCTTATTATCTATAATAATTATAGCGCTCCTTTAGAATTATGGAGGTCTATTTAATAAAAAATGTACTGTAGTTGGATAATTTTGTATGCTGTAAAAATGTTGAAATAAGTCCCTATAATTCTAAAGGAGCGATAGTAAGATAAAAGAAAAGATAGAGAGTTAATTCTTATAGGTAAAGGTGGAGATTTTCCGAATGATTGTCCTGTTTTAATCCCATCTTCCCATTATACCAGATGACCGAAATACCAGTTTCCCATTATACCAGATTCTCTTAATAAATACCCCACTAGCGATTTTGAAATGAGATTATCGATTTTTGATGCTGATTGTATTGTACCTATGTATTTAAGAACTTTTTTCCTGTCCACACATCCTGCCTAACTATCTCCACTTCTCGTGCATTAAAAGATTGCCCGAAAGAGATCGGTTTAAGCGATAAGGCCGCCCATTGTGCCCCCTAGATTTAAGTTTGTTTTTAAATGTCTTTGAAATATTTTTCGCAAGGGAATATATTTTCAAAAAATCCGGTAAGGTCAAACAATTATAACATGACACGTGATTCCTGTGTAGCTCAGTGGTTAGAGCACTCGCCTGGTTAGCGAGGGGGCGCAGGTTCGAATCCTGTCATGGGGATTTCTTGAAAATATATTTTCTTGTGGAAAACATTTCTAAGTTTAATATGCCTTGAGTAATAAAACCAAAGAAATATTTAATTAATGTCTATTCCCAGCTGTCCCCCCGGGGGACAGGGCTAGAGGGGACAACTGGAAATAATCGATTCTAATTAGTGTAAAAAAAATCGGTGTGTTTCATAACTTTATTAATCTATCTAATCGATTGTGTTTGGCAACAGTTAGAAAACCACGGCATGATAAAGACCGCAGTTGGCATAGCGAAGCAGGAAGGCGTCCTGAAGCTGTGGAGTGGCCTGATGCCAATGTTTCAAAGACATGCCATCTATTCCGGGTGCCGACTCATCTTCTACGAACATTTCCGAAACGCTTTCAAAGATGAAGACGGCAGAGTTTCCCTTGGGATCTCATCATTGGGTGAGTTGATAACACAACTACAGTACAATTTTTCACTAGCTGCACACCGGATTGAGGATTAAGTAAAACTAGAGCTGTGAGCAAGTTGTTATCGATAAATACGTATATGAGTCAGACAAGATAGATGAGAGGGATAGAGGAGAGAGAGCGTGAAATACTCTCTGCACTGCTCCCACTTTCTACGTCTATTTAAGCGAAAAACATTTTGTCCTGAGATTTTGTTTAATCAACTTAGAGGTTTCGTCTCTGTTTCTCGTCGTGTGAGAGAATGAGACAGAACCTTTATGTCGATTCGGCAAAGAGTTTCTTATTCTTTATTATTCTCTTTGGCTTAGCTGGTGTGCAGCGATATTTTAAACTGTAGGTTACCATTTTAAACTTACGGGTAGTGCTGGTTCGATAGGTACTCGCCATGTAGGTAGGTATTTTAGATGTAGGCCATTAAAAGTAAATTAAATGTAGGTCATTTAAAATACCCGCGATTGACTGACCGCTAGATAAATGAATGCACAACCTACAACGGTCATGAAACGAAAGGGTTATTCGAAATTCACACCCCGAAGAGGGTGAAATGGTGGACCCGACATAATTTGTGTTTGATATTATGTAGATAGATAATTTGTTATTTATTAGGGTCGAGGTGGATAGCCAAGCATTTCTCTATTGATCCACCTAAAGGCGGTTTTCTAATTAAACACACGAAACGAGGGCTATAATGATTATGTACTGAGGTATTTATTGCTTTTTCCATGAATAATGTACAAAGATCGAACTAATGACAATTGGACACGAAACATAGTGTGATCCATGAAGTATTCGACCTGATACGATTGATTCGATTCACTGATGAACTTCGAACTTATTGGACATTGGACAATGTACATATATCAGCCAAATACAGAAAGACCGTTTAAGGGCTTCTTAAATAATTAAGCTGCTCCTAAATTTAAAATTAGTTTGAGAATTTTTGAGTCTGATAACTCAAAAGTCAAAATAGTTTATTTCCTTAAGATTCTTGTACAAAAATAAATATGCACATGATCATTCGGCTACGTCTTAGGTGTACCTAGTGATTTTATTGTGATTTTAGCTGCTTAAGATCGTCTGACAGTTTCAGTAGAACTTAAACTTTAAACAAAATTAAAAAACTTAAATTTTAAATAAAATTTAAGTTCTACTTATTGTATGTCAGATAACAGCTTGATTTTGGAATTTTTTAGCCAACAAATTTCGATTAAAGTTAATGAAACTGTTGCTTTCACGTTATTTTTCATTCTGTAATGTCGTTGCTAACAATTCTGTAGGTATTTATATTGTTGCTTTCAGGTCTTTTTTGCGGTTAGGTATAAGTATATACCATTTTCAGTAACTTTTGATCAAAAATGCAAACACAGAACTGTCGATTATCAAAGGAAAACGTAACCAAAGTGCCGTCACTTTCAAATAATTATACGAGGTTTTTGTTTATTTTTTGTTTGCTATTTGATAGTTTTACTATTGCAAAAAGCCATTGCAATTGAAACTAGCAACTGTAACTCGTCAATTGTATATCTCTAATCGCTAACATAATGTTAAAGCAACAATTTCAATCGAGATTTGTAAGCAACAAAATTACATAACATAATGGTCTATCAACGTAATTTGACGCATTATCACCAAAAGACCTTATCGACACCCAAATGTAAAAACATTGTAACTCAATTTGGTATGGTTTTCAGGAGAGCCATTTTAAACATTTTATAATCTTCAATTCAAGTTTTTCCCTCAATTTTTTACATATTTTTATCAATGAAAGCTGCTTTGTACTTATTTTTCAAAGCTCTTTCGAATGGTTTGGGTCTCATTGAGCTAAAACTTGCGGAAGTGCCATTTTAAAGTTACGATTTACCTAGTTTTTTAAAAAACATTAATTAAAAAACATTGTATTCAAAGTTACAATGTTTTGTAGAAATTAATTCAGATTTATTTAAACTTAAAAACATCTTAACTTTGGTTACAATGAAAATGTTTGCTGGAACTAAAATATTCTTAATGTAAACATAATTTTTTTTTTTTTTTTTTTTTTTATTATTATTTATTTAAATGATTACAAAACAAAAAAAAAAACCTTAAATAACATTAAAAAAAACCAATGAGGTTTGTCACTAATGTTACACTACTATAGGTATCTCATCAACGGCGTTTATCATATAATACGTAATAATAAACGTAATTAACGTAATTGTAAACTGTGTTACAATAAAAATCTAAGGTATTAAAATTGCTAACTAAGTGTGTAAAACATGGTATGGAAAAGAAAAAATACAGAAAATTACAAAAGTGACCTCTTGATTTCCCTTTGTGTTGCCGCACTATTTCCAGAATTTAATCGTTATCAACAACAGCATCGATTGTAACAATAATATAGGATGTTTTTTTTTGAATGGGCTTCAATTTTATTTTATTTACATAAACATAAATCAAATCAATACCGACATAAATAAAATACTAGCTTGTATTTGTAATCATAATTATTTTAATAATGAAATCAGTGACAAACATTTCAGAAACAACTTTAGAGTATCAAGATCTAGGTAACAATCTCTACATTTAATAAAACAGTAACTGAAATATAAAATTAGTTTTAAAATATAACATCTTTGACATTAGACTTCTTTTTTTAGAATAAATTATATTATGCGTAAAGATAATTATAAACTTTAGAAAAAATGGTAATGAAAATATTTTTTGTCAGCAATATTAACTTTTATCATTATTTTATAATTGTTATTTTAAAATAATAATGTTATTAACAGTCTTACAAAATAAACTAACTTGGTTTAAACTAATTGAGATCTTTAAGTTAGAAGTTAGTAAGTGTTTGCAAAATGTATGTTTCGGTAAAAATAATGTTTTTTTTGTCATAGGCTATCATGTTCTGTATAAGTATAGTGGTAACATGGGTCGAAAGAAAACTACTGCGGTAGGAGTTAGGAAATATGGCACCAAAAGTAACTATTCTGAGAAAAAACTAGAGGATAAAATAAAAAACTGCAAAATGTCTCAAAGGGATGCTGCAAAATTCTATAAAATGCCACGCAGTACCCTAAAAAATAAATTGAAGGGACAGCATACGAAACCTGTTGGAAAACCAATTGCACTCTCGGACTCAGAAGAAAACATTTTTCTCAGTCATATTATAGCTTTGGCTGATCTGGGAATCCCGATAGGAATGCATGACGTACGTTTTATAATAAAAAAATATTTAGACGATGAAGGGAAAACCATAAAAACATTCAAAAATAATATGGCAGGCTGGGAATGGGGGAAGAACTTGTTAAAGCGACATCCAGAAATTAAACAGCGAATAGCGCACAATATTAGTAGAAAGAGAGCCCAAATAAATAAAGAGATGATAGAAACATTTTTTGATCACCTTAAAACCGAATTAATGGATGTACCTCCCGAGAATTTGTACAACTTTGTCGAAACGGGTTTCCACGATAATCCAAAGAAAATGAAGCTTCTATTTAGACGTAGTTGCATAAGTCCAGAGATTATCAAAAACACCACAAAATCCTGCTTTACCGTGATGATCTGTGGAAATGCCGTAGGCGAGCTTCTACCACCATTCATAATTTACAAGGCCAAACAAAAATGGACAAACTGGCTCGATGGTGCACCAACTGGAACTAGAATGGCTGTAACGAAAAGTGGCTGGATCGATGCCGAGACATTTGACGAGTGGTTCCAGTCCTTAGTTTTACCATTGCTTAAAAACAAACCAGGAAAAAAGGCAAGCATTGGAGACAACCTAAGCTCGCATGTTTCTGTTAAGACTTTGCAGCTGTGTGAGGAGAATAACATAAAATTTATATGTTTGACACCTAATTCCACGCATTTACTGCAGTCTCTAGACGTTGCCTATTTTAGTTCTTTAAAAAACAAATGGAGATCTGTTTTAAGCGCATGGAGAGACACTAAACGTGGAAAAATCGCAACCATGCTGCCAAAGAATGTCTTTGCTGCCTTATTAAAACAAACTCTAGATTTGGGTGCTGATACTGCGGGATCAAACTTAATTGCAGGATTTAAGGCAACTGGATTACACCCTTGTGATGTCAATGTACCATTAAATAAACTTCCCGACTATGAAAAGCCAATAGAAGAAATAAGAGAGAGCGTTGGAGAGAGTTTCAAAAGATATATAGATGACGAACGAAACAATGACCTGGGAGTTAAACAAACTCAAAAGTTCCAAATACCTGTTGTAGCCGGGAAAAGTGTGTCGGTAGAAGAAATTCAAAAGTACATTAAGCAACGAGAAGAAACTACGAATAAATCTAAAACTTCTAAGAAAAGGGGGCGTCCTGTAGGCTCTAAAAAAGGTCAAGCAAAAAAGAAGAAAACTACCTATCAAATAGATGATCCACAACCATCAGGAAGTAGGTATGAAGTAGATAACGATGATGTCGAGAATTGTCAAAACGTTGCTAATTTATTATCTCTGGACACAGGAAAAGCATTTGATGAGTGTAAAGAAAAGCCACAGGAATCAGAAATAACACAAGAAAAAGAAATTGAACTAGACAAAGCTTTTGAAGAAACGTATACCACCATAGAGACATATGAAGTACACGAAGGTATACTGGAACTTGAGACGGTTAACCATACGTTAAAGACTGTAGATCGCTTTTGTATTATTAACCACGAAGGAACACTTTTTCCTGGACGAATAGTTCAAGTTAAACATCCAAACTACAAAGTTTCTGTAATGCAAAAGTTTGAAGAAGGCTGGATTTGGCCTAGGCGTCCAGAAATTTCTTCAGTGAACGATACAGATATCATAAGAGTGTTAAATGACTCTCATATCAAAAGTGAAAAGGGCCATTTTACAATAGAAGATGACTTCCTGGTTATGGAATGGGGTGATTAATATTGCGAAGTTTGATCTTATGTTAAAATGTGCATTATGCAAATGTTTTTTTATTTATAATTTTTTTTTAATATTTTAGCTTTATGTCGAGTCAGTAAACAAGCTTTAAACGAAAGTTCCTAATATTTCACCAAAATTATTATATTTAATAAAAGTTGTGTTGATTCTCTAATGGTAACATTTTATTTCCCCATACCCAAAAATTTAAAACCAGGAGTATCCAACTATGTCTATGGTTCTCAGTTGTATTTTAAAGGTAAATACGTAGGCCAATGTAAGCCCCGCGCTTTAAAATCCATAAAATAAGTAAAAACAGCAGGCAAGTGGGACTTGGGCCAATCTAAGACCAACTCATATGGTATTTTTGACCCGGATGTTTAATCGATTTTTTGCGACTATTTTCTTGAAAAAGAAAAGTTATTATTATTTTTACTTAAAAAGACCTCCCGAACCCACGATAGTTGGCATTTATTTGTGTACAGCGTAGATTACATTAATGATTCGTTTAACTTTTTTAGCGAGAGTCGGCCAAAGATAGCCAGATTGACTGTATTTTATTTTACAACGTTATTAAATAAATAAAAAAATAATCAGTTTCAAATATTCAGCTATAAGAACATTGTAAAAACAATTACAATTATATATTTCTGCTTTTTGCGGTTTTTTTTTCAATTTAAAAACATTGTAACTCTAGTTACAATGATATTTACGCTGTTTATGACCTAAAATGGGCTCTGTGCCAAATTTTGCCATAATTGTATTCTAATTTGCGATGATATTATATGTGAACTATCCTCCTCCATCCTAGTGAGCTTATAATATAAGCTCACTAGGATACAATGGTGATACTACTACCACTCCATAAATGTGTACAAATTAGTTTGTCACATTTCCCCCAAGCACATCTGCCCCCATATTATCTATCCAGTGAATGTCAACAACAATGGAAATTGACAGGCACTATGCAGTACATTGCAGCTTTGACGTAACGTGGCTATTACCGGTGATCACCACAAAGCAGCAATGTACTGTTTAGTGCCTGTCAATTTCCACTGTTGTCAGACGTCAACACATAGAATAGTATGAGTACTGAGCTGTGTACCTACCTACCCACTTATACATACATTTTTAGTTTATTAAGAAAAAGCTTGTAAAAAATACGTAGAGTAAAAAAGTACAAATTCTTCAAAGTTTTAATGATATAGGTAAGTGATTTACTAGATCGTAGCTAGTTTGTTAAAACCTGTAACATAACTCTTGTAATAGAAGCTCGAGCTTCTTGAGAAACGCATATCAATTAGTTTTTTGCCGACATAACATTAACGTCAACGCATAGAAATAATACAGAGTAACTAGAAAGCTTACTTCGTCAAAAAAACGGTCCCGCTTGATGTTATAGAGAGAACCCAGTCTGTCCTTTTTTCACTTTACTGTTCGTCGGTTAGTTAGATAAGGACAGACTGGATCCAACTGGATTCAACAGGACCGTTTTGAAATATTGAAGCAAAACCTACTTTAACCTTGGAGAACACGATTGAAATTGATATTTCAAAAGTTCTCAAGTGCACAATCTTTTGGGAGCGAAGACGACGGTGTAACTTGTCTCTGCGTCAACATTTTTCGTAATGTCTATTGAAATTTGAGACCTATGCTTATTTTAGTTCGAATGACGATACCTCGATGTCCTTTCTCTATTGCGAAGGTAATAAGGATCGTTAGTCGTTACCTCGAAATACCAGGTAGGTACTTACTCGAGGGTTTCTACATTGACACTTCATGGGTGGATTTTTGTACCTACCTGATGATATCTCCATCTCGCTCAGCGCGACTCAATAGATGCATTCATGTCAAGTCGATCTTCGGCTTCGGACCGAAGCTCTCTGAATAAGCCTAATGAAATACGAATGATCTATTACTCCCTTCGGGAGTCGGTTGAAAACAGATTTAATAGGTGAATTAGACGACAAACATTAGGTACATACATGTATAATATTAATTGTCAATTTTGTGTCTAATTAACGTAAGATATAGCTATCAATTAATTAAAGTAATTGATAGCTATACTCGTATATATATCTCAGAAACAAAACACGTACGTAAATATAGGTATTACAGGTATAAGTCGATCGACCGATCAATTAATAACCTGGCAAGTCATAATATTGAATCAAGCAATTATTATTATATAATCAAATGACTTAGATCAATAAAAACCATAGAAAGCTAAGCGATCAATGTACCTCGTTGGCTTCGCTCTTGCATACTTGGTACCTAATCTAATCTACCTGATGTGTGTAGACGCCAGCAAGCGACAAAAATTCTAGGTAGACTGTTTAATTGAACGGCTAATTTAACTAGTTAGATGCGACATAAGCTACATAATAAATGTTAAGTAGCTTAATATACCCTTTTTTAGAATCTTAGATCAAAAATGTAAACAAAAAACTCAAATAATTATTAGAAAGACAGCTCTTTGTTGACGTTTTCCTTTGATAATTATTGTCAGTTCTGTGTTAACATTTTTAATCAAAGTTTCAATAGTTGGTAGCGTGGTACCCAGCAACATAACATAATGATATCGAAGTCCTCCAGGCGGGCTAGCGGCGGGGTCGCTGGCACAGCTGATCGCGTCACCAACCGACCTCGTGAAGGTGCAGATGCAGACGGAAGGAAGGCGTATACTGCAGGGCAAGAAGCCGAGGTTCACCAACTGCAGACAGGCGTATGCTATGCTCTACAAGGAGAGTGGGATTCTTGGCTTTTGGAGAGGTGAGTTACATAACCGAATATATAATTATATGACTTCTAACGTCAAGACGGCGAGACAGGTGTTTTTCTTAAATACCTTTTAAACTAAAGGGGTACCTACTATATAATTGAGGTACTGAAATATACCAATATGGAAAATACTACATCTGGCAGTATAAAGTTATAATAAGTATTAGAGTTAGCCCCGCCATGACTGTTTTGATGCAAATTGCAAAAAACTTGCAAAAATTTACAATCATTGACACTGGCTACTTTTCAAATCGCCATAATCGGTTCACAACCGATAAGAAACAAATAGTCCCGACATCAGAGGCTAACATTTTATCGAGTCCCACTCGTCGACCGAAGGACGGATCCGTCCAAAGACGTTGTCGACCGGAAGACGGATCCGTCCTGTGATTTTTTGATTTTTGTTTATTTGATTTTATTTATTATTTATGGGGTATTTTGGTGTGAATATGGTTTCACTGCCGGCAGGTTGGTAAACTTTTCGAAAATAAATCAACTTCTAAAAAAAAAAGTTGTCCGTATCATCAATATTGCCCGTCAAAAATTCTCGATTTGAAAAATCATTTTCCCGCCATTTTATTTTTTGTTATTTTTGTTTACTGAAATTAGATCCTATTTTGATGTTAATATGTTTTTTTTTCCTGTTGACGAGTACTATTTACGAAATACAAAATAATGTGCGGGTGGAGTTGTGATAAATAATGGTCAATAAAATAAAAACCATACCATATTTATTCTACAAATTACTGTAAATTAGGTTCGTTAGTTATCAATCTTTCCGAAAAATCTTAGTTCCTTGTGTGATGGATAGACAAACGCAGTATTTCAACCGAAACGCGGGGAAGGCGCACGTGACCTTGAATGACCTTGAAACTGCTGGTAGACAAGGGATACACTTTTTTGGTTGACACGGTAGAACCAAAGGTTAATTGCCTATTATTATTTATTTTCCGACCTCTCGTTTCTTCTTTTTCCTTTCTCCTCGCGACCAATACTATTGAAACATAGTTGAAACGTCGAGGTAAGAAAGTAAATAGGTACTAATACGCGTTAAAACCAAGTAACTATATTACAAATCGTTCCTAGTATCTTGAATGACTATAGCCCCAGTGTATTCGAATTCCATCTACTTACTTACTTCCAGGTGCAATACCAAACGTACAAAGAGCTGCCCTAGTCAACATGGGCGACCTAGCTGCCTACGATTACACCAAACAGTTCCTAATGCATGAGTTAGGAATGGCAGATAATGCTATAGTTCACGCTGCAGCGGCATTCACTGCTGGCTTTGTAGCCGCAGTGTTGGGCACTCCAGCTGATGTTATGAAGACTAGGTTGATGAACCAGCCTGTAGGGCCTGATGGCAGGTGAGTCTCATATCATAATGCAGTTCCTAATGCACGAGTTTGGAATGGCAGATATTGCTATGTTCCACGCTGCATCGACCTTTACTCTTAGCCGCAGTTTTGGGACACGGGCTGATGTTGTTTTTTTTTGCGAAACTTAGTTTGTTTAATGTATTTAACCTCATTAAGAACACAATTGATTAACACGATTATATATTTTTTGGCAATTAACTTCTTAGGAAAACTTAAGGCAATATCTTTAAAATTTTGTAAAAAATATCCCATCATGCAACCCAACGACCTCGAATATATTCCTCGTAGATGCAACCATTATTAATAAGTACCTAGGTAACAAAAAAGCCCAATTAAACTGCAATTCTTCTTCTTCTTCTTCTTTAAAATGGCTTTTCCTTTCGGACATTTGCCAGTTAAACTGCAATTAAAGAAAAAGATATGGAAAAAGAGGTTGCAGCCATAAAAGTAAAGGTCCTGGCACAATTGGTAAAAAAAAGATATTTTAAGAAAACAGCTTTCATTTTCCGTTTTGATACGGGAAGCGATCGTTTTAGTTTTCTTTGTGATATTTATTTTTCAGTAAGCCAGTTATTTTCAAATATTAAAAAAGGTTGTGTAAGAAAATTATAAAATCGATTACCGTCAGTGTCGCGCTCACCTAGAATATCAATAATATCGATAGTTTTGTACTATTTAGTTCCTTTTGCTGGACTACTGTGAGCGTCTGTGGTGACTCATCTAGATAAAAAAAACTCAATTATTTTGATAGTTGCGTTTTTAATTAGTTTCTTTTGAGACCATTATACTCATTGAGTCAACGAAGGCGATTGTTTGTTCTAAGCCTAGCAGTCAGCGAGCACCACGAGCATTGGTTTGTTCTCACGAGCCTGTACGTACTGTCGGCTATTTCGAAGGCCAACCCACAATCGTGGTGTACTTACCTTGTACCTAGTACTATAGATATATTTATTTAGTTATTTTCATATATATTTTTTGTGCGCCATTTTTATAACGTGGACTTAAATAGTGCATGTGATTCGCTGTTTATTTTTTTGTTGCAACCAATGCGATCATGCAAGTAAAAACAAGAATCAAACTTCTAATAGATGGCTTAAATATGTTCGTAGGTAGGTAATTTAGACTTTCACTTTTGTATTTGCATTGTGCATCTCTTTCGTTTTCAATACATTAGAAAGAGCTAGACGTGACACTGAAAGGTTTGTCCTACTTGGAACTCCGACTTTGACCCCGTTTTGTTTAACCTCGACCGTATTTGGGTGCTAGTCAATACAAAATACACGCATCGTATTGAACCTAAACCATGATTGTAAAACAGACTGAACGTTTTTTAGAATTGTTTTGCAACGTTAACCGAAAATTAATAATTTATCAATTGGTAATTATTGTTAAAAAAAATCCCTCACAGCACTTTTAACAGATGTGCCCACGATACCTCCGTTAGTCCGCAAGCAAATCACCTCCATCTATTATGTACATTCAGAGTTCCAGTTACGCTAATAAGCTCCCTCAAATCCTTTAGTCGCCTTTTACCCACGGGAAGCGGTGTGGTAGCGCTATTCTATGCCGAGCTATACGGCTACACAAAATACACAGCCGAATTTAAACAATTTACACGCATTTTAAAACTAGGTTCCCGAAAATGAAATTTCAGTGCAACACATCTTCTTAACGCGTTCCCGCCAAAACTTTGATGATTATATCTGACTAGGTGCGCCCCGCTGTTTCACACGCTAAGTCCCGTTCCCGCGGGAATATCGGGATAAAAAGTAGCCTATGTGTTAATCCAGGTCCCCAGCTGCCTATATTCCAAGTTTCATCGCAATCGGTTCAGTAGTTTTTGCGTGAAAGAGTAACAACCTCACATACATACATACAAACTTTCGCGTTTATAATATTAAAGTAAGAAAGTAAGATTGTATTATTATATTAAAATTTGATGACTAAACTCAACCTCACTAAAGAACGTTATAATTAATAACGTTTTACTGACGGCTACGCTAGTTAATTTACAAAAACTTTTGCACAATGAAAACTAAAATGATCGATTCCAGTCTAGAAACGGAAGGTGCAAATAGTTTATAAATTTTCCCTTTTGTTTTTTTATAGCTAATAATGCCATCAATTTCATGACTTATTCAACCTCTCTGTTATTCAACTGAAACTGAAAGCATACACCTACTGGTTGACTGGTTAGTATGCTTTCAGTCATTTTACGGAAACGGTTAAATCGTTTCAAAAAGAAAAAAGAAGACACAAGTACCATAACCCTGCATTTTATTGGAACATTAGCTTTACTCCTAATTTAAATTCCAAGTAAAATCTAAACTACTAAATACTCGTTATTAAATAAGGGTACTGGCCGACACAGCCTTTTTTTTAACGAACACCTAAAACAAAAATAAACACTTCCGTTTTAAAAACGGAAATTGCCAATATATTTTTAATTTTGCTTCCATTTTTTTCTCGCTAATAGTGCCAGTATTTTACAAACAGTGCTTAACCTCTTTTTAGCAGTAACCCTGCATGGGGTTTTATTTCACACAATTTTTTTTATTACAGGGGTACATTGTACCGAGGCATGATCGATTGTCTTCAGCAATCAGTGAAGAATGAAGGGATCTTCGCTTTGTATAAAGGTTTCTTACCGTTATGGATGCGGCTAGGACCGTGGGCCCTAATCAACTGGATTGCTTTTGAGAATATCATGCTGGCAATAGGAGGGAAAACTTTCTAGTCGTAATTTTGTTTTAAATAGTGAGAAATTTGTGACCTTTGGGTATATAGATACATATAATGGAGGCATTCTGAAACTAGATGATAAATTTAGTTGTGTCAAAGACTTTGACCTACATGGATGAATTGATTAGATTAGAAAAAATAAGGGAGCTTAAGCGGTTGTTATACCATCCCATTTGCAGGCTTTCATTTTACTTACCTACATCGAAAGAAAATATTCTATAGGTACGATTTTTTTGAAAGTGTCGTGCTTGTAAATGTAGTAAAAGAAGCCTGGAAATCGGAAGTTTAATAACAGCTTTGGCTAGCAATGAAAATTTGCAAGGCTGTTTTGCGCCAGACTGGGTTAAAATATTAGGTAAGTTAACACGGTGTTATTAGCTTAGATTTTTGACACAATTTATTCAAAGTTGTGCCTAACGCTAGGGTTATAAAATAACTTTGCCTGGTGCAAGTGGGTGTAAAAGTAGTTGGGTACAAACCTAGTAGTACTTATACTACTTTTAGATATAATTATTAATAATTAGCTGATTCCTGCGGTTTCACCCACGCAAGTCCCGGTCCTATGAGAATATCGGGATAAAGTGATTACATCCTACAAACAAATATCCAAGCATTTCCTCTTTATAATATTAGTTTAGATAGGAAAAAACAACTTGTAAAGTAACACCATATGTGATAAAAACTTAAAATTCGTCTTGAGGATTTAAAATGCATACCTATCTAAAAACTACAGCGATTTTATTTATATTTTATTAATCGACTTCAAAAAAAGGAGGAGGTTCTCGATTCGTCGCGTGTACGTATATATATGTATATATAAGTAAGTATATATTACATGTCTCTATGTTGTTTTAGTATGGTACCTATACTATTAATAAGCTTAACAATAGCTATGTACTTAGTTATTATTTGTATAGTTGTTGAAACCTACTTAAAAACGTAGAAGTAATAAATATAAATACAGTGCCATTATTTTGTACATAAATAAACAGGAATAATTCAATAAATACTGCCGTACATATTATTATTTTGAGATAATTTTATAAGCAGGAAGGAAGTAAGCTTTTATTTAAAATAACAGCTTCACGCGACTTGCGGATATTGCCGACTTCAAAAGTGAACAAGAAGGACTCTTATTCTACGACTAAAATGTCTCAACTATGGCTTAGCTCTGTTTATTATGGGAATATTTACTCGTCACAATTTGTTGTATAATATTCATATTAATAAGTATGTTAAGAAATTCCTGACACTTTAGCATCCATGCTATATTAAAATAAAAAAAAGTTGAATCGGTTTTCAATAAAATTGCAGCGCTGACGCATAGTTTACCTAACACATTTTAGTAATAGAATAAGCATTATTAGGCACACTGCAATCTTGTCTCGAAAATGTATGCTTACAGTAGGCTTATTCAGAGAGTTTCGGTCAGAAACCGAAGATCGACTTGACATGTCTGTCACTGTCTTTTTGATACGCGCTGAGCGAGATGGAGATATATTTCCGACGTCGGATTCGGACTGAACGTCTCTGACTACCCCCTACTGGTCGTTTTATTTTAAGAATAAAGATGGGTGAGTTGTTGTAAGATTAAAGAAAATTGAGAAAATGGGAAAAAAAATGGATAATCGATTATTTTTTTGAATTTATGAACCATAATTATTGGGCACTTTTATGTATTAATTTTAGGTACCTACTTATTTATTAATTTCAATTCAATTTAATTTCAGTAGGTGTCTAATCGTTACCAAATAATTATTTTAGGCAAGCCAAGTAGACACCTATGTACGTAATAATTAATTAAAGTAGGTAACATTTAAACATTTATGTAAAGGTGCGATCACATTTCATGAGGCATCTGTCTCAATCTCAATGGTTTATGCTCACTGCGAGCAATACGATAGCTACGCCTCGCGAAAACTGGTCGCACCTAAAAAAAAGTGTAATTTGTGACTCATTCATCAGTCATCCATCAGTCACATCACTCATTTCATAGGCATGTAATTTAATATGCTTCTGACTATTTATGGACCGATACCGCGGAAATATCGGGATAAAAAGTAGTATATGTATCTAGAACTCCAGCTATTTGCATACCAAGTTTCATCGCAGTCTGTTCAGTAGTTTTTGCGTGAAAGAGGAACAAACTGATCTACTTGTATACTTACTTAGGTATTTACACACACGCTTTGATCCTTAGTTGGATGACTTATGTATGTTAGTAGGATAAAAGAGTTAAGCACAAAGATTGGGTTACCATGATCTTATTGCTGGACCTAAATCGTCTAGCTAATAAATTGAATTAAAAATCCTAGACTCCTCAAAAAACTTCTTATACCTACCTAATAAAAAATAATCCGAATTAAAAAATGAAGTATTTTAAGCAGTCCGGGATTTTTAATTTTAGTTGAATTTATTAGCTGGACGATTAAGGTCCTCCGATGGAGATCGTGGTAACCCCCAATATAAGAGAAGGCATAAGATATCCATTTTCCTTTTCTGTAGGTAACGAGTAAAAATAGACATGAATTTTTACTAGGGTTTTCCTATCACATTAAGATAACTGTGATTATTTTTTGATTAGTTAACGTGTTACACAAGAATTAATATTGTTAAATAAATTGTTATTTATTTTAAATCAATGAATAAATTATATTGACTGTTTAATGGGCTTTTAATTGATAAATTTATATGTAGGTAGGTACCTATCTTAAGTAAGTATTTACAAAAAAGTATAATATGTAGTATATCCGCACAAACAAACACTGTATACTGCACAAACAAGTATACAAGCCTAGTTTTGGCTATTTGTGGACTCGACTTTTGTCACATTTCCACAGACGTTGATTGTCACTCACAAGAGCAAAATAAAGTATTTAGCCTAAGCACATAGGGCCGTTTGTGAATACGGCTAGAAAATTTTAGATGTCTAAAAGGACGTAAGATGCGACTATGCAATATTTTATTTAGTAGGCAAAATTAAACAACAGTTCTTAATAACAAGATAACTTGCTTATTTAGTACCTTAAACTGTTCTACCAATTTCAAGTGTAATATTATGTTATTTATTATGCTTTAATACAGAATAGAGGTTTAAATACGTCACGTTTAGCTGTAAAATTAATATTCTTTTTTTAAACGAGTTGTTTTAGATTTTTTTTTCTGTTATAAAAGTTAACCAATCGTGTAAATAAAACTACTAAAATGAAGATCAGAGATGAAAAATAAAATACCAAAATAATATTTCCGAATGTTTTGTAATTACTGAGAAACATTGAGATCCCTGTCGCCAATATCGTATGTCACCTTAAGGCCCTCAGCAGGTACCTCTGTCTGTAAGTTAAAGCAAGCCCAATTCCTTTTGTAGTAGACTCAGTTTATACGCTTGTGAACAACGATCGTCCGTCTGCCTGCGCCAAAAAATTTGCTACCTGCACGGGATACCTTCGTCAGTTTTTTTTATTTTAAATTTTACATGGCCCATAAACTGTGTTTTGTTCGGGGTTTGGTTTCATTACTGTGTCTGCAGCGATATTTTTTTAGGGGTGAGGTTTGTACTTAGGTACCTAAGTGTCTAGTCGAGTCTTCTTTTAGTGAAGGTACTGGTTCATCTAGTGTTAGGGTGAAATCTATAGTGCGTACCTAGACTTTGCTCAGACTGAGCTTAGCAAAAACTGAGCATAAACTTTGAATTGAAATTTATAGTCAAAAATCATTTTGTAAAATACGAATAAAATAAAACGAACTTCATCAGAGAAGCAAAGTTTAGGTCATTATTTTTGACATTTGAAAAACTTCGACTTTACTAAGCAAATCTTTTCGATAGTTGCGTAAATCGCTTTATAAATAAAATAAATGTCTTAACTCAAAATTTTTGTTTAGGAAAGTCAAAGTACGAACTATAGATTTTAGCCTTAGAGTTCAGGGGTTATTCAGACAGATTCGGTCCGAAACCGAAGATCGACTTGACATACCTGTCATTGTCTTATTGAATCACGCTGAGCGAGATAGAAATATCATTTTCGACATCGAATTCGGACCGAAGCTCTCTAAATACCCCTACAGGTCGGTCTAAGGCCTCGAACTTGACCTAACGATATTCTACAGTTTGCTAATTTCCAATTTCCAACAATAAAAAATCGAGCCTTAGTCGGTAAATAAAATAGGGAGGAAGTATAATCGTTAACTCCTCGTGTCATGTGGGTATGCAGTGGTTTGCGCACCTGCTCGGCAAGCGAGGGACGCAGGTTCGAATCCTGTTACAGGAGAGTTTTTGATTATGCATTTCTACTTGTAAAATATTTCTATATTTTACTTAATATTTTGCTTTAATAAACATAGATCAAAATAATAACAATAAAATACTTATAAACTTAGAAATATTCATTTAAAATTTTGTTTGAGCAAGAAAAAACAAAGAAATAGGTATTAAATTGGAGTGAAAGCGCATCTCACGTTGGTAGTGTCTACTGTAAAGTTGACCACCCAAGCCAGTCAATAAGTTGCAATATTTAACTGGTAGATGGCGCTGAAACCAAGCCCCAGTTGGTAAACAATTAGCAAGGAGAGATATGGTCGAAAACTTGTTGAAAATTATAACATGACACGTGATTTCCGTGTAGTTCAGTGGTTAGAGCACTCGCCTGGTTTGCGAGGAGGCAAAGGTTTAAATCCTCTCATAGGAAATTTTTGAAAATATATCTTATTGCAAAAAATATTTCTAAGTAAAATATGTAGGTAAGTATAACAATAAAACAATTAAATTACAATATTAAATTTATTAGTAAAAAATATCATACATCTTCCACAATATTGGGGAATCGTAACTTAAATTATTTATATATTTGAATATTATAATGATTATAGCACTTTCCTTTCGGTTACTCATATGCCTTCACGCACACTGTCACTACAGCGATAAGCTTCAATTTTAAATGTACAATATAGTTTTATTATACTGGTATCATTTCACAACATGCGTTCCTTACGGCTCCATACCTTGTCATTATTATTACTTATTACACACAGTTTAAATGCTTTGCTCATTGTTAAAACAAATAAAAAAATCAGGTGAGTTTAAATTACAGATCGAATCGTTCGCCTACGATTAAAATTCTAATAGGAAATTTTCTGCACAGAAAAAACTGACTTCTCATGACTTTTAAGTCTATTTCACATAGTTTTAGACTTGTTTTAATATTTTTATTCCAACAGATTTATCACATGCATACATATTTTGTTTTATGCGGTAAATACGTTAAAATTATAATATTATACGTCCAATATTACAGTGCTATGGAGCCCCGGAACTTTGGAAGGCGTGCGTGGAGTCAAAGCTAACACGTAGAAGCCCATTTAACGATGTTCCTCGCAAACTATGAATTGGACACCAAGCGGCGATTATGACTTATGAAATGCAGCAAAAGATGAATGGAACATTGCCAAATCTATTTTTCAATTATTATTAATTAATTTCTTCTATGGTTTTCGCGATTTTGCATAATAAAACATTTCTCTACCAGGTTTAATCGCGTTTTACTTATGATTTTTAAACGCTTTCGCCAACTTTACCGTTGGCTTTTTCAAAGTTGGTTGGTTGGTTTTTCAAGGCAGTCAACCTTGAAAAACACAAGTGTACAGTTGGCAAAAGCTCGGTCGTCTAAAAATCATGAATAAAACGCGTTTAAGCCCGGTAGAAAAAGTGTTTTATTATTATTAACTTCTTTCATTGTAATGTTAGCGGAATGAATCCGTCGTTGAGAAGGCCAGAATTTTTCTTATACAAGAAAATTCCCGTTACGTTTAAAAAAGTACATAAATATAGTAATTTTGGGTTTAATACAATAACAAAAATAAATATCTACATTGGATCAACGAGCACTCCATCGTTATATTTGTTTTGACTAATGCTAACTAAGTACAATGACACCATGACGCGGGTAAAATCGACTATGATTCACAATAGAATAGTGGCAAAGTTTAAAGAAGAACCATCGGATTATATACGTTATTACTATAGGGGTAATGGTCATTATGGTATGGAAAACCTAGTATTGATTCTGTGACAACTGTTAATTTATAAAAACTACGTCTATAGTAGTTTTCCATTCGTTGTAAAACTTAGGAGCGGTGCAGAGAATGTTTCGCTCTCTCGCTCTTTTATAGACGGGCGCAGTGCTGCGCATTATTGCTATCGATAAGGTTTTGTAATTCACCGCTCTAACCTTAATACGAACTCCGACAGGTGTGCAACGAGAGAAAATATTTACTATACTTAGTAATTATTGATAGAAGCAATAGCCTTTACGGCGATTTTGACATTTGAAATAAGTCTGTTATTTCGGTTTTAATCGCGTTGCGACACTTTTAGAACAAGTTACATCATCACCAGTTTACTCATGGACCAGGTCTGGAAAAACCTCGAAATTTCGGGCTCTGAAAAATGCTGATTATATAATAAAATCAACGCGATTAAAACGGAATAAATGAGTTTAATTTCAATAGATAAAATTTTGCATAAGAGATTGATCAGCTAAGCTACCATGACAGCACGAGAAATATTTTGTCGAATCGACATCCGCCTTTTTCTTTTAAACGACGAGAAAACAAGACGGAACCTTTATGCCGATTCGAGAAAATATTTCTCGTGATGTCATGCTAGCCAGCCTAGCAGATCACCCATCAATAATTGCAATTTTAGGCTTTGCTTAACCTGCAAGTTGTCACAGCATCTCATCGAAATTTACGAGAGTATCGCCGAATATAAATAAATAGAATTGATACGCTGTCGGTGGTTCGTTATGTACTACTAATATTATAAACATGAAAGTATGTATCTATGTGACTTTGTTACTCATTAAACAAATTCTGAATCGTTTGCAACGAAGCTTTGCAAGCAGATAGCTGGAGATCAGGATGAACACATAGACTACTTTTTATTCCGATTTTTCCACGGGATTAAAACTTACGCGGGTGAAACCGGACGCATCTTGTTACAAATAAAATGCACTTATTTCATTACTTTTGACGTTGTCACATTGAGCATCAAAAAATAAACGTGGCCAAAGCAAAAAGCGGTTATAAAATTCTACGACTAATGAAATTAGGTATATTTTTATTTACACTAATGTTATAAACCTCCAAATTACGACTTGCATTAAACTGTTTTGTAATTTTATTATTTTCATTAGGTAATTAATCAAATTTGATGTTATAATGATGTTTGAATTTCGAACATCTCTAACAAAGCAAATTAAGCTTGCGTGAAAAGTTTTTATTTTTGGCGTTGTCAATTGCTGACTATCAATTTGTCTTTTCGCAAATTTTGTTGTTGTTTATAACATTTGTGTTATAGATACACATGAACCACTATAAATCCACTCAACATTGCAGTAAATATGTATATAGCATTAAAATAAACACGGAAACTAATTATTCAAACAAGCTGACTTACATTGGGTCAGAAGTCAGAACTGAAGTCAGTGACATAGAATTTCGACCAAGTCGTGAATGACTTCGAAATTAGGAGTCAGTGACTTCTGTCACTTCATTCAATGAAAATCAGATCGTCAATTAGGGGCATTTTAAATTGTGCGTAACACATTTATCTATCTCTGAGCGTTCCTTAAACGATAGCCTTGGATGATTCACACTGACCGGCGCGCGTCGGAGCGTTTTTACATTTGCCAAAGGAATTTCAAACGTCTCTTTCATTCTCGTTTTCGCGACTTTAAAATAAATTGCAATAATGATGATAATAATAACATCACAAAGATGCAGAGATGCAGGTTCAAGTCCTGTCGGGTGCGAAATTTTTGAAAAGC
Source organism: Idaea dimidiata (assembly GCA_949358125.1). Lineage (NCBI taxonomy): Eukaryota > Metazoa > Arthropoda > Insecta > Lepidoptera > Geometridae > Idaea > Idaea dimidiata. The sequence goes on from OX442340.1 coordinate 5,940,398, forward strand.
ATTTCTTTATGTATAGTCATCCAAGTATAGGACACACTTTAAAATATATCAAAAACTAAAATAACATCGCCATAAAAACCGTTGATATGTATTTCAATTTTTATAATTTTTCTCCAGTATTAAACTGAATTATGGCCAGTGTCATGTGTTTTTTTACATCACTATATTTGACTACATCTCACCTGATGAGAAGCGATACTGAGGTCGAAGGTGTAACATGCTGCCCTTGAAACCTCAAATGTTATAGTTAGGGGGCGATATATCAATACAGGCAGTTTTTGTTGCATATTGGAGCACTATATTTCGTCGACACGTTCCCGCAAAAGTTGTTTTAATTAAAATAAAAAGGGTTTGCAATCTAAGGGGCTGTCGGTTGCAATCTACAGGGCTGTCCAGCGCAACCAGTCAGCTTAATAATTGTATGCAAACTCAACTATGTATTTAATAATGTTTCTAATTCCTTAAACAAACGTAAAATGCGCTCGCTCCAAAGCGCGCCGGTCAGTTTGAATTCACCAAGACGCTTCGTTCCACCGTGCAAAGGTACCAAACATATCATACCGGCGCCGGTTAAAACCAAATTAAAATACACTAAAACTAATATATAAATGGTAAATATTTAAAATGAGCATTAAATACTAAAAAAGTGGATAAATAAATCGTCATTATTTTAAAAAATCACATCAAAAAACTACATGTTTGAGAGGGGGGCTAATTTTGCGGAGGGGTTGTTCCCTTATTTCGTATTCACTTTACTACATATACGTATAAAACATTCTGGCACGTTATAAGAGGGTAGAAAACAATCACCGTCCGAAGAAAGCTTGGCGCGGATTAAAGAGAACATTTGAAACCGTTTCAAACATTCAAACATGCCATCAACGGTCGAATACTTTAACGACACTTAAAATTTGAAGGCCACAACAAACCACTTACTTATCATAAACCATGATTAAGTGTCAAGTAGTTGTTATACCTTAAATATTTAATGTCACCTTAATGTACTCAGTTATTTAATAAATTTTCTTGACTCTATAAATAGTCATATTTGACGTGTATTTCACATATTTCGTAGACAAATGTGGTGAAATGTGTCAAATAGTTGTTATAACCCGTCATATATGACGGGTTTTTGACACAATTGGTAGACAAAAGTGGTGAAAAGTGTCAAATAGTTGACATATTTGGTAGAAAAATGTGTCAAATAGTTGTCATAAGTTGTTATTGTCTACCAAATGTGTCATAATTACTATCGGAATTCTATTGAGACATGATGATGAGAGCAGACTTGGGGCCCCGCCTGAGGTTAAAACAATTCCAGATGTTCTCTCTAAACCTTTACATTCTGAATCTCCCTGTCACATATTACATGAGATTACAATAAATTCGTTAAAGAACATCAAACGACGAAAACGTCAAAAGATTAGTTACTTTTTGTACTACCAAACAACAACATACATACATTGGAAAAGGATAAGGCAGTTAATTTAAACACGACTACACTGTGCCGTAATCTCTGTAATATAAGACCTATTATATTTATTTTTCGATACTAAAGTTATCGTTGGAAAAGGGCCATTTACCATGTTTATTTTTCTTTTACCGTTTGACTGTTAAAAATGCACATGTTGTTTTTGCGATTTTTATTCAGCGATTTGTGATTTTTCGGTTTTGCGTTTAATTTTCGATTCAAGGCCAGAATTAAGACTTTCCAAAAATCAAAGGAATAGGGTTCTCAATTCATCCCTTTAGATTTTTAAAAGACGTTTTAGATACGCTGTCAAATACAAAAAAAGTGACCGATCCATCGATCGTCTTTCGTTTCTGTTACGTTCGATCGTCTCTTCTTTCTGTTACGTTCGATCGTCTTTTATTTCTGTTACGTTCGATCGTCTTTTGTTTCTGTTACGTTCGATCGTCTCTTCTTTCTGTTACGTTCGATCGTCTTTTATTTCTGTTAGGTTCGATCGTCTTTTGTTTCTGTTACGTTCGATCGTCTCTTCTTTCTGTTACGTTCGATCGTCTTTTATTTCTGTTACGTTCGATCGTCTTTTGTTTCTGTTACGATCGATCGTCTTTTGTTTATGTTACGTTCGATCGTCTTTTGTTTATGTTACATTCGATGGTCTTTCGTTTCTGTTACGTTCGATCGTCTCTAGTTTCTGTTACGTTCGATCGTGTTTTGTTTCTTTTACGTTCGATCGTCTTTTGCTTTGGTTTCGATCGATGTATAAGTGGAAAACCTGAGTCTAAATTTTTAAACGCGACTTTGGCTTGTATTCTTTATAGTCAAAGGCACCTAAAATCTCTAATGGAATAAAAAAAACATGGCAAATAACCCCTTTGCAATAACCATAGTTATACAAGAAGTATTGTTAATAAATCCGCATTAAATAAATGAATAGCTGGGACTTGAAGCACCTTATTAAGCGACCATCTAATAATGTAGTACAAACATGTCCGGGCTAGACTTTGATCAACTAAAGCCTATCACTCACGATGTAGATAATTAATGCATAGCTGTCGAGGCTGCACTGGCCTACGTAACGAAACATGAACTAGTCCGAAAGCGATGTGACTTAAGGGACTTTTTAAAAGCCAAGTCGATGCGGCTTCTCCATGCAACCAAACAAATTTCGGAAAAAAAAAAAACCAAGGTCTTTTTCTTTTTCTATTGTTTGTTGTGATGTATTGAAAAATATCTATACAATACAACTACCGTATGTGATAGGTTTCAAGTGTGACAATGACCTTATATCAGTTTCAGTAGCGATAATGCAAGATTCGGTAAACTATTACGTTTGTACATATGAGTGAATCTTGTCTATGGAAGATTGAAAGTACGCATTGCGTCCGCTAGAGGCGCTTTTTAACTTTCCTTACAATTATACAATTTAAAGACCTGAGAGTCTACCTGATAGACCTGAGAGTAAGTACGCGGACTTATGGATCGACGACCTTTTTTCGCCTGTGTGTCAACGATGTGGAACTGAATGAATGAATGAATGAACACGTACTTAAATCTATCACCACTTTTACGTTTGAACATATGTACGCGTAACTTTTCTATCAATGGTTGAAAGTACGCATTGAGTCCGCTAGGAGCGCTCTTTAACTTTCCATACAATTTAGGGATGACATTATATTAGACCGTCACGAGCGCCGGCCGGGTCCGAGCTTCGATGTCCATTGCTCGGCCGCCACTCGGTTGCAACAGACCGATCGACTGCTCGCCGAGCAATGGACAACGAAGCTCGGACCCGTGACGGTCTAATATCGGGATGATTGAATCCCTTAAGCGTTCACGCGGACGTGATATTTGCGAAAAAAAACTCGCACTAGGGGTACAGATCTTTGTCACACACTGAATTCCAGATAACGCCACTAAACTCACTAATTTAATTATCGACGAGCGAAAACAAGAAAACTATAACGTTTCCTTTAATATAACTTACAATATTTTCGATGTCTAAGACCTGGTGATATGATTATGAGAAGCGAATCAATGTCTTGTCCGTTTTGTTTGCAAGATGTTTATACATTTAGCTATCTGTATTGGTAATGGGATATAGCACTTGCATCTCGTGAGGCGACAAGGGTTCGATTTTTATTTTCTGTCAACTAGTTTAGCGCAGCTCGATAAAACGATTTAATATTTCTTTTTGTTTTTATTGCTCAAGGCATTTTAAACTTAGAAATATTTTTAGCAAGGAGATATATTTCCCAAAAACCCCCATGACAGGATTCGAACCTGCGTCCTTTCGCTGACCAGGCGACTGCTCTAACCACTGAGCTACACAAGAATCCGGAAGGAATGGGAATGGGGATTTTTTGAAAATAAATCTCCTTGCTAAAAATATTTCTAAGATTAAAAACAATGGCAAAATAAAGTATTCGATATGCTAGCTAGTCGCGTGGCGTGCATTAAAATAAAGAGACAGGTTGATTGTTTGTCCTATATCTAGCCAGAATGCAAGCCACTAGGTCGTAGGCGCTGAGCCGCCTGCCCGAGCGGACGTAGCCTAAGTAAAGTCAGGTCGCTACGTAAGATGCAAGAGCTATACCAAACTACTAACATACGGCCAAATACAGAAACGCTACTCAACATTTAAGAACTACTTAAACAAAGAAGCAGCTCTCAAACTCCAAAATTGCCATAGTAATTTTAAATTTAGAAACTGCTCAAAAATTTAAGTACTTCTCAAATTTTAAATGACGTTTCAATATTTGGCTGATAGACAACTAGATGTAATGGTGCGGTGGCGGTGTCCGTCTGTCTGTACTAGGATGTCATGTCACACGGTGTAGTAGAGAGGCGAGAGTCGCGGCGCGCGCGCGGGCACTATGAGTGGTACGGGGTCACGTACGACGACGGAAACAGGCCGCGGCGATGTGCTATCTCACCCTGGAATACACAACATATGCATATATTAATTAAAATCTACCCCTCTTACTTATAAAGGTGCACTCTCACACATCAGTCACCGTCACGTCACCGGAGAGGGTTTTAAAATATGTGTGTCTATACTGCTAATATGAGTTTAGTCGCACACGTCAGTCACCAGCAGTGACTGATGAAATACGTGCCGGTGACTGGCTTGTGGAAACAAACTCATACTAGCAGTATAGACACATATTTTTTTAAAACCCTGTCCGGTGACGTGACTTGAGGTGACTGATGTGTGAGAGTGCACCTTTAACAATTCTTGACAGATGACTAAAGGATGATTTATACTAGGCCGTGCCGGGTCCGAGCTTTGATGTCCATTGCTCGGCGAGCAGTCGATCGGTCTGTTGCGACCGAGTGGCGGCCGAGCAACAGACAACGAAGCTCGGACCCGGCACGGCCTAGTATAAATCATCCTTAAGTTATGTTACGTTTGTCTCTGTCTGTCGACTTTGAAACTCATGTCACAGTAAAAGACAAATGAAAATGATACATAGGTAGTTTATGCAGCTGTTATCATCGTTTATAAGTGAGGGGGCTAGAGAATCACCTACGTGAGTCATCGGGAGACAAAAAATCTGCGCGACGACTCACCGAGGGGAGCCGAACAAAATGGCGATTTCATGTATTTTCAGAAAATCACAAAATTAGTATTATTTGACTGTATCCTGATGTTATCCTGAGAGCTAAAATATTGGTTTGTCGTACGTTTTCGCGATTCGAGATTATAATGAAACACAATATTTACCGGGTTTTACTCTCGTTTTATCAATTAAGAGAATTGTTTTCATGAACCTACATTTCGCTAACTTTACAGTCAACCTTGAAAAGCCTAACTGTAAAGTTATCCCGCAGACGTATTGCCTATCACCTGGTTTACCTATAGTAGTATACTTAATTGCTTAGATTGGGACTCGATTACGCTGTATGTACTACGTCCTGCAATTTTTTGTTAAATATTAGAAGACATACCTGCCACCAATGCTGATCAGAACGGTCAGTGACGGTGATAATGTCGCCGCGTCTGAACTCAAGCTCGCCCGCCTCTTGAGGCGTGAAATCGTATAACGCTTGCACTAAAACCTGAAAATAATGATGATAAACTTCATTAAACATTGTTACGGCAGGCCCATTCTATGTATAATATGTATGTATTTACAAAATAAAGGTATAATATGTAGTATATCCGTTGTCTAGTACCTATAGTACAAGCCTAGAGCTTAATTTGGGGCTAGATTGCGCTGTGTATAATGTCGTGCAATATTTATATTTAAAATAAAGTAATGTGACGTTTGTCTCTGTCTGTCAACTTTAAAACTTCATGTCACAGTAAAAGACAATCGATACTTAGTTATGCAGCGGTTAACCAGCGTTTATAAGGTCCTTCCAAAGGTCCGGGGCTTCATAATGATACTGGAGGTCTAACTCCATTAATATGTGGATGATGCACTTTGCCCCACTTTTGGCATTTTTGAAATTAAATTCTGATCAGACTGATAGTTGTGTGTAGGAAGTTGACTAATTGAATGATTAATTATTTATTGCAAGACACCACAATTAAAAACTACAATACAAGGAAAATACTTAAGCAACTTAAAAATTAGGTGATACAATGGGCGGCTTAATCGCTTAAAGCGAACTCTTCCAGGCAACCTTTGGATGAACCAGAAGTAAAGAAAGATGAAAGGTACGGTGTTCGGACAGGAGAAAAAACTACTTAAATAATATTACAATAATAGTATGGTACATACAAATAGTAATGGAAAACACACACAATATTATAAATTTTAAAAAGTGATTTATAAGTTATTAGTACCTAAGTGATTTATAAATTATAAGTTATGTAAAGTTTATGAATCCGAAAAATAATTAAAATAGTGATTTAGGATTCTAGAAAAGAATAATTAAATTAATGAGTTTCATTTAAATTCACCATCACGAAAACGGATGAAAAATCTACAGTTATTAGAACAAAAGGCAGGTTATTCTAGCATTTCCAGTGTACGCCAATGTACTAAACGACGCTATGTTTACAAGGTATAAATATCTTCTTTACGCGTAAAATCAGAGGTCGTTGTTAAAAATTATATGCAAAACGTTTGTAACATACTAGATGCACCCCGAGGTTTCACTCACGTTTGTTGCGATCCTTATTTATTTATCGATCACAAGTACGAAATGATATAACACCTCAATTAAAAAAAATATCGAGTGGTCTAGAAAATATTATCTATACTTATAATAATGGATGAGAGGATACAAAGTCTGTACTTGTAAATAAATTATGAGGGAATAAAGTACATTACAAACATAAATACAAGATAGACGCGAAAAACATAACCCTTTCCACTTTCCTTGTAATAGGGTATAAGTAGTTTGAATTTTCAGAAATTGTAGAATAAAAACTGTACTCCTATAAAATATCGTAGTGACGTTTTTTTGGTGGTGTTATATTTTATTGATCAGATATCTATCTAGGGATTTAAAAAATCAACCCTAAGAAGTCTATTAGTGCTTATAATATTTTAAAATAAAAAAAACCTCTTTTTTTCTAGAAACAAAATTCGTATTCCTAACATACTATTTACGAATACGAATTTTGTAGTTCGAGTGTAGTACATAAAACTACCGAAAGGCCACCGCACATAGCGAAGACAGTATTTGCTCTGTAACTAGAGATTATAGCCACATCACTGACCGGGTTATTTTAGTTAGTTTATCAGGGTCACTGCGAACTATTTACACAGACATCGGTCGGCGGTTTTCATAACGTATTGAACCGTTTACGTATCGAACTAATGGAAAACGTACTATTTGTTTTCGCTTTCACGTCGTTCAAATTTCCGTGTATTGGTGTGGCTCACCTAAAGTTAAGAGTTTTCAGATCGCCCTTTCAACTTTACCTATCGACTTGAAATAACAGCCAGGACAAAGGAGCTCGAGAAAGTGTTTTTTTGGCCACACATTATCGGTCGCCAAACCAAGTAAAAACTGTTGTTAATATGATTTTTATATTATGTAAGTCCCGTTCCCGCTGAATTTTCCAAAAACCCAAAACATGACACAATCCAAATTTCTTATCGCTAGGCCTGGTGTTTTAGGCTGTGCGTTGGTATATAGTTAAGTCAGCCAATAAATCATGACTTACTTCTTACTTCTTACTTATAATATTATTATCCGAAAGTCTATTTGTTTGTTTGTTTGTTCCCTCTTCACGGTCAAACGGCTCGACCGATTTGGATGAAAATTTGCATAGGGATAGTTTAAATGATGGAGAGTAACATAGGATACTTTTGATTCCGTAAATCCCGCGGGGTCGGGACTTACACGGGTGATAATTATTTATTGGATAAAAATTAGCAGAGGGATAGTTTAAATGATAGAGAGTAACATAGGATACTTTTGATCCCGAAAATCCCGCGGGATCGGGACTTACGCGGGTGATAACTATTTATTGGATAAAAATTAGCAGAGGGATAGTTTAAATGATAGAGTAACATAGGATACTTTTAATCCCAAAAATCCCGCGGGATCGGGACATACGCGGGTGATAACTATTTATTGGATGAAAATTTGCATTGACATACTTTAAATGATGGAGAGTAACATAGGTTACTTTGGTCCCAAAAATCCCGCAGGATAATGACATACAATCTTAACCTTACTTCACCTACCTACTGCAGTGCAAAAATCCACACTTAAACGGACGACGTACAGGGAAGTACTGATGATGCCAGGCGCGGTAGCGCCTGGCTTCAACAGTACTTCAATGGGCGACCGTTTAAGTGTGGATTTTTGCATTGCGGTAGGTAGGTGTTCGAACAACGCGGGATCGCGACTTGCGCGGGGGAAACCGCGGGGCGCAGCTAGTATTATATAAACGCGAAAGTTTATATATATGTTAGTTGTAACTCTATCACGCAAAAACTACTGAACCGGTTGCGATGAAACTTAAAATATAGGCAGCTGGATACTGGGAATAACACATAGGCTACTTTTAATCCCGATATTCCAGTGGGAACGGGACTTACGCGGATTTTTTCATCCGCGGGGCTCATCTACTTTTATATATGTTACAGAAATTAATGAAACGTAGAAATTGTATACAATTCCGTGCCTTTAGAACGTGGTTGTATGGGGAAGGCCTATGTTCAGCAGTAAACGGATAAAGGTTCAGATGATGAAGGTGATAACATACCTCTTCGGGCACAACGTCTCTTAGCTTGACGTCCTGAAGCCGGCTGACTGACGCGGTACGGTGGTAGTCAACCAGTTCGTTTAGAGAGTTGAACTTGACCACCCATAGGAAGAACTTGCTGGACGCGTCCCTTAGTACTTTGAAATGTTGAACGCCGTCTGGACATCTGTGGAAGTTACAGTTTTGAGGTTCATATTGCTTAACAAATGTGGCGACCTTGACGCAATGCGAAACGAAGTGTGAGAAGACCACATACTCGACCACATTGTAGCGGTCGCGGGCAATCGTTGGATTGAGGTAGCTCGCGATCGCTGTTTGTGGCGTCGTATGGGGGAGGTCTAAGGCCGGCTTGCATAACGGTTCCTAAACATGTTTAAGCTGCTAAACGTGTTTAAAATCTGTCAGAATTTGAAGAACTGTCAATGTGTGGCAACATATTATCAATCGTCCACTTAATGAAATAGAGTCCAATGTTCGATTTCCCATAAATTATTTTAAAATTGATTTAGTTAAATATGTTTTTAAATTGTGTTATGCAAGTCGCCCTAAGTGTACGAATAAGAAACATTTTAAACTCACACGATTTGAACTCATGTACGAATAAGGGTTGAGAAAATTAATTGCTTAACAAATTAACTGCTTCTACATTAATTTTACACCTACCACGTCTATAATTTTATCTTTTCTGAAAGGCTAAACAAAAAAATATATTTTTTTGCTAAACTTTCAAGTAAAACACAATATTTACCGGGTTTTACTCGCGTGTTATTCAATAACGTCATTATTATCAACGACCGAACTTTAGCCAACTTTACAGTTGGCCTTTTCAAGGTTGACATCCTGTAAATATTGTGATCCTGACAGGGACCGCAAAACACCGCTTTGGAGTTAATTCTATCGAACCCAAACCCCTTTGCTCAGCTTACCATCTGGATAAGGTGACCATTTTCATTGGGTAACCTACCTACACCACTATTGATATGGTAACCCAATCATTGAGTTTCCCAGGCGAAAGGCTTACACATTTTATTACGGAAACCTCATCGATGGGGTAACCCTTTGATAGACTTTCTAATGGGTTACCTTTCCCCCGCCCCGACATATTGCATTTCTAGTCATTTCATCGTATTCAAAGTACCTATGTACTGCATCTCGCCTCGGTTGTGACATTTTTTCCATCTAATAATATTATGGTTAAGTGACTAGGTATTTTAATGATTCTTCAGCAGGTACAACGTTAAAAACACACAGTCACATTTAAGGGCCTATACAAGATGTAACGGGCAAGCCCTTTTAAGCCGAAAGGCGGTTGTTCTAGACGTCTAGGCGAACAACTTTTGTTCTACGACTTTTGAAAATTCGAACTTTTTTTTTGAAAATTTTGAGGTTATGTTTCACTGAAAAAACAGCTGCTTTTAAAAATAAAGGTAATTGAAGGTTTGATTGTAGTAGACCAAACTAAATGAAAGGACAAACTAAATGAAAGGACAACATAAGGTCAATGACCTCAAACTCTAAGAAACAGCTGATCTTCAAGTAAACTTTACACCTAAATTTTTAGAAAAGTACTTTGAATTTCCAAAAGTCGTAGAACAAAAGTTGTTCGCCTAGACGTCTAGAACAATCCCCTTTCGGATTAAAAGGGCTTGCCTGTTACACATTGTATAACCCTAATAGCGTGACAGGGATAAAGCTAGCGAATTTCAGATGTGTAAGTGAAGGACGTAAGATGCGACTATGCAAAATTTTATTGCGTAAAATCAAACAATTGCTTGTTTCAAGATAACTAAACGTTAATCTTGAAATTCAAAACATTGACTGCCTGTATTGAGCTAAATTCAGTTCATAAACAAAGTTTTATTAGTTTTCGTACAATATTGACTTACTAACATCACTTATTTGTATTTAGAGGGAAGTTTGAATTTTTTTTCTATCAAGTAAATTTTTTGGAATCGTGTTTTTACGACATTCACGTGTTAGTAAATATCTTCGACTTTAATAAATATGAAAAACTTTTATTTCAAAATCTTTTGTAGTAATTCACCCTAGAAACATCAGTTCTGGCCTACTATGGCCCCTTAACTTCTATTAATTAAATAAAATTGTTGGAGTACCTTTGCGAAATCATACTATAGCATGTAATATTAATAAATTTGACATCATTGATACTAACTCTATAGTTAGTAAACATTTTTATGACAAAAGGTAGATATTAATCTATATATATAAAACTCTTTGTCCTGAGTGACTGAGGGATCAACGCACAGACTAAACCACTGGTAGTAGAGAGCTGAAATTTGGAGGGTGTGTCCGTTATGTGATGAAGGCGTGAGATAAGAGAGGATTTTCCGAAATTCCACCCCTAAAGGGGGGAAAAACGTTTGTATGCAACTTCCAAGTCGCTTGACCTACAAACTTGAAATTTAACACATAGATTACTGTGGGGTCGTAGATGAAGCTGTAAAAAGTTTTTTTTAGAAATTCAGTCCCTAAGGGTGTTAAATTGGGGATGAAAGTTTGTATGGGAATCGGTTTACCGCTTCACCTACAATCTTAAAATTTAATACGGATATTGCTGTGGGGATGTAGGTGAAGTACTAAAAATTTTTTTTTAGAAATTCATCCCCTAAGGGTGTTAAATTGGGGAAGAAAATCTCTATGAAAATTGGCTCACCGCTTGACCTACAAACTTGAAATTTAACACTATTTATTTATTTAGAGATTTCTATAGAGTCGTAGGTGAAGCACTTAAGTTTTTTTTTAAAGTCATTGTCAGTCAGTGTTAAATTGGGGGCGAAAGTATCTATGTATAAAGTATCTTAATCGATAGACATAATTATTGATACACAAACAGACAACAGTACTATTTCCTAAATGCGGGCGAAGCCGCGGGCAGAAGCTAGTACCTTAATAATTGTATTAAAATACAGCTTGCTATCTTATTTTTTTAATATTTCAGTCAAGAACTTGGTTAATAACCAAACTGTCTCTATTGAGCAGGATGACATTAAATTAAATTAAGACATTTTAGATGAAAATCTTTCATCAAATCATTTAAATTAACTAGCCACACTCAGAGTCATAGTTGTAAGAACGCTTGACGTATTTATAGTGATCTAATACATCCAATAAAATAAAATAAAAAATGAATTTGAACAATAAAATTAAACTCAATATATTTATTTGCAATTTCTTTCTACAGAAATCAGAAGCGTCACTTGTTTTAAATGTTTACCAAATTCTTTTTGCCGAAAGAAAAATAAAATGTACTTTATGACAATAGCAATAAAAACAATTCCCGTGTACGTCTAATAATTAGGCAAGGAAGATCGCGCCACCCATGATAATGACGACTCGCCGAGCTGATTCTAAACATACTTTTTTTTACCTAATTCCAAAGCCATAAGGAATAAATTTCACTACTCGGGGACAAAGTGTTACCGTTTAGTACCGTGTTACACTATCATATAGGGTTACCTTTAAAATAAACTACCTCGTTTGATGCTGTTACCACTTACTCAGCCATCGCATAACCCCATTGAAGGGGTTTTGCCGGGGTAAGCTTATTGAAAAAACTTACCCATTAAAATGATAACCAATTGAATGAGGTTTTTCGATTAAGCCTTTAAAAAAACCATGTCTTAACTCAAATAAGGGTAACCAAAAACGGTCCCTTGATCCAACCCGGTAAATGTTAGGTTTTATTATGCAAAATCGAGAAAGCCTTAAACAAAATAAACTTTCATGTATTTTACAATCATACATTATACCATGCTAATAACAACAATAATTATGTCTTAAAATTGTATCAAGAAATGAGTCACTTGCGAGTCCTGTACTTATTCTAAAAGCTCAGAGGGAGTTGTATGTGACTCATAGGACAGTTAAGTTGTTCAAATCAATACGAAATCTCGGCGAAAGGGCATGGAAGGTTCCTCTTTTGGTATACAGTTATACACACACACTGTGTACCTTTCGCCGTACACCGAGCCGCGGTGCATGGGTATGGTAAGAAAGTACGAAAAAAAAAAAATTCTTCTATGATTTCGCGATTTTGCATAATAAAACACTTTTTATCGGGTTAAATCGCGTTTGATTCATAGTTTTAAACGAACCGAGCTTTCGCCAACTTTACAACTGGCGAAAGCTCGGATGTTCTATAAAAAAAAAAAGAATTTTGGAAAGTCGTAGAACATTTTTTTTTAGTTTAGGCGTGTAGAACAACACTCTAACTGGCCGTCAAACCATTTCAATAACTCTAAGTACAAACAAAAATATTTGTAAAAGAAAGCGTCAAAACGTCTTTATAAACAGGAAAATAAATAAGGAAATTATCTAAAATGTCAAAGAATTTAAATAAAATATTAAAATACGAGATGTTACAACTCGAAACGTCCCAAACTCAATATATTAGCATAGATCACTTGGTTAGTAAGAAACGGCATTTCTATACAATCTTGATAGGAGATTTCAATCAGGAACAGGTTTAAAACTTTCGTTCGACGTCTGTTTAATTGCTTTTCATAAATAACGCCAAGTTCAATATAATTTGTTGGTAACTTATGATCAAAGATTTAATCATGGTTGGTTCCGAATATAGTGTGTTTTGGGGACAGTAATATCTTACTAATATTATAGACGCGAAAGTTTGTATAATGTATGTATGTATGTGAGTTTGTTACTCTTTCACGCAAAAACTACTGAATCGATCGCGATGAAACTTGAAATATAGGTAGCTGGATACCGGGAATAACAGATAGGCTAATTTTTATCCCGTTATTCCTGCGGGAACGGGACTTACGCGGGTGAATCCGGGGGGTGCAGCTAGTAATAATATATGTCTAAAGGGGGTTGCTATAGACGGATAGGCAAACCACTTTGAAAAACAACATCTGTTTTTTTTAAAGGATGTTAATGGGTATGCCAAATTGGTTGAAAGTTTGTTACAGTAAAGCTTGTATATGTATACAAATACGCTAGTTTTTGTTGTGGTCAAAAATCCCTATAGGTTTCCATTTTACAGGCATTTAAACTTACGAAAAATATTGAGACCCGCTAACAATCACGTAACGTCATTAACAACGCTCAGCTAATAAAACGAAAACGAAACCGTGCTGACAGCGCGAGCGGACTAAGCAAGTGCTGTTTGATGACGTCACACCGAGTATGAGTCCGCATCTTTACGTTAAATCGGAAACGAATTAACGTATCGAAGTAATTCTTTCACTTGATTTTTTTATTCTTGACAGAGAATATGAAGTGCTAATATTCCAAATAAGTAAGTAATTTTTCCTCATTTAAAAAATTGAAAAAGTACGTACGTACCTAAGTATATACAACATAAAATATAGTAGTCCTTTTAAAATATTTATAAGGTACCTACCTATAAACATAATTCATAAGTGACTCAGCTAAATTAAGGCCCCTTTAATGTACAAACTAAACCTGTTTCAGAAATGCATGAATCATATAAGATATCTATGTATTTGACAGACAACAGGTTTCAACGAATAGAAAATTGTATTAGAACAGTTGGAAAGTGATTGATATGAAATTGGCCTGCCTTGCTTGTAAAACATGGTAATCTTTGTGTTTTTTTTTTCTTCTGCTAATTGATAGATGAGCTGTGTTTACTGGTGGCAATTCTGCTGTCACAAAAACCTAAAATTAAACCTAAAAAATCCTAAAATTAAGTTTAAGACAGCATTCCTATTCTCTTGGTGCCATCCTAATTTTAAATTTAGACTGAGAATTGTAAACTATTCATTTTGTACGCGACCTAAAATGAGAAGAAGACACAAGAAACTGATGGGTTTTTCGTATATCATCGTATATTTAGAACTATAGTGGAACCAATCTATACTATACAAGATGTAACGGGTAAGCCCTTTTAAACCGAAAGGCGGTTGTTCTAGACGTCTAGGCGAAAAACTTTTGTTATACAACTTTTGAAAATTCGAACTTTTTTTTTAGTAGACCAAACTAAATAAAAGGACAGCATAAGGTCAATGACATCGAACTCTAAGAAACAGCTGATCTTCAAGTAAACTTTACACTAAAAATTTTCGAAAAGTACGTCGAATTTTCAAAAGTCGTAGAACAAAAGTTGTTCGCCTAGACGTCTAGAACAACCCACATTCGGCTTAAAAGGGCATACCCGTTCAATCTTGTATAATAGCTAGTATAGGCTTATAATATAACCCTAACATAAAATGTGCAAAAGTAAAACTCTCTCCTATATGTATTTAGTGCTTACAGTTGGAAACTGCGACATTTCAAGTTTATCTTTTAATAACTACAATAAGCATTAATAAAAATATTAAATTAAAAAATAATAAAGGACTTATGCCTATACTGGTTTCAACGACAACCAAATATTCTGTCATAGGACGAAAACAACATTAAAAGACAATAATTTACACAAAATGATAGTAGGGACAAATTATGCGAAACATTTGTATGCATGTAACGCTTTACGATGTCCGCTGATGAGTTTTGCCTCTTTCTGTAATCCCCCGTAATTACAAGGGCCTTAATAAAAATTAGGGACACTTTAGGGACCAGTCTAGTGCCGCTAGTTATTTGGATAAAGGTATTAGCAAAACAATCTTTTTTCGTGACCTGATCACTAATTCTCTATTCTCTCGATCTTGTGTTTATTTGTACCTACCGACTAGTAAGTGACTGATGTAAATTTAATACTTAACATCAATTCGAACCTCTGTGGTTTTTTTTAGATGTTTAAAATACCTTTGTTTTTTATACGCATTGTTTTTTTCTGATAAAAAATTTAGATATTTTGACGACTAACCTAACCAAAAATCATATGCTCGTGAATATTCGTCGCAATCCCGCAGGAATATTGAGATATTAGACCCATTTGCGTACCAATTTTCATCGCAATCGGTTAAGTCTTTGTGTGAAGTTGTAACAAACATACCGTTTTCTTATTCTTACATACAAACTTTCACCTTTATTATATTAGTAGGAATTCACAAAGGATGTTTTCGTCTAATTTGACATACACATTTGCTGCCTCGTTGTCTTTTCCCTATCATGGTAAACTACAAAATATTAATTAAGTAACTATTTATCTAATAAAACACAGTATTTACCTAGGTTGACAACCTTGAAGAAGCTAACTAAAAAGTTAGCAAAAGCTCGATACTTTTGTATTAATACCGTTATTAAACAAAACGCGAGTTAAACCCGGTAAATATTGTGTTTATTATGCAAAATCGCGAAAAACTAATAGAAAATTACCTATTTCAGTAATACCTAAGTAGTGAATATTTTCATTGAGATAATACTTAGATGTAGTCTATATACCTATCTTTACTTATAATAAAGGAAAAGAGGACAAAAATTCTGTAACTAAAAAAAGTTGTCTAGGGGACTTAGGAAAAGTAGTAGAACAAAATTGTACCATGTCTGTCTGACTGTTTCTCTGTTTGTTCCTTATACAATTATAAACTACTTATCCGATTGAAATCTGGTTCAAATATTGGATAGTTCCATTTTCGAGGAACGTCGTGGTATACTTTACATCGAAATCCAATTAGTAGAACCTGAGTAATGAACAAAAAAGTCGCCTATGCACTATTTCAACGCAGACGAAGTCGCGGGTAACACCTAGTTTATAATACAAATTAATCAATTTTCAATCATTCGTATATCGTATATTATATCAACGATATCATCAGGTTTTTAAAACCATTGCACACGTTTCGCTTCATTCGATTGCACGATGAACTCAGGTCCTAATTTTGTCGAGGTTGAAAGAGCTATCTTTGACGTTTGAATTTCCTAACATAAAATAGTGTAGTAGGTATCTTTATAAGAAAAATAGATTTTATTCGCGATTTCAACTGTATTTGACTAGCTTTGTACTAGCTGCGGTTTCATCTGCATAAGTTCCGATGCCCCGAAAAGCGACATTTCGATATTTTAAACTTATTTTTCGGTTTCAATCGCATTGCTTTTTTACCTTTAGATAGATAGATAGATAATAAATTGATTTGTACAACATAAAACATTACAACAAAACACAAATATTTACATTACTTACATAAAGTAAATACATAGATTAAAACGTCAATTGCACAAATGGGCGGCCTTATCGGTAAAAGCGATTTCTTCCAAGCAACCTATGGATGGAATAGATCTGTTTTAGGTAGGTCGTGAGTAATGATATAAATTTAGCATATTATAACGCCAGTTTCGAGGACTGAACAGTGCTTCTTGGTAACATAGGAGGCAAAAGTCGTCGAAGCGTCAACTTTACAAAAATAAAAAAGTAGTGTAATAAAATATTGAATTCGATCTTCTGTAAAGCCTAAAATATTGAATTCAACCTTCTCTAAAGCCCTATTAAGCTATAAATAACGGATACTGTTCACAATATAAAAATAAACTTTCACCTTTGTCTGTACTGGTGAAAACTACACGTTAATTCAAGTGGTAAGAGGACATAAGTTACTCAATATAGGTCAAGTTTGACGTCAAAGGCAACGTTTGTGTACCTACCAAAGAAGTTATATTGCTAGAACTAGAATGCTCATGTTGAACTAAAAAGTGCCCCGCTATATTGAGCATGCTGTCCCTTTCTAATAAATCTATTATAAAGGGACAGCATGCTTAAAAGTAGCGTGCTTTCCCTTTCTAATAGTGTTATTAGAAAGAGATATTTCTATTTAGTGTAGGGACAGCATGCTCAATGTCCGCTACATTGAGCATCTGTCCCTATACTTTTTAGTTCTACGTAAGAAAAAAAGAATAAATGCCTTGAGCAATAAAAACAAAAAGAAATATAAAATTGGAGTGAAAGCGCATCTCATGTTGGGTATGTTTACTGTAAAGTGAACCACCTGAGCCAGACAATAAAAAAGCTGCAAAGCTTGACCGGTAGATGGCGCTGAAACCAAGCCTTAGTTGGCAAACAATTAGCAAGGACTTCACTTTTATCATAACAAGACAAAGCGATGGAGGTTAAAGTGCTTGTCATTAAAGAAATCCTACGAATCAAACAGGAACTAAAGTTAAAATAATGTCAAACGCTGCGTCTGGGCAACTTTTTCTATGAAAAGGTCTCTAAATTTGAAATGGTACTACTCTATCTAAAAACTAACCCCCTTATTTATAAACGCTAATTAATGCGCTGCATAACTATGCGTCGTTTGTTTTTTTACTGTCACATGAAGTTTCAAAGTTGACAGATAGAGACAAACAACGTCACATAACTAAGTCATGTGTAAATAATATTTTATAAGGGAGAAAATAAATACAATAAATAGTCTTTGATTAACAAGACCACAGACAAGATAGTGTAGGTATTCTGTGCTAATGCGAAATTTACAAAATTAATACGAAATCAAAATTCAACATTCCTTACTTATACGCAAAAAAAGATAAGAAATCTCCAAAAATGGTCCATATGGTAACATATCTGCTAACTATCGTTCGCTATTCATACCAATAATGAGAAAACGAGTTATTTAATCATCATCAATGATCATTACCATATTTAAACTTATTGGACACCACTCATCCGTACTCGGCACGACGAAAATCAAAATAAATCTACAAGATAGGTCGGCCGTTGTGACTCATATGATAAACGTGAAGGCGCAAACTCATTTTTTATGGTTCCGTATCCAAAGGGTAAAAACGGGACCCTATTACTGAGACTTCGCTGTCCGTCTGTCACCAGGCTGTGTCTCATACTCATGAACCGTGATAGCTAGACAGTTGAAATTTTCTGTGATGTATTTTTGTTGCCACTAAGGGCAGATTTTTTATTTCACGGATAACTTCAAACCTAACCAATTTTAAGCTTTCAAATTTTGATCTACTAAATTTAGTTTTTTCTTTTCTTTTTAAGATCGTAGTGACGTTTATTTATTCGATGATGTTACATTCTATTTGTCAAATATCTCTATCTAGGGATTTGAGAAATCAACCCTAAAACAACCAATATTATTTAAAAAAATTACAGATATTTAATTTAATATTATTTAAAATATCCCATACAAGTGTTTTTTTTTTATTTATACGCAACGATACCGCGATGTCTTATTTCCACTGGCACTATCTAGTGACAAATTAGCGTAAGTTGCGTAGGTACATGAATTTCGCTTGGTCTAGTGTTTATTTTAGGGTTCGACACCCAATTGTGATAATAGTACGGAACCCTTCGTGCACGAATCCAACTCGCACTTGACCAGTTTTTTTTATTATTAACAACCAATTTAAACTCTAACAGAATTGTTTGCTGTCTGCTTAAATGGGACACGGCGAGCTATTGATTGCCATTTTTCAGTTCCCACGAGGAAACTGTTTTTGTCGCGCTTCGAAGGTATTAGTCACTTCTGAGTTGTATTGTAATGAACGACAATGACATCAATCAATGAATTTTTGTAATGAAAATAATGTTTACGTTGCTTTGGGAACAGTAGAGTACAGTCAGTATTGCATTTAGGTACCCCATAGCAGAATTCCCGATAGTTTGACGTCACGCCTCTATGCAATTTAAAAAAAAATCGGTAAATTTTTAAGCTACAGCATAATCTAAATGAGCTTACAAGTAATCTTCAAATACTGAGTGATAAGTTGACCCAATGCGTGGTTTAATGCTTTGTCTTGCTCTTGTAAGTGTCAATCATCGTCAGTGAAAATGTGACAAAAGTAGACGCCATAGGGTTGTTCATTTAAATAGGAGTTACTTTTGCAGATCAAAGTAAGTTTTTTAACTCTAGAGTAAAAGTGATCAAGCCAACAGTTGAGTAGGTTTGCGAACTTAGTAGCTTTTTGGTTAGGAAATTATTTCAAGCGGAGAAAGACCCAAGTAATGCTATTAAGAAACTGATAATTAGGAATGGATTTTAAGAAACTGATAATAAAGTTAAGTAAGTACTTACTACGAGTATACAGTTTGGGTATAGTTAAATTAGTACCTACACATACAACCAATTATTATTATGAAATGTGAATTCATGTGGGTAGTGAGCGACAACGCATGGCGTGTGAACGGCTACATTTCGCGTAGGTATATTGTCAACAAACCTTTAAAAGATCCCGCCATAACCATGAATGTTGGGTCTAAATGGGCTTGGATTTTTTTCGATCACATCGTCTAATAGATTATCTAGCCACTAGTTAGGTGAGTATAGACAGGTATCGATCAGGGGCAGACAAATTATAAATATAATATATAAGTAATAAGTATCTATAAATAAAAGAAAGTAGTGTTTTTATAACTCAAGAACGGCTATACCGATTTGGCTGAAAATTGGTGGGGAGGTTGGAACCAGGAGAAGGGCATAGGATACTTTTAATTCCGATATTCTAACGGGAGCGGAACTTACGCGGGTGAAACCGCGGGGCGCAGCTAGTTAGTTTGTTTATATATGATATATTTATAGATTTACACATTATATCCTACTAAAATTATACCGAAACCCCTACCTTACCCCCCCCCACCCCTTTTAACTTTTAAATTTTTTTTTTTGCCTAAGGTAGGGGTTTCGGTATAATTTTAGTAGGATATAATGTGTAAATCTATAAATATATCATTAAATAATTAGTAATTACATTAGATAGAAGGTAAATTATGAGTTGCAAGCATATAACTTATAGATTTTTGTAGAAAAGTATTTGCACACATTCAGATGCGTAGGTAAGTTGGTACTTAATTACAAAACAATGTTTCGTTATAAACACTATACAAAATCAATTAACTGATGCAAATCACACCAGACTTTCAACAAATTAACAATAATAATATTGAAATAGCTGTCTGTTCAAACAATATGCTATGTCGCTAGTTATTTGTTTTGTAACTGATTACCAAATTTGACTTTTAACCAAAATAATAAGTCATTGAATGATATCTAAAGGTAAATAGTGTACTATCTATACTAGTATTACTAGTGCATTTATTTAGGATAGAACAATTGAAAAGCAGTTCCCAGAACAAGATCTATACAAAGACCGATTAAGACTGTGTTCCAGTACATAGACCAGTGTAACCACTAAAGATGACATGTTGGATCTCATTCCACTGATGTCTTCCACCTTTAAGACGGCGATAGATGATAATTATCGGTCCTTGTCCGATTGCATATAAATGAGCGAGATGGAATTGCATGAAAAAATCTACAATTTCTCGTAAAATCAATAACTTACGAAGATTAAAACAATATTTTTATAAAATGCGATGAAGAGGTTCTAGGTATTGTATTTTCTAGTATTATGATGCCTATAAGAAAATATAGCGGTTAAGGATTTAGAAGAAAAATTGATTTATTTTGTAAAACAGGGGTAACTTTGCCTGTATAATAGCCTTGCCTGTGCCTGTTGGTGGTATTTCAAGTTATTTTTTTTTGTTTTTGAAAAGAAGGGGACACTTCTTGTATTATGTACAATAACATAATACATTGTTTAAAGATTTATTTGATACCGGTTATGAAGAAAAATATTCAATCGGAAGGAATTTCACATCTGTCGCGTCCTTAAGATGACCATGCTACATATAAGATCATAATAATATCATCACTTATAATTATGTAAGTTAGCTAGCTATTTTAAGCTAGCTGCGCCCCGCGGTTACAATCGCAGAAGTGAAAACGCGTTATCACGGGCGCGGCCGAGCGGGTCTCGAGCGGTTGCACTTTATCGTTAATTACTCGGGTTCTACTAATTGGATTTCGATGCAAGGTATACCACGAACTTCCTCGAAAATAGAACTATCCAATATTCAATCGGATTAGTAGTTTTTAATTGTATAAGGGACCGACAAATAAACAGAGAAACAGTCCTCTCTTCCTTTTAATAAAAGTATAGAAAATCCTAAGCAATTCATGCAATGTTACTTATCAAACCTAATGTTTAGTTTAAAATGTCTAGATAATTCAATTTATTATTAGTAAAATTAGATGATAGCTGTACCCCACGGTTTCACCCGTATAAATTCCTATCCCGTAACATATAATATGACGCATCACATATGTCATACCAAGCGTTGCCTAACCCATATGATTATTCAAAATACCCATTATCTTATTTCAACCACTAAACTATCCCTGGACCAAATTCCATTCAAATCGGTTTAACCAAAACAAAAAATCAAAAGTAGCCTATAACCTTCCTTGATAAATGGACAATCAAACACAAAAATCATTTTTTAAATCGGACCAGCAGTTCCTGAGATTCAAACAAACAATCAAACTCTTCAGCTTTATAATATTATAGCATAGATAATGATAATTACTTACTTGACTGATAACGAGAAGTCACCTGGGCTTGATTCACTGATTCTAATTAAAAAACCACCCTCCGGTTTATTGTGGAGAAGTTTCTCAGCATCTGCTCTTGTGATTTTCCCATAATACCAACTGAAAAACATTTTTAACTTTAGTATGATAGTACTTGATGTCAGGGTGTTTTTTTTTTATGTCAAGTATCCAAGCGTAAGATAGTAGCTTAGCTTATTTAAGTCAAATGTATAAAAATAAAAATATTTTATTCTTTTAAATAGTACCACATATTTTTCGGAAACTTTTAGCAAACTACAGTGTCTTTGGAATACGACCTTCAATGAGAAGAAGACACAAGAAACTCATGAAGTTTTTTTTGTTGCAATGATCATATGTGCTACTAGCTGCACCTCGCAGTATCACATGTGTAAGTTTCTTGCTATCTGTTCAATCAGTAGTAGTGTAACAGAGTAACAAACACACACACAAAAACTTCACATTTATAATACTAGCAGCAATCCACAGTTTCACCCACTTTAATTAATACTATGAAAAAATCTGCAACTTATTAAAAATTAGTGATAGTAAAAAGTGCCTCTAGCATTAATGAATTAAAGTGTCCAGCAACACAGAGTAGGGTGTTTTACAATTCGACTGTGGCTTTTCAACGTTTGTTGTTAATTAAGGGAAAATTAAAAAAACAAAAACAGTATGAGGCACTTATCATAATTAGGGAATTCCATAAGTTGTTTGGCCAATAAAACAATTTTCCTTTTTGAGACTTGAACTCCTAATTATTTTCTGGATTAATCATGTTTATATTTTGTTTATGTAAAAGATTTTATGTTTGAGAAGCTTCCCATGACCCCAAATAGACTGTCAATAATTTTGCTGAGTTTTGAAAAAACTACCTACTTTTAGCTTTTTGATATATTTTTAAAGTGGATACACTACACTACTACTTGGATAGTGAAAATTACTTTTTTTTAAAGAAATGCTTTCCAAAAATTCACACCCAACATCTTGGACTAGAACCTGCATTTTTCAGGATCTATCCCAGAGATGCTGAACAGAGAACAGATTCAAGTCCTATTGGGTGTGAATTTTTGGAAAGCAATTCTGTTAAATATAAAAATCATACAGCAAAAAATAAGTTTTACATAATCTACATATGCAAACATTTAGTCAGAAATACAGAAAAAATAAACAGATTTAGAATATGAGTTAAGTATCTATAGTATGAATCAGAAGCAAATTCCTAGAACTGATAAATGTAACATTGATAACTACAAAAATGAGTTTTTTCCCTACTAAGTTCACTAAAGTTTAATAAGTACATAAGTACCATAATAACTTAAGTGCTTACTGATAAACTTAACAACATAACAGGGTTTTAATTGAAACAAAGTAGGTACCTACTATATAATTTAACAGTGGGAGATAATAAAGAACAATGGACTTCAATAAGGGAATAAGATTCTTGTTTGAAAACAATATCAACTAGTTTGAATATTACCTTGAAGTATTATCAAATGTCAGTATGTATACCAGGTAGTAATTATTATTTTTAGTAACATAGGTAATGTAATGTGTGAGAAGTATTAAAGAATAGGATGAATATAGAATATTCTCTGTGCAATGGGAGACAAATTCGGCAAAAGTCTAAGAACTAAGCATGATCCCAGTTTTTAGTAGTCATCTAGTCAAGTTAGACACTAAAGGGCCATCTGAGAATCCTAACACTAGGTAAGCCACACTACTCTAAGAAAAGATGAAGTATGTAAGACACTCAAAGTGTGATTGCTGAATAGAAATGAGTGAACATAACTTGAGTTTCTTGTAGGATAAGTTTAATAGGTACCTACTTACATAAAAGGATTTTGGTAAAGAAAACTTGATTGAAAAACTGTCAAGATTTATGTACTTACCTATGGCTTTTCATTTGTATGTAGTTACTAGGTATTAGTCCTTCTCTACCATCTAATTCAGCTCTATACCAGTTCATATCGTCCTCCATGTTCAGAATCTGTAATAGAAAAGCTTCTAGAAGCAATTTCTCAACAGATAAGGGAATTCTATATTCGAGAAAACCACTGATAGCATTACTTTACCTTCAACACTTGATTTTTCCTGAAACTGAGCTCGTCATCAGCAGTTGCAGTGAAATCGTGTTTTGCTATAGCCTCCATGATCAAATTAGGCACTTCACAGGAATGTCACCGAATTCCAAAATAACTCACTAAGTATATGGATCTATGCACAACGCTTGCAGTCAAGGATGTAATGTAGTCATAATGCATGAATTGTCTCACAATTAACGATAAAATTAGTAAGTTTTAACGCAATTTTTCTAGTAAAAAATGATCACAGGACATAAAATCACATCAGCACTAGCAATGAATCCAAAGAGAATTTCCATTTTTTTTTTCATTGAAACAATTCGAATATAGTGTTGCAATACGCAAAAAAAATATGGCACTGTGGTACGATGCATAAAAAATACTTGACACTGGCTAATATCCAAAAGGAATAAGCCATATTTTTAAACGAAGAAGAAGAATCAATGTTGCAATCATGGAGGTAGGATTAAATAATAATAATATAATTCCTAAGTCTATGGTTGCAATACTACAATGCTGTGTAACGTATTTAAGGCCCTCTTGCAGTACCGAGTAAAACTCTTTAATTTTATTAAGTAAAATAAAACTAAGAAGACAGGGGACAACCTTCACATTCATATTCATTCATATATAGCCCATAGCCCAATAAAACATGTAAACTTTTATACATAGATTTTTATTTTATTATTAATTTTTAGCTTGGGTTGTAAATGGTGAATAGATATGGATCTTGTGTCTGCAATAAAGATTTATTATTATTATTATTAAATTCACCGATCAAGATGTGCTCGTGTGGCCTAGTTAGCGACAACATTACGACATAATATATTTTAATTCGACCAAAAAAAAATGAGTTCGATGCACCCTGCAGTTGAACCCACGTAAGTCCCGTTCCCGTTTCGGCGAGAATTTCGGAATACTTAAAAGTATCCAAAGTTTTTCTCCTGGTTCTAAGTTAGCTCCATTTATAACTCAACTGCTAAACCGATTTGGCTAAAAAATTAGTGGGGACCCACAAATTTTTTAACCAAATCGGTTTAGCAGTTGAGTTATGAATGGTGTAACTAACACGACTTTCTTTTTATATACAATACAAGGTTTAACGGGTATGCCCTTTTAAGCCGAAAGGGGGTTGTTCTAGACGTCTAGGCGAATAACTTTTGTTTTACGACTTTTAGAAATTAAAGTACTTTTCGAAAATGTTAAGTGTAAAGTTTACTTCAAAACAGCTGTTTCTGGTTCAAGGTCACTGACGTTATGTTGTCTTTTCATTTAGTTTGACAACAATCAAAACTTCAATTACCTTTATTTTCAAAAGCAGCTGTATTTTTCAGTGAAACATAATCTCAAACGTGTTCGCCTAGACGTCTAGAACAACCCTCTTTCAGATTAAAAGGGCTTACCCATTACAAATTGTACATAGAAGATATTATAGAAGTAGATATAAAACCAAACAAAGGGAGGTTTTCGTTGGAATTACATATTTCAGGAATTCCAACGACCACCTCCCCTTATGATGAAGCATTGATAAACTAAAAAGCTAGGTAGCTCGAGTTGCGACTTCGTAAGCGCCAAAACAGTATTTCTCGTATAATTGAAATTATAATGTTAATTTTGTAAAACTTTTAATATCCAATATGATATTCAGATTACAATAAATCAATACAGGATAGCCCAATGTTTAAATACAAGAAGGATAAATTTATTGCCAAAATTTTGGTTTCCGTATGTTTTGTAATTACTGAGATAGGTAAGGTATATTGACATACAAATCTACAATTGGCCGGTAATATCGCGCGTAATGCCACTCTATCAGTTTTTATTATTACTTTTTGTGTTAGGAGAGCTTTAACACTGCTGGGATTGTGTCCCAACCCAAGCGCTCACTTGGCCGATTTCAGATTTCCTAGATTCTATTTTTATATATTGGGAATTAGAATGCCCAAAACAACTTTAATTTTACTAATAATTATAATACAAAATCAAATTATATTTGCAACATACAGATAATAATTAATAAAATAATAATAATAATAATAATATAATTTGGTATTCTAAAACGGAATGCTGTAGGGAACGGAATCTCATGAACCGTGGTAGCTAAACAGATATTCATTAAATGTTGTATTTCTGTAGCCGCTACAACAACTAAATACAAAATGCCACAAATTATTTAAGGGGGTCTCCCATACAGCAAACGTGATTTTTTGAATAAAACAACAATACTTCGACGTATTTTTATCACTGGGGCGCCCCGCGCCGTCTGGTGATAAACTGGCATCAGTTTCGTTCAGGGATTTCGTTTTGTCTAGTGTTTATTTGAAGGCTTCGGTACCCAATTATTGTGTGTGATAAATAATAATGTTGCGGAACCCTTCGTGCCCGAATCCGACTTGCATACATGCTACTTCACACCTACAGTACGCACACTTTCAAAGAAGTTAGTGCGCACATCGCTTATTTAGTGGCATTTCTGTTTCCATATCCATTAAAAAGTTTCTAGATTACCTATTTCGGAATAATTTCAAAACTTTGTCTCAGTGCTGCCAGCCTCGTAAAGTAGAAAAGGAAGTGGACATTAAAAAAAACTGGTTGGACTTTGACAAATCAAAGGAATTGACAGTCTATGACTTTGACTTTTTACTTTTGTCCAACGACAATCTTTTCATGTCGAAACATTCTCCCAGTGGCATTATACGCGTAAGAATTTTTTAAAATCTTTATTTATTTCAGCAATCCTTGTTAATTAATTTCTAAAAACAAAATCAGCGAATCATGTGGTAACCCCTCCATAATCGCAAAATATTATTTTCTGTAAAAAAATGGTAATTTTCTACATACAGTGCCCGGTGTGTTGTTTCAGGTTTAATCGTAACTCAAATAAACGCAACGATGTCGGGAGGTTTAGATGTGCTTGCCCTCAACGAGGAAGATGTCACCAAGATGTTGGCGGCAACCACCCATCTTGGGTCTGAAAACGTTAACTTCCAGGTAAATTATGAAATACCAAATACAACCAAAACATAACCTCAATCAATCAACATATTTAACTACCTAAATGATGATATCGAATCCGTTCCATCTTTATTCAGAATCTAATGAAGATCGATTCTCCCAACTGACTTTATTTACAACAACCATAGGTACTCGACAAGTCTATATGTACCAACCTTGAATCTGTAATGTTCGTTTCATTAGATGGAAACCTACGTCTACAAGCGTCGTGCTGATGGTACCCACGTGATCAACCTTCGCCGTACGTGGGAGAAGCTGGTGCTTGCTGCCCGAGCGGTTGTTGCTATTGAGAACCCAGCTGATGTGTTCGTGATCTCTTCACGTCCCTTCGGTCAACGAGCTGTGCTAAAGTTCGCAGCTCACACTGGTGCCACACCTATTGCCGGGCGATTCACGCCTGGTGCTTTTACTAACCAGGTAATAAATATTACAAGATTTAAACACTTGATTAACCTCGGGAATGCTGAGAAGCACACACTAAGAGTGTGGCTGCCATTTTAAATTAGCATATAAAGCCTATTATAGTTAGCTATAGTTTATGTAGGGTGGCCAACCATCTGGGTTTTCACATATTTGTTCTAGTTTCATATATGTTCTGTCCAGGGATCGTCCGAGCTGAATGCAATATGCATCTGCATTAAAGGTGCATATTTTTTATCCTTTGGCAAACAAAATAAAACTGCTGAAGAAAATAGAGCTGTATCTGGATTAAAGCATAGAACACATCCAGGGAACTAAGGAACATTCAGAATATTTGTAATATTTTAGTTTGTATACACCATATTACACAAACGGTCTGGTAGTTTATAAGGGACTGCTGGAAGAAGTTTCATTCTGAAGAAAATATCTTTAACACATTTTTAATGATGATAAAATAAACTAAGGAACCACTGATTAGCATTAATGCTAGAATGATTATAGTGTTGTCTGATGTTCTACATAATAATTGTACTGTACTCTTGATTTTGTATAACATTTTAAACAATAGGTATTTTCTCTCTCTAGATCCAAGCAGCCTTCCGTGAGCCTCGTCTGTTGATTGTATTGGACCCTGCTCAGGACCACCAGCCTATCACCGAGGCTTCGTATGTCAACATCCCAGTCATTGCATTCTGCAACACTGATTCACCACTTCGTTTTGTTGACATTGCCATCCCTTGCAACACTAAAGTAAGTAAAAACATTTTACCTATCCAAATCAGGACTGACTAATGTAGCATGTATAATGTTTTAAGTAAATTAAAAACTAATATTGCAAAATTATGGAGCAAAGTTTCATATAGCTAAAATTGCTATGTTATTCTAAACCTTTTAGGCTGTTACATTAGAGAATAGCACTGCTGGAATAATACGTAGGCTACTTTTTATTCCGATATTTCCGTGCGGACGGCGCTTACGCGGGTGTAGCCGCGGGGCCTAGCTAGAAGGTAGGATTTTAAACCAACACAAGAATGGGTTTAACAATGGAAACTATGACTATACCAACACTCCTCATGTCAAGCAAGAAAGTTACAGTTTATTGTTTAAATTTTCCATTCATGTCAGTGTTTACAATCTAAAATTCTGTGACAGGGTATTGGATTATGTTGGGCAGATAACAAAAAGAATGCAAGTAACTAATTTCAATATTTATTTCATTATAGTCGTCCCACTCCATCGGTCTCATGTGGTGGTTGCTGGCTCGTGAAGTGCTGCGTCTGCGTGGAGTGCTAGCTCGTGACCAACGTTGGGATGTGGTTGTCGATCTCTTCTTCTACAGAGATCCTGAAGAAAGCGAGAAGGAAGAACAACAGGCTAAAGAACAGGTGAGACAATTATTGATGTCAATAAAGCTCCCACACTATGCAAGGCTTAATACTTTGTCTTGCTTATGTGGGTGATAAAAATCCGTAAAATATGTTAAAAACGTCTCAAACATTTGGCTCGAAACCAGTAAACCTAAATAAATCTGACAGTCAAAAAGATTCATCATCATCCGAGTAATATTTCTTGTTGCTTTTTGGCATAGACATTAAACTCTTATTCCTGTTTTATCATCCTCCACCTCCGTTTAACGACTTCCGCAACCGCTACAATCCATCCTCAAGATAGAAAACTGTGTTATAAACTGTTATTCTTGTTTTCCTAGGCGGTCGTCCCTGCTAAAGTAGAGGTGGCGCCACCAGTTCACGAGGACCTGTACGAAGCCGTGGAGCCGGTCACGTCGTGGGCCGAAGACGCCGCGCCTCCTCCAGCCGCCGCTACTTTCGGCGCTCCTCCGGCTCAGGAAGATTGGGCTGCACAGGTGATTGGCTATGCTTAGATTTAAAATACACGAAAAATGTCTTCAATTATTTTACCTTCTTTGTCAACTTTACATCAGGACCAAACAACAAAGCCATTAAGGAGCTCAGATACATCTATCATCAGTCTGTGGTTATAGAAGACCCTAAGAAAAAGAGATCTTTAGTGCAATGCCACAGGTGTCAACAGTATGGGCACTCTAAGAACTACTGTCTTCGCCCCTACCGTTGTGTCAAGTGTGGACAGTCTCACAAAACTTCCGACTGTAACAAAAAAGACCGTAGCACGCCCGCTGTCTGCGCACTCTGCAGTGGATCCCACCCTGCTAACTACAAGGGCTGTGAAGTCTATAGACAAATACTCAGTAGAAAAACCACGCCACAACTACCCACTGGTAGTTGTGGCGTGGTTTACCACTGTAAAGAACCAACTCAACCCTCAACTACTAAACAGAAAGAGAAACGTAACTACTGCAAACAAAGTATTAACGCAAGGCATCAAAAACAAATCGTATGCAGAAGCTACACGACCGACAAACACAGAACACATAGAGAACATATCTGTTCATGCCAGCCTACAAGACAATACCAACAAACCAGAACCAGTATACTATTCCACGATAGAACAAATACTCTTGAAACAATCAGAGAAATATGACCTTATCCTACAACAAATGAGTATGTTAATGATGCTCATAACTAAACTCGTTGATAAGATGTCAAAATGACCTCGTTTAGAATAGCTACGTGGAACATTAATGGCTTGGCACCAAATAAGAACGAGACTGAACTACTAATGATACATCATAAATTAGATGTCCTGTTATTATCCGAAGCACACTGTACACCTTCATCAAAAACAAAATTCAAAGACTTTGAATGCTATGCAACTACCCATCCAGATGGAACAGGCCATGCTGGAACAGCAGTCATCGTCAAGAAATCAGTCAAACACCATCTTATGCCTGAGTACAGAACAGAACATATCCAGGCTACAACTATTTCTGTAGAAGATGAAAAAGGATACCTAAACTTGTCTGCCATATACTGTCCGCCAAAACACAAGATAATGGAATCAATGTTCACAGCCTATTTCCAAACACTTGGCAATCGTTTCATTGTGGGTGGTGACTTTAACTCCAAACACATCCAGTGGGGGTCTAGATTAGCAAGCACGAGAGGAAGACAGTTAAAAAGCTGTGTGGATGCCAATAATCTAATTACGATCTCTGCTGGTGAACCTACATATTGGCCAACTGATCTACAGAAACTACCTGACCTACTCGATTTCTTCGTAATGAAAGGCTGCTCCAAACATTATGTGAAACCGGAAGTGTGCCATGATAGCTCATCAGACCATACACCAGTTATTTTAACTATAAGCACAATGATAATAGAACACACTAAACCAGATAGATTGTGCAATAAGTACACCGACTGGCAATCTTTCAAAGAGTATCTTGAGGAAAAAATTGACTTGAAAATAGCCCTTAAAACACCGGAACATATTGAGCATGCAACAATGCTTATAACTAACCTTATACAGGAAGCATGCTGGTTAAATACCCCTTCTGTAGAAAATGGGAAATCTCACACGAATTACCCTTTAGAAATAAAAAAGGCAGTGTTGGAGAAAAGAAAGCTAAGAAGAATCTGGCACCAAAGTAGGTTGAACAAGGATAAACAGACTTTCTCTAAAGCAGCAGAGGACTTAAAGATGATGCTTAACAACTGGCATAATAATACATTAGCAACCCAAATGGAATCCCTAACTGCTACTGCATCAACTAACTACTCGCTCTGGAAATTCACCCGTGACTACGACAGACCACAAATAGCCAAGCCACCCCTTAGAAAGGAGAACGGATGGGCTCGCACAAACCAGGATAAAGCAGATGTTTTTGCCAAACACCTGGAAAAAGTTTTCCAACCAAATAAGTCCTGTGATCCAAACTCGGAAAAGGAAATAAACGACGTTCTATCACTAGACTTACAGTTGTCATCCCCACCAGTTCCGATATCAGTTAGAGAGGTCTGGAGGGCAATTAACAAAAGTCTTGGTGACAAGAAAGCTCCTGGTTTCGACCTCATCACTAAAGAAGTGTTGAAACAACTTCCTAAAAAAGCTGTTGTCTTCCTCACTACACTCTATAACGGTATACTAAGAGTGCAGTATTTCCCCAAACTGTGGAAAGTGTCGCAAGTACTTATGATACATAAACCCGGAAAATCAGCTCATGAAGTAACGTCGTACAGACCTATCAGCCTGCTGCCGATACTGTCCAAACTGTTCGAGAAGCTGATGTTGTATAGAATCCTCCCATTTTTAGAGCAGGATAAAATCATACCAAACCACCAGTTTGGGTTCAGACATAGTCACTCGACAGTGGAGCAGGTCCACAGAGTCGTCGATAGAATCCGAAAGACACTCGAGGAGAAGGAATATTGCTCTTCAGCCTTCTTAGACGTTCAACAGGCCTTCGATAGGGTATGGCACAGAGGACTTCTCTATAAGATTAAAAACAGCTTACCACACAGCTTCTACTTACTCCTTGAGTCATACCTGACGCAGAGAGTATTCCAGGTAGCAGGAGGCGGGGAGACTTCCGACTTCTTCGACATAAAAGCAGGTGTACCCCAAGGTTCGGTCCTGGGTCCTGTACTGTACACGATCTACACCTCAGATTTGCCCATAGGAGATAACATAACCACCGCCACATTTGCTGATGACACAGCTGTGCTGGCCAGCGATGCTGACCCTGCCATAGCCACAATTAAATTGCAAAAGGGCCTTGATGATGTATCAAGGTGGATGAAGAAGTGGAGAATTAAGGCGAGTGCATCCAAATCAGTGCAGGTCACTTTTACCCTACGTAGGGGAAACTGTCCTCCTGTACAATTAGAAGACATAGTATTACCACAGGAGGAATGTGTCCGCTACCTAGGCCTGCACTTAGATCGACGTCTAACATGGAACCAGCACGTAAAAAAGAAACGGCATGAAATTAACATAAAATACAAAAGCCTCAACTGGATACTAGGCAGAAACAGTCGACTCTCCCTTGACAACAAACTGCTGATATACAGGAGCATCCTCAAACCAATTTGGATGTATGGCATTCAGCTATGGGGTAGTGCCAGCAATTCTACCATACTAATTATGCAACGTATGCAGAACTGTATACTAAGAACATTGTGCAATGCTCCCTGGCTCGCTACAAATGAAGAGATACACCAGTACCTGGAAATGAGTACTGTGAAGGACGAAATTCGTACCATCTCAGAGAGATACCAAAGGAGACTTCAGAGACATCCTAACAAACTTGCGGTCAAGCTACTAACACGGAGCTATACAAAACGCCTGAAACGGAAAGACATTATATAGAAAATGATAAACTCTAAAGATGAGTAGATGTTCTCACTGGAGAACACACTCGGCATGACAACAACTGCATACAACACACTTGCTTAAAGCGCAAAGCTGATCGCAAATTCATAAAATACAAAATTTTACGTACATTACTCTACGTAACTGCAGTAAACAGCAGAAATATTCGGTATTCTAAATCGTCCTCAGTAGTGATGGGAATCGAGTGGTTTCGTTCAATTCGTACTGCGCGTGTGGCGTATTCTATGTATAATATGTACGTGGGCGTATTTCTATGTATAATATGTATGTATTTACAAAAGAAAAATAAATATAAGTAGTATATCCGTTGTCTAGTCACCGTAACACAAGCTTAGCAGCTTACCACGGGGCTAGATGGCGCTGTGTGTTCGTCACAGGATTTATTTATTTATTATTATTACTGGAATGAAAAATCCTGACTCGATTTGTGAATGACTCGCCTCGACTCGTTATTCGAGTCGAATCGACACACTCAATTGATCTACGCTCACTCGAGTTATAAAACAAGTTTAGACAATATGTTGAAAACTGATTAAGCTGATAGAATAAAAATACTTCAGCGCCTAAAAACGAAAAACGCTGCGAGAGTGACTTTTATTTGCATGATTTATATTTTAGTTACTTGTATTTTAGAACTTGCCAGAGTTGCAAGTGAATTTTGTTTGACTCGAATGAATCTTTCACTTGAGCGGAACTCTAGTTACTTGTATATCAAAAGCGAGTGACTCGAGTCAGAAAGTCACTCGAGTCCCATCACTACTCCTCAGCCTCTATCTAATCAAATGGTAGTTAATATCATAAAATACTGAAGAATGAATGTAATTCCAGGTTCAAGACGAATGGGGCACCGCTGCTGCGCCCGCGCCCGCAGCCCCCGCCGCCACTCCCTCGTGGGGAGGTTCCGCTCAAGACTGGAGCGCGTCGTAAACTTTGCTATGGTTAATATAACTTGAAACACATTACAATTGTTTTACTTTATACTTGGCTAAATACCAGTAGACCTAAAAAAGGTTTCTTATAGCAATTCTGCCCGCAATATTGCATTTTGACACATTCACGATAAATGTGCACCTGGTTCTCACGGCTTTGTTCTATGACAGGTGCCTGGTTATTTTGAAAGAGTCAAAATGCAATATTGCGGGCAAAATCCTAAGGAACCTTTTTAGGTCTACAGATCACACAAAACCCCGTCAAACGCGTGATTTACACGTCACGCAGATCTCTGAAGACTTTCAACCAATGTTACATCAACTAACATTTCCCTTTTAGCTTTGTTTAAAGAGTATCTATACGTTCGCTTCACGCGTTTGGTGTTACCTAGCTTAAAAATATCAAGCATGAAAGGTTAGTAATATCGTACTAATATTATTCACGTTAATATGTTTGTATGTATGTAGGTGTGATGTGACTTAGTTACTCTTTTACGTAAAACTACTAAACCGAATGCATGAAACTTGAGTTGGAATATAGGTAGTTGGGTACCGGGAATAACACAGGCTAATTTTTAACCCGATTTTCCCGCGGGTTCAGCTAGTAGTAAGTAGCCTGTGTTATTCCCGGTACCTAGCTACCTATATTTCAAGTTTCATCGCAATCGGTTCAGTAGTTTTTACGTGAATGGGTAACAAAGTTACATACAAACACACCATACAAGCTTTCGCGTTTATTATATTAGTGAGAAGTAAGATTCTAGTATATTAAAATAGAATGACACTAACTTAACGTGAACTGTAGAAAAAGAGTTAAAAACTCTTAATCTGGGAATTAATTTGCTAAGTCCTAGTTGTCCTTTTCGGAAGTTGTCGTTTTAGGAAGTTGGCGTTTTCAGAAGTTGTCGTTTTAGGAAGTAGTCGTTCTCAGCTTGAGGGTATAGGTAGCGGCACGTAAGTCTAGCGCTGACCGATACGTGGAAGGGATAGCTGCGCATTGGTACTGTCGCGCACGCAACTGTTATCTCTAAAGGAGATCATTCAAGTTGCATACAAAAAGTACCCAAAAAAAAAAGTGCCGGCCAACAAAAAAAAATGTATGTATATTTTAGGGAATGACATTCTAAACATTTTTTCTTTTGACAACTAAAAGCTATGATCAATTTTTTTAAAGTTATTTGATATAGAAATTCTAAATTATTGCATTTTTAAATTCGTCTGGACGTTTTTTTCTTCTCTTTATTTATATAGGTAAATCAACTTAAATCTACTAATTAAAATTATGCCTATTAAAACCTAGAGAACAAATCAGACGTGTTAGATGTGATTCCCGCAATTGTTAATTATATGGACTTTTGTAATCATTGAATGTTTATAAGGATTTATATTATTATTATTTGTTGTTACCGTTTCCGATACTCGGGGCTATGGAGCACCCGGACCTTTGGAAGGCGTGCGTGGGGCCGAAGCCAACACGTAGAGGCCCGTTTAAGTAACATTTTAATGTAAAAAGTTGTGCTGGACACCTATACGGCGATTATTACTGTCTGCACTATAAAATGCAGCCAAGGACAACCCCGGGTCGGATAGAACTATGAATAAACTACGGGTGAAACTACTTGGGCTATAGAAATGGGATGGTAGTGGATTGGATACTGGGGGGAACTATGGGAAATATGGCGCCTGTCGTAACAATGTTCAACAAACATGTAAAAATGGCAGACTTATTAAAAAATATGATTATTATTATTAAATATTGCTTTATTCGTCATTAATTACAATTATATTTCCGCAGATCTTACTATAACATTTTCTAAACCTAATGCAGGAGGATTTATGCGGGGTTCTGCATGTCTTGCATATGTCATATACCACACTATGCACATAGTGTGGGAACAGCAGCCCACCGTTCGTCTTCCAATGTTGCAACTGCAATAATAATGCGCTATGGCATCACGACCACTCAGTGTTGAGTTTATTCCAATATATACATAGTATTTTCTGACCCGAACGTGGCGAGATTGTATTCTACCTCTTATGATTGTTATATTTTCACCTAACTCTCTGGTGTGTCGAGTGGGAATTCTGTCACCGAGCTCGATTGTGAAGACGCCATTTGGGTTAAGGTGCTCGCCGTAATAGCTTCTGGCTTGTTTGAGTTGATAAATGCCCAAACTAAATAATATTAGGTCTTCTTCTGTAAGCCTCGGAAACTCGTCGAACTCGGGCAATTCAGCTGACATCATGCGAAATGAAGCTCGTTTTTGATTGTAGTTGTGTCTTATAATAATATCAGCTAGCGTATTGGGCATCGATAACCTTTGATTTATTATGGCCAAAAACGATTGGGCATGAATGTTGTCTTCTATCAAGCGATGATATGCATTGATGATAGCGGCTGCTATTTTGAAAAAATCAAACATGTAATGTAGAGCACGATTTATGTTAACGTTTCTCAAAAACCGAAAATCCCGTTTAAATCGTCCATTAACTACTTCCACAACCCAGCGACAAATTGTAACAAGACGGGATTTATTTGCCTGTATCGTAGTTAATTGAGTTTCGTTTCGAAGCTTGGTTTGTGGCATATGTACCGAATATCCCAGTGACTCCATAGGGGCAATGGCATCTCTGAATCCGCGATCCAAAATAAAAACGTCACCTTGTCTAAAAAACCAATTGAATACACCATCGCCGCCATCAGTTTCATTATTGATTATACTGTTCATAACTTGAGCATCAGATGTGGTGGCAGCATGAGGTCCAGATACGTCAATTATGTGTCCATCACAGCAGACAATCAAAAAAGGTTTCAGTAAGTTCCGGAATTTATGAAGACTATAAGACTTTCTCTGGAAAAAGTAATTAGAACTTTTTTGCAAGTATATGTAGGTGCCATCACAGATGACTATCGCCTTTCTTTCCGCTAGAGGGCTATCAGGATTTCCAAATAGTGCCTCCGGTACTGTAAGATTCCTTTCGGCAACTTCTTCGCGGGTTAAATGATCAAACCCCAAATGTAGTGGGACAAAGTCTTGTACCAAAGCCGTACGACCAGTTTTAAGCATGCGTGCAAAAGTGGACTCACTTGTTCTAAAAATTGAACCTAATCGAGCGTTCGAATCCCCAGTCCGTAGTTTTATCAATACAGCTGCTAATATAACTTTTTTGTTTTTATTATTATTGAGACTGCTGGTTTTGATCAGCAGATCAGCAAACTGTGCATGAGTAAGGCCTGTCCAAGTATGGAATTCATTGTCATCTATTACTTCGTAGTGCTCGAAGTTTAGAACTTCTGTAGTCACATGAGCTTGTAATATTGATAATGCTCGTACTATTTGTTCTGATCTGAACTCGGAAATATTATTTTGTTGTACGGCAAGCAGGTACCATAAATCTTGTTGCAAATGTTCATCACAAACACGGCTGTTTTCCGTCAATAATAAATTGTACCGGCTAAGCATTCTAAGTACAATGCTATCCGGAATTCGATGCCTGGAACTATTTTCACAATGCTGAAAGACACAAGTTCGCCTTGTATTCGGAGTACGCACGAATCCAGGCAGAGTAATTATTGAGGGCTGAGTGGAAGATGAATTGTCTTCAACAAGTTGTGCTTGTATGTCGTCGTCGTCGTTATCAGCCAGACGCGCTTCTCGCAAGTTTCTCTCGTATGTTCTCTCCGCTCGTTGCCAACAAGGTCGGCAAATGAAATCCGTAGGCACAGACTGAAAAGTGAAAAAATAAAGGTTTCAATTATATCAATAATTAAACATATTAGACGTGGACCACAAACCAGCATCTGTGACATGCACCAAGAAAATATGATATTTAATATGCCCTTGCTTGCTTGAAAATTATGGCTTCGAAATAAACACATCAGGTATCTATCGTATTATCAGTCGCAAAATAATGTTGAAACTGTTAGGAATTAAAAAATCCTATCCTTCACTCTTGATTCAACGATATAAAAAATGTTCGGTCTCTTGAGATTCGTTAGAGTTTACACTGCACCTAACGTAATAAGTCTAACTACACTTGCTTATTGTAGTTTTTGTAAAGATATAGAATGTATTCAATTATGGGCTTATGCATATGAAGTTTCCGATATAGTAGCCACTGAACTCATATATACCTACCATATTTTATTATGATATCTATGATAGTGGCATTATGTATAAATGAACGAAAAAAGTTCATACCATGTTTTGAAAATCTCTTTTCAAGTGACAAGAAACTCACACTCACGCCTAATGCGCGTTTGTTGCTATACAATATGCATATTACTATTAAATAATACATACAATATAAAACCACATACCTGCTGATCTAGTAGCTCTTGAATAATAATCTGAGCTACTTCAATATGATTCTCCTCTCGAGATATCCAGGAATAGCTTCTTCTATTTTCCACAGATTCACGACACCGTATACACAATCGTTCCGCCATTTTAATGTTAAAAAAGCAAAAAAACAATAATTATTCGCAAGTAAGTAGTCGTCCGATGTAACTAAAGTCGCATGGATAACTACAAAGTATATCGTCAACTACCGAATCCTTACCTAGAACGGGATAAACAAAGCAGGTAACTACTAATAACAATAACGAGAAGGAAAGAGATGGAGTTTATGGCCGACCTTATTGAGTAACGGGAGCAAACAGGTAGTTCCAAGCATACGAAGGCGATCTAGCGTTGTTTATAGTTTATTACAATTATCTATATTGATGATATATTGATATGCTCATTTATGATTTTTGATGTCGCCTATAGGGTTCAAAAGTTGGTCGTAGACATTTACCGTCTTGATAAAAAATATTTAAAACATCATTTTCCATAAGATAAAAATATTTTTTTTCATTGGCCGGCACTTTAATTTTTGGGTACAATTTGAATGATGTCCTTTAAAATTGATTATAATAATCCTTAGGTACTTATAAAGGAAGTGTTTTTGTTTGGCCCTTTTATATGCTTTCCAAACAAAGTTAGTCAATGACAGGGCTAATAAGCATGGAGAGGTAGAAATAAAAGAAAACACTATCAAAACGTCTGGCTTTAAAATTTGTTTCAAGGAATCAATTAAACTATTTGTTTCTGTCTTTAAAACCGAATGCACGTCATACACCATTTTGCGTGCCTGTCTTCTCAATACAGTATTTCTTCCAGGTATATTCACTATTTTAAATCACAAATAAACTTAACAATAAAAAAAAAATTTTAAAAAATAAAAAACCCGACTGCCGTTAAAACTGAAAAGTAAAAAACAAGATACCTAAAGGTAAAGAAACCTTAAAAATCGTTCGACGCATCTAGGAGCCTTAAACAATTGTGGACGCAGTCGGGTGGGACTTCAACACAATTTGGTGTCATTATACTTTACCTTTAAAAGGAGTCCCACCCGACTGCATCCACAATTGTTTAAGGCTCCTAGATGCGTCGAACGATTTTTAAGGTTTCTTTACCTTTAGGTATCTTCTTGTTTTTTACTTTTCAGTTTTAACGGCAGTCGGGTTTTTTATTTTTTTAATTAATGCTTTTTAGTTATTAGAGATTAGATACAATTACACCAGAGAAACTCATTAACTCTGGATGTGTATACTCCAGTAGCGAGGACTCGAAATCGGTTAAAGATAGGCTATCTAAAAGCCTTCAATATTATAATAGCTATTCTTTTTGAGTTTTGCTGAGATGGCTATGAAGTAGGCAGGTATTCATCTTAAAATATAATTACCAAATCCGAAAACTTCGTTGCGACTGGTGATACAAAGGCTGGCGGTTTCTTGTCCTAGCGGATTAGCCTTGCTATCCATTATCCATAGCGCGACATTTCAAATTTTTAGTTAATTACTTATTGTAAACATAGTAATTGTAGACAAATCTTGCTTTATAGCGTTTTAAATCTTTATTTTTATTTATTTATTATTTTAATGTACCCTATGTCACTCTCACGGTCATGACGAATCTAACGACGTATCGTTTATCTAAATCGGCCCAGCCGTTTAGGCCCTACGACGGCACAAAAATAGGTCACATACATACATACATACATACATACATACATACACTCACGGCAAAAACATAACACTTCCTTTGGCAGTCGTGTAAAAACAAACAAACTTAACAGAAAACAACAATAGAATTTAGAACGTAACTGTACACTACGGGGCATAAGAGCGTCGTAAGTCGTATCGGTGCGCGGGGCAAAGTACGACTGGAGAGCCAATAAGCGCTTACGCACGCCTGCCCGCGCCCCCGTCACACCCTCGGGATACCTAATTTTCAACTTCTGCGCATTCAAGGTCAAGACTTCCGTGCCGCTACCTGTACCTGGGTACATCCAGAGACCCAATCGGAATTAAGTCAACATAATGGGAGTTCACAGTGGACTTATGATGTTAGGTTTATGTTATGGTAGCCTAAGACGTAGCGCCAAGCGGACTAGTCAGTGTTCCGATTCCGACACGTAGATCGGTGCAGGCCACTTTGAAGATGGGTCGGATTTGTTCCACTTCACTATATTCTAGCTAGATGATTGTGCTACATCTTAAACCAAATAATAATAGACCATTTACCCAGGTTAGATAGTGGGCCAAGTGCTAATCGCTAACGGTTATTGAAAAAATGGGAAAAAATGTCGGGTAATTTTTATTGCTATAATTGTGAAGTAGGTACCTACCTATGACGGCAATCTTACTTGCTAATATTAATTATAAACGCGAAAGTATGTCTGAATGTATGTGATTTTGTTGCTCAAACACGCAAAAACTACTGAATCGATTGCGATGAAAATTACAATAAATCCTGTGACGAACACACAGCGCCATCTAGCCCCGTGGTAAGCTGCTAAGCTTGTTTTACGGTGGCTAGACAACGGATATACTACTTATATTTATTTTTCTTTTGTAAATACATACATATTATACATAGAAATACAATGTAGGTAGCTGGGGACTTGGAATAACACATAGGCTTACAATACAATTAAATAAAAAACAACAATAACACAAATCCTTTTTATCCCGATAACTCTGCTGGATCGGGACTACGCGGGTGAAACCGGGGCGTAGCTAGTTCTAGATAAAGAGAGGTGTATGCTAAACAATAAATACCAAATAGGTATGTACAATATTTTTATTTGACGGAAATACAAATTAAAACTTCATCAAAGTGTGGCTCACATCTATAAATTATAATATGATACCTCACACGCTAGGACGAGACTCTACAATGTAACCCATCAGTTATTCTGTTTCACATTAATATTTCTCATTAAAATTCGCTTCACCGTACAAATGTACCCTGTAAATACAAGTGTACTTAACGTTCCCGTGGTTTGTCAGAACTCTGAATATAATATTATTAATTGGGGTCTTAACGTCGAGTGCGTAGTATTGTTTCGAAGGCCCCGTTGCGATGTATTCGTTCTCTGTTAACTTTATTAAAGTGTTATTCGTGAGGATACCCTGAAATACACACACATGAAACTTGGTTTTAATATGAATCGGTGAAGTGCGATTATTCGAAGATAGGTGTAAGCCTAGCTATTTACTTTGATAAGAGCTGTTTTGTTTAGACACAATTCATAATAGTACAAAGTTAAAGCTTTAATCCAATAGTTAAGGGCCTATATAACCCTAATAGCGTGACAGGGATAAAGCTAGCGAATTTTAGATGTGTAAGTGAAGGACGTCAGATGCGA
This sequence comes from Idaea dimidiata, assembly GCA_949358125.1. Classification (NCBI taxonomy): domain Eukaryota; kingdom Metazoa; phylum Arthropoda; class Insecta; order Lepidoptera; family Geometridae; genus Idaea; species Idaea dimidiata. Next base: position 5,981,749 of record OX442340.1, read on the forward strand.
CTATGCAAAATTTTAGTGCGTAAAATCAAACAATTACTAGTTACAAGATAACTAAACGTTAATCTTGAAATTCAAATCATTCAATACTTGTATTGAGCTAAGTTCAGTTCTTCTACAAAGTGTTATTAGTTTACAGACAATATTGACTGAGTAATATCACTTATTTGTACAATTTAGAGGGAAGTTTGGGGCTTTTTCCCATCGAGAAAATTTTCAGAAATCGTGTTTACACGTCAATCATGACTTAGTAAATATCCTCGACTTTAATAAATATGGTCTCAAAAACTTTTGTAGTAATTCATTCTAGAAACATCAGTTCTGGCCTACTATATAGCCGCTTCAGCCAGTCAAAATATGTATTTTTTTAATATTAGAGATGAGGTTGAATTTGCTACGTTAAGGCCCATATCACCTAATGACGTGACAGGGATAAAGCTAGCAAATATCAGATGTGTAAAAGGACGTAAGATGCGACTATGCAATATTTTAGTGAGTAATTTCAAACAATTCCTAATTACGAGATAACTATTGCTAATTTAATAAACTGTTCTACCAATTTCAAGTGTACGTTATTATGCTTTAATACAGAAATAATAGAGGTTTTTAAATACGCCACGTTTAGCTGTAAAATGATAATTTCGGTTATAAACGAGTTGTTGTAGATAAAAAAATCTGTTATAAAAAAACCATTGTGTAATCAGAGATATGTAAAAACTTCTAGATACGTAATAGGGCAAATTTCTTGGCAACACAAATGCAAGCTAGCTAGCCAGAGAAGTCTTAGTTCCATCCCAGCTCACGTCACGATCACCCGCTTGTTATCACACAGTACATTTAGTTCACTTTCACAACATTCACAGACAACAATGCCTTCGGGCGTATTTAGGCGATGCACGAATTGTACTTCAAAAACTGGCAAAAATATTTCATTTTATACGTAAGTAAAGCTGTATTTATTTATTTTAGTTTATTTCGTGAAAATGTTTTTTTTCCAAAAACTCAACGAAGTTTTTGACTTTGACGTTTTATCATTCTCTCCTAACCTCTATGAGATGTCATAATAATAATTATGACATCTCTTTCTTACGTCATGCAAGTAGCATTGTGTCTTATGTTTTAGAAAGAGATAACAATAGTTTCGTCTATTTCTTCTTTAAATTATGTGAATGAATATAAATAATAAGTTTGTATAGCATAATTTGTGGCGCTTTTCAATGATGATTTGTTCTGCAATGGCGTCTCTATAACTTTAATTGTGTGTAATGAAAACTTCAAAAATGAAGATAGAGAATGCAAAATAAATTACCAAAATAGTATTCCCGAATGTTTTGTAATTAAATTACTGAGAAATATTGAGATCCCTGCTGCCAATATAATAAGTATGTCACCTTAACTAATCCTGGACTCTAGTATGACTTGACCCATAGGTATAATTTCTAGCGTACCTACATTATAGTAAAGAATCCTTTGAAACTATGATTTGAAAGCGTTCGAGTCGACGACAAAGAGCCGGCCTATTGTAGTTAATCATGCATACATAGGGATTCTTTCTAATCAGTCGCAATAATAAATTTGATGTAGGTAATAATACATATTGAAACAACTTAACAAGGACAAAATATTCTAAGAAAACATGAAAGGTGAAGCGTTCGTTAATTAATTTAGTGTTGCAATTAAAAAAAATGGTTTTTCTTCGGTTTTCGCGATGTTGCAATGACATAAACGGTTTTCGTAATTAAAAGTAGGTATTAGTTTTTTCATAACTGCCAAGTTTCATTGAAATTTGCTTTTTGCTGAGGCCGGCCCTTTTAGGGTTCGCACATGGCTTCCTAGTTTGTGAGTATGTAATATTGTTATTATTTTTTTTTTTGTCCTGTTTTGTATTTGTTGCCGTGTGCTTGTCCTGATAAATACATATTCTTTTCTATTCTATTCTTAAATTGGTCTAGTAGGTTCGGGGCCGATTAGTTACAAGCAAATAAACAACCAAATCTTTCCTCTTTTTAAATATTATTATTCGTACTAAATAAGTGTCACATATTTCTCTAGAGACGCGATGTGTTAGTTTCAGTACTAAGAATTGTATGTAGGTATCTATTTGTTTCGTAATACTTACGTAAACAATAAAATGCTTAGGTGCACTTTTGGCAGTGTCAGGCCTTATGTGCTCAATACTGATACTTTGCACTCTTTGACTGTGTGGTAATTGAATGTGCAATTCGCCAAAAGAACCACTGCAAAAAGAAATCGTAATGACTATCTTTCTTATTTAAAACGCTAATTAATGCGCTGCATAACCATACATCGTTTGTCTTTTACTGTCACATGAAGTTTCAAAGTTGCCAGACAGAGACAAACGTCACATAACTTAGTTATGTGTAAATAATATTTTATAAGTAAGGGAGTTAAAATTTTCCTATTCTGTGCATAGATATTTTATGAATAAATAGATAGGCCATACATCACTGATTCTGATGTCTATTTGATTTGCGCCATCTGTTGTTGTCTATTGGAAGGTGATGGTGACCGTCCACGGAACTAATTTGAGATACTGTGATATTAGTTACTAGCTACGCCCGCGGATTCACCCGCGTAAGTCCCGTTCCCTCGGGAATATCGGGATAATGAGTAGCCTATGTGTTATTCTTGGTCTCCAGCTACCTATATTCCAAGTTTCATCGCAATCGGTTCAGTAGTACATACTTACAAACTTTCGAGATGTGGACGGTCACCATCACTTTTCAATAGACAACAGCGCCGAAATGGCGCAAATCAAATCGGCGCAAACGAAACACAAACAATAAAATGCCACGAAAATCATTTCTAGTAAAATCAGTGAATTTTTTTTAGTGAAATGTTAAAACATTAATAAAATATAAGTAATAGACATGACGTGGAGGTAGTACTTAAGCATATATACATTTTAAATTAAATTAGACAAGTTAGTGTAGTCAGGGTGCCAACAAATTTAAAAAATATTAAAAAAATCTAAACAAATATTATTAAATTATAAACAAGAGCACAGATAAAATGCTACATGGTTCTTAAACCCATTAAAAAATGATATTTTAACTAAAAGATATTAAAGAAAGAATAAAGCTACAGAAAAAAAATAGGAGAGTACATTAGTATGAAATACGTAGCGTTGATAGCGAACACCATTCTGTTTAAAGGCGTAGGTATTATAATAAGCGGTTCTTAACCCATGAAAAACTTCATATTTCACGAAAAATGCTTTTGGTATTTCCTAATAATCTTGAATATTAGGCTATGTGCCGTTTACCATCGTTTCCGCCACTTCCGTCTAGCTAGCTAGATCAGCGTTTCCTAATCTGGGGATAATTACCCCCAAAGATGTAGTATAAAAAGTCGTAGTAGTAAAAAATAAGATAGGTAAACGGATAATGAATTGTTATCATACTGCGAATTAAATGAATAGTTTTGAATAAGTCTTCAAAGTAAATAAAAACCGGCCAAGTGCTAGTCGGACTCGCGCACGTTGGTTTCCGTACCATTATCACGAAAAAAAAAATACGTTTGTTGTAAAGGAGCCCCTCTCAAATATTTATTGTAAGTACCTACATAGTCTGTTTTTTAGTGTTTGAAATTACAGTGGCAACAAAAATACATCGTCTAAAAATTTCAATTGTCTAGCTATCACAGTTCATGAGATACAGCCAGGTGACTGATAGTCAGACGGACAGTGTTTAGGGTTCTGCGGTACTAGACTACTTGAGTCACAGTACATTTTGGCGAAAACGACTATTAAATAGAATAGCTTATTTATAACATAAATAGCTCTAGGTAGGTACCGCTCGCTGTTAGTGTACTTATTGTAGTTTAAAATTAAGAATTTTAAAGATTTGAAATATATTTAATAGTAGGTTGGGGGTGAAGTACTTTCCAGTAGATACATATTTATCAGAAGGGGTCATGATAATGAAGTTTGGAAACCCCTCAACCCGTAGTACAAGCACGATAAAAGGCGGTGTCGATGCCGTCCATAGGAATTACACCTCACAGCGCCGCGCGACTACCATGTCAGTAAGGTAGTAAAGTCCGCTCCAATATTCATCAGTAGGGGGTCATGAAAATGAAAAGGTTGGAAACCCCTGAGCTAGATGAAAAGGTGAAAATAAAAAGGTTGGGAAACCCTGAGCTAGACATATCATACCTGAAAGGCCAACAATCGGCCGGGGTAGGGTCCCGCAGTACAAGCACGGTGGAAGGTGGTGGCGATGCCCTCCACAAAGGGATTATACCCCACAATACCGCTCGGCTGCCCCATTCCCCAGTGTCACTACCCTTTGTCGCGGTTGCACCTTCTATGTATTGCCTATCTAGAGTTCTCATTGTTTCTGCAACTGGATGTTAAGTGGAAACTTTAGTATCTATGTTGCAGTTTAGAACTGGAAAGTGGTCTAAACTATAATGTACTCCTCAGAATCTTACATCAAAAATGTAAACTGAGAACTGTAAATTATTATCAAAGGAAAAAGTAAACAAAGAACTGTCACTTTCAAATAAATGTTTAAGTTTTTTTGTTGACATTTTTACCCTAAGATTCTGAAAAATGGTATAGTAGGTACTTATGTTTTAACTGATGCTCTTGGTCAAAACCGTTCCAAAAAGGATCTTGATAAACAGACGAACGGACAACAATGTGATCGATCTTAGAGCTCCTATTTTACCTTTGACTTTAACTTTTATAATATTTTTTTTACGATATTAACGTCACGGGTAGGTTAGGTTAATGTTGTAAACAAAAGATTGAGCGAGATTGAGCGAGCGGAACGAACTTAACGGTTTCTATGCTTTTTACCCGACTGCGCGACGCAAAGGAGGGTAATTTATTTGGACAAGGTTGATCAAAATTAGTTTTGACTAAAATTTCAGCTTATTTATCTACATCAAAACATAAATACCTAAATCCTTTGTCCTAATAGACTATCAACGCATAGTTCAAACAAATTTGGAAAATATTATAACATAGTTTTTTAGCACTGTACTATACATGAACAGAACACCCTTAAAAAAGCCGCGACTTATTGAGAGAATCTCCTCCTTTTTTTAAAGTCGGTTAAAAATAGCTGATAAACTAATAGGCCAGTAAAACTAGTAAAAAAAACATCCATTCACACGATATTTGTTTTACTAGCCAATAGGCTTTGTAATCGGCAATGTGTGAATGGTTCGTTACGTAAAGATACATTCCAAGGTTCATATTTATAGCATAATTCTGGGTTTTGATAGTTTTCCGATTGTTATGTCTGCATCCATCTTTCGGGATGTAGTAGGTGTTTGTGTACTGTGTAACTATTCACACGGAAATGAATTAAGTACGAGTTTACAGCATAGACTTTATATTGGAAGGGAGATAGGTACGCGTTTATTATTGTAGTGTATTTATCTATTTGACGACCTCTGTGGCGCGTCGCGCGAATGCCCGACTGCAATGCGGAAGGTTGCGGGTTCGATTCCCGCCCGGTACAAGTATTTAAGCTTAAAAATATTTTTTTGTATCTGGTCTGGTTCTTTCTATGTATCATAATATTATGTTTGTACCTATTTACAAAAAAAAAAATAAGAAACTATAATATGTAGTATATCCGCTGTCTAGTACGTATAGTCCAGTGCTTAGTTTGGGGGTAGATTGCGCTGTGCTGTGCGTAATGTCGTGTAACAATTATTTATTTATTTATTACTTTGTGTCCCCTATTGTGATTGTAATGTTGTACCTATTCTGAACCTCACCTACTCTCTGCCTACCATACAAACTTTACTGCCTTTTTCCATACATAAGTTGCCTGGAAGAAATCGCTCTCAAATTTTAAATTTAGAAGCTGCTCAATTAATTAAGTAATCCTCAAATTATAAGTGGCGTTTCAGTAGGTATTTGGTCGTGAAGCGGACAGCCTAAACCGCTGGTTCCTAATGAAATGAGATAGAAGGAGGATGTGTTCTTTGTGATGTGTATTAGGTGTCTACAAAGAAATGATTTTTGAAAAATCCTGCGGGATTGGACTTACGCGGGTGAAACCGCGGGACAAAGCAAGTACTACATCTTTAAGATATTTTGAACATATTATGTAAACTTGATGAAAACGATCTTACCTTTAATTGTCGCCGTCACTACGTTGCCTCTGATTCGTAATGAATTTCTGTAAAATTAAAAACAAATAAAAGTAATAAAAAACCTATTTATTTTTCCTTCTAATATTATAAAGGTAGAAGTTTGTGTCTGTATGTATTTTTGTTGATCTTTGACGCAATAATAGCTGATCCGATTGCGATGAAACTTAGTATGTAGATAGCTGGTGACATGAGATACATATTATGATACTTATTTGTTACGATATTTCTACGGGATCGGTTATCCTCTGCGTCCCGCGGTTTCACCCGCACAAGAACAGCCTATATGTTATTCTCGGTATCCAGCTCTATATTCCAAGTTTCATCGCAATCGGGTAGTTTTCGCGTGAAAGAGTAACAACCTCACATACATACAAACTTTCGCGTTTATAATATTAGTAAGATGAGTGTTTTAATAACAAGCAAACATGAATGATGATAATATTCTAAATAAGAAATCTATTTTTCTTTATCTACAGCATTGGGCACAATCGGAGTCAAAAGCAGCAGCTAGTACCTAGAGCGCGCGCTACCATGATCGTTTGTAGTTGCTTTGTCGTCCTTTTGTCGCTCGAAAAAATAAAGTAGGTACTTAAATCTTTCTTAATAATTATAAACGCGAAAGTTTATATGTATGTATGTGACTATGTTACTCTTTTACGTAAAAACCAATGAACCGATTGCGATGAAACTTCGAATATACCTACGTAACTGGCGACCTGGAATACCACATAGGTTAAGTACTTTTTATCTCGATACTCCCGCGGGGACGGGACTTACGAGCGTGAAGCTGCGGGGCGCTGCTAGTTTAAAATATATAATACCTCGAATGTACCTCAACTACTTTTAAAAACCACAGATAATTAAAAGAATTTTTTTTTTAGTTTGTTTTTTTTTATTTGATGTTTATTTTTATTTGTTATCGGTTGTGAACCGATTATGGCTATTAGGAAATTAGCCAGTGTCATGTATTCTAATATATTATGCAAGTTATTTGCATCGAAACAGTCAAGTCGTCATAGTTAAAGTCAAGTCTAGGGAATCATTTGTAAACACGGCGGCCATTTACAAACAATCTTCACGGAGCCTTGGAGACAACACTAAGTCAATGTTTTGCACCGATTTTCACTTTCATTCCACTTGTACGCCTTCACGAAACTAAATTGATTAATATGCCCCCGAAATTAAACAATTTGCACGCATATGAACTAGGTTTCACAAAAATGAAAATTTAGCACCACATCTCCTCAACGAGTTCCCGCCAAGACTCCTTATTTGATGTTATTTTAATATATTTTTTTTAGCTGAACGACAAAGCTGCGACTTTGCTACGACTTATTTATAAGAGATCATGGTAGGGCGGATCAACCTAATACCACTTTACTTATTGTATAAAGGAACGGGCAGCACACACCTGAGAATTTGCTCTGTCCGTAAAAGTTCTAGCGTTAGATATTTCATCTTGGAGCAACATTCTTCGTGGACTGATGAATATTTCCACTCTCCCACTATACCTGGTTGGGGTTTCAAACATCATTTTAGCGGAGTTTAAATATAGAGGTAGTTTTTTTTGCTTTCAATAAAAAAAGTAGGAAGTAGTAGGAGTGTGTGTATGTATATATGTAATACATGGTTTATATGTATCTGTATTATAGAATACTATTTATTGATAACTACCTACATTTGTTTCAAGTAAGTAGGTAGGTACTTACAAAATTATTTATATTTCTCATTAATTTTCCTTTCACGCGTTTATTCCCTCCTTCCCTAAGGAGAACACGATAAACGCGTGAAAGTAGGAGGGGGTGACCTTTACCTTTGTGGACGTTCTTGTCCATCCAAAGGTTGCCTGGAAGAGATCGCTTCTAGCGATAGGCCGTCCATTGTACATTTATTATAATTAGCTGTAAGTTTTTGTTTATCTAATTAGTTTGTAATTTTTTGGTACAATAAACTTTTATCTAATCTACCTAATCTTAAGATTCGGGAATTATTTAGCTTTAAGTTAGCTCGACGTTTCGGCACGGGTTAGATCGGTCATAGTCGAGTGATCGTGTCTGCTTGTGACCACGACCGGTGGAACTTATTGTTGGTTACTGCACCAGCGGCAAGAGCTGCTGAACAGCTGCTGGAGGAGCTCAAAGGCCTAGCTGCACCTGCCGATCTTGACTGGTCGGGCGGGTTCAGCAACGCTTGGCGTGGTCATTACTTGGATGAGTGACCGAAAATTTGTGTGGCATAAAATCATTTTCTCGCTAAGCACTTGGTCCCGTTTGTTATCGCAGATGGCGGTCGTTAGGTCAAATTAGAGGCCTTTGGGAGACATTTAAACCAGGTGAGTCACGTGTAGTGGTAAACAAAACAGGTAAAGAAATTCATTGAGTGGTTTGGAAGATACGTGGTAATATAGAATATTACAAACATACAAGATAGTCGCGAAAAACAGAACCCTTTCCTTGCAGCCGGGTAAAAAAAGTGGTTTGATCTCGACAGCAAATTGTCACGCGTTGTTTCATATAGAAATCTGATTACAACATCTCTACTCTATCCGCGCTACCATGCTCGTTTGTCGTTGCTATGTCGTCCTTTAGTCGTTCAAAAAAATAAAGTAAATTTTAAATAAAAAATACCCCGATTACTTTTAAAAAACCACAGACAATTTTAAAAAAACCTTTTTTTTATTTTATTTTTTAAGTAGGTATTTCATGTGTTTTTAATTTTATTTTTTTTAGCTGAACGATAACGCGACGACTTTTAAGACATCATGGTAGGGCCCTGCTCTGTGGTAGATACTTACTAAGCTGAAAAAACGAAGCCGGCATTTTGTTCACAAGTTTCACTTCGTTACGTAAGATACGCAGATTAGGTATTATGAAAAAAAGATGCTCGTTTGCATTTAATTTGGGTTAACTCAAAGAATTTGTTACGAAATAGATGTTTACGGTCCGCCTCTGCTACAATTTCGATTTTTCTTAACGTTTGAGTTTTCCAAGTTAAATAAAAGCCTTACCTGATGTTAGAAGCTTTTTTCCCGTGTACGATATTAATTTATTCATAAACTCATTCGTGTTCGGTATACTTTTCGACGTCCAAAGATGTCCTGAAATACAACGTTATTAGTTGACCTCGCTTTCTTTAATACTAGTGACTCGCCCAGATTTTGTACGCGTTTAGTTAGAAATGTAATATAATACTGTTAGCATTGTTCCACTGTAGGGCAAGGGCTTTTGAACCGTTGCGAGTTCTTGGATATGGGTTTTCTCATATCCTAAAGCATTAATACGCATTGTGTGGAATATGCAGACGTGAATATTCCATGAAATGCGCTTCAATATTCCGTGAAATGCGCTTAAATACCTATGCGCGTCTTTATGGATTTGCCTTGTCAACTTTTAGTTCAACTTTTCGACTCTGCGCACGCTAGAAAAAAATCTGTAAATTTTCCTGAAAATAATTTGTTATATGGTTTTCGCGATTTTGCATAATAAAACACCTTATTTACCGGGTTTAATCGCGTTTTATTCATGATTCCAAACAAACCGAGCTTAGACATATTACAAAAACACATTCATTTCTTAAACAGACATATTACATCTCAGTCAACTTTGAAAAAGCCAACTGTAAAGTTGGCTAAAGTTCGGTTCGTTAAAAATCATGAATAAAACGCGATTAAACCCGGTAAACAAAGTGTTTTATTTTACTGAAAAGTGTATCAAAATTCTAAGAGGACAACTTCTTCATAGCATTTTGAAAGAAGAAGAAGATAATGAAGAAACAGATTGAACCCCCAGCTTTTATTTCTTTACCGCGATATACATAGCTACCTACCTATTTATTTGTTACAAGCTGCACTCCGCGGTTTTACCCGCGTAGGTGCCGATCCCGCGGGAATATCGGGATAAAAAGTAGCCTATGCGTTATTCCAGGTCTCCAACTTCCAATGGGTTTAGGTAGTAGTTTTTGCATGAAAGAGTAACAAATTCACATACATACAAACTTACGCGTTTATAATAGTAACATACATACAAACTGTCGCATTTATAATATTAGTAAGAAGTAAGACAGTAGATAGTTAGTAGCAATGATATTAACGAAAGGAAAAACATAATAGATTTCCAAAAAGTGCTTTCGGCATAATTTATTATTCTACGCAGCTGCTGACAAAAGAGTCTCTATTTCTAGATAGGTTTTATTAACTTACCTTTCTGTCCTATTCTTTGAGGCTTATAGCTATAAATTTTGGTTATATTTTTATTACATTAAGCTCGAGCTTTTTAAAGAGGATCGTCTTAAAATAATAATTAAATGAGAGAGGACCAGAGACATGTTACATCGTCGTCTTCGCTTCTAGAAGACTGTGCACTTGACAACTTTTATAATATCTATTTCAATCAGGTTCTCTCACAAGGATAAGGTAGTTTTCGTAATTGTTTGTTAGTAGGTACTTACCTAAAAGTCCTACCATCAGCAATATAAATATGAAGGGTATTAGAATTGTTTTCCTTCGGTAGTAGTTCCCGTGTTGTTTACTCACTTTCCTATTTCGCCTTTTACTGGCGCACTTAAAGTTTCCAGCGTTACCCTCATACAGATATTCCCAGATGTTTTCACGCAACGGATACGAGGATTGTATTTCCCACTTCGGCTTGAGTTTTCTTCTTATACAAACTTTTCCTGTAGATATACATTTATGTGTGTGGTTACCTGAATGTAATTTGTTTAGCGTGTGTAACGAGATTGGACCCAATTAATCGGACAAAGACAATAAAGCTAGTTGACTGCCGATACGAATTTTTCTACAAAACACAACTCACCGTTGCGGGCAGGGGGTGAGGTAATAATCAATTTTGTGATTACCCGTTGCGTTACTTATACTTACTTACTCACTTATAAAATACTAGCTGCGCCCTCGGTTTCACCCGCGTAAGTCCCGTTCCCGCGGGAATATCGGGATAAAAAGTAGCCTATGTGTTAATCCAGGTCTCCAGCTACCTATATTCCAAGTTTCATTGCAATCGGTTCAGTAGTATTTGTGTGAAAGAGTAACAATCTCACATACATACATATGCACGCGCTACTAAAAGACGTACTATTTTCGTAAGGGGGAAACACAATCTGATTGATCGCAATCACTTGAACAAAAGATTTACCGTGTTTTACTCAGGTTTAACTCGTTTCTTATTCAATAACGTCATTATTATCAACGACCGAGCTTTCGCCATCTTTAAAGTTGACGTTTTAAGATTGACTGCCAATTGATCAATCAATTGGTTTTATTGTCTTTGGGTTACGCCAAGTCTCAACATTACGTAAGAAGTTCGAGTTTTTCTTCAAGCGACATGGTCAACTTATATGTCGCTTGTTAATAAGTACGTTTCTAAGCTCGTCTCACGCTCATTTTCCGATCCACAAGAAAAAGTTCCAGACCTCTCTCGAATATTTTATTCGAAGGTGGCGTAACCAAAAAGACCGCTAAATTACCTTTACACGGAATACGGATTCGGCTCTCGATTTTAGAAACCGGAGCACGGTTTGCTATCGTTCTTGTGAGGGGTTACATTTTTCCGTTAATAAGCAGTCCCCTACAGCGTTTACTCACATTTCCCTGACAGGAAAATCTCCGTTATTAAATAATATCATGTAAAGTATTCAAAATGTTATTTAGTATTTGCCTACTGTAATTGTACTTAGGCTGAAATTTATAAAGCGTACTTAGCTCGGGCTTAGCTTAGCAAAAATTGGCAAATTGGAATTAATTTATGGTCAAAATTGTCTAAGCAACATTTTGTAATACGAATAAAATAAGAAAATCTTTATAGTCATAACAAAAAAGCAAAGTTTAGGTCATTATTTTGGATTAGTTTACATTTATGTTTACGTTTTGATTCAATACTTGAAAAACTTAGAGACTTTACTAAGCAAAAACTTTGGATATCTTACTGATATTATAATCGTCAAAGTTTGTATGTATGTATGTCTGAATGTGACTTTGTTACTCTTTCACGCAAAAACGACTGAACCGATTGCGATGAAACTTAGAATATTATACGTAGCCGGCGACCTGGAATAACGCATAGGCTACTTTTGATCCCGATATTCCCGCGGGAACGGGACTCACGCGGTTGAAACCGCGGACGCTGCTAGCCGCTTTATAAATACCAAAATTGTTTAATCTTATACAAAGTCTAAGCAAGCTCGTTAGATTTCAGCCTTACCTTCCTACTAATTAGAGTCTAACATGTATTGCTATTGTTAACTGTTCGAGGCCGGTTAATTATTTTGCATGTATTTATTTTTATAAAAGGGAATGACCTAAATTACTTTTTATAAAAAAAAAACTGTTTCGTATTTATTCGACACAAAGCGAGTAAATGACGGTAACTTGGTATAATAAATGATGGCTATTCTACGGTAGCGGTCGTAGTTAGACGCCTGGTGGGTTTCTAGCTGCCTATTACTTCAGGCTGTAAAAACCTTAGAAACTTTTCCTTTAGAATTGTTATCTATAGAAGTAAAATTGAAAAGACTGCCTTACCTTTTTACCTGAGCACCTACATTAACAATTTTATTAATATTCGTGATTGTTGGGACTATATGTATTCATTTCTTATGTGACTAGGTACGTAGAAATGAACAGTAGGGAACTGTTCAATTGTGGGTCATACGCGATCTTTGTCCGTACTATAATGGTTTCTCGTCCTTTTGTCGTTGTTTTGCCGCGCATTTTTTTTTTTTAATAATATTTACCTACCCCGGCTACTTTGAAAAAAACCACAGATAATAAAAAAATATTGTTTGTTTAAAGTTGTTTTTTTTGTTATTTTATAATTCGAAGTTTTTAAAAAAAAAATTTTAAGCTGAACGATTTAGGTTCGAATTAGGTCTTGTACATAATAAGGAGCTCATGGTAAAGGCCAATATTAAGTATGTAATAATAACATCAGATAAGTAAGTAGGTACCTATTATTTTACCTACCTAATGTAAAATATATTTACCTCTCTCTCTCTCTTCTTCACAACTGATTAATAGCAGTAAAATTTATTGAATTTTCAATAAACAATGACGAGTAATAGCTATGAAATGAGGTCAATCTCAATTATGGCGTTAATAGAGTTCGTTTGATATTTGTGCGGCGGTGGTCGAGGGTCATTATTCATGGCATGGCAGGTGGTAGCTAGCATAGCACGCTCCAATTGCATTATGCAAGCCAGTTCAGAATAGTTCAGACTCGCTAAATCTGTTTTTGGGTCGAATTTATACTTAGATTATCCCAACTAATTTTATAAATTTGAGAATCTGGTTGTTCCGTCTTTTCGGTTGAAAGGTTTAATGGATTTTATTTAAAATTATTGATAGGTAGAGAATAATTATTCGAAGTCTGGAACACCCAATAAACTGCCCTTTTTGCCAGAACTAGCCGCATCGGTGTAAGTCCCGATCCCTTGGGAATGTCGGTGTTAAAAGTAGCCTATGTTACTCCTCGATAATGTAGCTTTCTATCAGAGATAGATTTTTCGAAATCAGTCCAGTAGTTTCGAAATCTTGATTACAAACAAAGAAACATTTCTTTCTTCTTTAATTTAAAATATTAGTTAGATGTAGTTATTATATCTAGTAAAGAAGAATAAAATTCATAGTGCGGATCATTACCTACAAAGCAACAATATTACTCTGTATCCTCAAACGATCATGTAGATAAGTTCTCAGTTTATAGGGGGACCTCAGGACCTCAGATGAATCCACTGGGCATGGCTAGTGTTTAATTTTTAACCGACTTCAAAAAAAGGAGGAGGTTATCAATTCGTCTGTATGTATATATTTTTTTTTTTTTTTGTATGTTAACCGATTACTCGAAGAGGGCTTGACCGATTAAGATAATTCTTTTTTTAATGGATAGGTGGGAGCTCCAAGATGGTCCCATAAAAATTTGATGTGGATCTGATGAGGGTCTTCGGAGTGATGAACGTAAATGCTCCTCAAAACGCATTAATCATCAATTCAGTTGTTTATCGATTACTCGAAGATGGCTTGACCGATTGAAATGATTCTTTTTTTAATGGAAAGGTGGGAGCTCCGAGATGGTCCCGTAAAAAATTTTATGAGGATCTGATGAGGATCTTCGAAGTGAGGACCGGGAATGCTCCTCAAAACGCTGTATTTAATTCAATTGTTCATCGATTACACGAAGATGGCTTGACCGATTGATATAGTTCTTTTTTTAATGGAAAGGTGGAAGCTGCGAGGTGGTCCCATGAAAGTTTGGTAAGGATCTGATGAGTATCTTCGGAATCATGGACAGGATAGCATCTCAGAATTCAATAAATTACTCATTTTTGGACTTCTACCAAAAAGAATAGACCCCTAAAGAACTAAGTACAGATTGATGCGGCACCTGAAACCACCTTCTCATCAGCAAACTCCTTAATAATTAAAATTAGGGTAACAATATTGTTGATTTGTAGGTAGGTAGGTATACTAAAAAGGGTAAAATAAAAAAATAATTTAAAAATTAAAAAACCGACCGACTTCAGATGATAAAACAGATTTATTAGTCGGTGGCACTGTACCTATGTAGAGGTTATTTTGGTCATTTTTATCAATTCTTTTTTTGTTTTTTTTTGTTGTTTTTTAAATTATTTTTTGTTTCTTTTTGAAGTCGGTTTTTTAATTTTTAAATTATTTTTTTTTGTAGGTAAGTACCTACGGTTTTTTTAAATTTCAGACTTTAATCTGACCTTTTGGTTCCTTGTATTTGACAATTTTTCTATAGAAAAAAGAGTCAAATGGTTGTATTCAATTAAAAAATGAAGTATAGTTAGTACTTATACTAATATTTTTAGTTTCACTCAGAGGGTTTTGAAATGAATCTCGTTCAATTTATAACTCTACACTACCTACCTTTATGTTGGCTGGCTGGTCTGACAGTGACTGCGAATTAGCTCGGTTTATGACCCGGTTGAGATTAGTTGGTTTAAATTTTATGTTTCTGGCGGAACATGGTATACCTATCTACTTGCTAAACTCAGAATACAGAACAAACATTCTGAGTTCTATGTTTTTGAAGTACAAATATACTGGGGCCAGATTCGGTAAGGTCATAGCATGCGGAATGCAGGCGACGTGCAGAAGATGTACGTTATATCGTATTCTATAAGTGTTACTTTACTTAATTACTACTGAATTATTTAGGAAGCCTTCAAATTTAAGGGCTACTTAATTATTTAAATAGCTCCTCTTGTCCCTCAGCCAATCAGTATTAAGGAAGTTATAGAAGAGCTTTTATTTTTACTCCTGCAACAAATCGACTTCTGCAATGCTCCTAATGCATCCCGCCTGCTTGTCGTATGCCAATGTTTTTACAGAATCGGGCCACTGAATGGTAGATCCAGTATTAATATACTGACCGATCAACGCACAACTGCTGATTGTAGACCATTTTGGAATTGACTTACCAGATGGTTAGTAAAGAGACATATCGAAACACGAATGAGTTGGTTTCTCAAGCAGAAACCCTATAATTAGCTAGTTAAGGCAGAAAATCAAGTAATCCGAGTAAATTAACTATAAACAAATGACGGAACGATACCTCAGGCTTAAGTATGAATCGTAATATTTAATATTAGACCGTCACGATCGATGGCCGCAGTATCTATTCTAACAACAACGTCGACTTTTCTAAAGATGTGTGAGTAATTTCCCGAACAATTTGACATTAGAATTGATGAAGCTCGACCGTCAGAGCCGAGTTTGAAATGCTTTAATGTCAAGCGATCATTAACCTTCAAGCCTCTTTCAAAGCCGTGTTTTCATTACGGAACTAGTGTCGCGAAATTTATAGTCATCTTTGCAAAAAAGAATGCGTAGCATCAGCGATTTTTTTGATAAAACTAATGTCAAGCAACTTTTATGTGAAGTTATAATAAATAAATAATAATAAATTCTGTGACCAACACACAGCGCCATCTAGCTCCATGGTAAGCTGCTTAGCTTGTGTTACGGTGACTAGACAACGGATATACTACTTATATTTATTTTTTTAGTTGACTATAACTTTCGCGACACTACTTTCGTAGTGAAAACACGGCTTACGAGACCTAAATTCTCTGACGTCAGGCTTATGGTAGTATAGGTACATAACGTACCTTAAAATTTTATTACACTCACAATAATGTAGGTGGTGGTGAAAATTATTGGAGGGCGCTGCGATGTTAGGTTAGAACTATGTAGTAAAATATTCCGAGTGGGTTGTTTAATTAATGAAATTTAAACAAGTTAGCTCGACGTTCAGCTTTGACCGTGCACGGTGTAAATCATCATTTGCAATAAAACACTAACTACGCTTACATAATGATATGATAGGACCCTATATATATGATATGAGAAATGTTTTGAAGTGAATTATGGCCAATTTGAAACGCGAATTGGCCATCAGTAAGACTAACAGTCGGGGAAAATAATGTTGAGTACCTACTTATGCCGCTGAAAAAGTGAACTAACTATGAAAAGTTACTTATTATTATTTGTTCATTGGTGAGAATTGAATCTGAAACTGTCTTCATCGCGGAGATTTCTACATCGTACATTACTACTTTTAAGCTTTGTTTTTAAAAATATTGGTAGATTGTATCCCATACTTTCTTGAAAAATTACAAACAATTTATAAATTTACTAAAGAAGTAGGTTTGTACCTAAAACATTTTCTGTTCACAAATGAGTGAAATATTGACTTCATTTTAATTTAAATTAGGTAGGCATTTTAGACTTTGGTAGTCAATTTCATTACGTACCTAAATATAATTGATTACCTAGGTAATTATTTTACGCTGTAGTTTTACCTAATTAGGTACCTACCTATCTATGTGCCTACAATACCTACCTATAGGTAGGTATCTACCTAAATTCGGTGTTGCAAATATTTCCATGGAAACTTACTGGAGGTACACCATGGTGGAACAATTTTCTCTGAACTTTCACTGTTACTGTAACTTTCACTTTTATTTAGTTTTTTTGTCATCATTGTAGAGCACAAGGTTTACATTTAAGTATTTATTTACATACGATAGTAAAAATTAAATATACAAAAGAAAATCATCCAATTTTTATAGAAGAGGCGAGCGAAATACCGCGTTTACAAAAATTTAAATTTCGAACCTTATTTTTTTTGTTTATTGTTGTGTGATGGATAGCTACATTTTATGTATACAGCCCTATTTAGCCAGATTATAATGATGTTTAAACAAACAGCCTTAGATTTTTAAATGTTAACCTTTTGGTTTAAACGTAACGTTAAATCTAAAACTTTGTTTTAACTGGGTTAAAACCACTAATTTTCATGATTAGCAACCAAATTAATAAATGTTTAAGATTCAAGTCGATTGTTCTCATTCAGCACTTTCGTTTTGAGAGGTAAAATTAACAAAAATACTTTCATTGGAAAGGTCTTGTTCTCAAAATTAAATGACCTGACCCTTGTACCGTTGCTCTAAATTACACAGAGATAATTATTTGTTCTCGCATATTATGAATGAAAATTTGAATTTCATGGGCGAGCTTTTAAATGAGATGAAATGTCTCAAGTGAAACAGTCGTGAATTATGCTCGTGGCCCTCGCTGTTCTCATGACTGCGTTGAAAGTTGGTGCTCAAGAGCAGGCATTGAGCACCGCAATGCCAACAAAGTCACTGCCTCTACCATTCCTGGATTTGTTTACCAGTGCTTCTAATTACTACTCGGAACCAATCCGCAAAACTTACTCGGATTCCGGATACCATGTGTCATGTCCAAAGTCGGACTCACTCTCTTCGTTCGCAAATGTTTTAGGAAGTGCCGCGAAAATTATGTTGTCTGTGGCGGCAATTCTGTTCCTAAAATTATTAGCTGGAAAACTTTTACTATTTCCTTTGGTCGTAATGCTACTTATGAAACTAGGATTAAAAGCATTCTTGTTGTGGCCGCTAATATCGAAGATGATAAAATATTTCAAGAAGAAAAAGAAGAAAGGTCATAAATCGCGGATTATCACTGACTGTTCTCCGAGAATGGCTTGTGTCTTCGAAAGAGCTACCCGCCACGGTTGGAGCAGTAATTTAGGGGCCGCAGCTACGTTTCTACTAATCGACGATATTGAAGAGGATAGTTTGTTTGCTAAAAGTATGTTGACAATTTTGTCTGGAGATAAAGTTGCCGAGTGTATGTCGCTCGAGTGTAGTTCCGGAATCGATATAAGCTGACAGTTTAATGTTTACTAACATTCTCGTATGTGGGACAATGCAGTTTGCTTCATGTGTGAAATACTGACCTAGATATTATAAAGACAACAGCAAAAATGACAGCAGTCGCTTGAATTTTATTATTATACTTATTATACCTCGAGACTTTGCAGGAGCTTAGTTAACTTATCGCCATGGATCGGATACATTTTATCTTGCTAGTGTTTTTGAACCTATGTTCGGTAATTTTTGCGTTTGGAGGAGTAGGCGAATCAATGTTTTACCAACAACAGCGGTCACCCATGATGTTTGATATGCCAGTGAACACCTTTCCCGTGGTTCAACCCCGGGATGCTGTTCAAGGATACCCTACGACACCCCAGGAACATGTGCCGCAAGGGAAATTACAACCCGTACTTCACAATATGCCGAAATCTGCGTCACCGATATCTGACACGACTGCATTGGAAAGCCCAAAAACGAATATAGGACAAACTGGTATGACACAGCGAGATGACGATTTCTACAGAGCTGGAAAGACCGGGTACGAATATCCAACTCATCAACCATCATATTCCGCGGCATCTTACGGATTTACTGCGCCGTCATCTAGCTACAGCCCGGCTCCTGTGTCTGGGTCATCATCTGGTTATCCACCGGCAGTGCATCACCCACCGACTTCGAAGTTTTCAACAATATCTTTCACAAAACCTGACCTCACACCGCTCATCAAACCAGTTGCCCCAGTTTCTCCACCTATAACTGTAGCTGCGACGTCGAAAGTAGCCAGTAAAATCAGTGGCTTGATCAGTTTTGTCTTAACGCTACTCACCGGTTCATCTACAGATGACTTTGAGATGAAAGGTTTTAAAGACATTGTCATAAACGGAATAGTGCAGCCGCTGCTTCTTGCGAAAACTGGAATTAAATCCTTGATTAGTAAACTGACAATTCCATTAATATCTCTTCTGTTAATCAATTTAGAAGTGTTGGTCACAGTATGGTGGTTGTGGGAGGATTGCCCTGCATCTCCGAAACCAGTTTATTCTTATTCACCAACTTATCAAAGTCCTTCACCTACTCCTAATTATAATAATTATTCTTACCCTAATATGTAACGAACTATATCCCAGTGTGTAATTTGTAAATAGGTATATCTACTATATTGAGACTGAGTATAATGAATGTGTGTATAAAAATAGGTAGGTACATTATTAATAAATTTAATTAAACATAATTATATTGTTTCAATATCCTATCCTACTAATATTATAAACGCAACAGTTTTTGTGTGTGAATAAATTTGTTACCTACTCTTTCTACAACATCAATTGCGATGAAACTTTTAACGTAGCTATATAGAAGCTGAAGTACTGGATTAATTAGTACATAGGCAATTTATTATATGGATATTACCACGAGATCGATGCAAAAGCGGGTGAAACCGCGGTGCTACCCTTACTACCTTAACGACTAATTATGACCCAACGCATATATTTTTCAATTAGGTACTTGCTTTGCGTTATATTTTTAGGAATTTAGGTACTTAACTGAAACTAAGTAGCTTTCAGACTTTAAATTACTTTAACGCAGCTATCCAACAATTTAAAAGCTATCTTTATGACAGAAAAGTACGTGTTAATGCTTCTCAGTCTAAGTTTTCTTTAAAATACTCGCAGATTAATTTTAATTAGATTTAAAATTCGAGATTTAGAAATATTCATTTTATTGTTTTGAGTTATTATTACAGCCAGAATATTTTTTAGACTAATGTAGTAGAAATGAAAAATAATGAATATAAGAAAATACTTGTATACCACTTATTCAAAGTAAACGAGTCTAAACTAAACACATTAAACTTTCTATATTTAATATTCCTCAGTTATAAAATTACTAAGTAGGCATCTACTTATGTGTGTTCTTTTTGAACTAGAAACTATTTCTTAACTAATGACTATTTGAATATGGAGAACTATAATAAAATACTTATATTTGTAGTTAAGTACATCTATAATAGTTTACTTACGTATACGCACGTGCACGTAAGTTAGCAGGTGTCTGCATTCATTACGTCCGCCACCCTATTACAGCTAATAGGGTTTACTAAAGGCACAGACTAAAGGAAAGGACACCCTACTCCATTCCGAAGAATATGGGACACGGCCTTATTGAATAAGAGTAGATAAAAGAGATTTTTATCGAAACTAAACAGGGATTAACCAATGTTGATAAACTTTAACGAGTAATTGTGAGCCTATTGAGCAAAGATTATCGTGTATCGAGTCTTTGTTATTCTGCATACTAGAGTTTTCATTACTTTTTATATTTTAGCCCATTCCAATTTAAATACACTTCCTACATTTAAGAAACAAAATATAATTTTAGTGTTACCGACTATACTTTTTAAAACATACCTACCTATAATTATGAAATCGATACAACTAAGTACCTATAAATTATAATAGCTTATTCATACACTAGACAAAACTTCGTATGAATTTGTTGGTGTTTAGAATGTTATTTAAGTTTTAAAATTGTTTTTAATAAATGAAAATAACACAAATCTAGTCTGAAAAGATTTTTTTGGAAGATTCGGCTTAATCCAATTGTTTATAAGCATAAAATTCTTTGGTTGCAAGTTATACTAAGTCAGGTCATCATAATGTTAGATTACCTAACTTGGAAACTAAGGTATCATTTACATAAGGCATTTTATGAATTTTCAGATCCGCTACGATGCAACCTATATAACTTTTATTAACATACTAAGATATTGCTGCTCGATCGGCCGAGATTCGAACGCGTGATCTTCGGATTTAAAGTCAAGGTACGTAACACTAGACCAAACACCACTCCATTTTTTTTAGTAAAATTTTTTGGCAGGATCGTGTTGCTGAATTTTCATTTCCGTGAGACCTAGTTAAAATGCGTGTAAATTGTTTGATTTCGAAGGCATATTATTCAATTTAGTTTCGTGAAGGTGTATAGTACTTACAAGCGTATTGAAAGTAAAAAACCGGTGCAAAAATTGACTTTAGTGTTATCTCCAAAGCTCGCGTGAACAGTCATTGTTAAGAGCCACCATTTATAATCACTTCCTCGACTTGACTTTTACTACGATGACTTGACTATCTTGATGCAAATTGCAAATAAGTATAACTGAAAAATATTCATAATTCTCGATCGGTTCACAATCGATAAGAAATACTTAATACCTTTTCCATTATAAAATTATATGATAAAACTATAGGCAGGTAGATTGGCTATTTAAGCTCTTTATAGACGTTAATTGCGTTAAAATCGGCAGGCGAGTTATCGTGTCACCTCGTTTAAACGAATCGCTTACATTCATTAACTTTATCTAATTGTCTGACGTCTGACCGAGGCGTTCGTTAGGTAAGTACATTAGAGTAACAATGCTTGGACATTCGAATTAAAAGCTACTATTTATATAGAGAACATTGAATTTATTCTTAAGGCTGTACCGGCCTGTACCATAACGTCAAATTGTAGCTGGGATAGAGCCAGTGAATTTCAGATGTGTAAAAGAAGGACGTAAGATGTGACCATGCGAAATTTTAGAGCAATAAATCTAATATTTGCTAATTACAAGTTAACCAGATCGTCTATCAAAAAATATTGTATTGAGCATATTTAAGAAAAGTTATGCTTAACCTAATTATATTAAACCTAAGTAGTTATTAATTACTATTAACAACTAGAGGGTTCTAAAGCTGGCATTCGTAAAGGTAGTAACACATCTCAAAAACATCATCGGTTTTTCACAATATTCTTTCTCTCGTGATTTTTTAACAATCATTTTTCATCTTTAAAAAATACAGCCATAACATAATACTCTTTTTCTAGATTTTCATAATATAGTTATTCGCAAATTTATCAAAGCAGTCGACTATGGTGAACTGTTAAAATATTTAATTTCACTAAGGTAGAAACGTTCGTCGGTAGCAGGTCAAGGTTACTGTTTTATTTTCATTTTGGGGTGCGTGAATCGAAGGAAATAGGCCGGTAATCACCTGTAGGTAGCTCGGTAAAGGTGTAAGATGAAGTTTTTTTTCAACAAAAACCTTTACCTTCAAACCAAGCGGCCATCGATCGCCAGTTTAGTTTAGCTCGCTTTTTTTTAAGACTACAGAACATAGTTGGGATAGCTTGTGGTTGACGTAGACATACCCATACATGTAAGTAATATGAAAAACTGGGTCAAGTATCTGAGGCTTCCTTATTTTCTCGCGGGCTTATCGGGATTAAAAGTAGCCTATACGTTATTTCAGGTCTCCACCTATATACCTATATTCTAAGATTCATCGCAATCGGTTCTGTAGTTTTTGCGTGAAGCAGTAACAAAGTCACATACCTACATAGATACCTACATGCATGCAAATTTTCGCGTTTATAATATTAGTAAGATTGGCGGTAGATGATCGATTTTAAATCTTTACTTCATTATACATAAATGAGAGAAAGAAATGATTCGAATGTACTATATACTTAATTTATTTCTAAAACACTATGTGCATGAATGTTGTGTGTAATTAAGTGCAGAAATTCACAAAAATAATCAACCTGCTCAACTTAATACAAAACTTCCATTGTTTAGTCCAAATGAACATAGTGTTTACTATGCTCATTTGGACTAAACAAATTAACCGAAGTGAAGCTAACTGTCAGTAGATAGAATAGACCGAACGAAATTATCAACAAATCGACATTATTACGCACGAATTATGCCGTACGGTTGTTTGTTAACCGTTTTATGGGAACATTTTAACGTCAAATTGTCGACGCATTCATTCGACTATTTTTTCTAATTTAATTAATGTTATTATCATTCAAGTGAACAGCTCTGTTCATTCGTGAAAAAGGGAAATTTTATTTTTTTTGGCACAAGGCGGAGTTAACCTAAATTCCTAACCCACTTATTTCAAAAGAAAATTATTGTGGTCGATGTTGTAAATTAGTACGTTAGATGGGTCTTACATAAAGCTACTGAATAAATAATAGTTGTACGAAGTCAGATATAAGTAGGTAGTAAAAGTATAGTAGATTTTCTATACTAATCATAATAAAGGAAGAGGACTAAAAGTCTGTACTTGGAAGTAAATTAAAAAAAAAGTTGTCTAGAGTGCTTAGAAAAACAGTAGAACAAAATTATATAATTTTTAAAATTCATGTCTGCCTGTCTGTTTCTCTGTTTATCTGTCGGTTCCTTAAACAATTAAAAACAACTTATCCGATTGAAATCTGGTTTAGGCAATATTGGATAGTTCTATTTTCGAGGAAGGTCGTGGTATACTTTGCATCGAAATCCAATTAGAACCTGAGTAATGAACGAAAAAGTGCAACCGCTCGGCCGCAGGCGCCCGTGATACCGCGTTTTCACTTCTGCGGGTAAAACCCTTGGGCGCAGCTAGTGTAAAATAAATACCAATCTTACTTTGAAATATATAAGTAGGTACCTAACTAAATGTTTGTAAATGTATAAATATTGTATTTAATACGATACAAAAACATAAATTTTATATTAAAAGCCTTTTTCTTTATAAATAAATATATGCGCTATTGACAACGTTCTTCCGGTGATAGAAAACATCGTAAGGAAACCGATATATCCTTGGACTTATCACAGTCCGAAGGCAAATTAGCCAGTCTCGTGGTGTCTTAATGCCTAACCCCTAAGGCTCTTGTTTTACAGTTAGGCTGAAATCGATAGTCCGTACTTTGACTTTGCTGAGCAAAAACTTAGACTTACGACAATTTTTGGTATTTATAAAGCGATCTTCGCAACCATCCAAAGTTTTTGCTAAGTTAAGTCGAAGTTTTTCAAATTTCAAATGTAAACCAATCTAAAATAATGACTTAAACTTTGCTTCTCTGTTATGGCTATGAAGTTCTTTTTATGTTATTCGTATATTACAAAATGAATTTCGACTATAAATTCCAATTCAAAGTTTATGCTTAGGTTTTGCTAAGCTCAGTCTGAGCAAAGTCAAAGTACGCAGTATAAATTTCAGCCTAAGACTGATCGGGTTAGATTAGATCGGTAAAACTTTATTGTACCAAAATACTATTTTGTACTAAAAATACAAAATATTCAAAAAATGAAGAATTAAAAACAAAACAAACACAAAAAAAACACTTAATACCAGATTATTATTTATAACAATAATGGTATGATAGGCGACCTTATCGTTAAAAGCGATCTCTTCCAAGCGAACTTTTTGGGCTTAACAAATTGTAATATCTATGATGATTCTGTATACAGTAAAATAATCGCTCAACTAACTTCTTAGCAGTAGCAGATTAGTAGTCCTAACTTATTAATTTACATGAGACTTAACCTTAGTATTTATAATTACTAAGTCGGTACTCCTACCTATGTTTGTAACTTTACTAAGCATAAAGTTGTCCTTAATTAACTTAATTAACCTTTATACTTAGGTCCTAGACTTTTGTAAAGGCTTACTCTAGGTAGTTCATTTCGCGGGGTTGAAAGACCTACTTGCTTGCGACAAGTCTAAAAATAAACATATTAAACGCCTCTTCAAGCGTGCAGTTTTATAACTTGCCGCTCTACTGACTTTTGATCGTGTTACGTGCTTTTATCTCTATCATATTGGAACATTACTGCTTTCGTAGGTAGTTATGCTTAGATGCGTTATATGTATAGAGTTAAATATTACAACATTTTGTGAAATTCCCTAAAGACGATACCTCTGTGGCGCGTCAGGCGAATGTCCGCCTGTAATGCGGAAGGTTGCGGGCTCGAATATTTATGTTTAAAAATAAACATTTGTATCTGGTCTGGGTGTCTTTCTATGTAACGTATGTATTTACAAAAAAAAGTATAATATGTAGTATATTTGTCTAGTACCCAAGTGCTTAGCTTGGGGCTAGATTGCATTGTGTGTAACGTGTAATGTTTATTTATTGATTTATATTTACTACTTAAAGTTAAAAGTTAAAGTTTTAACTTGTGTGTTTCCGCAATTAGCCCTACTATTGGGCCTTTGTGCGTGATTTTAAGCCTTGGGTTTTCTCACGATGTTTTCCTTCATCGTTAGAGCGATGAATTTAATTTACTACTTATATCGCATAAGTTTGCTCGCATGCATACCTCTAAATTCAATCTGTAACCCCATGAGTTTATTGTGTCTTCTTTTCATTGGAGGTCGCGTTCCGAAGACACAGTAGTTTGCCGAAGTTTCAAAACGTAATCTGATATTGAATAAAAATATTTTGTTTATCCAAGTTTGAGTTTATCCTTATCGCCCTTAAAAACCTAAGACGATAAAAATATGCCCATTTTGAATGTATAGGGTTTGAGGATTTTAAAGTATCATTTAGTTTTCTTGTAACTCTTATCTTAGCATCAAAATGTTTGCTAGTGGCAATTAGGTAGTGGTGGCAATAATTTCACCGACTCCTACTTATCTTTAAGGCCCCTATACGAGCTAAACTGAAAATCCTTGTCGGACTCATCGAAAATTGTTGATTATTTTCTGACGAAATGTTTTAGTATATTTTCGTTTGTAAATTATACTGTTCCCTGCATTTTAGTGTAGTTTCAAGACAAAAACTTCTTATTGTTTCGAAGACTTAGGACATTTAAGAAAAAAAACATATTTTTTTTGTCTCAATAAATGTGCTAAGGCTTCAACAGCTTTCGATTTCTATAAATAGCATGGATTAAAACTTGCTTGCGTTGTATAAATTATCTAAAATTAGATGAAAAGGCCAATTATTATTAAATATAAGTCAGTGATATAAGTTATTACTTGCGTATAGATACACACGCCTACTTTCCCTAGATTCGTGCAAGCCTCTGTTAAGATTTACCTTGCCCGAGGCATGAAAGAAAACTTTTCATTGCTAGAAGAAACCAAGATTTAAGGAACTGACATTAACTTTGTAGGTGGCGTACCCAATGTAATGGTTACCAAACTTTAGACAGCCGTTGTTTTCATTAAATTTCTTGTAACTTTTCGCCTACGCTTATTTAGTTGTTTTACCTACCTACTTGTATATTTTCTAGGAATGTATACGAAGAAACAACTCTGTGTAAACTCTTTCAGAGGCCCTACTACCAGTTCTTATCGATGCGATTAAACGTTGCGTATGTAAGTATGTACCTAAGTTGTAAATTTCATAGGTATATTTATCTACAAATTAAGCTGAGAAATTAATTTACACCAGAAAAACATAAAAATATGGTCGATTGCCTTGATAGATAGATATAAAATTAGTTTGGTTTTACTTCCTATTTTCTAAAAGCAGAAATCGCACAGTTTCTATTTTATTATAATGTATAGATTGAAGAGAGATACCCTACCATGATGTGTAATAAATCGTCGCGAAGTCGCCGCGTTATCGTTCTGCTAAAATAAAATTAAAAACACATCAAAAAATAGAAAAATTATTCAAATTCAACTACCAAAATAAGAGTTTTTTTTAAAATTATCTTTGGTTTTTAAAAGTAGTAGGGGTATTCTTAATTTGAATTTTGTTTGAGCTTCAAAAGGACGACAAAGCAAAGAAACGATCATGGTAGCGCGGATTATGTTACTCACGTTTACGTACGTTTTTGTTAAGCTGACTACAGACCATTAGATTTAACTACACAGTTTTAACTGGCAATAGTTAGATTAAAAAAATATAATAAAACATTTTATTTATCGGGTGTAATCGCGTTTTATTCATGGTTTCAGAGCTTTCGTCAACTTTACAGTTGGCTTTTTCTAGTGTTTTATTATGCAAAATCGCGAAAACCATAGAAGAAATAAAAAAATATATTTTTAGATGATAGACCGGTACGCACAATAACTTCATACATTTGTATGAAACTCCAAACGTTTGACAAGAACCAGTGGTACTGGTTAAGACTCTGTTTACATCTTTAGTATCAAATCAGCCAGGAGTGCCACATCACGAACTTTGCGGAGTTTGCCTTTCAAGCTACCTAGACCAACATCGTTTAAGTAGGTCTGCATGTCGGTATAGATGTGACGTAGACTATGAATAGGGTAATAGCATTAAACAAACTAATAAGTTTGTTGCTTTGTTTGTAAAACTCGGAAGCGAAGCTCGGACTGCAACGCATAAGGCTGCGGGTTCGATTCCCGCCGGAAACAAATATTTCTGCTGACTATAAATGTTAGTTTGTGGTTCTGGATGTTTTCTATGTATCATATGTATGTATGTACAAAAAACAGTATTATATAGTAGTATATCCGTTGTATTTCACCCATAGTACAAGCCTAGTGCTTAGTTTGGGGCTAGATAGTGCTGTGTGTAATGTCATGCAATATCTATTATTTTATTATTTCAGCCAGAGAATAAGCTTTTAAACCCTAAGATTAGGACATACATTTTTTTACTTCCTTAGATCAGAATTTGAGTTAAATTGTCAAGTTATCAGATTGTCTCCAACTATGGTAGCAGGTATAAACTTTTAAGTCTTGAAATAATAGTCTTTTATCTGTCTCTTTTTAATACAGTTATTCTAATTATAACTACTCTTTTTTTTTTCTTTTCTGGGAATATCTGCGATCAGTTCTTAAACTATAAGCAGATGTTTTCTAGGAGTTGATCTGGCGTGGGAGCGAGGCCTCCATCGAGACTCTGCTCATATGTACGGAGTCAGTTGTCACTTAACCCCAAGGTTGTTTTTCGCTTAAGGCGAGGTTCATAAATTCTGTTCAGCAACTGTCGGGCCAGACTATTTGGGTGATTGGCCAACCGATCTTGGTATCTTTTTGTAGACGTTCTGATCTCTTCTATGACCGTGTTCACTTCCAAACAATCTTGGATTTCTGTATTTTTTACGAACCATGGTGTGTTGGAAATTGTTCTCAGAATATTGTTCTGTTGACGTTGCAGGATGGCAATGTTGGAGTCGCATGCAGTGCCCCACAATTGCATGCCATATGTCCAAACTGGCTTAATGACCATTTTGTATAGCAGCAACTTGTTGTCCAAGGAGAGCCTCGAGTTTCGATCCAGCATCCAGTACAAATTTCTGTATCTTATGTCAATTTCCTTTTTCTTTGTTTCTTTGTATAACTACTCTAAAAATACTTTTTAATAAGTAAAATAAAAGGAATAATACATTATATCTTTACATTAAAAGCTGAAACAACAATTAAATTTAAATACAGCCTTTAAATAAAAGACGTGCTCGAGGGCGTTCTCACGAGGCATCGTAAAAAAAGGAAAAGGACCTAAAAATAAATTATGACAAAGTTGTCGACAAACAAGCAAAATTTCTCTAAAATTATAGATCTAACCTTCTAAAAAATCGTAAGAATTAAAAATAAATAAATTTGCTACGTAGATAATTTACATGGTTATATTTCACTGGGTCTCAATTGCACATTATTATTTGTTTTCTTACTTCGACGTTTCAACCATGTTACAATAATTATGGTCTTCCTCGAGATCATTGTAACATGGTTGAAACGCCGAGGTAAGAAAATAAAAACAATAATACGTTTCATTTCATTTTCTTAGTTATTGCTTTCTGTCAGCAATATATGACAATTTAGCCAGTTTCTCGTACTAATAGTGAACTACCACTATTATACTGTAATCGTTTAAAATAATTTTCAATGCGTGAATTTTTTCTGCGTGGCTGCTGAAAAAATGGCGACGATTTTTCTCTAACCCCATGGAACATTTGTTTGTAACGTGCTAATTTCGTGTTTGGCACTGGTATTTTTATTTTCACTTCACTCGTTGAACTTCGCGTAACTAAATTGATAACATGCCGCCGAAATTAAACAATTGACACGCAATTGACACGCAATAAAACTAGGTTTTGTAAAAATAAAAATTCAGGACGACAATCCAGTAACGCGTCAAAAACAAAAGCCTATAATACGTTCTTTGGAGTTTTGGCGGGAGCTCGTTGAGGAAATGTGTTGCTAAAATTTCATTTTTGTGCAACCTAGTTCAAATGCGTACAAATTGTTTAATTTCGGGGGCATATTAATCAATTTAGTTTCGTGAAGGTGTACAAGTGGAATGAAAGTGAAAATCGGTGCAAAACATTGACTTAGTGTTGTCTCTAAAGCTCCGTGAAGAATGTTTGTAAATGGCCGCCGTGTTTACAAATGATTCCCTAGACTTGACTTTAACTATGACGACTTGACTGTTTCGATGCAAATAACTTGCAAAATATATTAAAATACATGACACTGGCTAATTTCCTAATGGCCATAATCGGTTCACAACCGATAAGAAATAAAAATACGTTCTTCTCGTTCGTTCGCAGGTTCGAATCCTGTCATGGGGATTTTTTGGAAATATATTTCCTTGCTAAAAATATTTCTATGTTTAAAATGCCTTGAGCAATAAAAACAAAAAAAAAAGAAATATTACGTTCTTCTTCTTTATTAAAATGGCTTTTCCTTTCGGACATTTGCCAGTGTCGAGCATTATCAATATTTGCAAGTTATTTGCATTGAACGAAACAGTCAAGTCGTCATAGTTAAAGTCAAGTCGAGGAAATCATTGTAAAAAGGGGGCCATTTTTACAATGTTTGTTCACGGAGCTTTGGAGACAACACTAAGCTAAAGTCCATGTTTTGCACCGATTTTCACTTTTATTTACACTTGTACACCTTCACGAAACTAAATTGATTAATATGCCCCCGAAATAAAACATTTTACACGCATTTGAACTAAGTTTCACAAGTATGAAAATTTAGCAACTCATCTCCTTAACGCATTCCCGCCAAAACTCCCTATAATACGTTTCTATTGATTGTTTTGCATTTTACAAAAACTAGTGATGTTGACAAGTTGACAACCACACGAACGAACTATAGCAATTTTTCAAGTGTCGGCGTCGAGTAAATCAAACGATACCATGTCATAAATTCATAGCAACGATTGTGACCAAAGTAAAGGTTCACAGAGCTACGTAAATTCACAAGCGATGTCGCCCGTTCAATTCTAGCGAAATGGCGCCGTATAATATCGCAATGAACACTTTAATACATAAGTTTGTGTCGAAACAGTCAGTGTTAGTAAGCTAACGAAGAGTTCATCTGAAGAAATTAGTTAGATTCATACCTACTTTCGTAGCTAATTATTTCGTCATAAACTTTATCTAAACATAGGTACCTATAGGTACTTAGTTTATTAATTTTAAATTACAAGGAAAACAAACAGTTATACAAGATGTAACAGGTAAGCCCTTTTAATCCGAAAGGGGGTTGTTCTAGACGTCTAGGCGAACACCTTTTGTTCTACGACTTTTGGAAATTCGAACTTTTTTTTGAAAATTTTGAGATTATGTTTCACTGGAAAAACAGCTGTTTTTGGAAATAAAGGTAATTGAAGGTTTGATTGTAGTAGACCAAACTAAATGAAAGAACAACATAAGGTCAATGACCTCGAACTCTAAGAAACAGCTGATTTTCAAGTAAACCTTACACCTAAATTTTTCGAAAAGTACTTCGAATTTTCAAAAGTCGTAGAACAAAAGTTGTTCGCCTAAACGTCTAGAACAACCCCTTTTCGGATTAAAAGGGCTTACCCGTTACATCTTGTATATCACAGCTTATAATAAAAATACACCTAAAACCAATTAAGTTTTCACATATATAATTGATCCTGAATCCTACGGAAATATCGGAATAAAAGTAATCAAGATCTCCAGCTATTCGCATAATAAGTTTCATCGCTATCGGTTCGGTAGTTTGCACACAATATAAAACCGTAAGCTGACTTAAGAATAAGCTGTGCCCAGATTTAACAACCGAGACTAACTGCTTAAATGCCTTTCGAAGCAGAGAGAAACTGTACAGTCAAACTGTCTAGCTAAATCTTACGTGTGTAGGCAAAACTAATAACTCTACAGTTGAAATTTGAAATATTATTAGATAAAACGGTTCAGTTAAAATTGTCCAGTTAAATGTAAAGGCGTAACCCCCGGCGTAACTCTCGTCGAGTCCAACTCGACGTCGTTTTAGGAATACGAAGCTGTCGATAACAGTTGTCGACCCCGTTGTCGACTGCATCGTATTCCCAAACCGACACGTCGAGTTGAACTCGACGGGAGTTACGAGGTAGGGTTCCCTATTTACTTCGATGCACGGAAAACGACTAGCTAGGCCTCCTGCCAATGCGGCTGTAGCCAAACATACACTCACGCAGAACTCGTGTATTTTAAAAACTTCGCGATAACTTTATGACACGACAATTTTTCTATTCGGGTTGGTAATGTTAGAAAGTTTTCTGTTTCCATGAATATCTTTGACCTACATTTTCTTACAATACCTACTTACCTATAATAAGTTAGTAATAAGTTGTTTATGTATTTAAAAGAAAGAAATAATTTTGATTATAGAGAAAATGGAACCCCCATGCAAAATTTAAGACTTTTACTACTTGTAGTTTCAGAGATTACGTGATGAGTGAGTCAGTGATTTTCCCTTTTATTTAAGTACTAGCTGCGCCCCGCGGTTTCACCCGCGCAAGTCCCGATCCCGCAATATTATTGGGATCAAAGGTATCCTATGTTACTCTCTATCACTTAAACTATCCCTATGCAAATTTTCATCCAAATCGGTTCAAAAAATAAATAAAAAAATGTTAGGGGTGGATAATCACTTAGAGGTATGAAAAATAATTAGTAGCCTATTCTCTGATCTACTGAATATGCATATAAAATTTCATAAAAATCGTTCAAGCCGTCAACACGAGAATTTTATATACGTATAAATATAGTTTTTGAAAATTATGTTCCTGTCACGTTTTTATAAAAACATTTTGGTATTTCACGCTTTTCGCGAAAACCTAAATTTACCCATATCTTTTTATCACGCTTACTCAGAACCTTGGATTTGACACCAATACACTCAGTATCTGGTAGGTATAAGCTTCAACTTGCTAGGTCCCCCCGTTCCTGAGAAAAATTGTGGTAACCCAAACGCAGTCAGAAAGACAGGCAAAAGAAGAACCGAGTGATCTTATAAGGGTTCCTTTTT
Organism: Idaea dimidiata; assembly: GCA_949358125.1. Lineage (NCBI taxonomy): Eukaryota > Metazoa > Arthropoda > Insecta > Lepidoptera > Geometridae > Idaea > Idaea dimidiata. Next base: position 6,014,103 of record OX442340.1, read on the forward strand.
AACTTTTAAGTTACGGAACCCTGAAAAGTAACACATATATACCTATGTACTGTATACGTTATCAGATTCCTATACCCTAAGCTTATACAAAGCAAGCTTGAGGCTTGATAGCGCTGAGCCCTTCCGGCCTACTTTCGGCTTATTTTACCGGCCACGTCCCTGAAACAACTGTGTTTCGGGGACGTATATATCTATAGGGTTATTTTTAATTCAATACCCCAGTATACACAGTATAGAACGAGAATAAAACAGCTATTTAATAGCCTTATTAATAAAAAGGGAATAAGGTCGTAGTAGAGATCCGACATCTTACTTCTTACATTATAAAAGTGAAAGTTTGGATATATGCATGTCTGTGATTTTGCTACTCAATCACGCAAAAACTGATTAACCGATTGTGATGAAACTTGGAATATAGGTAGCTGGAGACTTGGGCTATTTTTTATGCCGATATTCCCGCGGGAACGGGACTTCGAATATAGGTAGCTTTAGTCTCCAACTATCTATATTCCAAGTTTCATCGCAATCTTTTCAGCGGTTTTAACGTAATTGAGTAACAAACATACATAGGTACATACACACTCAAAAACTTTATAATATTAGTAGGGTAGATAGAAAGAAGAAGGTTTTCAATAGCTAGTTATAAGTATAATATAGGTTGTTATGTAAAACATCTTTACACAGCAGATTTTAGCTCATTCAATTCCCTCGTCAAAGGTACATCCTTCTAACTATACGTAAAGCTACCAACACATTTCACATTTCAAGCAAATGTCAATATGGGATGTGTGTTATCCTTAACATCTGTTGAATAATACATACAAGTTAGCATCACAAGTAAAGATGTTGAAGACGCTAGCGTTAACACGTCGCTATATCCAATCCATACATGTACATATATAGGTATATGGGTATGTAGGTAGTTATGTAGAAATGGAAAGCTTATTATAATTTACATACTTACATTATTATCCTACTTATATTATAAATGTGAAAGTGTGTGTGTTTGGATGTTTGTTACTCAATCACGCAAAAACGGCTGAACGGATTGCGATGAAACTTGAATTAAAAGTAGCTGGATACCGGGAATAACACATAAGCTGTACGAAGAATCGCACAGTTATACATATGGACATTTAATACCTATTTTCTTTCTGCACGTGTGTGCATTATTTTTACTTAGCATTAGTATGTAATTAGCAGTCAATAAACAATCATCATTACGATCACGCGTCTATATCATTTTGGCTCCACATAACTCCCACATTTTCTTCGAGCCGGTTGAACTTTTTTATATCATTAAATCAATACGTATCAGTATTTTAAGATCATTTTCATTATCAGTACACATCAGTACATAGCAACAGCATCTCTATAAACATTCGTGAATTGTGAATATCGTGGGAACATTCTATCAGTACAGTGCAGTGCGAAAAATATCGGATCACAGTGTCACAGTGTTGAATCATATTGGTAACCCAATTATCATCTTTAATTACTGTGGAGGCTCTCTCTATCGCCTTCGCGGACCTGTTCATCAGCGCAGCAGAACAAAAGTAAGACTGTTCCTTATTTTAATTATCATCATCACTGCCTTTCTCGATCATGGAGGATCTCTTAACTCGCCAAGTGGAGATATACAACAACATCAAACAGCTCCAGACCAATTTCGGGAAAGACAGTGTATCCAGGAAAACGCCTGAGTATTTAGAAAGGAAAATCAGTATTTTAGATAATCTATGGTTCGAGTTCCATCAAAATAATGTAGCATTGGAACCTTATGCTCAAGGAGCTACTGCAGCGTCGCAGCAATATTTTTTTGATAATGTGTATGATAAAACTATGAATATGTATCATTCAACTCGGCATACGCTTATATCCTTTCAAAAAATGTTAAAACCATCTACATCAGCATCAGATCAACTATCAGATCAAAAGAATAAAGATACAGAGCAACCAGATCAAGCATTAGATGAGTCTACAGTAGATAAAGTAGTACAAACTTGTGGGCCATTAGATCAAAATTTGACATTACAGAGGACATACTTTAGGGCTTTGCGTAGGATCATTGCTGGAATAGATTTGGAGACTTTATCAGATAAATGGGATTTAGAAGATGAACTTCGTAACCTACAATCTATGTGGGACGACATCAACAAATTGCACCTTAAGATCGACAACATCCTTCAAGGAGGAGACTACAAGTATGAGAGAGAGTTTGCCAACGTCGAGTCATCCTACAAGCGTATTAAGAGATCTATTTACCAGAAAATGCAGTCAACGTCTCAAACCGAGAAGGCAACGCCATCGTTAGACATACCTACATTCTTTGGAAGTTATCTTGATTGGAGAACTTTTTATGATTTGTTCACGGATGCCATTCACAACAGTAAGGTACTTAGTAAAGCACAGAAAATGCAGCATTTGAAAGGGAAGATCAGAGGAGAAGCAGCACGTCTCATTCAGCATCTCACTATTGCAGCAGAGAACTACGACACAGCATGGGACATACTTACTCGTCGCTACAACAACCGAAGTGTACTTTTTACACAATTGATCGAAACCTTCCTTAATCAACCTAATGTAACCGATCAGCCATCATCAGCTCAATTGAAACGTCTCCACGACACTAGCTTGGAGACCCTCCACGCCATACATAACCTTGGTTTCGACACGTCTACGTGGGATCCATTAATCGTCCATCTTATATCCAAGAAATTACCCGTCGCTATGCGCACCGAATTTAACGAAACACGTAAATCACCTCGTGAACCTGCATCACTCGATGAACTTATGTGCTACTTAGAAACTAAATTTTGCGCTCGTGAACCTGTAATGAACGATAGTCTTCAAAAATCAAGACAGTATAATAGAAATGAAAATCAATCAAATAATCAAAGAGGTATATTTCAACCAAACAAGGTGTATCAGAATCAGCCAAACCGAGCACCAACTGCGAACAATTTTAAGCCTAATTTTCAACCAACTAATAACTATAATCCCAACTATCAACCTAACTATCAAGGTAACAACAATAATCAAAGATCATTTCAAGCATTATCTACTAACAAAATTATCAAATGTTTTCTATGCAATAAAAATCATGAGTTATTCCGATGCACTCAATTTCTAAACATGCCGACAGATATCAAGTTGCAGACAGCAACAAGGCTCAATTTATGCTGCAACTGTTTATTTGATCACCACGGCAAAGAATGCTTTTCGACAAAAAGGTGCAAAATATGTGGCACCGAACATAACACCATACTTCATGAAGCCTTTGCCTTTGTACCGACGACATCGCGCAATTCATATGCAAAGAATCAAATGTCAGTTTCGCAACCTTTACCGGGTACAAGCAAGTCAGCGAATTGCCGTACTGACAATATGCCTTTTAACGTGAATTATGTCGCTAACAATGATGAAGAAATATTATTACCTACTGTACTTATAAATATCAAATCAAATCATGGGAATTTTATCACCCTAAGAGCACTTTTAGATCAAGGATCACAGATCACTCTGATATCAGAAGCCGCCGCCCAAATGTTAGGCTTACAGAGAAATAAGTATAGCGCGTCCATCTCCGGAATAGGAATCGGACCGAAACAAAGCAAGGGTATTGTTACAATGGAATGTCAATCTATTTACGGCGACTATCAATTCGAAACCCAAGCATTAGTAGTATCAAAACTGATCAATAATTTACCTAATTATAGTTTTAAGAAACAAGCATGGCCCCATTTGCACTCGATCAATTTAGCAGATCCTGATTATAATACATCAAGAACAATCGACTTATTATTAGATGTAAATGTTTTTTCCGAAATTATTTTGAGTGGCCTAAGGAAAGGCCTACCTCAAGCACCCATTGCGCAACAAACAAAACTGGGTTGGATATTATCAGGAAGTGTCAGTAGAACATTTAATTGCAATGTAATGATCAACAACCTAGCAGACATTTCAAAATATTGGGAGTTGGAGGATATCACCTCAGAACCCATGATGGAGACTGAAGAAAATCAAATTTGTGAAGAGTATTATCAGAAAACAACTAAACGATTGCCGTGTGGCAAGTATGAGGTCGCATTACCGATGAAAAATCAATTCGAAGAAGAGTTAGGTGAATCAAAGTCTAAATCAATAGCACAATTTCGACAGTTAGAGCAAAGATTATCCAGAAATAAAGAATTTTCTGTGAAGTATCATGAATTTATGAAAGAATATTTAGATTTAGAACATATGCGTAAGGCTAGCATTATAAAACAGGTATCATATTACGTACCTCATCATGGTATTTGGAAAACTGTAGATAAATTCCGAGTCGTATTTAATGCAAGCAGCAAAACGACCTCCGGTAAAAGCCTAAATGACCTTATGTTACGGGGTCCGAATTTACAGCAAGACATTCAACAGTTAATTTTAAGTTGGAGACAATATCAATTTGTTATGAGCGCTGACATAGAGAAAATGTTTAGATATATTTCCGTAAGAAAAGCCGATCAAAATCTTCAAACTATTATTTGGAGGAACAAACCAAGTGAACCGATTGCCGAATATCATTTAACTACAGTTACTTATGGCACTAAAGCCGCCCCCTATCTAGCAATGCGTACTTTGCGCCAAGTCGCTATTGACGATGGTCACAAGTTTCCCTTAGCCGTAGATGTACTTAACAACAATTTCTACACTGACGATCTGTACTATGGCAGTAACTCACTAGCAGAGGCTAAAGAAGTACAAGGTCAACTCATCACCATTCTAAAGGGGGCTGGTTTCAACCTTCGAAAATGGTCAAGCAACCATCCTTACCTACTAGAAGGTTTATCAAAAGAGCAAGTGAATCCGGGTGCCATCGAGTTTAAGTACAATGAACTAACAAAAACATTAGGCCTTCGTTGGAATCCTTTATCAGATACATTTACTTTTAAAAATATATCATTTGATCAAAATAAGGACAATTGTACAAAGAGAAGCTTACTATCGGACATATCGAAAGTATTCGATCCCATTGGCTGGCTATCACCGCTTACTATTAGAGCTAAGTTATTATTTCAAAAAGCATGGGCAACAGGTGTATCGTGGGACGACGAGCTTTCGTTAGAAATTCAGCAAGAGTGGTCAATCTTAAAGATAGATTTAAAGAACATAGAGCAGTTTTCGATCAGAAGACACTTAGGATACACTAATAATAAGTATCATTTAAGCTGTTTCTGTGACGCTAGCGAGCGAATATATTCATGCGCTATATACATAGTGACAACGGATCATAAAGGCGAGTTCACATCGCGTCTTGTTACTGCTAAAACAAAGTTAGCGCCATTGAATAAAGCTATCACACTACCCCGCTTAGAGCTTTGTGGTGCATTACTTTTAACACAGCTTTTAAAAAAGGTCAAAGCATCATTGAAAGATCATAACATACCAGTTTATGCATGGACAGATTCTATGATCGTCCTTGGTTGGCTTCAAGGAGATGTGCGAAGATGGAAGCCGTTCGTAGCCAATCGAGTTCAGAAAATTACTAGTGAAATTCCAGCATCACAATGGCATCACGTCTCATCAGAAGAAAATGCAGCCGATTGCGCTACACGTGGCATGTCGAAAGATCAACTAATGAATCATTCGTTGTGGTGGGAAGGACCAGCATTTTTGAAAAAACCTCTTTTAGATCAGATCAAATGTACTCCAATCAAATATCAAACTACTTTAGAAGAAAAGGTCAATGTGTACGCAGCCTTATGTGATAATAAAACATCAATTATAAACAACTTATTAGATACGAACAGCTCTATAACACGAGTAGTTAAAACAATAGCATGGGTATCACGTTTCACCGCTGCCGCCCGGCGCACTCAAACAACAACCTTATCAAGTATTCTGTATTCATTTGAAATAAAGAATGCATATAATTTAATTATTAAGCAAGTACAAGCAGCTGATTTTGAATTAGATATTATAAATTTAAAGAACAAGGGCAAGGTCAACATAAGCAGCAAGTTAGCAAGTCTGAATCCGTATCTTGACAAAGACGGATTATTAAGAGTTGGTGGTCGATTAAGTAACGCGAAGATCAAAGAAACTTCGAAAAATCCGATCATATTATCAAAATCGAGTCGATTTACGACACTTATTATAGATCAAGCGCATAAGGTTACCTTACACGGGGGACCTAAGTTAACCTTAGCTCAAGTAAGAGAGAAATATTGGATTATAAGTGGCATGACTACAGTTAAGAAACAAATCAGAAACTGTGTCACCTGCCGACGTTTTAGCTATCAAAACCAAGAACAAATTATGGCCGACCTGCCAGAGTCGAGGGTCACTCCTTCACGGCCCTTTTCTCGATGTGCAGTCGACTTTACGGGATATGTGGAACTTAAGATCAATAAAGGACGTGGGATCAAAACGAGCAAAGGATATGTAGCTGTGTTTGTGTGTTTGAGCACGAAAGCGGTACATTTAGAATTAGTATCAGATTTGAGCACTCCAGCATTTTTAGCAGCCTTTAGAAGGATGAGTTCCAGACGAGGCACTCCTTTAGAGATGTACAGTGATAACGGAACAAATTTTATCGGTGCTTCGAAACATTTACGAGAAGAATATCAAATAGCAAGGCAACTGAGCAGTAGTGATTTTATCAATAATACGAATGAGCAAGGGGTTACGTGGCATTTCAACGCACCCAGCTGGCCCAGCGCTGGAGGTCTGTGGGAATCAGCGGTACGCATCATGAAACACCACCTAAAGAGAGTCATTGGCCAGCAAAAATTGACTTACGAGGAATTCCTGACATTATTAACTCAGATAGAGGCCTGCATGAACTCAAGACCATTATGTAGCCTCACTGAGAATATTGAAGATCTAGAAGTACTAACACCGGGACATTTCCTGATAGGTGGCCCGTTATTATCAAGTCCGCAAGCAGACTATCAAAATATCAGTTTACCTGTCAGATGGCAACTAGTTCAAACCATGATGAAAGGATTTTGGAGAAAGTGGACACAAGAGTATCTACAGTCAATACAGCAACGAGGCAAATGGCGAAGTTGTAAGCAAAACATCAAGGTTGGTGACATTGTTGTTGTGAAGGACGAACTACTGCCGCCAACTCGGTGGCCAATGGCTAGGGTAATCGAAGTACACCCTGGAAAAGACGGCTACGTACGTGTGGTCACTATTAAAACTGCCTCAGGCATAACTAAGCGTCCTGTTGTAAAATTATGCTTATTACCAGTCAACATTCATAATCAATCACCTCAAGCACCTGAAAATAAAGACAAGTAAACAGAGAATTCAAGAGATATGAACAAACCTCGATGCACGAGAAGCACTAGAATTTATAATAATGAAGCATTCTACTAATACCTTACCAAATCGTACCATCAGTGAACAAAAACAAAAATTCGAATCAATTAGCTTATTAAAGTATACCTATCAGAGTCCCACAGCAAGCAGAAACATTTATGAATTACACATGATCATTATATTCCCTCAATATTAATCATTACGCAAAGTTCAGATCAGATTATATCTACCTAAAGTATTGTTAATGTCGCCTACAATCAATATAACATAGATTAAGATAACATAAAATAAGATCACTGTCTTTTTTCCGCAATAACAGCATCGATCGATCTGACGCAAGATCATAACAGAGCATATCATGAGATACAGTACAACTGAGTATATCGAAGGAAGATTTACAGTATCGTCATCGTCGCTGTGGGAGGAGCGCTACGCGAAGCTGCGGGTGCGGGGCGTGTCGCGCCCGTCTGCGCCCTTTATATCTTACTCACACTGAGTGACAATCTTTTCGAGATTATAAAGTGTCCGTTCGCGTACCTACCTAATAATCAAGTGAAAGTGATAAAGTTTAGTGTAGTGCGTCAATTCTAATCGCCGCGGTCTCTCGTTTTCTGGGCAAGATGTACGAAGAATCGCACAGTTATACATATGGACATTTAATACCTATTTTCTTTCTGCACGTGTGTGCATTATTTTTACTTAGCATTAGTATGTAATTAGCAGTCAATAAACAATCATCATTACGATCACGCGTCTATATCATTTTGGCTCCACATAACTCCCACATAAGCTACCCAATTTTTATTCCGATATTCCCGCGGGAACAGGACTTACCCGGGTCAAACCGCGGGGCGCACCTAGTAATATAATAAAGATGAAAGTTTGTGAGTATATTATGTGCATGTGTTTAAGTGTGTTTGTTTCTCAATCACGTAAAAATCGCTGAACCGATTACCATGGAACTCGGTATGTAGATAGCTGGAAACCTGGAATAACACATAGGCTACTTTTTACCCGATATTCCCGCGGGATCGGGACTTACGCGGAGAATACCGCGGGGAGCAGCCAGTGCAATAATATGACTTGAAATTTGACAGTAAGTCAGCACGCCAGTGAAGAAGGATCGTTTCGTTTATACAATGTTTTTTACTGACTTACCTTCTGGCTTGGATTAAGTTTACTTTCACTCGTTAAGTTAACGTATTTTATTTATAATTTGATATGTTGTAATTAGTGAAGAAAAGCTTTCTGAAAAATAAGTGTCGGTTTTCAGGATTTTAAGGTACGAAAGAATTGGAGCTTTGATTACCTAGATGGTTGGGAATAGAATAATGACGACGTCTAAGTTCTGCGTCAACTGTTTAAAAGCTGTTTGGGTAAATTTCTACAGGTGTGTAAGTAAATTTCCGATCAGTTTGACTATGGAACGTACGAAACTCGGCCGTCTAGACCGACATAAAAAAGCTTCACTATACGGCGGCCTTTTTCCTTCTAGTCTCAAATAGAAACCAGTCCACATCTATGCATTGGAGATTCGCCGAAGGAAGTCTAGTGTCGTACTATTGTCTCTGTATATGCGCTTGACGACGCTCGTGCGCGAGGCCATGGGGTGGCCTTTAGCTGTGTCCTTCGGACCTTCGAAAGTCGGACCGTTGGGACCGCATCCCCGGCTGCGCTATGCCTTAAAGCGTAGGACATCAGGCTAGATGTGTCCGGTCCTTACCAGGATGTAGGTCACTTTTGGTAGGCACACGGATGTGTGCTGGGAAGTGAGCGTGCCTCAACAGCTCCGGCACCACACTGGAGATGTGGGAGGTGGCTTCTCTGCCGGCCCCAGCGAGGTTGTCGTTAGCTCCTCTTTGAGGCGCGGGTGGTGAGCGGCCTTATTGCTCCGGTACCTGTCTGGACAACCAGGTAGTGTCCTAGGGCACGAGGCTACTCTCCTTTATGAGAACCAGTCTAGCATTGGGGACTAGATCCGTCTTAAACTCGATCCCTGACGTCGCCCTAGGGGTGTGCGCTCGGGTACAGCGGCTCCTGCTGGTATACCGAAAGGTGGGACGGTGGGGACGCTATAACATATATAAATAGAGTTCGAGAACGGGTTGTCTCTGTATATCTGTCACAATTAAATGCAATAATTTTAATTGTTTATTGATCTCAAGCGACATATTGCGACTGGTTGGAAAAAATATGAACGGGTAGGAGTAGGCACATGCTTCAGATTAAATAACAGTTAGCATTGACTATCTTCGGCAAAACCATGGTAAAAAAGTTGATGCACGCAGGTAGGTAACAATAGGTAGCTAGGTAGGTTATCCTACTATATAATATAACTAGCTGCGCCCCGCGGTTTCACCCGCGTAAGTCCCGTTCTCGCGGGAGTATCGGGATAAAAAGTAACCTAAGTGTTAATCCAGGTCCCCAGCTACCTATATTCCAAGTTTCATCGCAATCGGTTCAGTAGTTTTTGTGTGAAAGAGTAACAACCTCACATACATACACACATACTTACATACAAACTTACGCGTTTATAATATTAGTAAGATATTAGGTATTAAGGTATTAAGCTAAAAGTTTGGTAATAAGGTAAGTACATCCAACAATAATCTTGAAGAAAAAAAACTCCTCCTTTACCTACTCAAATTGAATTCTTTCATTTTGATATTACATCAAACAACTCGTTTTGCATACCGTCGCATCACGGTACTTAAATGAGGTGCCATCTCTCCCAAAAGCATTTAGGAGCCGAGCAATCTTGCGGAGATAGCGAACTTTTAAAATCATAAAAAATCATTACACTTCAATCTTTTTTCGGTAACTCTGTTTTGGGTATGAAACTGCAAACATCTTGTAATAAAAACAATTGACATAACAGCCGACTTACAGTAGTATTCTTTTATATTGGGGCTTATATCATCCACCTATGTTACACGTAAAATAAGGTCGGTACCCAATTATATTATCTACATAAACGATATCCTTACTTCATCCATACACCCCTAGGTCTAGACTGGGATGAAATATCCGTTATTTCAATAAATTAGAATGAATCAGCAACATTGAGATTAAAAGAGGATGCTGGGAGTAAAAGTAGATTGTATGTGAGGATGTTTGTCTCGGGTGTGCGTCTCACCGTGTATTTAGTGTGCGAGCGACGAGCGACGTGAAGCATGTAGCAGGAAGGCCTGCGCGGTGGCTCGTGGCGCAGGATGAGGCGTCGATACGCGCACCCGTCTGACGTCGGCGCGGGCCGGCGCACTCCGCACTCCGGCCGCGACTCACGTCACCCTCGCACCCTCGCACCCTCGCGACCTCACATCATCACGTACAGTATATACCCGACGCGACGCGGACTGCCAAACATACGCATTATATGCTTTATTGTGTTTTCAAGTTTCATTATTCCGGACATACTGGTGGACATCTTCTGCTATCGTTCTTCTTTCAGTGAAAACAAACATCGCAGAGTCGGAGCGCAGGCGCGATTAACACGGACACCATGAGAGCGGCCATCTTGGTCGAGGACACACTTTCGCCTCGCCCTAGCCTCGAAGCTCGAGCCTAGATCTACGTCGGAAGGGGCTCAGACGAAGCGATGCGTCGAGGTCGAGGCTACGCGACGGCCACCCTGTAAGGCCGCATCGCGCCGCTATCGATCCGGTGGCGTCATGGCGGTCGCGAAGTGAATGCGGACATCGGGACCGCGCCGCAGCCTCGGCGAGCTTGCAGGCCCTCGCAGTGCTAGTGTCGGGGTGGTGTCGCGGCATGTGAGACAGAGTGTTCGCTCGGGCTCGGCTGGGAGGGCGCGCGGGAGGCGGCGGGCCCGGCTGACCGCGCGCCATGGGCGAGGAGTACGCGCGCTCCCCATGCGAGCGGTTCCCCGCGGCGGGCGCGTTCAGCGTAGCGCCGCCGGAGCGGCTGAGCCCGCCGCCGCCTGCGCCGTTGCCGGATCGCTTCTCGGCGTCTCCGCGGCGGGTGCGCCGGTGCGCGGAGGCGGAGCGCGCTCGCCGGCCGCGCTACGTGCCGCCGGCGGCGCACGTTCCCGTCGAGCGGTACGTGCCGCGGCCGCCGGCGCCCGCGCCGCTGCGCCCGCCACCGCCCGTCTACTGCGGCCTGGCGTGCCGGCCTCCGCCCCCGGCGCAGCGCAAGTGCTGTGGACCGCAGTGTCGCGAGGATATCACCGGTTCACCGCCGCCCTCGCGCTATGTTGAGTACGTGGGAGCAGCGGCTGCACGACGGCTTGCGTGCACGCCGCCGCCTCCGCCGCCACCGGCTCTGCAGCTCCCCTGCGAGCCTCAAGAGCCCCCGTGCTGTGTACAAGCTCGCAGACGTCCACAACCACCTCACGACTGGTGAGTACTTACTTACCTTCTAAACCGAAATTGCATAAACAGTCCCAAATTTTTAATCAACGTCGTAGGTATATGTAATAAAATGTATTATTTACTGTCCTTCTTTTTCAGGACGCTTAAACCGTTTTGCCTTTTGTCTTTATTTACACATGGGAATCGGTTAAGCTTAGAGAAATTACAAAGTTCATGAAAGATAAATGCGTTAACAAAATAATTAATAACCATTAATAGTCTGGTAAACTGGTATTTTTTTTTTACTTTTAGGTAGGTGGGTTTTTACATTATTGCGTTGCGTGATGGGGTTTAAATCGATGATGGCGGTGCCATTATTAATTGGTTAATATTTCGTGGCTACGATTGATAACCAGTGATTGATGGTGGGTAACGATCGCGCGTCACTACGAGTGACGGGCAAGACCTGATTGCTTCTACTAAAATGTTATCATTTGCTTTTTTCGCGTTGATAATAAAATAAAAAAGCTGGAACAGTGCAAATGAGATTTTGAGTTTTTCAAATATCTCTTCTTAAATCTTTGATGTCCATGATTTCACGAAGAAAATAACTAATTGAAACTCATTTTACTTTTTGCAACAACCCATATACTCGAACACTAAATTGTTAAAATATGTTTTATTTGGAAACAAAAAAACGATTTTTTCAAACTCATTCGAACGGATTTCATCGTAATTTATTAAAGTAAAATAAAAGGTTGAACGAACGAACAATTCTGTTGAAATACAGTGACAATTTAAAACATTTGGAAAAGTACCAACTCAGCAGTATTCTACATGGCTTTGTTTTATATTGTTTTATCGTAAATTCAAGCAATTCGGTTTATTACACCGCGCTCCGTTAACATTTTAAATGCATGTATGGTTCACTGTGCCAGAAAGGTGCAAGATTTAAGATTATGCACACTGTTTTTGATTAATCTTTTGAGACATCAAAGACAAAAACTTTAAGATTCCTTCTTTACGTTTGATTTCTACTAGGTATAGGTACTTCTAAATCGAAGTTCTATCTAACATCATAATAGGTACCTATTGTATTTATTTATCATCGTATTCAGTCCTTTTTTTTCCAGTTCACATCCTTAGATCGAATTTCTTTTGTTGTTAAACCACTAAAGATTTCATCACTGTTTATCTAATAGTTGGTGCATCTCGGCGCTGTATCTAACTAATTAAACTAATATGATAATACCCCATCTGCTTAAATCGTAAATCCAGATTCCGTAGGAATATCGGAGGAAAATTTTCTAGTTATCCAGCGAGATATCGAAATTGATTTATTATATTATTTATTTATATAACAAACACTTTCAGACTTACAGCATTTAAACACCAAAACGTCTGAAAGCCATTATACCATAATTACAAATAATTATTGAAAATAATGTTTTAATCACATCAATTAGATTTAAGTAAAACTAGGTAGGCATCAAAATGAATCAGCTAATACCAGAATAGAGACAGATCTCAAACAATATTTGTGCCTTGGCTCAACCAATCCATGGACAAATCAACAAATAGCGGCTGAGCCATGCAAAAAACGTCAACCTCAGACCTGTCTGTAATCAGTCGATTTATCAGTGTGAGTGCATGCGAGGCGGGAGCGTACCGCGTCGTAGCCTATTACGAAATTGTTCGTAATAGGCTTGGTAGACATAGTAGATACTTTTCAATCGGTTATTTTTTCACTGGAACTTACGCGAGTGAAATCACGGTCCAGTTGTTTTTTTTTTATTTGAAAACTATGTAACTACTTTGCTAAAGCAATGCTATTAAAATCGAAAAATGATTTTCACTTCATATTGCAATCGCGACAATCGTTGAAAATTTATACATACAAAGACTACTTTCTACTTCTTTTGCAATACCAATCGAGTTAGTTTTACTATCTTTTACTTATCAACATTCTTGTCTTCTCAACCGAAAGGAACACACTGGATCTACCTATCCAGCCCTCCGCAAATGAACAGGATAAAAAAGGGACGAATATTTTCCTTGTTGTTTCGGTAAACCTACTTAGTTACGAATGATAGTTTTGTTTAGACTTGTAGTCATCGATTTATAAAACAAATAGATATCTCTAGGAAAATATTAGGTTACCTGCTTAATTATTCAAGACCAGTGCTAACTCTAGCAGGCTACTGACGGTTAGATTTAACTGCGCAGTTTTAACTGTACAGTTTTATCTAATGTGATTTTGATTAGATCGTCGGTTTAACTATGCAGTTTTTAGTGAGAACCGGATTATTAGTTTTTAATTGTATAAGGAACAAACAGAGAAATAGACACACATGAATTTTAAAAATGTATTCTACTACCTTTTCTAAGTCCACTAGACAACTTTTTTTTTAAATTTACTTGCCGAGTACAGACTTTTTGTCCTCTCTTCCTTTATTATAAGTACCTATAGAATAGATTTTAAAGAGCTCGTAGCTCTTGCTACGAATCTTTAGTCAGTTTTAGTCGTATTTAGAGATGAAGTAGTAAGTCTGTAGTAAAGTGACTAAAGGCGGCATTCAGCACCATAACTTAATTTAGCTACTGATTAGTTGCTAGTCCCAAACTAAACACTAGGCTTATACTATTATGGGTTCTAGACAACCGATATACTACTTATTATACTTGTAGCAATATAAATATTACAGAGTTTTCTCTATTCTTATTAACTACTAGCTGCGCCCCGCGGTGTCACCCGCGTTGGTCTTTATCCAAAATTAAAAAAAATCTGGCATAAGATCCTTTTCGTGATCATAACAAACACAACGCAAAAAGGATTATCGAAATCGGTCCAGCCGAAATACGGATTCATTTTTTGTATACATAAGATTTCGTATAGTGGTGTAGTTCACCTAATCTACGATCATCCCTAAATATTCGTCCCAAGAAGACATTCTTATTTGTAACAAAATGTTCTTTTTTATTGGATTCTTAACTACTTTGCACTTCTGATGTAATTAGCCGTAGGTAGGCATTATTTATTTGACAATATAATTAAATTCTTCAACTTTTAGGTCCTTTTGGTGAAATAAAACGTAGGTAATTCTAAAACTTTTTACCGTTTCATGTTTCGTTTCGGGTAAACACTTGTGGTTAATTTAATTAGTTGACCAACTCGAATTGAAATGTTTGAGTAAGATTTTTTACAAGCCTTTGTTAAGCTTACCTACTTAATATTTTCAGGCATTCATCTTTTAAAAAGGGTAGGTCTTCTTTGAGTTTTCCTTTTGGGTGTTAATTAATTTGGTTAGAGTTTTTCTACGTGGGCAAATTTTCTAAGGTATCATTACCGGCACGAATCTTGAGTGCTGAGCTCTGTCTGCGACTTTAAGATTCAGTGATACGGTCTTGAAAAGACTAATATATATAACTTGTTTAAAATAACCATGAATATTTTATACTAACCCTCGGTTTCCCGGGGTTTGTATAAAATAGTTTAAGTATTCCAAATACGGCACAGTAAAATTTCAAAGATTTTGTAGACAATTTGTAACGATCTTTATTTAGCGTTGAAATAATTTGACGCCCACATTAGACGCAAAGTGTAGTGGTTTCGATTTCAAACTCTACTAAATAAATATTTGCTAGAAAAATTATATACTACTATAGCTGCACCCTGCGGTTTCACCCGCGTAAGTCCCATTCCCGCTGGAAAATTAGGATAAAAAGTAGCCTATGTGTTATTCCCGGTATCCAGCTACCTATATTCCAAGATTCATCGCAATCGGTTCAGTAATTTTTGCGTGATTGAGTAACAAACACACATGTACACATACACATAAACTCACAAACTTTCAGCTTTATAATATTAGTAGGATAGAGGTGTAGGTACTTATATATTTTCCTAAATTTTACCGGGTCTTAATCGCGTATTGTCATGTCCCCTCGCGACCAAGATCATTGTAACATGATCGAAACGTCGAGGTAAGAAAAATATAATAACACGCGATTAAGACCCGGTAAAATGTAAATATGTAAACATTTCGTGTGGATTGAAAAAGTGTACATATATGTTTGATAGATATACCTACCTATATTGATAACTACATTTGTTGATATCAACAGCTTCTGCGGTGGGTGTTTTCTATATAGGTGTAGGTAATAGATGTATTAAAAATGTATTTAAAAAGGACAGTTTTTAGCTAAGTATATATGTCTATCGTTTCTGTAGATACTGTCTCAATATTGTCTTTATTTTTATGTATAATATGTATGTATGTGTTTACAAAAGAAAAATAAATACCTATAAGTAGTTTATCCGTTGTCTAGTCACCGTAACACAAGCTTAGATTACCATGGGGTTAGTATGGCGCTGTATGTTGTTCACAAAATTTAAATTTATATTAAAATTTAAAAACTACGAAATAGTGACTACAGTTTCGTGTTTTTTTATGAATAGTCCTGTATAGAGAGTTTGAAAGTTTTAAGTTCAATAAGTCCTAAGAAAAGAGCTGAATTAACTTGTATATAATATTCTTCATAAAGGCCGCATAATTTTCTAACAATAAGTTACGTACTTACTAGAGAAAAGAACAACTGCCTGAAGTTCTCAACAATTTGATATTGAAACAAAAGTAATTTTGGGAGTGTTTTATTTACTTTTAAAATATTATGTTAGTAATTTAAAGTGATTTACTATAGAAGGCAAAAAAGGAGATCGCTTAGACCGATAAAGTCGCCCATTGTGCCACCTATTTTTAAGTTAATTATAAAGTTTTCTTATTGTAATTATTTAATTGTGGTTAATCTATGTATCTAAAGATAACTTAAATACCAAAATATGGTTTCCGAATGATTTGTAAATGCGAATATATATTGGCAATATTAAAATCTACTATTTTTCAATTCATAAAATATATGTAGGTAACTACAATAAAGAAATACTTATTTGTATTGTAAAATGCAGGATGTCAAAATATAGGCAATCTACACATTTAAGATCAATTTAGTTGTCAAATTCAATCGAGTTCTTTTTAAATATCAAAAATCATAAACCCTGTATTGGCTACCAAGTAGGTACCTACTTAGGTACATGTAGAAACTAGGCTATGACCTGGGTTAACACAAATATGTACTAAGTACATGGCATGTTTAATAAATGTATTCGTGTTGGTTGATCCGGGTGTGCCGTGCCACCTCTATTGATAATAATACTTGTAATTAGTGCTAACATGGTACAAACCAATACTATGAGGGATACCTCGGTTGTTATCTCCAATAGCAATCGTTAGGCCAAGTTAGAGGCCTTAGGGCGACTTGAAAACTCTAACAATACAAGTATTACGAGTAATATTTGCATAGGCATCAAAAGTGTGGCCAAAGGTTGCCTGGCAGAGACCGCTTTAACTCTTAAGTGATAAGGCCCATTATGCCACCTAATTTTAAGTTGTTAAAGTATTTTTCTTTTATATTGTTATTATTTAATTTGTGGTGTGTTGCAATAAAGAATTAATCAATCAATCAATCAAGTGTGTAAAGTTAGCCCCGCTAAAATAGTCCCACTGTCCTAATACAGTAGCTCTTGCCTTCTACTAGATCTAGGTGATCCAATAGATCTAGGTTTCCATTAGATCTAAGTGCCGTGCAATTGGAGAGGCCTATGTCCAGCAGTGGACTGCAACAGGCTGATGGTGATGATGATGCTTTCCACTAAATCCTCTACGAATTTGCAATGTGCCATGCTTTCTAGGATCGGAAATATATTAATATATTATAAGCACCGTTGCTTTTATTTTTATTTTTAAGTTATGTAAAAAATGTGATAAACATTGATTAAATTAATAACTTGGGTAAGTAATGTATATTAGATGCCCTGATCTTGATTCCCCTCTCTCTATCTTTACAGAAGCATTTCTAACTCCAAATTCCTCGATTTGATAAGTGTTGGATCATTAGTCACGATGTTGATAACGGGCACAAACCTCGAAATGAATCGAGCTGATATCCTTATCAGTCCGCTAATAATCTTGATAACGAACGGGTGTACTGAGAACGGTGCGTGAAATAACATTTATTGTTATTTGTTGCTATGTTACCAATGCATTAAATTTGCTAAATGGTGCAATTTCCAGTGATTATGTGATGGTTTCTATGTGTTTAGTGATTTTAGATTGCAATTGAGGTCGAACTGACAATGCATAAAAAGTAAGTGGCTTACATATTACAGCTCACGTTTCCATTTTAATACTTAGTTATTCGATTTTCATGTCTGTGTCAAGGGCAGTTGTGAATACTTTATAAGTAAGTTCATTACTTTCAACATTTGTAGATGTTTTTGTAGGTAATTTTTTCAAGTAGGTTGATAGGTACTTTTATCATTTTTACTTGTGCTTAACCCAGTTTAACCACGCCCTCTCTGGAAGATACACATAATAATGCTTTATTCTAGACATCTATTTTGTGATTTATTATTATATGAAGTGAGCTATATTGCTCCAACTAAACTAAGTCAGTTTTATGATGCCAGTTTTCATGTCAGTTTAGCTAGGATAGTTTACAGCGACGCACATTTATGAAAAACTGGTTCATCTGCTGGATAGCTATGTTCAGTTTTGTGTGGCAGACGATCGATTTCAGGTTTCTTGTTGTCCCACTCTAAGTTCCCTAAGTTACGCGTAAGGCTGTGCAGCCACTAAGGGTCACATTTTTTTTTGTTTTAAGCATTATAGTACCTGCTGTATGTAATGATTAAAAACAAATGTGATAAATTGAAATAATAGACAGACCTGTCACCGGTTAACATCAAGATTAACATTTCTAGCAATAACCACAATAACCATCTACACAAAAATAGTAGAGTAACTTGCCTACTGCAGTCGCCTGGTTAGCGAAAGGACGCAGGTTCGAATCCTGTCATGGGGATTTTTTGGAAATATATTTCCTTGCTAAAATTTTTCTAAGTTGCCTACTAATCGTTATTATTTATGTAACTGTACTTTCAACCCTAGGGATGAAATGAGCCAATTTCAACCCAGCTATCTACCTATGAAATTTAAACTTTCCGAACAGGAGAGATGAAAAATACATATTAGTATTTGATTTGGTAAAGTCAAGTCACGTATAAAATCAATTCACTAGTTCTGTTTGACGTAAATCGAAGTAATTCGAAGATTTACAAATTAAACGCAAATCCGCAGAAATATTTTCATAAAGTATACTCGTACCTAAGTTCTTTTTCATTTCAATACGGTGCGATCCACTTATATGCTTATTCGATATTGAACTTTAAAAAAGTTTAGATGTATTTTTATCAGATTTCTTTTCTTTGACATTTCTATTACTCGAGGGAAATTGAGTTTACGGCTAGACTAATTTGAAGATTAGACAAATCTCTTTGATAACTTTTTTGATTGTTCAGATAAAAATGTAAGATATGAGAAATTAATATTGATGTTCCTGCCTCCCTAATTTTTTTTTCTTTTACTTTGTAAGTAGGTAGGTCTGTGTACCTACTTGTATACTTAGCTGAAAATTATTTATTTGTATTACGAGTAGGTAGAAATTAAGTTAAGATGCAGGTATCTCAGATTTATATGCCTACAAGTATAGATATATATCTATACTTGTAGGCATATAAATCTGAGATAAATCCTACAAGTATAGATATATATCTATACTTGTAGGCATATAAATCTGAGATAAATCCTACAAGTATAGATATATATCTATACTTGTAGGCATATAAATTTGAGATACCTGATAGATAGATAATAACTTTATTTGTACAACATACAACATTACAACAAAACACAAATATTAGGGGTTAAAGTATGAAATTGCCGATTTGTACTGAAAATCTTAATTGTTTATTTTTTAAATTTTTAACAAATTTATTTAATCAAAATAGTTGCCATTATTATCTATACATTGCTGCCATCTAATGGGAAGGTTATTAATGCCTTTGCGATAGAACTCCGACGATCTAGACTGCACAAACTGTGTGAAAACATTTTGTACTGCCTCCTGGGAAGAAAACTTCTTGTCACGTAGATAATTGTCCAAATCACGAAAAAAATGGTAGTCCGTTGGAGCAAGGTCTGGTGAATACGGAGGATGACGAATGGTTTCTAAGTGCAGTTCCTGAAGGGTCAAAATGGTTTCTCGTGCTGTGTGAGGTCTCGCGTTGTCGTGGAGCAATAATGGTGAAGATCGATTCATGAGTCGGGGCTGTTTTACTGCAGTTTTGTCAACATGGTTCGGAGTTCGGCACAATAGACATCTGCCGTAATTGCTTGACCAGATCGAAGAAAACTATAGTGAATAACACCATGCTGAGACCGCCAAACAGTTACCATTACCTTTTTATTGGTAAGTTTTGCTTTAGGACACTGTTGTGGCATTTGACCTGGGGTCAGCCATTGCATTTTTCTTTTCCGGTTATCATAAAGAATCCACTTTTCATCACATGTTACAATTCGATCCAATATTCCTTCATTTCTGTACCGGTTCAACAAGGCAACACAAGTTTCAACACGCGTTTCTTTCTGCAGATCAGTCAAATCATGAGGCACCCATTTTTCGTATTTTTTTATTTTATTGATTTGACGCAAGTGAGTCAATAAAGTGGGTAAGGTAACGTTAAACCATGCCGCTAATTCCTGGGTAGTTTGACTAGGATCGGCTTCCACTATCTCTCTTAATTCATCGTTATTCACCTGTGTGGGCGGTCTTCCTCGTGGCTCGTTCTTTAAGTCGAAATTTCCATCACAAAAGCGTTTAAACCAAAATCGCACGGTGCGTTCATTAGTAGACCCCTCTCCAAACGCAGCATTGATATTGCGGGCTGTTTCTGCCGCGTTAGTTCCGCGTCGGAACTCGTATTCAAAAATCACTCGAATTTTCGCAGTATCCATCTTTCTTGTCTAAATTGAATAACAAAAACAATTGAAAGTCGATATTCAAATGTTTCACATTTTTTAAAAGAAGAACATCACAGAAACCATTTGAAAAAAGTTTCATTCGAAAACCTCCAACCATGAAGATTCTATGTCAATTCAAAGAACCTATTGCAATAAAACGGCAATTTCATACTTTAACCCCTATTATTTACATTACATGAAGTAAAGACATAGATTAAACGTAAATTGCACAAATGGGCGGCCTTATTGCTGAAAGCGATTTCTTCCAGGCAACCTATGGATGGAATAGATCTGTTTTAGCATGAGTGGCAGGTTGTGAGTAATGATGTGAGTAATGAATATATAATTGAATAGGAGAACTAGAACTGGAACTGGAGAAGGTTAAAATACTACAAAAATACACGAATAACCATATATATAAATTTGTACATAAACATAAATATTAATACACTTCCACGCATATATAGCATACATACACATTACAAAAACATACATACACATATCCATAGATCAGATCATACTGAGATAATGATTCGTCACCATAGCTTTAGCTTTGAAGATGGGCAAGGACTTGGCAGATCGGTTAGGTCTACCTACTTACGAGTTTTTTTCTATTTCAACATGTTGTTGAGCGACTATTAACATTAAACAATTAAAAACAAATACACAGCCTCAAAGGCAACTAGGCTTACACTAACGGATATAGGTATTACATAATAATAATCTGTGAGTCTCTGTGTGTGATATTATGAATTACACAAAAACATGTTATTATGTTATTCATAATATGATATTACATAATAATATAGAAAACACCCAGAACCAAAAACAAACGTTTGTGGTTCCAGTTGATGCATATTTAAAGCAAAAAAATCCAGAACCGATATTATATCAATATCAAAACGATCCTGTTGAACCCAGCTGGTCCCAGTCTGTCCTTCTCTAACTAACCGACGAACAGTAAAGTAAAAAAAGGACAGACTGGGGTCTATCAAAGATCAAGTGGGACCGTTTTTTGACGAAGTA
Source organism: Idaea dimidiata (assembly GCA_949358125.1). NCBI lineage: Eukaryota > Metazoa > Arthropoda > Insecta > Lepidoptera > Geometridae > Idaea > Idaea dimidiata. The sequence goes on from OX442340.1 coordinate 6,035,659, forward strand.
AGCTTTCTAGTAAATACTGTACTATTTCTGTGAATAAATCAGTTAATGGATACAAAAAAGTTGATTAGTATTTTATTAAAATGTCGGAACTAATACGTCACGTACAAAATTACACAAATAAAAAAATAAATTAAAAATTAAAAAACCGACTTCAAAAAGAAACAAAAAAAAATTTTAAAAACAAAAAAAAAAAAGAATTGATAAAAATTACCAAAATAACCTCTACATAGGTACAGTGCCACCGACTAATTAATCTGTTTTATCATCTGAAGTCGGGCAGCCAAACTAAGTACAATATGGAACCAACCAGTAAACCTACCTACCTAAAAATCAACAATATTGTTACCGTTATTTTAATTATTGAGGAGTTTGCTGATGAGCAGGTGGTTTCAGGTGCCCAATCAATCTGTACTTAGTTCTTTAGGGGTCTATTCTTTTTGGTAGAAGTCCAAAAATGAGTAATTTATTAAATTCTAGGATGCTATCCTGTCCATTATTCCGAAGATACTCATCAGATCCTTACTAAACTTTCATGGGACCACCTCGCAGCTTCTACCTTTCCATTAGAAAAATAACTATATCAATCGGTCAAGCCCTCTTCGTGTAATCGATAAACCACTGGATTGATTAATGCGTTTTGATGAGCATTTCCGTTCATCACTCCGACGACCCTCATCAGATCCATATCAAATTTTTATGGGACCATCTTGGAGCTCCCACCTATTCATTAAAAAAGAATCATCTTAATCGGTCAAGCCGTCTTCAAGTAATCGGTGAACATACAAAAAAAAAATATACATACAGACGAATTGATAACCTCCTCCTTTTTTTTCAAGTCGGTTAATAAATTTGTATTAATATTAAAGTCACCTATTTTTAGGTCAACACAAGGCCTCTGGTTCATTTGCGGTGCTTTTATTTAGCCTCGGGCTAGTGAGCTAGCCCAGTATTGGTTGCCCACTGACACAAATGTCAGTGAACAACCAATCACAAGAGTTAGCATGTTAGTTATTTAGTTAGCCCTGGCTAAGTATATCTAGCCGCGTAAGTCACCCTAACTTGATCTAAAGACTGCTATTCGAGATGACAATCGAGATCTACCTGAACTTAATGTGCCTTACAAGAAGCAGGAAGTAGTTCAAAAATGATTTTGCCATCCATCGAAGAAAGGATCGTGGCAGGCGCCACTTAACTCTAACGTCAGCTAGGCTAATTAGCTCCTTAATAATATGTTAATACGTAGCTATAGGTAAAATAAATAATAATTGCCCTTTTCATCTAATTTTAGATGATTTATACAGCGCAAGTAACTTTTAATCCATGCTATTTTATGGCGCTGTAGTGCCCGGGACATTGTCAGATGGAGTAGGCTTGCCCAGCACCTATTCCCAGCCCAGTCAGCCATACCCAGAAGAAATAACTGGTCAAATACATCTGGAGCTAACTAAGCCGTGGGTTTTCTCACGATGTTTTCCTTCACCGTATGAGCGATGTTATTTACGCACATAACTTTTCCGCAAGGAAAAAGACATTGGTGCGCCGAGATTCGGAACCACGACCTTCTGAATGAAAGTTGGGGTATCTACCACTAGACCAACACTACTCTAACCGGCTATAGGTACTTCTTAAATATTCAGGTAGGTATAACAAAAACAGAAAATGTCTAATGCGAGTTCGTAAAAAGCATACAAATGGCTTCTTTTTTCGGACAAAAGGCAAGACGCAGAGGTAAAGGGAATTATCTTAAGTAAGGAAACAAGGTGCGTGATTTATTGATAACACCGAAAATGTTGCGTTCAAGCAAAACATCCGTATAAGGAAGATAAATGAGTTACTTCCATTTTGAGCGAATCCATTTGCGGTAACGTAAAAGTCTGGATTTTTATTAGTTTTTAGTTGAAAGTGGCCAAGTCTGGTGGGTGAGCTAGTCTATATTAAAAAGAGGTATTGTTGGTAACGTGTTGGTATCTATGTGAGTATGTATATTGTGGTTAGCTCCGAAACTACTGAACCGATTTTAAAAATTCGTTCACCAATAGAAAGCTACATTATCCAGAAATAACTCTTTGTTTATGCGATGCTTGATATAAAATTGTGTAACAAATTACACCTCAGTCACCCTCGACTAAGAAGCACTGTAAAGTCGTCGAAACTTCTGGCGTTAAAAATCTTACTAATATTATAAACACTGAACCGATTGCGATAAAACTTACCTATATTCTATGTAGGTAGGTGGGGAACTGGAATAACCCATAGCCTACTTTTTCCCCGATATTTCCGCGGTAACGGGACTTACGCGAGTGAAACAGCGGGGCGCAGCTAGTTTGCTTATAATTATCAAAATAGCCCGAATAGAACCGAAAAACGAATATAATTTTAATTCTGTTATCAATGCAAGTCGGCCTAAAAAATAAGCCAACTTTCAACAATATCTTAAACATGTTTAAGAACTGATAAAATATCAAAAACGTGTAACAACTATTAAGAAAATAGAGCAAAATGTTCGTTTTTTGCCACTTTAATTTAACCAGTTGATTAAAATATTTTTGTCTGGTAAGGCTAGGTTTCGTGTACGAAGTAAACTATATACATACAATAGCTGGTTTTATTTATCTACTTGGAAAAAAGGGACATAGTGTAGAGTTTCCTTCTGTAGTCATTTATCTCGACGCTCAGCGCGCTTTTTCCTCAATAACTCGAAAACTTTTTATCACAGATGAGATTTGAGTGCTAGTTCCGAACTTTGGTTCATTGACATGGGTGATTACAATGTTACTAAGTAGTTTTTGAAACATTGAGGCTATACGTATAGGCTTGCTTAGCGCCTAGCGCCTAGTAGCTTGCATTCTAACCATATCCTTTTACAGAAACATAGATCATAAATGTTTAGTCATCCTAAACTCACTCAATACTCATTAAAATTGTACACCTAAGAAGGTAATTATGGTTAAACTGTAAAAAATAAATTTAATACGTTTTTGTAACCTACAATTTTGCAATAAATGTCTTTGAACTTTGAACTAAAAACAGAAGTGTCAATTATCTAAGGATATGCGTTTTTGTTTACCTTTTTGATCTAAGTGTCTGTAAAAGGGTATCTATAGAATATATGAAGCTAGGGACCAAGCGCTCAGTGCGGCCGGTCGCGAACGTTCTAGACCGTTCGTTTGAGTAAGGTGACTCGCTAGCTTCTAGGCGCTAAGCAAGCCTCCTATACGGACGTAGCCTAATGTAGTTGCAAGGCATGTTTTATAAAGAAATACTTAGATATGCATTTATAGAAATATGCACTGCAGGAAAATATTATGTATTGGCAACAGGTGTGTGCACTGTGCTAAGCATGCTAAGTGACAAAATTTGTCTAGCACACTTGGTTATTATTAGGTAACGTTCTGTAGATATAATTACTGGCATAAATTGCTTTGACCATTTCATAGAAATAGTACAGAATTAACTAGAAAGCTTACTTCGTCAAAAAACGGTCCCGCTTGATGTTAGAGAAACCCCAGTCTGTCCTTTTTTCACTTTAGTGTTCGTCGGTTAGTTAAATAAGGACAGACTAAAACCAACTGGGTTCAACAGGATCGTTTTGATATATCAAAGCAAAAACTACCTCAACCTTAGAGAACATGATTGAAATTGATATTTCAAAGTTGTCAAGTGCACAGTCTTCTAGGAGCAAAGACGACGATGTAATATGTCTCTGGGACATTTGCAATAAAAAAAAAAGTTAGCCGGCACGGACGCCTGACAGTTGTGAAACATTTGACATTGACAGTTATGATTTGGATAAAGATGTTTCACATCAAAACCTACGCACTTAATAACATCTCTGAACACAAATAATACAACGTTCATGTTAGCGTTAGCAAAAAAATGACAGCTTATTTCAGTTTCTAAAGCCAATATTGCCCAAGGACTATTACTTTTAGATTTTGAATGATGACCGCCTATCTTCGCAATGGAATATGACGTTAAACGTTATTGCAACAACAGTTAGACGTTGATAAATTACTGAATCACTGACCTGGTTCTTTACACCGAATTGATCTTCGTTCTAAGTCAATCTCTTAAGATATTTCTGAATGAATGAATGAATGTCATTTATTTGCACGAAATATGGTCACAACAGCTGTTATAAAAGAATAAGGTTGAACACATTTCACCGGCACTTAACTTTGCATGCAGATAAGTATTAATAATAAAATGAATTACCGGTGTGAAGTTGGCAGCCAAAGTTAGCAGCCGATAACCCGACTAAATTAAGATGGAATTTTTGTAGGATTAGCAATAGAACCCTAAATAGGTATCTATACATATATTAAAAATAAAATCAGTCTGTATGTCGAAAAAGCGCTGATTTTTAACCTACCATTGACATCATAAAAAGGTCTAAACAATTTCATCAAAGAATTCTCTTAGTGTTTAGCTGCTGGTGAATAGCGACCTTTCAGACCGGGATAACTGCATCAAAAATGGCTCAGCTACATAGAATACAGTCCAAATTGCATACCACGGGCATGTTGGGTCTGTGCTGCGTTATGGAGTCTTATTTTGGGCAAACTCCACGGACAAGGAAAAAGCTTTTAAGGCTCAAAAGCGCTGTATCAGAGCAATGTGTGGCCTAAAACGTAGGACTTCTTGTAAGAAGTTTTTCAGAGACATGAATATATTAACGCTTCCCTCGTTATACATTAGCGAAGTGGCTCTTTTTGTCAGAAACAACAGCAATTATTTTGAGACTGAAATTAGTGCAAGACGAGGTGTCTCTTTAAGATACAGGTTAAGTAAAACTCATCTTTTACAGGTAAGTGTTTTTGGTATGGCACCAGTTATATATAACGCAATTCCCAAAGAAATCCGTGCCATCGAAAATTTAAATGAATTCAAGCATACCCTAAATAAGTTCTTGGTGAAAAAAGCATATTATAAAATCAAACAATTTTTAGATAATAAAAATAATCGAAGCAGTACTTGACAATTTGAATAGAATTATCGCTGTATTAAATATAAAATACAATTGACGAATTATTAATATAATGATCCTTTGACAATGTATGTTTATTCTATATTAATGTATTTAATTGTGTATTGTGATTAATATGAAAACAGTTTCAATTGTAAAAGTGAACGGGACATGTTAGTAGCCTACCCTCACTATAAGAATGTGTTTTAAAATTGACTATTATTTCTAAGAACCATGTTTGTATGCCCACGTGGTAGGACTAGAGATTCCCTAATTGTGTTTACTATCAATTTTTACCTAGATCCACAAACAATAAATCATTTCATTTCATCATTTCATTTCATTTCATTTCAAATTACCTAACCTATGTCAAAAGAAGGCGGCTAAAATGGTTCTCGACCCTTCCCGGACATCTTGAAAATAGCTAAAATTATTTAATAAAAACTCGCTAGATCTTCCGCTGCTGGTCAATTTCGACTAGTCAGACCGGGATAACTGCGTCAAAAATGGCTCAGCTACATAGAATACAATCCAAATTACCTAATCTATGTCAAAAAAAGGCGGCTAAAATGGTTCTCGACCCTTCCCGGACATCTTGAAAATAGCTAAAATTATTTAATAAAAACTCGCTAGATCTTCCGCTGCTGGTCAATTTCGACTAGTCAGACCGGGATAACTGCATCAAAAATGGCTCAGCTACATAGAATACAATCCAAACTACCTAACCTATGTCAAAAGAAGGCGGCAAAAATAGTTCTCGACCCTTCACTGATATCCTGAAAAAGGTGTGAAGAATTTCTTCAAAGATTTTTTTTAGTGTTTAGCTGCTGGTGAATAGCGACTTTTTAGACCGAGATAACTGCATCAAAAAAGGATCAGCTACATAGAATACAGTCTAAATTACCTAACATATGTCAAAAGAAGGCGGCTAAAATGGTTCTCGACCCTTCCCGGGCATCTTGAAAAAGGCTAAAAATTATTTGTTCATAACTCGCTAGATCTTCCGCTGCTGGTCAATTTCGACTAGTCAGACCGGGATAACTGCATCAAAAATGGCTCAGCTACATAGAATACAGTCCATATTACCTAAGCTATGTCAAAAGAAGGCGGTTAAAATGGTTCTAGACCCTTCACTGATATCTTGAAAAAGGTCTGAAGAACTTCTTCAAAGAATTCTCTTAGTGTTTAGCTGCTGGTGAATAGCGACCTTTGAGACCGGGATATCTGCATCAAAAATGGCTCAGCTACATAGAACACAGTCCAAATTACCTAACCTATGTCAAAAGAAGGCGGCTAAAATGGTTCTAGACCCTTCCCGGACATCTTGAAAATAGCTAAAATTATTTAATAAAAACTCGCTAGATCTTCCGCTGCTGGTCAATTTCGACTAGTCAGACCGGGATAACTGCATCAAAAATGGCTCAGCTGCATAGAATACAGTCCAAATTACCTAACCTATGTCAAAGGAAGGCGGCTAAAATGGTTCTCGACCCTTCCCGGGCATCTTGAAAAAGGCTAAAAATTATTTGTTTATAACTCGCTAGATCTTCCGCTGCTGGTCAATTTTGACTAGTCAGACCGAGATAACTGCATCAAAAATGGCTCAGCTACATAGAATACAGTCCAAATTACCTAACCTATGTCAAAAGAAGGCGGCTAAAATGGTTCTAGACCCTTCACTGATATCTTGAAAAAGGTGTGAAGAATTTCTTCAAAGAATTCTCTTACTGTTTAGCTGCTGGTGAATAGCGACCTTTCAGACCGGGATAACTGCATCAAAAATGGCTCAGCTACATAGAACACAGTCCAAATTACCTAACCTATGTCAAAAGAAGGCGGCTAAAATGGTTCTAGACCCTTCATTGATATCTTGAAAAAGGTCTGAAGAACTTCTTCAAAGAATTCTCTTAGTGTTTAGCTGCTGGTAAATAGCGACCTTTCAGACCGGGATAACTGCATCAAAAATGGCTTAGCTACATAGAACACAGTCCAAACTACCTAACCTATGTCAAAAAAAGGCGGCTAAAATGGTTCGCGACCCTTCCCGGACATCTTGAAAATAGCTAAAATTATTTAATAAAAACTCGCTAGATCTTCCGCTGCTGGTCAATTTCGACTAGTCAGACCGGGATAACTGCATCAAAAATAGCTCAGCTACATAAAATACAGTCCATATTACCTAGCCTATGTCAAAAGAAGGCGGCTAAAATGGTTCTAGACCCTTCACTGATATCTTGAAAAAGGTGTGAAGAATTTTTCAAAGAATTCTCTTAGTGTTTAGCTGCTGGTGAATAGCGACCTTTCAGACCGGGATAACTGCATCAAAAATGGCTCAGCTACATAGAATACAGTCCAAATTACCTAACCTATGTCAAAAGAAGGCGGCTAAAATGGTTCTAGACCCTTCACTGATATCTTGAAAAAAGTGTGAAGAATTTCTTCAAAGAATTCTCTTACTGTTTAGCTGCTGGTGAATAGCGACCTTTCAGACCGGGATAACTGCATCAAAAATGGCTCAGCTACATAGAATACAGTCCATATTACCTAACCTATGTCAAAAGAAGGCGGCTAAAATGGTTCTAGACCCTTCACTGATATCTTGAAAAAGGTGTGAAGAATTTTTCAAAGAATTCTCTTAGTGTTTAGCTGCTGGTGAATAGCGACCTTTCAGACCGGGATAACTGCATCAAAAATGGCTCAGCTACATAGAATACAGTCCAAATTACCTAACCTATGTCAAAAGAAGGCGGCTAAAATGGTTCTAGACCCTTCACTGATATCTTGAAAAAAGTGTGAAGAATTTCTTCAAAGAATTCTCTTACTGTTTAGCTGCTGGTGAATAGCGACCTTTCAGACCGGGATAACTGCATCAAAAATGGCTCAGCTACATAGAATACAGTCCATATTACCTAACCTATGTCAAAAGAAGGCGGCTAAAATGGTTCTAGACCCTTCACTGATATCTTGAAAAAGGTGTGAAGAATTTCTTCAAAGAATTCTCTTACTGTTTAGCTGCTGGTGAATAGCGACCTTTCAGACCGGGATAACTGCATCAAAAATGGCTCAGCTACATAGAATACAGTCCATATTACCTAACCTATGTCAAAAGAAGGCGGCTAAAATGGTTCTCGACCCTTCACTGATATCTTGAAAAAGGTGTGAAGAATTTTTCAAAGAATTCTCTTAGTGTTTAGCTGCTGGTGAATAGCGACCTTTCAGACCGGGATAACTGCATCAAAAATGGCTCAGCTACATAGAACACAGTCCAAATTACCTAACCTATGTCAAAAGAAGGCGGCTAAAATGGTTCTAGACCCTTCATTGATATCTTGAAAAAGGTCTGAAAAACTTCTTCAAAGAATTCTCTTAGTGTTTAGCTGCTGGTAAATAGCGACCTTTCAGACCGGGATAACTGCATCAAAAATGGCTTAGCTACATAGAACACAGTCCAAACTACCTAACCTTTGTCAAAAAAAGGCGGCTAAAATGGTTCTCGACCCTTCCCGGACATCTTGAAAATAGCTAAAATTATTTAATAAAAACTCGCTAGATCTTCCGCTGCTGGTCAATTTCGACTAGTCAGACCGGGATAACTGCATCAAAAATAGCTCAGCTACATAGAATACAGTCCATATTACCTAGCCTATGTCAAAAGAAGGCGGCTAAAATGGTTCTAGACCCTTCACTGATATCTTGAAAAAAGTGTGAAGAATTTCTTCAAAGAATTCTCTTACTGTTTAGCTGCTGGTGAATAGCGACCTTTCAGACCAAGATAACTGCATCAAAAATGGCTCAGCTACATAGAACACAGTCCAAACTACCTAACCTATATCAAAAAGAGGCGGCTAAAATGGTTCTCGACCCTTCACTGATATCTTGAAAAAGGTGTAAAGAATTTCTTCAAAGAATTCTCTTACTGTTTAGCTGCTGGTGAATAGCGACCTTTCAGACCGGGATAACTGCATCAAAAATGGCTCAGCTACATAGAATACAGTCCATATTACCTAACCTATGTCAAAAGAAGGCGGCTAAAATGGTTCTAGACCCTTCACTGATATCTTGAAAAAGGTGTGAAGAATTTCTTCAAAGAATTCTCTTACTGTTTAGCTGCTGGTGAATAGCGACCTTTCAGACCGGGATAACTGCATCAAAAATGGCTCAGCTACATAGAATACAGTCCATATTACCTAACCTATGTCAAAAGAAGGCGGCTAAAATGGTTCTCGACCCTTTACTGATATCTTGAAAAAGGTGTGAAGAACTTCTTCAAAGAATTCTCTTAGTGTTTAGCTCCTGGTGAATAGCGACCTTTCAGACCAGGATAACTGCATCAAAAATGGCTTAGCTACATAGAATACAGTTCAAGTTATTAAACTTATGTCAAAAGAAGGCGGCTAAAATGGTTCTCGACCCTTCACTGATAACTTGAAAAAGGTGTGAGAAATATCTTCAAAGAATTCGCTAAGTGTTTGGCTGCTGGTGAATAGCGACCTTTCAGACCGGGATAACTGCACCATAAATAGCTCAGCCGCATAGAATACAGTTTAACCTACCTAACCTATGTCAAAAGAAGGCGGCTAAAATGGTTCTAGACCCTTCACTGATATCTTGAAAAAGGTCTGAAGAACTTCTTCAAAGAATTCTCTTAGTGTTTAGCTCCTGGTGAATAGCGACCTTTCAGACCAAAATGCTTCACACCTTTTTCAAGATATCAGTGAAGGGTCGAGAACCATTTTAGCCGCCTCTTTTTGATATAGGTTAGGTAGTTTAGACTGTGTTCTATGTAGCTGAGCCATTTTTGATGCAGTTATCCCGGTCTGAAAGGTCGCTATTCACCAGCAGCTAAACAGTAAGAGAATTCTTTGAAGAAGTTCTTCAGACCTTTTTCAAGATGCCCTGGAAGGGTCGAGAACCATTTTAGCCGCCTATTTTTGATATAGGTTAGGTAGTTTGGACTGTGTTCTATGTAGCTGAGTCATTTTTGATGCAGTTATCCCGGTCTGAAAGGTCGCTATTCACCAGCAGCTAAACAGTAAGAGAATTCTTTGAAGAAATTCTTCACACTTTTTTCAAAATATCAGTGAAGGGTCTAGAACCATTTTAGCCGCCTTCTTTTGACATAGGTTAGGTAATATGGACTGTATTCTATGTAGTTGAGCCATTTTTGATGCAGTTATCCCGGTCTGAAAGGTCGCTATTCACCAGCAGCTAAACAGTAAGAGAATTCTTTGAAAAAATTCTTCACACCTTTTTCAAGATATCAGTGAAGGGTCTAGAACCATTTTAGCCGCCTTTTTTTGACATAGGTTAGGTAATATGGACTGTATTCTATGTAGCTGAGCCATTTTTGATGCAGTTGTCCCGGTCTCAAAGGTCGCTATTCACCAGCAGCTAAACACTAAGAGAATTCTTTGAAGATATTTCTCACACCTTTTTCAAGATATCAGTGAAGGGTCGAGAACCATTTTAGCCGCCTTGTTTTGGTATAGGTTAGGTAATTTGGACTGTATTCTATGCAGCCAAGCTATTTTTGATGCAGATATCCCGGTCTCAAAGGTCGCTATTCACCAGCAGCTAAACACTAAGAGAATTCTTTGAAGAAGTTCTTCAGACCCTTTTCAAGATATCAGTGAAGGGTCGAGAACCATTTTAGCCGCCTTGTTTTGGTATAGGTTAGGTAGTTTGGACTGTATTCTATGTAGCTGAGCCATTTTTGATGCAGTTATCCCGGTCTGACTAGTCGAAATTGACCAGCAGCGGAAGATCTAGCGAGTTTTTATTAAATAATTTTAGCTATTTTAAAGATGTCCAGGAAGGGTCGAGAACCATTTTAGCCGCCTTCTTTTGACATAGGTTAGGTAATTTGGACTGTGTTCTATGTAGCTGAGCCATTTTTGATGCAGTTATCCCGGTCTGAAAGGTCGCTATTCACCAGCAGCCAAACACTTAGCGAATTCTTTGAAGATATTTCTCACACCTTTTTCAAGTTATCAGTGAAGGGTCGAGAACCATTTTAGCCGCCTTCTTTTGACATAAGTTTAATAACTTGGACTGTATTCTATGTAGCTAAGCCATTTTTGATGCAGTTATCCCGGTCTGAAAGGTCGCTATTCACCAGCAGCTAAACAGTAAGAGAATTCTTTGAAGAAATTCTTCACACTTTTTTCAAGATATCAGTGAAGGGTCTAGAACCATTTTAGCCGCCTTCTTTTGACATAGGTTAGGTAATATGGACTGTATTCTATGTAGCTGAGCCATTTTTGATGCAGTTATCCCGGTCTGAAAGGTCGCTATTCACCAGGAGCTAAACACTAAGAGAATTCTTTGAAGAAGTTCTTCAGACCTTTTTCAAGATATCAGTGAAGGGTCTAGAACCATTTTAGCCGCCTTCCCTTGACATAGGTTAGGTAGGTTAAACTGTATTCTATGCGGCTGAGCTATTTATGGTGCAGTTATCCCGGTCTGAAAGGTCGCTATTCACCAGCAGCCAAACACTTAGCGAATTCTTTGAAGATATTTCTCACACCTTTTTCAAGTTATCAGTGAAGGGTCGAGAACCATTTTAGCCGCCTTCTTTTGACATAAGTTTAATAACTTGGACTGTATTCTATGTAGCTAAGCCATTTTTGATGCAGTTATCCCGGTCTGAAAGGTCGCTATTCACCAGCAGCTAAACACTAAGAGAATTCTTCACACCTTTTTCAAGATATCAGTGAAGGGTCGAGAACCATTTTAGCCGCCTTCTTTTGACATAGGTTAGGTAATTTGGACTGTATTCTATGTAGCTGAGCCATTTTTGATGCAGTTATCCCGGTCTGAAAGGTCGCTATTCACCAGCAGCTAAACACTAAGAGAATTCTGTGAAGAAGTTCTTCAGACCTTTTTCAAGATATCAGTGAAGGGTCTAGAACCATTTTAGCCGCCTTCCCTTGACATAGGTTAGGTACGTTGAACTGTATTCTATGTAGCTGAGCCATTTTTAATGCAGTTATACCGGTCTGAAAGGTCGCTATTCACCAGCAGCTAAACACTAAAGATTTTTTTGAAAAATTCTTCACACCTTTTTCAAGATATCAGTGAAGGGTCGAGAACCATTTTAGCCGCCTCTTTTTGATATAGGTTAGGTAGTTTGGACTGTGTTCTATGTAGCTGAGCCATTTTTGATGCAGTTATCCCGGTCTGAAAGGTCGCTATTCACCAGCAGCTAAACAGTAAGAGAATTCTTTGAAGAAGTTCTTCAGACCTTTTTCAAGATGCCCTGGAAGGGTCGAGAACCATTTTAGCCGCCTTCCCTTGACATAGGTTAGGTACGTTGAACTGTATTCTATGTAGCTGAGCCATTTTTGATGCAGTTATCCCGGTCTGAAAGGTCGCTATTCACCAGCAGCTAAACAGTAAGAGATTTTTTTGAAAAATTCTTCACACCTTTTTCAAGATATCAGTGAAGGGTTAAGAACCATTTTAGCCGCCTCTTTTTGATATAGGTTAGGTAGTTTGGACTGTGTTCTATGTAGCTGAGCCATTTTTGATGCAGTTATCCCGGTCTGAAAGGTCGCTATTCACCAGCAGCTAAACAGTAAGAGAATTCTTTGAAGAAATTCTTCACACTTTTTTCAAGATATCAGTGAAGGGTCTAGAACCATTTTAGCCGCCTTCTTTTAACATAGGTTAGGTAATATGGACTGTATTCTATGTAGTTGAGCCATTTTTGATGCAGTTATCCCGGTCTGAAAGGTCGCTATTCACCAGCAGCTAAACAGTAAGAGAATTCTTTGAAGAAATTCTTTAGACCTTTTTCAAGATATCAGTGAAGGGTCTAGAACCATTTTAGCCGCCTTCCCTTGACATAGGTTAGGTAGGTTGAACTGTATTCTATGTAGCTGAGCCATTTTTAATGCAGTTATACCGGTCTGAAAGGTCGCTATTCACCAGCAGCTAAACACTAAGAGAATTCTTTGAAGAAGTTCTTCAGACCCTTTTCAAGATATCAGTGAAGGGTCGAGAACCATTTTAGCCGCCTTGTTTTGGTATAGGTTAGGTAGTTTGGACTGTATTCTATGTAGCTGAGCCATTTTTGATGCAGTTATCCCGGTCTGACTAGTCGAAATTGACCAGCAGCGGAAGATCTAGCGAGTTTTTATTAAATAATTTTAGCTATTTTAAAGATGTCCAGGAAGGGTCGAGAACCATTTTAGCCGCCTTCTTTTGACATAGGTTAGGTAATTTGGACTGTGTTCTATGTAGCTGAGCCATTTTTGATGCAGTTATCCCGGTCTGAAAGGTCGCTATTCACCAGCAGCCAAACACTTAGCGAATTCTTTGAAGATATTTCTCACACCTTTTTCAAGTTATCAGTGAAGGGTCGAGAACCATTTTAGCCGCCTTCTTTTGACATAAGTTTAATAACTTGGACTGTATTCTATGTAGCTAAGCCATTTTTGATGCAGTTATCCCGGTCTGAAAGGTCGCTATTCACCAGCAGCTAAACAGTAAGAGAATTCTTTGAAGAAATTCTTCACACTTTTTTCAAGATATCAGTGAAGGGTCTAGAACCATTTTAGCCGCCTTCTTTTGACATAGGTTAGGTAATATGGACTGTATTCTATGTAGCTGAGCCATTTTTGATGCAGTTATCCCGGTCTGAAAGGTCGCTATTCACCAGGAGCTAAACACTAAGAGAATTCTTTGAAGAAGTTCTTCAGACCTTTTTCAAGATATCAGTGAAGGGTCTAGAACCATTTTAGCCGCCTTCCCTTGACATAGGTTAGGTAGGTTAAACTGTATTCTATGCGGCTGAGCTATTTATGGTGCAGTTATCCCGGTCTGAAAGGTCGCTATTCACCAGCAGCCAAACACTTAGCGAATTCTTTGAAGATATTTCTCACACCTTTTTCAAGTTATCAGTGAAGGGTCGAGAACCATTTTAGCCGCCTTCTTTTGACATAAGTTTAATAACTTGGACTGTATTCTATGTAGCTAAGCCATTTTTGATGCAGTTATCCCGGTCTGAAAGGTCGCTATTCACCAGCAGCTAAACACTAAGAGAATTCTTCACACCTTTTTCAAGATATCAGTGAAGGGTCGAGAACCATTTTAGCCGCCTTCTTTTGACATAGGTTAGGTAATTTGGACTGTATTCTATGTAGCTGAGCCATTTTTGATGCAGTTATCCCGGTCTGAAAGGTCGCTATTCACCAGCAGCTAAACACTAAGAGAATTCTGTGAAGAAGTTCTTCAGACCTTTTTCAAGATATCAGTGAAGGGTCTAGAACCATTTTAGCCGCCTTCCCTTGACATAGGTTAGGTACGTTGAACTGTATTCTATGTAGCTGAGCCATTTTTAATGCAGTTATACCGGTCTGAAAGGTCGCTATTCACCAGCAGCTAAACACTAAAGATTTTTTTGAAAAATTCTTCACACCTTTTTCAAGATATCAGTGAAGGGTCGAGAACCATTTTAGCCGCCTCTTTTTGATATAGGTTAGGTAGTTTGGACTGTGTTCTATGTAGCTGAGCCATTTTTGATGCAGTTATCCCGGTCTGAAAGGTCGCTATTCACCAGCAGCTAAACAGTAAGAGAATTCTTTGAAGAAGTTCTTCAGACCTTTTTCAAGATGCCCTGGAAGGGTCGAGAACCATTTTAGCCGCCTTCCCTTGACATAGGTTAGGTACGTTGAACTGTATTCTATGTAGCTGAGCCATTTTTGATGCAGTTATCCCGGTCTGAAAGGTCGCTATTCACCAGCAGCTAAACAGTAAGAGATTTTTTTGAAAAATTCTTCACACCTTTTTCAAGATATCAGTGAAGGGTTAAGAACCATTTTAGCCGCCTCTTTTTGATATAGGTTAGGTAGTTTGGACTGTGTTCTATGTAGCTGAGCCATTTTTGATGCAGTTATCCCGGTCTGAAAGGTCGCTATTCACCAGCAGCTAAACAGTAAGAGAATTCTTTGAAGAAATTCTTCACACTTTTTTCAAGATATCAGTGAAGGGTCTAGAACCATTTTAGCCGCCTTCTTTTAACATAGGTTAGGTAATATGGACTGTATTCTATGTAGTTGAGCCATTTTTGATGCAGTTATCCCGGTCTGAAAGGTCGCTATTCACCAGCAGCTAAACAGTAAGAGAATTCTTTGAAGAAATTCTTTAGACCTTTTTCAAGATATCAGTGAAGGGTCTAGAACCATTTTAGCCGCCTTCCCTTGACATAGGTTAGGTAGGTTGAACTGTATTCTATGTAGCTGAGCCATTTTTAATGCAGTTATACCGGTCTGAAAGGTCGCTATTCACCAGCAGCTAAACACTAAGAGAATTCTTTGAAGAAGTTCTTCAGACCTTTTTCAAGATATCAGTGAAGGGTCTAGAACCATTTTAGCCGCCTTCCCTTGACATAGGTTAGGTAGGTTGAACTGTATTCTATGTAGCTGAGCCATTTTTAATGTAGTTATACCGGTCTGAAAGGTCGCTATTCACCAGCAGCTAAACACTAAGAGAATTCTTTGAAGAAGTTCTTCAGACCTTTTTCAAGATGCCCTGGAAGGGTCGAGAACCATTTTAGCCGCCTTTCCTTGACATAGGTTAGGTACGTCGAACTGTATTCTATGTAGCTGAGCCATTTTTAATGCAGTTATACCGGTCTGAAAGGTCGCTATTCACCAGCAGCTAAACACTAAGAGATTTTTTTGAAAAATTCTTCACACCTTTTTCAAGATATCAGTGAAGGGTCGAGAACCATTTTAGCCGCCTCTTTTTGATATAGGTTAGGTAGTTTAGACTGTGTTCTATGTAGCTGAGCCATTTGTGATGCAGTTATCCCGGTCTGAAAGGTCGCTATTCACCAGCAGCTAAACAGTAAGAGAATTCTTTGAAGAAGTTCTTCAGACCTTTTTCAAGATGCCCTGGAAGGGTCGAGAACCAT
Source organism: Idaea dimidiata (assembly GCA_949358125.1). Classification (NCBI taxonomy): domain Eukaryota; kingdom Metazoa; phylum Arthropoda; class Insecta; order Lepidoptera; family Geometridae; genus Idaea; species Idaea dimidiata. Next base: position 6,051,543 of record OX442340.1, read on the forward strand.
TTTAGCCGCCTATTTTTGATATAGGTTAGGTAGTTTGGACTGTGTTCTATGTAGCTGAGTCATTTTTGATGCAGTTATCCCGGTCTGAAAGGTCGCTATTCACCAGCAGCTAAACAGTAAGAGAATTCTTTGAAGAAATTCTTCACACTTTTTTCAAAATATCAGTGAAGGGTCTAGAACCATTTTAGCCGCCTTCTTTTGACATAGGTTAGGTAATATGGACTGTATTCTATGTAGCTGAGCCATTTTTGATGCAGTTATCCCGGTCTGAAAGGTCGCTATTCACCAGCAGCTAAACAGTAAAAGAATTCTTTGAAGAAATTCTTTAGACCTTTTTCAAGATATCAGTGAAGGGTCTAGAACCATTTAAGCCGCCTTCTTTTGACATAGGTTAGGTAGGTTGAACTGTATTCTATGTAGCTGAGCCATTTTTAATGTAGTTATACCGGTCTGAAAGGTCGCTATTCACCAGCAGCTAAACAGTAAGAGAATTCTTTGAAGAAATTCTTCACACCTTTTTCAAGATATCAGTGAAGGGTCTAGAACCATTTTAGCCGCCTTCTTTTGACATAGGTTAGGTAATATGGACTGTATTCTATGTAGCTAAGCCATTTTTGATGCAGTTATCCCGGTCTGAAAGGTCGCTATTCACCAGCAGCTAAACACTAAGAGAATTCTTTGAAGAAATTCTTTAGACCTTTTTCAAGATATCAGTGAAGGGTCTAGAACCATTTTAGCCGCCTTCTTTTGACATAGGTTAGGTAATATGGACTGTATTCTATGTAGCTGAGCCATTTTTGATGCAGTTATCCCGGTCTGAAAGGTCGCTATTCACCAGCAGCTAAACAGTAAGAGAATTCTTTGAAGAAATTCTTTACACTTTTTTCAAGATATCAGTGAAGGGTCTAGAACCATTTTAGCCGCCTTCTTTTGACATAGGTTAGGTAATATGGACTGTATTCTATGTAGCTGAGCCATTTTTGATGCAGTTATCCCGGTCTGAAAGGTCGCTATTCACCAGCAGCTAAACACTAAGAGAATTCTTTGAAGAAGTTCTTCAGACCTTTTTCAAGATATCAGTGAAGGGTCTAGAACCATTTTAGCCGCCTTCTTTTGACATAGGTTAGGTAGGTTAAACTGTATTCTATGCGGCTGAGCTATTTATGGTGCAGTTATCCCGGTCTGAAAGGTCGCTATTCACCAGCAGCCAAACACTTAGCGAATTCTTTGAAGATATTTCTCACACCTTTTTCAAGTTATCAGTGAAGGGTCGAGAACCATTTTAGCCGCCTTCTTTTGACATAAGTTTAATAACTTGGACTGTATTCTATGTAGCTAAGCCATTTTTGATGCAGTTATCCCGGTCTGAAAGGTCGCTATTCACCAGCAGCTAAACAGTAAGAGAATTCTTTGAAGAAATTCTTCACACTTCTTTCAAGATATCAGTGAAGGGTCTAGAACCATTTTAGCCGCCTTCTTTTGACATAGGTTAGGTAATATGGACTGTATTCTATGTAGCTGAGCCATTTTTGATGCAGTTATCCCGGTCTGAAAGGTCGCTATTCACCAGGAGCTAAACACTAAGAGAATTCTTTGAAGAAGTTCTTCAGACCTTTTTCAAGATATCAGTGAAGGGTCTAGAACCATTTTAGCCGCCTTCTTTTGACATAGGTTAGGTAGGTTAAACTGTATTCTATGCGGCTGAGCTATTTATGGTGCAGTTATCCCGGTCTGAAAGGTCGCTATTCACCAGCAGCCAAACACTTAGCGAATTCTTTGAAGATATTTCTCACACCTTTTTCAAGTTATCAGTGAAGGGTCGAGAACCATTTTAGCCGCCTTCTTTTGACATAAGTTTAATAACTTGGACTGTATTCTATGTAGCTAAGCCATTTTTGATGCAGTTATCCCGGTCTGAAAGGTCGCTATTCACCAGCAGCTAAACACTAAGAGAATTCTTTGAAAAATTCTTCACACCTTTTTCAAGATATCAGTGAAGGGTCGAGAACCATTTTAGCCGCCTTTTTTTGACATAGGTTAGGTAATTTGGACTGTATTCTATGTAGCTGAGCCATTTTTGATGCAGTTATCCCGGTCTGAAAGGTCGCTATTCACCAGCAGCTAAACACTAAGAGAATTCTTTGAAGAAGTTCTTCAGACCTTTTTCAAGATATCAGTGAAGGGTCTAGAACCATTTTAGCCGCCTTCCCTTGACATAGGTTAGGTAGGTTGAACTGTATTCTATGTAGCTGAGCCATTTTTAATGTAGTTATACCGGTCTGAAAGGTCGCTATTCACCAGCAGCTAAACACTAAGAGAATTCTTTGAAGAAGTTCTTCAGACCTTTTTCAAGATGCCCTGGAAGGGTCGAGAACCATTTTAGCCGCCTTCCCTTGACATAGGTTAGGTAGGTTGAACTGTATTCTATGTAGCTGAGCCATTTTTAATGCAGTTATACCAGTCTGAAAGGTCGCTATTCACCAGCAGCTAAACAGTAAGAGATTTTTTTGAAAAATTCTTCACACCTTTTTCAAGATATCAGTGAAGGGTCGAGAACCATTTTAGCCGCCTCTTTTTGATATAGGTTAGGTAGTTTGGACTGTGTTCTATGTAGCTGAGCCATTTTTGATGCAGTTATCCCGGTCTGAAAGGTCGCTATTCACCAGCAGCTAAACAGTAAGAGAATTCTTTGAAGAAATTCTTCACACTTTTTTCAAGATATCAGTGAAGGGTCTAGAACCATTTTAGCCGCCTTCTTTTAACATAGGTTAGGTAATATGGACTGTATTCTATGTAGTTGAGCCATTTTTGATGCAGTTATCCCGGTCTGAAAGGTCGCTATTCACCAGCAGCTAAACAGTAAGAGAATTCTTTGAAGAAATTCTTTAGACCTTTTTCAAGATATCAGTGAAGGGTCTAGAACCATTTTAGCCGCCTTCCCTTGACATAGGTTAGGTAGGTTGAACTGTATTCTATGTAGCTGAGCCATTTTTAATGCAGTTATACCGGTCTGAAAGGTCGCTATTCACCAGCAGCTAAACACTAAGAGAATTCTTTGAAGAAGTTTTTCAGACCTTTTTCAAGATATCAGTGAAGGGTCTAGAACCATTTTAGCCGCCTTCCCTTGACATAGGTTAGGTAGGTTAAACTGTATTCTATGTAGCTGAGCCATTTTTAATGTAGTTATACCGGTCTGAAAGGTCGCTATTCACCAGCAGCTAAACACTAAGAGAATTCTTTGAAGAAGTTCTTCAGACCTTTTTCAAGATGCCCTGGAAGGGTCGAGAACCATTTTAGCCGCCTTTCCTTGACATAGGTTAGGTACGTTGAACTGTATTCTATGTAGCTGAGCCATTTTTAATGCAGTTATACCGGTCTGAAAGGTCGCTATTCACCAGCAGCTAAACACTAAGAGATTTTTTTGAAAAATTCTTCACACCTTTTTCAAGATATCAGTGAAGGGTCGAGAACCATTTTAGCCGCCTCTTTTTGATATAGGTTAGGTAGTTTAGACTGTGTTCTATGTAGCTGAGCCATTTTTGATGCAGTTATCCCGGTCTGAAAGGTCGCTATTCACCAGCAGCTAAACAGTAAGAGAATTCTTTGAAGAAGTTCTTCAGACCTTTTTCAAGATGCCCTGGAAGGGTCGAGAACCATTTTAGCCGCCTATTTTTGATATAGGTTAGGTAGTTTGGACTGTGTTCTATGTAGCTGAGTCATTTTTGATGCAGTTATCCCGGTCTGAAAGGTCGCTATTCACCAGCAGCTAAACAGTAAGAGAATTCTTTGAAGAAATTCTTCACACTTTTTTCAAAATATCAGTGAAGGGTCTAGAACCATTTTAGCCGCCTTCTTTTGACATAGGTTAGGTAATATGGACTGTATTCTATGTAGCTGAGCCATTTTTGATGCAGTTATCCCGGTCTGAAAGGTCGCTATTCACCAGCAGCTAAACAGTAAGAGAATTCTTTGAAGAAATTCTTTAGACCTTTTTCAAGATATCAGTGAAGGGTCTAGAACCATTTTAGCCGCCTTCCCTTGACATAGGTTAGGTAGGTTGAACTGTATTCTATGTAGCTTAGCCATTTTTAATGTAGTTATACCGGTCTGAAAGGTCGCTATTCACCAGCAGCTAAACAGTAAGAGAATTCTTTGAAGAAATTCTTCACACCTTTTTCAAGATATCAGTGAAGGGTCTAGAACCATTTTAGCCGCCTTTTTTTGACATAGGTAAGGTAATATGGACTGTATTCTATGTAGCTAAGCCATTTTTGATGCAGTTATCCCGGTCTGAAAGGTCGCTATTCACCAGCAGCTAAACACTAAGAGAATTCTTTGAAGAAATTCTTTAGACCTTTTTCAAGATATCAGTGAAGGGTCTAGAACCATTTTAGCCGCCTTCTTTTGACATAGGTTAGGTAATATGGACTGTATTCTATGTAGCTGAGCCATTTTTGATGCAGTTATCCCGGTCTGAAAGGTCGCTATTCACCAGCAGCTAAACAGTAAGAGAATTCTTTGAAGAAATTCTTTACACTTTTTTCAAGATATCAGTGAAGGGTCTAGAACCATTTTAGCCGCCTTCTTTTGACATAGGTTAGGTAATATGGACTGTATTCTATGTAGCTGAGCCATTTTTGATGCAGTTATCCCGGTCTGAAAGGTCGCTATTCACCAGCAGCTAAACACTAAGAGAATTCTTTGAAGAAGTTCTTCAGACCTTTTTCAAGATATCAGTGAAGGGTCTAGAACCATTTTAGCCGCCTTCTTTTGACATAGGTTAGGTAGGTTAAACTGTATTCTATGCGGCTGAGCTATTTATGGTGCAGTTATCCCGGTCTGAAAGGTCGCTATTCACCAGCAGCCAAACACTTAGCGAATTCTTTGAAGATATTTCTCACACCTTTTTCAAGTTATCAGTGAAGGGTCGAGAACCATTTTAGCCGCCTTCTTTTGACATAAGTTTAATAACTTGGACTGTATTCTATGTAGCTAAGCCATTTTTGATGCAGTTATCCCGGTCTGAAAGGTCGCTATTCACCAGCAGCTAAACAGTAAGAGAATTCTTTGAAGAAATTCTTCACACTTCTTTCAAGATATCAGTGAAGGGTCTAGAACCATTTTAGCCGCCTTCTTTTGACATAGGTTAGGTAATATGGACTGTATTCTATGTAGCTGAGCCATTTTTGATGCAGTTATCCCGGTCTGAAAGGTCGCTATTCACCAGGAGCTAAACACTAAGAGAATTCTTTGAAGAAGTTCTTCAGACCTTTTTCAAGATATCAGTGAAGGGTCTAGAACCATTTTAGCCGCCTTCTTTTGACATAGGTTAGGTAGGTTAAACTGTATTCTATGCGGCTGAGCTATTTATGGTGCAGTTATCCCGGTCTGAAAGGTCGCTATTCACCAGCAGCCAAACACTTAGCGAATTCTTTGAAGATATTTCTCACACCTTTTTCAAGTTATCAGTGAAGGGTCGAGAACCATTTTAGCCGCCTTCTTTTGACATAAGTTTAATAACTTGGACTGTATTCTATGTAGCTAAGCCATTTTTGATGCAGTTATCCCGGTCTGAAAGGTCGCTATTCACCAGCAGCTAAACACTAAGAGAATTCTTTGAAAAATTCTTCACACCTTTTTCAAGATATCAGTGAAGGGTCGAGAACCATTTTAGCCGCCTTTTTTTGACATAGGTTAGGTAATTTGGACTGTATTCTATGTAGCTGAGCCATTTTTGATGCAGTTATCCCGGTCTGAAAGGTCGCTATTCACCAGCAGCTAAACACTAAGAGAATTCTTTGAAGAAGTTCTTCAGACCTTTTTCAAGATATCAGTGAAGGGTCTAGAACCATTTTAGCCGCCTTCCCTTGACATAGGTTAGGTAGGTTGAACTGTATTCTATGTAGCTGAGCCATTTTTAATGTAGTTATACCGGTCTGAAAGGTCGCTATTCACCAGCAGCTAAACACTAAGAGAATTCTTTGAAGAAGTTCTTCAGACCTTTTTCAAGATGCCCTGGAAGGGTCGAGAACCATTTTAGCCGCCTTCCCTTGACATAGGTTAGGTAGGTTGAACTGTATTCTATGTAGCTGAGCCATTTTTAATGCAGTTATACCAGTCTGAAAGGTCGCTATTCACCAGCAGCTAAACAGTAAGAGATTTTTTTGAAAAATTCTTCACACCTTTTTCAAGATATCAGTGAAGGGTCGAGAACCATTTTAGCCGCCTCTTTTTGATATAGGTTAGGTAGTTTGGACTGTGTTCTATGTAGCTGAGCCATTTTTGATGCAGTTATCCCGGTCTGAAAGGTCGCTATTCACCAGCAGCTAAACAGTAAGAGAATTCTTTGAAGAAATTCTTCACACTTTTTTCAAGATATCAGTGAAGGGTCTAGAACCATTTTAGCCGCCTTCTTTTAACATAGGTTAGGTAATATGGACTGTATTCTATGTAGTTGAGCCATTTTTGATGCAGTTATCCCGGTCTGAAAGGTCGCTATTCACCAGCAGCTAAACAGTAAGAGAATTCTTTGAAGAAATTCTTTAGACCTTTTTCAAGATATCAGTGAAGGGTCTAGAACCATTTTAGCCGCCTTCCCTTGACATAGGTTAGGTAGGTTGAACTGTATTCTATGTAGCTGAGCCATTTTTAATGCAGTTATACCGGTCTGAAAGGTCGCTATTCACCAGCAGCTAAACACTAAGAGAATTCTTTGAAGAAGTTCTTCAGACCTTTTTCAAGATATCAGTGAAGGGTCTAGAACCATTTTAGCCGCCTTCCCTTGACATAGGTTAGGTAGGTTGAACTGTATTCTATGTAGCTGAGCCATTTTTAATGTAGTTATACCGGTCTGAAAGGTCGCTATTCACCAGCAGCTAAACACTAAGAGAATTCTTTGAAGAAGTTCTTCAGACCTTTTTCAAGATGCCCTGGAAGGGTCGAGAACCATTTTAGCCGCCTTTCCTTGACATAGGTTAGGTACGTTGAACTGTATTCTATGTAGCTGAGCCATTTTTAATGCAGTTATACCGGTCTGAAAGGTCGCTATTCACCAGCAGCTAAACACTAAGAGATTTTTTTGAAAAATTCTTCACACCTTTTTCAAGATATCAGTGAAGGGTCGAGAACCATTTTAGCCGCCTCTTTTTGATATAGGTTAGGTAGTTTAGACTGTGTTCTATGTAGCTGAGCCATTTTTGATGCAGTTATCCCGGTCTGAAAGGTCGCTATTCACCAGCAGCTAAACAGTAAGAGAATTCTTTGAAGAAGTTCTTCAGACCTTTTTCAAGATGCCCTGGAAGGGTCGAGAACCATTTTAGCCGCCTATTTTTGATATAGGTTAGGTAGTTTGGACTGTGTTCTATGTAGCTGAGTCATTTTTGATGCAGTTATCCCGGTCTGAAAGGTCGCTATTCACCAGCAGCTAAACAGTAAGAGAATTCTTTGAAGAAATTCTTCACACTTTTTTCAAAATATCAGTGAAGGGTCTAGAACCATTTTAGCCGCCTTCTTTTGACATAGGTTAGGTAATATGGACTGTATTCTATGTAGCTGAGCCATTTTTGATGCAGTTATCCCGGTCTGAAAGGTCGCTATTCACCAGCAGCTAAACAGTAAGAGAATTCTTTGAAGAAATTCTTTAGACCTTTTTCAAGATATCAGTGAAGGGTCTAGAACCATTTTAGCCGCCTTCCCTTGACATAGGTTAGGTAGGTTGAACTGTATTCTATGTAGCTTAGCCATTTTTAATGTAGTTATACCGGTCTGAAAGGTCGCTATTCACCAGCAGCTAAACAGTAAGAGAATTCTTTGAAGAAATTCTTCACACCTTTTTCAAGATATCAGTGAAGGGTCTAGAACCATTTTAGCCGCCTTCTTTTGACATAGGTTAGGTAATATGGACTGTATTCTATGTAGCTAAGCCATTTTTGATGCAGTTATCCCGGTCTGAAAGGTCGCTATTCACCAGCAGCTAAACACTAAGAGAATTCTTTGAAGAAATTCTTTAGACCTTTTTCAAGATATCAGTGAAGGGTCTAGAACCATTTTAGCCGCCTTCTTTTGACATAGGTTAGGTAATATGGACTGTATTCTATGTAGCTGAGCCATTTTTGATGCAGTTATCCCGGTCTGAAAGGTCGCTATTCACCAGCAGCTAAACAGTAAGAGAATTCTTTGAAGAAATTCTTTACACTTTTTTCAAGATATCAGTGAAGGGTCTAGAACCATTTTAGCCGCCTTCTTTTGACATAGGTTAGGTAATATGGACTGTATTCTATGTAGCTGAGCCATTTTTGATGCAGTTATCCCGGTCTGAAAGGTCGCTATTCACCAGCAGCTAAACACTAAGAGAATTCTTTGAAGAAGTTCTTCAGACCTTTTTCAAGATATCAGTGAAGGGTCTAGAACCATTTTAGCCGCCTTCTTTTGACATAGGTTAGGTAGGTTAAACTGTATTCTATGCGGCTGAGCTATTTATGGTGCAGTTATCCCGGTCTGAAAGGTCGCTATTCACCAGCAGCCAAACACTTAGCGAATTCTTTGAAGATATTTCTCACACCTTTTTCAAGTTATCAGTGAAGGGTCGAGAACCATTTTAGCCGCCTTCTTTTGACATAAGTTTAATAACTTGGACTGTATTCTATGTAGCTAAGCCATTTTTGATGCAGTTATCCCGGTCTGAAAGGTCGCTATTCACCAGCAGCTAAACAGTAAGAGAATTCTTTGAAGAAATTCTTCACACTTCTTTCAAGATATCAGTGAAGGGTCTAGAACCATTTTAGCCGCCTTCTTTTGACATAGGTTAGGTAATATGGACTGTATTCTATGTAGCTGAGCCATTTTTGATGCAGTTATCCCGGTCTGAAAGGTCGCTATTCACCAGGAGCTAAACACTAAGAGAATTCTTTGAAGAAGTTCTTCAGACCTTTTTCAAGATATCAGTGAAGGGTCTAGAACCATTTTAGCCGCCTTCTTTTGACATAGGTTAGGTAGGTTAAACTGTATTCTATGCGGCTGAGCTATTTATGGTGCAGTTATCCCGGTCTGAAAGGTCGCTATTCACCAGCAGCCAAACACTTAGCGAATTCTTTGAAGATATTTCTCACACCTTTTTCAAGTTATCAGTGAAGGGTCGAGAACCATTTTAGCCGCCTTCTTTTGACATAAGTTTAATAACTTGGACTGTATTCTATGTAGCTAAGCCATTTTTGATGCAGTTATCCCGGTCTGAAAGGTCGCTATTCACCAGCAGCTAAACACTAAGAGAATTCTTTGAAAAATTCTTCACACCTTTTTCAAGATATCAGTGAAGGGTCGAGAACCATTTTAGCCGCCTTTTTTTGACATAGGTTAGGTAATTTGGACTGTATTCTATGTAGCTGAGCCATTTTTGATGCAGTTATCCCGGTCTGAAAGGTCGCTATTCACCAGCAGCTAAACACTAAGAGAATTCTTTGAAGAAGTTCTTCAGACCTTTTTCAAGATATCAGTGAAGGGTCTAGAACCATTTTAGCCGCCTTCCCTTGACATAGGTTAGGTAGGTTGAACTGTATTCTATGTAGCTGAGTCATTTTTAATGTAGTTATACCGGTCTGAAAGGTCGCTATTCACCAGCAGCTAAACACTAAGAGAATTCTTTGAAGAAGTTCTTCAGACCTTTTTCAAGATGCCCTGGAAGGGTCGAGAACCATTTTAGCCGCCTTCCCTTGACATAGGTTAGGTAGGTTGAACTGTATTCTATGTAGCTGAGCCATTTTTAATGCAGTTATACCAGTCTGAAAGGTCGCTATTCACCAGCAGCTAAACAGTAAGAGATTTTTTTGAAAAATTCTTCACACCTTTTTCAAGATATCAGTGAAGGGTCAAGAACCATTTTAGCCCCCTGTTTTTGATATAGGTTAGGTAGTTTGGACTGTGTTCTATGTAGCTGAGCCATTTTTGATGCAGTTATCCCGGTCTGAAAGGTCGCTATTCACCAGCAGCTAAACAGTAAGAGAATTCTTTGAAGAAATTCTTCACACTTTTTTCAAGATATCAGTGAAGGGTCTAGAACCATTTTAGCCGCCTTCTTTTGACATAGGTTAGGTAATATGGACTGTATTCTATGTAGTTGAGCCATTTTTGATGCAGTTATCCCGGTCTGAAAGGTCGCTATTCACCAGCAGCTAAACAGTAAGAGAATTCTTTGAAGAAATTCTTTAGACCTTTTTCAAGATATCAGTGAAGGGTCTAGAACCATTTTAGCCGCCTTCCCTTGACATAGGTTAGGTAGGTTGAACTGTATTCTATGTAGCTGAGCCATTTTTAATGCAGTTATACCGGTCTGAAAGGTCGCTATTCACCAGCAGCTAAACACTAAGAGAATTCTTTGAAGAAGTTCTTCAGACCTTTTTCAAGATATCAGTGAAGGGTCTAGAACCATTTTAGCCGCCTTCCCTTGACATAGGTTAGGTAGGTTGAACTGTATTCTATGTAGCTGAGCCATTTTTAATGTAGTTATACCGGTCTGAAAGGTCGCTATTCACCAGCAGCTAAACACTAAGAGAATTCTTTGAAGAAGTTCTTCAGACCTTTTTCAAGATGCCCTGGAAGGGTCGAGAACCATTTTAGCCGCCTTTCCTTGACATAGGTTAGGTACGTTGAACTGTATTCTATGTAGCTGAGCCATTTTTAATGCAGTTATACCGGTCTGAAAGGTCGCTATTCACCAGCAGCTAAACACTAAGAGATTTTTTTGAAAAATTCTTCACACCTTTTTCAAGATATCAGTGAAGGGTCGAGAACCATTTTAGCCGCCTCTTTTTGATATAGGTTAGGTAGTTTAGACTGTGTTCTATGTAGCTGAGCCATTTTTGATGCAGTTATCCCGGTCTGAAAGGTCGCTATTCACCAGCAGCTAAACAGTAAGAGAATTCTTTGAAGAAGTTCTTCAGACCTTTTTCAAGATGCCCTGGAAGGGTCGAGAACCATTTTAGCCGCCTATTTTTGATATAGGTTAGGTAGTTTGGACTGTGTTCTATGTAGCTGAGTCATTTTTGATGCAGTTATCCCGGTCTGAAAGGTCGCTATTCACCAGCAGCTAAACAGTAAGAGAATTCTTTGAAGAAATTCTTCACACTTTTTTCAAAATATCAGTGAAGGGTCTAGAACCATTTTAGCCGCCTTCTTTTGACATAGGTTAGGTAATATGGACTGTATTCTATGTAGTTGAGCCATTTTTGATGCAGTTATCCCGGTCTGAAAGGTCGCTATTCACCAGCAGCTAAACAGTAAGAGAATTCTTTGAAAAAATTCTTCACACCTTTTTCAAGATATCAGTGAAGGGTCTAGAACCATTTTAGCCGCCTTTTTTTGACATAGGTTAGGTAATATGGACTGTATTCTATGTAGCTGAGCCATTTTTGATGCAGTTGTCCCGGTCTCAAAGGTCGCTATTCACCAGCAGCTAAACACTAAGAGAATTCTTTGAAGATATTTCTCACACCTTTTTCAAGATATCAGTGAAGGGTCGAGAACCATTTTAGCCGCCTTGTTTTGGTATAGGTTAGGTAATTTGGACTGTATTCTATGCAGCCAAGCTATTTTTGATGCAGATATCCCGGTCTCAAAGGTCGCTATTCACCAGCAGCTAAACACTAAGAGAATTCTTTGAAGAAGTTCTTCAGACCTTTTTCAAGATATCAGTGAAGGGTCGAGAACCATTTTAGCCGCCTTGTTTTGGTATAGGTTAGGTTGTTTGGACTGTATTCTATGTAGCTGAGCCATTTTTGATGCAGTTATCCCGGTCTGACTATTCGAAATTGACCAGCAGCGGAAGATCTAGCGAGTTTTTATTAAATAATTTTAGCTATTTTAAAGATGTCCGGGAAGGGTCGAGAACCATTTTAGCCGCCTTCTTTTGACATAGGTTAGGTAATATGGACTGTGTTCTATGTAGCTGAGCCATTTTTGATGCAGTTATCCCGGTCTGAAAGGTCGCTATTCACCAGCAGCTAAACAGTAAGAGAATTCTTTGAAGAAATTCTTCACACCTTTTTCAAGATATCAGTGAAGGGTCTAGAACCATTTTAGCCGCCTTCTTTTGACATAGGTTAGGTAATTTGGACTGTATTCTATGTAGCTGAGCCATTTTTGATGCAGTTATCCCGGTCTGAAAGGTCGCTATTCACCAGCAGCTAAACACTAAGAGAATTCTTTGAAGAAATTGTTTAGACCTTTTTATGATGTCAATGGTAGGTTAAAAATCAGCGCTTTTGTGACATACAGACTGATTTTATTTTTAATATATGTATAGATACCTATTTAGGGTTCTATTGCTAATCCTCCAAAAATTCCATCTTAATTTAGTCGGGTTATCGGCTGCTAACTTTGGCTGCCAACTTCACACCGGTAAATGAATTTAATTTACTGTACTACTTTTATGAATATTGGCGCAAGTTTCCACTAAATTCTTGATACCAACTTTAATTCTTAAATTTCTTTCTTTTTAACTTTGTCTTAATAATGGTTATTATAATTTGTATGGTTTTATTAATTACTTATGTATAGAGCATTGCAATAATGAACAGATAAACTAGGTATATCCCTTTTTTATAATGGATTCGGGTTGCTGAACAGATAAAGACTCAAGGACGAACTCGCTAAGCTTATTACGAGTATAAATTGATGTAGGTATTAGTTATTTATAACTGTCTCTTTCATAAACAGAAGCGAAGTTTTTCACATCCTCGTTGCGCTCGGGAGTTAATTCTAGAGTCCAAAAATTAAAAAAAAATTCATAGGATCCTTCTCCTGATCATAACAAACACAACAAAAGACGCGTGATGTCGTGTCGTTATATTAAGACAAGTTGCGCCCCACGGTTTCACCCGCGTAAGATTTATCAAAATCGGCTCAGATTTTTTTCTTTCGTAAGAACATTCTTGTAATATAGGCAAATTCAACAAAAAAAGAATTAGCGGAATCGGTCTAGTCGTTCACGCGTGATGCCGTGACCAAGCGAAATAGGGATTCAAACAAATCAAATCAAATATTTATTTACTAACTATGACATTTATTAGAGATTTCTCAAATTACATATATCAGACATCGATTCTACACTATGCACAAGCGTGTATTGCAGTAACCGAGGAACCAATATAATGCAATATAGATAGAAGCCTAATAAATCCATAAAAATATATACCTTATTCTTTTATATAAGAAAACAAGAAAGAAAGGACCCTATTGTTTCCCCTGTCATCTGTGCCCTAATTTATTTCAGCATCTTTAATTTAAGTTATGCTTACATTATCTAATAGTATTTACTTAGCCTAGCGGAAGAAGCGCTAATCCGGCACAAATTATTCAGAATGCGTAACGGGTTCTCCACAAATACTGAACCACGCTGGAATCTCAATCAGACTTAGATAAGGCGCTTCAGTTATGCTGCAGCGCTGAATACCATTACGTAAAGCGCTGCAGCGTCTGACGAACGAGCTCTTATCTATCTGATACTTTAATGGCACTCGTATTCGTACAATGTAGGTTTCGGTACGTATTCTGAAGTATTCTATAGGTACTGTACGTATTTTCGTTTTGATTTGCGGGAAGTGTTGTTCTGATGCCATTGGAAACGTTGTTGTTTAGAAGTTGGTGCCTTTGATTGTTTTGTTCCAGGTTCCTTATGTAAAAATACTTGGACGCCCGTAAGCAGAATTTATGGAACTTTATAACTATTGTAACACCTTTTGTATGCGAAATTCTTGACCAATTATTGTTGCGAGCCTGTAGGGTCCCATTGCAGGGCAAAGGCCTCTGTACTCCCCTTCCCGGTCCCGGTCTTATGCGGTGGATTGCCAATCTGCGTCAAAACTTGTCCACATCATCTCGCCACCTTCGATGGGGTTTGCTGGGTAAACGTCTACCTTTGGAAGGCGTCAAGGTGATTATTTTGACCAAATAAATTATCTTTATCTTTAGAGTCACATTAACATGATGTAAGGTATACAGGGTGGGTAATACCGTGTTTGCAGGAAACGTGCGTTTAATATTGGTAATGGCATATGTGGTTAAAGGGAAATATTCCTTTGTTTTAAAAAATAAGAAAAACTGAATTTATAGATTTTTGAGCAATTCATAAGTTTAGTAACTATTTCTTTAGGTAAACATAAAGTGCTTTCCAACTATACGCTTTACAGTAAAAGAATATATTTATTGGCATTTATGAATTTATTGGTTGTTATCATAAAATACACAGGTTTTTTACATTTTACCGGTTCGCTTCCCAGCTCAAGCAAGTGATTTTTAAAAATCTTCTAATTCTGTTTTATTTCTTTTTTAAATAAAGGAATGTTTCTTTTCAGCTTAATTTGCCATCATTAATATGACGGGTACTTGGTCGTCCTCCAAACACGCTCTTTCATTTTCACCCTGTATATTAAGTGAGCAAGAATATATCTTAATTACTATAGCTGTACTTATATACTCGCCGCTAAGAAAAGCTAAGAAAATCGCTTGTATAGCTCTTGAGAGTGATTTTCAACATCAACAAAAAGTTTGGCTGACGAATATAATATTTCTAATAGCTTTTAATATTACAAAAGCTTTAAAAATAATATAATTGGATGTAACGTTGATATTATTTTAGAGAACAATACGAAGAACTTAAGGGACCGTTAATGTGAGTAATATTTATAAAGTAATTTGTAGCAATTTACTTTGTTTAATATTCATTAATTGGACTATTGGTTTTTATAATTGAGTCAGATATTTTTCTAATTTGATCTCGCTCGTGAAAATTGTTTTAAAAAGAAAAAGTCGTTTATTTTGTAACTATTAAGTTTATTTAGACAGAGATTTATAAATACCCTCCAAGGAATTGAGACGAATCTTACTAATATTATAAACGCGAAAGTTTTTTATGTATGTGTGTATTTATGTGACTTTGTTACTCTTTCACGCAGAAACTACTGAACCGATTGCGATGAAACTTGGAATATCAATTGGAATATGTAGCTGGATATCGGGAATAATACATAGGCTACATTTTATTCCGATATTCTTGCGGGAATTTACGCGGGTGAAACCGCGGGGCGCAGCTAATTTCTCCTAAGAGACTAAAAGGTTAATGGTCGCTTGACAGTAAAGCATTTCAAATACGGCTCTGACCGACGCGCTTCATCAGTAAAAATTGTTTGGAAAATTATTCAAACACTTTTAAAAAAGTCGAAATAAAATTTTAACGTTGTTTAAACTTTAAACTCACACGATTTGAACTCAAATTAATATTTTCCGGGGTCTTATTCGCGTATTGTTATTTTTAAATACTCCTATCTCGATCATGTTGAATGCTTAATGAGTCCCCTCGTGACCAAGATCATTGTAACGTGATCGAAGCGTCGAGGCAAGAGAATTAAAAAAAAAACAATGCGCGAAAAAGATCCGGGAAAAATATGTTATTAGAATATCTACTATCTATAATAATCTAGAATACCCTCATTACTATGTGTTAGCCTAACAATCACCTTTCATCTTTCTTCACTAAATTTTAATATTGATGTAAAATTATGTAAAAAGATTGTTTAAATTTCCAAGCACAGTGAGAACCCCCATGAGTTTCTTCGTGGCTTCTTCTCATGTAAGGGCGCGTTTCGAAGTCATGGTAGTTTTTTGAGTTAATTAGAAATAATAATAATTATAATTTTTATATTACAATAGGTAACTCTTAAAATCTGCGTACACAGGAACGTTTTGAATAATTATGAGGTGGTAGTTTACAGTAACTTTTTAGAATATTAAAATAGACGAATTACATTTCAGTCAACCTTGAAAAAGCTAACTGTTAAGTAAGCGAAAGCTCGGTACTTTGTAATAATGCCGTTATTAAATAAAACGCGAGTAAAACCCGGTAAACATCATGTTCCCCCCCCCCATCTAAATGTTGCCTGGAAGAGATCGCTTTGAGCAATAGGACCGCCCATTGTGCCACCTAATTTAAATAGTTTAAGTCTTTTATTTTTATTTTAATTATTTAATTATGGTGTGTTACAATGAAGAAATAATCTAACTATCTACCCACCAGCCTCCACCAACCGAGGTCTAACACACTTCGTACCTGAGTTAAGCCACACAATGAACTTCAGAGCAATACCTAGTAACAACTTGCACTTTAAACTACAGAAGCAACTTGTTCTCGTACTAATCTCTTATTTAACTTTAACATCGGTTGAGAATTTCATTTCCGATTCATTTGAACTATACTAGGTACTCTAGTATCGGTCTGTGTATACGCGAATTATTCTATTTGTTTTAAAAGCCCTATCTGAAGGGGACCTGAGTGACATTACAATAGGGCAGTTGTTAAAATTCTGCAAAGTAACAGGTAGATTTAGTATAGGTCGCCATCACCGTGAGTTATTCTCATCTTCTTTCCTTTTGAGTCGTCATCTTCATTGCTGAAGGTCGTATCTAAGATGAACTGTCGATCACCTGGTGCATCATGATCCTCCACGATTCCCTGTCCTCGGCGGCCCTAAAAGCTCCGGTTATTGGTAGGCCTGTGAGCGTCTTGACTAAATCAGTTCAACGGGGGGGTGAGCGACCTCGTGGTCTTTTTCATGGTGGTTGGTCAACCAGACCAACCACCATGAGCATCTCGAGACTATTAGGGTTTCTACGAGCGACGTGACCGAAATATCTGAGAATTCGCTGAAAACAGAGAGTGGACAACCTTTTGGTAATTCGGAGCTCGTTAAGAATGGACACATTGGTAGGCCTGTTGTTCTTTATCAATAGACTCCTTCTTCACTACCTTGATCAAGCCACGGATATTCCACGTTGCCAGTGCTACCATCCCTCTCAGTGATCTTTGGTCTTTTAATGGCTTCGTGCCGTCACCAGTAGCATGTTGTCCACTCTGAGCCTGGTGAGCCACCCCAGTGCGGCCAGTAGCATACTTCACACCACGAGACCTGAAATCGCCGTGGCGCCGGGCGGTGGCCGGGTTGCATGCCATAAAATCTCTATGTGCGCTCATTTCATCTAGATTTCTTGGGAAAAAATAGTGCAATGTTGCCTTCTGCACCGGTCCTTTCGGGAGTATTTGGCTCCCCAGGCTGCCGTAGCCTCTTCCAGATAGTTGCCCTTCTGGGTTATTAGTTAACTCAAAACCTATAGGGGTCTTGGGGAACTGGGTGAAATGGTCCCAACATGAGAAAACAGATAACCCGTCTGGTGTTTGGCTGGCGTCCCCTACTAGAAATAAAAAATACTAATTTATTCTATGGTTTTCGCGATTTTGCATAATAAAACAGTTTATTTATCCGGTTGAATCACGTTTTGATTCATCGTTTTAAACGAACCGAGCTTTCGCCAACTTTACAGTTAGTTTTTTCAAGGTTGACTGAGATGTGGGACCAGTCAACCTTGAAAAAGTCAACTGCAAAGTTGGCGAGAGCTCGAGAAAATGATTTTTGTCACACAAATTTTCGGTCACCCATCCAAGTAATGATCGCGCCAAGGGTTGCTTAACCCACACGACCATTCAAGATCGGCAAGTGCAGCTAGGCCAACGAGCTCCTCATTATCGTCATTAATCAACGGATATTAGAGTGAATGAAATGGCATAAAACCGTTAAGTAATTTACTTTAATGCCTTTCTAATAATTAAGATACCTATCTAAATTAATAGACTTATTATGAAGTACCTACGCTTTGCAATGGTTTATAGCCTAGCTTACCTAAGTAATGAAAATCGATACAACTTTTGTTCTGCGGTTTCACGCGACGGGGTTTTCCAAAGTTTTACGGCGATTCAATTGGAATTTTGAAAGTGTTTTTTTAAATCAATATGCCTGCATGTGCTACATATACATTTAACTTTCGCGTTAATAATATAAGTAAGGTATATTATTGGGATCAGCAGTTTTATTCAATATTAGCTGTGCCCAGCGGTTTCACCCGCGGACGTAAAAAACGCATTGTCAGTTGTCACGGGCGCGAGCGGCCGAGCGGTTCTCGAGCGGTTGCACTTTTTCGTTCATTACTCGGGTTCTACTAATTAGATTTTGATGTAAAGTATACCACAACCTTTCTCGAAAATAAAACTATCTAAAATTGAAAACCAGATTTCAATCGGATTAGTAGTTTTTAATTGTATAAGGAACAGACAGATAAAGAGACAAAAAGACAAACTGACATGATTTTTAAAAATTATATAATTTTTTTTCTACTACTTATCCTAAGTCTCCTAGACCACTTTTTTTTTAATTTACTTTCAAGTACAGGCTTTTTGTCCTCTCTTCCTTTATTATAAGTATAGATAAAACTGATTTAAAACTATAAAAACAAACATCAAACAATAGAGAAAACCCTTCGTTTAGTTTCTTGGAAGTCGGTGGCCCTTAGTTGGTGCCATTAGATTTTAGAGTACTCAGTAATTCAGACTTTATACACGAAAATCTAATCGCCTTTACTATCCCTATAATTGATCTATCTTCAGCACAGTCAACTGAAAATACTCGAGACCCTTCATAAAGCACTTAATATGTATTGTATTATCTATTTTTCGGGTTCGGGTCGTCTGTCGAAGCAGTTATCTCTAACTTGCACCCTTCGCAGATTTGTGCTTATTATTGGGACTGCCTACGTTACTGTTTTAAGGGATTGACATTTTAATATACGATGATGATTGATCGTCATATGTTGCTGTTCTGGACGATATTTTTTGTGGACACAACTGTTCTGTGGATTCAATATTCTGAATTGGATTTTGCTTTATAAAAAAATCGACATATCCATCCGTCAACAATTTGTTTTATAGTCTGTTGACAAACAAAATTTTTCGGTGACAAACTCTACCCCACACGTCGGAATATTGCAAAGATGGATTACGTACAAACTTACCTAATATAGGTAGGTGTCATTCTCAGACTATACAATAATTTCCAGACACCGCGCGCAGAAACAAATTAAAGTGAAAGCCAAGTTCAGTAATAAATAAAATAAATATTGCACGACATTACACACAGCATAATCTAGCCCCAAACTAAGCACTTGACTTGTACTATGGGTACTATACAAGAATATACCACATATTATATATTTTTTTGTAAATAAATACATATTATACATAGAAATTAAGACACCCAGACCAGAACAAATATTTATTTTTAATCAAAAATATTTTCACCCGGCGGAAATCGAATCCTTCTTAGTTATGTTAAATGCATGAGTAGGTTATACGTTTCCGCGCACAGTAGGCTACCAGCTGTTACTCGTGTCATACCTACGTCTTAAGGACGCGACTCATGTGAAATCCCTTTCGATTGAATAGTTTTCTTCATAACCGGTATCAAATAAATCTTTAAACAATGTATTATGTTATTGTACATGATACAAGAAGTGTCCCCTTCATTTCAAAAACAATAAAAAATAACTTTAAATACCACTATTATGCAGGCAAAGTTACCCCTGTTTTACAAAATAAATCAATTTTTCTTCTAAATCCTTAACCGCTATATTTTCTTAAAGGCATCATAATATTAGAAAATACAATACCTAGAACCTCTTCATCGCATTTTATAAAAATATTATTTTAATCTTCGTTAATGATTGATTTTACGAGAAATTATAGATTTTTTCACGCAATTCCATCTCGCTCATTTATATGCAATCGGACAAGGACCGATAATTATCATCTATCGCCGCCTTAATGCTACTATTTGGATACTATCTTCGTAGCATAGTGACGTATGACACAAGTAACAGCTGGTAGCCTACTGAGCGCGGAAACGTATTACTCATGCATTTAGTATTATAGAACTTGGCTACACTTTGTTTTTTGGCGCGCTCTGTCTGGAAATTATTATGTAGTCTGAGGTATCATTATAAACGTACGTGTTCGCCATCCAAATGACCGGGACTCCAGAGCCCCGTGATATTGAACGTATTCTACTAATATTATAGAGGTGAATGAATCTGTGTTTGTTGTTCCTTTACGCAAAAACTGAATTGATTGCGATGAAACTCGGTATGGTACATATACTTTTTGTGTTGGGACCTGAAATGACATATAAGTTACCTTTTATCCCAATAGTCCCACGTAATCGTGGGTAATCTATATATATAAAAGAAAGAAAGTCGTGTTAGTTACACCATTTATAACTCAAGAACGGCTGAACCGATTTGGCTGAAAATTGGTGGGGAGGTAGCTTAGAACCAGGAGAAGGACATAGAATACTTTTAATCCCGCGGGAACTGAAACGGGAACGGGACTTACGCGGGTGAAACCGCGGGGCGCAGCTAGTATAATATAAAAGTATTATGTACGTATGTTAACAGGATACTTGAGAATTATTATTCTTGTCGCGATATTGCATGCGTGGGTGAATACTAATAAAATAAACAAATTTTATTTAGATACCTAATATTTGTTTTATTAGGAATTAGCTGCGAGATCAAAAGGAGCCTATAGAAGGTACCTACTCCCGATAGTGTGACTTGTTATTGGTGAAAGAATATTTGAAATAACTTTAGTAGTTTAGGAGCCTATTTATTACAAACAAAGACATAATTAAATCTATTCTTTTTATAAAAGGTAGGTATTAGCATAGACTATAAATTTAAAAAAGGAGAATACGTTCATACCACGCTATCATTTATTTATAGTTACAAAACCAGACCGTTGGTAGTTGGTATCAAAGAGAATATATTCACTACGTTTTAGTTGGTATATTCATTGTCCAAAAATATCAAAGTTTAGCAAATCGTTGATTTATTTTTGATAGTTTGCGGTTTATCACAGTAGGAAAGTTCCGTAAGTTAGGAACGGTTCGTGCCGAAGCTTCGCCGAGGCAATACTTACTTGTATTTATGTTTAAACGCCAGAAGGGGACAAATGGGCCTTAACATGAAACGCTCAAAAAGGTTCAGTCGTTACTCTGAATATCAAAACGTGAGGAATTAAAAATACAAATTTTTAATTTAAAAGTGAACCGAGCTTGCTTTTTCGTCCTAATCGCAATATTGACCTACATTGGATTTCTCATAAACAGACTTCATAAAAGTAAAAAATATAACATTGACGATTTTCTGATGATAAATTCTATCAATCTGTACTCTGTGTAGAAGTCCAAAAATGAGTAATTGATTGCATTCTGGGTTTTTTTCTTCATCTGGGATTAAAGGTTTCCATCTCAACTTTACCAACTTTTGTGGGACTACCTAATTATAAACTAATAACTTTCTAATCAAAAGGAAACATCACGATCTTACCAATGAAGGCAGCGACAATATCAAATAACACACACAGAGAAAAAAGCAAACATCCGAATTGATAAACCTCTTTATTGAAAGTTGGTTAAAAAGCGGATTAAAGCAGATTAAGTTTAACACTTTTGGCCGCAGCATTCTGTCAGAATACATTAGGTATTTCATACATCACTACCTATAAGTAGATACCTAACGGTAAGTGTGTACTTTGAAAGGGTTGTGGTAGGACGAGGGAGTGGCCAACTCTTTCCGCCGATAGAAAACCAAGGGACAAACCGAATTTCTCAGATTCTTGACAGATGCTCGGAACAATATAACTAAACTTGAGAAGTAGGGCTTTCTGAATTCTTTTGCAATTTATCATCTAAGAACAACGTTTCGGTTTGATAAAAGTTGTGAAATTTATTTTGTTTAAAGAATTTCGGGTCTCCGCTTTTAATTAAAGGATGCTACCTATAATTAATACGAAACTTTTGACATATTGCTGAGAAAATGAGATCGGATAATGAAACACAAAAGAATCGGGAAGTTCTTTTTTTCCTTACCTTAAATTAAATTTCCAATAAGACAGTAAGTAATCTTCCGCGCTTTCTTTTGCAGATTGTCATAATTTCTTATTTATTCACGTTTATTGGCGTACTAGCGGCGCACAGCGGTTCAACCCGTATTAGTCTCGATTCTGGAGGAATATGGGAATAAAAATGTATTAATGCATATCTCCAGCTATCTGCATAATTATTTAGTTCCATGGCAATCAATTCTGTGGTTTTTGCGTAGAGGATTAATGACCACATTCGTTTACTTTCTTGCACACATCAGACTTCTATATAACATTTTATATATAAAGCATAAGCATTTTTTCTTTCATGAGAACCTTCTCCTGATCATAACGAACACAACAAAAAAATAATTATCGAAATTGGTGATGCCGTGACTATGCAATATTCCATCGATGCATTTTTATATATAAAAATAATATAAGTAGAATTAATAAAACACTTTATTTATCCGGTTTTATCGCGTTTTTATTCATTATTTGAATCGAGCTTTAGTTAGTTGTCAGTCAACCTTGAAAAAGCCAACTGTTAAGTTGGCGAAAGCTCGGTTCAAATAATGAATAAAAACGCGATAAAACCGGATAAATAAAGTGTTTTATTATGCAAAATCGCGAAAACCATAGAAGAAATTATAAGTAGAATTTCTAATAAAGTTGCATTCGATATCACATTCAATTTTACAATAGCTATCAGTAGGTATACAATGTAAGTCGTTTAAGATTCGTTTCACAGTAGATTCGGGTAGACGTTGGCTTGCTCCCAAATCGCCTTGTGGCCTTGGCAGCTGTCTAACCACCACTTAATGATGACATCCACTTAACCCACTGCCTTCCCGTTAGATTATGTACCTACCCTTAATTAAATTTTATCTCTCTAGCATATTTTCATGAGTACATCGTGGATGCGGATCTACATTAAGCGGAACTTTGCTATGAGATTTATATAAAACATTTTAGAGAACTTTTAATAGAAACTGTTATTTAAACTCTACTACTATTACAAAGGTGAGGTTTGTGTGTATGTATATTTGTTACTTCTACATGCAAAAACCGCAGAACCGATGGTGATTAAATTCTTTGAGACATTTTTTTCGATTTTATTGCTCTTTCCCCAGTTACGATACTAATCCGAGATTTCTATACAGGTTAATACCAACTTTATCAAACAACAAAGTAACTTATTTTGAAGATTTAGACCCTCGATTACAGGTAGTACACTATTCGCGGAAAACCGGATCGTCATTTAACTATCTCTATATATTGGGTGACCCAAGGCGTTGGTTCCAAGAATCATGTACCTAGTATTTGAGAATTCGTTTGAAACTACTGAGTTTCAAACACTGACCTAGTAAGATAAATTCAATACTGTTAACTTGTTGATAATATCGTATTCTGCCTTCTGTGGAAGGAGAACCGTCTTTGAACATGAAATTGTATATGTATTTCAGATATTTCAAAGAACCACATTGCCACAGTCTATTTACAATTTAACTGTGGCTCTTTGAAATATTTGGTTAAGCTACAGTAGAGTAGTAATTCCACAGTAAGTATAATATACAAGATGTAACGGGTAAGCCCTTTTAAGCCGAAAGGGGGTTGTTTGTTGTGGACTTATAGGCGAACAACTTTTGTTCTACGACTCTTGAAACTTCGAAGTACTTTTTGGAAATTTTAAGTGTAAAGTTTACTTGAAAATCAGCTGTTACTCAGAGTTCGAGGTCATTGACCTTATTTAGTCCTTTCATTTAGTTTGGTCTACTACAATCAAAACTTTAATTACCTTTATTTTCAAAAGCAGCTGTTTTTTCAGTGAAACATAACCGCAAAATAAAAAAAAAAACGATTTTCAAAAGTCGTTAAACAGAAGTTGTTCCCCTAGATGTCTAGAACAACCCTCTTTCGGCTTAAAAGGGCATACCCGTTACACTTTGTATAGATGGGAACATTGGATTTCGCACAGACAAACAAACGAACAACCTCTTATACTGAATGCATTAGGCTATGTCCGCATAGGTGGCTTACTAGCGCCTAGCTTGCACTCTGGCTAGATACATAGCTAGGCGCCAAGCACTCATTCCGGCCGGTCCCGAACTTTCTAGACCGCTAGTCTAGTTAGGTGACTCGCTAGCCTCTTGGCGCTAAGTTAGCCGACGTAGCCTTGAGGGTTTTGCAGTCC
This sequence comes from Idaea dimidiata, assembly GCA_949358125.1. NCBI lineage: Eukaryota > Metazoa > Arthropoda > Insecta > Lepidoptera > Geometridae > Idaea > Idaea dimidiata. Next base: position 6,075,527 of record OX442340.1, read on the forward strand.
CTCAAGAACCAGGCCGAGCAGGCCACAAGTTTTATACATCCAGAAGTTCATATTAGGAGTTAGATTTGCAAATATTACCTTACTCTCATTAGATAGAACAAAAAAAACCTTCAAAACCTATAAATTGGACTCGTTAGAAATGCAGTATTTATTAACTTGCTAACTAAAGTTGTATAACATTGTGTTAACAACCAATTCAATGGCAGTTAACACAATCAATTGAACTATAATACATTGAAGGCATCATGAGTACAAACGGAGTCCTCTTGCGTCAAGTAGTGGTCAAGAGACCAATGATAATGCATCTCACAGCAAACGCCAAGGGCAGCAAGATGGCCGAGTATAAACGCGTCTTTGTACTGTATTGGATTAGATCTGATTCGAGATCGTTCTAGAGTATTCGAGACTATTCTACAGTATTCGAGAACCGTGATTGCATTTACTGCAACGCCTCTCAAAGGCTAGTTAGCTGTTAGTCGAATAGAGATTCCGAGTACTTAGTATCTGGGTCTATTCAGTTCGTCTTTAGTGAGGTATTCGGATCTTACGCAACAATTAAGGTATTTACCTTATAAGGGTAACTCAGATGAATGTATTTACCTTTTAGTACTTTATTATATTCGTCTTAAAGTACCTATTCCAGGTATTGTGTGGCTTTTGGACATTTCTAGGAATGTGCCTGAGACAAATATTTGCGTATTTAATTTCGAATACATTCTGAACACTTCTACCTACGCAGTCGATGTCCTTGAATATTGGTATCTTTTATCGACGGCTGTAAGCGTGTGAACATTTCTCCATCGAAACAATTTTTTGACAACAACAAATGACATTTTATTTTATAGATTCATAAACTAAAAACTCATACCGATACCTACTAGTTTATTATGGGTAGCTAGCTTAAGTTGCAACGTCTCGTAAGCGCCAAAACAGTATTATTATACTGTTTTGTAACAGTATTTTTTGTTTAATAAAATTTAAATTGCTAATTTAGTAAAACTGTATAACAAATTTGACGTGCAGATTACTCCTAATCAATACAGGAAAAAACAATCTATTCTATACTTATAATAAAGGAAGCGAGGACAAAAATACTGTACTTGGAACTAAATAAAAAAACTGGTCTAGGGGACTTAGGATAAGTAGGTAGTAGAACAAAATTATATAATTTTTAAAATTCATGTCTGTCTGTTCCACAATTAAAAACTACTAATCCGATTGAAATTTGGTTTTCAATATTGGATAATTCTATTTTCGAGGAAGGTCGTGGTATACTTTGTTTTTTTTTTTTGTGTTGTAAAGGTTAACTAATCGTGTGAACAGTGAAGGCGAATGAATAATAATAAATTAATATTAAATATTATGGTTCCCGTTTGTTCTGTAATTAATTACTAAGATATGTTGATAACCAAATCAACAAATTCTTTGACTCGTCCTCCTTAAAAGTGCTATTATATAGCCACCCAAGTGTCGGGCAATTGGAGTCCTGTTCTGGGTGTATTTTATTGGCTTTAATTGTATTGAAAATCTCCTTTGTTTTAATAGTAGTCATGATTACTAGATTGTTAGACAAGGGCTGAAAGTTAGGCATTACACTTGAGATATTTCTGGCGCTCGAACAAAGTGAGAGCGCCAATAGTTCGAGGGTAAAATTAGAACAACTTGTGACCCACAAATTCATTTTTTTACTAGATTAAAAAAATTGTTTTTGTTTTCACGTGTCCCCGACACGTAAAAAATAAGTTGGAAATAATCATGGCTTTATAGCGAATGGCAGAATAAAAGAATAATCTAATTAGCATAGCCTAACGAAAAATATATATATAAAAATCCTTTTTTTAAATTCAGATTATAATCTGACGTTTTGGTTCCTTGTATTTGACAATAGAAATAAGTGTCAATTGGTTGCATTAATCAAAAATGTATACTTTCCACCCTAGGAATGAACTGAGCTACTTTTCAGCCGGCACCCATGAAAATTAAACTTTCCGAACAGGAGAGATGAAAAATTCATTTGTAACTGTTTTGTTTCCATTAGAGTCGTATAATAATTATGTATGTTGGCCGCGCGATGCTGAACTGAAAGTGTTTGAAACTACTTTTAACTTGAATTGCGGTTTGCAGTTAAGGTTTTAATGCTAGATAATTATTAAGATTTTTTATTTTAAAGTGTTTCTACACTAGGAACTGGGTTTCTGAATTTTACGTCAGAGTAAATGAGTTTTATTTCAATACAAAGTCGTTAAAACAGAAGATTTATTTTTGTTCAATTATCTTTCTACTAAATTACCTAACTTTTAAACTAACAATGGCTTAACCGATTTCGAAATAACAACGCTGAAGTATTGTTCACACATTTTTGTTTTAGCATTCATGTCAGGGTAAAAGGAACGCTTTCAATTTTCCAAACGCTTACAGCGCGCGTCACTCGCGTCCATGTTCTTACATTTAAAAACCTCTCGAAAAGACTTTAAACGTTTCTAAACGGAATTCGTCGCGCGAAGTCGAATAAGACCCAGTTTGGGGTCGAGTGTTCCGACCGACCCATTTGCGGACCGAGTGTAAAGTCGATATGATGTGACAGCACTATGTTTCGTTTCCCCGCCATTGTTACCTCCTTACCCCCTTTGACATAAAGCTCAAACTTCCACCACAATCCATTCAACTTTACCGCTAACATTTTGTGTCGAAGTTACCGAGCGACGTGTGCCTTTTACATTTTACATAATTTGACGCTCATGTTGCATTTATATACTTCACACGGTATTTCGACGTTTTTTATTAAAGTTGCAGTTAGTGAGTTGACGTGGGGGTAACATTTCGTCACGAACATGCGACAGAGTTCACACGAAACGTTATCAAGTTTCAAATACTCTAGCTAAAAGCTAGCTACGGAGTTGAAAAAATTACCATGGTTGGAGGGTAGGCACCTTGCCTACCCTTAATAAAAATAAATAAATAAATATTGCACGACATTACACACAGCGCTATCTAGCCCCCAAACTAAGCACTAGGCTTGTACTATGTATACTAGACAACGGATATATACTACTTATTATACTTTACATACATATGATAAATGGTAGGTATACATCCAGATCTAGAAAAAAACATTTATGGTCAGCAGAAATATTTGTTCCCGGCGGGAATCGAACCCGCAAACTTCTGCGTTGCAGTCCGGGCGTTCGCCCGCCGCCCCACAGAGGCGGTCAACAATATTGTTGATGGTAAATATTGCTGAAAGGAAACAATTCTTTATTTTTAAACTGTTTTTAATAGTAGTCGAAACAAAATAATAATTCCTCAAAATTACACAAAAAGACAGCTGATTTTCGAGTAAACATTTCCAAAATCGTAGGACTATTTCATAGTCGTATTTCCAATTACTCAGCGTTTATAGAAGACTTTTATGTGTTCGTTATACTTGTCTAATATATTACAGTCTGTATTTAATAGGTGCAGGTATATTGTGGTTTAACGAGAGCTGGCCCCGAGATCTTTTTTAATTTATTAGGTCATGAGTTTTTTCCTATATCCACGCCGCAAATTCATACTTCATGTAAAATAGGTCAAGTCGCTTGTCAGTACTCCTTGACGCGACAAGTCCGGTATTAGTTTACAATTACATTATAAGGTGAAGGATATAGGCATAATGAAAATTAGAGTCAATACGGAAAATAAATGTATGAATTTCTTCGATGGTTTTCGAGATTTTGCATAATAAAACACTGTATTTACCGGGTATAATCGCGTTTTATTCATGATTTTTAACCGACCGAGTTTTCGCCAACTTTAAAGTTGGCTTTTTCAAGGTTGGCTGAGATGTAATTCGTCTATTTTAACATTCTAAAAAGTTACTGTAAACTACCGCCTCATAATTAGCAAGACGCAGACTATAGAGTTATTGTAATAGTTTTTGAATTTTATATTATAATTTTTATTATCCCTAGCTAGCTAAAAAAACGACCATAACTTCCGAACGCGGGAATATCCCGATATTCCGGCGCGAACGGGAAGTACGTGGATGAAACCGCGGGGCTGAACTAGTCAATAATAAATTACTTGCTGCCTGCCGTTTTTCCCATTATATGATGTCGGTATAGCGAAAAATTTCCATTCAATCGACCACCTGCCACTAAGTATGCAGCCCGCCTTATTTATCTAACATTTAATATTCTAAATTCCGTTCTTTTTTTTTATCTAAATAAGACATCATCGATGTTTACATCAAACCACTTTGTCTCAATGATAATAAAGAACCAGCGGGGCAGACTTGATTTACTCAAGAAACAAGCTCAAAGAGGTTTGGCTAGACCTAGCTAGATAAAAAAACAAATTAGGATTTTATACAGAAACCTTGAGTTGACGGAGTTTTATTTGAAACTAAGTGCGCCCCGCGGTTTCACCCGCGCAAGTCGCGATCCCGCGTTGTTCTTACACCTACCTACCGCAATGCAAAAATCCACACTTAAACGGTCTCCCATTGAAGTACTGTTGAAGCCAGGCAGGTAGGTGAAGTAAGGCAAAATTTGTATATCAGTAAGTGATGATGACGATAGATGACGAGCAATGACGATCAATGACAATTGATGACGATGGATGACGATGGTTAAAAGACAACGAAATTTCGTAATTTTAATTTTATTCGGATATCCGGACTTGATATCCGGATAAAAAGTTATTTAGTTAGCCTATATTATGTTAATCGAAGTCTTAAGCTATCTGCATACTAAATTTTATTCAAATCGGTCCAGCCGTTTCCGAGATTAGCGCGCACAAACGCACAGACAAACGGACAAACAGACAAAAAGGTAAACACGGAAATGGGTTCTGTTACGTTAATACATACCCCTAAAAATAGTTTTTTCAAAATATCTTTCAAAAACATACACCGCTAGTTACGATTTTATTATAAGTATACAAGATGTAACGGGCAAGTCTTTTTAATCCGAAAGGGGGTTGTTCTAGACGTCTAGACGAACACCTTTTGTTCTACGACTTTTGAAAATTCGAACTTTTTTTTTGAAATTTTTGATTTCTGAAAAAACAGCTGTTTTTGAAAATAAAGGTAATTGAAGGTTTGATTGTAGTAGACCAAACTAAATGAAAGGACAACATAAGGTCAATGACCTCGAACTCTAAGATACCTACTGCTGATCTTCAAGTAAACTTTACACCTAAAATTTTCGAAAAGTACTTCGAATTTCCAAAAGTCATAGAACAAAAGTTGTTCGCCTAGACGTCTAGAACAACCCCCTTTCGGCTTAAAAGGACTTACCCGTTACATCTTGTAGATAAAGATAGATATAGATAAATAGATAGATATAGATTGAAATGTACAAGTGCGTCTGTGTTTTAGAGGTGGTCCACAAATATGACAAAAGAGATCGTATTGAAGGAAAGTACCTATTATAATGCATTTTCTTGCTGACAAATTGCCATATTTTTTTGACTGAATATTAATAAGTAGGGGTGCTAAATACTTTGGGATATATTTTTCTGATTCTGTAGTTCAATATTATTGCATAATACCCAGACATAACGACGGATATTTTAGACGGTTTGTCATTTTTTACCGGACAATAAAACTGAGCCAAGTCGAATTCACTATACGCTATGAAAAACATAATATTAGGATCGTTTACTTAACACAAAAAAGTCGTATGACTATGACAACAAACGATCTGTGTTTGACATATTCAAAAATCATAATTTGTGTTTGCCGATGAAACCCTTAACTAATCGGACAAAAACTACGATTTGCCATGCCATGACATGACCATCTTAAACAGATACATTCTGTCTTGCTCTTGCAAATAACATTCAACGCCAAGGAACATGTGACAAAAGATTATTTAAGGATTTAATTAGGAGCGCGAAAAGAAACTGTTACAATTCGTACTGTGCCTTATTAGGGGTGATTTATATTACACCGTTTCCCGGCCGTGCCGGGTCCGAGCTTCGTTGTCTGTTGCTCGGTCGCCACTCGGTTGCAATTGCAACAGACCGATCGATTGCACGCCGAGCAATGGTCAACGAAGCTCGGCCAGGTGACGGTCTAATATAAAATATCCCTTATATAGAATCTACGTGGATCAAAAAAGAATTCTAGGCTAGAAACTTATAAAAGGAATGCATAATTTGAAATCAGTGAAGCCTGTCAGTTGTGATTTGGTATCTCGTCTAAGATCACGATAGGGCGCGTTCGACGCGGGTTGGCGCTCGGCCGAGCTTACGAAATGCGCATCACCAACTTCGAGAAAAATATCAGATGTTGATGACGTTCCAAGATAATGCTAGTTATTTAACGTTGTGTTTTGAACTTTGCTAGAACATAGAAGATAAACTATTATATAAATAAATTCTGTGACCAACACACAGCGACATCTAGCTGAAAAAGGCGCGAGTTCGGGACCATTGTCGCGAGGGAAATTTTGAAGATGTATTTTTCCTTTAAAAAATCTAGCCTACATATGTAGGTTGGAAGGAAGGCATTAATTAGAGTTAATAAATAAAGTGGTGTATGATAGGCTCCATCTTTTTGTGACACGTATTAACGTGTCAAGGATAAACATATGTAATAAAGTCTAATGACTTGATTACATGGAAATGTCAAGTTAAAATGAATCTCTTGTCTGCAAAAATTTTGTTTTGCTAGTTAAAATATAAAATATAACCGAGTTTCGTTAAAAGTACAATTTATATTTTAGCTAATATAAACTAGTGTCGGGCATCGTTTGTGATATCGATATCGACATTCGATAAATCGTAACGGATGGTTATATCAGTTACCGTGTTACAGTGCAACCGATTCCATCTGTGCTATAAATAAATTGCGGGAATCGATGCGAATGCGACAATTTTTTATTATTAACTGTAGCTGTCATGCTTATTGATAACTTTGGCAGCAAAGTAATTGGAACCATATTTCTTTATTTAGAAATTGCATATTTTTTTCAATATTTCTTTTTGTTTTTATTGCTCAAGGCATTTTATTCTATTTTTTTCGATCAGAAAAAGCTACGAGTCACAGCCAGCTTTAAACCCACGACCTTCGGATTGTAAATCAAAGTTAATTAGATGAAATATGTTGCTATTTTAGACATAAAAGTTAAGAGTTGGTTGATGGTTATTTTAGTAAAGTCACCTTAAAAGGTTTTTCTCAAATTCAGTCCGATGACCAAAAAGAGGTATAGGAACATAATCCTACTAATATATTAAATGTGAAAAATGTGTGTGTTTGGATGTTTGTTACTCAATCACACAAAAACTACTGAACCGATTGCGGTGAAACTTGAAATATACGTACGTTGGATACCGGGAATAACACATAGGCTACAGTTTATTCCGATATTCCCGAGGGAACGCGACTTACGCGGGTGAAACCGCGGGCTGCAGCTAGTTAACGTATAAACATTTTAAATTTACACGATTTGTTAACATATTTACATTTTACCGGGTCTTAATCGCGTACTATTATTTATTTTCTTACCTCGACGTTTCGATCATGTTACAATCATCTTGGTCTCGAGGGGTTAATAATACGCGATGAAGACCCGGTAAAATGTAAATATGATAATTAACGTATATTTCAACCTTCGCCGCTTTTTATTTTTATGAAAATTTAAACAGACCGCTGTAAATCTGTTTTATTTTTATTTCCATGTATCATATTTTTAAATGTAAAGAAAATGTGTGCAAATTAAAATAGCAGTATCTTTGCGATGAATACGTTCTAATTACTTACCCATTAAACCAGTTCTTCGGTAGAGATGGGTCGACTATAGTTTGTGCCGACTAGTCGGCAATGCAAATCATTATAATTCGGAGATATTCAGGTCAGTATCGTAATCAAAACTTCCAAAAACATCATTAATCGTGACATTTCTCCAAAGAAAAGTTTATTGTTAAATGTTAAATGTTATTTGACAACCGTCAAATTTGAGATTGAAAATTGATTGCGTTGATATTGAAATGAAATTTTTATTAATTAAATACGGTAATACGAGCTCTAGTTGTAAAGTGTTTGTTTACGTTTTCAAGCCCGTTTGTATTCTAACTGTACTACTAATTTAATATATACTGGTTTTATTGCACAACTGTTAGTTGACTACCAGTCGGCACAATTTGCCGACTAATCGGCTGAAAATTGTGGCAGCGACTATTCGGCCCATCACTACTCTTGAGTTTTGTTTCTTGCCAACATTATAAATCACGAGATAAAAAGTTATGAGTTTTAACCCGTAAGTTTGCTTTTAAAAGTTATGTTACTTTTTTCAACTTAATTAAAAATAGCCTGTCAAAAGTTGCACAATTTATCCGAACGCGTGGCTCGGCCATGGTACAATCCCTAACTGATAATTGATCACGAAGACATAAAGTTTCCACCCCCAAAAGGGCTTGTTTTGAAACCGACGCGAACTAAAGACAGCTAAATTGGGTTTTGATTAAGCTAAAATGAGGGTACAGTTAGGTAACTGCGTAATCGATTTGCAGAAGGCACGTGTTTAAGCATACGTTTGTTTCATATGGTAAATTGGAACTTATTTATATTAATGACATTAATATTATGACTAGCTACGCAGTTTCACCCGCGTAAGTAGGTAAATAAAATTATTTATTTAACTAGCTGCGCCCCGCGGTTTCACTTGCGCAAGTCGCGATCCCGCGTTGTTCTTACACCTACGTACCTACCGCAATGCAAAAATCCACACTTAAACGGACGACCAGGGAAGTACAGCAGTACATCATCAGTACTTCCCATAGCCGTAGCTTCAACAGTACTTGGATTTTTGCACTGCAGTAGGTAGATGAAGTAAGGCAAAATTTGTATGTCAGTAAGTGATGATGACGATGAATGACGATAGAGGACGATGGTTAAAAAACAACGAAATTACGCAATTTTTATATTTTATCCGGATATCCTGATCTGGACTTTACATCCAGATAAAAGAACCAGTAAGAAACATTTATGTTCAGAAGAAATATTTGTCCCGGACGGGAATCGAACCCGCAACCTTCAGCGTCGCAGTCCTCCGCGCCATCAAAATAACACAAGAAAATAAGTAAGTGTTGTTCCAGGTCTCCAACCATCTATATTCCAAGTTTCATTGCAATCGGTGGAGTAGTTTATGCTTCAAAAAGTAACAAAGTCACATACAGACGTAAGACAAACATAAAAACTTCCGCGTTTATAATATTAGTAAGGTAAGATAGTACGATTTTTGTCAGGTAACTTACGACTATGTTATTCTATTCTCCTTAAACAGTTATCAAAGCTCATATCGCCCAAACCACTTTACTTTACAAAACAAGTAAATTAAATTTTAGTCGTATAAGTATTAAGAATGCATAACATATTAATGTTTACGAAATACGTTGCACGTTAGAGTTCGTAAGGGGGAGGTAATAGGCGAACTAATCATGTATCGAGATTTCATTGAATTTTGTTCAGTTGAAGGGGAGCGAGCCCTAACTCGAAGTACGGAGTAGGGATCGGCTTTTCAGAGTTAATTGACTGAGCGAATCAAATTACTGGCTCATATTTACTTACAGAGTTTAAATAAAGCACCGATTTCGGTTTAAATGTTTATTTTCTCTTGTTGAAACGATGAAATTAGGTAGGTAGGTTGATACCTACGAGTGTAAATTACACAATTTAGTCTTGTGGTTTAATAGTAGTTTATACACCGATGTAATAAGGTCCTGTCTTATATATCGGGCGTTATATTGAATTTAAACTCAGGAGTTAAGTACCTAGAGTCCTGAGTGAAGCGTGGGATTCAAGCACCCAAGATAAAGACAGGCTTTATTACCGAGGTGAATACTTTAATTTACACATCTACTGCGAGATAGTAAAAAGGCTACAAAAATAAACATTTAATAAACAACAATTAATTAATGCTACGTGTATGAAATATATTACAGCTCTTTATAAATTTTTAATAATGTTACATCTAAATGATGAAATCAGACATCGGGCTTTAAATTACTTAAAACTTTTTGCCTTACCCTTCCGTCTAAATAAAAATAGCTTAAAAAAGGACAGTTTTTTTTAGTGTGTTATGTCTAGGATGTGTCTAGGTGACCAGTTCAAAATGGCCGTATGCTACCAGAACCATAGTTCCAAATTTAAATTACTTTAAGCCCTATGTCTATAATGCGCACTTTATGCACCTAGAGAATAAAGACTCGTTAATGTTGAGTCTTTATTCTCTAGGTTTCACTACACATGTTTCACTACTCTGCCCTTACTCCACGTTTATAAATAAGGCTATTAATCATTTGTTTTGAAGAAATGCTTTTCAAAAATTGCAACCGACAGGATCCGTCGTTTATGGACAGCATTTCCACAAAACAAATTAATTTTCCAAGTGTAGGAAACACTATAAATAAAAATCAAGGCCTTTACCCCTTTAGTTATTAACGATGACTAACAGATGAACAAGTTGTATGACGTTTGTCTCTGTCTGTCAACTGTCAACTTCATGTTACAGTAAAAGACAAACGATATATAGTTATGCAGCTGTTAACAAGCGTTTGTAAGTAAGGGGGTTAATGTTTATGAATTTAGTAGGTACGAGATGTAGGTAGATTCGTTATTTTTTGAGGACGTACCTACAGTACGCCACTCGATCTGGAAATAGATGGATTTGATATTGACATGTGTGGAATAAGTAACACGATCGGGTAGGCGTGAAGTTATTGATTTTAGGATGTGCGTCTATTCCTTACTTGGCCTTTGACTATTTTTACTTCGACGGAATATTTATACGTTACTAGCTGCGCCCCGCGGTTTCACCCGCATAAGACTTAATTCAAAAATTAAAAATTTCTGGCATAACATCCTTCTCCTGATCATAACAAACAGAACAAAAAAATAATTAGCGAAATCGGTTTAGCGGTTCACGCGTGATACGGTGACCACGCGACATGGAGATTCATTTTATTAAACTAGCTGCGCCTTGCAGTTTCTCCCGCGTAAATCTCGATCCCGCAATATCGATAGTTATCTTTGATAAGAATCTTCTTCTGACAATAACAAACACAACAAAAGAATAGTTAGCAAAATCGGTTCAGCCGTTTACGCGTAATGTCGTGACCAAGGGAAATATGAATTCATTTTTATGTATAAGAATTAGTAGCGTCCAGTGGTTTTAATCGAGAAACCTACGTTATTGTAGAATTTGGAGTTCAACTTTTTCACAGTTTCGTAAAGGATTCAGTATTCAGCCCACAATAGGTATGTACATCCTATTCTCATAGGTTACCAAGTATTAATATACGTCCAGTATTACGGAGCTATGAAGAGCCGGATTTTTGGAAGGCGTAGATGGAAACGAAGCCAACACATAAAGGCCCTTTTCATAATTTTACTGGCAAACTATGAACAGGACACCAAGCCGGCGATTATCCCCGTCTTTACTATAAAATGCAGCCAAGTACAACCACCGGATCGGATATTGAGAAATCTACGGATGAAAACTACTCGGGCTATGGTTATGTCATTGTAATGGATCGGATCCTAGAGGAACTATGGGGATTATGGCGACTGCCGTTACAATGTTCAACAAACACGAACAAATGACAGACGGAGACTAGCCAACTTACAAACTGGCTACCCTAATCAGGTTAGCAAACTTCGGCTAATAAGGACCAATAGGATAATTAGGTGATCCAATATATTATGTTAATAAGGGACGTAGTGGAGGTGAGCGGGCCATATTGCAGAATAAGCAATGACAGATGAACTCGAAGCTTGATGGAGTTATGCCGAGAGAGCACATTAAGCGCGTAAACCACCAATGAGACGAATGGATGACGTCCGTCATACATAAGATACGCAGGACAGGATTCGATGTCTACTGATCTCAATACTGTCAGGAATGGAAGAAGCCTTCAAGATTGGACATGAAAGGGCTGGGCCTCTACTATAACTTTACGAACGCACGAACGAATTAAAAAAAACTGTCATCAGAAAGATAAGCTGTCAAGATGATCTGAATGACAGTTTGTTTCGTAGAATAAAAGTACAAGCCCTATAAGAGATAGTCATCATCTTCGCCTTTATCCGTTCACTGTTGAACATAGGCCCCCCATACGACGCCACAAATAGCGGTCACAAGCTACCTCCATACAACGACTCCCCGCGACCGCTACAATCACCCATTTGCCTTTTGTAATAGATGGTTGATGGTTAAATACAACTTATCTGCTTTTAAGTAATGCAGTGAATACACTGCCGCCATTTATTTCTTACTAGCACAGTACGAGACTAGAAATAAAACAAGGGCTTACACACATCTGTGCTAACTTGTTACCGTATTACTCACAGCACAAGTTTCTGTCACGTAGCGAAGTCCGATCGAGTGAAACTCCATGCTTACGACTACGAATGCTCAATCTTTACGATAAAATACTTTACCTTTTACAGCACAAAGTTTATTCTTCTCTGGCGCGCTACTTTGATTTTCTTTCCTAACTTTTATTTCCGTTTTACTCTGTATAAACTGTTATACTGATTAAAATTTCCGCCTAGGTGGCCGCGTATTGATCGCTTACCTGCAGAAGCCCTTCGAGATTCCAAGTTGGTTGTGGTTTTATGGAGAACTAAGGAGCTTTTTATACCTTTTTAAGTAAAATGCGAGTTATTTAGAAAATGTTTAAAATTTTAATCAAATTACTTAACTTTTTTATTGGATTTGTAATGGCAAGTATACTTTTTATTGATAAAAACTTTTAATTTGAATAGCCGTAGTATTTTTTTGAGTATAATGGTGCATCCTCTCAGCAGTTCCTTTTTGTAGAACAACATTTCCAAGTGTTCTTGATAGTAAAATTCGATAGCAAAAGGTTATTTGCTGTTAGCATATGGTTCCATGTTTGTATAATGTTAAGTAATGTAATTCAGTAATTTATATTTAAGTAATTCATGAAAATAGTCACCTTAGAAGTGATAAAAATCGAGAACTGTGATGCAGAACGTCGATTGTTACCTCGCCGACTAAGCGATATATTTTAATAACTCGCGATAAGCAACAAGTACCTAGTATCAAGTTTGAATACATTCCTAACTTGATACTACATGTGGCTACAAAAGTTATAGATAGTTACCTAATGTAACTTAACGTAGGCCAACAACAAAAAAAATGCACCATTAGTAAAAAATAGTAGTTTATGCACCGAGGTATCTAAAGCCCTGTCTTATATTGCGGGCGTCATATTGAATCCAAAGCGCACGAAGGACTCTTGACGTTAACGTTAACGTGACGTTAACGCATCGAGGGAGTTAAAAACTTAAGTCCTGAGCGAAGCGAAGGAGTTATGTACCTAGAGTCCTGAAGCGTGGGATTCAAGCGCCCAAGATAAAGACAGGCCTTATTACCAAGGTGAATACTCTACTTTACACATCTACTGCGAGACTATAAAAAGGGTACAAAAAGAAACATTACCTATTGTTTTTAACAACAAAACAATAGATTAATGTGTGAAATATATTTACAGCTCTTTATGAATTAAATTTATCACGATAAAAAAATTGGGGCTTTATGTAACTTTTTTGCCCTACCCTTCCGTCGAAATAAAAATAGAAAAAAAAGCTCAGTTTTTTTTTAATGTGTTTATGTATAGAGGTGGCCAGTTCGAAATGGCCGTATGCTACCAAAACCTTAGTTCTTAATTTAAATTACTTTATGCCCTAGGTTTATAATGAGCACTTAAAAGTTGACTTTTTTGGTCAAATAAAGTAACTTTTTCATGAATTATTTAATCATGGTGAGTTGCAATAAAGTATTAATCAATCAATCAACTTTGTAGAGCCGTAGATGTGTAAAAGTAATTTATCGTCGTCGTCGTTAATATCGTTTTACTTTTGAGCTTTCTGTGTATTTCTCTTACTTTTGATGTTTACTGATTGTAATTGTTGTTAGTTGTGCAAATAAAGTATTAATTTATCTATCTATCTATTATTTCCACTGCTTATTCATTATTTCTCTTAATAAGGTTCTGTTTCTCATTAGCATTTGTTTTGTTTGATCTTTAAATAAACGAGCAGTTTCAATGTAATAATTATAACTGATCCTTTTCCGGGATAGGAAAATTATAAGGAAATAATATTAGCCTACTATAAATAACTACTTTTAGACTTGATATAATAATTGGCCTTTTCATCTATTTTAGTTTATACAGCGCAAGCAACTTTTATTTCATGCTGTTTGATGGCGCTGTAGTGCCCGGGACATTGATATTTGGAGTAGGTTTGCTCAGCACCTATACCACCCTCCCAGCCTAGTCAGCCATGCCCAGAGGAAAGAACTGGTCAATACGACGACCTCTGTGGCGCGTCGGGCGAACGCTTGGCTGCAATACAGAAGGTTGCGGGTTCGATTCCCGCTGGGTGCAAATATTTATGCTTAAAAATAAATATTTGTATCTGGTCTGGGCGTATTTCTATGTATAATATGTATGTATTTACAAAAGAAAAATAAATATAAGTATATAGTATATCCGTTGTCTAGTCACCGTAACACAAGCTTAGCAGCTTACCATGGGGCTAGATGGCGCTGTGTGTTCGTCACAGGATTTATTTATTTATTTATTATTTATTTAATACGTCTGGAGCTAACTGAACCGTGGGTTTCCTCACGCTGTTTTCCTTGACCGTATGAGCGATGTTATTAACGCACATAACTTTTCCGCAAGAAAAAAAAATACGTGCGCGATCAGCCTGGATTCCAAACCACGACCTTTGGAATAAAAGTCGGGGTATCTACCACTAAACCAACACCGCCGTAGGCTTGATATAGAAAAAAAAATCTCCTGAACCGATTACAATGAAAATTGGAATATAGATAGTTGAAGACCTGTAATAACACATAGGCAATTTTTTTCACGATATTCCCGCAGGAACAGGACTTACGCGGGTGAAACCGCGAGGCGTAGGTAGTACTATCTTAGTCACGATAAGTTTAAAAAAAAACGGATTCTCATTGCGGTTCTTCGTTGTCTTAACATCCAATGTGTCAGTCAGAGCGGGTGACGGAGAGACACTCCCTTCGTCGCGTCGATAGGGTTGGAAGAGTCGGGTGGAAATAGGTCGCCACCCCCACTCGCTTTCACTCGGGATAGAACCTAATTTTATTGAGTTCGATTGCGTCTTCTGCCCGTTCGATATGAATGAAACTAATAACCCGATTTCACGAGCAATTTCACACAATCGCGCCGGTGTATTAGAGGATCGATTTCAACTACTTTAAGCACATATTGCAGTCATTACCACGTAAACAAAGGGCTGTTAAATGTGAACTTTTACTGTTGGAAATAAAGGCGAACGTTACCGGCATTTACCAGTAAAGTTTTCAGGGAAATTACGTTGTTCGTAACACATTATGTTTCTTTAAAACGTCACAGTGTAGTCATGAACTATTCATAAATACAAATTATTGTTTGCTATTTTAGTTAATAGGTTTAACTATAAGTAAATAAGGAAACATTTCTGTTTAAGAGCGGCTACATACACTTTTGAAAATTAGACTTTTTTGTTTGAAAATTGTTAGGTTATGTTCCACTGAAAATACCAGGTGTTTTTTTTAAATAAAAGCTCTTATAGTCTTAGTATCTTCTTACTAGTCTGTGTATTATAGTTTTGATTGTAATAGAACAAACGAAATGAAATAACAATTTAAGGTCAATCAATGACCTCGAACTCTAAGAAACAGCTGGTTTTCAAGTAAACTTAAACTTAAAAATTTCAAAAACTACTTCGAATTCCTAAAAGCTTTAGAACAAAAGTTGTTCGCCTAGACGTCTAGAACTAACTTAAATGGACGTCCTTGAAACACCCTGTTAGATGGAAAATGTCATAGCTGGTTCCACACAGCCCACGTCGAAAAAATGTCTAAGTAAAATATTATGGATTTGAATTTTCTTTCGCTGTGTGCTATGAAATTTAACATAGAATATAGAAATAAAGTATAGAAATAGTTTCCCAATTTTCCGTCAGCATGTTTCCTCTCTTATTATTTTGCCCTGTGCTTCACAACAAAGATACTTTTCTTCATATCATTCACAGATAATTTATTCTGAGGAGTTTATACTACTTACTCTAACGAAGCCATTGCGTCACTTGTTAAAATATGAATAAAAATTCCGATCACGTTCAGAATAAAAACACGGCTCTAGAGCTCTAGGTAAACTGCCTTATTAAATTCGAAATAACAGTTTATAAAGCAAAGATTTTAATACTTCATCGGGAGAATACTGAATATAATTTCACTGGGGAACTTCTCCCCGAAGAACCTCTCTCGGACGTCAATCTGCCGATAGTTCGATCAGTATGAACATTTTGAAAGTGTGCACATTACACCGATTTGGTAGTGGCTTCATACCAGTGATACATACTAATGAAACTATCGGTAGAAAGTTGCATCGGTTGTATTTAGTATGCGGTACACAGAATTAATTTATTCGTAGCTTTGTAGAATTTACTGGGATGTTAAGGATTACAAAATAGATGATATTTGACAAGGTTTTTACCTGAACATTCCTTAGGACCTAGTTCTTTGTCTGCTACCGAGCGGGGAAACTTCAGGTTCGCCAGTCTCTCCTAAATTTCTTGGTTGCCTTTAATGACACCCACAAGAAGCCCTATTATATGCAGGGAATTCTATTTATATAGTATTAATAATTCTTTTTAAGCTTATCTATAGAAAGCGGGTAAACGAAGTGTATTATATAAACCTTTAACCACCTACCCCAAAGTACAACTCGGAGGGACAGTGACATCGCAATTATTATTTTTTTGTTTATTTTATCTATTACTATCTGGTAAAATTGTTCGTAGTAGGTACCTATCGGTACCGTAGGTGTTTTATTTTGATATTCAATTAAAATGTAATGGCAATCTCAGCTTACATAAACGAATATTGCTGTTAACATAATCGTAGTTTACTAACAATACAAAACTAACAAAACAAGAAAATAGTCTACAATGTAACCTTCTTTTCAAATATTTCTCTGGGGTAGGAGTGCCTATGCTGCTTTATAATGCTTTTGTCCGCAGCAAGCTTGAATATTGCTTAATTATCTGGGATCCTAGGGAGACAGTATACTCCCTATTAGTTGAAAGAGTTCAGCGTAAATTCGCTCGATATCTGTACAAACGCATTTTTGGTTATTACCCCTATTTGTATCCGTCCTTGTTTGTGAGTGGTATGGTAGGTTTGGACACCCTAATTTTTAGAAGGAAAGTCCACCTATTTGTTTATTACTGGCGTTTACTCCACAATGAAATCAACAACTCCTCAGTGTTAGATAGGATAAAGCTATACGTTCCAGATAATTTTATCCGGTCAGGAGATAGGAGAAAACATCGGTTGTTTGCCAATCGTTCAAGTCGTACCTGGCATTCAAGCAATGCCCCGACGAACAGAGCATTGGCCTTGATAAATGCGTTTTTGCAAGACTTCCAACAGATCGACATATTTGATGATAAACTGTTTTTAGTTAATAGAAATCTTAGATTATACCTTAGTTGTAATTTAAAATAGTGGGCGTGTTGGTGTATACTGTAAGCTACTATTTGTCTTAAATAAATAAATAAATAAATAAATAAATAAATTTTACAAAGGTGATTAAATTCTGTATAAAATAAAAATAAGTACTGTTGTGCTTTAATTCATAATATCATAGAATTTAATTTAATTCCGGACGGTAAGAGGCCGGACGGGTTGACCTTGGTACCCTGGAAGAATGGCAGGTGCCTCGTATGGGATGCCACGTGCGTCTGCACTTTGGCGGCCTGCCACCTGGGTCGCACTGTCCTCTTGGCGGGGGCGGCGGCGGAGGGCGCTGCCAGCTTGAATCGTCAGAAATATGCAGCGATGGAGCCGCAGTATTTATTCCAAACTCTGACGGTGGAGACCATGGGCTGTTGGGGGTCAGAGGCGAAGGACCTGGTGGGGGAGATAGGGCGTAGACTGCGGGAGAGAACAGGTGACCCCCGCTCCGGTTCGTACCTGGAGCAAAAGCTGGCGATTGCCATACAGCGGGGCAATGCTGCCAGCGTTATGGGTACCTTTGCTCCGGGTACAATTAGGGGCGGATTGTTTGATTAGGTTTAAGTTAGTTTTAAGTTTGACATTGTAATAATTTTTGACTTTGCATTTTGACATGTATTATGTATTAAATATTAAATTATTTGTTTAATTAAATACCCTGCAATATATTTAATTCCTAAATTATTAGGGGTTAATGGTCTTTGATAATATGTAATATTAATGTGCAAACTTGTAAATTGTTCATGTGAAATAAAGACATTTTATTCAATTCAATTCAATTCAATTCATTTATTTATTGTAATTATGGGTAAGGTACAAAAGTAGATCTTAATTTGGTAAGGTAAAAAGAATCCATACATAATCAGCCCTTTTGAGCGTACAATATTCGTCTTTTTTTACAGAAAAAATAATAAATTTAATAAACCAAAACATGCAATCCTATGACAATTGTTAAAAATACCTATAATGCTCAAAAAAGAAAGTTAAATTGAATAAATAATATAAATAAATTGTAAACAGAATTAAAACAGCAATTAATACAATGCATTAGATAATTTCATAAAGTCAACAAGTCATTCTAAAATGCCAAGATTCAATAAATATGAAAGCAAAATTTAAAAACTATTATAATGTTAATTATCATAAGGTGATGTCAATATACAATGTCTATTCTCATAAAGTGATGTCAATATTCAAACAATCATATTTTGGTCGCATGTCAAACTACAAAAAATTCACAATAGATTTCCAAGGATTTAAATTCAAACTAAATAGGACAATTCACAACAAGTTCACTAATATAATAAAAACATTTATCTAGTAACCAATCATACAACTTTCTTTTCAATTTATTCAATGTCATCATTCTTAGATCTAACGGTAGAGAATTATATATTTTAACCGACATAACATATATACTTTCCTTAGTATGCGACAATCTACATTTAGGTACAGCGAGCATTTTAATGTAACGATGTCTCGTCCTTAGACTATAAGTCTCTGGCATCTGTACAAAATAATCCATGTGATTTTTTACAAAAATACACACCTCATAAATGTAAAGGCAACACAATGGTAGTAGTTTTGTTTTTTTGAACAGCGGTACACACGAGTATGTTTGATCATTTATATTGCATAGAGCCCTAATACACTTCTTTTGAACTAGAAAAACAGATTCTGCCTCAGTAGAGTTACCCCAGAGTATGAGTCCATAACGCAACACAGAATTCACATAGCCGTGGTAGGCCATAATACCTGATTTAAAGGAGGATACATTAACTATTCTTCTCAGAACATACACGTATCTATTGAGTTTGAGGCAAACACTATCACAATGATCCTTCCAATTGACATACTGATCTATTGTGATACCTAAAAATTTGAAATTTGTGACTCTCTGAATTTGTTTATTTGAATAAGTAACATTAATTGGCTTGACGTTATTCTGCGGAAAATGAAAATTAATAAATTTAGTTTTATCGACATTTAAGATTAAATTATTGTTATTCATCCATTTTCCAATCCTTTCTATACCTAATTTAAATTTATTTTCTATGTCTTTTCCCTTTATGACCGCTACAGTGTCATCAGCAAATAGTATTAAAGGGTCATTTATCGCATCTGGCAAGTCATTTATGTAGAGTATAAAAAGTAGAGGTCCCATTACGCTACCTTGAGGCACCCCCCACCTATTCACTATAAAGCTTGATCGGTATTCTATCAATTTTTTTGACTTAGGACAAATTTTAGATATGATCGTGCACTGTACTCTATTGTCCAGATAAGACTCTATCAGATTATATGCATTTCCTCTAATACCATAACAATATAACTTTTCCAAAAGGGTTTTATGACATACATAGTCAAATGCCTTTGACATGTCCATGAAAAGAGCACATATTGGTTCTTTAGACTCTAGAGAATCACTTACTAGTTTCATGAGATGGTAGGCAGCAAGTGATGTCGATCTATGTTTCCGAAAACCATACTGTTCAGATTTCAACAGTCTGTGCTTTTCCACATAATCTGTAACTCTATAATATATTAGTTTTTCAAACACTTTAGCCATCGTTGGTATTAGGGTTATCGGTCTATAATTGTTTAGGTCTCGCCTATCACCTTTCTTAAATAGAGGTTTAACAATAGACATTTTTAATTTGCTGGGAAAGACACCTTGTTCAAAGCATTGGTTGACAAGATACGCCATCGGTTTAGAAATATGTTCAGCACATACCTCCAACACCCTAGTGGATATCCCGTCAATTCCAACAGCATTCGTTTTGTTTAGCGACTTGATAGTTGAAATAACCTCCCTCTCACTTACAGGTGCCAGAAACATAGACTTACTAATAGATTTCATACGAATATTGCTGGTATTTCTATTATTAGAATTTGACTCTACAGTATCGATAAAAAAGTTATTGAAAAGATTGCATATATTTTCAGGATTTCTCTCAACAGTATTATTATTGTATACTTCACACACTGTTTCAGATATTTTCACGTACTTTGAATTTTTTATTATTATCCCAGGAAGCCTTACAAATATTTCTTGAGTTGTGTATGTATCTTAAATTTGATAATTTACGTGATGTTAAAATACACTTACGAAGTAATTTAGAGTACTTATTATATTCATTAACATGATCATTTGTTCTCATATGCCTTAGTTTCAGATACATTTGCCTTTTAGCTTTACTAGAGATTTTTATACCTCTTGAAATCCAATTATACTTCTTATTTATATGTCGTTTAATTTTTTTTATAGGAAAACAAAGATCAAAATATAACACGAAGTCATTATAAAATAAAGTAAAAGCTTGCTCTGCACTTTGTACTTGATACAACTCACTGAAAGTTAATATAGACATTATTTTTTGGAACTTCTCAATGTTATCTTGAGAGTAGTCCCTTACAAAACTAAACCAGTATCCAATATAGATGTCATTCAGCAGTTCGAAAGCAAAAGTTTGACCTGTATGCCTTGACAGTCCCAAATCACGAACTCTACCCTCCCCACTGAAGTTAGTAACTATATTATCAATACAAGTCTTAGATTTTGTTGAGATATTTGTGTATTCATTAATTTGCGGTTTTAAGTTATATTTATCCAAGACATCTAGCAAAGCCCTTGTGTTTTTATCTCGTTTATTTTTGAAGTTAATATTGTAATCACCACAGACAGCTATTTTTGTATCTCTAGTGCATATATTATGCAGCACTTCATTTAGTTTCTTTAGATAAACGTCTATATCTCCATCCGGGATTCTGTAAACACATACTATAACTAAATTGAGTCCTGGCAGCATGACGGCACAGCACTCGAAGTCTAGTTTTTTTGATATATTAATAGGAAAATCAATTACTATAAAGTTTAAATCTTCACGTAAGATAATGCATGCCCCCCCTCTACTTTTACAGTTTCTTTGATATGCTGTAGCTAGTTTGTATCCCGCCAAATGTAGGTTACTTTCGTGACCGACCTTAATAAAATGCTCTGTAATACAAATTACATCAATATTAATATTATTCCGTTTTAATTCATTTATAGCTATTTCAAGTCGGTCAACTTTGTTTATTAGCCCTTCTATGTTTTGATGAAATATTGTAAATGTTTTTATCCCATCTAAGCTTTCCCTAAAAAAGAATCAGAGATATTGTCGCTGTTTGTTTGTAAAATTTCAGTTTGCGTGTATTTATTATTCGTCCGTAATTTATTCTCATTTATTTCCTTTACATAGCGTAGTAAATTCTCTTGATAACCAATTGCCAATATTTCACGCAATAGTCTTCTAGTAAGATTCAGTGAAAATAGCTTGCGTGCTATCCTTTCGTCATTGCTCAATTCAAGATACTTTACACCATCTAATTTACTAATTAAAAATTTTACTTCATAATTTAATTTCTGCGTATTCAGGTATCTGTTGTAGGTAGTTTCGCACACTATGACGTTAGTTGAATTTATTTGTCGTAAAGTATAGCCAAGTTGGTATAACATTGAATATGGGTCATTATCATTTTGGCCTGCACATATTACAACATAATCTTGTTTTGTAAAGTTTTTAGTGAAATTGGGTATACATCTGAGAATTTCAGCCATTTTGGCACTAGGTTTGCAGAAACCTTGAACTTCATAGTTTGAACCCAATACTTGTTTCAATTGTATGGCCAGACCTCGGCCCTGCTGATCTGAAAATAATAATACTTTCCGCTTGTCATTGTTTCGTGTATTTATATTTTCGTTTGTGCTCTTTATTTTTTTTAACGTTCCCGAATCTAAATCATCGAACTCATCACTGGTCCCAACAAACGTGTTGTCTGTTATTTTAATTTCTTCTGATACCGTTTTAGTCTCTATATTTTGATTTTCTATCTCAATGACCTCTTCAGACAAAATATCTCTTGATTTCAGATCACATTTCGGTAATTTTGTTTTTCTACTAGGTGAGCTCTTTGGTGAATTAGTATCATTTAATATTTTTGAAAAGATAGTCATCTTCTTTTTAATTGCAACCATAGATTTTTTCAGATCTGAATTTTCAACATTCAGTTTGTCAATTTCTGCATGAGCACTAGCGAGGTCATTCGTTAAAGTGTCTATCTGAGCTCTCATTTCCGTAATATGCGAGTTCTCCATCAGGGACAAGTTTGGAAGACTTTTCTGTAGACTATCATCCTTCATAGTGGAGCTCATAATATCCTCACTAATAGCTGAATTAAGAAGATTCTCACAGGACACACTATTTCGAATAGGCTTTTGTAATTGTACAATTTCTGTTTTGAGGCTGTCTGACTTGGTTAATGTTGGTTTTTGACTAATTGACATTTTTTTAATGCAACTCACACATCTCCATTTTTCTTTATCTTCTTTAGTCAGTAAATAAAATCTCTTTTCAGTCATACTAATGCAGATTAAGTCATATGTTAATTTACAACACGAGCATTGCAAAAATTCTCTGGTCTTTATTGGATTTCGGCATAATGAGCATTTCTTAATTGGACACTTTTTCCGTTTTACCGAGTTTGTATCTAGAGGTGTCGGATTTTGTTTAGTATTCATTATTGATTTTTGTTTACTGGTTACGCCCTCTAGCGGATCTCAATGTAAATAATTGCTTCGCTATTTAACGCTAGATGGCAGCACTAGTCTATTGCTATTCTCCTCTAGGTGTCGCTATTTATAAACAATTGTCTATGGATTTTATTTTTATGTTGGCTATTAATACGTCATTGGTGACGAATTTGAATTAGAATCGCCGTTTGTCTTGATTAATATTTATTTCGTTTTTGTATAAATATTAATTGTTATGGGTTATTGTTCAGGATTATCCTCCAATGAAACACTAAATATATAATACTTGCGTGATCTGAGAAAGACAATCCAGTACTGTTTGCACCCTATCGATTCACTTGCACTGTTTATTTATATCAGATATGTATTGTGTTTATTTATTTTTAGTTCTTAAAGAAAGATTTCACTATGATTTATATTTAGTTAGACATTTTTGAGTCACATTCACTATTTTCGATCTTCAATGTTTTGTTTAAATGTAATAATTCATTTAAAAGCAAGTAAAGTAATACTTTTTAAGCTTATCTATAGAAAGCGGGTTTAAGTACACAATGTGGATTATATAAAAGTTACATTTCTGACCTTCACTGTACCGATCCTTATTATATTAGCCAATAAGTGACAAGAAAGAAGTTCCGTTAAGAGAGCCTAGCTAGAGCCATAATACTGGTACGGAATTAACGTAACACGCCGCGCGCTGGGTGGGCTTATTAACATAATTGATTATCTTGTACTGTTGTCAACGGGATCTCGTGTAGTTTCCTGAGTAGATTACAGAACAGTATTTGTGTCAATGTCAGTGTTTACAATCGGCTTCCTTTGATTCTAGTTGTGCCCTGATTTACTGCGTAATGCGTAATAGTATATCGAAATTGATATGTAGGTGAATATCCATTATCAAGCTTCATACCACTTATTGCATTTTTTTGGTTAGGTTAGGTTAGGATCTAATAAGACACAATATTTACCGGGTTTGACTCGCGTTTTATTCAATAACGTCATTGTTTTAACGACCGAGCTTTTGCCAACTGTACAGTTGGCTTTTCAAGGTTGACTGAATATTGTGTTTTATTATGCAAAATCGCGAAAACCTTACACAAAATTAGGTAAATCTACTTCATTAACAAACAAATATACCCCCAAACTTAGATTACTTTGATAATTTGGTAATAGAACAAGAACGTTCGAATTTTGAGTCATCTTTTTTAAAGGTGTGTGAGGAAATTTCCGGACAGTTTGACTTTGGAACGAATGTAACTAGGCCATATTGGCAGAAAATTAAAAAGCTTAACTATCAGGCCGCTTTCTTCTAGTCTCTAATAGAGACCAGTCCAGTACTTAAATTTATTAAAAATAGGAACTTTCTTCGCATTTTTATTTAAAAGTAGGTATTTGTTATTGATGGTTTTTGCTTATAGTACCTATCTAAGGTGATGCTAGTTAGTACCTACATTTAATTATTAAAAAAATACGGAATCATTTTTCTTTTCGTCGTTGCTGTGATTGCAATGCAGTAACTAAAAAGCAAAATTTTGGATATTTCTTTCAGCTATATATTCGTAGCTACACCCTACTTCGTAAGATTAGAAGCCCGCATCCTGAATAGGTGCGCTTTCCTTTACGAGTAGTATTTACAAATCGGCTAAGCACATTTTATATCTTTAGTCAGCGGATACTATTTGCTCCAGACGAAAGTTTCCTAATATTAAATTGAACGAAATGTTTTTTGGCAAACACCACGGCTTCATTGAGTAAATACTAGCTAGCAGATATACGTATGAAATACCAAAAGATATTCGAGAGTTTAAATTTCTAGATATATGACTAACAACTTACTCAATGTTGTATAAAAAGTTGATTAAATGCCTCTTTGGTTCAGTTGTTAAGTAGGTATACAGTTTAATAAAACACAGTTCTTTACAATAGCGTGGGGAAGGTTTAAAGGTTACATTTTTGTGACCTTTAATTAATCATGAAATTTTTATTAGAAGATATTTTTAAGTGTTAAATTTTGTAACCACCTATTTATATTCAAGCATACCTACCTACTTTACAACTTTAAAGCATAGATCAATTCACATGAAATGTTCAATGTCGGTAGGCTCTACCCAATGTTCGTACATATGTACACAATTTATTATATATCCACCCACAGTGTGTAAAATATGGACACTCCCATATAATAAATCATACGTTTTACCCTCATGGACTTAAACTCGACTGAACAACGTTGTATCGAGTTATACAGGCTGTTTCTGTACGTGATAGAATCACAAATGAGTTCATTCACAGCACCGCATTGGTCGACGTTTCTCATCAAATTAGCAACTTGAAGTGGATGTCCAAGTGGCTAAAACAAATGGAATGGGCAATTGACAGTCACTTGGGTAAGAAACTGAGCCTCTACGAACGAACGAAAATAAAAGGTCATCCAGAATCTGTGATTATATCGCGGCATTATGACAGATTTTTGTTCTAGATGACAGTTAATTTTTCGTTCGTTCGTTAGTAGAATTAAAGGTAGAGACCCTGCAATGAGCGTTGATTAATTCCTTAATAGGATAGAAATAAAGTCTATTTTTTTAACTAATTACTATTTAAAACACTTTATTTATCCGGTTTTATCGCGTTTTTATTCATTATTTTACCCGAGCTTTCGCCAACTTTACAGTTGGCTTTTTCAAGTTGGCGAAAGCTCGGGTAAAATAATGAATAAAAACGCGATAAAACCGGATAAATAAAGTGTTTTATTATGCAAAATCGCGAAAACCATAGAAGTAATTACTATTTAACAAATACTTACTGGAAAAAGATTTTGCGTAAAAAAAAAGAGTAAATTTCTTGAATGCCTATGTCTTATCAAGTTAGATCAATCTGTGGATATTTTTTGTAATGTGTTTTTCTTATCTGAAACCTGCTTGGTTGGCTTTTTCCATTCCATCCGTCATTCTAAGTCATCATAACAAAGGAATAAAATTATTAAAAATCGACTATTGAATTTAGGTTTTTTCATTTAATGGGTGTCTATTAGGATGACTTAATTTTAAATGTGGAAAACGCGTTACCACGGGCGCGGGCAGTCGAGCGGTTTTCGAGCGGTTGCACTTTTTCGTTCATTACTCGGTTTGGACTTCGATGCAAATTATACCACGACCTTCCTCTAAAACAGAACTATCCAATATTGAAAACCAGATTTCAATCGGACTAGTCGTTTTTAATTATATAAGGAACACACAGAGAAACAGACAGACATGAATTTTAAAAATTATATAATTTTGTTTTACTACTTATCCTAAGTTTCCTAGACTACTTTTTTTAAAATTTACTTACAACTACAGACTTTTTGTTCTCTCTTCCTTTATTATAAGTATAGAAGATATAGATTTATTCTCTCGAAACAGTAAACATAATGCAGGTACATTGTATAATAATTCATTTTTTAAACATTCTCCTTTGGGAAAAAATTCACACCGGAAAGGAAATCTCGTTTACCAAGTATTTGTGTCACGTACATCGGCTTTTAACCCTTATTACTTTCATGAAAAAGAACAGTACTTACCTACCTACATAAAATACTGTCGCATCGTTAAAAATGAAATGTGTTTCCTTCAACATCGCTGCAAAGTGCTATTAAATTTATATGAGAGAATGTTTCGATGTCCCCATATAGTACTGTAACGACTTCCTGCCATGTCTTGGAGTTGCATTGCAATTTTAGCAATATTGCAGTCATGGAGAAGGACATATCTGAAATGATATATTATAAATATTGTTAGACCTTCGGGTATAGATCCCATTTGTACATATTTAAAAAAAAAAGCCGTGGTCTTTTCGAGTTGGGGCCAGTGTAATACGTTTGGCGAAACGTCAAGGTAATTTTTAAATTAAAGAAAAATGGACAAACGTTGTCTAGATTCGAAGGTATAATAATAATAAACTAAAAACGTGTAAATATAAAAAGTGCGAGAATATAATTTTAGTTTGTTCAGTCATATCAATCCAGAATGAATAGATTATATTCCTCCTTTTATGAATTATTTACAATGAAAAGTAATCCTTAGAATATTACACAATGGTAAGAGTATTTTCTAAATGTCTGCGTGAGTTGGGGTAATCGTGACGTAATTTCTGCGCCACCATTTTAAATAGGCGTCATTCAACTCATTTGACCGGTAATTATTTTCATTTCGTACCCCAGTTTCAAAATGTCACGTCGTCGCCGTCACTAGGTCGCTGAATTTTTTGTTACAAACTTACCAAAAGTCCTATGATACATTATGTTTTGTATGTGTCAGTAATTTGGGTTCTTAAGAGTATGAATCGAAGAACTTGTCAATATATCTCAGTAATTACGAAAGCATACGGAAACCATATTTTAGTATTTCATTTATCCTTCTTTTGTCTTTATTATGGTTTGTTTGTTTACATTACATGATTAGTCAACTTTTACAAAACAAAAAAAGTGAAACAACCCTTTAAAATTTTCCATTTTACGAGGAAACGGTATACCGTATTTTTTTTGTACCGGACATTCGTTTTTCCTGTATTGATTAATAATCTGCACTTCAAATTGGTAATACGATTTTGTTAATTATCAGAATAATCCTACTATTACTATAAAGGTGAAAGTTTGTGAGTGTGTGTGCAAGTGTGTTTGTTACTGAATCACGTAAAAACGGCTGAACCGATTGCGGTGAAATTCGGAATATAGGTTTTATCCCGATAAGCCCGCGGGAACGAGACTTACGCGGGTGAAACCGCGGAGCGCAGCTAGTTAACAATAAACGAGAAAAACTGTTTTGGTGTTTTGAAACTTCGTAACTTGAGCTAGCTATCTGTAGAAACTAGTATGAGTCTTTTGTTTTTAAACTTTCGCCTTAAGCGAGTAATGGGAATAATTTTTCATTGGAAAATGCACGCAGAACAAATACTGTAGCTGTATACTTAATCGGAACATTAAGTAGTCACTCGGTCGGTAGCTTGGAGGGCGTGTTTGCTAAATAAACAATGCCGGCTGGCCTGCTCAGCGTTTCGATGGTATTTATTACCGCATTAAACACAAAAAACTCGCGTTACTCACTTATATTAAGGTGGAAAGAATAAAAAGGTCCTTAGTTTGATGAATTTAAACAAATGTGCTTGAAATACTGCAGAAAAAGCGTTTTACTTTAGTTTATGGCTCCATTCTTGGATTTTTTACGACTATAAATTGCGGCCACGCCTATCTTATCTTCTTTACCTGCGTAAATGCATGAATAGCACTCTAATCTATCGGGTAGACGTTCAAAGACCTGGGGCTCGATTCGGTAAGGACAAAGCATGCGGAATGCAGGCGACGTGCAGGAGATGTACGTTAATTCGTATTTTGTAAGTGTTATTTTACTTAATTAGTTAAGGACGCGACTGATGTGAAATCCCTTCCGATTGAATAGTTTTCTTCATAACCGGTATCAAATAGATATTTAAACAATGTATTATGTTATTGTACATGATACAAGAAGTGTCCCCTTCATTTCAAAAACAATAAAAAGAACTTTAATAACCACTATTATACAGGCAAAGTTACCCCTGTTTTACAAAATAAATATTTTTTTCTTCTAAGTCCTTAACCGCTATATTTTCTCATAGGCATCATAATAATAATATTAGAAAACACAATACCTAGAACCTCTTTATCGCATTTTATAAAAATATTATTTTAATCTTCGTTAATGATTGATTTTACGAGAAATTGTCGATTTTTTCATGTAATTCCATCTCGCTCATTTATATGCAATCGGACAAGGACCGATAATTATCATCTATCGCCGCCTTAAGTAGCCTTTAAAATTAAGGGCTACTCAATTATTTAAATAGCTCCTCTTGTTCCTCAGCCAATCAGTATTAAAAGAAGTTATAGAGTAGCTATTATTTTTACTCCTGCAACAAACCGACTTCTGCAATGCTCATGCATCCCGCCTGTTTGTCGCATGCTATGTTTTTAGAGAATCAGGGCCCTGCGAGGCTACGCTTGAAAGATACATGTTGTGGTTTAAGCAACTCCCAGATTATTAGATACATTGTTAGATTACGTTCAATATTTTACAACAACGTGTTTGCGTGACGATACCATTATTTTACTGTAATAGTGTTGTCCTAGCGGTTTTCGTGGCTGCTGGAAATACTAAGCTACGGTTGGTGTTTTCGGTATTTACGCTTCAGTATATGTATTTGAAATTTGAGAGCATGTTTAAATATTTAAAGTAAATAAAGCCTTGCTATTCAAATTGATTATTAGTTAGGCTATAAGTTGTTGTAGAGACAATCTCGATGCGTACTTTTTTATATAAAATTAGCTGCGTAAGTCCCGTTCCCGCGGAAATATCGGGATTAAATGTAGTCTATGTCTTATTCCCGGTAACCAACAACTTATATTCCAATTTTCATTTCAATCGGTTAAGTAGTTTTTGCGTGATTGAGTAACAAACATCCAAACATCCAAACATCTAAACATCCAAACACACACACTTTTACATTTATAATATGAGTAGGATAGAAATTAGCGACGCTATGGCGACGCATTTCGCCTTTCGCTATCATTGCGCGTATATCCTTTGTCCATTAAATACATGACACCTACATTCAAACTATTTCAAACAAAGACTTATTTGCAAACAAAACGAACTCTATTCAAAGTAAAGTTATTCAATAGAAAAAGTACAGGTTCACTGAACATGCGCAGTTATCGTGAACAAATTAAGGGTCGTGGACAGAGAGAGAAGTAATGAAACGAAACGTTTTTGTGCACTTTACAACGAAAAAAACAGTCCTGCTGATACATAAGTACCTGGCTATTTTTAGGGTTCCGTAGATTCCGTACCCAAAGGTAAAAACGCTATGACTAAGAGTTGAGATATCGTTCATAAACTTTTTATGTCGCCTCGCGACCAAGATCATTGTAACATGATCGAAACGAAATAAATAATAAGAAAATAAATCATAATACGCCATTAAGACCCGGTAAAATATGTTTGAGACTTCGCTGTCTGTCCGTCTGTCACAATAGGCTGTAGCTCATGATTCGTAATAGCTAGATAGTTGAAATTTTCATAGATAGTTAAATCTCATGATTCTAAATATTTGTTTAATTTTGTTTTTAGTATTTGTTGTTATAGCGGCATCAGAAATACATCAACTATCTATCTATCTGCTTGACCTTTCTAAAAAATACGTGACCGTCTATGTAACAGAATAAAAATATTATTAATTAGATTTTTTGATTTTAAGGGCTCGCAGACAACATAACGTGATTTATTTGCCATTTTTTTCTCGATTTTACAAACAGACGTTAGACACCGAGATAGGTGAACGTTAGATAGATAATGATTCGGAACCCAACGCGCGCGGGTCTCGCTCGCACTTGACCGGTTTTTTTGTGAAACTTCTCAACGTCATAATAAAGGCGAATGGAGTACTAGAAATGTTAGTTATTACGCTAATGAGTCCTGCCATTTTGACTCTCATCATTGAAAAGTTAACAGACGTACTCCCTATTGTCCTGTGTTACTGAAAACTTTTTCGGTGTATCGCAGCTTCATCTGTGTTTGAATGAAGACCTGCGTCTACCGATACACGAAAACATTAATATACCATCATCATTTAAGAGGGTAGTGAATAGCTCTGTCCCTTTCGCACGATTTTATTGACGAATTTAATTTTAATTATATTTAAAAATGAATTAGGCACGCGAAAATCAATTGACAGTCGCTTATATTCCGCGCTAATTGCCATGATCGTTTGACGTTGTTTTGTAGTCCTTTTGTCGCTGAAAAAAAAAGTAAATTTTGAATAAAGAATAAAACATACCCCGACTACTTTTAAAAACCACAGATAATTTAGATATTTTTTAAGTTGTTTTTTTTAATACACCTATTTGTTTTTTTTAGCTGAACGTCAACGCGGCGACTTCGCGACGACTTATCAGACATCATGGTGCCCTACCATGATGTCTATTTATTTATTGTCAAAAAAAAAGGATTTTGGGCGTAGTCTGTTATCTGTCTGTCAACCATTAGGTACGAAATTAGACAATTTAGCTCTCATTGTATCCAGTCAACCTCAATCAAAGTTAGTTGACTCTTTAGAAATTTCAATAGAAAATCATTGATTCTGTCTGCTTCTGCACAATTTTATTAAAAAAATGGATAAAAACGGGACCCTATTGCTAAGACTTTGCTATCCATCCGTCAGTCCGCCTATCACCAGGC
The DNA here is from genome assembly GCA_949358125.1 of Idaea dimidiata. NCBI lineage: Eukaryota > Metazoa > Arthropoda > Insecta > Lepidoptera > Geometridae > Idaea > Idaea dimidiata. Next base: position 6,106,900 of record OX442340.1, read on the forward strand.
GTATCTCATGATAGCTAGACAGTTAAAATCACAGATGATGTATTTCTGTTGCCGCTATAACACCAAATAAAAATAAAAAGAAACAAATATTTAAGGGGGGCCCCTATACAACAAAAGTGTTTATTTGTCCTTTTTTTGCAATAATGATACGGACCCTTCGTGCGCGAGTCCCATTTGCACTTGGCCGGTTTTTGTAATAGTATGCATCGAACAATGAAAATGAAATCGATCGCACCATCGTCGGTAGTTACTAAAATTAGTTTCACCACCGGCTAGACACTGCACTTTGTTCATTTAAGCAAAACACTTCGTCGAAAAAACAAATACGTTTGTATTCCATCAGAAATTTAAATAATAATGCATGCTTTAGGAAATACTGATTTATTATTCTTGAGAGAACAGTAAAAGCATCTCATACGGTAGGTAGGTATGGCGCAGAACGATGAAATTGTTTTTGTAGCAGCCCTTACCCTGGCTGGCATTGCATACTCGTACTTTTTCGAGTTGTAATATAGATAGTACCTTTCGTGCACACAAATAAAGAAAATAGCTAAACACGTGCCAACATCTCTTCAGTTGTTTTTCTACGTCGAAATCTTGCATTCTGCGAGGGTGCAGGGTACATTGACCCATGTCAGGAGAGTTCTGCAATCGTTCGACATTCTCGAACGTTCCTCGGGAATATGAAGATAAAGGGTAGTAGTTCGTTTTAGCTCTCGTATTTGTTGTTTAGCGTTTTCTTTTGTGAGTCAGTTTGCAGTTTACAGTTTTCTCATGCAATGGGTGCGATGTCCCAGTGCATGCCACGAAAGGTCGGATGCTTACGAAGTTCAGACCTCGTAATACCTACTTATGTAAACTGTTGTACGTAACAGGGTTATGTTGCGGCTTCCAGTCGCGGTTTCGGTCCCAAATATTTCATTTTAAGTTTTAAACTTGTTCTACTTTTAAAATGTATGAGCTTATTCTATAAATACTCTTCTTAGTTTCGGGTTTAGTTTTTGTTTGGGAACAGAATGTGGAATAGAAAGTTTTTTTATTATACGGAACATCTGAAATTGGATTTACATAATCCATTTTGAAACATTCTCTATATCCATTAGCAGTATTTTGTTTTCATCGGTTAATTTGGGTACAAAAGTGGTTTCCCGGGGAATGCGTTGAGGAGATGTGTTGCTCAATTTTCATTTTTGTGAAACTTAGTTCAAATGCGTTAATAAATGGATCAATTTCGGGGGCATATTAATCAATTTGGTTTTGTGCAGGTGTACAAGTGTAAATAAAAGTGAAAATCGGTGCTAATCATGGACTTTAGCTTAGTGTTGTCTCTAAAGATCCGTGAACAAACATTGTAAAAATTGCCCCCCTTTTTACAATGATTCCCTCGACTTCACTTTAACTATGACGACTTGACTGTTTTCGTTTAATGCAAATAACTTGCAAATATTGATAATACTTGACACTGGCTAATGTCCAAATGGAAAAGCCATTTTATAGAAGAAGAAGTGGTTTTCCACAAATAAAAAATGCTAAGTAAGAAGTTCATTATCACACACCGGCCTAAGTCGTAGCGCCATGTCGCGTTCCGATACGTAGATCAGTGCAGCCACTGAGTAAGACGAATCGGATCTTGTTCCACTGCCGTCTTGCTTATTCTAGATGATAGAGCTACAGCTTATATCGTCTCATATTACCATCAGCTGAGATAATGGTCAAATGTAAGTACATATGTCATGTAAAAAGCATTACAAAGATTTTTAACCGTGTCGTACCGTACGGTACCCGATCGTACATACAAACTATACAGGTAGTTAGATATGTATACATATACACAGCGCAATCAAGCCCCTAACTAAGCACTAGGTTTGTACTATGGGTACTAGACAACGAATATACTAATTTTTTTTTTTTTGTAAATACATACACATAATACTTAGAAAAACACCCAGACCAGATACAAATATTTATTTTTATGCATAAATATTTGCACCCGATGGGAATCGAACCCGCAGTCTTCTGCATTGGAGTTGAGTTTCCAGTTTCCAGATTGCAGCCCTAGACAACATTCTTATCGAATAACGAAATCACCAATCGACAGATTTTTTGTATGAAATTGACATATATAACTTCGCGAGAAGTCATGTGACGTTTCGCGAGCTCATGTCAATTTCATACAAAAAAATCTGTCGATTGCCGTTACATATAACTTTGACATATAAGTCACGTGACTTTTCGCGAGCTTATGTCAATTTTATACAAAAAATTGGCGATTTCGTTAATCGACAAGAATGTTGTCTAGGGCTGCTGCTCCCTCTATGTACTGTGTCTCTAGGTTGTATACCTGTGCCTTGGCTATCTCAAATCTAGGTCGCGAGGCAATAACAGACCACTCTCTCCCGTACACCCGCTATAAAACAACTATTTGTGGTGTAATGGCACGTCCATACGTCCAGTATCCTTTCGTAAAATATATACAAGATGTAACGTCCTTTTAAGCCGAAATGGGGTTGTTCTAGACGTCTAGGCGAACAACTTTTGTTCTACGACTTTTGGAAATTCGAAATACTTTTCGAAAATTAAAAGTGTAAAGTTTACTTGAAGATCAGCAGTTTCTTAGAGTTCGAGGTCTTTGACCTTATGTTGTCCTTTCATTTAGTTTGGTCTACAACAATCAAAACTTCAATTACCTTTATTTTCAAAAGCAGCTGTTTTTTTCAGTGTAACATAACCTCAAAATTTAAAAAAAAGTTTGTTTGTTCAAAAGTTGTAGAACGATAGTTTTTTGCCTCCACGTCTAGAACAACCGCTTTTCGGCTTAAAAGGGCTTACCCGTTACACCTTGTATATATTTCTACATCTACACCTAGTTCGGTTTATTTATGAAAAGTTGCCTGGAAGCGGTATGGCCGCCCATTATACCTTTGTTATAATCATTTGTTAAAGTATATTTTTGTTAATGTCATGTTATTTTTTTATTGTAACTATTTTTTTGTGGTACAATAAAGTATTTCATTATCTTATCTAATATTATTTAGTTAGTTTTCTAACTCTAGACTAAGATCTGACGTTTGTATTGGTCTGGGTTTTTTTTTGTCATTTGTCCCTCAGAAAGATTGTGTCAAATCGTAGTCTACAATTAAAAAACCGCAGTATAAACATACATTATACGTAATTTTAATTCATCTTTGGGATAGACAATATCTCGCTATCGAACATTTCTTAATTAACGTAGTTAGAACGTTTTGAAATAATTGATTTATCCAATTCACAATTTTCTGTAGGTTTTCGTTCACTGCTGAATACTTAGGATACGAAGTTGATGAATATTATAATAATAGCTCCGACACACGGTTTAGTCAGTGGTTTTTGCGTGATTGAGTAACAAAATCACAGACATACACACATAACTGCGAACTTTCGCGTTTATAATATTAGTAAGAAGTAAGATGTGTAGGAACACATCTTACATGCGTTTGACCTTATCTTATCTGATGTGGAACAACGATGACTATCTTACGTGGTACAATGTTGAAGTCAACAGTTTGGAAAGACTTTCAATTTTGTAGGGGAAATATATGTTTGATCTCAGTCTTCCCACGGAAACAGGAAATACGCAGAAAACTCGCGAGGCAAAGATTGTACATAAATAAAAAATACTAACGACACAAATGTAAGATACAAATTGGTCGAAACTGGTCGAAACTTAATTAGTACTAACGACACAAATATACAATACAATTTGGTCGAAACTGGTCGAAACTTAATTAGTACTAACGACACAAATATACAATACAATTTGGTCGAAACTGGTCGAAACTTAATTAGTACTAACGACACAAATATACAATACAATTTGGTCGAAACTGGTCAAAACTTAATAAGTACCAACGACACAATCTAAATATAAAAGAAAGTCGTGTTAGTTACACTATTTATAACTCAAGAACGGCTAAACTAATTGGGCTGAAAAGCTGAAATTGGGAGAGAGGTTAGAGCCAGGAGAAAGACATAGGTTATTTTATCCCGATATTCCCGCGAGCACGGAACTTACGCGGGTAAAACCTTGGGGCTAGTCAATACAATTTGGTCGGAAGTTAATTAACTGTAGGTGGCAATAGCATGTTGCATGCACTTATTTCATGTTGTGGGGAACCTTGAGACATGATTTACCACCGTTCGACCTTGTCCCACAAGAAACGTTAATTAATAATTTATTTTTCGCCTTTTATTACTATTAAATTGCCTTTTTGTCTGTTAAATTTTGATTTATTTGTAAAACTTAAATATAGTACAACCTACAACGTAGTAGGTTACCTTGAATTTCGGAATTTTCCATGTGGGTTGAGTAATGTTTCATTACTTAGTACTCCTATAAATAGGTAACCTATTATAACACACTCAGATACTCGTTTAAGGGGGTGTACCACCGTACATACAGCGAGCGAGTGAGTATTGTCACGCTCAATAAAGGACCAAGATGCACTTTCCGTGTTTTCACTAAATCAAAAGTGAAAAATTACACGTACGTCCACTTTGCCACTAATAATAGGCCCATGATCATACCTGGCGAAGGAGCCGAAGATGAAATAAAGAAACAAAGAAAAAAAAAACACGTTTATGCGGACAAGCACAAAATTATACATTAAGATGCACAAGAGAGAAAAAAATATAACAAACAAATTGTAAATAAAAAATAGAAAAAAGAGGTTGTGCACTGTCCGAATAAGAAGAATAAGAAATCATTTACGATTTTAAACTAACATGGTTATTTTCACTACTAAAATTACTTATTAACGGGGTATTTACCATGTTTAATAATTTATTCGCGGAGCTCGATATTTCGCTAGTAATTCCAACCAGCTTGTTCACGAGACTGGAGAATGCGGGTAGGTGATGACAGTTAGAGGCGTCCATATCGGACTACCTGCTTTCTGACACGAGTTGAACGTCTGGTTATCGGTCCCCTACTATTGTCACCAACTTCATTATTTACTCGGTCCTGCATTCGACAGACCACACTCATGGTATCTGTTCGCAAACTTTTTGTAGTGTTTTTTTTTTTAAGTCACTTTTGTGCTACATTTTTTTTTTATTTTTTATTTGTATTATGTTAATTAACATTCGAAATGTATTTTTGATACATTTTTTTTCTCCTCTCTTTTAATGATTATTTTATTTATTATGATTTTAATTGTTTTTTATTAAGTATGATTTATGATGTTTATGCCAAATTTTTTTATGATTTGTAATGAATTTATTACCAATAAATAATATCAATATGAATATGAATATGGACGCCTCTAACTGTCATCACCTACCCGCATTCTCCAGTCTCGTGAACAAGCTGGTTGGAATTACTAGCGAAATATCGAGCTCCGCGAATAAATTATTAAACATGGTAAATACCCCGTTAATAAGTAATTTTAGTAAGAAATCATTTGTTCGCAACAAAAAAAGTAAAAAAATAGGCACAGTTTTTTTTTAATTTTTTTTTCAGAATCAACAGCACCTAGAAATAGTTTAAAATAAAACTTAAGTAAAACAGACTGCCAAAAATAGATTCATACTTTTTACTTGCTTCTAGGCCCAGCATCAAGCAAGATGCTAGCTGCATTGCCTCTCTGTACAGCAATGCCCCAACCTTTGCACCAATTACGACCCTAAGAGGTAATCAAGACTATCCCCGATAATATTAAATCTGACTTTACAAATCATTGACCTCACCTTTTGCATACTAAATAGCTAAATACTAATTTTAGTAAAACTAAACTGTCTAGTCGGGGTCGATTAATTTAAACCCTATTTAAATGTTTTAACCTGAATGACTTTCATTCAACTCAGATTATAAATAGTTTTAAGTTTAATACCTTTATTTTACAATATAACACGTAGGTACCGAAATGATGGGTTCATTCATTTTATTGTAATTAAAGTTAAAGCTTCTACGCTAAAACGTATGAAAAACCATTGTTTTGAAATAATGTTTACAGTGTTATACCTACTTAAAATTTCGTTAAATTCATTTTGATTACATTCACACACATACATACATTCACATGTCAATTTACATTTCATCATCATCATTATCAGCCCGTTGCAGTCCACTGCTGGACATAGGCCTCTCCAATTGCACGCCACCTAGATCTATTTTCGGCTTCTCGCATCCAGTTTGTGCCAGCCGTCTTGCGCAAAACGTGCCTGAGGACGTCCTACACTACGTTTGCCGAGACGCGGTCTCCACTCTAGAACTCGTTTACCCCAACGGTTGTCGGTTCTACGGCTAATATGGCCAGCCCACTGCCACTTCAGCTTGCTAATCCGGTGAGCTATGTCGAAGACTTTGGTTTTCTGACGGATCACCTCATTTCTGATGCGATCCCTCAGAGAAACGCCGAGCATAGCTCGTTCCATAGCTCGCTGAGCGACTTTGAATTTGTGGACCAACCGTGCCGTTAGTGTCCACGTTTCGGCTCCGTATGTCATGACGGGTAGGACGCACTGATTAAAGACCTTCGTCTTTAGGCACTGTGGGATTGACGATTTACATTTACATTACAATTAATACATTATATGTTAAGGTATATACGAGCTACCCTGAAAATCCCTGTTAGATTCATCGAAAATTGTTGATTATTTTCTGATACAATGTTTTAGAACATTTTCGTTTAAAGCGTATGTAAATGACACTAGTTCCTACATTTTGGTGTAGTTTCAAGATATTTTTTTTTATTATTTTGACCATAGGACATACTAGGACATTAGGAAATATATATATATATTTTTTGTGTAAAATGTGCTAAGCCTTCAACAACTCTCGACTTTTTAATTAAAATCTATATCAAATCAATGTCATTTACATACCCTTTAAACGAAAATATTTTAAAACAATGTGTCAGAAAATAATCAACAATTTTCGATAAATCCGACAGGGATTTTTAGTTTAGCTTGTATACTTAAACGCTAAAACTACAATTATACTAAGAACGGATTGCATAACGGTTCCTAAACATGTTTAAGCTGTTAAACGTGTTTAAAATCTGTCAGAATTTCAAGAACTGTCCATGTGTGGCAACATATTATCAATCGTCCACTTAATGAAATAGAGTCCAATGTTCGATTTCCCATAAGTTATTTTAAAACTGATTATGAGTTAAATATGTTTCTAAATGGTTTTATGCAAGTCGCCCTTAATACTGTAAACTTTGGGTGCTTTGCGACAAGTTATTTCGATGATATAATTTTTGGTTCTCAACCGACATCGAAATAAATAAGTTTTTTTAGAAATGATCATTGGATGCGTTAAAAATATAATACGTCAAATGATTGATAAAAAGTGGCGATTTCACAAAGTTAAGTACACTGTCACAAAATAGCCCCATTTTACCCGGTAGGTACAGTTTACTCCGTTAGAGAATCTGTAACGTAACATTACAAAGGAATGCTCGCGGAGAATTTAATCGCGGAAAAACTGAATTCGCTAAAAAAACGGCCCGCGTGATGTTACAGAGACCCCAATCTATCTTTTTTTCACTCTAGTGTTCGTCGGTTAGTTAGATAAAGAGAGACTGGCAGCAACTGGGTTCAACAGCAGTGGTATCTGGATGCTAATTAGATGATACCACAGCAGGACTGTTTTGATATATCAAAGCAAAAACTACCTTAACCTTAGAGAACATGATTGAAATTGAAATTTTAAAATTTGTGCACAGTCTTTTAGGAGCGAAGACGACGATGTAACATGTCTCTGGGAGCACTTACAAAGAGCGATAACTGCTGAAATCACATTTCGAACAACATCAAAATGTCATACAGAATTACAACCCGGACATAATAATACGAGGCTTCTAGAGTGCTCATTAACGTAATGACAGTAGATCTTCGTTAGGTCTAATTTCATGGTTACAATAGTGGGCAGTAGGTAGTAGGTAGCTTTAATATCTACATTCATCTTTTAGGGTCCGTCCGTTTTAATTGTAATTGTCTGACCACCTTATGAAAATATCAAGAGAAAATGATTTAAAATTATAAAAGAATAATATTTACATTGAATTACAATGATTTGAATACGGAAAAAATTAAAATATTGTTCTAATCTTACTTTTTACTAATATTATAAACGCGAAATTTTGTATGTCTGTATGTATGTGACTTGTTACTCAATCACGCAAAACTACTAAACTGATTACGATGCCTGGAATATAGGTAGCTGGGACTTGGAATAACACATAGGCTTTTTATCCCGATATTCCCGTGAAACCGCGGGGCGAAGCTAGTATGGATTTAATTGTATTATATTAAATAAAATATCACAATTGGCCGTCATATTTTGGCGTATGACGTGAACAAACAATGTAAGAAAATTCAAAATTATTCGGAAGAATTGAGAACATCCTCCTTGTTTATTTGAAGTCGGTTAATAAAACAGGCAAAAGGCGAACACCCTTGCCTTGTTGGTTGATTCTAAAACTGGGAGTACATATACGCCTACGCGTTGCTACATACAGTCGTAGTAACGCGTAGGTGTGCTACGAGTTTATGCTACGAAACTTTACCAAACCTAAATCATAATACATAGAGGGAGCAGTATGGAAACTGCACACAAACACGTTCACACTAAAATCAAACTTTTTAAATTTTCCTTACCTCGACGACCTCTTTTCTCCTTCTCGGACCTGAGTCCTCTCGAGACCAAGATCATTGTAACATAATCGAAATGTCGAGGTAAGGAAAATTTAAAAAGTTGAATTTCACTCGAATAAGACCCGAGAAAATGTGTAAATATGAGTTCTAATCGTGTTGGTTTAAAAAGTTTACGTTCACACTAGTCGTGACACGCAGTACTGAGTGCACCGCGAGGCATACTTTGGGGTCTAGTCGACGCGCATGTTTGTGTGAATGAGTCGGTTTCGAGCATTTGTAGGTAGTTTCCTTACTGCTGTACCCCAGGCCCCAGATTTTTATGTACTGGGCAAAAATGTTGGGAACCTTAATTTCTATACATATTATGGACTATTCACACACAGACTATTTACTTAGTACATATTTTATCTTCACCATCTGTATTTTACCACTTAAGATACAAATGTAAATTATTGGCATGAATAAAGGATTTTATTTTAAAATATAGGGTGTGTTAAAGTAGGCCGTTCATAAAATGCTATTTTACTAGCTCAGTGCTATTTATAGCTTAGAAATTAGCAGTACCGTAAGTTAGTATAAAGTTTTTGTTGTTTTCTTTAGGAGCTCATAAAGAAAGTTATCAAATAATCAAGATAGACGAAGACAAAAACGAAGATATTCTTAACAAATCTTTTTGCAATTGTCTAACGATATCGACAAAGTTTTAGCAAGCAATTACCTCGGTCACTGTCGCGAGAAAGATGGATGACTCAAATTACATGCCAACATCCTTTCTTGGCTACATTTTCATGTTTATTTATCGAGCGATACACTAGCGATCAATAAAATTTGATCACCTTAAAGTAATACTTGTTATTTACACAATTAAATATGTTATAACTATAGTTTTAAAAGCTGCGTTACATAATTCAAAGACCCAGTGAATTTGAACCCACAGTTCATTTGCTACAAAATCGAAGATTAAATAATCATTAATGATCTCATTTATTTCTGTTACTTTTTAAAACTTTAAATATAACAAATTAAACATAATAAAAATCGGTTCAGCCTTTCTCCAATGATTGCATTTCTAGCTAACACGGTTTTGATTAATAATAACTAAAAAATAAATACATAAATATTACATGACGTTACACACTGCGCAATCTAACCCTAAACTAAGGGTACTAGACAAAGATATATTACAAATTATACAGTTTCCTTTTGCAAACACATACCTACATAAGATATATAGAAAATAACCTGACATAAACCTTGATAAATAAATTACGTGGAAAGTTTTTTTGGCAGCGATGGGCTCCTAAACTACTTAACAACCGATTTTACTTTGTATTAAATGTGTGTTTTTGTTCTAATGGTATATATAGGCTGCTTCTGATCCCGATATTCCCACAAAATCAGGAATTACGCGGGTGAAACCGCGGGACCCAGATAATTTTATAAAGATTTGCATTAGCCGTATACCTATCGTTCGACAGAAAGTCCGCACTCCGCATAAATTCACAGTAACGTTCCGCAAACAACCTGGATTTATTGCTCGACAGTATAACTATGCATATTGCGAAGAAAATGTATTGGCTAGATTTATAGTAGGGCGTTGACGTCTGGCGTTTCAATACAACTTCAATATAGTATTTTCTACATTTCAAAATAGAACTCGTTTCGCTATACCATTCAGACTTGATAGAGTGCGAATAAATCTGAACAGTAGTAATAGTCTAAGAGCCCGTGAACCCCAGACCTTCGTTACTTTGTGAAAGATGAAAGTTTGCTAGCGCATGTTCCCAACACAGGTAAAAACAATTGACCAATATGAAGTTTAAACACCGTGGCAACCCCTGCTAGACATGGTACAATATTAAGGTTGTCTGGCAAGGGGTTGTCACGATATGAAGCGTCTGAAAATGAATGACATTATTTTTAATAATATTCCGAAGGTAATTACCTAAAACTCAACCTTTTTTATTTCATAATTTTTTACACAACTGTATAACCGTTTTCTGCCAAAGCCACTGTAACCCAAACTTTATAATGGTCCTTACCTTGGTTTGGGGGCTGACAAGCTTTCAGCGTTTACAAAATAACGAAGGTTTAGAGTTCACGGGCTCTTGCTCTATAATGGAATGGTGTAGATGAAAGAAGCCAATGGACGCTGCAGCGTTATGATGTACTTTGATGAAGCCAATACGTTGAGAACGAAACTTTTTATTTTGCTGCAAAGAATTTCTTTAACTATTTTCATCATAATTATAGCTGAGCAACGCACGGCAAACTTCAAGTTAATGCTTGTAAACAATCTTCATAAATCAAGACTTTATCAAAAATTACCTCTTTAGTAATTTTATTTTTATTACTAGGCGTTTTTCCTAGAAATATTAAATGGAAAAATCCTTCTTCAAAAATTCAGTCGCGGCGTGGTTGAACTCGCGCCTCTAGGTCAGTGCCCCAGCGTCCTAAGAAACTTGACCACTCGATTTCCCACTCCGAGCAAAAAACGTAAAAATAATTATTTATGTTTCCCTGACTAGTTTTTTTTCGACTTAAGCTCGTGATGAATTTTAGTTAAATACTTTTTAATAAAACACTTTATTTACCGGGTTTAATCGTGTTTCATTCATGATTTTTAAACGAACCGAGCTTACCCGAACCTGGTAAATAAAGTGTTTTATTATGCAAAATCGCGAAAACCATAGAAGAAATTAAAATCCCTTTGATTATCTATAAGTTTATTTAAAATCAAATAATAAAAACATCGTTATTTACCGGCTATGTTATCATTTTCAATAAATACGACTTAAACCCGATTACATCCGACGTGAATGACCTTTAGCATTATGTAGGCTTTAGGACTAAGGCCCAACTCGCCCTTTTATTGGGACCTAATTGACTAACGAAGCGGAAAACAGTTTATTATCAAAATAGCCTTTTGGTGTTAGGTGTGAGAGAAAAATCATTATATTGAACCAGTCGCGTCCCGCGGTTTCATCCGCATAAGTCCTGGTCCCGTGGGCATCCAGCTTTATATAAAATACTAACTGCGCTACGCGGTTTTACCCGCGTAAGTCCAATTCCCGCTGGAATATCGGAATAAAAATAGCCTATGTATTATTTCCGGTATCCATCTACATATATTCCAAGTTTCATCGCAATCGGTTCAGTGGTTTTTGCGTGATTTACAAACATCCAAACACACACTTCCACATTTACAATATTAGTAGGATTATTTACACATGACTAAGTTGTGTGACATTTGTCTCTGTCTGTCAACTTTGAAACTTCATGTGACAGTAAAAGACATACGATGCAAACTTATGCAGCGCATTAATTAGCGTTTATAAATAAGGGGGTTATGTATAAGCCTATGTTACTCTGTAATAATTTAGCTTTCTATTCGTGAAAGAATTTTGGAAATCGGTCCAGTAGTTTTGGAGTCCTATTAATTACGGGTATGCAATTTAATAGATGCTAGTCGCTAGTTTTAATTGCAATTTTATGTTACTGATTGACCTGAAAAATGACGTGAATACAACAAATTCAATTGTTTTGTAATTTGTTTTTATTGCTCAAGGCATATCTACTAAAAATGTTTTAAAGGAAAAACAACATCTTCAAATATTCACTCGCGACGAGGTTTGAACTCGCATCTCTGGGTCAGTACCGCAGTGCCTTGACCAACTAGGCACGAGTTTCCTATTTCATTCACTCACGACGAAGTAGAAACTCGTGTGGCCTAGTTGGTTAAGGCGCCGCGGTATTGACTGAGTGAGTGAATTTTTGAACATGATTTTTTCCTTGAATGTAGGTACTTATTTCTAATTTCATTTGTTTCATTCAGGCCGCAGACCTTGATTTCCGTAAAAGATGATTTCGATGATGAGTGAGTGATAATCTTTTTGCGTATTAAATTACCCTTACAAAACCACATTGTACATACAGCATTTTCTACCGAAGCCTCTGTTTAATATATTTGGGACTAGCTGCGCCCCGCGGTTTCACCCGCGTGAGTCCCATTCCTGCGGGAATATCGGGATAAAAGTAGCCTATGTGTTAATCCAGGTCCCCAGCTACCTATATTCCAAGTTTCATCGCAATCGGTTTAGTAGTTTTTGTGTGAAAGAGTAACAACCTCACATACATACATATATACATACTTACATACAAACTTTCGCGTTTATAATATTAGTAAGAAGTAAGATATTAAAGAATAATTACTCTTATTACAGAAACGAAAGGGAAACCGACCATATTTTGTAGTTCTTTGTATTGTGATATGTAGGTTACGTTGACATGTGTCACCGCCACCGAGCCTTGCGGAAGATTTCAGCTAATGTTTGTGAGTTTCTGTATGTTTTATGTATAGTTAGGTAGGTAACAGGCACACACAGAAATACCTACTCACATATTCTATTTATAATTTGTTTCTAGAATAGTGTTCGTTTCTTAACTAAGGAAAAAATTCACGGGTTATTTTACCTTGAATGCTATAGTTTTAGGACTTTACCGTTTAGACATTGTATGCACTTTTGACTCCAAAATGTTCACCTACCTTGAAACCTAGAAGGGCCTCAAATAGGCTTCTAAACGTTGGATCGGCATTGCAATAATGTTAATAATGCATTATATAAAAATAACGCGATAGTAATGGTAAAATTTAATTTCTATATAAAGTCGCGAAAACAGAAGAATTAAACTATTCAATAAAAAATAACCATCTCAATCGGTCAAGTCATCTTCAAGTAATCGGTGAATAAACATAAAAAAAATGTATATAATGAAATGACATCCTCCTTTTTTAAGTCGGTTAAAATGTCGTTTCTCCTTTTATCAATATAAGGCCAGTAGACTAAAGTGAAATTACTACAAATTTTAAAGGTTAGTGAAGCAAACAAATATATTAAGGGCGATATTAGACAGTTCACTGCAAATGAATCACTATCAACGACTGAACAGTGAAAGATTTATTTAATTTATTTTGATTTGACCTAATAGCTATTAGAGTTTAAAATAAAGTTTAAAATGTCAGCGCGGCTTTTGACATTTACCGGAAATGCGTATCAGCAGGCAACGATGAATGATGCTATTTACGGTGAATCACTAACAGTGAAACAATATTGAATGAAAATTAAACTGTCTAATATCATCCTAATAAACGAAAAACACAGGAAAAATAAACTATAAAAGGTTAGTGAAGCAGAACTATTATTTAAAGTGCGAAATTCGATAATTCACTGCAAATGAATCAACGACTGTACAGTGAAATATTTATTTAATCCATTTTGGATTTGACATGATTAAAATGTCAGCGCGGCTTTTGTCTTTTACCGAAAATGCACATCGGTAGTGAACGATGAATGACACTATTTAGACGTACCTATCTTTTGTCGTTCATTTTCGGTGAATCACTAACGGTAAACAATAATGAATGAAAATTAAACTGTCTAATATCACCCTAATACACGAAATACACAGGAAAAATAAACTATTAAACCGCTGTGCCACATAGATGTCATTAACTTGTATGTAAGTAGGTACCTACATGAAAAAGCTGTAAAGTTGAAATATATGTGACCGTATGTTCTTCTGACTTGTAATGTAAGCTGGGAGTACCGCAATGGAGGCCCCACATTACGTTGTTACAGAACTGGCCAGTACAATATTTTATTACGGGGCTCGGATGTTTTATGACAGGAAAGTTAGATGTCTACGTATGTTTAATATGTAGGTAGGTTCACTGCTCGCTGAATGTTTGGAATTTCTATAAGCATTTATTTTATTACTTTTTATGTATCGCGATTTTATGCTTTAAATCTTTTTTCTTGAGCTACAACGTGCTTCGAAAGGTACATCATGGGGAAGTAATACTTCTAGTCCGCGAATTTATAGTTTTTTAGGGCTATATACCTCAGAAGGTAAAATAGAACCTACGTCTTTTTTTGATATGATTGAGTTAAAAAAACTAAAAATGCCTAATTCTATAATTATGCAATTCATCACCCTAGGGTAGTGTCTTAACCCTTATTCAGAGTTTAAAACCGTTTTTGAAAACGAAACTACCTAAATGACCTAAAACCGCCAATATTTGTATTTTACATTTTATCCCTGTTAATCAGAAAGCCAGATGTTTTTATGTTATTAATTTTAATATTGAATACAATTCCCAGTCACATCCTCAGCCTAATTTGATAACTTTTACTCAATTGAAACCTATAATCTTAAAAATTACGCCTTTTATAGGTTTATCCCATTATCGGACACTTTTTACTAGCGGTAAACGACCTGTGTCACCTTTAGATCATTGTTGTGTTCACCTCGTTGAACTTTCTTTGTTTTTATTTCGGCCGAATACACAAATGCTACTATAAATTTGAGTTCTACTCAAGCAACTAAGCAGCCGAAAAAATCCTATACTAATTTTAAATTTACAAGCTGCTCGATAATTTAAGTACTTCTCAAATTTCAAGTTGCTTTTCTGTCTTCGGCAATATATCTTACTAACAGCGCCCCGCGGTTTCACCCGCGTAAGTCCCGATTCCGCGGGAATATGGGAATAAAAAGTAGCCTATGTATTTTTCTAGGTCTCATCGCAATCGGTTCAGTAGTTTTAGCGTGAATGAGTAACAAAGTCGCATACAAACATACATACAAACTTTCTCGTTTATAATATAAAGTCAAGTCGAGTGAATCATTGTAAACCGGCGGCCATTTTTTACAATGATTGTTCACTAAGCTTGGAGACAACGCTAAAGTCCATGTTTTGCACCAATTTTCACTTTTATTACACCTTCACGAAACTAAATTGATTAATATGCCCCCGAAATTAAACAATTTACACGCATTAAATGAAAATTTAGCAACACATCTCCTCAACGCGTTCCAGACAAAACTCCCATTCAATTTATTTCAACGCCAAAACTACTCGATTTGATTTTAACTTCGACGACTTGATTGTTTCGATGCAAGTGTTGTTTTACTTATAGAATTTTACTTTTGTATTTTGCATGTAGTAAGATAATACGTCCTTAACTTTGGTGTAAAACTGTTGCCTACGAAACAGGCTTTAGCCTAGTGTAGGCATCTTAGATAAGTAAATTATTGAATTTGTGGACTGAATAAAGATATTTTTATTTTTATGTTTTTTTTAAATAACTTGCTAAATATTAATAATACTTGAAACTGGCTAATTCCAAATTGGCCATAATAGGTTCACAACAAGAAATCATAGAGATAAGATCTCGCTGACAAAACATGATATTTGACAAAATCAAGATACCTAGATCATTAATTTAAATAAATGTAATAAATGATACACTAACTAACTTTGTAACTACGAGAGTAAAAGCCAGGTCACATCAAACTTGTGGCGTGTATGCTTATTGCTTACATTGTATAAAACTGAAGGAGAGATACTACTCCAGATGCGTGACGTGTAATTATATGCGTGTGTGTTGTTACTCCCTTACAGTTTAATATGACATTATAACGTATGTGACTAAGCCACGATATTACCGTGACCTGGCTATAATATAACTTCTCAAAAAGCCTTCATTATTTTCTTCAAAATAAGCAAAACATGTTTGTAAAATCCTTAACAAATACGAGCTTTATTATTATAAATTCAAACACCTAAATTGTCCTTGCTTGTTATTATCTGTGATGAGCGTGTGTAAACAAATAATGGTATATACCCTTCTTTTTGTAGACAAGTTAAAAGTAAATGAGACATGTTTATGTCTACAATTGGGAGGTCAACAACGACAATAAAGCCAACTGACTAGTCATACCGCGATTTTTCTACCAAACACAACTTACCGTTGCACGCAGGGGATATGGTAGGTAATATTGCTCCAGTTCCACTATTGCCCAAAATATACGACAATGTGAATCATATGATCATTGCAAAAAAACTGTATATAAACATATTTATTTTGACGATCCTACTAAATAAAGCTGAAAGTTTGTGAGTATGTGTGAATGTATGTAGGTGTGTTTGTTACTCAATCACGAAAAAACTACTGAATCGGTTGCAATTAAACTTGAAATATAGGTAGCTGGATACAGGGAATAACACATAGGCTACTTTCGGTAACAACCACTTTACGTCAAAGCAGCAATGTACTGCAACTTAGCAATTACTAGCGGTGGATGCTAATTAGATGATACCACAGCAGGTGAGATAGTGGTCAAACGGTCATCTATCGTGTGTGAAGAGATATTCAAAAAGGTAATACTCGTATGTACTATTCAGTATGTTATCTGACTCCTCACACATTATGACATCATGCTATTTAGGAATACATACCTGAACTCATATTACTTTTAGTCTCATATTCTGCTCACATGTAAGAAAATACCAAGTAACCTTGATGATAAAATTTATTAGTTATTTAATCCAATGAAAAAGTGATGAAAGACTCAGCTATTAATTACAAAGATATCGTTGTTTATTGTCATTGCAAAATATTTTGTTTGTGTCATATTTTTCACGCTGAAAGTTCATTGAACTTTTTATTGAATCGTAAACTTTTATCGTGAAAATACTTACTTAGTTTACAAAGCATTGGCAATGAATTATTTTACTATTTTGGGTACTAAGTCGTAAAACCCTTTGGCGTGTAATTCTAACTTTATATTGTCCAAAAGCTTGGATTTGGTCGCCAAATGGGCTAAGGTTCTTGATTTATTTAGAAAATGTTCAATTACTTTTAGGTATTTTGAATGTAAAGGGCTTAGATAGGTCGTAGAGGAGTTACGTGTTGATCCTATTTTTATGGTTAGATTATAAGGTGTGATTGTGAATCTGCAATTTAAAACTTCATGTAACATATTATCTTATCTTACTTCTTACTAATATCATAAACGCGAAAGCTTGCAAGTATGTATGTATGTTTATGACTTTGTTACTCAACCACGCAAAAACTAAACATGAATTAATAGTTCTAGGAACTTAATAGTTCTAGATTTTTGCATTATCGAAAAGAATTTAAAGTGCGTAATAGATTGTCGAAGTCAATTTTTTTTTTATATTTCCGGACTTCAATGGCAACATGTGTAGAAGGGTTAGTAGTTATTTTTAATATTAATTCAGTAAAATGTCCCATGTACCGTCCACTTAATGTAGAGTTCAGTTTAAAGAGGGAAGTAACGTAGCTTGTCGGCCACTGGGGAAATCAAGTAATCGAGAAACTCAACAACTTATAGGTCTCAATCGCCAACTTTAACTGTTATAACTTAAGGATTATTGATTACTTATGGTGTATTTCGAAAACTTTATTTTGTTTATTTTTAATTTGTTTATGAATATTTGTTATGGTGATTTAGGCTATACGCTCACTGATAAGTCGCGGCGGAGCCTAGTTGTCGTATTGTCGCGAAATGCCTTGTAATACAAACAACTAATTAATCATGCAGTAAAACACCTAAAATCAAAAACAATGCGGACACCTTAATATATGTAATATAAAATTTAATAGTATGAGTCGCATACGCGAATATAGGTAGGTATTTTTTTAATGATTCTGTCCATTTATAATTGTATCCACTCTATTTGTATTTTTTTTGTCTAATTTTATCTTTTTTTTTCTGTTTCAGGTATGTTCCATCACATCAATAACGAAGGGTAACCAATATTTTTAATGATCAAACGAACTTACCAAGTGAAGTTCGATCACAATTATGTGAACGACTTCATCGACGCAATTTACAGACTGATGGCAGGAGATGCTACTACAAATTCGTTAACTCATAAATTGCAAAGATAAAGTCGTAAAACATAATTATTAATGACTAGCTGTGCCCAAGACTTCGCACCCGTGGGGTGGCGCGTGCGCGTTTTTGCATGCACGTAGGATCGTTGCCAAATAGATTCATTGCGATGATCGTGATTGGTTTCCTTTGGAGGCTAAAAAACATTCATTGTAAGTTAAACGAACCCACGCTCAGTGAAGCTCTTGTGGGAACGTGACGTAGTGGCATCGCTACGAAGCGCACTAAGTCTTAAAACAGTTCCATAAGAGGCGAAATTATTGAATTTTCCGCGAGATTGGGATTTACACAGGAAAAACCGTGGAACACAGCTAGTATGTGCCCCATAATAGGTAATTCATTTCAGACAATGATTTAACGTTAATACTAGGTCTCACTGTCTGTTTATCTTAGATACTTGCCTATAATATTGATTGATCAGCTTGAAAATCCGAAATAGCGATAGGTACATAATAACTTAAAAAGCTTTTATTCATTTCGAACAGTAATGAAAATGTAAATAAATAACTAAATACCGATTGAAAACGAGTCGAAACCAATAAATAAGGACGGCGAAAATCCTGCCGAGTGAAAAACAGATGTTGCATTTTTTAAACCGTTGAATATTTTATACATCATCTTGGAGTCCCGGCGAATTCATCTCCACTTGAAAGATTTATTTCGGTAGAAATCTTGAGTTTACTGCCTCTCTTCCATTTCTACATACTTACTTATAAGTTGCTAAGGAGGTAGACCCTTAATAATTTAACTACTTATATTGTACTTTATATCTTATATTCTCGCGACGTTGCATTGAAACTCTGACAGACTACCCTGAGGAAGGAGTCTATAAAGGCTGCAAAACATAGGATTGGCCTTGCGACTATGCTGAAATAATAAAACAACCGATTGAAACCGAAAACATTTTATTATTTTTACATTTTTATAAAAGCAACGCGATCATTTAAATGAGTTGAATGTCTCTACTGGCGAATAACTTGCAAAAGTGTCTGTAAATCTTCAAATAGAGATTGCTTTGAAACATTTTAACATCTTACTTTTGAATACCGTTACAGCTAATTAAATATTTTAAATAATTATGAATAAGTAAGAAACATCTTCGTTAAATGTTCATTTACTTGTTTATAAAAGCCCAGTAGTGCAGGTTCTTGATGACTTAGATTGTGTATAAATCGAATACCTTCGACTATAAATTATTATTGTGGATGCTTACAATATAGTTACATTAATGCAACTAGTTGGACATTTCAATCCAAGTAGTTACATTATTTAGAGATTTTATTTTAATGTAACTAAAGATACGTTTGTGTCAAATCAGTTCCTTTAGTGCCAAGATGTTGAATTCCCATAATGTTAAAAAACACTTAAATAACTTGTGTTAAAATTTGTACATTTTGAAGCAAAAAAAGTGAATAGAAGTGATCGGTGAAAAACAAAAGATGATCGAAAAGAAAACAAAACACGATCGAAGTAAAAACAAAACACGATCGAAATAGGTACAAAATATGACAGACAGACTGTCCAACTGAAACCGATGATAACTCTGAAGCTATTTACTCTAGACCACTACTTTCTTAGCTTAAGGCTGCTTTTCCACCAAAGATGTGTTAAGCAGCTATGCTGCGAAGATCTGAAGTCTACGCAACAAAAATACGCTAAGCTATGTGCATCATTAAATATGATTGGTGGATATCAAACGCATCCACAGCAACGTAGCATAGCACATATCTGGTAGAAAAGCAACCTAATAGAGCTATTCAAGATTTCATTTTGGATGCCAGCTGTCAAACTTTAAACGTCTATATCTAGGAAACTATCGATTTTAGGCCACTAGTTTCTTTGCAAAACTCATAGGGCACGTTTTAGATGACAGCTGTCAAACTTAAAACCTTTGTTGCAGAAATATTTTATGCTATAAAATTTGCATTGTTTTTGGATTTGCTTACATTGTTATTATTATAAAATGAATACATATTATGCGGTATCGAACCCAGAACCTCCTGTATCTTAGTGGAATGCTCACCTTTCGCGGTACATGTAATCATCTGCCAATGATTTGATAATTTAAAATTTCGTTAATGACTTATAATTATACGATCATAAACCATTAAGGTAATTTAAGGATATTTACCTAACGGATGTTGTACATCTACCTAACAAATATCGTAAACTCGGTACAAATTTCTAATCACATTACGAATGAATATTGACACTGACACCGAGCAAACAGTATTTGACGAAGGACTATTAATATCGACACTCTCCTTCGTTTGTATGTAGTTTGACGTTCCCATCTCCTGTACACGTAACTTTACTTGACTGGTGTTTAGGATTTTAAGCTTAAATACCATGGATGATGGTTGGCATTTGTTTAACTACGTTAAAATCTACGCGTCTACTCGTTGCGAGAGTAATTATAGATATCGATTTTCGCTATGCTAATACGAGTCCAACTCATATTTCGATTTGATCACGTTTATTTTTTATTTTTATTAGTTTTAATTAATATGTTTAGCATTTGCGATATTTCGAAGACTTTACAGTACTTCGGTATCTCCTTATCATTTATAGGATCATTTGGCCTGGCCTCTTGATTTTGACTTTTTGACAATGTATAAGTTGACCTGTGATTAGGAGGTGCTGTAACATCCTCGAACGAAATACCAGCTGTTCGAATATGCTGAAATCATGATCAGTTTGCTACAGATCTGTTGCAAGATGATCCTGAAAGTTGCACCACGACCACCACATATATGCAACAGAACTTAACACTTATAAATTTACAGGCTTTGGTGCTAGGTGCGCAGTGGGATGGTAAACCAGCTTACTACCTGAATAATATATTCTAACATTGTCTATATTTGAAAATATTATTTGTTTATTTGTAAAAATTAGGCTCAGAAACTACTAAACGGATTTAAAAAGTCTCCAATAGAAACCTCCATTATCGAGGAGTAGTATAGGCCACTTTTATTCTTGATACTCCCACGGGATCCGGAATTACGCGGGTCTTCTGCTTCTTTTCGTGTCGTTTCCAAAATATTGTGTCCGGCCTGGTAGTTGGCGACCCTTATGGCGTGGACCGAAGCCTTATAAAGGGTTACTTACGATGGTGAAAGCGCAGGAAGTAGTTAGTAAACTATACACAATCAAAGAGTTTTTTAAATTGAGAATACCACGTAAGTAGGTTTGTATTAACATCGCATCGCACATTTCTAAAAATAGCACCATGTACCTGTATCATTTTTCTTCTAAAATCGTACATAAAACCACATGGCGGTGCTAGTCTTTTTATATTTAACTAATTCAAAAGAGATTTTCCATTGTTTGCCGTATCTTGATTGTATCGCAGTAAATGCGCTATTTAAACTAAAGACTGTTTACATTGTTAGATCGAAAACAATTTCCTTCTAGTTAGGTATCATTAGTACGGAGCATAGAGTGCTTACCTAAAAACTTATTAATAAAAATTGCTTAGCTATTCATAGTTTGGACCTTTTGTTTTAGGTTTTCAACGTTTTCGTAAATGCAAGCACAAATATTAATACAATTTTACGATGGTACCTGCTTATTCAAACTTTTTACTGATATTTTAAATTGGATGGACAAGTACAAAAGAAATAATAATGCATATTAGTCTTATAATATGCATACATAGTCGGTCTTTAGTTTATATTTCGATTGTCCTTTAAGTTCATTTCCATCGTTTTAACTTCAAAAGCCTTTTGTTTCATTTTGATAGTTTTTTGTTTTTCTACTTTCGAATTGTCTACTTTGTGTCTAAGGCCGGCTTGCATAACGGTTCCTAAACATGTTTAAGCTGTTAAACGTGTTTAAAATCTGTCAGAATTTCAAGAACTATCAATGTGTTGCTACATATTATCAATCGTCCACTTAATGAAATAGAGTCCAATGTTCGATTTCCCATAAATTATTTTAAAATTGATTTAGTTAAATATATTTTTAAATGGTTTTATGCAAGTCGCCCTAAGTGTATACATGACAAACAGACATATGTTTGTAAAAGACCAATAAAAAACCAAAAAATATTCTGACAGAAAAGTGATCGAATCAGTGTAGGGTCTGACTAAAACTCAATCAGACTTGTCAAAAACATGTATTTTACGTAAAAACAAAACAATTTGAAATTGCAAAAAAATATTGCAAATAACACTCCGATGACGAAGCAAAATATATTTAATGCTAGTGAAACATTATTTTTTTCTTAAGCCCCATAAACTCAAAATTCTAATTTTCCTCAGCAATTTAATCGTAATAACATAATTTGCTTCTAAAGCGTGTTTTCAGATCAAAAATAATAATTATATTAGAACATAATTGAGAATCCGTCGCGAGGGGACTTAGAGCCCAGCTGAAATAATTTGTAACGGAATTACAAGCGGTTTTTACAGGTCGTACGCATCTAACCAATTTACTTTAAAATGATAACCGTTGTTCTTTAAATTGAATCATAATATGAAGTTAATTAGGTAATTAAATATAATTGAGTGTGTTTCATTAATAATAGGGGTTAAAGTATGAAATTGCCGTTTTATTGCAATAGGTTCTTTGAATTGACATAGAATCTTCATGGTTTGAGGTTTTCGAATGAAACTTTTTTCGAATGGTTTCTGTGATGTTCTTTTTTTAAAAAATGTGAAACATTTGAATATCGACTTTCAATTGTTTTTGTTATTCAATTTAGACAAGAAAGATGGATACTGCGAAAATTCGAGTGATTTTTGAATACGAGTTCCGACGCGGAACTAACGCGGCAGAAACAGCCCGCAATATCAATGCTGCGTTTGGAGAGGGGTCTACTAATGAACGCACCGTGCGATTTTGGTTTAAACGCTTTCGTGATGGAAATTTCGACTTAAAGAACGAGCCACGAGGAAGACCGCCCACACAGGTGAATAACGATGAATTAAGAGAGATAGTGGAAGCCGATCCTAGTCAAACTACCCAGGAATTAGCGGCATGGTTTAACGTTACCTTACCCACTTTATTGACTCACTTGCGTCAAATCAATAAAATAAAAAAATACGAAAAATGGGTGTCTCATGATTTGACTGATCTGCAGAAAGAAACGCGGGTTGAAACTTGTGTTGCCTTGTTGAACCGGTACAGAAATGAAGGAATATTGGATCGAATTGTAACATGTGATGAAAAGTGGATTCTTTATGATAACCGGAAAAGAAAAATGCAATGGCTGACCCCAGGTCAAATGCCACAACAGTGTCTTAAAGCAAAACTTACCAATAAAAAGGTAATGGTAACTGTTTGGTGGTCTCAGCATGGTGTTATTCACTATAGTTTTCTTCGATCTGGTCAAGCAAATACGGCAGATGTCTATTGTGCCGAACTCCGAACCATGTTGACAAAACTAGCAGTAAAACAGCCCCGACTCATGAATCGATCTTCACCATTATTCCTCCACGACAACGCGAGACCTCACACAGCACGAGAAACCATTTTGACCCTTCAGGAACTGCACTTAGAAACCATTCGTCATCCTCCGTATTCACCAGACCTTGCTCCAACGGACTACCATTTTTTTCGTGATTTGGACAATTATCTACGTGACAAGAAGTTGGAGGAGGCAGTACAAAATGCTTTCACACAGTTTGTGCAGTCTAGATCGTTGGAGTTCTATCGCAAAGTCATTAATAACCTTCCCATTAGATGGCAGCAATGTATAGATAATAATGGCAACTATTTTGATTAAATAAATTTGTTAAAAATTTAAAATAAACAATTAAGATTTTCAGTACAAATCGGCAATTTCATACTTTAATCCCTAATATTTCAGTTTTCTATTAGCTCTTTATGTCCATATTTTTTGCTTTTTCTAGGCTTGAAACTGGAGTTCTGATCCAGTGATTACGGATGTATTTTTAAAGTCGGTCGCCCCATTAATTTGTAATTAAAAAAGCTAATTTCTTTAAAAAAAAAAAAGTTCGCGATTTTGCATAATAAAACACTTTATTTATCCGGTTTTATCGCGTTTTTATTTATTATTTGAACCGAACTTTCGCCAACTTTACGTTGGCTTTCTCAAGGTTGACTGGTTGACTGGTTTTTAATGAATAAAAACGCGATAAAACCGGATAAATAAAGTGTTTTATTATTAAAAAAGCTGTTACTCCAAACTTAATTAAGTACTTAAAATTAGTTTTTGAAAATGCTTCCCATAGTTCTGCTCAATTCTAGGTGTGATTCGAACCTATGACTTGTGGATCACCGTTTCGTATCACCATCAGAGCGCATTTTACATTTGCGCAAGGAAATTTAAACATCTGTGAAGTGGTTATTGTCCTTTTTTGTCAGCAATTATTTGCAACTAGCTGCGCCCCGCGGTTTCATAGGCGTAAGTCCCGTTTTCGCTGCAATATCGGGATAAAAAGTAAACTATGTTCGTATCCAAGGTTCCATCTATGTCTATACAAAAATTCATGAAAATTGATTCGTCGGCTTAGACGTGAAAGCGTAGCAGACAGACAGACTGTAAGACAGGGGTTACTGTGTTTCAGTCTGTCTGAAATTGCATGCAATTAAAAGGCCTTTAACCACACTACGGACGTTTGAATTTATTTCAGTAAATGCAAAACGCACTTAGTCTAAATTGTCTATTACTCTGAAAATTTTCTACAAGTTTATAGTCAGTAGGTAGGTGATAAACATTTAGTACATAATTATGATATGTGCATGCAGTCACATTGCGCTATAAGAATGCCATTTACATAAGTAGATAGGTACTTTTAGTTATTTAAATACTCTATTATTACACTTATATACTATTTTCTAAAGCTTTTATTCGACAGACATGTCGTAATAATATCATAACTATAACATTTTCCTCACATTTTCAGAAGAAAACAAGTTTATCGTAATTTCCTGTGATTGTACGAGAGACGCAGATGTAGCATGTTTTTTATAACTTTTCTTTCCATTTATATTTACTGGTAATTGGATATTATAGGTACGCAAATAATGAATGACAATTCGTATTCTTTTTCTTCTCGGCTTAGACCAAATTATAGCCATATCCATTAGGAATCATTTAGTGTGATGTATTTTGAATATATTTGCAGGTACCGAAAAAGTCTCAGTCAGTAGTTACAATTAGCTAAGTCAAGGGAGAATAATATAGGTAGTAAAATGGCCAAGAACGTTATTTGCCACAACTCAAAATAGAAGATCGCAATTTTAACTAATTCCGTTATTCTTTGTAAAATATCGATTCTAAAACTGTGTTCATAATCTTACATTGATTCTTCTAATTACATTCACATTTAAATTAAAAAAAAAACAAAGTTAAAGTGTAATTACACATTTATCCCAAAAACATTTTTAATTTCAACAGGCTTAACAAACAAAAGGCTAAAAATTAATGAAAACCCAATGTGCGTAACAAATTACAGCGCAAATACAGGCTCTAATACAAATAACAGCTATGATTTGAAGCCAGGTTTGAAACCATCCATACAGAGTTTGCGGCGTTGGGACGGCTCTCCACGAGCTATCGATTTTCCGCAGTTCGGAGGGAGGGGTGCTCAGCTGAGAGCCTTCCCCTCTCTCCCTTCCCGCCCCTCGCCCCTGTAAACATAAACACAGGGACCAGTCTCAGGATCGACATCCACCGAGGTGAAATAACGACACTGAATATTTATGAAGCTTCGTATCATGGATTAAGATTCGACTTTTCTAGGTCATCAATTCGAAAGGCATTTGTTGAGGGATCTGCCCGTTGTAAAATCTGTGTCCTATTCAAATATCTTGTTGAATAAATTCTGTAGATGGTGAGATGAGGTGTTTTTAGAAGTGTAACTAATAAAGTTTTACGGACACTGTAGCGTTCGTCCTTTGTTCTGAACCTTGAAGATCTTTGTCTGACGTCCGTCCTTTGTCGACTTTGTATTCTGGTTTCGATTATAGTTTGTCAACCTATTTTCAAAATTATTTAATGGTTGATTACCCTCATCAGAGTTGATACTTAATTTAATTTTTACTTATCTCTATACCCTTGTACAGAAACATTGATCGAATATGTAAACACAGAACTGTCAATTATTTAAGGAAAAAGTAAACAAAGAGCTGTCGGTTTCAATCAAATATATGAGTGTTTTGTTTACCTATTTGATCTTAGTTTCTGTAAAATAGTATAGGTATAAACCATAGTTTACCTAATCGACGCTCTTTTATCTACTATGATTTAACAATCAATTTGCTTTTGAATAATGCAATGATTGAAAGTAAATATTTATTCATTGAATAAACACCTAGGTAACCTAAATTATCGGTGCTACAACATTATTTAAATTACCTAGTGTAATATAGGCAATTAATTTAGATACGTATATTCTCAATTTATCATCACATTGCGTGGTTTCCAATAAGTGGGTATAACTTGCCGGTTTATTTAGTACAAACTAAACATAGTATTCAATTTAATGGATGGAATGAAAATTTACACTTTGTTTTTCACTTCCTGATAATAGAAAAAGCGACGCTGAGGTCGATTGCGCATGTTTGCTGTTTCCCTTTGAACTTGATGACTCTAAGGTGTAGTTTTTCAACTTCATAGCAGATCTCATGAGGCCGTCCTCATGAGATCTGTTCAAAACATCACGCATTCCTATGCGTGATGTTTTGTAGCTACTCGATTTTAACGATAATCGTTTAAACATTCGTTGGTATTATTCCCTATTATGGTTTTAAAGTTTTTTTTTCTTCTAATTCTGATATTTTCAATTAAAGAAAGCGAGTAGACTCTCAGAATGCGTTGTTTGTACGTCTCGTTGTCTTGTAACATGGTATGAATGTAAGAAATCCGTAAAGGTTTTGAGTGCTTTTACCAAAATAATAACCTTATAATTTCTTCTATGGTTTTCGCGATTTTGCATAATAAAACACATTATTTATCCGGTTAAATCGCGTTTAAATACCTGCATGTATCGTTTGTTGCAAAATTAAATTGCATTTTCGTAATCCGTACTCGTCAAAACTGCTCGCAGTTCACCGGTTAGCACCTTTTCCTGTTTGCTAATTTTAAAAGAATTGTAACGAACCGGCTGTATTAATATATTTTTTTTTACGCGATTAAACCGGATAAATAAACTCGTTAATAAAATTAAAATATCAATACACGGTATCCATCAATGCGGGCGTGGTTAATTAAAATTGTATGTATGTACAAGAATTTTAATAGGATTCTGTAATAAATACCTATAGTTCTAACTCCATTATACGAGTACATATTATAAACTGGATAAAAAGTTTATTTAAGCTGAGTGATTCAAGGACAATTTAAAATTAATTTGGTTAACATTTTTGAAATACTGCTGAAGTTTCAGACTAAAACTTTCGATAGATACTGGAATCTAACTAACTTTATAAAAGGTGTAACGGGGATGCCCATTTAGGCCAAAAGAGTTGTTCTAGACGTCTAGAGGCAAACAACTTTTGTTCTGCGACTTTAGTAAATTTGAACTTTTTTTTAAATTTTGAGTTTATGCTGCTCTGAAAACATGAGCTGTTTTTGAAAATAAAGGTAATTGAAAACTGCTTTCGATTATCCACAATTTGTTGATAAAAAGTTGTTCGCGTAGTCGTCATTCATACCCGCCAACCCCTTTCGGCTTAAATGGGCATCTCTGTTACACCTTGTATAGGTATTGGAACACAAAGAAGTTTAAGACCAGGGTTTAAGCGGACCCCAGGCCCCTGAAGACATCGCTAAAATGTGAAGTACAAGAACACATATGAACTCTAATTTAATTCGTTTTTGATATATTTTAAAGTGTTTGCTTGTTTTCGTGTGTTATACTTGGATGACTATATGAAAGGGGGGTGCGAAACAGAGTATAGT
The DNA here is from genome assembly GCA_949358125.1 of Idaea dimidiata. Taxonomy (NCBI): domain Eukaryota; kingdom Metazoa; phylum Arthropoda; class Insecta; order Lepidoptera; family Geometridae; genus Idaea; species Idaea dimidiata. The sequence goes on from OX442340.1 coordinate 6,135,173, forward strand.
CTAATTTCATTGTCAAATGTTCAATTACTGAATTTCACCCTGAGGGTTATAAACAGAGCATAAAAGTAAGAACTTTATTTTTTAAGTAGTATTTTATTTGCAACACTGTGTATTGGAATGGACCAAAAATATGTGTTTTTACGTTAGCAATCCCCTAATGAGTATCTTTAAATCAAATTGGACCATCTTCGACGATAATGCAAGCCAAAATTAACAATAATTACGAACAACGAATTTAAACTGAAACTTATTTTTCGGTTTAAATCGTTTTGTTTTTTACGAATTTAAGTCGGCTTACTGTATTTTCCCACTTTTTTATACCCTTAAAGTTAAAGTTTTAACTTGTGTGTTTCCGCAATTAGCCCTACTATTGGGACTTTGTGCGTGATTTTAAGCCGTGGGTTTTGTCACGATGTTGTCCTTCATCGTAAGAGCGATGTTAATAGCGTACATAAATTTTTCTTAAAGAAAAACACATTGGTGCGCGGCCGGGATTTGAAACCACGACCTTCGGAATGAAAGTCGGGGTATCTACCACTAGACCAACACCGCTCTTACTCTTACTCTCTCTTTTTATACCCTTACTATGTTTTCAAGTAGATATGTAGATACCTAGCTTAATTTTAAGCATTGAGCAAAAAAATATTAACTAATACCTTTTCCCTGTGAGAACGCGAAATTGATGGTTATTAATGTCATGGGTAAAAGTAAAGAGAACCTGTTATTGGAGATAATAACGTTTGATGGAGGATTTGTAACCGTGTTTGGCAGGTTCGTTTCTTTGATCGTGAATGTAGCTTCAAGAAATTACGAGATTATGTAATATCGTAACTGTAACACATTGTTGTGTTCACAAAGCAGATTTAGAGTAAAGATGTTGTTGTATTCAGATTTCTCTATGAAACATCGCGTGACAAATTGCAGTGCGAGTGTAAGGTTTAAAAACCATCTTCTTTTTAAATTTTAAATATACAGGTCAATAGCTTCGGCTTATGTTGATTTTACTACGCACAAAAACAGGTAGTTAAACTACGGAGTTTGACTAAAAATTTTAGTGTGGTAATTAGGCGAGCCCTACCCGATAAAGGCATGTCCTCTTAGTATATGGTCCGTAGGTTTTGTTATAATAACTAATTATTACTAAAGAACTTCTTCCCACATGCTACCGATCTGTTGTCTGGGAGCTAGTATGTCAATGCAAAACAGTATGCCATATGCCAGTCTGAAATAAGTTCTATCTGATTTCAGTTTGTAATGCTTATCCTGTTGGTATTTCGTAAATCCATTCTTATCGGTTACCTACATCATATGACCGTTTGTCATTTGACTCATAGTGATTCATTTTTCGGTTTATCCCCGCAAAAAATTTAACAAAATAATTGTTTTAAGATATTTAGAAATGGCATGTATTCGGAGGCACAAAAAGACTAAAAAATTAAATTTAAATAATACCAATTATTAAAAATTATGTACCTCTCCTACATTTTACCCCTAATCTTACTGACTATAGACCGTCTAAATAAGTCAAATCACTTGTTTAGCTTTGCTAATATTTACTAATGGGTCCCTACTTCATCTCAGTTTACAGACCCTAATTAGGGACGAAATTCTTGTCCTATTTCAAATATACACAAGGCTTTCGATACCATCATAATTATCACAAGCCCCAAGCTAAAACATGAATAATGAAACTTGAATCTAACGGACGTTGCGTTTCTACTGACGCTGACCTGAGTGGAGTAGAGCGGAGAAGAACTTTTATAAAAATACATGAAGTGATAATGATAAAAATGTGACATATAGTTTCGAGGCTCGCCCTCAGATGAGAAAAAACGACAAGAAACTCATGAGGAAAGTGAAAAGTCGCAAGTGTTTCCATTGAAGTGGAGCGGAATCATTAATATTTCTGTTCTGACTGGCTTGGAACCATAATTATTTTATGTAAAAAACCGCTTGGATCCATTTTCACTTATTTTCATTATACGTAGTATTTTCTTACTTATTTGCGGAGTTATTTCAGGTTCACTCTACTCTTCACTCCGCCCAACTCCGCGTCAGTAGAATCGTACTCATATTAATTGATAATCTGACATATTTGTTGGCGACAACCGCTTAAAAATTACCAAAAAACTCGTACTTTCATGTTTGCGGCTTGAACTTGCTCGTATTTTCAAAGTAATTTTGATTAGTAAAACGCATAATAGCGGTAAAATGAATAGGCACGCATTGCGGGCTACCGCTCGAGCGCTCGCTGTGCTGCCAACATTGTTATCAAAACAGTTTGTTCTGCAGAAATACATGGCAATAAAACAAGAGATAACACACGCCCTTGTTTGCAATGCAGTAGGGGTTAAATTAGCTTGGAATAAATTGTAGATGTTTTTGCCTGTGAATGCACTAATCGTCGCGTCGCAGCGTTCCACAGTGACGCTATACGAATTCCATACCACAGAATCACGTGAACAATTTGTCTCTCTACAATTGGGATGCACGGTATGTGTGAGCAAAAATGCTGCTAGATTTATGTTCGTATTTTAAAAGATATTCTATTCGTATGCGTTCAAAATCGAGATTTTTTGGTTACAGTTCCGACAGTTTCGGTAATAGCACAGTTTTCCTAATAGTTAGTGCGCCTCGGCGCTTTTAGTAAAAGTCATGTTAAGCATAATTTTGTCTTCTATAATATTTACCAAGTTTTACTCGCGTTTTATTTAACAACGGCATTATTACAAAGTAACGAGTTTTCGCTAACTTTCCCTAACTTAACAGTTAACTAAAGCTGTAAAGTTGACAAGGGTGACGACCACCAACCAACCTAAAAAACCACAACCGGCCACCCTGTCCACCTTGACAAAGCTAATTGTAAAGTTAGCGAAAGCTCGGTAATTTGTAATATCTGAGTGCTGCACGGCCACATTTTACTACTACCTTGTAAAATGAGCTGAAACAAGCTGGCTGGCTTTGTAAAAAACCCGGCTTTTTATGAAAACCCCAGTATATTTTGTAAAACAACAATATTGTTAAGACAAAGTAATTGATAATGTCGTGCCCCAAAGCAATTCACTTGTAACCTTTTGAAATCGATTGATGAAAACCATGATAATAAAGTATTACGTTGATCATTCTGTTGTTAAATTGAAGTAATATCAAAAAATATAATGACCTGTACCCCTACCATGAGTTGTAACGTAAATACGTATACACTGTTACGTGAACAGCAGGGTTACTTTTGTTAACGAAAATATTATTTTCGACGGATGTCCCGAAAATTGACAGAAAATTGTAAGATTTTTCTAGATGACTGTTTTTTTTCGTTCGCTCCATTTTTATAGAATTAAAGTATATGCCCAGTTTGGACATGTCAGCAACGCAATTTGAATGTCTTAAATGAGTAAAGTGGCCCATCGTGTTGCCCTTTTAGGGTATTTTACGCTTTATAGGACCATTAAAACTGTTTGTTTTTAGATTTTTTAATTCTATTAATATTGTTATTATTTTTAATCTTTCTTGCGTGTTCAAACTCATTCACTATGTGTGGCTTCATACGACGTTTGCATATAGCCGGAACTAGTTTTGACAACTGTCGTTCTGGCGGAACGTCGTGTTCATGGTCGGCAGCTATGATGGCAGCATTCAATCTATGGCCGTCATCATGATAGCTACCACGATTGCGACGAATCGCTTATGTTCCGTGCAATCCTCGATTGTTTCCAATTGTGCTTGTTGAAAGTTGAAAGTATCTTTAGGTTGCGTTGTCATCTGGTTCTGAACTATTCCCAAAGTTTCGGCCCGCTAGCTAGTCGAGAAATGCCTCAATTTGAAGTTGCAAGATTCCACCCGGACCGACAAACAAACAAACAAACAAGTAAAAAACGTGGGAAAATATCGGGTCGCGCGGCTGATTATCGGGCAGCGAACAGGCGGAGCCGGCGCAGTGTGCTCAGGGTCAAACAATAACGTCACAGGGCGCGTATTTACGTATCAACTCATGGTAGGGGTACTAAACTCTTATTTCACTCGGAAGTGGGAAATGTTTTCTTTCTATTTCAGCAGATGTGTGTGTAGGTTATTTGAGGAAGTTAAGAATATACCTACGTAGTCGGAACGATGGGTCCTACAAAAAACTTTTCCATCGTTTATGTTACATTATTTGATTGAAAACGTATACAAAGCGAAATATCCCGGGTTCGTTTACGAGTTTATAAGTTACTTTGCAGATAAACCTTGAAAACCTTATTAATAAACATGGAGTAAGGTCGGAGTAGTGAGAACATGCTTTGTCTTTTTCTGTGACAAGAACTTTCGAAATTGACAGACCGAAACAAAAAGCAAAAATAATAATATTAAAAAGGCTATAAACAAATAAATTCTGTGACCAACACCAACGCCATCTAGCCCCATGGTCAGCTGCTAAGCTTGTGTTACGGTGACTAGAAAACGGATATACTACTTATATTTATTAGTATTTATAAGAGCATAGAACAGAACTGCGAAGTAAACCTCCGTCGTAATCAGCATCGAAATCCCACTGTGCAAAGAAACAACCTACGCGGTGAAAACGATAGCGTTGATTTGCAAGCATTTGAAGCCGGCACCGTCGAGTTGAGCTTCAATGACAGTTAAACTCCACGGTGTTGCCTTCAAATGCATGCAAATTAACGCTATGGTTTGAACCGCGCAGGTTATTTCTTTGCGCAGTGGGATTTCGATGCTGATTACGACGGAAGATGGGCGTTAGCCTTACTGTTGTGGTATCATCTAATTAGCATCCACCGCTAGTAGTTGCTAAGTTGCACTACATTGCTGCTTTGACGTAACGTGGTTGTTACCGGTGATTACTTCAAAGCAGCAATGTAGAATACGAAATATGTTTTTTGACAGTAAATAGCAACTAGTAGCGGTGGATGCTAATTAGATGATAACACAGCTGGTCCTTATAAAAGACTTCATAGAAGGAGAAAGACCGCTTGATAGTAAAGCTTTTTATTTCGGCCCTGACGAAAGAGTTTCATACATTCCAAAGACAAACTGTTCGGAAATTGACTCATACACCTTTAAAAAAGCTGACTCAAAATTCGAACGTCGTGGTTCTATTACCCACTATCTAAGTTATCTAGCTTTATTCGGTAGGGACACATTATAAATCTAGATTTTCACTGATCCTTACCATCTGCCTTTTTACCTAAGAGGTCGTCCAGATATTAATAAAAATGCGTTTCATTGTTCATGCCATTATAACGTTATGATCCACTCAGTTTTAACACGACATTGTAATATTACGAAATCTCGGAAACGAGACATAAAAGATGGTTTATGTTGTTTTAGTTAAACACAAAAATGCTATGAAAAAAATAAGCCATGAAATAGTACACGATGAGATATTTTTTTAGCTTTATTTTGGCAGAGTAACAGCTGTTTGCTGTGTTGGATTGTTATGCTGATTCTTTGTGCCAACATAATGAGGGAAAATAAGTAATTTTGAATATTCGCTCTCCACTTTCTCGGTCAAAATAAAATATACTAGTGAAAGAATTACTTCGATACGTTAATTTGTTTCCGATTTATAGAAGGAAACCTGCGTTGCGGAATCGTTTATAATATTAAAGTAAAAAGTAATAATTATAGTGAACTAGCTGCGCCCCGCGGTTTCACCCGCGTAAGTCCCGTTCTCGCGGGAATAACGGGATAAAAAGTACCCTATGTGTTAATTCAGGTCCCCAGCTACCTATATTCCAAGTTTCATCGCAATCGGTTCAGTAGTTTTTGTGTGAAAGAGTAACAACCTCACATACATACATACAAACTTTCGCGTTTATAATATTAGTAAGATAAGATATTCTAACAATAAATGTTGAATTTTGTTATGACTTTTTTATAAGTGCAAACAATTTCACTTTGTAACTGATGAAGCTCGGTCATCCAAGCCGAGTTTGACGTTCTTCATTGCCAACCGATCGTTAACATTCTAGTCGCTTATAAAGACCTGTCCAAATTCTTTGGTTAAGGCGTTATTATATTCGACAATTGACTGGTGAACGCAAAAACCTGAATATTACAAAGAGTTACACGGCAAAACCTAACGAGATCTTCAACACTCGATTTACCCAGTATTTCGACTAGTCTGCTAAACGCGGCTTACATTTTTATCTGAATTCTGGGGAGCATTGACATTTCATACTCATCGGATAAACTAAGTTATGTTTCCAGAATATCCTAAAGCTACGTTTGGTTGGTAAATGTTTGCTTGAAGTATTAAATATTTTTATATTGCGTATTTATAATGTTTAAGATTATAATGTTATGACATGGATGAGTGGGTGGGTATATATACATCGCTGGTTTCTTGCCAAAATTAAACGCGAAAGTTTGTAGGTATGTGTTTAAATATGTATGTGACTTTGTTACTCTTTCACGCAAAAACTTCTGAATCGATTGCTATAAAACTTGGAATGTAGGAGAACTGTAATAATACATAGGCTTTTTACGTTATACCTAAAAACGTTTAATTATAAAGTTCCTTTATATAATATTACGTTTTTATTTTTAGCAAGTGTTAGCCATATTACGCCATTGCACTGAATTTAGTTCCTTTAACGAATTTGATTGTAAACGCCATAGAGCAGATATGGTCTGTGGTAAACGCAAATCGAAATGTGGTCTCTCTAACTTTACTTTTTGTTTACTGAGAATTCAATTAAAATCAAGTGTGATATCAGGTTTTAATTAAAAAATCCTTTATTTATTTCTGTCGACGAGGGACAGCGTAGAAAAGGCAGTTTTGTTTATTTGTTGGTTTGCTTTCTCCAATCGAAAAGAGTATTCGTATCGTTTTCCGATGAAAGCAATGACTTGAAATGAGTAACAACAATTCGCTGAACCGCTATAAAGCTCGGGGAAAACTAATACGGCAAGTCGTCGCATGACGGGCTCCAACAAAGCAACTTAGTTACATACCAAAATTAAAGCTGATGTAACTGTATTTGACGGCCTCTGTGGCGCAGCGGGCGTAGCTCGGTCTGCAACGCTGAAGGTTGCGGGTTCGACTCCCGCCGGAAAGAAATATTTCTGGTGACCATTAATGTTTGTTTCTGGTTCTGGGTGTTTTCAATGTATCATTGTATGTATTAACAAAAAAATATATAATATGTAGTATAAACCATGTTAAGTACCCATAGTACAAGCCTAGTGCTTAGTTTGGGGCTAAATAGCGCTGTGTGTAAAGTAATTAAATAAACCAAATATAAATATTGCACGAGCAATATTCATATTTATTTTATTTTTATTTTGTTTCGATTGTCGCTTTTTTTTGTTTCGATCGTCTTTTGTCTCTGCAACGATAGTCTTTTGGTTTTAATCGCATTTTGCCTTTTGCTTAAACTAGCAAGTCGGAGTCGGTTACTCTGAAGCTTCAAAATTATTTTATTGCAAATATTGTTGTATTGTGACGTTTTCATAACATTATTTTAGGATTAAAAAATAATAGAGCAATAAAACGTATTGTTGTTATGTTTTATTAGTTTTCGGAGATACAAAGCTAGATCATGATCAAAATTATGAACATTTTGTTCAGGTCGGACGGATCAGGACAAGGTCGAAGTCAACTTGGAATTCAAATTAGTACTGTTTGTTGAACCTAGAATAGCTGAGATTTATTCTCTTGAAACAAAAAAAGCTAGCCAATTTGCTTAATTTTCTTTTATCTGTGTGTCTTTTTATCGAATGGCAAATGCTCACTGCCCAGTATTGGAAAACCTTAATTGAAGTTCACTAGTAGGTATTCTCGTGGACTCTTTATCCACTATCTTGTTCCTATTGTTTTATTGACCGACCCAGAAACGGTGAAAGATAAATGCTCATTGCTTGAGTCTATTCTGTATTGTCTTTATTCGACTTTTGAAATACGATTTTAAAAGGAAATCCTTTCGTTATTCGTTTTTCTGATTGAAAGCAATCACTGTGCTTTAAGTTTCTTTGAAAGAACCCGTAGTAATTAAGAGTGAAAGGGGAAATAGTAAGAAATAAATGGTAGGTTGTTTTTTTATCCAGTCTAAGTGCTATCAATAATTTGTAGAAGGTTATGGGTTTTTTTAATTACTTGCGCCGCTTCGAGCGATTTAAATACCTCGAGACTGATTTCCGTTCTGTTTCAGTAGTTTTTCCACATAAATCGCGCTACTGCGACGATGGTAGCAACCACTCGTCGCAGAAGTCCGACATCGAACGATATCATCCTTTTCCCTTCCTTAAGTCTTGTACATTCATTAGTTGCCTGAAAGAGATCGCCCATGGGCGATAGGGTCGCTCATTGTGCCACTTTAGTTCAGTTGTCACTGTACTCACTTTAGTTGTGTTTTTTGGTTCAATAAAGCGTTAACCAATTAAGCAATTAATTAATATCAGCAGATATGCAATTATTTAAATCGTTTGAAGTGCAACGAGCGATAAAAACATAAGACTTCTGAGCTCGCTCCGCGACTCTAGTATTGGCGAAAAGGTCACATGAGAGCTTAAGCTGTAAGAACACTTCCAAAATGTCAACTTTGTTAAAATGTAGTGTGGGTTTATCGTTCGAATCCAACAGTTACTCTAATCTATTAAACTACGTTCGAAACTCAATGTAAACAGTAGTTTTGTTGAAACTTGCCAGAAATTCTCTCTACGTGGTTATTCCAAAGACAGTTCGTGAAACACTAACATATTCAGATTTAACGACCAAACTTCCTCACTATGTAATAATAAAAACTATTGTGTGTATTCTGTATGCCAGTTTACCCTGAACTAATGCACTCAAAAGGGATGGGGTGAGAAAGTTTGCAAATGAAAATTGAGTTTTCTCTTCTTTGGTTGTATTCATGGAACCAACTATATATATACCTAGCTTGCGGTGTTAGTCTATTGGCAGATACCCCGACTTTCCTTCCAAGGGTCGTGTTTGAATTCGGGCCGACTGCGCACCAATGTCTTTTTCTTTAAGAAAAAGTAATGTGCGCTAATAACATCGCTCTTACGGTGAAGGTAAACATCGTGAGGAAACCGAAGTGTCCTAGGATTTACCACGGTCCTAAGGCATGGAATATCCGTTAATACGAATAAATCCGGAATAAAATCCTGAGTAGGCTCCCGTGTGGTCTTACTGCCTAACCCCTCTAAGAGATGGTCTTGCCTCACATGGGACAAATTAACGGGCTGATTATTATATAGGTACATACCTACAAACTATTTAGATTATCTTGAGTAGTCACTAGTCACACTATAAAGTCAAAGAAAGGAGACGATCAGGTAGACAGATCCCATCACCATATGGAACTAGATACCTACAACTCACTTAACCTAATATATCTAAATCAATCCGACAATATTTTTAAAGTAGGTACACCATCATACATTTAAATAAAATATTTAAAATTTAAATCCAAAAAGGGGTCTCTACGTATGGTACCCCAAAAGGCTGGCTACATTGCCTCTTTAAATTGCTATACCAATTTGTTAGTCATAGCTGCCATCCCTTTTGTCACCCGAAGCTAAAACTAATAATTTTAAACTTAGTTTGAAAAAATCTAATGCTTAAAATTGATAAAGTTAGTAAAGTTTTATTCAAATGGGAATACCTACTATTAGGTTACCTAAAGTCTAAGTTACATTACGAAACTACTGTCTGCATTATAGAGTCAATTTCACAAAAGCAGTCTCACAGAGTCATTGAAAACAATTTTATCACACAAATAAATTTTAATACCGCTGTGTCTGTGCATTGTTTTTTAATGAAAATGAATATATATAGCACGCCATTAGTTTCGTAATGTAAATCCTGCTTACGGTTCGTCACACTATACTAATTTACTACGCAACTACTTACTTAATATTTAACAAAATATAGAAGCTTAACCTAAATCAAGCCATTATTTTTAATAGTTTGACAAAGAGAAAATCTATAAATTAGTTTTATACACATAATATTTTCGTCACGTAACTGTATTGAGTATAAAGAATTTGCAGAATAACCCCTATTTTGGCCTTTAACCTTTAAATATAATTTAGTTTTCGTAGACACTGTAATTTATTTGATATTTTATAGTGAGTAGCTGTGGCTGTAACTGTATATGAAGCTGTATCTACAGTAATAAAAAAAAAACTGAAAATGTCATTTGGCAATGCCCTTGTCATAAAAAGGTTGGATCCTAATGCCAAGATACCCTTTGGCATAATACGTGGTAGTATATGTGTGACTATATAAAATTATTGTATATAGGTACAAAGTGTTTCGAGGGTGAACATTTAAGCATTTAGTTCTACGACTTTTGGAAGTTTAATATTTTTTTAGATTATAAATACAAAAAAAACAGCTTTTTTTGAAAATTAAGGCAATTACAGTTTTGATTGTAGTAGACACAAATTAAATGAAAGGATAACTTTAGGTTAATGACCTCGAACTCTAGGAAACAGCTGATTTTCAAGTAGACTTTGAACCAATCGGAATAAGAAAAAATCGAAAGATACTTCGAATTTCCAAAAGTTGTAGAACAAAAGTTGTTGGCCTAGACGTACCTACTTATGTATTGAGTAAGAAAATAAAATATAATGTTATTTATTTTAAACATTTCCCGTGGAATTTGAATCCTCGTCCGCTTTGCTTTAGCTTCATTGCAACTCGGCGCACTACCACCTATGCAAGTCATCAATTTAAAAACTATCACAAGTGCATTTTGTTGCTTTTTTCTCTCTTCAACTTTTTCGACTTTCCTGAATCGTTTTAAAATGCTAAAACAGAATTTATCAAGTTTAAACTCTCTTTGTGAATGACTCTAAGGTTTTTAAAATAGACAATTAAACTTTAAGGCGAAGATTCTTCGATGTAACTTTGAAATGGAGTTTTAGTACTAGGCGGCAAGTGTCTAGCTGGTCTGTTTATGAAAACTAAAACTTACGAGATGATCTTTCACGTGATTACTAAACACTATTTATTTAGAAAATATGAACAAACCTAACAGTAAGATTTTTTAATACTAACTTACCTATACATGTTAAATTTATTTGCTAAAATTTAAATTTTATACAATATATGGCATGCACAAACATCTATTTATGAAGTTAAATACCTACATTTTCTAGGAATAAGCTAGGTATAATTATATTTTATTTAAAAACTTACTTCTTACTAATATTATAAACGTGAAAATGTGTATGTTTGTATGTGACTTTGTTACTCTTTCACTTTAAAACTACTGAACCGATTGCGATGAAACTTGGAATATAGGTATAGGTAAGACCTGGAATAACACACAGGCTACTTTTTGTCCTGACATTAACGCGGGAGCAGGTCTTACGCATGTGAAACCGCGAGGCGCAACTAGTTCTTACATAAACATAAAATTTTATTCCACTCAACTAATTTCAGTTAACATAAATTGAAAAGCTTTTTTTTAATAGTTCTATTATTTTCAGTACAGTTCGGACTTCTTATACAGATTGTTTTGCGAGTAGCCGAAGTTCATCAGTGTTGGTAATGAATTTGTCAGTCTTCGTTAAGGCCTTTCAAGAAAGGTACGACCTTCAGTAATAAAAAATGCGATCTAAAAGAAGATGGGCTTATTATCTATACTACTTATAATAAAAGAAGAGAGGACAAAAAGTCTGTACATGGAAGTAAATTTAAAATAAAGTGGTTTAGGGGACTTAGGATAAGTAGTAGAACATGATTATAATTTTTTTTAAATTCATTTCTGTCTGTTCCTCTGTTTCTCTGTCGGTTCCTTATACAGTTAAAAACTACTAATCCGATTGAAATCTGATTTTTAGTATTGGATAGTTCTATTTTCGAGGCAGGTCGTGGTATATTTTGCATCAAAATCCAATTAGTAGAACCTGAGTAATGAATGAAAAAGTGCAACCGCTCGAGAGCCGCTCGGCCGCCCGCGCCCGTGATAACGCGTTTTTCACTTTCGCGGGTGAAACCGCGGGGCGCAGCTAGTTTTTAATAATAACGTTAGAAAGGAATAGATTAAAAAATGCTGCACCAGGATTTGTGTCTACTGTCTTCGCAACACCATTGAGCTATTTATACCAGCCGCTAAGCCACTGGGTCATGGCGAAGAACAAGAAATGTAATCCGTATCGTATAAAAAGTTGCTATGTCAATAGCACTTTATGTTAAGATTTGAAAGTTAAGTCGAACTTTCACTGAAGGGCGAGAAAGCTACTTTGTATTCCGGAGAAAAACCGGACATCAAATTTCTTTAAGAAAAGAGCGTGAGCTGGCTTCGGTTAGATTTTTCACCGCCTATTGTACTGTAGGCTGTTATCGCATTCGAAATACGAACTGTATTATTGAACTCCGTTTTGCGATGTGCCATTTTCCTCTAACCTACCTACGTAGGTACTTAGTCTATTTACCAACTTATAAGAACTTCTTACTAGGTTACATGTATTCTACAACTTTGCCAATACCTATACCCATCGTCGGTTCTATTGAGGCGTGCTAATTTCATTTAGGTAAGATATATAGCAAACTAGCTGCGCCTCGTGGTTTCACCCACGCAAGTAGCAATCCCGCGTTGTTCGAACACCTGCCTACCGCAATGCAAAAGTCCACACTTAAACGGTCGCCCATTGGCGCTGGCGCTATCGCGCCTTGCATCACCCTTTCGTAGGTGAAGTAAGGTTGTAGTAAGTTGAAGTAAGTTGTATTTCATCAGTAAGTGACGAAGACGATGACGAAGGATCCTATGTTACTCTCCATCATTTAAACTATACCTATGCAAATTTTCATCCAAATCGGTCGAGCCGTTTGACCGTGAAGCAAACAAACAGACTTTCGGATTTATAATATTATTAGTAGGAAGTAGGATAGGATAATAGGATAGGATTAGAGGCAATCGTTTATGCTATTTGATTTTTTCAGTTACAGTTTCAAACTCAAACTGTTCGGGAAATTACTCACGCACCTTCATTTATAAAGATGAAACAAAATTCGAACGTCGTTGTTAGAATACCCACCATCTAGGTAATCTAAGATATTTTCAATTAGGTATATTGTTTTATTGTTCAAGTTTTCTAATGCTTATCCTTACTTTGACACTTAGAAGGGTATCTAGAGTATCTACTATACACGCCATTCTCACAAGCAACAGTAATCTGACTAAAAGGTTCGAGTTCTTTACGTCATGGACTCCAGTTTGTATGTAAATTGTGTCTCGTATTTCGTTCTAGGTACATTGTCTTGGAGTATTGGCGTTGTTACTGTAACTTATGTTAGTTTTTTACATAAATAACCCGGTAATGCTGTGTTGTACGAGCGAAATGAGATTGTGAAGTTTTTATCGTTAAAAAGGGTTGAGAAGTATCTAAGTTCGATGACCTATATGATAGAATGTTAGTTAAATGAGTGAGCATTCATCTGCCTCACCCTCTATGAGACATCCTTAGCTAGAATCTAATAGGGCAGAAGGCGTTAGTCGGGGTCAGTAACATGGCTGTACACTACTGTACAGTAAAGCAGTGATAGCTTGCTATTGAGTTTTCGGTGTTGTAATGTTTTTTGACTTCTGTGCAATCCCCGAAAGGTAGAAACAGCATTGCAACAAGGCTAAAATAATCAAAACAAAGCAATTAAAAATGGAATATGAGTTTTACTTGAATTTCACATTGCGAAAATAGAAGAAAAAGCTAAGTAACTGTTTACACAAAATTTAAAGTAATAAAATAGTGTTGATTATGTTTATGTTTTCCACGGAGTTCTAGTGGATACTGTTTTTCTATTTTTATACATTTTTAACAGGGGGACGGGGACGTAGAACAGGACAGGGAAGTTATCTCTCATATTAGCTAGAATAGCATGTCGCCAGTATCACCAACAATCAACAACAAACATGCTTCAGACCATTAGATTTCACGGTACTGTCGAACTGTTTTTAAAGGAAACATATATCCCCAAAAACACAGCGTACGGCCGACGTCGTCGAGCGGGATTTGAACCAACAACGCATCTCAACCCAATCCGGGGGTAGCGACATACCAATTAGTCCACCGACGCTAGTGACTCATACGCCGCACAGTTCTATGAACGCCCAGTGCAGGCATAAGCACTTAAAAACAAAAATATAATTTAACCCTGAAATTGTCACAGTTTTTGTAAAAATTCGCTCCACTGTTCAAAATAATTAACTCCTCCATAAGTCAAATGAAAATAATGTTAAATGTGAACTGCATTATTTCTATCCGGAAAGCGAAACGTGAGCCGGATAGCCGTTTATACTTCAGCTTTATGGAGTTAACGTTCTGTAATTTCTGTGCAAGATCTAAGCGACACGTTTGAGAAAATGTTTTTGTTAATTTAAGTTGGAAAGTAAGGTTTTACTTTAATTAGGTAAAATTCCTTCTTTATTTACGAGCGTTTTAAATCCAAATTTGCTATATAGTGGAAAATTAGAAAATCTAAAATTGGAATTGTAATGCTATTATCTCGTCAGGGTGAAGAAACTATTATTTAAAAAATACGATAGAAAATAATTATGAAATACAAGTGCTTTAGAAATGTTTTGTTAAAATATCTTTGAAACCGGTCATTATTTCATAATGTTTTTTTATATTATTATGTAGGTGTTTACTGCTTCCTGAATATGCTCAACATATTTATTTGATAAACTGTCTAGTAAACTTGTAATTAGGTAGCAAATATTAGATTTTTTGCTAAATAATTTCGCATAGTCGCATCTTACATCCTTCTTGTACACATCTATATTTAAAACTTGTAAGTTAAAACTTGTAACTTAATAATTTTAACACGAATTCCCCAGGAAGTGTTGTTTTTGCCGTGAGTTTATGTATGTGTATTGTATTTCAAACTTGATATTTTATTAAAAAAGTATAAAAAGCTTGGTAATAAATAAACAAAATTACATTTTAGTGTTTTCACGTCGACACTTATTTCCTTCAGCTGATTGGTTCTTGCTTAACCATGTGTATATTTCTTTGAAGTTGGGTGACGAGACCTAAAAAGTGTCGAGGAAAAATTCTTTACAAAAAAACTGTTAAGCTGTAAAAATACCTTAGGTAGATTTATTTTATTACCATATCATAATTATTAGATAGGTACTTAAAAACAACCTAAGTAGGTACTCTTAATTCTAGTAACCTAATTTTATTTAATGAATGTGTTTTTATGAATTTTATATTAAAGGTTGTTTATGCTAGGCACTATCTATAATAAAATATTTAAAAATAAATACAACCTTCATGATGTGATACAAAATGCAGTTTTGTGATTGTGAAAGTGTTTGCAGATTCATTCCATCCTGAAACGAAGAAGAAAATAAAGAAATATAAAATCATTTAAGTAATTTTCTCTTAAATTTTCGCGATTTTGCATGATAAAATAAAGTATCTATTATAGAAACTTCTATCATATTGCCACTTTTTGATATTTCTGTTAGATTCTTATAAACCATTTCAATTTTTAAATAGACTAAACAGATTGTGATTAAATTTGGTAATCTACGGAGAGAGAGATCCATGATATTCTCAACACATAAAAATACCTACCTACTACACTCTGATATGCCGACCTACGTGATCGGCACTTGTATTAGTAAATGTCATTGCGTAAGTCAACATAGCAATGTTTAAAAACAATTCACTATTTATTTTTATTGGTTTCAGCATTGTTGTAATGCCGTTTCTACGTTATAGGGCCTTTACAGACTTCTTTCTCATTGCAACGTGATTAAACCCGGTAAAATGAGTTTAATTTTAATTCAACATCGCGAAAAAGAAGAATAATCGAACCATTCACTATTGTAACATACTTTAGCTCTAATTTTTTCTAACTTTCGTTAAAAACACAACACGAGTCTCGAATTGCGCGATGGTGCGAGAGGTTACCGTTGAGTCGGCCAATTGACTTCAAAGTTCAGTGGCGCGTGCACACACTGGAATAGTTTTAAATAATACAGGCACCTGTCAACCGCACCTTATTTCTCTCGCTAGAGTTTAGGCTATAAACTAAAATAAATTAAATATTTTCCATGTTTCATTGCTCAAGGCGTTGTGCTAGAAATGTTTTGCACTAGAAATGGAATGATTGACATGGTCAATCATTCTCCTGTGACAGAATTCACACGAATGCCCCTCGCCCTTAAAATACGTTATTTATAAAAAAATATCTTAGGTAACTTTATACATCGTGTAGTTGTGGTATTTGGTTTGTGTTGTTATTTGTTTGGAAATTGTCTTAAATTTAATTTCAATACACAATAATGAATTTATATTTCCGCGACGAATAGAGAACCTCCTTTTTTTTAAGTCGGTTAAAAAACAAACCCATCTTAAGATTATCTTATTAAATAATACTTTGTTCTGCGGTAATTTCAAAGGCATTGGTACTCGTGTATCCTCCAAAGACGGTAAAAGCAAAAAAAGGAGGGGGATATAATATTATGCTTTGCGGAGAAAACAGTTGTAGATAAATAATTCTTATTACGCAGTTTTTTTTAAATTGGATTATATATTCCATGATAAATACAACATATTTTTAATTCATGCAAATCTATTCACAAAGATTCAAATACAGAAAGAATGTGGTAGCTTTGTGGAACATAGCACAGTCGCTTCATTTGAAATGAGCTTTTAGTTCTCTACCATTAAAAAAATCTGATCGAATAAAGGTAATGAGACGGTTGTGATTAAATCCACGTTTTAGACAAAATAAGTTTAAAAAAAGCTATTTTATTTCGGCGTTACAGCACCGCTTATATGTAAACTTGCTGCACCCCGCGGTTTCACCCACGTCCGGCTCGTTACCACGGGAATATCGGGATCAAAAGTAGCCTATGTCCTTATTCAAGGTCCCATCTATATCTGTACCAAAATTCATGTGAATCGATACAGCGGTTTAGACGTGAATAACAAATAGACAGACAGAGTTACTTTCTCATTAATTAGTAAAGATGTACAGTGTACACAGTTGTGAGGGTCAAATTTATAACACCGCTCTTTTGTCATGAATGTTATGAAACAGTATAAATTAGTTTCCCTATAATTAACCAGAAGACAAAAAGTCGTAGTTTTAACAACGAAAGAGATAAATTTACAACAGCCGACGTTCTCATTTACATTGAGAGGAGTTTATGGTTTCGAACAGTAGACCGACGAGGCCCCAAGAGACCCTATTTGCATTCCATGCCAATTAGTTAGTACAAGTTCACTCATTCTGTCTTTACTTTATACAGATGTTGTCCAACTTTTGACTACAATGTTGGTATTGCCGTTCAAATTATCAAGTTTGCCTTTCCTTTGAAATTTTTAGTCATTTATCCTACTAGTATTATAAAGCTGAAAGTTTGTGAGTATGTGTGTATGTGTGTCACGCAAAAACGGCTAAACGGATTTGGATGAAATTTGGAATGTAGGTAACTGGGGACACATAGGCTACGGGAACGGGACCTACGCGGGTGAAACCACGGGGCGCAGCTAGTTCATTATAATGAAAAGATAAATTTCTGTTAATATTGCCATTCTATGAGGTAATGCACAACGATTCTATTGGTCACTGTATCTAGTTAGATTATTTAGGTTTGTTGTAGGTATAAATAAAATAAATTAAATAAATGAACATTGCACGACATTACAAACATCGCAATCTAGACCCCCCCCCCCTTCGTTAAGCACCAGGCTTGTACTATGACTACTAGACAACTTTTTGCTCTATTTACTTTATATTTTACTGTTGTTTTTATTATTATTTTTATATGCCCGTAATATTAAAATACAAAAGGTAATTATTATTTCCTTAGTTGTACTTCACATATTGATATTGTTAAAACTTTAAATTCCTCTTTATCCAATCAATAGGTAAACACTTTCCTAAAAATAGTTTATATTATTTATCAGGGTAAATATCGATTCAATAAGTCAAGTGGTCTAGATTTCACTATTATGGTTATGTTGGTTTGCATAAAGTAGGTGCGATTATATCAATACTATATTTTGCTAGGTATACAAATACCTATAGGTACAAATTCTAAAGTTACACTTACTTGATAAGTACCTACCTAACTTTTAAAACACATTTCGAGCTGTCTCATGATCCCTACATGGCTGCTTTTTCAATTTACTTTTCTCGACTTTGAAATTAAGTTTCGAACATACATAATCTACCCTTACTTGAACTTTTAAGATTGCTTTCGTCGAGTTACTTACATAAATAACTGTTGATTAAAATTTGAGCTCAATTTGTAACAATAACTTAATAGAGTTAGCTGTCTGATGTTACAAATTTAACTAGAAAAGCTTTTAATTTGAAGAGCACTGTTATATTTTGCCATTTGTCAACGAAATTTGATTTATTATTCGTTGAACAAGACATGATGGATAACTTTCAATATTTTCCTTTTCTAAATTCTATAATGCGGGTTGGATTTGAACCTACACACTCCGCTCGGACCATTTAGATCAAGCCACTCCAATGATCATCATGTCAGCCCTGGCATAGAGTAGGGTACCCCATCTTTTCGTGTGTCGTAAAAGGCCACTAAGGGATCTAAGGTACTCTCACAATGACCTCCATGACGACGGGTCCTGTGCCATCCACATCCAACATATTACCGCAACTTTAACCAGATCGTCGGTCCTCCTGATTGGAAACCTGCACTGCATATTCCCCTTATAATATTATAATACAAAAGTTTAAATGTTTGTTTGAGTCTCAAACATGCACTAACAACTGGACGGATTTAGTTGAAATTTGACACACAGGTCGTTTATAAGCGGCGCCAACTTTCAGTACACATAAGCAAGCTATAGAGCGCTGGTATGCGAGTATGAACTGTAAGCACCGGTATGAACAGTCGAAAAATGCCAAAGATGATGCCATCAGTCACCTAGGGTTACGGAAATGGACTGTTTCTCTCGCTAGAATTTATTCTAGTAATAATTATGGTAAAATGTTCAGTGCCGTGAATAGTGATCCGCGAATCATTTTTACGCGGTGTAAAAATGATTCGCGAATCACTATTTACGCATATTTACGCGTAGGCGCGCTCTATAGCTTGCTTATGTATACTCTAAGGGCGTCAATATTCTCACTTAAACAGAAAAGAAGCGGGTTAACCTGAAAAGCACAGCTTGTATAATATAAACATTAAAGTGTTCTTTTTTAGAATTCGTTTTTATAAACAACATCATATCATACATTCTAAATGACTTTCCAAAAATAAAATAATCGTTTTACAAATTTGATTCGTCTCAGCAACATTTTACGTTTCTACTTAAAAGTGTTTTTATTAACAAGTTTCTTTGATGGGGATGTCACAGTCTAGAGCCTAAAGCTTGAGGGAAGTTCGCTAGAAGTTTGCACAAGACAGAGAGAAAAGGCACTTTGTGTTGTCAAGGTTAACATAGATATACATACATAGATGTACTGGGACCGGTTATATATCGACGACCTCTATGGCTTAGTGGGTGAAAGCTTGTTTAGGCTTCAACACTGGAAGCAAGTTTAGGCGCGGGTGGGCTAAACCTGTTCATATCAATACTAATATTATATTATTAACATATACACATACCTACCCACTCACAAACTTTCAGCTATATAATACTAGTAGGATTAGCACGTTTTTTCATAATCGATAGATGACCGTTTGACAACTATAGCACCTAATAGTGATGTTAAATGGTCTAAGATGTAACACTCCAAATTAGAGCCAAATTAAAATAGACGTTGCCAGGGTAAATCTTACTAATATCATAACTTTCATGCAAAAACTGATGAACCGACTGCAATGAGACTTGGAATACAGATAATTGAAGAACTAGAATAACACATCATCATCAGCCTGTTGCAGTCCACTGCTGACCGATCCTATCCTCTCCAATTGCACGCCACCTGGATCTATGTTCCTCAGGCACGTTGGAGTGACGATTTGCGCAAGATGGCTGGCACAACTGGATGCGAGAAGCCAGAATAGCACATAGGCTAATTTTTATCCCGATATTCCTGCGGGACGCGGGTAAAACCGCAAGATGCAGCTAGTAGAGTAAAAAACCGAGAAACTGTTATTAACAGGCCCAGTAGAAACTGACGTTGCTCTTTCATCCCAAATCAAACAAGATATTTTGCGTCACAATTTAAGTGCCAGAAAAATACTGAGTACACATCTCTTTCGCAATATCCCTCTACATTATGAGTTAATACAAAATAAGACGGTTCTCAATACGGCTGCGACCCTCCTAAACAAACATACATATTAATATAGGTATAAGATAGGAAGGTGGGTAGGTATATATACACCTACTTGTCATGTTTGTGACTCTACACGACAATTACAAGCGTAAGAGAAGGTAGAGGGTAGAGACTTGTATGAAGTACTTATTGAAAAACTTGGAGTTTGTTGTAGGTACCTCTATGTGTTCGCTTCTAGGTCACCGAGGATCGTGACCCTTAACTTTTAGAATGATAAACTTTGCCTTTTGTGATTTGAGATTGTAGAGCACGACTTTTAAAAGTGATTGGACAAAAGAGTTGCAAGAAAGAGAAAAGTAATGTAGTATTATTAACGAGTCATGAGTCCATGAATTATGTGCTAACATCTATGTCTTGATCTCTGATTTATTTATGGTGTAAATTTCTTGAAGTACGGCCGGCGGCTTGGTTAGCGCCTAGCGCCCAGTGGCTTGCCACAGCTAGGCGCCAAGCGCTCAGTGCGGCCGGTCGCAAACTTTCTAGACCGTTCGTTTTAGTTAGGTGACTCGCTACCCTCCAGGAGCTAAGTAAGGCTTCTGCCTTAATGGATGTTTCCTATTTTTGAATAAGTTTATCGTCGAATATAACATAAAAGAAGACGTGCTTTTTGAACTTTGAACTTTATGATCGTATTATCCAGTGGGTGTCCATTTACTTACTACGAGTATTTCGCGTCTTTAATGTCAGAATACATTAAAAAAGGCTCATATTTCGTCGTTCCTATAATGCTGCTTCGGTGTACCTACTCGATCAACATTCAGTTATACAAGGTGTAACGGGTATGCCCTTTTAAGCCGAAAGGGGGTTGTTCTAGACGTCTAGGCGAACAACTTTTGTTTTACGACTTTTGAAAATTCGAATTACTTTTCGAAAATTTTAAGTGTAATGTTTACTTGAAAATCAGCTGTTTATAAGAGTTCGACGTCATTGATCTTATGTTGTTCTTTCCTTTAGTTTGATGTTTTACAATCAAAACTTCAATTACCTTTATTTTCAAAAGCAGCTGTTTTTTCCAGTGAAACATAATCTCAAAATTAAAAAAAAAAAGTTAGAATTTTCAAAAGGTGTTCGCTTAGACGTCTAGAATAACCCCCCTTCGGATTAAAAGGGCTTACCCGTTACAAATTGTATATTGAAATATTAGGTTAATTTTGACTTACCTACCTACATAGGACGTTTGACCACTATAAAAAAGTTATTATGATACTACTAAACTTTAAAACACTTATAAACACATGTCACCGGCGGGAATTAAACCCAATGTTATAGCTAATTATTTCATAATAAAACACTTTATTTACTAGGTTTTATCGCGTAAACGAACCGAGCTTTCGCCAACTTTACAGTTGGCTTTTTCAAGGTTGACAATTGGTAATTATATTTTTCTACGAATTTTTTTTAATTGTTTGTTTTTGATCGTAAATTGTTTGTATTTTTTTTTAATCTTGTGTACCATTTTGTATAGTCGTGTACTTGTTCGAATAAACCTTATGTTCTTTCTTTCTTTTTCTTTCTATTATTCGTCCATAAGCACACTTAGAAGATACCTGTTCAATCGCAACTTGATTAAAATGAATCTTAACAAAATTAAAAGAAATTTAAAACAAATCAAAACTGCTTCATCTTTCACCGTCCATTTAAATACTTTTAAGGCGAAGTTCTGAGACAGTTTTAATTGCTTTCGACCTACAAGATAGCTAACGTCATTGTTCGACCGAGATCTTTCGCTCGATTGTAGGAAGGTATTATTATCTCTGCAATGGTTGAAATGGTTATTTTCTGTAATAAAATGTTAATATTGTTAACGTTTTCTCTAATACAATTATGTTAAAATCTAAATTTCTGGTTTCGAATATTATTAAGAGAATTTTATTTATGTTTATTATAAGCGGTCATTTATCGAAAACCATACCGGTAACCATTTTTACTGATATTATAAACGCGAAAGTTTGCATGGATGTATGTGACTTTGTTACTTAATCACGCAAAAACTACTGAACCGATTACGATGAAACTTAGAACATACTTAGCTGAAGTCCTGGAATAACACATAGGCTACTTTTTATCTAGATATTCTCGCGGAAACAGAACTTACGCGGGTAAAACGGGGGCGCATCTAGTATTATTATAAAACAGACGGACAAGCAGACAACTAAGCGATGGATCGTTTTTTATTTTTTTGTTGTATTGGTTATTATCATGCATTATTAATAACTAGAAACGAAAACTCGTAATATCCGCTACCTTGAAAAGAATCGATTCGGTGGCCACCGACCATAATATGTAAATTTTTATTTTATTTTTTGTGCCTATACTTAATTAACGAAGGACATACAATTATTGTAATATTTAGTATAATTAATTATTGGACTAATGAGACGAATCTAACGATACCTCAAGTGTCGAAATCCATCTAATCGATTGGAAGATACGAGGTAATAAAGAAATTTAGGTACATTATTTAGAACGATACGCTCGAAAAACATTACCCTTCCTTGGCAGACGGGTTAAAATGTCGTAAGCGATTATTTAACACTAACTATGAAAATTGAATTTTTAAATACAACTAAATAATTTTTTTTATAAAACGCGAGTAAACCCGGTAAATATTGTGTTTTATTATGAAAATTAAAGTTCAATAAACGATAAATTGTTAAATGACAAGGACTGACGTAATTGCATGTTTATTTTTGTATTTAATATGTTTAATGATGTAAATTTTTATTGTGTTAAAATAAATGCATAATTTACGTAACCTCTGACGGCCTCTGTGGCGCGTCGGGCGAACGCTTGAATGCAATACAGAAGGTTGCAGGTTCGATTCCCGTTGGATGCAAATATTTATGCTTAAAAATAAATATTTGTATCTGGTCTGGGCGTACTTCTATGTATAATATGTATGTACTTACAAAAGAAAAATAAATATAAGTAGTATATCCGTCGTTTAGCCACCGTAACACAAGCTTAGCAGCTTACCACGGGGCTAGATGGCGCTGTGTGTTCGTCACAGGATTTATTTATTCTAATCTGTAATGAATTTTGAATTACAGTAATATTAATTTGATTTATTCAGTAGATGTATTACTTGAACTGAATTTATTACTACAAATTGATTACACCTGCTCTCAAGTTATATGATTGGATGAGTTTAATGTAAGCTTTTATACATTAGCAGACAGGTCAATGACGTGACTTTGTATCTTGACTTGTATCTAAAAATGATTTGAAATAGGTATATTATTTGATTTATTTTTTAAAGAGTTTCAGTCGTAGGACTGAAACTCTTTAAAAAATTAATCAAGACTTAGAAGACTGTTTTTTTGAAAAGCGTGACACTGGTTAAAGTTATTCTTGGAAAATGTTTCTTAAATCTTTTAGGTA
This sequence comes from Idaea dimidiata, assembly GCA_949358125.1. NCBI lineage: Eukaryota > Metazoa > Arthropoda > Insecta > Lepidoptera > Geometridae > Idaea > Idaea dimidiata. The sequence continues at coordinate 6,158,787 of OX442340.1, forward strand.
TGGCATAAAAATAAACCTATTATACCCATTATTTTTATTTATTTTTCAAAAAAGAATTTTGTTTTATTATTAAAAGTATCCATTGTTCCTCTCCATAACTCAAACTATCTATATGCAAATCGGTGGAACCGTGTGATCTTAAACAGGGTAAAAATAAACAAACAAACAAATATAAAAACGAGCCTTAAGACTTATATAATACTAGCTGCCCCCATTTTTAAATAGTAATTTTAGTAATTTCATCAAACTTGAAAACACAGATAGCTGAAGAACTAGAATACCACTATATTTCCACGGGAATGGGACTTACGCGGGTGAAACCGCGGTGCGCAGTTAGTCTTATATATAAAATCTTATATATAAAAATGAATACCTATTTTGCGAGGTTACGGTATCACGCGTGAACGGCTAGACCGATTTCGATAATTCTTCTTTAAAAACGAATTAGCGCGTGATATCGTGACCATGCGAAATATAAATTCATTTTTATATTTAAAGAAGATATAAATAAGCTTGGATTTGGATTACTCATATTGGACTAAAAAGCTGAGCCAGTAACGTACATACTGTAAGAGTATAAAGCTTGTGAATAAGATACACAAATTTTTAACGTGTCAAGTTGGTCCCCGGCTATAATTGTGGCGACCTAGTTCCGCCACATTATGACAAGGGGATCGCGAGATAAAGGAACCAGACGTCCCCATTTAAAGGCACCGTTTTTACAGGAAACAACCTTCGTGTTATGTACTTTGCATTTTATGATGTTTTTGTAAATTGAAAATTACAGAATAACATCCAATTAAGTTTTTTTTCCTACTTAGGTAAGTAGGTAATTCACAATTATGTTTCATCGTTGTAGAACCAGCTTGAGTGTGGCATGACAAACAACCCAGTGCAAAGCAGACAGACAGACAGAAATGGTTTCGTTTTTACGCTTCAGGTTTAATCTGACATCTAGATTTCTGCGTGATACAAAACTCAGTTCATTTATTTTACGCATTTGTGTTTGGAATTTTTATTATTTCTTATCGGTTGTGAACCGATTATGGCCACTTGGAAATTAGCCAGTGTGAAGTTTTATTAATATTTGCATCTAAACAGTCAAATCGTCAGAGTCAAGTCGAGGGAATCATTGCAAACACGGGGCGGTCATTTACAATGATTGTTCAGGGAGCTTTGGAGACAACGCTAAAGTCCATGTTTTGCACCGATTTTCACTTATATTACACTTGTACACCTTCACAAAACTAAATTGATTAATATGCCCCGAAATTAAACAATGTACACGCCTTTGAACTAGTTTAATTTTAACTCTGACATCTAAATATCTGCGTGATACAAAACTTCATTTATTTAACGCTTTTGAATTTGGAATACAAAGTGACAGCCTTTTAAAACTGGAATTATTATTTCTTTTTTAAGCGCACCAATAACTTAAGGCCACGTCTAAGAAAATTAAATTCTTAGACGTGGTCAGAATTCTGTATGCTTACGTGGTTACTCTAGATCCAGACCAGCTTAAAAGTCCTTTTGATGTAAAAGAAAAAGAATTTCATATATTTTTAATACTCGTCTATATAAAACTTGACACTTTTGGCACTGCAATGCCCTCGTTACATCAAAATGAAACGTAGAAAAAATCTTCCCAGTTACTATACCTATTTTTTGAAAATGGAATTTACTTTTTTTATTTTTATTTTTTAGACTTATGTTTGGCCACTAACACACCAGCACCCGCATTATCAATCCAGTGGACGTATGACAATAGTGGTAATTGACAGGCACTATGCAGTACATTGCTGCTTTGACGTAACGTGGTTATTACCGGTGATTAACTCAAAGCACCAATGTATTGCATAGTGCCTGTCATTTTCCACTGTTGTCAGACGTCCATTGGATAGATAATATGGGTGCTGATTACCTTACTGTTGCCATAAGCTAAGTGTCCACCTTTAGAAATCGCACGCATAGAATCAGACATCCACTGCATCGGACGCATCGCATCAAACGGATCGTAATTTTCTTTGCGTAGAAAAACACATAAGTGGTCGCTTAGCTATAATGTGACACAATATATCTAATGCAGTTCACATAATGTAATCTACCTTTATGATTTAACGAGTTTTGGCTTGTTACCTAAGCGTGTTTAGATGTAATATTTGAAAACTGTGATGAGTTAATATCTCTAAAGACTTAATGTTCTAACTCTAATAACTCGATTACACCAAGCTAGCTATCGTAGGTACTAGTCAGCCTCGTAAATAACTGAACTGTAGTAACTCATACAGTTTTAATGTAACGCGCGAATAACTTGCATGTGCGAGAACTTTGTTTTGATTTGAATGACGCTCTCTGTGTCCGACTGCAATGCAGAAGGTTGTGGCTCGATTCTTGCCGGGTGCAAATATTTTTGCTTAAAAATAAATAAATATTGCACTACATTGTACACAGCTCAATCTAGCCCCAAACTAAGCATTTGACTTGTACTATGGGTCCTATGTGTATTATACTTTTATTTTTACTAATATTTATGCTTAAAAATAAATATTTGTATCTGGTCTGCGTTCTTTCTATGTATAATTTGTATGTATTTACAAAAAAAAAGTATAATATGTAGTATATCCGTTGTCTAGTACCCATAGTACATGCCTAGTGCTTAGTTTAGGACTAGATTGCGCTGTGCGTAACGTAGTGCAATATTTATTTATTTATTTAATTTATTATTTGTAAATACATACATATTATACATAGGAATACACCCAGACCAGATACAAATATTTATTTTTAAGCACAAATATTTGCACCCAGTGGGAATCGAACCCGCATCCTTCCGCATTGCAGTCTAGCGTTCGCCCGACGCGCCACAGAGGTCGTCCAATAAAATATTTATTCTAGTTTGGGTATGTGTCGTATGTATTTACAAAAAAGGTATAATAATTATGTAGTATATCCGTTGTTTAGTACCGTAAGTACAAGCCTATCAATTTGGGGCTAGTTTGCACTGTGTATAACTATAACATACTGCAATATTTATTTATTGCGTAGACGTTAAGGCGAGCCGACATACTGCCGTATGAGTAGCTGTCTACACTGACCACACCGACCAGGCAGCAGCTCGCACCCTTGCTCGAACTGTGTAAACAGACTATAAGGACCTTGACTTACGAGGCCATGGAAGCTAGTTCTTGTAAGTGTTGTTGGTTGTTGCTATCCAATTGACTGAAGTTGACAGAAACCAATTAAAACTCAATGAGATTTCTAAATGTATATTTCAAGAACTTATTAATTATAAAGCTGTTAAGTTATTGTGTAATGTCCATTGATTGGTTTAACCTATTTGAATCGGCTTTTACTAGGGGAATCATGACAACCGTGTAGCTCCAGCATAGAATAGAGACGCCCCACCTCTTCCCGTGTGGTGTCTTAACAGGCCACTAAGGGATCTGCTAGTCAACCTTAAGTTCTCAGCGCGTGGTGGCGGATAAACTGCTTGGTCCATAGGAATGTTGGCGTTAGGCAGTCGGCCGGTCGTAAAGATATTGCCAAACCAATTTGCACTAGGTGCCTACAGTCAATAATGACTTACCTATTTTGCCGACTCCATGTAGTTTTGGGGTTTTGGCGAATCAGGGAGCCTGGGATGCAACCGAAAACATCGATCAGATGAGAAAAAATTTACAGGGAGTAACTATTTCAATTTCACTTCTGAAACACTATTTTCGTTTTATATATTGTATCTAACTTTATATTTGTCTTCTCTATCGCACCTTGTAGAAATGATAGATGTTCGACTGAGACAAGATATTTATATTTACCTACACTAAAGTAGGTTTAATAGGCGATTATCAATGATCAAGATTTTAACTGCAGAGTACGTAATGCGATGATAATAAAGTAAAATACCTACTTTATCTTACTTTACTGAAGTATGTTAGTACTAGTTTAAAGCAATTCTAATATGTGTAACTACCTACGTATTTAAAAATCAAACGAAAATAATGTCCAATTCAACATCAATAAAGAACCCGAAGATTAGTTTCATTTAAAACGAAAAATAAATAGCAAAAAACGTAAACCTACATCGACTTTTTGTATTTTCCAGCAACTTCAAAACTCGAACGGTACAACTTCGAATCAGGCATCCCGAGACTAAATACATTACGGATCCATTAATAACAACGTATGTACGTACCTATGGTAAAACACGCAAAAATGAATTTCATGTTTTACACAAGCCAGATGTGGCGGTAAAAAGTGAAGCGTCACAATTTACTGAAATGGAAACAGTGTCACAAGTTTGCTTCGCAAAAATGGAACCGTGAAATATATGGACGTAATCAAATGTGTTGCGTGGTTGGGGGTCCTCGAATTTTACACTTTACGCCATTATACCCTGCTCTACCGCGAAATGATAATCAAATGTAGACATTTAAATCAATAAGGATGTTAAGTAAACTACAACTTTAAGCTTACTGCTAGCTTAATGCCTCGTGCGGACCCATCGATGACATTTTTTATTTATAGCCTTAGGAAAAATGTTTCATGTAGTCTTATATTCATTTATTCCAATGAGTAGGTACATCCAAAATATATACGTTAAATACTTATACAAGAAATAAATACTACAAAGATAATTAACAATATAAATAACCTAAGGTAAATGACCATTGAGTCCAAAAGTGCCCATCACACTGGCGGCATTACCCCGTTGAATCGCCAAGTAGTAGTACCTGTAGTCTTATAGGTTATATTTTTATTTTTATATGTAGATTGTAAGTAGCATTTTATTTTACCACGAATATTAATATAATTGGAATATTTGTGCGAGAATTAAAATAAAATGATACTAAGCTTACTGGTGTAATTTTTGTTTTTAAATTGAAATCGTTTTTTACACGACTGCCAAAGGAAGTGTTATGTTTTTGCCGTGAGTGTATGTATGTATGTATGTGACCTATTTTTGAGCCGTCGTAGGGCCTAAACGGCTGGGCCGATTTAGATAAACGATACGTCGTTAGATTCGTCATGACCGCGTGAGTGACATAGGGTACATTAAAATAATAAATAAATAAAAATAATTATGTAAAACGCTATTAACCAAGATTTGTAAAGACCATAAAAACAGAGAAAACGCGTAACATTGTTCACTCAAACGATATGTTTTATTCTTTCGTAAATTTACATTTGAAAAGTATTGCTTGTAAAGTTTTACAATTAAGTTTTAAAATAATTAATTATAAAATTATCGGAAGTCGTTTAAGTAGGTTGTCTTCATTCATATGTCACTTGCCTTCGGCTCGGTTGTCTTGTCTTTAATGACGTTCATAATATATTATTTTTACTTACTTCATTTTATGGCTTAGCACTACCTCTGGATTGGGATTTTTGAATTTTTGCGAAAACAATCCGCGTGTGAATAATGTATTCTAATAGTCATTCTAATAGTTAATCTTCGAAAGTTATGTTGCTACTACATTTATGATTAGGCAGGTAATTTTCGCAAGAACAACGGAATGTTAATTAAAAACTTTTCGATTTCACTCGTATATAAATATCTCATCTATGGATTTGCATTTGACGCCGAGTTTGAAGGAATTGGCAGAGATGACATAAAATACTTTAGTATCTTCTTACTAGTCTGTGAACATAAATAACCACTTTGTTTTTCAAAGAAAAAAAACCTAAGTAATAGCCTAAAATTAGAAAGCTAAAAAAAGTTGTCAGCAACAACAACCCGAGGCATTGCGCCCAAGATGCTGGCGGCGTTCCCGCGCTGAATAGGAAACCGCCAGCTCTTGTACTTATCACCCTGAGTAAGCAAAAACAAGCAATGCACGTCCTCGCCACTGGAGTATAATACATCTAGAATTAATGAATTTCTTCTGGTGTAATTCAATCTGATCTCTAAAAACTAAAAAGCGAAACATAAAAAAAATACTTAAAAAAATAAAAAACCCGACTGCACTTTTAACAGAAAAGTGAAAAACAAGATACTTCTAGTAGCTTTAGGAATGGTGGATGCAGTCGGGTGGGACTCCAAATAAAAGGTGAATAAGTTTAATAAACCAAATACTTAGTGTTATATAATTAGGCATACTATCTTTATGTTATTTGGAGTCCCACCCGACTGCATCCACCATTCCTAAAGCTACTAGAAGTATCTTGTTTTTCACTTTTCTGTTAAAAGTGCAGTCGGGTTTTTTATTTTTTTAAATATATTTTTTTTTATTAGTCAGAAATAGGTTACATAGTTGGTAGTCAATTATACATAGGTGCCGTACTTCATCGAGTCCTTTGACATACCAATATTTGAGACAAGTACAGTCAAGATTTCATTGTTGTTCAATTAAAAGTTCATTGTTATCTAGATGATCTATCTATAAAGTAACAGTGTCTTTAATCCACGATGTTCAAGGCATTACTTGTTTTGCTATCTCAAATGGCCTACGCAAGTATACACGTGTGTTAAATTCTCCATACATCGGCTCCCAACTGTTGGTTAACGCAAAACCGATGGTTTTTAGAGGGTCCGGCCCCTAATCATGTCTAAACCGGAGTAAGGTTTACATACCCTGGGTGAAGAGACGAAGGCACAAATGAATGTACATATTTAAAAAAAGGGGTTTGGATGGCTTTGCCGTATACCATCCTCGTATGAAAGCATGTACCTACGTCTAGGGGATGATTTATATTAGAGCGTCCCGAGCACGAGCTTCGTTGTCCATTGCTCGGCGAGCAGTCGATCGGTCTGTTGCATCCGAATGGCGGCCGAGCAATGTACAACGAAACTCGGACCCGGCCGGCGCTCGTGACGGTCTAATATAAATCATCCATAGAATTATAACTAAGCTTTTATTACAATGTTTTAGGTCAGGTAAGAGAAGATAGGTAATTTGACGGTAATAAATTATAAAATGACAAATTCACTTTAGGCAATTATTTATCCATCTTCATTTAATATATCAAAAGTAGGTTTTTGTCAATTGATCTCAAAGTTTTATTAAAAATACTGCTTAGAAATTACGTAAAAACATTAATAAACAGTTTCTTTTCCTAGATGTATAATTAGATTTCAAAACGAGTCTGGAAAAAAATTGGCGAAAGCGACTTCTATAATCACATTTCTTTCTCTCTCTTGAAGTTCGTTTTCGTCAAAGAACACTGAAGATATAAAGGCTTTTCAAGTTAATTAATTGCAATTAGACGGTATCTTCCCGCTGTAGCTGAAACAGGGTTTTCAGGTGATGTGTTTAATTAAACCCAGTTCTCGGCTTTTTATTTCATTACACTTAAACATCCGTAGTACATGTACTTACTTACATCCTTACAGCAAAGTTTACCTAGAAGTTAGCTCCTCACGGCGCTGTCTTATAGAAAACACGATAAATAAACATACTGTATTAAACTTACATGATGATTTTCACTACAAATATTATTTAAGAACGGGATATTTACCTTGTTTCGAATTGTTCTGATATGGAGCTTGATGTTTCGATAGTAATTTCAACTGGCTTGTTCACGAGACTGGGAATGCGGGAATGACAGTTAGAGACGTCCATATCGATCTACCTGCTTACGTCACGCTGGCTGCGCCTTCATATATTGATAAATATCAAATCAAGCTACATATAAAAACAATTCTAAACATCGTAAATACCTCGGTATTTGTTAATATTTATAATGATAAATTAACGATTTGTTTGATAATACCAAGAGATTTAATCTAAATCAACAATGCAACTTGTCCTAGTATAGTTAATTAGTTATCGGACGCCCCCATAAGCGGGATTTACGTTACGAAACTAGTGGCATGCAAATTAATGTCATTTTCAAAAGAAACTGCGTAGAGACATATACTATTTATCTATTTGATAAAAATGCTTCCAGAAACTGCTGTGAAATTGACTCTATAATGCATGACAAGTTTCGTGATTAACCTGTTGTCCTCAACAGTCGCAACCTGAGCGACACAGTATAACGCAGCCTGCCATAACACTAATTGATATCCAGTCCTTAAGTAATATTAGCTGCCAAAAAAGACGGTATTTGCTTTCACTAGCTTACTAAATTGTTCCACTGTAAGGCAGGGGCCTCCTCTTATTATAGAATCATACTAAGGCAAAAAGACGCCACGGGAAGGCTCCCGTGGATCCGGAGCAGGCACTCTGGATTGTCAAATGTCCAATGCTTTCAAACAGTGGTGAGTTTTAGGTCATGTCGGTTTCTATACGGTGTTTCGTTCACAGTAAGACTGATGAGAATAGCCAACATAAAAAAAGAAACAAAAAATAATTTAAAAATCAACCAAGAAAAAAAGAATTGATAAAAATGACCAAAATAACCTCTACATAGGTACAGTGTCACCGACTAATTAATCTGTTTTATTATCTGAAGTCGGGCAGCCAAACTAAGTACAATATGGAACCAACCAGTAAAACTGCCCGACTTCAGATAATAAAACAGATTAATTAGTCGGTGACACTGTACCTATGTATAGAGGTTATTTTGGTCATTTTTATCAATTCTTTTTTTTTGGTTGTTTTTTAAATTATTTTTTGTTTCTTTTTGAAGTCGGTTTTTTAATTTTTAAATTATTTTTTAATTTACCATTTTTAGTATACCTACCTACCTAAAAATCAACAATATTGTTACCGTAATTTTAAATGAAATTAAATAATTTATTTAATTTTAATTTGAATTTTAGTTTTATAATTAGTTTTAATTTTAGCTATTAACTTTTTTTTATTGTTTTATTGAATAAAGACAATACTTTTAATTTTAATTATTGAGGAGTTTGCTGATGAGAAGGTGGTTTCAGGTGCCCCATCAATCTGTATTTAATTCTTTAGGGTAGAAGTCCAAAAATGAGTAATTTATTGAATTCTGGGATGCTATCCTGTCCATCATTCCGAAGATACTCATCAGATCCTTACTAAACTTTTATGGGACCACCTCGCAGCTTCCACCTTTCCATTAAAAAAGAACTATATCAATCGGTCAAGCCATCTTCGTGTAATCGATGAACAATTGAATTGAATACAGCGTTTTGAGGAGCATTCCCGGTCCTCACTCCGAAGACCTTCATCAGATCCACATCAAATTTTTATGGGACCATCTTGGAGCTCCCACCTATCCATTAAAAAAAGAATCATCTTAATCGGTCAAGCCGTCTTCGAGTAATCGGTGAAAATACAAAAAAAAAAAAAAATACATACAGACGAATTGTTAACCTCCTCCTTTTTTTTGAAGTTGGTTAAAAAAAGGAAATTGATCCGAACCGAATGAATAAAAAAATAATGTTTGTTTCAAATTAGAGACATCAATTATAAATTACAATATATACAAAGAAAACAAACACAACTTAAAAATAGGTGGCGCAATGGGCGGCCTTATCGCTTAAAGCGATCTCTTCCGGGCAACCTTTGGATGGACAAGAAGAAGATCAAGATAGGTGAAAGGTAGGGTGTGTACTCACAACCTTGGCAACGAACGTCGAAGTAACTACCACTAGACCAACGTCTCTCTCCGCCTACACGTAAACTTAATAAGTAACTAAGCTCGCTTGAGTGAAAAATAACTGAATTCGTTTAAATAAGTAGACGACCCCGCGTCTAGATGCTTAATGTGTAATTAACGAAATAAGTCATAATTATTAAAATGGCCGTCCATCTCTAGGCTTTGTTGGCAGAGTGCCATTGCAATCGGAGTCCAGCAATCTTTCGTATAATTGCTGGATTCTGTGCCGTAAGCTTTTCATTGTTAATTAATTTACAATTTTCGCGCCAAAACTTCATTTCATTTCTAAAATTAGATACAACTAGCTGCGCCCTGCAGTTTCACCCGCGTAAGTCCTGTTCTCGCGAATTGTCGGGATAAAAAGTAGCTTATGTGTTTTTTCAGGTCTCCAGCTATCTATGTTCTATGTTTCATCGCAATCGGTTCAGCGGTTTTTACGTGATTGAGTAACAAACACACATACTCACAAACATTCAGCTTTATAATTTTAGTAGGATATAGGATTTATGGTGTAAACTAAAGTATTTCACAAAGAAGCATGCTGTCTCTTTCTAATAGTGTTATTAGAAAGGGACAGCATGCTCAATGTAGCGGAACACTTTTTTAGTTCTACGGGAGCATATTGTAGTTGTACTGGTAATGAAATACCATACTAGTAAGTAACTGCTTTGGTATTTCATTAAATGTACAAGTTGGAAAAGTGTCATAAACCCAGCAATGTCAGACGGGCGGGTTACATTTAGTGGTCATTTTAGTGCAAAACTATATACACAAAGAATGTTTTAAAAGGCTTGTAATGCGCCACGCATTACAAGCCTTTTAAAACATCTCATTTTGAAATGTCGTGCGTTTTATTACGTATGTTCCGTAAAGCGAGATTTACATTACGGAACTAGTGGCATGCAATTTATAGTCATTTACACAAAAAAAAAATGAGTAGACACAGCGAGCGGTACTATTTATCTATTTAATATAATTCCTTTCAGCTGTGAGACTGCTTCTGTGATATAGACTCTATATTGTACTAGCAGCCCCCGCGGTTACACTCGCGTAAGTCCCGCCCCCCACGCGTAATACTTCAGTGCACGCGACAGAAGCTCTGTAAAGGGGCAATTTTTCCCACGGATTTTCCGCTCCTATTGTTCGTAGCGTAATATTATATTCTTCAATTCAGACCAGTCGTTTCTGAGATTAGCGCGTTCAAACAAACATTACCGAGATGACAATAGATTCGTCATATACTCGTAAATTAGGCTTAAGACTTATACGAAACAAAAACAAATCGATCTAGACTATACTATACTCCCTGCAACAGCTGAAATAATACTCAGATATTATGATTTTTGTTTTCTGCAACTATAAAACATAAAAAATTTTACATGGTAAATTGCGTCATCTCAATTGTAATTTTTCGGATATTTCTCCAATGAGTCTATTAAAGTTATAGAGACGCCATTGCAGAACAAATCATTATTGAAAAGCGGCACAAATTGTATGCTATACAACCTCATTATTTATATTCATTCACATAATTTAAAGAAGAAATAGACGAAACTATTGTTATCTCTTTCTAAAACATAAAGACTCAATGCTACTTGCATGACGTAAGAAAGAGATGTCATAATATTATTATGACATCTCATAGCGGTTAGGAGAGAATGATAAAACGTCAAAGTCAAAAACTTCGTTGAGTTTTTGGAAAAAAAACTTTTTCAAAAAATAAACTAAAATAAATAAATACAGCTTTACTTACGTATGAAATTAAATATTTTTGCCAGTTTTTGGAGTATAATTCGTGCATCGCCTAAATACGCACGAAGGCATTGTTGTCTGTGAATAATGTTGTGAAAGTGAACTAAATGTACTGTGTGTCAACAAGCGGGTGATCGTGACGTGAGCTGGGATGGAACTAAGACTTCTCTGGCTAGATAGCTTGCATTTGTGTAGCCAAGAAATTTGCCCTATTACGTATCTAGAAGTTTTTACATATCTCTGTATTTCTCTTTTTTTTTTCGGATGCTTCACTAGGCAGGCTTATTGAGCACGTGATGACAAATTGCAGCCTTCAGTGATAATCTTCTAAAATAACTCGTTCGAGGTTGAACAAACTGTATAGAAAATTTTGTTTTGCCTGCCCTGCGACTGACTATGTCTGCGGCGACGCGATGCTCATTGCTCATTTATCGATCTCTGTCACTACAAATAAATTTTAATACTTAAATCTAAAAATATAACGATGTTATTTGACCTTCAGCAACGGAAATAAAATGTAAAAGTTCAATTTCAGTTGTGTCATACATTTCTAACTACATTTGTTATTTAGAGTTGAAATAACTTATTTATTACTGGTGATCCGTCAGAAAACCAAAGTCATCATTGTTCCATAGGGTTGGAGAAAAATCGTCGCCATTTTTTCTACAGCCTTCACACATTGAAAATTATTTCAAACGATTACAGTATAATAGTGGTAGTTCACTATTCGTACGAGAAATTGGCTAAATTGTCCTATATTGCTGACAGAAGCCATAACTAAGAAAAAGAAGAAGAAGACATAGCTCACCGGATTGGCAAGATGAAGTGGCAGTGGGCTGGCCATTATTAGCTGTAGAACCGACGATAACCGATGAGGTAAACGAGTTCAAGAGTTGAGACCACGTCTCGGCAAACTAGTGTAGGACGTCCTCAGGCACGTTGGAGCGACGATTTGCTCAAGACGGCTGGCACAAACTGGATGCGTGAAACCGAAAAGAGATCCAGGTGGTATGCAATTTGGGAAGCCAATGTCCAGCAGTGGACTGCAACAGGCTGATGATGATGATGATTTATATTACCCACGTTAAACAGCAAAGGTAGCAGTCTATTTTATTTTGATAAAATTCAAACATTTAATCATGCCCAACACTTTTTTTAATAAGTTCAAATTGACTTGTGCGTGGGATATCTTTTGACATTTATCTTAACCTTAACATTAGAAGGAAGACAGTAAGACGAGCCATTTAAGTAACGCAAATCAAATTCAATAATACTTTTGACGTTTTTAGGATGACTTATATTAGACCGTCACGAGCACGAGCTTCGTTGTCCATTGCTCGGCGAGCAGTCGATCGGTCTGTTGCAACCGAGTGGCGGCCGAGCAATGTACAACGAAACTCGGACCCGGCCGGCGCCCGTGACGGTCTAATATAAATCATCCCTTAAGCGTAATTCATTTTATTAGATGTCATCTTAACGCCCACGGCGATTGTTGTTCTTTTTTAAGATAGACTTTTGTTCATGTCCTCCGTAAAGATAGACGTATCAATATTGTCAGCGCTGCAGCGGATTTTTATATTTTCACACATCTAAGACTTGTCGTACAATGTCGAATCATTAATACATAAGACAAAACCAAAAAGTCTTAGTTAATTTAAGTCCCAACTTTTTTATTAATTGGATAAGTCCGATGCCTGGTTTAGACGTTAGATACATTAATTAATAAAGAGCTGTAATATATTTCATACACGTAGCATCAATCTGTTGTTTAGTTATTTTTTAAATGCTCATTTTTGTAGCCTTTTTTATTGACTCGCAGTTGATGTGTAAAGTAGAGAATTCACCTCGGTATTAAAGCTTATCTTAGTTTTGGGCGCTTGAATCCCACGCTTTACTCATTATTCTCATGCTCTAAAGAGCTGTAAGTATATTTTGATGTAACATTAAAAAAAAAAAACAATGTTACATCAAAATAACGAAACCAAACATCAGCATTAGACGTCCAGTCTATTAAAAAAAAGTTGGGAATTTTATATTAACCAAAACTTTTGTGCCTTACCCTTCAGTCGAAATAAAAGTAGAAGAAAAAAGCCCAGTTTTTATTTTTTTATGTTTATGTATGTCAAGGTGGCCAGTTCGAAATGGCCGTATACTACCAGAACCTTGGTTCCAAATTTGAATTACTTTATGCCCTTGGTTTATAATGAGCACTTCATGCACCTAGGGAATAAAGACTAGCTTTACGTTGACATTTTCGGTTAAATAAAGCAACTTTGTATAGCCGTAGATGTGTAAACTACTATTATATCGCGTGAAAGAAACTTGGAGTATTTCATACATCACCTCTAGCACTAGTACATAGTCTCTTAATACTTTTTTATCGGTATGACCGTAACTCGGTTAAAATTGATAAAATTGTAACAAAGTAGTACCTAAAGCTACAAGAAGATACCAAAACTGTCGTCGAGGCGACAAAACCTTCAATACGACTGCACGGAAGCGACAAACATCGACTCGACAAACATCCGTTTGTTTAAGCAAATTGCCGAATACTGAAACATGCAATCCCTATTTGGAGTCAAATAAAATTGAATTAGCACAATTTACTTTGCAATCTAAACACGAAGCCGTTTTTTATACGTTAAAGTAACGTCTGAACTTACTAAACAGTTTAATAACGACTGAAACTAGACTACCGATTCTTTTATCAGCCGACAGAACCTCGCTACGACAAATTATTGACAATATTTGTACTACTTATTCCAAAAGCTTTAAAATAAATAAATATCGTTACAAAATTGTTTGTTATATTTTATGTCAAGGCTTCAGTAATGTACATGGTGAACGATTTCGATAGACTTTCAGGGGGATATCCTAAACTACAAAAGATAGCCAAAAATGCTGAAAGTAGTTGCATTCCCGATTTGGACTAAAACTAAAATGGAATAATTAGATTTTTGAAAAATTGATTACCCTAGCCAGGAATCGAACGGTATTATCGCATTTTTTTAAATCTAATAATGCTATTTTAGTGTTGGTCAAAATTGAGGATGCGCCTCTTTTCAGCATTTTTCGCTTTCTCTTATAGTATAGGATATCCCCCGATGAAAGCTCATCGAAATAGTTCAGTCTTGTTCTTGAACTGACTATACAGCTTAGTCCTGTATAGTCAGTTCTCATCTCAAAATCTGTTCAAATGCAGTTCAAATACCTACCTAGTGTAGTATATTTGTGCAAAGTCAGTCGGCCATAATTCACAAAGCTATAGCACAGAAGTTTCGGTCGATAGTCGAATAGACAGTTCCTGAATTATTACTCAACGCTGCAAAGCATGCTAAATGCCAGCTAGAAACTGTAACTTATGAACGATTTTATGGCTTTCAGAAAATATATATTTCTCAATGGTTTTAATATTTCAGGCTTTTTCATGTTTGAGCTGAAAAATGTAGGTTTCATTTTGTACAATAGTTAAATTGAAAAAACCTAACCATTTCACATGCAAACATTGAAATAAAATTGAAAGTAGTTTAAATGGGCGTTTCTTTGTAAGCAACGTACCGTGTTGAGTTACAATAAGTTGAGTCTTGATGAGATTCTGTATACATACATAAGAATGTTATTTTTAAATAAAAGCATTATGAGTTTGTGAGTGTTTGTATGTAATTAATACATTATACTTACATTTCCTCGATCCTCGAGCTAGAAAAAACAAGTATTCCGAGCATCGCAGATACTCAGAATTGATACCACTGAAACCTGGAACTCAGTCGCTATGAAAAATAACATTCCTACCTACATTTTTATTAAAGAACGAAAGGAGAAAATCTTTGTAAGTCTGTTCATTCTTCTCGAACGATTTGAAATCACGTCTTTTATTTATATTTGTTTATTTGCACCCGACGGGAATCGAACTCGCAGCCTTGAGGTCGTATTGTGTTATGGTACGCCCTTAAATTATTTTACGTAATCATAATTGGTAAGTAGGTTCGTAGGATTTATGGAGCAATACGAGTCCTTTAATGTAAACCCAAGCCATAAGTCAGGGAGTTACGATGGAGTCTCACGATATTGGTGAACAACTTTATTGGTATTATGGCAAAGAAGGTTTGATAAACTAAAAACTGTTCTAAAACATTGAACTATTCTTCCACAGTTTTGTCACAGATTTTCGCGATTTGCAGAATGAAAGACAATATTTGTCGGGTTCTAATCGCGTTTTATTTATTAATGTCATAGTTACAAGGTACCGAGCTTTCTTTAACTTTACAGTAAGCTTTTTCAAAGTTGCCTGTGATGTAATTCGTTTATTTACATTCAAATTGACAACAATTCTAATAATAAATAAAACGCGAGTAAAATCCAATAAATATTATGTTTCATTACTGTTCACCTGTTGGAATTTTACGTGCAGATTCCAACTTATCAATAGAGGAAAAGCCAATGTTCAAATATATCCCATTTCGCAATAAAAAGGAAAACTATGTTTTTAAATTGAGGATTTAGTTAATTTAATTTGTAATGTAAAATTTAACTAATTGTGTGAACAAAGTTACCAAATTAAAGGTAAAAGGAAGATAAATTTAATACTAAAATATAGTTTCCGTTTTGTATTACTGAGATGTATTAGCAACCAAATCTACAAATTCTTCGATTCGTCCCCTTAACTAACGCGACACGGGTAAAACTGCGGTACGCAGCTAGTCTCTAAACCTTAAAAAGGCACTGAAATACTAAAATTGTCGAAGTCAAAGTTATTAAGTAGTAAGTGAGAGAGAGCCCAGAAGCCATGTTTTCCATTACCGTAAGTGTTGTTCCAAATGTCTACCTATATAACACCGAAAACGTGCTGTTAGTTTGCTAATGACTTGGGTGCCATGTTGTTTGAACAACATCGGCCTATCGCCCAAATATGTATTGCTAAAATATTGGAAACGATTTTAACGAGGTTTCGTATTTTCAGGTTTTATGTCAATGTAGATAAGTACTTAATTTTGGCAAATCTTAAGGATATTCGTAAAATTGTACCAAATAAATTAGTACATTTAGTAGATGTACCGTAGTAGTTGATGACGTAAGTTGTTTTTAATTATTTATTTTTAGAATTAGTATTTTTTGACAATGACCCTTTACAGCAGCTACTGCAATGGTATAAATTTGAATATTGATTGACTCCTTTAATTTATTTGTGGCAATTGTTATGTGTTCCGTTTATTGTCTTTTGATTGTTGACGTGGCCAAGTGTTCTTATATAATGTAATATTATTGTTATGTTCCTACGGTCTAAATAAATGATTAAATGAGTATGAGTATGAGTACAAATAGTACATTTAATTATAAGGTATGATCTCGTATTTAATCAGTCAAGTCACACAACGAAACATAACACAGAAAATAATTAACTAAATATATATTTTCACCTGCGTTAATCCCGAACCCATTTTCGCGGGTTCGGGACTAAGGCAGGTGAAAATACATCAAGCCTATATTTTAATCCAGGTCTTCACCTATCTGCATATTAAGTTCCATCGCAATCGGTTAAGTAGTTTTTGCGTGATCGAAACTTGAAACATAGACACTTAGGTTTCAATGCCGATCACATTTTTAGTCTAGATAGGTAATTTTTAATGATCCAGAATATGTAAGCGATAACTTTAGCATCAGGCTTAATTTCTTCGTGTCATTACAAGTGCTCTATCATAATTATTTTAATGAATCTATTATAGCAACAACATCTGCAAGTAATGAAAGAAAATGATCGAATGCTTCTTTTGAATTGATAGCAATTTTATTTATTGTGCGATTTAAAAGCTTTTCACAATATAAGTTACATTATTTTTATCTATTACTTCGACGTTATGACATGGGGTACCTATATTCGAAACCTACAGTGCAGTGGTACAGCTAATATATTTAGCTGACAGTTGTCTTCACGAAGAGTGACATGAGACTTGTTATTATTATTCCAATCAAAGCACAAAACTAAATATTTTGATTCCCATGTTTGTTTTGAGGACATTTTTTACATTTCATTTGTTAACTTAGCTTTATTATACCGAGTCTTCGACATGCCAATTTTATTACAATAGTCTTGGTTGCGAGGAGACTGACTCTGTCGACTGATTAATAATAATGACCTGGTACAATGTAATTACTTAAAAATCCCTGAATTTCCGTAGAAATGAAAAATTAAGTAGTCGTATCTTATTAATAAACGTGGAATAAGATTGGATTAAATTTATCCTATTTGATACTGTTCTAATAGCCTCATCAGAGCAAGACCTACAGATATTATTAGACAGAGTTAATGTGTGTAGTTTGGAAGCAGGGTTGAGTATTAACGTATCTAAGACTAAATTTCTGGTAATATCAAGGAGCCACCTGAATACCAGAATCACAGTGTCCGGTTCAGATATAGAGCGGATTCAAAAATATAAATACCTCGGTGCATGGGTTAATGAAGAATGGGATAGCGAACAAGAAATTCGTACCCAGATTAGCCAAGTCACCCTAAAGAAAATGGGTAAAGTCTTATGCAGTCGCCAACTATCCATTAAGCTCAAAATAACAATGCTCCAATGTTATGTGTGGTCATTTGTGATGTACGGCGGTGAAGCCTGGCCTCTGGACCAATACCCAAGGGTTTCTTGAAGCTTTCGAGATGTTTTACCGTAGAACGCTACGTATTAGCTGGATACAGAAAGTCTCCAACGTGCGGGTACTCCAACGTGTTGGCAAGAGCAGCGAGCTGTTGCAGACCATCAAAAAGAGAAAGGTCGCGTACTTGAGCCATGTTTTGCGACACGAGAAATACGAGCTTCTCCAACTAATAATGATAGAAACAAGTCGTGATTGAGAAACATCCGAGAGTGGACCAACAATTCCAGCGTGGAACAACTTTTCTCTTGGCACAAGACCGGAACAAGTTCCCTGAGCTGACAGCCAACCTCCAATAGTAGGGAGGCACCAGAAGAAGAAGAAGTTTATGTTAACTTTGAAAGTACTTGAAAGTATCACAGAAAAAGATTAAGCAAGTTCTTGCAACTCCGACCTCACTTCACGTCTATTAATAAGGGGGTAAATTACTATGGACTTAAAACATATTCACTATAGAGTAGAAAATAACAGGCTTCTTAGAATAGCTTAGGTTTACAAGTTAATGTATGTACGCCGAACGTTCGTACCGTACACTATCCTGTAATTATTACATACAAAGGAGAACCGAACACAGTTGTTCGTTTGATCTTCTACATACTCGTACTAAAGGGCTAAAAGAAACGTGACCCAACCAGTGTAGCAAAAGTAATTGCTTTGAAGCGAATGTTTTTCAAGGCGAGGCATTACTGAATGCCGCTCATTTCCGTTTTTATGAGAGTCCCAAAGGGATCGGTATGTTTGAAAATCGCCTAACTTGCAGGTTATCGAAATATGAATTACTAGCAGGGCCTCGCAGTTTCACCCGGGTGAGTCTCGATTCCTCGTGAATAGCGAGATAAAAAGTAGCCTATGTATTATTCTAGATTTCCACCATTCTATATTTCAAGTTTTATTGCTATCAGTTCAGTAGTTTTTGCGTGAAAGAGTAACAAAGTCAAGTACCTACATACATACATACAAACTTTCGCGTTTATTATATTAGTAAGATAGTATGATTAAGTATTCCTAGATGAGTAACAAACATACAGACATACACAACCTTTCAATTTTATTATATTAGTGGATTATTAGAAATAATACTTTTAGAGAAAACAACTAACTTGGTATCCCAAAGTTGGGAAAAGCTGGTCTCCCTCTATTTCTTTCCACGTGTAACGATTTAGCCTTGACTGAACACTTTGCGTGAAATAAAATCAGTTCTTCACGCCACTATTTTTAGGTATATCTCAAAGACGTTAACTGTCTTTTGAGGGACAAAAATAACAATATAATAAACTTATGAAACTAACACGATTTGTAAACACGAAGTTTACATTTTTCTATGTTACACAATAGTCGAAACGTCAAAGTTTAAAAATTACAATACGCGAATAAGACCTGGGAAAAAATTATAATAATATTACATATACATTCATGTAATTTTAAGATGCTCTGTAGTATGTAAAATCAATAAGAATATTGGGATTTGACTTCAAATGTGAGCTTTAATATAATTTTGTAGGTATATCCCTAAATGGCCAATTTATATTTCAATTTCACATCATCATTTCCCTAATGCCTTCAATCTAAATTCTGATCAAAGTCATTTACTGATCACGCGTGGAATTTGGTATTATTAGGAAGGTTTTTTACATTACAATAAACTTTACTAAAGATGGGTAGGTACTGTTCGTTCTTTTGACTTTTTCTTTGTTAAGTGTTCTTGGTTGGAATAGCGGGCGACGGCTTAACCACTAGGCCAACTAGAGACATAGCTAACTTACTGAAAATAAGAATTAAACTGAGTACTAATAATTCATTTACAGCGTGTTCCGACGATGACCATTTAAGCCGAAAAGGGTTGTTCTAGTCGTCTAGACGAACAATTCGATCTACAACTTTTAAAAAAATCTAACGTGTTTTTATCGAAATTTTTGAGTTAATATTTTACTGAAAGAATACTGTTTTTGAAAATAAAGGTAAATAAAGCATTGATTGGGGCTGTCCAAACTGAATGAAAGAACAAAATAAGATCAATGACCTCTAACTCTAAGAAATTTTCAAGTAAACTTTAAACTTAAAGTTTTTGAAAACTAGGTACTTCGAATTTTCAAAAGTTGTATAACAAAAGTTGTTCGCCTAGACGTCTAGAACAACATACTTTCTGCTTAAATGGTCATCATCGCTGTGTAACGTCTAGGTATTGGAACAACGTCAAACTCGTTCGTAGAATAATGTTCATGCGCCGTAAGTGCAACTATGATTGATAGTGCACTTAAGGCGAATAACAATGAGATATTCTACCCTACCATGATCGTTTCTCGTTGTTTTATAGTCCTTTGGTCGCTCAAAAAAATATAAAAAAAAAATTAAATAAAAATTACCCTGAGTACTTTAAAAAAACATAGTTAATTGAAAATTCGTTTTTTCTTTCTTTTTTAAATTATTGGTTGTTTTTATTTTTAATTTTTTTGTTTGTACGGCTAAGGTCTTACAATAAAGAGATCATGGTAAGGGCCATTATGTTACTAGTCCCAAAGATAAAACTCAAACATATTTAGTTTTCTTTTTACGCGGAACAAATATAACAAGCCGCTGCATCGCTGACAATAAATGTTACGTCTATTGTAACTTAGAAACGGGGTAAAACATACACATAAAACAGGTATTTAATTGAATAAATACCCTAGTTTTTAAATAATATTAAATACATAGTTTGTATAAAAAACTTTACAAAAGTCACGTTAGAAGAGAAAATTACAGGTTCCTATAAAATTCAAGCTATAAATCGTCATTTTCTTTGTAACCTAATTTAATCACAAATAACAACAAAAGTAGAAAGCTCAGTACTTTAACGTGGTTTGGATAAAAAACTAAATGCCTACACGTCCGGGTTATATGGCCGCCATGGGAATATACAGAGGCAACTTTATACTGACTAAACACAGACCACTGATTTCTATCGGCTGATGTTTAGTTCTTCATGCCCGACCACCTACAGAAAGAAAGATCTAATGGAAGTGACAGGGGTCGCTGTGGCTCGGCTGCTTTGGAAAGTATCTGTGTCGTATAGCCCGTAGAGAACCCGACGAGAGATGCCATCACTGCTCGAGCATCATGGACACCGCTGTTCATACGCTCGAAGTGTGTGTAGCATGGCGCGAACAGCGGGATGAGCTGCGAGCAGTAGTGGGGCACGATCTGTCGCTCCCCACAGTAGTGTCGACGATGGTTGTCGACGGGGCGGCATGGCGGGCAAAGAGTAGTATAATAGTACGGAAAATGGCGGGCCATGCTCCGCTTCGCCGAGGTCGTTATGACGGCCAAGGAGGAGGCGGAGAGGGAACGGGAAGTGACAACCTCCCTTCCCATGCGGGCCCGCCGACCAGGAAGTAGGCCACGACGTGGGAGGCACCGCGGTCGTATAGACGACCTCATGCCGCCATAAATGGGCCCATAGGTGGCAGACTCGGGGGGGTCTGTCGCCGTGTAAGGACCCGAGCGAGGCGCACGTGGTTCCCGTGCGCCACTCATGCGGATGAGGTCGAAACCTCGAGAGAGAGGGGTCCGATAACGGACTCACGACGTCGGTGCGCGGACGACTACGTACGTGTTCCCGCGACTCCGGCACCGGGCGTGCGAGGAACCGGTGGAGTTTTAGTGGGTAAACCTCTGACCGCCCACCAACATAAGGCCAGCAGGAGCCCCACATAACCTCGCTGCTCCCCCCCGGGAGCAGTGGGACGATGGATAAGGCTCATTTCTCTACCTTAAAAAAAAAAGGGGTCGCTGTGGCTGGGTCCACGACAATTTAATTTAATGCCCCCTATTGTAATGCCCTTGACACGAAAAGAAGAAGAACTTCGTCGTATTTCTTTTTAAATTCTATAATAATTAATAACAATAATTTATTAGGTAGTTATTTATTTGTATGCTGCTTCTGAAGCACAGGTCGCCAACTATGCTCCCAAATAGGCGCCAGTTTATAAGCTTTATTCATTAATTAGAAACTATTCTTTCATCTGAGAGAATTCCCGGTTGCATACTTCTACAATACCACGAACAATTAGGGGTCTAACACTCCAAATTGTCAATGGTTGACATAGTTGATTAATTCATCATTAAACACACCTACTGCAAATATATTTGGAAATGTTTTAACGACCGGTCGCTTGCCTGACACCAATCTTTATTGGGACTCTGCGTGAAGAACTCCAGGTTTTCTAGTCTCTCCTAAGTCAAAGTCATTTTTTTTTATTTAAGATCCTATAACCGCCTTCACGGGAAGTGATTGAGTGCCTATTGTAAGTCAGAACTGAACTCCATTCATTTAAGGCTCTATATTTTCGGAATGACGTGACAGGGATAGGGCTAGCAAATTTCAGATGTGTAAAAGAAGGACGTAAATGTGCAATATTTTAGTGAGTTAAATTAAACAATTCCTAATAACAAGATAACTATTACTAATTTAGTAAAACTGATCTACCAATTTCAAGTGTATGTTAATATGATTTAATACAGAAAAAAAAGAGGAGTACGTCACGTCTAGCTGTGAAATGAAAATTACGGTTTTAAACGAGTTTTTTTCTGTTATAAAAGTTAACCAATCGTGTTAACTACTAATATGAAAAATGAAATACCAAAATAGTATTTCTGAATATTTTGTAATTATTGAGATCCCTGCCGAAAATATCGTGACTGTGTCACCTTAAGAACAATTATCGTTTGATATAAAAGTCTTCAATTTGCTTTTAACATTAGAATATACATTTACGGACGATATTTTGTTGAGTGAAATGTTAGTGTACGAAGTTGGCAAACTGTCTAAGTTTGCAGCTGCATTCAGGAAAGCCATGTTTAAATGTTATATATAACTCATAATGTACAAGCAATTGTGGAACTAGTAATTTATTAGTTTTCGGTAACGTTCACAAGTCCACTTTTAAGACGTTCTTTGATAATATGACAAACTACCTATCTGAATATTAAACTAAAACTACAGTTTGAGATTAAACAAACAAATATACCACAAGCAGTACTAACGTATGTACCTTATATATTATATATGTATATGCAGCCCCCGCCGTTTTACCCGCGTATCCCGATCACGTGGGAATATCAAGATTAAAAGTAGCCTATGTGTTATTCCAAGTCTTCAGCTTTAGCAGAGTTTCATGGTAATCGGTTCAGCGGTTAAGACGTGATTGAGAAACAGACATACATACATACTTACTAACTTTCAGCTTTATAATTATTAGAGGACTAGGTGTCCGCATAGAAAATTACAAAAACATTAAACGCGTAATCGGAAGATTCGAAATTCATCTTTATCTAACAAAGTGCTCGCAAAGGAACTACATATTTCTAATGTCACGTGAAAACGAATCTTAATGGTTATAGAGTTTGTAGTAGAGGTAGGCTTAGGTAGAGCTGTGTAGAGAAATGCTCTACCACCGTTCGCGTTCGTCTCTACCTGCTGAATTATTAATGTACTCTCACGGAGACATGATACTTTGCGACATCGGCACGTTCGCGAAAACTCAAGACTATCCTACTCTATCCGAAAACAACGTTAAAATAAACGAGATATTGACTTTTAATGAATAAAATAGGAATTCGCTTCAGGCGTTTGGCTTAATAAATATGGTAATTGCCAACAATCGCGATAACAATATTTGAGAATTGCTTATGTCAAAACGGGATTGCCTGTGTACATTTACAAAATATTTTGATTATTAAGTTATGATATGAAATATTGGACTGTTTCAAATAATGTGGAGTAATTACGATTTTTTAGTAATATACAATAAAAAACTGTTTTAAACGTAAAATTTAGATGTGTTTAACGTTGATTTGTGAGTACAAAACAATATTAAACTGTTTTAAACGTGAAATATGTTTTTTATGTTTTTACGTTTAAAAGAGTTTAATATTAACAAAAACACAACGCACGGTCGACGCTGAGCGGGATACGAATCAATAACGCATCTCAACTCAATCCGGGTGTAGCGACTTAACCAATTAGACTGTGAGTATGTATGTTTGTTACTCAATGTCGCAAAAACATCTGAAATTATTGCCATGAAACTTGGGTAATCCTACTAATATTATAAAGCTGAAAGTTTATGAGTATGTGCGTATGTATGTGTGTAGGTGTGTTTGTTACTCAATCACGCAAAAACTACTAAACCGATTGCGATGAAACTTGGTACATAGGTAGCTGAATACCGGTAATTACACATAGGCTACTTTTTATCCCGATATTCTTGCGGGAACGGGACTTACACGGGTAAAACTGCGGGGGCGCAGCTAGTAGGTAATAGAAATGTAATATTAATAAATCCTAATGCTGCTGGAGCTTATGGATGTACTCCGCGAGGTTCCGGTGAGCTCTGGCACTTGCGGCGCGACAGGCACCGAGGGGTTTTAGTGGGTAAACCTCTGGCCGCCCAGCATCCTGGGCCAGAGGCGACCCCCACTCACCGGGCCGCTCTACCCCCCGAGAGTGGCGTGAAGGTCTTAACCAGATTTCCCCTCGTAAAAATATATATATATATATTAAATCATACTAGTAATATTTATGTCAGTTACATAAACATACATTGACAACCTCTGTGGCGCGTCGGGCGATAGCTTGGCTGCAATGCGGAAGGTTGCGGCTTCGATTCCCGCTGGGTGCAGATATTTATGCCTAAAAAAATATTTGTATCTGGTCTGGGTGTATTTCTATGTATAATATGTATGTATTTACAAAAGAACAATCAATATAAGTAGTATATCCGTCGTCTAGCCAACGTAACACAAGCTTAGCAGCTTACCATGGGGCTAGATGGCGCTGTGTGTTCGTCACAGGATTTATTTGTTCTAATCTGTAATGAATTTTGAAATACAGTAATATTAATTTGATTTATTCAGTAGATGTATTACTTGAACTGAATTTATTACTACAAATTGATAACACCTGCTCTCAAGTTATATGATTGGATGAGTTTAATATGTATTTACAAAAGAAAAAAAATATAAGTAGTATATCTGTTGTCTAGTTACCGTAACACAGGCTTAGCAGCTTACCATGGGGCTAGATGGCGCTGTGTGTTGGTCACAGAATTTATTTATTTATACATTATAATAATTATACACTTCATTTGCTTCCGCGATAGCGAGATGGTGATCGTAGAGACTAGACTTAAATACTGCCAATGACTTGGACTGCCGAATGGTAAACCTACTTTTGATCCCGATGTTCCTTCGGAAATGGGACTTACGCGGGTGAAACAGCAAGGCGCAGCTATTTTTTAAATAAATTTTAAACATATTGAAAAGGTTATCCTTAAACTGGAAAAGGCACTTTCAACAAAGTGGTATAGCCACGTCTGGAAGTTCTAAATTTTCAACAAACATATTTGTAATAACAAAGTTTTGGTTCAGTCGCAAAGCGACCTCTCAAGCGTTCACTGCAAGTTTTGTTAGTAAACATTGGGACAGCTACTCACTTCCGTAGCGGAAGAGATGGTGTAGATAAGCGGGCGGGACCCTGGATTATTATTGTGCTGTAGCACGCTAACCGCGTACTGTTGTCGGTATTATATTGTACCCACACGGTATTTCCTTGGTAAAACCAAAGAAAATACGTTCTTAAGACGGCGATAGATGATAATTATCGGTCCTTGTCCGATTGCATAGAAATGAGCGAGATGGAATTGCATGAAAAAAAAAACTATCTGTCTACATTATATTACAGGTGCAGTCTAAATAAAAATATATTATAATTCATTCATAAATTATTTATTGCAAAATAAGGGTACATAACTGATGTTATATTATTTGATCACCTTCTTAGCCTTTACATATGGCATGCAACAGGGTAATTTTCTCAAACATGGGCTAATCAAATTGTAACAATATTCAAATTTATAATCAAATGAAGTTGGTTAATAAAATGTCGAAATACAATGTTCAATGGTCATTATAATGTTTCTGAAAAGCATTTCAATCGATAGATACAATGTCATTAAAATATTAATTTAAAAAAAAATAGAAGTAAGATGTAGAGGTGTTATTCAATGTAGTTAATTGATTGTATTAGGCGTTACTTTTCGGAACTCCATATCAACTATATTAAAAATTAATATTTAGTTTTTAGTCCCGATACCTGACTAGTATCACTACGTATCATGCGGTCTGCCGCGTGCAAAGAACACCTCCCTCCTCCCGCTCCTTGCATGCGGCAGAAATTAGATATTATGTTAAAATTAGATATTATGTTAGTATTAGTGACACCAATCATCAACCGTGAAATCGACGCGTTTCGGCTTTAAACTAAACGGCGACTAAATATTAATTTTTAATATAGTTCAATGTAGTATAATTCCGAATTTATTCAAAAACCGTTTTTATATCACTTTGACCTAAGGTTTATTCCGGAATATTCCGAATTCAGCCCACTTTCAGAATTACCATAGTACACCTTAGGTAGGTATCTAAGAAAGTCTCAAAAAAGTTTCCAAAAGATATAAATTTACATTTTGTGATATAATACCTTTTCACAGGCGAAAACGTTTCTGTGAAGTGTTCAGTAAACTCCAGTCAGTAATGGATATCGATATAAAATGTTTCAGTGATCCAATAATTTATTCAGCCCCCATGGGATTGTTAATTTAAATTCTACGAAGGACGGCGGGTTAGATAACAACGATATTTTTTTTCATAAATGCCATTTTTTATTTCTATAGGTATGTTCTATCTAACTATCTTTTATTACAACGTTGTTTAGTTAAAACAGTTTATCGTGAATCGGATGACATTTGAAAAAGCCTGACGGAAGGAGAGTCAAATAAAATACCTAAAAGTAAAAAAAAACAAGATACACATTTATCAAATGACGACCTCTGTGGCGCGTCGGGCGAACGCTTGGCTGCAATGCAGAAGGTTGCGGGTTCGATTCCCGCTGGGTGCAAATATTTATGCTTAAAAAATAAATATTTGTATCTGGTCTGGGTGTATTTTTATGTATAATTTGTATGTATTTACAAAAGAAAAATAAATATAAGTAGTATATCCGTTGTCTAGTCACCGTAACACAAGCTTAGCAGCTTACCATGGGGCTAGATGGCACTGTGTGTTGGTCACAGAATTTATTATTTATTTTATTTAAATAAACCGCCCCTGATCGTACTCGGGGCAAAGGAGCCAAATACTGGCAGCTTTGGCTATTTGTACGACAATGTTTCCAGTGTCCTTATCCTTTGTACGTTGTTGCTAATTAAATAAAAAATAGACAATTAATAAACATAATAATAAAAAAAGTTTTTAAAAAATGGGTACATACTGATTGTATTGTTGTTGGTTGTGCAAATAAAGTATTAATCTATCTATCTATCTACATTATTTAGTAAAAATATTTTAAAGGAAAAATCATCATCGAAATTCACTTGCGGCGAGATTTGAACTCGCGTCCCTGGATCAGTACCCCAGTGCCTTAACCGCTCAACCACGCAAGTTGGCCGCTCGGCCACATTATTTGGTATAAATCGCCACATTATTTAGTATAAAGAGCAGGGAAAGTTAAAGGAAAAAAACTCTATTTGGACTCGGTAAGTGGAGAAAAGGATATAAGAATAGAAATTGAATTTAATATTGTATTACTATCAAAACGGAAAGATAGATAATAAATAATAATATATAGGTAATTCATAGAATAGGTTGTATAAATATTCAATTTGATTCATGATTCTTAAATACAGACCTATCATCAAGTAAAAATACTTTTCAAGGAAAGGTTTATACTTATAAATACAAAATAGGTTCTGTAGTTTTTGCGTGAAAGAGTAACAAAGTCACATACAGTCATATATACATACGTCCATATATACATACAAACTTTCGGCTTTTTAAGATTAAGTAAAGTAGGAATGGTAAATTACAATTCCTAATCAGAGTCCAAAAAGGGTTCAATTATTTTTAAAAGGACAATTTGAATCGATCTGTAAAGAGATGTGCCGAAGGTGGTAAAAAAAATAAGTGGTATTCCCAGACACAACGGCAGGATCTGCAGCATGTCTCCCACACACCTGGATTTATCCAGGTATGTGGGGAGTGTCGGTGTTCTTATAAGAAATAGTAGTTGTACCTAGGTTAACCCTGATACAACGGCGGTATCTGCAGCATGCCTCTTACATACCTAGATGTATCCAGGTATGTGGGGAGTGTCGGTGTCCTTATAAGAAAGAGTAGTTGTATTTAGGTTAACCCAGATACAATGGCGGGATCTGCTGCATATCTCTTACATGCCCAGATGTATCCAGGTATATGGGGAGTGTCGGTGTCCTTATAAAGAAGAGTAGTTGTATCTGGGTTAACCCAGATACAATGGCGGGATCTGTAGCATGTCTCCCACATACCTGGATTTATCTACGTATCTGGGGAGTCTCTGTGTCATTTTATGGAAAAGTAGTTTTATCGGGTTTTATAATTACATTAATTTCATTAACGGGCGTACTATTTATGTCCATCTAAACAGTAGGTACCTAACTTACTTGTAACCTAAGCACACACAAACCTATCACCCTATGTATTACATCAATGAAGCTAAACGGGACTAAACCCCCTATTATGTAACCACGCGTATAATTTGTACCGAACCATCACCCGCTCATTCAGTTTGTAGTTAGGTATACGAATTTATGACCTATGCAAATCTTGCGTTACTAAATGCAAATTATTTATACTTGCCACCGCTGGGACCGTATTCATAATTTATTTGAACCGTATCTCGAGTCATGATTCATTAAAATAACTTACGAGTTACACGGGCTGGTTTAAAATAATTTAATTACACGAGGTGTAACGATGATACTTAAGCCGAAAGGGGGTTGTTCTAGATGTCTAGACGAACAACTTTTGTTCTACAACTTTTGGAAGTACGAAGTAGTTATCGAAAACTTTAAGTTTATAATTTACTTGAAAATCAGCTTTTTCTTAGAGTTAGAGGTCATTTAATTTTAAATTGTCCTTTTGGTCTAAACCAAGTTCGAATTTTCAAAAGTCGTAAAACAAAAGTTGTTCGCCTAGACGTCTAGAACAAACCCCTTTCGGCTTAAAAGGGTATCCTCGTTACACCTTGTATAACCATAAATGCATTCTACTCCGGGGCTTTCCTGGTGCAAAAGTTGTCAGGTTCCAGAGTGGCAATGCGGCTTGCTTGCTTGGCAGCTTTGTACCGGGAACATTGAATGCCGGCTTGTATCTCAGATGAAATTAAACATTTGACATTGTTTAAATTAATTTTTTTTGGAAATAACTAGGTTTATACAATATAACTAGATGCGCTTGCAGTATCATCCGCGTAAATCCCGTTCTTGCGGGAATATCGGGATACAAAGTATGTGTGCCTATGTGTTATTCCCGGTATCCAGCTACCTATATTCCAAGTTTCATCGCAATCGACTCAGTAGTGTTTGCGTGCAAGAGTAATAAGCCACATGCTTTATGAATATTAATATTAGTAAGACTTTTTATGCTGAATTTACGCGAAACCGCAGCTAGTTTTGTTCAAAAGTTTTTGAGGATGACATTTATGTTACCAAAAACGACCGTTAGATATAAACTCCGCTCCGCTTGCAGTGGAAACGCAGATTTCAGCTAATATTCGAGTAATATCTATAGAAATTAGAAATAATTTATGCATAACTGTGTACATGAGCCGATAATAGTGCTAAAAATAGTCACAACAGTAAACGCCACACTGGGCTTACAATATATTATGACGTTGTCTCTTTATTTATTTATTTATTTGGAAAACCAACAGCTGTTACAACATAACGATAGCTTAAGTTAAAAAAAAGCCAATTACAGGTTTTCACGAATACAAAATAGAATAGAACATAAGAGCTACAGAAGCAAGAAACAAACAAACGAAGAAGGCTTGCATCTAGTACGGCTTAAATATAAAGAGGTAGGCAGTACAGTTAACAGTAAATTTAGGATTTAACAGAAGCATTAAAAAAAATTTGACTGAGCTGCCGTCTCGCTGAGCTAACACTAATGAAGAAGGGATCAATTTCGGATATTTCACACTGATAATTGAACTCAGTGGCTGCTCGCACCATAAAAGTATTGTTTCTATATTTGGAATTGCGGTTAGGTACACTGATCAAATTCCAATTTTGGCGTCTATAAAGTCGTTTAGAAAGTCTATGTTTTTCAGACGTTTCAGATATTATTGTGTGGGCGTAAGTGAGTATCATAGTATAGTATGTATAACCCATTGTTCTTGAAGCAACTTCCGTCTCACATTAATTGATATATGACTCCGACATATTATATAGGTAATAATATAAATACGTCCTCAAGAATTGGCTGGTACTGTATTAGCGAGGTCTCAAGTAGCAGGTGTGCTACACGAGGCAATAATTCGCACGCAATATAAATGGTACACGTAAATCAAGATACAATAATGTAGGTAAGCAATGTCTTTGATAAATATTGTACCTTCTTATACTGTCACGTGAAGGCCTGGAGCTGAATAAAGATCGTGTAGATTTTGTTTATGCAATAACTACTTGTCATTTCATAGGTTCACAATTTTGTTGGTTGGTAAGCGAGAACACGTCTCGAATATAGAACAGAAGGGTTATATAAATACCAGCTCTTATACCAAAACCTAAGTCAAAAAGTAAATAAAAATCAAAATAGTTTATTTCCTTTAGATTCTTGTACAACAATTAACGCACATGATCATTTGGCTACGTCTTAGGTGTAGTGATTTTAGTGTGGCTTCGGAACCCGCCCTCCGATGAGAAGAAGAATAATCTGGTATAGCGAATCTGGTATAGCAGGCGGGATAAGGTTTCTCCTAAGTATACTACAACGTTGGCGTCATCAGTGCTGTAGAGGGTGATGATCAGGTCAGGTGGTTTAGGTTATGTTGAAAATGTAAGCCAATCTCATATTTAAATGAAAACCGACATGACCGGCTCCGTTCAGTACTACTAGCTGCGCCCTACGGCTTTACCCGCGTAAGTCCCGATCATGCGGGACTATCGGGATCAAAAGTAATCTATGTTACTCTTCATTATTTAAACTAACCCTGTGCAAATTTGCACCCAAATGGGTCGAACCGTTTGACTGCAAAGAGGGAACAAACAATCAAACAAACTTTTGAATTTATAATAATTAGTCAGATGAACAGCATTTAACAAGGCAAACAATACAAAGACTGTGGGGAATTAAAGGGCAAAATTTCTTGTTTATCTAATTACCTATCCGCAAATAAGAAGCTAGTAGAACTCTAATCAATACGTGTATGTAGATCGTAATATATAAACAATACACTTTTATAAATGCGTCTAACTATTATTATATTCAATAAATATAAAATCTTAAAAAAATATAATCGATTTGTATTCCATCGTCTATTTAGACTAACAATTCATATTTATTTTTATTCCAATATACAATAGCAAATACCTACATACGAAATAGCATTGATAATAGCATAATTTACTTCGCATTATTCTATTTTCTGAAAACCCTGAACAAAGATACAAAACAAACAGTATTTAACAAAGTCCAATACATCGTACCCCGTTAATATTTAAAGTGTAAATAAAGGGAAAATAAATAATATTGCATTCACAGAGCATCCCTTGAGAGATTTTCGAGTGTTCCGAACGAATATGAAATTGTAAATACGTTAATTTCATTTTACGTGAAACCTAGGGAGATTATGGAATATCTAGTTAAACAGACCTATCCTTGTAGCAATAGATATTAAGACATTTACTTTACGTACTACTTTATTAATGCGTTTTTAACTTTAAAACTCTAACACTTTTATCTTGTCACTCTGAATTCTACAGGAGAGTTATTAAGTACCTACCCAGGTAATAACTTACTTAAGGTGTTCCCTTTCGCGTTCGCATTCGTGTTACAAATTCAAGCATTATAATCGTATACAGAGTGCACCATGTGAGTCTATAATGTTACATTACAAGTGTATGCTCGCGGTGAGGGAGCACCTTAAGTTTGAGATCAATATCAGGTACAAGCATGATTAAAATAAAAAAAAGTGTCTTCATATAAATGAACTATATTCTGAACTGTGGATTGACAGAAGAAGAACACAGAAAGATCACAGAAGTCTGTCTATCCGTGCCTGAATCTATTTTGTAAAAGCTTCTCGAATTTACTACAGACATACACTATTTACGTCAGTCTAGTTAGAATACAAAATAATTAATCAGTCGAGACATAAAGGAAGGTTAAGATTAACATGCAATCAAGAGTAATACAGCACGGGCGAAGTTGAGAGCCTACCCTGAGTACCCAGTTAATCTAAATTACGGCATTTGTAATCTCTGTAACTGGTTGGCCTTCCGTAGGAAATTGACATAGCACTAAGTATGTACTACGTTGTCATTATCACATCACTGTTTGTAGTGATGTTATTTTTAAAAAACCGGCCAAGTGCGAGTGCACTCGCGCAAGAAGCGTACCATTATTGAAAAAAAAACAACGGCAAAAAAAACACTATTGTTGTTAATGGAAATCCCACTTAAATATTTGTTAATTTTTGTTTATATATAGGCAACTGAAATACATCACCTGTAAAAATTCCAGCTGTCTAGCTATCACGGTTCTCGAGATACAGCCTGGTGACAAACAGACGGACGGACGAACGGACGGACGGACTTCAAAAAAGGAGGAGGTTTTCAATTCGTCGCGTATTTTTTTTTTTTTATGTTTGTTCACCGATTACTCGAAGGTGGCTTGACCGATTAAGATGGTTCTTTTTTTAATGGAAAAGTTGAAGCCCCGAGGTGGTCCCATAAAAATTTAGTGAGGATCTGATGAGGATCTTCGAAGTAAGGACCGGGAATGCTTCTCAAAAACCTGTATTCAATTCACTTGTTCACCGATTACTCGAAGGTGGCTTGACCGATTGAGATGGTTCTTTTTTTAATGGAAAGGTGGAAGCTCCGTGGTGGTCTCATAAAAATTTGGTCAGGATCTGATGAATATCTTCGGAATGATGGACAGAATAGCTTCCTAGAATGTCATACATTACTCGTTTTTGGACTTCTACCAAAAATAATAGACCCCTAAAGAACTAAGTACAGATTGATGGGCCACCTAAAACCACCTTCTCATCAGAAAACTCCTCAATAATTAAAATTACGGTAACAATAGGTATTGTTAATTTATTTGGCAGTCGAAAGTAGGTATAGGTAGGTACTAAAAAGGGTGAAATAAAAAAATAATTAAAAAATTAAAAAACCGACTTAAAAAAAGAACAAAAAATAATTTAAAAATCACCAAAAAAAAAAGAATTGATAAAAATACCAAAATAACCTCTACATACAGCGCCACCGACTAATTAATCTGTTTTATCATCTGAAGTCGGGCAGTTTTACTGGCTGTATGGTTCCATATTGTACTTAGTTTGGTTGCCCGACGTCAGATGATAATACAGATAAATTAGTCGGTGGCGCTGTATGTATTTTGGTCTTTTTTATCAATTCTTTTTTTTGGTGGTTTTTAAATTTTTAAATTATTTTTTGATCTTATTTTAAGTCGGTTTTTTAATTTTTAATTAACCTTTGGGTACGGAACCCTAAAATGTATCAAAAATAACACTTTAAACATTTGTTTGAATAAATATTTTGTTAGGTTTCATAGCTGTATTTATAGACGAGTACTAAACTTCTAGGTCTCTTTTATGCGATGTTTCCGGTTGTATCCCTTATTCCTATCATAAAAAAAATATTTATTCAAACTTATGGAGTACAGTTAGGTAACTGATACATTTATTGTTAACGATACCTTTTTGCAATTAGATTTATTTTTGCAATGATTTACGGCCGGCCGCTGGAATTGTTTGACACCAACCCGCCTTATGCATTATTTAAACTCAGTATAATTATAGAGACGTCTTTTTTCATGGACATATCGCGTGTATTTTCGATAACTTGCAGTGCATGTGCCATAGATTTAGTAATCATATTAAGTACTAGCTGCGCCCCGCAGTTTCACCCGCAGAAGTGAAAATGCGTTATCAACAAATCAAATTCAAATCTGCGTCCAAGACCATCTGCAGGTCTGCGTCCAAGATCTGCAGATGGCCTGCACCTTTCGCACTCCCAACTGCACTACGTAAGCTCAAATCCACCTAGTTCAAATTGAGGAAAGCATTACCCATAAGCCGAGCCATAAGATACGCGAGTTAACCCGCGGGTCTCTACTATCTTATAAAATCTGTATCAACACCAACAGGAAACGCCCCAAAACTTTCCACGGAAACATTAATCAGTATGTAATCAAGTAAATTAGTGTCAAGAATTAATTAGCTTCTACGTAGGTATAAACAATTAGCTATTCCGACCTCGTAACTATCCAGGGAAGTAACGTCGATGAATCATTTAGTAAAACGTTTTCAAAATCTAATTTACCAACGAAGATTTAGAGTTATTTATTATTGTTTTGTTATTCGAGGACCATTAAGCTAAGGAAATATAGGCAAGCATTATTCTATGAAAGCCAATGTTCTGAGTTCTGATTGAAATAAAAGTTCGTTTGAACTCTTAAAACTTATTAATGAAAAAAATAGTTTAACTTCTTGAAATCTTTTTTTAAAGGGGTTGTTTTGCTAACTCCTTTAAAAAGATTATCCACAATCTCATCTTTTTAGGTCTTGCTTGTATTAGTTGTAGATATGTAGTCAACTCGTCCCAATGTCCAAACTACCTTTGGGCCACTACTATCAAATTCGAAAGGGTACAAGTGGTCCCTGGTCCCAGTTTCGAGGTGGACGACTTCACTCCTTACCCCTTATCCAGTAACGTATGTGACGCATCACGTATGTCATACCAAGCGTAGCTTAACCCGTATGATTAATCAAAGTACCCTATATCATATTTCAACCACTAAACTATCCCTGTACCAAATTTCATTCAAATCGGTATAACCAAAAGAAAAAAATCAAAAGTAGCCTATCCTTATAGCCTTCCTCGATAAATGAACTATCAACCACAAAAATATTTTTTTAAATCTGACCAACAGTTCCTGAGATTAGCGCGTTCAAACAAACAATCAAACTCTTCAGCTTTATAATGTTAGTATAGATATAAGTATCTCACAAACGTGTTGCTGTTCACGTTTCAGTCGTCATCAACCTTTAAAATATTATAAAGTTAATGTCATTAACTTAACTTAGATATACGGTCGCCATCTCTAGACTAAAAACTTCTTATAGGCGGTTTTTTCCTAGTCTATGAAAAGGTAGGTTAAACTCCGAATTAAACTAAAGACTAATAGTAAAATACTTTTGGATACCTACACTAAGATTATTACTCAAATATTATATTCATAAAGGTAACCTTCATACCCTGAGCCTACAGTGTGTTTTCTAGCGTTGCTACCCCTGTTTTAAAATTCATGAGCTCAGTCATTTATTGTGTAATTTACATAAACAATAACAAAACTAGGGGTAAGAATTTCCTGAAACCTAAAACCATTTGCATAATATCTATAAATTGTCTTTATGGTTAAATCGTTGTCTGAGACAATGATAAAAATAATGTCAATCGAATAACTAAATTCCTTGTTTATAATTATACAAGAAGTTCGAGATAACTGCGTAAATCTGCTTGTAACCTAGTCTTGTTTTATAAGGTACTTGGGCCCTGATTTTCTAAAAACATAGCATGCGACAAGCAGGCGGGATGCATGAGCATTGCAGAAGTCGATTTGTTGCCGGAGTAAAAATAATAGCTATTCTATAACTTCTTTTAATACAGATTGGTTGAGGAACAAGAGAAGCTATTTAAATTATTAAGTAGCCCTTAATTTTGAAGGCTACTTAACTAATTAACTAGTCATTTATTAAAATAACATATACAGAATACGAAATAACGTACATCTCCTCGGATCGGAATGCTCGTCGCCTGCATTCCGCCGGCAGTTCGCATGCTATGTCGTTACCGATCGAGCCCCTAGCTGTACCTATGTATTGGTTAATTTCAAATTAGGTATCTACAAAGGCACGGAAATGCCGTTATTTAAAACTACGTGATTAAAAACCTGAAATTTCAAAGTCGCCAAAACAGAATAAAATCTATACATAGGTTACTCAGAACTTTAGCCATCTACAATTTAAATTTCAAAACAATCAGTACAGTACTTTTATAAATGTGAAAGGGTGTGTGTTTGGATGTTTGTTACTTTATCACGCGAAAACGGCTTTGGGTTGGGTGAAATTTGGAATGTAGGTAACTGGGGACCTGGAATAATACATAGGCTACTTTTTATCCCGAAATTCCCGAGGGAACGGGACTTAACAGCGCCATCTAGCTGACTAAGGTAGTGTTACGACAAATCGCGATGCTCCTATGTTATACATAGAGAGAAACTTCAATAAAATGGTAGGTTAGTTTATCTTATAACACAAATATCTAAACTAAATATATTGTCCACAGGCGGTCGAGTGCGGGACTACTGGCACCACAGTTGGCGTGTCAAACGACGTCATCGCCGGCGAACCAGACGACCCAGCCAATACCGGCGCCAGCGTCGCCACCTCGAGTCGTGTCCGCGCCGCCCGTGCCAGTCCTACCACCTCCAGAGCAGACGCCACAACCAGCGCACGAAGATGGCGTCAGATTGCGAAGAGTTCACACGGTGGCAGTTAGAGACTACCTTAAGAGAGAGACGCAGACGTTCTTCGGTGTACAGAAGGATAATGAGAGGGAACAAAGGAGGCTGTGGTATGAGAGGCGGAGGAGGCACGCGGCGCGGGCGCTTGGCGACCTCCGGATCGATTTGCCGCCTGACCATCATCCTGATGATGATGATATTAGGTAAGCTACAAACTTACTATCATATACTATCGATTCTATTAACTTCGTCTGCGTAGAAACAGTGCATAGCCGACTTTTTTGTCCATTACTCGGGTTTTACTAATTGAATTTCGATGTAAAGTATACCAAGACGTTACTCGAAAATAGAACTCTCCAATATTGAAAAACAGATTTCAATTGGATTAGTATTTTTTAATTGTAAGAGAACGAACAACGAACGAGAAAGAACAAACAGAGAAATAGACAGACAAACATGTCTTATAAAAATAAGAAAACTTTTTTTTTAATTTACTTCCAATTACAGACTTTTTGTCCTCTCTTCCTTTATTATAAGTATAGAAGATGGATAAAAAATAAAGATAGATCTCAAAACATAGAACTTGATAGAACTAGGTCAGTATTAAAAAGTAAATAAGTGAGTCACCGAGACGACGACGGTGTACTAACTGAAGAATATGTTACTCCCGGATTGAGTGAAGAACGTGGTTCGAATCCTGTCCTGCGCTTGCCATGCGTCGTGCTTTTGTAGATGTATTTTTCCTTTAATAAATATATCTGTTATCACTTAAGCACTTAAAATAAAAATTGAATACAGAAAGAACTATGACTTTCAAGTATATGTATGATTTTTTGTTTGCTTATTTGATCTAAAGTTCTGAGACAGAGATAACACTAATGTATCTTGCCCGGTGTTTACTGTATTATCTGCTAAATTGGCTTAGAAATGAGCACCGTCTGAATGGTTTTTAAAAGTCTGAACGAAAGTTTTAGTTTTCCTGCTATCTAAAATTTAATTCCTTTCTGAGTTCGAATGTTTCGTTCAACCATTAGGGAAAGGTAACTAGTTGAATAAATAAACCTTTTCAAAGATAAAAGGTTAATGCCCAAGGTAATAACTAAAGTGCCTTTATTTTAGTTTATTTTGAAACACTAAATTTAATAATAGAAGAACAAACATAAAAGTTGTTTTTATAGGAATTGATGCCTTTTCCGAATATGTTACGCAAGTTTGATGTTTTGCGACAATTTTGTGTTTAAAAGTTGAAGTTTAATTTTGTGTTTATTCGAATTTTTCGCTTTCCATTTTAATTTAACCACGGATTTTTTGAAGAAATTGTTTAAAATTTTACAATGATATCATCAACGTAAAATATGTTTTGTAAAAATAATTTATTTATTATTTTTGGTGTTATTATGCAAAATCGCGAAAACCTTATTGTCTAAGGTTTTCGCAATTAAAAATAATCTACTAGAAGTGGGTCGGTACCGGCACTTGACTGGTAAAGTTGAGGAGGCAACTTTTGTTATTAATTTATAAAAGGTACATAAAACAATAAAACGCTGTAAACTTTTCCACGAAATACCAACTTTCCCACGAAATAGAAATATAGAAACTTTTACAAAATGGCTAACTTCGCATCAGAGTTGATGGAAACTCATTTCCTTACACGCGTGATGATTTTGAGATGTTTACATTAAAAGTTTTCTTAACAAATTTTATTCACACGGTGTGAAGCGACGCTAACAACAAAACCCTAATATTTAATTAACCCATTGAGCTCTGGCAACGCATGCTGCAGAGTTCTTTCCGGTGTCCTGCAACGCAACATTTGCGTTTCGACTATCACTTGATTCAATCTTATTTTCTTTTGAGGCGTTTTGTTTTGAGCGTTTAAAAATATCATTGTCGTACAAAAACCTTAATGTTGAGCAAACAAGCTGTCATTCACTTTTAGGTATAACCATTGACGAACACGTGACGTGGAAGGAACACATAGAGGGTATAATATGTAAGCGCATTAATCGGTTGGTGTATGCCCTGAGAAGGCTTAGGGACTGTTCATCACAGCAGACAGCCATAACTGTTTACCATGCTTACATTTGTTCTATAATCCGTTACGGTATAATTTTATGGGGAAATTCTTCTGAGGTTGAAAAGGTTCTAAAAGCCCAAAAAAAATGTATCAGGGCAATTTATGGTTTGAAAGGGAGGAATTCATGCGTACCAGTTTTAAAAAAAGAAAATATTTTAACAGTACCTAGAAAATAATAAAATAAGAATACCTTAGAAATAATCCCTCAATGTTTGAAAAAAAGCAATGTCACTACTAAACGCCTTCAACGACACAAATTCAACTAAAAATGCCCTGCCCGCGTTTGGAGTTGTTTAGAGCTAATTGTTCATATATGATCCCTTTGATCTTTAACTCTCTGCCTAAGGAAATTGTTGAACTTCCTTATAAAAAATTTTGTAGGGAAATGAAAGTTTGGTTAATTGTTCACAGCTTCTATAGTGTTAAAGAATTTCTGAACAAGACCTCTTTAAGATTTTATAAATATCATGACAGGTAAATGACTGGATATCTAATAATAATATTTTTTTTTTCTCTCTTATATTATATCCTATCCTACTTCCTACTTCCTACTAATATTATAAATCCGAAAGTCTGTTTGTTTGTTTGTTTATTTGTTTGTTTGTTTGTTCCCTCTTCACGGTCAAACGGCTCAACCGATTTGGATGAAAATTTGCATAGAGATAGTTTAAATGATAGAGAGTGACATAGGATACTTTTGATCCCGAAAATCCCGCATGATCGGGACTTACGCGGGTGATAACTATTCAATAAATGAAAATCGACACAGGGGTAGGGTAAGTTATGTAGAGTGGCATCATGATCATCGTCATCCTTCGTCATCGTCATCGTCACTTACTAATGAAATACAAACTTTACTTTACTTCACCTACCAACCGCAATGCAAAAACGGACGACCAGGGAAGTACTGATGATGCATACAACAGTACTTCAATGGGCGACCGTTTAGGTGTGGATTTTTGCATTGCGGTAGGTAGGTGTTCGAACAACGCGGGTTCGCAACTTGCGCGGGTGAAACCGCGGGGCGCAGCTAGTATATAATAATTAACAAATGTATTGACAAAAATTTAATTTTCTCCATTAATTGACATACTGTACTTGCGTTTCCTATAATAATAGAACTATTGAATACTATTGAATTGTAACTAATTATTATATTATTTTGACAATTGGTTATTGTATTCATATAAAACTTAATTTTGTTTTGAGCTAGCTTACAATTTTATTATAAACATTGTAAATATTTGCACACCATGATTGGTAGAAATTGTTGGCCCTAATATTTGTAACAACATATTGTACCTCTTTCTATACAAATAAATAAATGAATGAATGAACGTTCATAATTATAAGGCTTTATAAAGCTGGAAGTTTGTGAGTATGTGTGTATGTATGTTTATGCGTGTTTATTACTCAATCACGCAAAAACTACTTAACCGATTGTGATGAACCTTGAAATATAAGTAGTTGGATACCGGGAATAACACATAGGCTACAGATGTGGTGCTAAATTTTCATTTTTGTGGAACCTAGTTCAAATGCGTGTAAATTGTCCATATTAATCAATTTAGTTTCGTGAAGGTGTACAAGTAGAATGAAAGTGAAAATCAGTGCAAAACATGGACTTAGTGTTGTCTCCAAAGCTCCGTGAACAATCTTTGTAAATGGCCGCTGTGTTTACAAATAATTCCCTTGACTTGATTTTAATTATGGCGACTTGACTGTTTCGGTGCAAATAAATTGCAATATATAATAATAATACTTGACACTGGCTAATTTCCTAATGGCCATAATCGGTTCACAACCGATAAGAAATAAAAACCGTAGATAGACTGCAATCATTCGTGTTGTTTGCTCACTCGGGGTTTTCGCAACGAAGCCTCAAGCTTATCAATGTTCTTGTTAATTCCCTATTCTAACTTGGACTTCCGTACTCTAGACTGCAAGAGTAAGATTCTCTATTGGTTATTTAAGTTTGTGAATATTGTTGCCACTATTTTTTTGAACTAATTTCCAATTATTCCAATCTTAAATGGTTTTTATAACTTACTGGTGGTTTATATAACTTACTTTACTGAAAGTTTGTGTGTGTTTACGTGTGTTTGATACTCAATCACGTAAAAACCGCTAAACCGATTACCATGAAACTCGGTATGTAGCTAGCTGGAAACCTGGAATAATACATGGGCTACTTTTTATTCCGAAATTCCCGCGGGATCGGGACTTACGCGGGTGTTTATAATTATGTTAGTACGGCAGCTAGTAATAATATAATTATTACTGATTTAAATGGATCAATTAAACGAATACATAATAAGAATTAAATTCAGTTCATTTAATCATAAACTGCTTGCACTAGGTAAATTACAATCTGCTATAAAATAAATGAGAAATCCTATAGGCCCACCATAATTAGTATTATTATTATTATGGTGGGTCAATTTGGTAGATAAAAATCAAAATTAGAATAAATATCATAAAATGTCAATGTTAATAATGTCATATGTCAAATAGAAGATCATTTAAACTAAGAAATTTGGCGTATTATTTATTTAACCTGTCAAGTTCTATGTCCAAAAAAAATAACTACTGTACTATATAGTACTGATCGAGATCAAATTTTGGAAACTGACATGAATTGAAGGACAGACTCATGTTTATTTTATTTATGTAAAAGTTACAATAAAATTCAAAATAAATTACGTCACACTAAAACGATACATTAAGCTTCAATTTTGTAAACATGACATTGTTCAACCCGACAGCAAGCCATAAGTAGCTTTGCAAAGTAAAGGAATATCGATAGAATTCTGACATAAAGACGATTGAAGATTCGACGACAAATAATGAGACCAAAAACACCTACACTCATCAAATAGTCAAGGAAAACGGTATTTTTCTTGCTGAAAAAGAGCAATTTGTTTCCACAACCCTATTTATAAAAGTCATAAAAGTTGTGTCTTTACGAGTAAGTACTTTCTTACCTTAACAGCTTTTGATGTTACCAGGTTTTAAATTAAATATGAGCTGTGTAAAGGTACCAATATACTTTAGCATAGCTGGGACAAGCATTTCCGAATTTTTACAGATAACAAACCCACTGTTCCTAAGTAAAGACGGGAAATTATACCTTAACTTTATGGCTGTACTTATCTACTGTTACTCCGTTCACCCCTGGTTAAACAAAAACTCTTGTAAGTGAACTAATATTGACCCTCCATTCTACAATCCATAAAAATAAAATAATATGAAATTCTCGAAATTTATTTTTTATTTTGTATCCATAAAACTAGACTGATCGATCTCTATTAGAGATTATCCCCATTATTTATAAACGCTCATTAATGCGTTGCATAACTGTGCATCGTTTGTCTTTTACTGTCACATGAAGTTTCAAAGTTGACAGACAGAGACAAACGTCTCATAACTTAGTCATGTGTAATAAATATTTTATAAATAAGGATGTAGAACGAGAACGACCGTTTGGTAGGGAAGCTAATAAATGTCGGCCCAGACGCCAAAATTAACGTTCCAAAGATAAACTGATCGGAAATTTTCAAATACATCTTTAAAAATTATGACTCAAAATTCGAATGTGGTATAGGTACCTAATCTAAGTTTGGCTTCTACCAGCACTATTCTCTAGTAGAAGCGTAATAAGTGTTACTACCAGAGAATAGTGCGCGGGGAGCAATTCTTGTACTCATAGATTCAATGTATCGTTACTTTGCAGTATGTACGGAGCATCAGGCGCAGCACCCAGGGAGGCCCGGGGGCGAGCTCGGGAGCGACCAGACGTGTTGCCGGCACCGTCGTCGCTCGAGGAGCCCGCGCCTCCACCCAGCCCGCCGCATCCTGGCAAGGACAGCGTGGCTAGACTTACACTCGCCGGACTTTCTTATGTTGTTACTGTGAGTATTGGCTAATACGTGTTGCCGGCACACTTCGTCGCTCGAAAAACCCTTGCCTGCGATTACACCAGTATAGGTCTCGATTCCATCGGAATATCGGGTTATAAAGTTGCCTATGTGTTGTTTACATTGTAAGTTTTATCGCATTTAGTTCAAAAGTTCTTACGTGAAAGAGTAAGAAACATATTCACATACAACCCCGGTTTTACCCGCGTATTAGGGTAAAAAGTTTTGCAGCTATCTACAATAGTTACATCACGATAGGTTTTTTGCGTAATAAGTAACAAACATACTCATTTACTTACTCACATGCTAAATGAGGCTTTC
Organism: Idaea dimidiata; assembly: GCA_949358125.1. Taxonomy (NCBI): domain Eukaryota; kingdom Metazoa; phylum Arthropoda; class Insecta; order Lepidoptera; family Geometridae; genus Idaea; species Idaea dimidiata. The sequence goes on from OX442340.1 coordinate 6,201,654, forward strand.
AAATAGGTATATCTTGATTCTAAAATCGCATACTAAAATAATTATAATGTAACTTATATTATATTTAAAAAACCCAGCGGAAGCCCTTAGAGCTCAAAATACACACAAAGAACCTCCATTAAAAACACTGGATGGTTTAGGATTTCACACTCCCCCCGTCAAGTGCTTTTAGCTTAGTTAAAACATTTCGAGCAACTTCTCGGATATTTACCTAACTTTTAAATGGTTGGCGAAGTAGGTTACCTAATTACGCCACCTGTGCACTAACGGGTGGACGAGTAAGGCGAGTGACTGAACTAGGTATACATTATAATACCCATGACATAACACAGGCTTTACATGGCGTGTTAAGCTAAGCGTCCACCTACCGGCATCGTCCTCATCGAACGGATGAATTTTTCACAGTGCGTCCACCTGATCGGCAGCGATCGCATTTGCCGACGCAACTATATGCAACTACCAAGTCAACTAAGCAATCGAATGACGACGTGGGCACAAAGCAATGGCGTTGGCCGATGAGCAGATTCAAGCGATCTGTACCATGCGGAATGGTGGACGCACTTGTTTTGACTTTCTATAAAGAATATTACGATCCATTTGATGCGATGCGTCCGGTGACGATGCCGAAAGGTGGATGCTTAGCTTTATATCAACACCATAATTTAATTTAAATACCTAAATGTAACACATCATGTTTTAACTCTCGATCGAAGAGCTCATTGGCTTAGCTGCACCAGCCGATATTGTATAGTAGTGAGGGTTTAGCAACGCTTACTTGGATGGGTGACTGATAATTATTATCTCTTCGCCATGCTTTGGAAGACACGTCAAGCAGTAGGTCTCGGCTGTTATCTTTGATAGCCGTCGTTAGGTCCAGTTAAGCCTTAGAGCGACCTGAAAACTCAAACACTAGGTGAACCACGCCACTAAGTTGACGAGAAGGGTTGTTAGGTGGGCATCATTTTTGATTTTAGTCATTTTCTGACTTTGTCATATTTTTTCCCCTTTAGTCATATTCTGTTTATTTCATCTTCTGTTTTAGTCAAGTTCTTATTTGGTCATGATTTTAATCCTTTTAAGTCAAATTTTGCAGGAAGGAGACACATTCAAAGAATAGGTATAATTCTTGGGTTTAACTGAACTTGTTTTTCCCGCAAATTTATGGAATGGAAAAGAGGTCTGAAGCGGAAAATATTGCTAGCAGTTTTAGAATTCGCACCTGCTTACCTATACCTAGTTCTAAAGCTGTGCAAGCTAGATTGTATCACCTAATATCATTAGTGAAACTTTCGGAGGCGACGAGCGTTACTTACCAAGTAGGGCTTGGCTCGCACATACAGATACACACACAGATAGCTAGAGCAATCTCTTACCACTTCCTTAAGAGGAAGTTGGTTCATAAGTAATGAGATTATTACTGTTATATTGTTGCAAACAAGTATAATGTGAGTGGCGAATTGCTTTGGGAATTGAGTAATGAGGAATAGAAGAAGTTAGGTTAGTGTACCATGATAGAAAAAATAGGATATATTATTTTAATTTACGTAGTGTAATGGTTTTCTTTCCATAGATACTTATTTTAACTTGCAAAGGGTAAATAGATATCAAGCAAAAATATCCATACTACACAACACAAACATTACGTAGGGAAATATTCGTTCACATCGTGCTTACATAGTTTCCGCATTGCCTACCACAATGTAGCTTTAACCTTTCTTTTGTACAGTCTACCCAAATTACTATTTGATGAGTCAGTATTGAATATAAAGAGACTAAGTTACAGTCCGATTTGGCTATTGCATTATGTATGAACGTTACATCGTATATCTAGTTGTTTCATTACAATCATTACATTATTATCTACATAGAATCTCAACTTTGAGTAGAAGCTATAAATATAGTCGTAATATGTACTGAACAAAATGTATCATCGTTTTTATGCTCATCTATGTAAGGCCATCCCATATTACTTCACAAATTATCGTGTTATATAAAAAGGTCTAGAGAGAATTAGAATTCCATAACCTTACCGTTTTAACAACTTTAGCGACCGATCGCGACGTTTTATGTCGGTCCACCGGTCCTCTTAACCCTTAAGAAAATTTTATTATAATGTATGAGGGATGAATTAGGCGAAGATATTTCCGTGCGATAAATTATAGAAGCGATGTCTTTCTAACGTTATGGCGTCGTAAATAATGGTGCAGACGCTTCGTTCGCTTCGCAAGCTCTATCCGAGGAAGGAACTAGCCACGAAACAACTGCTTCCTTACTTCCGTGCTGAGAAAAACCGTCGTGTTTTTCAATACGATACGATCTTTGAGAGTAATGCCAGCTATATTTTGCTGTGGCATCGTTATGTTTTTGTTTTGTTTAGTTTAGAGTTGTTTATTATAGGGATTTGTTTTTGCTTTGAAATGTGTTTTCCTTTACTTGGTGAAAGTATTAAGAATTTGGAGTTTGTGATGTGATGCATTCTGGTTCTTTGTAAGTTAGCAGACTTTAGTGATGATGTTGATGATTAGGTTAGGTTAGTAGGTAGTTAGTGTACCTACCTAAATCAGATTATTAAAGAGAATTACTCTCAAAACTGTCTTTTAAAAATGTGTATGCCAATCTCATACATCTTGGTATAAAGAGAATCATAAATAAAACATGGCTTTATGGCTTTATGGCTTTATCGCTCATAGTGGTATCTTCCAAAATTAATATCTTACGCAGGTTTATAGGTACTTTAGACTTCTACTAAAAGCGGAGGCCCATCCCGGTGCTAGCCCCTTGTTTTTACGCTTCAGCAGGAAATTGAAGCTTTACGCAGTATAAGACCATCAAAACATTTTTACTTTGAAATACTTTAAAGGAAAAATACATCTACAAAAACACAACGCACGGTTGGTCGACGTCGGTGGCTCACACACTGAATCTTTGCATCTGTATTTACCATCTACTACAACTTAGTCGACCGGTGTCGGGGGCTCATACGCTGAATCTTTGCATCAGTATTTACCATCTACTACAAAATAGTCCACCGGTGTCGGGGACTCCAACGCTGAAACTTTGCATCTGTATTTACCAATTTACTACAACGTTTTCACGTTCCCCAGGCGGTGACAAGAAGACCTCGTCAGTCGACGTCGGCTCAGTGGTCGCGATCATTCCGCGGGAGTGCGGTGTCGCCGCAAGAGGACACCGAGTTGGACGACGTGTTTTTCTCGCCGCCGACTGCCGCGTCGCCGCTCACGCACGACGATGTGCCTGACTCAAACGATGGAACTAAAGGGTATGTATTTTCATATAATAAAGCCGAATATTCAAACGACTCTTTGCGTGGCTTAATGCTTTGTCTCGCTGTTGTGAGATACAATCAACGCCAGCGAAAATGTGCCAAAAGTCGAGTCCACGCATCGGGTCGTTTGTGAATATGGGCCACGCTCTTTACTGGCTTGGTTCTTGACAGCCGTATTAAATGAAGATTCTAAGTAATTACTTGGCTAAGTACTGTTCTTGTCTCGCTATTGTAAGTGATTTAAAGATTGAATGCATAATTATTTACTCCAGTATTCAAAAAGACTTCCCTTGTCTTGCTCTTGTGAGTGATAAGCTCTTGTCAGCGAAAATGTGACAAAAGATGTATCCACGTGTAGTCTCACATGTGAATATGGCTGTTACAATCTTCTCCTTAATAAATACTTAATCAAATACAAATCATCCTTAGTAATAATACAAATCTGAAAGTTGGATTCTTTGTTTGTTTGCTCTCCCTTGACGGTCAAACGGTTTGATCGATTTGGATGAAAATTTGCATAGGTATAGTTTAAGTGATGGAGAGTCACATTGGATTTTTATTTGACTTCAACATATGGGATGTCAACACCATTCTGTTACGAATTTATTAACAATTTTCTATGACCCCGATATGAATTTTCAGTTGAGTTCGTATTTACCCATTTAAATGAATGATCCGTAATATCTTTTTATTGGATTATTAAATTCAGTCACTGACCCCGTATAATTAATCAGCCATTATTCTTCCCACAAACACTGGGCTAGCTATCCAGGGTCTGTTTTTCATCATTACAAACACATTTAAACGTAAAATATAGTAATTATCTTAAATCAGCTTCCAAAGTCGGCGTTTAACAAAAGCAGTCTACATCGAATGTGTTGATCCGATACCCATAAATCTTTACCAACTTAATTAACGACCCATGTTGGACCGATTGGGCGTAAACATAATTTACAATTACAATGATATTGAGATCCTGCAATCAATGTGAAGTGGCGACTAATGAAGTCCGTTTAAATGGTGGGTTTAGTTTTCAGGAGTGACGAGTAAATTGGTGTCAGAGAACAAGAGGTTGTTGATTGTGGAGTTTTAAAATTGGCGATTAGTATCTGTGGGTATATTTCAATCAATGTGTTTATTGGCGTAAGTCCCAATCCCGTGGGAATATCGGCATAGAGAGTGATAATCCTATGCGTTGTCGTTCAGCTATAAAAAAATGGTAAAAGCACGTCAAATAAAAAAATAAATAATTATGTTTGGTTTTTAGAAATAGTCGGGGTATTTTTACTTTATTTTTTTGACCGACAGAAGGACGACAAAGCAAGACAAACGATCATGGTAGCGTGGGTTATGGGTGATTCATATTGCTTGCGTTTTTGGACTAGGCCCTAGGTGTTTCACACGTGTGAACCCTGGGTAGTATTGATTGAAGCATCCTATCCTACTAATATTAAAAAGCTGAAAGTTTGTGAGTATGTCTGTCTATATGTGTGTTTGTTACTCAATCACGGAAAAACTTCTGAACCGATTGAAACTTGGAATATAAGTAGTTAGATACCAGGAATAACACATAAGCTACATTTGTTCCGATATTCCCGCGGGAACGGGACTTACGCGGGTGAAACCGCGGGGCGCAACTAAAAATCAATAATTTTGTCGGAAGCTTAAGTCTCGTATGAAAAAAAAATATTTTATAAATATAGCTCTAAAACAATAACACTGAGTTTTTATAGACATTTCGAAACAGTAATTTAATAATACCACAACAAACGCTCATCGTTGTTTCAACTATTCCACAGAGAGACCAATAGAATTGAAACAACAGAACACAACCTTAAAAAAAACTAAATTAAAATAAGTACTATGAACCAATTGTAAAAGGCGCGTATGTTGTTTTTTCTTTTTTATTCATGCGTATATTTTTCTACTAACAATGGAGCTTCTGTTTATGTAGCGTTCATAATTGTTTAGCCGTTTGTTTGTTTTATTGTAGACCCTTACAATGCTTCCGAATTGTCCGCTAACATTTCCCTCTGGGTATATTAAACAGGCTGCTTGTACAAACGAGTTGTGACTGACAAATAAGAATGAACCCCTTGCGTTACCTTGAGTTTTGTAAATTCTATTTTTTTGTTTCTTAAGTTACTTATTAGCACAGGAGTAATGAAAGCCTTACGGCTGATAGCAGGAACGCTACTTAAAATTTGGCGGTTGCTGTAACTGAGTAATTTCGAAATTCAAAATTAGAATGCGATTTTTTGAGTTAAGTAGCTGCTTGGTTAATTAAGCATCTTAATAAATCTACCTTCTGATAAAATGAAAAGTAAAATTTTCTTTGACACATTAATCAGTATTTCAGTATTTTAGTAAATTATAAAATTTACGACGAAGCAAAATAAACTATGAACTATACTAGAATAGATTACTTGTAAAAGGTTCGTGTAGTATAGATACGATTACGGGCCCTTTTTGGCTTGTGTGTATGTATGTATGTATGTATGTATGTATGTATTTTTCCAGTTTATTTAAAAGCTTCAAAACTTTTTGAACTTCTCTATAGATTTACTTACGAGTGAAACTACAGGACGTTCATCCCGTTAGTTTTCTGTAGGTACCTAGTTACTAGAATCTGTATTACCCACGTCTAGCACTAGTACTTATCTTAGAATCTAGGGATCTCGGTGGTTGGCAGATTAATTAACTTGAGTCTTAAGCACGTTCGGGAAGCTTGTCTAGAACTTGACAATACTGTTACGTATATCAAAGTTTTAATACCTAGCTAGGTATCTATGCGAATGGCGTAGTCACATGTCAAAAATGAATAAAATTTCTGTGGTCTTAGATTATCATAGCATTCTAACAAAAAACGTTTGAATTTAAAGTTTAAAAGTTTAAACTTGTGTGTTTCCGCAATTAGCCCTACTATTGGGCTTTTGGGCGTGATTTTAAGGTTTGGGTTATTTCGCGATGTTTTCCTTCATCGTAAGAGCGATGTTGATAGCGCACATAATTTTTTCTTAAAGAAAAACACATTGGTGCACGGCCGGGATTTGAAACCACGACCTTCGGAATGAAAGTCGGGGTATCTACCACTAGACCAATACTGCTCTCGAATTTAGTTCCGACTTTTATTAAATTTGCGTGTATAATTCAATTCGAAACTGACGAAGCTTGTCCGTCAGAGCCGGATTTGAAATGCTTCATTGTCAAGCGATTATTAATCTTTTAGTCTGTTTTATGAGACCTGTCTAATTTCTTTGTAGGACTAACATTTTTTTTTCATTGTGCTTCAAATTTGCTAACTCTGCTATAAAATCAAACGAAACATCAACAAGAGTCCGTTAGTTACAAATATTTTATTTTAAAATAAATCCGATAAATTCACGAGAGTCAGTAGGCTATCTGACACAAGTATCACAGTACACAAATCTTTGTGACATGGGTCTGTGAAATCGGAGATTTAATCTCGGAACAAACATGTATGCAATGTCTGGATGTATAATATATATGTACGCTACATACATACTTGTTCTATAAATATGATTGGAAGTACCTAGTGTTGGCATCATCAGTCATAAATAAACCTTATATAGAACGTAAAGAAATAAGATCCGTAAATTTATAAATTTCCTAGAAAATTTATAAAATTTCGGAGGATTCTAAACGAGAGATAAATTGTATCATTTTACGAACACATTTTCGTAAATTTATACTTAATTACTTACTTACTTACTTACGACGCCTCATGGTAAATTTATAAACTAACAGATATCCATTCGTAAGATTCTAAACGGCTCGACCAATAAAATAAGAGCTTTTAATTTTACGCTTCTTTTAAATACGGATAATTATACACTGCTCTCTGATTGCTCGATGTCGACAGGGGTACGTATTAGAATATATCTAAAACCACGAAAAAAACTAAACGGAACATACCGACTAGATAGGTTAGGTTTATGTTAGAACATGATTACACACGTTACAATAAAAAATCCATTTTCACAACCGGTTGCGAAGTTTGATTGCCATGGCGGCCGAAAGGTAAACAGAGGCCTGTCAATTATTATCACAGGAAAAAGTAAACGAAGAGCTGTGATTTAGAAATAAATGTATGAGTGTTTTTAGTTTTGCGGAAAACGCAACCCAAAACAATTAGGAAAATAGAAATAAAACTACATAATATGTTTTTTGTTAACCTAGGTACATTTATTATCTGACATTCTCCCGCTGGTTGCAAATGTTTATGCTTAAAATAAATAATTGTATCTGGTCTGGATGTGTATAATATGTATGTATTTACAAAAGAAAAATAAATATAAGTAGTATATACGTTGTCTAGTCACCGTTACACAAGCTTAGCAGCTTACCACGGGGCTAGTTGGCGCTGTGTGTTGGTCACAGGTTTTTTTATTTTTTATTTTATCATTTATTCTGAAATATAGATGCTCACTGATTTCCGCTAGCTCTTTATACAGTTCTTTGAAAGTTTTTGACAATAAAATGTAACATTCCAGAGCGCGATCTCCAATCGGTTCAGCAGTGGAATACAGGAGGCCGGAACGGAGCGTGTCCTGGGGCGCGGGGGGTGCCAGGATCCACACTCCGATGCTAGAACCTTTGGCTGACAATTCCAATAGAAGACAATTTGGGATGGGCGTTGTTGGAAGATTCTTCAGGTAAGTTACACGCATGCATTAGGTACAGTTAAGTTATGAAACTAGTATCATGCATTATAGAATAAATTCCACAAAAGCAGTCTCGCAGCAGTTATTGGAAGCAATTTTATCAAATAGATAAATAGTACCGATGTGTCTGCGCATTTTTTTTTGTGAAAATGGCTATAAATGGCATGACACTAGTTTTGCAATGTAAATATCTTCGTGCTTGATCCCATCTAAACTTACCATCAGGTGTCAAAGCGGTGAAACGTTTTCTAATACACTTTTATAGAAAATAATAGTAAAAGAATTTTTAAATTGGCACAATAGTTTTTGAGTTTATTCATTACAAACATACAAAAAAATAAATCTTTCCTCTTTTTAATATTGGTGTAGGTTTGAAATGTGATTTGACGAGAATAAAAGATGGTTGTTTTAGCTAGAAGTATTAGTTAGACGAACAACTTTTATTCTTTTACACTTTTCTCATTATGTTTGACTCGCCGAAACACATTGTTTTTTGTAGGAATTTCAAAACTATACACAGCGTTCGTGCACAAATACTTATTGTTAAAATGTGACATATAAAAAAGTGTTTTAGTACTTAAGAAATTTTAATGCAATTTATAAATTCGATTCGAAATTGAAATTGCAACGTAATATCGTAATAATATTCTAATCTGCGACTGAAGACCTTCATACTTAACTCCGAGTAGGAAAATTATACTGCGAATATTATTTATTACCTACCCTATGGCGCTTCGCCCACGCAGAAGCTCGTGTTTAACTTGATATGAGTTAATTTTAATAACTCAATAGCGATTTATAGGTTAAAAAAAAATGTAGGTACTCACTTTACATTTTTAAGATAAGTTGATCTTTTCTTCTTCTTTTGTAGTATTAGAGTTAGACTGTAATATTAGACTTTTCTAGTGTTAGAGTTTTTCAGGTCGCCTCAAGGCCTTTAGTTTGACCTAACGACTGCTATCAGATATAAAAACCAAGACTAACTGTTTTACATGACTTCCAAAGCAAGGAAGAGCCCGAGAAAGTGAGGTTTGATATATAAATTATCGGTCACTTAAATCCAAGTAATGACAACACTGAGTGTTGCTTAAGCCACAAGATCATTATCGTGCTAGGTGCTGGCTAGGTAGTAAGTTGATGACGAAATGGGTAAAACTAGAAAACTAGAAGGTGCCGAGTCTTAGTCACCTCGAGCTCGCGAAATTGTTTGAAACTACATTTAAGCTATGCGTTCACGTTTTGGCATCGTACGCGTCACATCACATGGATCGCAATATTCTTGTATAGAAAGTCAAACAATTAAGCGCGCGATCCGTACGATGCCGATAAATGGACGTTTCTTTAAGCAAAATAAAAAAAACGCTTTAATAGCCATGCAATTTTATCCATCAATTAAACTAATAGGTCCCTAGTAACCTGACGATCAATTTTGTTAAACTGACCCTACAAAATCAACTACATTTACTTTCATTAACCTAGTTCAGTTAAGCTTGATCGTTTAACATAATTTCCGTTGGCAGTACTTTAGCTAATAGGTAACCGAATATGTAACTTGACGTACATACTCCCCCTTTTTACCCGACCGACTCTTGGAAAAGGGTTACTTTTATTTGATACTAGCTGTGCCCGCGACCTTGTCGGCGTGGTGTGGCGCGTGTGCGTTCTTGCATGCACGTAGTATCGTTGTCGAGAAAATTAATTGCGATATTCGTGATCTTGTTTAGTTTCCAATGAATCCAAAAAAGCGTGTTTTTCTCTATCGCTAGTTAATCGAACTCGAAGCTCAGTGAAACACAGATTTCGTACGTTTATTTTGATCATCTTTTGTTTTTATATAATCTCATCTGAGTGATGTTTCTGGTTGCTTCCCTCTTGGGAGCCGCTAAACGCTAAACGCAAATTATTTGAGGTTGGCCCGGTAGGTTAGTCATCATTGACCATACCTACTGCAAAGTTTTGGTAATATTTCAACGGCCGGCCGCCTGCCTGACACCGACCCTCTTAGGGACCAAGAAGTTTATCCACTATCGAGAACTCAACGTTTGCTAGTCTCCCTAGATCCCTTACTGAGGTGCCAGTGGTGCTCACCACTTGCACCTTAGTAATTTTAAGGGACCAGGTACCGGAGTAATAAAGCCGCTCGTATTATTAAGGGGCCGTAGTAGGTCAGAACTGATGTTTCTAGGGTGAATTACTACAAAAGTTATTTAAAATAAAAGTTTTTGAAACCATATTTGTTAAAGTCGAGGATATTTACTAACACGTGAACGTCGTGAAAACACGATTCCTGAAAATTTTCTATATAGAAATAAATTCTAAACTTCCCTCTAAATTATACAAATAAGTGATATTACTCAGACAATATTGTACAAAAACTAATAAAACTTTGTATTAGAACTGAACTTAGTTCAATACAGGCAGTGAATGTTTTGAATTTCAAGATTAACGTTTAGTTATCTTGAAACTAGCAATTGTTTGATTTTACGCAATAAAATTTATCATAGTCACATCTTACGTCCTTCACTTACACATCTGAAATTCGCTAGCTTTATCCCTGTCACGCTATTAGGGTTATATAGGCCCTTAAAGAACCAACCTAACATTGGGGACTTGATCTGTCTTTAACTGATCCCCGACGGAGCTTTTGGGAGTGTCCTGCTGGAAACAGTGTTTCTACATCGATCGTATTAAAAAGAATCAACAACGAAACAAAGTTCTGTTGTATTATGTTCGTTTGTAATATGCGAAATAACAGCGCTTGTTATGGTAATGGATTCAATGCAGTTGCGATTCCGTTTATTTCAGTTCCATATTATAATGAGTTAATTCGCGTCGACAAAGAGCTTGAGAATTCAAACAATTGTTGCAGTTGGCGGTTGTATGTACAGTTGAATATTTTATTATTCCGCTCGTTCTTGAATTATTTATTAAAGTTATTATTAATTGTCGGAGCGGAAACTAGTGAAAGATTCAATCTACTATTACTTGTGAACTCGCAAGTGTTATTTGTGACCGAATAATAATGTTTTAAGGACTAATTATATAACTAAGTTGCAGCTCCTAAACTTAAAAAAGATGTGAACTCATTTTGAATTAAGAAGATGTTCCACTATTTAATTGGTACAGTTAGCTTAGCTGTAATAATTTTTCCACACAACTACACGAAAGCTAAATCATCTCTCTCAAATCTCTTAATGATAGTGTGATAGAGATGGGGTAACCCTATTTCTCGTCAGGCTATAGAAAGCCCGGCATGAGAAATTTTCAAAATAAAGTACAAGTGCTTTTTAACCGACTTCAAAAAAAGGAGGAGATTCTCAATTCGTCACGTATATGTATACAGCGTGTTTCGACGATGACCATTTACGCCAAAACTTTGTTGTTCTAGACGTCTAGGCGAACAACTTTCTTTCTACAAGTTTTTAAAAACTTGTAGAACGAAGAGTTAGAGGTCATTGACCTTTTTTTGTTCTTTCATTCAGTTTGGAGAAATACAATCAAAACTTTAATTAACTTTATATTTAAAAACAGCTATTATATATAACTGTGAAATATTATAAAAGTGAAATATTAACTAAAAATTTCGAAATGTTTTTCGAAATTTTTAGTTAATATTTCACTTTGCTAACTGTTGTTAGCATTTTTAAAAGTCGTAGATCAAAAGTTGATCGACTAGACGTCTAGAACAACCCCTTTTCAGCTTTAATGGTCATCGTCGGAACACGCTGCGTATATTTTTTTACAGAGTTTTATTGGTTACGTATACAGTTTCTAATAAAAACGTCGCTTTGTACAACTCTACAACTGACACTCCGACCCAAAGTAAACCCATTATTTTATTCCAAGTACAACATTTAGTTTAAATGACACCTTTAGTACCGGATAGAGTCGGAACGGGTCATTGACAGCGTATCGATCGACTCGTCCATTCGCTAATTATTAAAGACTTCCCGCAAAGCTATTGCAGTCTGCTATACCTATTTATAGGGTAGGCAATTAATTTTATTTCAAACTTACTGTTTCCTGTGGGTTTATCCGCATAAATTACGATCCCGTAGAAATTTCCACCACCCCTTCGCAGTTCATTTCCTATGGATGGCCCTGTGTTATATTTAGATGTTGCGGTTTTGGTTACGCACGGCGTGTTTGTTATTTTCGACTTATGTACATAAATGAAAAACATATAAGTACATAAAAAATAATTCAATACTTATTATTATACCAGATACATGGAAATAAAATTAAATGAAACTAATGAAATCTTGCGGTTTCACCCGCGAACTCGCGGGGTTTTTCACAAGCCGTTAGTGATTAGTGCATACCTCACAAATAACACTAGACTGTCTCCAAATTTAATGTTTTAAGAACCAGTAGTTTAGCCTGTAAGTTAATATATAATATATTACAGTAAGTCAGCCAGTCGGGCCTTTGAAACTTATGTAATATACATACATATATAGATTAAAAGTAGTCCCCGTAGCATATTTCGTAGAGCCCCGTAGCGTATTTGGAAGACCAATCGCCAGGTACCTTACCGTAACATAAGTTCAAATAATTATCAGGAACAGTTTAGTACCCACTTGACCAGCCAAAGATTCATAGTAATCCTAGATTTAGACACATAATCGTTTTTGCAAACCTTGTGAAGTTAAATTTTAACTCAGACTGAGGATAATCTTGTAACATTTGGATAATACTTTAAATATAAGTAATATTAAATTTACATCTATTTATTGTATTTTTAAAACTTTTATATTGAGAAGCTCATTGGCCTAGCTGCATCTGCTTATCTTGAATGGTCGTGTAGGTTAAGTAACGCTATCCCGGTCATAACTTAGATGGGTGATCGATAATTTGTGTGACAATAGACCACTGTCTCGAGCTCCTCCGTTATTCGGAAGACACGTGATCCAGGCCTAACAACTGCTATATCTGATAGCAGTCGTTAGGTCAAGTTAGAGGCACAGTAAATAGAGGGAGCAGTATGAAAACTGCACACACACGTGCACACTGATCGTGACGCGGCACTCGGTACTGACGACTATGCGAAACCCCTTTAGGGGCTCGTCGACGCGCATTTTTGTGTGAGTGAGCTGTTTTCGAGCATATGTAAGTAGTTTCCATACTGCAGTGCTCCAGCCCCCAGCCTTTCTATGTACTGTGCTAGAGGTCTTAGGGCGATCTGAAAACTCAAACATTACGTGACCTATACCACTGCAAGAAAAGAGGAAGACTTTACGGGTCGTTGTAGGTAGTTCTAGAGGCATGAGATAGAGTGACCCATATGCCAGTGTCTATATACTATGAAGGGCGATCGCGATGCCACACACCATCATGAGAGTAGACGTGGCTGGTAGAGACGTCGCCAGGTATTAATTTCGTTTTCTCTTACCAAAATAGCAACATAAATTAATTGAAGCATTTCAGTTGATTGAACATTATTTTCAGTATAAATTAATAACCATTATGATACAAATATCAATACCGACGTCGAAGGTTAACGTTTACCACGGCCTGTGTTGTGAGGTTAAATTACTGTAATAGCCTTTTTACGTTCTCGTGGAGCGAGTTAACCGGTAAATTGATAATTTGAATATGATTGTTTCGAATATCAATATTTATTTTCCCACGTTTTTTTTTTTATACTTACACTTTGCTTGTTTGTTTGTTTGTCGGTCCGGGCGGAATTTAGCAACTTCAATTTGAGGCATTTCCCAACTAGCTAGCAGGCTGAAACTTTGGTAATAGTTCAAAACCAGATGACAACGCAACCTAAAGCTACTTTCAACTTTGTACAAGCACTTTCGGGACAAAATACCATGTGCTTTTTAGCACAAAATTACCATAAAACTTACCATGAAGACTTACAACTTTATTGACAGCAGACAATCAAAGAGACACACAAGAAAGATAAAATAATAATAATAATAGATTAAAAAATCTAAAAACCCACGTTCTTAAACGTCCTTTCACGAGTAAAATGACCCTGCGGGGTCAAACGAGGGGCCACTCAAAACGTTGGGGCGCATCTTGACGATTTACACTCATAACCTATGCATCCCAATAAAATCACCAATAAGTAAGATGCGTCCCCACTTTTTAGTAGTAACGTACTTACTAAAGAATCTAAAAGGTGGATTGTCGCTTGCTTAATTAAGCATTTTAAACTAGGCGCAGACGGCCGTGCTTCATCAGTTCCAAATTATTCTGAAAATTACTTACACACCTTTAAAAAGTATTAGAGTATTTTAGAACCCCATGAGTTTCTTGTGTCTTCTTCTCATTGGAGGTCGCGTTCCAAAAACACGATAGTTTACTTGACGTTTCTAAAAAAATTACAATAATATGTAAAAGAATAAAAATATTTTGAATTTGAATTTGAATGATCATGACTTTGACTTTGCATTTATTGTTGTACAAGAATCTAAAGGAAATAAACAATTTTTGACTTTAACAAACCAATTATTGATAAAAAAAATAATTGGTTGCCAATTTGTTTGAACAAGACGCTTCTATGCTTACGTATTTTTGTGTACCTACACTTCTCACATTCTTTATACCAGTTATGTTTTTAGTTTAATAACATTGTTCGTAGCAACAAAGATAAAATTCCTCATTAAAAGACCACATCCCACGAAAAGGATTCAAGAACAGATTAGAAACAATCCCAGCCATCTATCACTGCGCTCATTATAAACTTTACCAATTTTCCGACCAAACAAGTAAGGTTCGGCCAAATGAATCCCACTTACCTGAAAGTAAACGAAACGATTAATAATAATTAAAAATATCTTTCTTTCATTTAGTAATATTTCACCTCTATGTACGACTAGCTGCGTCCCGCGGTTACACCCGCGTAAGTCCCGTTCCCGCGGGATTATCGGGTTATAAAGTAGCCTATGTGTTATTAAAGTTTCATCGCAATCGCTTCAGTAGTTTTTGCGTGATTGAGTAACTCACAGACAAACATACACACATAAATGCAAACTTTCGCGTTTATAATATTACTAACATTATGATGATCAAATAGCTACGCCTAACAACTATTACTATTTCAACCAGCATCGATATTGCACCAGTAATTTCGTCTGGCGTGTTCTAGAGACTGGAGTATGCAGGTAGGTAATGATAGTTCAGCAGGCTACAGACCATTTGATTTAACTGCGCAGTTTTAACTGTACAGTTTTATCTAATGGAAGTGCGAACTATCTCTAACTGTCATCCATCATCTACCCCAAATCGCCAGTTCGTGAACAAGCCAGTTATAAATTACTGGCGAAATATCGAACTCCGTAAAACAGAAATTTAAACATAGTAAGTACTTAAGTACCCAGTTATTTATTTATTTATTTTATTTAGAGCGGTGTTGGTCTAGTGGTAGATACCCTGACTTTTATCACAAAGGTCGTGGTTTCGAATCCCGGTCGCCAAACAATTTCTTTTTCTTTAAGAAAAAAATATAATATGTGCGCTATTATCATCGCTCTCACGGTGAAGGAAAACTGACTTTCGTGAGGAAACCCACGGCTTAAAATATATATATATATATAAAGTTAATTGCGGAAACACAGTTAAAACTTTAACTTTACCCAGTTATTTAATAATATTTATAGTATATTAATGTTATATAGCTGTGTTTACTCAAACTTCCATTTAAAACTTGCTGTAATGAGTTTTTGAATTAAAGCCCAGTGGATATGACGTGGGTTGTTATTTATGGTATAACGCGCTATTGCCGATCTTCCTGTACGGATTTCCGAATACCCGTAGATATTTTGTCGTACAATATCAATGATATTTGAGGTTACAAATCATTTTAATTGAACCGACTTACAAAAAAGAACCCAGGTTAATTTGGATGTTTTTTTTTGTTATCAAAACACTCAAAAATTCTACGTATAAATTTAAAACAGCTTCTTTAATTATAATATAGAGGTAACAGCTTTTGAAAGGTATTTCTAGAGCTACGTAAAACTAAATTACTATGCTTAGTTTGGATACTAAAAGTTTACGCCCCCTTATAGAGCAATATTCGAGACAACTTTCGGGTTAATATCCTAGGCCTCATTATCCTAGTTACACTACCAGGTATCAAATAGATAGGTGCTTAGAAAGTTCTATTTAGTAGCAATAGCTCTAAGGTAACATTGAAAATAGACCAAATATTGTCCTATCGGGCGATAGAAAGAAAACAAAAAAAATATACGTTTATTTCATAGATCACGACCAAAATATAGGTATATATTACTATTTTAAACTAACATGGATGTTTTCACTACAAATATTGTTTAAAACGTTATGATTACATTGCTTTTTTTTAATTTATTTGTTACAGAGCTCGATATTACAAGCGAAATATCCAGCTCCGAAATAAATAAATAAACAATTAAAAAAAAACAACAATTAAAAGCGAGTCAAATTCACGCACGAAGGGTTCCGTTTATTATCACAATTTGGTATCGAACCCTAAAATAAACACTTGGCTGGCAAAGTTACACTGGCAAAATTCCAGACAGACATATCTATCTGTCTGGAATTTTGCTTAGTTCAGTGTTCTGTATCGCAGTCTCAATAACAGGGTCCCGTTTTTATACTTTGGTCACGGATCCCTAAAACATGGATATCCTGTTTTAAACAACATTTGTAGTATATTTATTTCTGACCATTGTATATTTATTGTTATCTCAATTCCAGACGTTCATTAAGGAAATCAGTCGCACACCAAGAAGACGTAGCTCGTCAGCTAGACGAGCTGACGGACTACCGACCTTATTTCACGTGGTGGGTGAGCACGGCGCAGACCCTCGTGCTTCTGCTGTCTCTGCTCTGCTACGGCTTCGGACCAGTCGGGTTTGGAAGACATACGCATTCAGGACAGGTGTTGGTGAAAAGTTTGAGTTTACAGCAGGTAAGGTTTTGACAGACCACTTCTTTTTCTTCTTTTCAGCATTCAGCCAATTGTATTCTATCCGCCTAAAACTGTGCCACAGCGATGGCAGCGTCATGAGCCTCATTAAATTCGTCCATCGTACAGATTTTGGGGCAGAGTGGACATTGGAGCGAAGATGTTTCATAGACTGTATTGAGACCCCAATAACAGACACTAAACCCCAAAGACGTATTATAACATTAATCTGTTTATTTACCAGAGTTATCGACCTTAAGAGACCTTATTTGCTACCTAGTATATAAAACATTTTCGATATTTCTGTAAAATCGATTTGGTAAAGTTTTTCTTCTACTTCGTTTCTACGGCATAATACTCTGTACTATAGAGTCTTAGCCCACAACACGCCAACGGCTACTGCATTGTACTTTAAACTTTTCGATGATGATCGATCGTTGTAATCGATCGTTGATATCGTTGATATCGATGTAATGTGTTCAATTTCGTAAGTCTTCTGTACCCTGAATCTCTTCCGATTGATTATGACTTACTATGAAAGTCACTTAATAGACTTACTCAGTACTCACGTTGAAAATGGTGGGGTTTAGTTGACGTAGGCAAGGCCTTTTGTGATCGATCGTTTTGTGATCGAACAAATCATGCAGTATTTTTTGACCTACCTCTCCAGCTTCAATGAATGCACGCTGTTAAGTTTGAAGAAAGCGAATAGCATTGTCAGGGACCTCGTCGGTAGTTCAAGCAGGCGTTTTTAATTTATATTCAGGAAAATGTGTCTCGATACTAAGATGTAGATTTTTTTTAAAGTTTCAATGTAGTTTATTTCCATGTTACAATACGCACACGTTGTCTGTATGCTGTTCGGATAAACACTACCAATTTACACAAAGCGGTCGAGTTATTTGACCGTGAACAGTGAACAAACAAATAAATAAAATAGAAATTTATAGGTATAGTTGTGCAGACATTACTTATTTATAAATTGCCCATTTCTTATAAGCGATTGAGCATATCGAACGCATGTGCAAATTGTTTCTGAATCATTAAAAATTGATAACTCCCATACAATGACGATAAAACCAGTTGACTACTTATACTTATACTTATACGTATTCCCTCTTCACGAAAAGAGTTAGTAGGTCTATTTTATAACACTCTCGTGCTAGAACGTCCCATCACAAAGAGTCTAGGCATAAATAGGTAACGCAACGGCAAATTACAAAGTTGGATTATTACCTCACCCCCTGCCCGCAACTGTGAGTTTTGTTTTGTAGAAAAATCTCGGTAAGAGCAGTCAATTGGCTTTATTGTCTTTATTCCCGTATGATGGGTGCGCGTCGATAAAAAAAGCAATTATCGTTTCCGTAAAATAGGCACGGCACAAACCCCTAAAATAGCAAATTTTTTCAGCCTCATTTACTGTAAGGAAGATGAAAACGACATGTTCCCTATATTTATGAGAATGGAAGATACTAATGTACGAGTGTTCTTACATAAAATATTTTAATTTAGTAAAATGGTTTTACGCCTATCTAACTTTCTATAAGTATTATATTATAAGCTCCCAGAGTTCGGTTTCTTTGTACACGACTTAGCATAACAAGGTTAAATGAGCTAAAGCTTTTAGACAAAACACGTTCCACTAGATTTAATGTCTGAGAAACCGCTTAAGATACGAACACAATGCACAATATTTACCCAGGGGATTTATAACGTCACAAGTAGAGTTACACCGTTGTTTTTATGTGCCTGAGCTTTGAGCTTCTTGTGGGTTTTTTATCGCAAGCCTCAGTTTGTCCTTGATATAAAATTAACAATTAGGTAATTGTGTAGGGGTCACAGAGAAGTAGCCGAGCTCAGTCATTGTAAGAAGGGTTAAAGCGACACAAAGTAAGAGTATTAGCAAGCGAGCTCATATGTAGGTCACATAGTCTTTGTGAGACGATCCCTTTTGTCTAGTTTTTGCTGCATAGAGCAGTCTTGATGTGCCATCTTTTAGAAATGAATGACCGCAAAGGGTCCAGTTGTCTATAAATTATTAAGGGCGAACTTTCTTTTTTGTGGTTCTAATATTAAATACTTTGCGTGCCGGGTGCCTATCTCAAGATTTAGAAGATAAGGTATTTGTGAGATTTTCCGTCGGGCTTTGGTCAGCGATTTTTATTTCCATGTTTTATATTTATTAGTTTGCCTTTTTTGGTTTATGATTTTAGGGTGTTTTAATTTTCGGTTTTCGTTCGAAGGTCGAATGGGAGGAGCCGGCGTCGTTTTGGCTGGGTCCAAGGGCGGCGGATTTGATTCATTTAGGAGCCAAGTTCGCGCCTTGTATGAGACGGGACGTTAGAATAGCAAGAGCGATCGCTGCATCAGCGCGGAGGGAACGGGATACCGCGTGCTGCATACGGAACGATGATTCGGGCTGTGTGCAGTCTTCTAAGGCTGATTGTTCTGTGAGTTATTTTTAACTATTGTTTACGACTTTATGTGCTCTCTAGCGTAACAATGGTTATCTGTTTTTGTACTTTAAGATTCTTTGTACCTCTAAGATCAAATAGGGGACATTTGCACGCTCATCTAGCGTGCCTACTTATTTATATAGCTTCAATAATATAGGTATTTTCCTGACTATGACCGATGTCACTATTTTGATATTTTGTAAAGCAACTGCTTTACAAAATATAATAATAAATGCTAGTCATAACGCCTTTAGCATATTTCTGATCCATACCAATGGTCGATACCAATCACTATATCGACAAACCGAGCTGTAATGATCGCCACTACGATAAAAGGAAAATTGGTCAAAGCTTAAACAAAATATTATGATCAAAACAGAAACAACAGACGATAAACCGGAAATTATATTTTTGACACGTAAAGTTGAACTTCAACATTTAACATTTTTAGAGTTCTGTATTTAGTACCTACTGTCCGGATAGGAAATCCTGTTTTACATGAAGTTTAAAAAGTTAATTACTCGTAAAATTTTATACGTAAATTCATTTTGATCATATAAAAATGTTGTTTTAATTTTGTCGTTTCGTAACAGTGTATTTTAAAATGAAAATGTTTTCCGTCGTCCATATGATAATATTTTTATGAATATTCAGTCGACCTATATTTCGTACGAAGTACTTATATATTATGCATAATATCGTTATATATGTTTGTCATATAATTTTAAAACTAACAATTATGCGCATGCAAACATCCAGATAAGAGGATTAATACCAAAGGTAAGGTGGATTATGTATACAGGATTTTAGTAAATTAAGTATCATTAATTTCGAGTTGTAAATATAAAGTCTTATTGAAATGTTTATGAAATATCTACTAACTTCATTTCAAGTTTACTTATTCGTTAAAAATGGATAGATGTAGAGATCTTGAGGTTAATTTACTAACTAGACAATGGATATACTACTTATATTTATTTTATTTTGTAAATCATATTATACATAGAAATACACCCAGACCAGATACAAATATTTATTTTTTAAGCATAAATATTTGCACTCAGCGGGAATCGAAGCCGCAACCTTCAATAAAATAAAAACTCAATTTTACTATTAAAATTACTTAATTTCGAGCTCCGCGAATAAATTATTAAACATGGTAAATACCTCGTTATCAAGTAATTTTAGTAGTGAAAACAACCATGTTAGTTTAAAAACTCATTTTTACTTACGGTTTTAATCGCATAGTTTTTACTATCAGCATTGTCCGTAGGACAAGGAGTTTGTAATAGGCTTCGAAACGGTGAATCGTCATTGCAACAACGCTGATAATAAGAACAACACGATTAAAACCGTAAAATGTATCTAGTTTCAATACCAAATTGCAAAATCAGAAGAAAAATCAATAAAATTTGTTTGAAAATAAAATTAATAATGTTTCAGAATACAATATCGACGTGGAAAAAATGGTCGTCAGGTGAATCAGGGCCTGGAGGACGGATATCAGGGTCTGTTTGTGGATTAGATCCCAAGTAAGTAGCAAACAACTACCCACGCTACAAAAGAGCTTACAAAAGTATGTTATCATTTTGTTTGTTATTGGGTATTATTAGGTTTACCAACATTTTTGTTATTGGTTCACACAAAAACTACTGTACCTATTGTGTCTAACTTCGAGAGTAACTGTAATCCGCTGGCTTGATGCAAAAGGATATTCGAAAGTATTGACACTACGCGGGTGAAAAATAGAGTCTGCTGAGAATCGTTGCAGAAGTTTCTCAGCAGACTTTCTTTCACCCGCGTAGAACGAGAACCGATTACACCAAAAAGGCGAGGAAGTTATTGTATTTGGATGTTTTTCTGGGTAACCTGATATCTTCGTCGTCTGATGTCAAATCGTGATTATTATTTTTCTATTAGAAAGAGTTCAGCTTCTAGTTGGTTATAGTTCTCAATTATCGGATAAGAACTTTCAGAATGATGAGCAGCATCACAGAATGCAGTATATTACTGCTTTTTGCACTTCTACTAATAGAAGCGGCTCCTAAATAACTAGGTACAGATTGACGGAGCACCTGAAACAATCTTAACATCAGAAAACTCCGCAATGACTGAAGTTACGATTACAATTTTGATGATTTTTAGTGGCAGTCAAAAATGCACCAAAAAGGGTAAAACAAAAAAAATATAAACCGACTTCAAAAAAAGGACAAAATAACTTCTTTTATTTATTTTAAAAATTGGATCTGATACGTAAGCTGAAGTGGGACAGTTTTAACAGATATTATTTACTTATGCTTTTACTATTCTCAGAACATTTCTCTCCATAATTTCAGATTTTGCGAAGCTCCACGTTCAATAGCTCCACACGAATGGCCAGACGACATAACAAAATGGCCGATCTGCCGGAAGTCAGTTTTGGATGGATCGGCCGCGGCCGGACGAGCCGGCCATGCTGCAGAGCACATGGCTTGTGAAGTCATTGGCCATCCTTGTTGTATAGGCGTACATGGACAATGCGCAATAACTACGAGGGAGCATTGTGATTTTGTAAAAGGATATTTTCATGAAGAAGCCTCGTTGTGTTCACAGGTAAGAACTAGAGCAAGTGTAGTTTTCTAATTAATAGGTGAGCATTGAACTAGTATCTTACCAAGTCTCCAGGTAAATTCGCTTACGCTCATATTTTACATGAGGTCAGATGGATGCTTGATATTCTCAAAACAACTCTACCAGGAGAAATATTGAGTTATAATATAAAACTGTTATCTATTATTTTACCATATAATAACATTTCATTGTTGTATCGTTGTCACTGCGTTGACAATGCTCAAGCAACCAATCAATGAGCGGCTTGCCGCAAAAACTGATCCATGCACATATTAGGAACATTACAAACGATTCAATTTCCTGCAATTGAAAAAACGCGTTCAAAAACGCGGCGTCCTCTCTGATCCTTATATTATATGTGTACATAAATAACATACCAAAAACACAGACAAAATAAAAAAATATAAAACAACACCTGTATTCAATTAATATTTTTATTTGATACTATTTATTGACTACATTTAGACTTGGGAATGAGATCCGCCAAATCACAATTCTGTCCAAAACTTGAATATATAACAAAAATGATATAATTTGAAAAAAGTTACATAATTTTTGTCTTTACTTTGGAATTACTAATCCATCCATACTGATAAATTTCCAAAAGCTAACGTATTTTAAGTTCCTGTTTGTGATTCCAGGTTTCATGTCTAGACGACGTCTGTGGAATGTTGCCATTCATGCGTAGACGTCGACCTGACCAGTTGTACAGAGCGTGGACGTCGCTATTCGTCCACGCAGGTCTCTTGCACTTGGCTGCGACGCTGGCGTTGCAGTGGCTCTTCATGAGGGACTTGGAGAAAATGGCCGGACCTGTTCGAATAGCTGTCGTTTATTTAGGCAGCGGCGTCGCTGGAAACATGGCGTCTGCTATCTTTGAGCCTTATAGAGCGGAGGTGAGTTGATGAAAAACAAAATGTACTTTTAGGACCGTACAAAGAACTTATTTCACACGTGTCCTAGTTCAAGACCTCTGTCTTAAGTGGCTGGATGAAACAATTGCATGGTGCTTGAAGGAGTACTTGAATTCAAAATGAATGTGCTGAGTTTTTCATGCCATGCATGTAAGTTTGCTTGCCCCCTGAAAATTTGATGTCAAAAACGAGCCATGCAATGAAGTACCTCTTTGGCATGGCTCGTTTGTGACTAAGTTGAGCAGCCTTAGCTTGAGAGGAAGGCTTAAGAGGCTGAGGAAAAACTTATCGGATTCTACTTAAGACATACATAATAGGCGAATGGTTTGGTATGGTACGTTAGGCCACACCATTCGCCTTATTGAAGTGATCGCTCAGTTCTCCACTTTCAGTACAGCGGTTGCCCTTCTAATTAGACCGAGATTAAAACTTAAATAAAAAAGCATCTTTACTGTTGAACTAACGTGCAGTATTATCGTATTTCAGGTGGGACCAGCAGGCTCACACTTTGGTCTACTGGCGTGTCTTATCGTCGAAGTGATAGGAGCGTGGCCTCTCCTAAAGCACCCGCGTCGCGCGCTGCTCAAACTGGTCGGTATCGCGTTCGCTCTCTTCCTCCTCGGTCTGCTACCATGGATAGACAACTTCGCCCACGTATTCGGTTTCGTGTTCGGGTTTTTGTTATCGTACGCGTTATTACCGTTCATAACGTTCGGTCCGTACGAGCGTCGGAGGAAGATTGTTCTAGTGTGGGTGTGTATGGTGTCCGCTGGTGCGATGATGTGTGCGTTGGTGGCTTTGTTTTACGCGGCGCCGGCGTACGAGTGCACCGTCTGTGGGTACTTCACGTGTCTCCCGTTCGCGCCGGATATGTGTTCGTCGCAGGACGTGCGCGTGCGCCAGATGGACGGGGTATGACGGCGCGCGGCCCGGGCGCCCCCGCCGCCGATGCCGCCGCCCCGCCCCCCGCGACCTTCCCTCTGCACCGCGCCCGCACGGCGATACACGGCACGCATCTAGCCCGATTTCTCTCGTAGTACACAGATTTTTCAGTTTTCTCGACTCTTTAAGACCTATAGATTATACGAGTACTACTTCAATAAACTTTTTAAACTCACACGATTTGTGCTCATATTAATATTTTACCCTCGCGTATTGTTATTTTGAAATTAACGGAATTTAAAAATAACAGTTTAACCTCGACGTGTCGACTTTGGCGAGGGGATAATATGCGATTAAGACCGGAGTAGAATATTAATAACACTAATGTTAGAAACGCGAAAATTTGTGATTTGTGACCATGTTACTTTTTCGCGCAAAACTTAATTGTGGTGACATTTGAAACTTGAGCTAGAAACATGGAATAAACGATATTCTGCTTTTTATCCAAATATTCTCAAGGAATCAGTACTTACACGGGTGAAACCATGAAAGGTAGCTAGTTTTGCTTTTTCATATTCTGACGTCGACCTAATAATAACATTCGATATATTTTATATTCGATGTTGAGAAGTTAAAAGATTCATACCGTTTTCCAGCTAAATGGTATACTTACTAGAAATAATGCATATAAAAACTATAATTGTTGATTGTTCCTCACTATGGTCACAGCCTACCAAGTAGTTTTTTCCTTACATATTTTAAATACTATAATCCTCAGCACCCAACTCCATGTTTCTTTGAAATCTACAAAGAAATTAGTGCCTGTTTAAGACAAAATTTATAAATAGGTCCCACGAGATGATTCCACGAGGATGCAACGGGGAACTTCGTTCAAATTCGATTAGCAAACTCGACAGTAGCGACATCTAAAGTTAGCAAAGTTATTCCGATTTAAAATTGTTTTTCAATTATTAACCTCAATGTGATCCCCACTTGGTTTAATAGGTACCTACCTACCTACTATTATTTTGACCAAAGAGCATAATGATAAATAATCACTGCCTAAGTTTTGATCACAACTAAAGTGCGACCTTGGAGCCGGAATAATTACTCCTACCTTATTAGGTAGGAGGAGTAATTATTCCGGCTATATCCGGACTAGGTATTCCTAGTTTTTGACGTTCTTACGTCAATAGATTTTTGACACGGTCGTACATTGCATTGCATAGCAGGTTATAGCAGGTTATTGTGGGAAACTATTCCTGCTTCGCGATCGCACTTTAGCGCAGATCAATAATTAAGAGTATTATGTGGTATTATCTACTGTAAATGGTTGTGTGTATAAATAACATGGTGACATATATATGAAAAATAAAGGCTTACTAACATTATAAATGTGAAAGTGTATGTGACTGTATGTTTTAGTTTTTTTTTTGTTAAAACAACCAAAACTAAATTATATTTTTGGATCTTCAATTATATTTGGATAGTTCAATACATGAAACCAATAAAAGCAAATAAATATATTTAATTGAATCGATTATAAACCCGAATTAGGACTAACTAACGCGTTTGAGGTCTATTAAATTCGTAAATTTTAGTACTATCTAAGCTACATAATATAGTAATGGCATTCATTATTAAGATCGTGTGAGTGGTTTAAAATAATATCTAATGCTCATCTAATGTCTTGAATAAATCTTTTTTATCCTTAAAATCTAGACACGGAAGCACGAGCTTACAATAATAATCATCAGATTTTACGATTTCAATCCTACAAGTACCTTTGTAATTACCATAAGGTTATGGCCGCACAAACCGGAGACTGGCTTAGCGCCTAGAGCCTAGCGAGTCACCTAGCGATTACCTACTAATACGAACGTTCTAGAATATTCGCGACTGGTCGCACTGACCGCTTAGTGCCTAGCTAGTCGCTCGCTTGGCGCTCAATGCTGCCGTTCGCGAACATTCTAGACCGTTCGTTTTATATATTTAGGAACTTGCTAAGTGATTCGTTAGGCTCCAGTCGCTAAGCACGTAGCCTTAACGCTTATCATTATTTTATTCTGACAAAATCTGTGTACTATGTCCCGAACGAGGAAATTCCGGCCTTAGAAAGAGTGTGCATTCTGACTAATCAAATAAATAAGTAAAACTTATAAAAAAATACCTTTTGGACTTAACTTGTAAAAGTGTATAAATATTCCATTTTATTTAACGATATACGAAATAAATCGAACGTTGCGTGTTATTGTTAATGTGTTGTTTTACTGAATAACTGACTTTTAAGGTTACAATTCACAAGGCCGAACGGGAAATGACAAACGGCGCGGCACTTTGGCGTCTTTATTTCTAGTCGCGATTTTATTCACTAGATTTTTACTAACTTTTGTTAGACCGACATGACGACGATGCGCGGAGTGTTTATAACTAAATCGCATGAATGCAGTGTAGTCCATCCCCGATAGATCAAGATAAGGCGACCTGAAAACTAAACCTAGGTGAGCCACACCACTATACGAAAAAGAAACAAAGAGAAGAAAGAGCGTTGTCTCAAATCCTAAGTCGAATTAAAGTCAATAGAAATCGAGTGATTTAAATCTCTCTATATGAAAATGGCGATTCGAAAATAGAACGAATGGCGATGCGGAATTAGTACTGAATTAGTCGGACGTCAAAACCCGTCGGCTTAGTGTGTAGAAGCCTGACTGTGTGACTGGGTCGAATTATTTTTATAATACAGTTGTGGATTAGGTTTGAAATGTAAAGATTAATGGTCATTTTTTTACCATTAGGTACAAGATAAAATACGACTAATAATTATATTCAATAATTTATATTTTGATAACTTTTAATTTCAGCTACTAACTAACCTACTCAACAAACAAACAGTTTTAACCTAAACAAAGGCAGTGATGATTTTCCTGTTTACTTTTAGTCGCTACGTCATTAACTAAAAAATAAAACATGTGAATACATGAGTACTTTTAAAATTTTGACGTTACAATAGATTAAAAAAATAAAGTATGATGAGAATAATTATATTTTCGTATGTACCTATGTAATAAAAATAAATTCGACCCAAACCTTTTGAAACAAAAAAGAATTGTGCTAAATCCAAGAGTATATAATAAACGAATATCTTGAGGACACGATGTATCTATGTTCAAGGGAAGCACAAAGGGCGGGGTACCTATGTCTTAGTGATTATGTGTGTTGTGTACCAATGTCTTTCTTCTTAAGAAGTTATGTGCGCTAATATAGCTCTTACGGTGAAGGAAAACATCGTGAGGAAACCAACATCTTCTAAGACTCACCACGGGCCAAAAGCATGGGATATTCGCCAATTCAGAGTAGGATTCCGTGGCGTCTTACTGCCTAACCCCTCTAAGGCTGAAATCTATACTTTGACTTTGCTTAGACAGACCTTAGCAAAAACTAACCGTAAACTTTGAATTGGAATTTATAGTCGAAAGCCATTTTGTAATATACGAAAAAAAAAAGATCTTTATAGTCATAACAGAGAAGCAAAGTTTAAGTCAATATTTTGGATTGGTTTACATTTTAAATTTGAATAACTTAGATTTTACTTAGCAAAAACTTTGGATAGTTGCGAAAATCGCTTTATAAATACCAAAAAATGTCTGAATTTAAAGTTTTTGCTTCAAGGTTACAGTACGGACTATAGATTTCAGCTTAAGAGCCGATAATTATTTGCTTTTTACTCCAAGTAGGTATGACATCAAATGGGGATAAAAACTAAAAGCTCTTGAAAGTTCGTACCATAAGTTGATACGTAAACTCGTGTATACTTATAGATAATTTAGGTACGACATTCGTGACCGCTGCCTGTTCCGCGTGGAACAGGCAATGCCTACAATGTCAAACTGTTAACGTTACAGTGCATGTATTTACGTATCAACCCATGGTATACAGTTACAGATCATATCCGCACTAAGAATCATACCAGTTTATTGAGAGCCTTATTTTTGAAGAATACGTAGGTGATTATCTGCTTCAACAAAGTTCTTTTTAATGTTAACTAAAGTATACCCGCCCATTAAAACGTCTTAAATTCACTGTTAACTGTAAATATCTTGTATCATAACGATATTATTATACCACTGTACTTATGATAGTAAAGTGAGAGATTTTCACGTTAATATAATTTCTGTACCTACATTTTACGGGAAGTGGAATATTTCGAGAATTTTACGGCGAATTCACTATAAGTAGATTAATTTGTATTCATATTATAAATTATTAGTAAGTATAAGTTAAAATTAATTTTATTTTCTACTCTATACTTACATGTATAAATTTATTGGTTCTTTGTGGAAATAATTCCCATAACTGTGTGTCAAATAATTATTATTAATTACATAATTTAGTATATTACTAAATAATGTAAATATGTTAAAGAAAAAAAATAATAATTTAATTATTTTCGCAGTATGTTTAACTTATTCAGCATAATTAAATTGTAAGTTGGTACCTATATGTATTAAAGTCTGCAATGCTTAACATATTTACTGTGTTATTTTTAAAAACTGTGCTAGTGACTGTAATAAAACTAATATTTATACAATGTTTTACAGGAAGCATAATATATTTCAAACGGGTAATTCTATAAATTGATTCAAGGTGTAACGACGATGACCATAAATATATTATCATTTCTGTAATACTTTGCATATCGTATTAATGCAGAACGGTATAAAACGCAAAAATTGTTATACTAGCTAACAAATTTGTTTTACAACTTTTAGATTTATCAAATAATTTCCATAACAGTTCTATTTTAAATCTTGATTCGCTTTGAGAATTTTCAGTTTCAACAACAAATAAAAGACTTTTTTTAAGAAAAATAACGAAATGTTTGCCCAAACTTATGTATTATTCATCATGTTTTGTATTAAGCCAAGGGGCGTTATTCCTTCTATTATCAATTAATTAGGTACCTATTTATTTTACAACAAATGTACTTGTACAGGTAAGGGGCGATTCGATAATTTAACATTTATTGTACAATTAAAAACGACTTATCATGATTTATTACGAATTTAATATTAATTAGTTATTTAATCAGCCTGTTAATATTTAACGTGTGTTAAGTTTACGCGATGTAAATAATGTTTGGAAAGTAACGAATATTTTGTTACTTAATTTAAGAGAAATAATCGAGAAGTTAAGTGATGCTACTTTATTAATTTAAAATCATTGCAAAGATTCACTTGAAAAGTAAAAGTAATTAAAAACAAATAGGCACTTTGCAATTTATTTAACAATGATCTCATGCACGTTGTTCTTTTAATTCGGTTTTATGCTTTTAGACCTAAGTTTATAGACAACCTGAACATCCTGTTTAACTCAGCAATTACATTATTATCTCAAATATACAGATTTTATAGAGCGCAATTATGAATTTTGATGCAGTAGCCGAATTTCAATTTGAAATACTTGTTATTTATTTGTTTATTTATGAAAACATAAAGCCTACGACAAACAGTAGATCTACTTGAAAGGTGCTTTATCCTATAACAAACACTGCCAAATTTATTTCGCGTTCTTTGTTTTATTATTCATGGCATTTATGTTGCTTAGATGGAGCGATTAAAATTAAAGATTTAGTAAAAATATACCAGTCCATATTAACTAAGTAAAAACCATAGTGATTTCGACTCCCATGACGCGGCCGCTTCAATCGACTAAAACAACTAGTTACCAAAGCGTATAAGAAAATGTGTTCTAAGGTGTTGAAATTTTCAGGTTCAGCACCACAGTTTCACTTGTATCGTTTGTGTTTTCTATGCTACTATTCATACCTCTGTGATGAAACATTACCCATTTCATTGAAATTACTTTGCTACAAAGTTACGTAATGAGACCCCAGTCTACTTTAGTGGCTGCATCAGCTTACTACTGACGAAACAGGCTTGTTTGTTGTAATGGGGCATCAGTTTTGAACGCTTATAAATTTTATAACTTGACGCGAAGTCCAGAGTCCTAGTCTATTCAAAGTAATGATTACAAAAAGTGCTCATCACGTTAATCAAAACAAAACACAAAAAACTTTTATTAACTTCAATAATACCTATGTTAATTTTTTGTATGCACGTATTATGTAATAAAATAACTCACCAATGGCTGTACTAAAAACATTCCTATATAATTATTTTTCTCTCCAGTAAAGGTTTAATTTTCAACTTCACCGGTTCGGGTTACTTAACTTTTTTTTTTAATTATTTAGTAGTTTAATGACCATTTAATTTTAAAATGAGTCACTAGGAAATATTTTTGGGCACAGTTGTACTCGTAAGTATTTTTAGACGTACTTACCAGCTTATAGGTATACTTATTTCCAACTACATTTTGCTGTTGGTAGGTACAAACATAAAAATAGATAAGTACTTATCTAAACAAATATAAAACAAAATACGTTTACATGTCCATTTTGCAGTACATGACCGGTAGTCCTGTTACTTAAAAATAAATTAAAATAAACACATATTGTGATTTTTTCAACTATACCTGATATTATTTTTGCATGAGTGACTTTTACCAAAAAGTATCGATAAGTCGACAAAATTTATATTAAAAACTTTTTAAATTCACACGATTTGTTAACATAGTTACATGTTAACGGGTCTTAATAAATTTTTCTTACCTCGACGTTACAACTATCTTACAATAGCCTTAGTCACGAGGAGACAGTAACGCGATTAAGACCCGATAAAATGTAACTTCTATTGCAACAACATTCAATTGTATATTCGTTTTTTGTGCTGTCTAAATACAATTAAAGTATTGCAACCATAAAGCTACGTCTGCATAGGCGGGCAACTCTTGCTTGCATGCGCCTGGAGTCTATTGAGTCACCTACCTACCTATAACGAACCGTCGAGAATGTTCGCAACAGGGCGCACTGAGCGCTTGGCGGCTATCTAAGCACAGTCAAAATGTAACACAAATGTAAGACGACCTCTGTGGCGCGTCGAGCGAACGCTTGACTGCAATGCAGAAGATTGCGAGATCGATTACCGCCGTGTGCAAATATTTATGTTTAAAATTAAAAAATAAATATTTGTATCTGGTCTAGGTGTCTTTCTCTATATGATAAGCATGTATTTACAAAAAAATAGTATAATATGTAGTATATACAATACAATACAATATTTTATTAATAACTCCATAGTTACATGTCATTGTTACGCTGTGTGTAATATCGTGGAATATTTATTATTTATTATTATTTACTAGGCGCTAGGTGTGAAGTAAGCCGCCTGCCTATGCAGCCATAACGTAAGAGTGTGTCAGAAATAACACCGATTTGAGAAGAATTTTTGCAAGATACATTGATCAAATGATTAAAATCACATTTATTTAGCTACTTGTAAATAGCAGTACCTATCTCGATTAGTTTCTCTATTCATACCAGTGAAGTTATCTCGAAGTGCCCTTTCGCCCGGCGGCCTGGCGGACTGTTTCAAAATTAAATTCTAAGGAAAACATAAACGTAATTGTACATTGTGAACATACAACTAAATTACACATAGTTCTAAGGAATGGTAAATTAAACTTATTGTAAACTAGCATTAATCGAACAAGAAACCTTATTATCATAATATTTTTGTGTTTCATTTCCTCGATCCGGTTATTATCTGTCGGTTAATAAAAAACCATTGCCAGGTAATTTCAGGTAAATAAGTGTAGATTCACCAACGTGAAGTGAATTAAAATTGATTCTATTGATTTGACTCTTGTCTCTCACACATAAAACCGCTTTGAAAGTCTTGCTGGAGTTGAAAAGATTACAAGACATAGGTACATGCCAACTTATTTAACCTCTGGAGTCTTAGGCTAAAATCTACAGTGCGTACTTTGACTTGGCTCAGACTGAGCTTAGCAAAACTAAGCATAAACTTTGAATTAAAGATAGACTGTAAGTTCAAAATATCTTACAGTCTATCTTGTATGTATACAAATAGGTACATTAGTTTTTTGTTGTAGTCAAAAATACTTGATTTAAACAAGCATTTAAACTTACGATAAATATTAAGTCCCGCTAACAGTCACGTGATGTTGTTCGCTTGTTTAATGATTATATCTTACTTCTTACTTTCTTACTAATATTATAAACGCGAAAGTTTGTATGTATGTATGTGAGGTTGTTACTCTTTCACGCAAAAACTACTGAACCGATTGCGATGAAACTTGGAATATGGTGACTGGGGACCTGGATTAACACATAGGCTATTTTTTATCCCGATATTCCTGCGGGAACGGGACTTAGCGGGTGAAACCGCGGGGCGCAGCTAGTACTTCTATAAATCGGAAACGAATTACCGTATCGAAGTAAATTCTTTCACTTGTTTTTTTTATTTGTGACATAGAATATGCAAAGCTTAGGTTCAAAATTAGTTATTTTTTCTCACGAGCAAGATTGGAATCGCTAGTCCTCTCGCAAATTTTATATTTTCAAATGTAGATAGGTAGTTGGAAATAATCGCGACATTGATCCACGATAATCTCCGCACAGTGATGGAACACAAATCAAAATAACAGCGAGACACGACCGGATGATAGCAATTTGTAAATTGCTAAGTAACATGTAAAATGATTCAAGCGTAGTTAGAATAAGTGCTGTGCCTGGTCGATCTGACACCGGAAAATGACATGATCATGTTATGTTACAAAACTAAAGTTTTTATTTTACTGTGTGATAGAGGCTGAATCGGGCACTACAGCGCCATAAAAAAGCATGGATAAAAAGTTGCTTGCGCTGTATAAATCATCTAAAATTAGATGAAAAGGCCAATTTTTTTAGAGGCTAAGAAAGCTTAGATCAGTCGCGTGCTATAACCCATTAACGCCCTCTGTACACACACAGGTACACTACTTTGATTCGCCGTAAAATATTTTTATTTGTGGCAATCAATAAAATGACAAAAAATCTTACTAATATTATAAACGCGAAAGTTTGTATGTAAGTATGTATGAAGGAATGTATGTGAGGTTGTTACTCTTTCACACAAAAACTACTGAACCGATTGCGATGAAGCTTGGAAAATAGGTAGCTGGGGACCTGGATTAACACATAGACTACTTTTTATCCCGTAACTTTTAAGTCATCTACAAATTGTTTTCGTAAGGTAAGTTATTATTATTGAATACTTTTCAACAAATGATCAATTACTAGTTATTTGTAGTTATGTTGTAAATTATGATGTGTAAGAACATATAACATTGTTCAAAAACGATTCATAACAAATTACTTGCAACAGGTGTTCACTTCTGTATTAAATTACTTTTCTTTTATAAGTATTTACGAATTTTGAAAATGGCAAGTAGGCGAGTTTTCACAACCCAAAATGATTATGCACGACTTGAAGAAGCTTCAGAAGCCATAATTGGACGAAGAAGATCATACCTAGGTAGGTATGATAACTTTCCAAAAAAAGGTGTAATGGAGTTGGGCAGTGGATATTTGTAATGGAACGAAGTTAGCAGATATTGGCTGTTTGTACTACTTGTAGTAATATATACTCTAAGGCTGTTTTCTACATAGCAACATAGGTAGGACTATCTATTTACAGTGCGTTATCATGTTTTACTTAGGTTTGATTTTTTGTAACTTCTTATTGTTTTTTCTTGAACGCACGCGTACGGAAAACGTGCAAGTACCTACAAAAAAGTTTAATATAAAATTATACCTAATAGCGTTAATCCAAGTCACATAGTATGTGTCTATCTCATTTTTTCATTTGACTAAAGTAGAGACGGTCGTAGTTCGTACTCAGGATGTCTATAGGTACTCTACAGAATGATGGCCAAAGGTTGGTCGACTGACACACATCAGTGTTTATACAAGGATCGCACTGTACGTACATACCCTCTATATATTATGTACGCACATAATATTAAATAACCGAAATTGAATTTCTATTAATAGGTATTTCTTTCAAGTGTTCAATAAAAATGAAAACCTAATAATTCAACGAAAATTCATTAGGTTATTTGTTTCTTAAACTAATCATAACTAACACAAACCTTTTTTAAACGAAAATCGAAGGGATGCAAGAAAAAATATCAAACATTAACTCTGATAAGTGATAACTTAACTGAGAGTTGAAATAGTTTAGTAAACTTTATTAAGATCATCAGTGAAAAACCCGGAATATCTAAAATGCTACCAAATATTCTTGGAAAAATACATCGACGTAAGTAAAAAAATTATGCCTAGTTACCTACTAATTATTTTACTTGTGACTCTTCTTGGGTCTAGATTTCTTGTTTTAATCAAGTACTTTAAGACACTAACACCCAGTTGCAGAAACGTACTTAAGATTAAAATACTAATCTAACATTAACTTGTTGCAGAGAGCAACATTAGACTCTAGTCTAATGGTTCTTTAGCTTTTAATAATAAAATGTCAAACAAAGGCATTTTTAATTGGACCAACAGATCATTATCTCATGCTAAAGTGGTTTTGTGCAACATCAATAATTTAATGAAAATATTAGTGTTTGACTGTTTACTTAATGCTGCATTAAAGTTTGTCTTTGTGCAACTGGGTGTAAAGGTAGGTACTAATAATGTCAGTTCAGCAGCTGTGCTTCATGGTTCCCCTGCATATATTTATCCTAGTTACGTATTCTATAACTAGAGCGTCTTAACATCGCCTAATTATTGTTACATTTTACTTAAAGACAGTTCGGCAATTACTAACGCTTAAAAAGGTTTATCGAATCGCGAAAAGCGAAAATTGTTGGATAATTTTCGAGAAAAATCTAACAATACTGAAGCCAATTTAAGACGTTTTAGATAAAGAATGTCCTGTAAATACATAAAAGATCTTACTAAAAGATGACATGAAAAACTTAATAAAAATCGGTTCCGTACTATTGCCATTCTTAAGGCTATTTCTAGTTGACAATTTGAGTTCAAATTGTCAACTAGAAATAAACAACCTTATCTTGTCTATTTGTAAAGGACTTGTAAAAATCGTTTTTTATTTATATAAAGTCGGTTGCACTGTTTGCAAAAATACGACTTAAAAAATAACAAAATAACCTCCCCACAATAAAGGTTATTGTGTTCTTTTTTAAGTATTTTTTTAAATGTTTGTTCTTTTTTTTTATTAGAATAGTAAACATTGCTGTCTATCATTTTCCCACTATTAGTAAAAGTGAACTACTTACTGTAATAACCTCAACGATCATTTATTACTTACTTATTATAATATAATATATATTTATACATATACAAATTTTCAATTTATTATATTTTTTGTATTTATTGTATTTCGCTCATGACTCGAGGAGTCACCAACCGTAGGGTTTTGCCGGAAGACCAGCGCTGCGGCGGATTTTGTTCTGCTGCAGTTATTTCTTGCTGAGGCGTAACCTTTTCGGGGGCACACGGCTTCTTAGAAATAATTATTATTTTCTTTAACTTAGTAGTTTGCTGTTTATTTATAATTATTTGTTTTTGTTGAGTTCCAAAATGGTTTGTTTTTTTTTGTATTATTTGTTTGGCATTAATTTAATTTCATATATTATTATAATTTATTATGTTGTGTCTATTTTACCTACTGTGTAAGTTGTGTGCCTGTCTGAATAAACGTATTTTCTTTCTTTCTTTCTTTTCTTTTATCAGTTATCATATCATATTAACTCGCGCGTGTCACTGAACTTGGTAAATTAAATTCCGTGCCTTTCTACCACCCTTATTTTCGTAACAAATTCCAAAGTGGAAATTACCTACCTACTATAAAGGAGTACCTTAAGGCGACGATAGATGATAAGCAACGGTCCTTGTCCTATTGCATATAAATGAGCGAGATGGAATTGCGTGAAAAAATCTACAATTTCTCGTAAAATCAATAATTAACGAAGATTAAAATAATATTTTTATAAAATGCGATGAAGGGGTTCTAGGTATTGTATTTTCTAATATTATGATGCCTATAAGAAAATATAGCGGTTAAGGATTTAGAAGAAAAATTGATTTATTTTCTAAAACAGGGATAACTTTGCCTGTTTAATAGTGGTATTTAAAGTTATTTTTTATTGTTTTTGAAATGAAGGGGACACTTCTTGTATCATGTACAATAACATTAAACATTGTTTAAAGATCTATTTGATACCGGTTATGAAGAAAACTATTCAATCGGAAGGGATTTCACATGAGTCGCGTCCTTAAGCATATTCACACCAGTCTACTTCATGTTAAATAAACATTTATTTGCCCGAATAATGGTATTTCTACCATAATTAGAGTAAATAAATGTTTATGTAGGGTTATCTACAACGCGATCTCACTCTGAGCTTAATAATAATGATAGTTGAAATCACATTTTTTTAAGGACACTCCACAGCAATGATTTAATATAGATTTAAGAGGTGGAAACAGAAAGCCAATTACTTACGGTTAGTGACAAATAGTAAACAAAATAGTATACACTTTTATGGTGGTGAATGACGATTGGCTAAATTTTTATCTGATAACGTTTAGGATTGTTTTTATTTATTCTGTTTACCTACTCTTTGTAAGAATTGGTTGGATATTATTAATATTTAAGCTCATACCTACATTGTATATCTACATTGTTTTTTGTTCGTGAGATCCTATAATTGGCTTCCTGGTGATACACGTTAATTTATACTTCTGTAATAGCTGTTGGATTTCCTAAAAAATAAATAAATAAATAAAACACAGCTACAGAAATACATCTAAAGGAAATATTTCATAGTAGCTGTTCCCCGCGGTTTCACCCGCGTTAGTTCCATTCCCGCGGGAATATCGGGATAAAACGTAACTTATGTGTTATCAAAGGTTTCCTACCTATATTAGTAGTTTTTTGCAAATTTCTCTATAGCTCTATACTGTCAGCAGTTGAGGGTATGCGTGTGTTGATCCACAGTCAGTCAGAATTATAATTATCAAAGAACTGGACTGGTCTCTATTAAAGACTAGAAAGGGAAAGGTCGCCTGATAGTAATGATTTTTAAACTCTTCTTAAACGGACGAGCTTCATCTTTCACGTTTATCACAAATTATCCCCAATATTTTAAGGATAGCTTTCAATTATAATTCATAATTGGAGGCCTTTGCCAAAAATCTGGTAGCTTAGTCGTGTTACATCATGGTTAGACAAACATCGGAACTGTTTTGCAGTTGTAACACTTCTTGGGTTTAAACGTAATTCCTCAACAAATTTTGTCTCAAAAAAAATTCAGGCGCAATTCCATTCCAGTTTAATTTGCACGAAAATGTGACGTCATACGCTGAAAACTGGCTTAATTGTTGTAAAAAGTTGCATGCGAGAATTGCACAATTACATCGTTTAACAAAATATATATTATTATGTCTACAACTATGTCATCATCTCAGCTCTTATCGGTCCACTGCTGAACATAGGCCTCCCCCATACGACGCCACAAATAGCGATCGTGAGCTACCTCCATCCGACGACTCCCCGCGACTGCTACAATGTCGTCGGTCCACTGAGTAGGTGGTCTTCCAACACTCCGACTTGATCCGATCGACTATATAGGTACTTACGTATAACTATTGTATTAAGTTTATATCTTTCAGAACCATGGATGCAAGAACGTTATGTTTTTACCTTCATTGGATTTTTGACAACATTTACAATGGCCTTATTAAATTTCCATCTCGAACTTATAATTAAGTACATGGTAAAATTGAATACAACTGACGATATATACGATCCAGATTCGTGTAAAAATTTGATTGTCAATAATTCTGATGTAATTGAGAATCAAGAAACCATTGTGGAAGTAAGTTATATAGAATTAAGAATAATGTTTAAAATAAGTAATAATTGAGAACCTATAGCAGGCTACAGACTATCAGTTTTAACAGTGCAGTCAAACAGTCCAGTCAAAGCTTACGTGTGTAAACAAAACTAAGAACCTACAGTTAGAATTTGTACTGAGAATCTAATAGAAATATCATTAGATAAAACTGTAGGTACACTTAAAACTGCGCCGTTAAAAGTAAAATTAGCAAATAATTTTGTAAGATGAGTTCTCGAAGAGTTTACTATTATCATGATCACAGACAATCAGGTGTACAAGTCTAGTACCGAATGATAGTTAAAATAGTTTTAATATGAGATAATAGGGAAGAATAAATAAAAATATACTAGATTAAATAAGGTTTAGACCTTATGTTTAAGTTTATCTGTTTGTGAACAAAGACTTAAGAGACAGTGGACCCCTTTGCCTTTAAACTCTTATCTGTAAACAGAACTTTTGCCTTTAGTACAATATGGTCGTTTTTAACTCACAGTGATAAGAAAATGTTGTGACAGACACCTTTTTACTAACCGAAAGAATTATCTTTCAAGTGTTATAATTTGGTGACTTTATCACTTAATTTGATATACGTAGGAATGAAATCTAATATTATAAACGCAAAAGTTTGTATGCATGTAAGTATGTATGTGTGTGAGTTGTTACTCTTTCACGCAAAAACTACTAAACCGATTGCGACGAAACTTGAAATATAGGTAGCTGGGAATAACACATAGGTTACTTTTATCCCGATATTCCCACGGGAACGGGACTTACGCGGGTGAAACCACGGAGCGCAGCTAGTAAATAATATACCTATTATGTTGCCTATATCACGCTTCTGATCGATCAAGCAAACACTGAATAAAAACTCTTAAAGCATCAGCTGTAAAAATGTCACCAATTCCACGACATTGTCCAGAGAAAATTCAAATAATAAAGCGATATTGAGGCATAATGCACTTAAAACCAAACTAAGGTACTGGATTTATTAAGTAGTGTCAGAGAGATAAAATGCTGAACTATATTTATTGAGTAAATACAAGCATATACTTAACACACGCAGCTGAAAACGAACTCAAAAAATTCTTCATCATGTCTTGCCGAAAAATATAGCAAAAAAGAAAGATATTAAACTTTGTTAAGTAGATAGTTAGTACGCTCCTTTGTTTGATAATGGCGGGGAAATAACGAAGGTTGACTTCACGTCAAATTTTTATTAAATTGCTTGCCAAAATACTTATGTTTGCTTTTCCTAGTTTCAGGAAGAAAGACTAATATGGGATGACCAATCGGTGGCATACGTTCTTGCAGCTTATTACAGCGGCTATATTTGGACACAATGGCTGGGAGGGTTTGCGGCAGAACTGGTTGGAGGCAAACTTATTATGACAATTTGTCTCATAACAGCAGCTGTATCGACAATATCAACGCCTGTGGTTGTTCTATTCTTTGAGTCTTATGGCCTTATTAATTTAAGGTTTATAACTGGGTTAGCATTGGTAAGTATATTATTATGTACTTATGTATAATTTTTTTTTTGTCATTTGGATGTTTTTAATGTCTATACAGGGTTATGGGTTTCGAATCCAAAACCGTTCAGGGGGTGATTTTCCACATCAAAACGAATAACTTTTGTTCTACGATTTTTGGAAATTCGTTTTTTTTTTGCAAATTTTAAGGTTATATCTCACTGAAAAAAGACGACTGTTTTTAACCGACTTCAAAAAAGGAGGAGGTTATCAATTCGTCTGTATGTATAATATTTTTTTTTTTTTTGTATGTTTACCGATTACTCGAAGACGGATTGACGGATTAAGATGATTCTTTTTTTAATGGATAGTTAGGAGCTCCAAGATGGTCCCATAAAAATTTGATGTGGATCTGATGAGGGTCTTCGGAGTGATGAACGGAAATGCTCCTCAAAACGCATTAATCAATCCAGTTGTTTATCGATTACTCGAAGATGGCTTGACCGATTGAGATGATTCTTTTTTTAATGAAAAGGTGAAAGCTCCGAGATGGTCCCATAAAAATTTGATGAGGATCTGATGAGGATCTTCGAAGTGAGGACCGGGAATGCTCCTCAAAACGCTGTATTCAATTCAATTGTTCATCGATTATACGAAGATGGCTTAACCGATTGATATAGTTCTTTTTTTAATGGAAAGGTGGCAGCTACGAGGTGGTCCCATGAAAGTTTGGTAAGGATCTGATGAGTATCTTCGGAATGATGGACGGGATAGCATCCCAGAATTCAATAAATTACTCATTTTTGGACTTCTACCAAAAAGAATAGACCCCTAAAGAACTAAGTACAGATTGATGGGGCACCTGAAACCACCTTCTCATCAGCAAACTCCTCAATAATGAAAATTACGGTAACAATATTGTTGATTTTTAGGTAGGTAAGTATACTAAAAAAGGTAAAATAAAAAAATAATTTAACAATTAAAAAACCGACTTCAAAAAGAAACAAAAAAAAATTTAAAAAACAACCAAAAAAAAAGAATTGATAAAAATGACCAAAATAACCCCTACATAGGTACAGAGCCACCGACTAATTAATCTGTTTTATCATCTGAAGTCGGGCAGTTTTACTGGTTGGTTCCATATTGTACTTAGTTTGGCTGCCCGACTTCAGATAATAAAACAGATTAATTAGTCGGTGGCTCTGTACCTATGTAGGGGTTATTTTGGTCATTTTTATCAATTCTTTTTTTTTGGTTGTTTTTTAAATTATTTTTTGTTTCTTTTTGAAGTCGGTTTTTTAATTGTTAAATTATTTTTTTTTGAAAATAAATTCGATTTAAGTTTTTATTGTAGTATACCAAACTAAAAGAAAGGACATCTTAAGGTCAATGACCTCTAACTCTATGAAACAGCTGATTTTCAAGTAAACTTTACACTTAAAATTTTCGAAAACTACTTTTAATTTCAAAAAGTCGTAGAACAAAACTTATTCGTTTTGATGTGAAGAATCACCCCCTGAACGGTTTTGGATTCGAAACCCATAACCCTGTATATGATGGACGATACTTTGGTTAAACATTACTATTGATCACACTCTCTCTCTCTCTCTGTCTTTGGTCGATCCTTCATGACTGATAGTGATCACCACTTTTCTTCACCCAGCGATTTGTTAAGCTCCTCCATTTATTGCAGTCTGCAGCCATTAGAACAACCTCCTCAAATCTCGATAAGTTCTTTGGTTTCAGCTGGAGAGCAACAACAACAATTCATAACACACACAAAAATAAAAACAACAATAAAATACTAGAAATATTTCGAACAAAAAAGTCATCTTCAAAAATTTACTCGCTACGAGATTTGAATCTTCATTCAAATCTCGTGTATTTTTGCTTTAAAATATTTCTAGTAGATTTGCATTCTAGTAGCAATAAAAACAAATTACGAAATAACAATAATATACATAACATGGTCTTATAAAAATATGGGTATTTGCCAAGTTAGGTACATACAATGTACAGCCCTAAATATTATTTCAATTTTTGAATAATTTGTATCCTTCTCAAATATAAAAAATAACTTTTATCAATTGGACCTAACCTTATAATATAATCTAATTAAGTGACTGAATTATTTTCAGGGACCAACTATTCCAGTAGTATTATCAGTGATGTCTAAATGGATACCAAAGACACAGTATACTTTTATAGGGAGCCTGATATTCCCGGGCGCTCTTATCGGTCAAGTTGCTGCAGTGTATCTTACTGATTCTATCGTGCGTGCTGCTGGTTGGGAAGCAGTGTGTTACGTGTTTGGTATATGGGGGGTACTATTATCACTTTTATGGGTGAGTGTTTAGTTTGCATCGTGTTTAGTTACCAGCTGTAGGGTCTAGAATCTGTACTAGTATTGTAAAGAGGAAACGTTGGGAACAATGTATGTAAGTATGAATATTAGAAGTAATCTCCGAAACCACTGAACTGATTTTAAAAATTATTTCACTAATAAAAAGATACATCCTGGATAATTCCAGGAGTTTCATAAGTTACTATTGATCCGGGTATTCTCATTGGATCGGGACTTATGCAGGTGAAACCACGGGACGCAGCTAGTCGTAAATCATTTCGAATGAATGAATGTTCATAAATATATAAATAAATAGCTTCACCTATGTTTATTCAACATAAATACATAGGAAATACAACAGACCCTAAATTCACTCAGTAAATAAATACTTAAGAAGCTTTAAATTATCTTGTACAATTAGGCGGTCTTATCGCTGAGAAGGGAGCGAGGAAGGTTAATGAAAGTCATCACATCTTTGAGAGTAACCATCTATACAAGTTGAAAACCTTTCCAGATATTTTTTTGCTACAGTACTCCAAACATGCATCCACGTATATCTGAAACAGAAAAAGAATATTTGATTGAAAACGTTATATCATTAAAGCGAAGTACGAAATATGAATTGGACCCATTACCTTGGAAAGCATATTTCTTTTCTGCTGCACTTTGGGGAGTTACTATCGGCTATGTGAGTATGCAGTCGACGTACGGTACCTTAATCTATACTTTGTGTTATGTCATTCTCTTTGTAGCATTTTTCATTTTAGTGTTCTTATTTAATAATTAAGTCTTCTAATACATCTGCATGATAAATTTTGAAAGCTTTATGGCAGCCTCGTTCCCTTCTCTCTTTTAATAACCGTATCTTGCCCCTGTTATTTCAGATTGGAAAAGAATGGGCCTACCACATTTTGACGGTGGAAATTCCACAATTTCAAAAGGAAGTGTTAAGATCTGATATCACCGATTCCCTTCATCTGACTACTGCTCCTTACATCTGTATGTGGATATCAGCTATGGTTTTTGGTTATAGCAGTGATTTTATTATAAACAGAGGGTTAGTTGAATATAAGAGAGCGAGACAGTTGTTTACTTCTATTGGTAAGTCTAAACTTGTGCATAGTTTAACTCAAAATGCTTCTATCTATAAAAACACAATATCTCCCATATATTCTAGTTTCTTCTTGTAGAATCACAAGTATTAATTCTGTAACATCTAAAAACGTCTCCCCCATGATTAGTTACCGGGGATAAATCTAGAGTTGTAATATCTAGTGTTGTGGACTGGATGCAATGTTGAATAGTCAATTCAAGAAGATATTTTAAATTTCAGGGTTAATCGGATCAGGCTTAAGCATAATGTTAGCCGTTTATTCCAACTGCGCTCCTAAACACTCCTTCCTCTGGATGTGTTTGGGAATGATCGCATTGGGAGCTTGTTACAGCGGAGTGTTTATGAGTGTTCTAGACATGACGCCAAATTACGCCGGCAGTACTATGGGTATCGTCGACAATCTCGGCATTACAATTGCTTGGTTAATACCGTTCTTAAAAGACTGGATAGTTTCTCAAGTAAGTAATTTCTTCCGTGTTCTCTATTTAGAGGACTCCAAGATGATGCATTTTTCATTTTTGGAAAAAGATCACATTTTGTAAAATATTTTGGAACTTTTTACAGAAAATTAATAATAATGAATTTTTACTTTTTTTTAGGGACTACAGTCTCAATGGAAACTGTTACTGTGGTTGATGTTAATACTGATTCTAGTGAAACTAGCTGTATATTTATACCTCATGCATGCGGACCAACTCTGGTGGGATGACGTGAGAAGTCATGGTTATCCTGAGAATTGGAAAGGACTCTTTACAACTACTGGTTATATCGATAAGGATCTACGTAACATTTTTAAGCCTAAGAAAAACGCTCTAAAAGCTTTGTGACCACATTTTTTAATAAAATATTTGGAAAAATTGTCACAACAGTAGGTAGTTAATGTTCTTTCTGGACCAATAGGTAACTCTGAAAAAACTCTATTCTTTCAAATTTTGGTCAGCCCCCGCGCCCTCGCTGCCCAAAATTTGAAAGAATAGAGTTTTTTCAGAGTTACCTATTGGTCCAAAAAGAACAATAACTAAAAATGTGAAACAAAACTACAAGTTTCCAACGAGTGCCAGGACACTCTTCGCATCGGGGGTTCTAACCCAAAGATCAAAGAATATATTTTGGATTATTGGTCTACAACGTACAATACCTAGAATGTGAAACAAAACTTTATTTAATATTTTAGTGCTAACCATTAGGGTTTATTAATTACAGACCTATTGGTCTAGAACGAACTATAACTAAAAATGTGAAACAAAACTACAAGTTTCCAACGAGTGC
This sequence comes from Idaea dimidiata, assembly GCA_949358125.1. Lineage (NCBI taxonomy): Eukaryota > Metazoa > Arthropoda > Insecta > Lepidoptera > Geometridae > Idaea > Idaea dimidiata. Next base: position 6,245,415 of record OX442340.1, read on the forward strand.
CAGGGCACTCTTCGCATCGGGGGTTCTAACCCAAAGATCGAAGAATATATTTTTTGGATTATTGGTATACACTACCTAGAATGTAAAACAAAACTTCATTGCTTGTTCCAGGCTAAAACCACGCTTTTGTATGATCATGTATTGTTATCATAGGTTTATTTAAATTTTTAACCTCCTGTTGTTTATAGTCATGTCAACTTCCATTGCGGTAGTATTTCTGTTATTTAATTAAGTATTTCAATTTTATACGTGCAACTTTTTTACAGATTTCAATAGTTTTAAAACAAACGAGGACCGATTAACAATATAATTCACGTAATATTCGACCAAATGTATTCCGTCCATATGAATACTTTTCGCCCATGGTAAGATCGTTTTAGCCAATATTATGAATTAAATCGAACAATCAGTCAGAAGATTAAAAAAAATATATTTCATATAATATTCGGTTGGTAAAGACCGCTTTTAAGCACCGCCAATGTGTGTTTGTAAGACCGCTTTAAACCGATATTATGAACCACATTTCGTTTTAAAACAATCAGTCGGAACAATCGAGAACCGATTAAAAATATAATTCATGATATTTCAGTCAAATAAACACCGTCTGTATGTGTTATTTTCGCCCATGGTAAGATCGTTTTAACCGATATTCATGAATTATAACAATCAGCCGAAAGATTCCAGTACCGATTAAAAAATATATTCCATATAATATTCGGTCGGTAAACACCTCCTATGGGTGTAAGACCGCTTTAAACCGATATTAAGAAGTACATTTCGTTTTAAAACAATCAATCGGAACAATCGAGCACCGATTAAAAATAAAATTCATATAATATTCGACCAAATGTATTCCGTCCATATGAATACTTTTCGCCCATGGTAAGATCGTTTTAGCCAATATTATGAATTTATAATAATGAGTACCGATTAAAAAATATATTTCATATAATATTCTGTTGGTAAACACTGCCTATGTGTGTAAACCACATTTCGTTTTAAAACAATCAGTCGGAAGAATTAATTACTTATATTCTTAAATAACACAAATCCACCGCGTACTTTTCTTGTTAACTTGAAATTAATAAAACAGAAATAAATTATATCTGACTATATACAACTGTTGGTTGTACTTTCAGCATTGAACTAATATTTAAATAGAAATTGATAAGTACGATACAAAATCAATATCTATCTAAATTTCGTACTTACATTTTTTTATTTTTTCCTAGAAGAATATAAACACTAAAACTTAAAAAACCACCACTAAAACAGTATTGCACAAAAACATAATGAAAACTGGGTGTTATTTCCCACGAGGAATCAGGCGGAGTATAATTTTGTACACCTAAGCGAACTGAAAACTTAACAGTTGTAAAGTCATGAGCAAATGTCCAGAAACACTTTTAACCGACTTAGGAGGTTTTCAATTTCCAAAAAATATTTGTTCTGGTAATGAAGTCATGCTATTCCAAGGAAGAGATAGATAGATAGATTAATTTATTTATTGCAACACACCACAATTGAATACATACAAAATAACTAAAATGTAGGTAACACAATGGGTGACCTTATCGCTTAAAGTGATATGAAAGTTAGGGTGTTTAGACAAGGAACACTACGGTACTTGACACATGCAAAATTATTAATTAATAATCCTACGATAAAATACGGTGGATAAAATACGGCACTTTTAGCATTAACTAAGCACTCAATGTCGACTCATCATTTATAAAACAAGTTCATTCTTGTTGTTATGAAAACTTACCTACCTGTATCATATTATCTTGGGAACTTTATTACGAAATCGAATAATATTCTTAACCGATTTAGAAAAAAGAAGTAGGTATTTGCTTTTTAGAAATCCCGAACTCATACCAATATCTAGATAAATAAACAAAATATTGCATGACATTACACACAGCACAATCTAGCCTCAAACTAAGCTCTAGACTTGTACTATGGGTACTAGACCACGGGTATACTACTTATAATATTATGCATAGAAAGAAACTTAGACCAGATAGGTACAAATATTTAGTTTTTGCGCATAAATATTCACAGCCTTCGGCGTTTTTAGACCAAAAAATGTAAACATAGAACTGCTAATCGAAGTACTTGCTGTGTCCCGCAGGACAACTGTGTAAGTCCAGATTCCGCGGAAATATTTTAAACATTTAAGCAAATATTAATATTAGCACGTCATTCTCTGGGCGTTGCTATCATTTTTCTTTTAGGCTTAAACATAAATTTCTTTAATTTCATAAAAATACGAAACGTATCAACTAATTGCCTCAGTTATTATAACTATCGTAAAATTAATAGTAAGTAAATTGACTACACATCTTAATTTGATGTTCTGTTATAAAGAGAAACAAAAAATTTTATAAACTTAGTTTTTGATTCTCTGAAAATTTTATTAGGCGTTTTATCGAATGTTAAATTCATATTGTTTTTTATTCTATACTAACTGCATCAAGCGGTTTCACTCGCATAAGTCTCGATCCAAAATTAATTTGATACCTTTTCTCTTAGGTTATCCCGTAAAACATTTACATTCTATCGAATAGAAATACATTTTAATCATTGTAAAAATAAAACAAAAGAATAAAATAAGTAAGTTTAATCTCAATTGGTTATGTAGTTTTAAGTTAAGTTAAGAGTAACAAACAGGCATACTAACTTTATAATATTACCTATAAAATAATTGAACCCACGGCTTCGGAATGGAAATTGCTGTTTCACTCGCATAAGTCTCGATCCAAAATTAATTTGATACCTTTTCTCTTAGGTTATCCCGTAAAACATTTACATTCTATCGAATAGAAATACATTTTAATCATTGTAAAAATAAAACAAAAGAATAAAATAAGTAAGTTTAATCTCAATTGGTTATGTAGTTTTAAGTTAAGTTAAGAGTAACAAACAGGCATACTAACTTTATAATATTACCTATAAAATAATTGAACCCACGGCTTCGGAATGGAAATTGCTATATCTACCACTATACCATTTAAGCCATCGACTAAAAAAAGATATTCATTTTTTAACTAATAGAGTAGACATTACATCAAACGGATTTGGTAGGAATCCAAACAATCTTTTACCTCTATCTCTACGATATTTATAAAATATATAATTTTGATGACATTTCAATTTTGTATTCTTTTGTCTTTTAGAAAATGATTCTTAATGGCTTTAAAATAAAGTAAGTAATAGTATTTTAAATAATTTTCTTTGTTTATACCGACGGAAAACTAATAAATCGATCAACATTCCACGTTTAACGTAATTTATTATTATTGATTTTATTACATGATTTTGTCGGTCGACTAAAAGTTTTTGGTTGTAAAATAATTATTTGCTGACAATTTGTTTTTTTACGATATAAATACGCTTTTATGTCATGAAATAGTCATTAAAATCTGGAAAATTGCGCCGAGAGCCTGCAGCTTACTTACCGTTATTTACCCTAGTTACGGTCGATAAGAAGTACTTCTTACTCTTCAAGCTGAAGCTGACCTCTAAGCAAGGAACAAAGCAGCTGAATCCAGCCACTTGTCTACTTTGAAGATCACATTTTTTTTCAAAGCTAAAAACAATCATGTAAGTGAGTACATACGATCTTTCTTTATTTTTCACGATTCAAAAAGTTTTATTTGATATGTGATATAATGTAATTTTTGTTTTTTGTTTTTTTAGGTCTGATTACGAAAGCAGTTCTGAGGTCACAGACAGTTGGATCGCTGCAGTACCTGAGAAAAATAAGAAGCAGGCCAGCGTCAAAAAGGCGACTAAGAGGAAAGCCAGCAAAGAAACTTCTGAAGCCGTTTGTTCGAAGTAAGTTCCTGCTTAGTTTCTGTTTTATCATTGAAACTGAACGTATCGTAACGTAATTTCATTGTTGTACAACTTAAAACGTCCAGATGTATCCCCTCAGGTAGTCAGTCGATACCAATCGTTTTATACGGTTCCAGATAGCTTTGCGAAGTCCAATTTCATCTAACTAATTATTTTTATTTTTGTTTACAGAAAATCCAATATATTTTCTATAATTGATGGAGATAAAGCAACCTTCAGTGAAAAAGGAAAAACAAAGGCCGGCGGAGCTAAACCCCTGATCTCTGCTTTTGCGACACGAGTCGCAAATGGTCAAGTGTATCGTACTGCTGACTCCAGCGGTGATTATTATCTAGAGCTCAGGCTTTATAATAAGGCCGACATTATTAACGAAAAACCTGAGATACGGTATAAAAAAGCTTTATCGTCTTTAAAACTGATTTTGGATGAGGGGCACCCGAGTTGGGATCCACTCCAAAAACTTTTAGTCACATCTTTTGATGTTTTTAAAGCATCAGAGGCAAAATTTTTTAAAGATTCTAATTAAATTAGATTCTTTTTAAAGATTTAAAAATAATTATTATAATTTTGTAACACTTGAGGCTTTTTTATAACATCTTTATGACTTATCTTTTAAATTTTAAAGATTTATCATCACCAGCCCGTTAATTTGTCCCACTGCAGGGCAAGGGCGTAGGACATGTCGGTTTCCTCACGATGTTTGCCTTCACCGTAAGAGCGATGTTATATATATATAAGATTATAAGTTTAATATTGTAACACTGTAAGCTAGCTAGGCTCTCTATGCAATTTTCCAGATTTTAATCACTTATCTTTTTCATCTTGTAAAATTTATAAGATTTACATAAGATAATAAATAAATAATTATTTTACGTCCTTGATCATTTACTCTATTACCATGCCTTTCTGTAAGACGTGTGACTTAGTAATTAATAATCAATCCTGGGTAGGTCATTTAAGAAGCAGGGTTCACAAACAAAAAATTTCAAGTCTTTTGGTTAGCGAGGGGATTGAAACCATTGAATCTGCATTTAAATGTAGAATTATATCTTATAGAATTTTGGCTCAGGAGACGAATCAATCTAGTATTGAATTATTTTTAAAATCGATTCGTGGTAAATTACAACGTCTTTTAAATGATTGCATAAAGTTACATATTTGCATAAAAGTTAATTTTGAACTTTACGCAGGTTTTATAACGTTTAAGGATGATCACATAGATATTAAATCATTTTGTACGAAAAATACACCTATTTACAGTAATTATAAATTCGATATGTTATTTTCTTCACTGCTTCAAACTTTGAAAAACCAAGTGGAGGAATTTGAAGGTCGTGACAGCGGCTGGTCATTTTTAAATTGTATTCACCTGGAGATTAACGTAAATAAATACGAACCGATCGGTGGTTCAACGTACATTGAATTACCTAATCAAATAAAAAGCAAAAAGGCTTGTATAAACGTTCGTAATACCGATAAGTATTGCTTTTTGTATAGTATTTTAGCTTATTTATATCCTACAAAAAAACATGTTGATAGAGTTTCATCCTATCCGAATTTTCGTGATGTGTTGAACTTACAAAACATGTCATTTCCAGCGACTTTTTCTGATATATCTATATTTGAAAATAATAATCCTGGTTTAGGTTTTATAATTTACGGATTGAGTAAAAAGAACACTGTTATTGGTCCTCTATATAAATCTGATAACACTGTTAATCGACGAATTATTCATTTACTTTATTTAGAAAATGATAAAAAGTCCCATTATTGTTTAATTAAAAACTTGTCGCGTTTATTACGAAATCAAATTACTGCAAATCATAAAAAACTGTTTCTATGTGATACTTGTTTAGTGTTTTTTAAAAGTGCCGAACTAGTAGACTTGCACACTTGCAGCGGCTTAGCTACTGTTTTGCCCGAAAAGGGTTCCAAAATAAAGTTTAGACATTATGACAGAAAACAAAACGTTCCGTTTGTTATCTATGCGGACTTTGAGAGCTTGCTTGAAGCGAGTTGTAATGAAGAAATTAGAGGTTTACATACTTCTACAACCCATCGACATGTACCTATTGCATTTGCTTATTACATTGTTTGTTCGGAGAATTCAGAGTACAATAAATTTGTAACATATCGAGGCATGGACTGTGTAGACATATTCGTATCTAACATATTTAACGACGTTCGCGAAATTCATGATATATTGTGTCGAAATGTGCCTATAATTTTTACTGATCTTGATGAGCATAATTTTAAAAACGCATCGAGGTGTCACATATGTAACAATTTTTTATATGGTGATAAAGTTAGAGACCATTGTCATATAACTGGAAAATTTAGGGGAGCTGCCCATAATTATTGCAATCTACAATACAAAATTCCAAATTTTGTACCAATTTTTTTCCATAATTTATCTGGTTACGACTGTCATTTATTTATCACAAAATTAGGTGAAGCTCCAGGGTCTATAAAAATTATCCCAAAAACTAAAGAGAATTATGTATCATTTACTAAGTACATGTCTTTTCCTGATGGAAAATTAATATTGTTGCGTTTCGTTGATTCCTTCAAATTTCTAAATACGAGTATTGATAAATTGGCGAAAACAATGCATAATGAAAAATTTGTGCACTTAAAAAAACATTTTTCGAATGATGCACAGTTTCACCTTCTTACTCGAAAAGGAGTGTATCCTTACGATTATATGAATAATTTACATCGTTACAATGAAACATCACTCCCAAATAAAAAAGATTTTTATAATTCTCTTACGAATGTGCATATATCTAAAAAAGATTATGCTCATGCGCAATTAATTTGGAGACAATTTAGATTAAATAATATGGGTCAATATACAGACTTATATTTAAAAACGGACGTTTTATTGTTAACTGACAAGTCGAGTTAGAATTGATAAATGATGAATCTATTTATAATATGATACAATCAGGAATTAGAGGCGGTATTTGTTTAGTTTCACATAGATATGCCAGAGCGAATAATAAATATATGTTGGATTATGATCATTCGATTCCACAATCTTACCTCATATATATAGATTGCAATAACCTGTATGGTCATAGTTTAAGTTTAACTTTGCCGTTATCTGAATTTAAATTTCTATCTAAAGAAGAAATCACTAGTTTAGACGTAAATAGTGTACCGGATAACGCAGAATATGGTTTTATTCTTGAGGTTGACTTAAGCTATCCAAAATCATTGCATTTAACCCATTCAGATTACCCTCTAGCTTCACAGCGATTCATTGCACCAGGTTCAAAAACTGTTAAACTAATCCCAAATCTATATGATAAATTCTATTACGTTATTCATTACGTTCATTTAAAAACATGTTTGAAACATGGTTTAATATTAAAAAAAGTTCATAGAGTCATTACATTCCGTCAAAATGATTATTTAAAACAGTATATTGAATTAAATACGCGTTTGAGACAACAAGCTAAATCGACGTTTGAACAAGATTTTTTTAAATTACTTAATAACAGTATATTTGGTAAAACATTAGAAAACAACGCAAAGAAAGTGAATGTGAAGTTGGTTAATACATGGGACGATAGTCTAAATTTAACTAAAAAGAAAAATTCTGCAAGGAAATTAATATCCAGTCCTTATTACCACAGTAGCATTATTTTTAGCGAAAACCTAGCAGCTATTCAACTGAAGCCAACACAAATAGCATTAGATAAACCAATTTACATTGGGTTTTCGGTACTTGAACTTTCTAAAGCTCACATGTATGATTTTCATTATTCAGTAATGAAACCACATTATGGTGATCGATTGCAAATGTGTTATACCGATACAGATAGTTTTATCTATCATATTAAAACAAATGACTTCTATAAAGATTTAAAAGAACATTTTGTTAATTATTTTGACACTAGTAACTTTCCAATAGACAACGGGTATGGTTTATCTTTGATTAATAAAAAAGTACCAGGGTTATTTAAGGATGAAATGGGTGGTAAAATTATTTTGGAATTTATAGGATTACGGTCAAAACTTTATTGTTTAAAAACTGTCGAAACTGAAATAAAAAAAGCTAAAGGTGTCAAATCATGTGTCGTTCGCGATTTAGAAGTGTCTGACTATAGAAAAACTTTATTTTCTCAATCAATTTTAAGGAAAAAAAATAAATTGTTTAAATCAATAAAACATCAAGTTTTCACTCAATGCGTTGACAAAGTCGCTTTATCCAGTAAAGATGATAAACGTCTAATATCATCAGATAAGATATCTACAAAAGCACTGGGTCATGTTGCTTTTCTAGGAGTGTAAAACATTATTTTGTAGCTTATTATCGAGTTGACATAATTATTATTGTAACTCTAGTTATAATAATGTAGGCAAAACAATGCTATGAGTTATGAGTGGCTCTTAAGTATTCATTCTGAACCCTTTCCAAATCAACGTCATAAATTCAAAATTAAGAATACTATTTTGTAAAAATACCTACTATTTTGTGAAAATAAAAATACAAGGTATACCTATACCACGCATAAACTACCTGCGGTAAACTAAACGCGATGTTAAACCTATAAGTTATTTTTTGTAAAAATCAAATGGTAACTACTTTTTTGCTAGAGAGCCAGCTTTTAGAACAATACACGATGTTATAGCTATAAGTAATTATAGTTTAAGTTAAATAAGAATTATATTATTATATTATAAAAGCTGCATTTTATTTATCTCTTTCGAAATGAAATAATTATTTAGGTACCTATCCACTAATATTATAAACAAAGCAGTTTGATGATACCGACCAGCATGTTGCAACACGTTTGTTTGCTTTAAAGGAATGAAACTCGAGAACAGACACCTGCGCTGTTTCTTTGTAAAAATAGCAATATCAAGTATCATTGCATCAATGCATGATTTTGTCGAGTAAACACTAACTTCCATTAAGTGTTTATAATGTTAGTGGATTATTCTTTACTTGTACGTTACAGAGGCAAGACCTTTTGAGCTAATTAAATAAATAAATATTGCACGTTGGTAAGTTTCAAATTTTGACTTTTCTGTTTTCAATTCGAAATACTACCTATTTACGTATCTTAATGTGTTATTTTTATTGTTTCAGATAATGTCGGACATGGTACTAAGAAATGATGTGGAAATACAAGAGGGACTCTTAGGACTCGACACCCAAGATCTATTCTTTCAATGTGCGCAAAAATTTCCAGATTCGGATTATGAGGAAAACTTGCCTGTAAAAAGTTTAAAGAAAACACCACCAAAGCAGCTAAAACGAAAATTAAAGAAGACGACTAAGAATAATTACAGTAGCATCCAACGAAAGTCTTCATTTGTTTTGAACCGCGAGCCCTGTAAAGGGAGGCGGTTAATACAGATTAAAATAATTGACATTAGTGATGAAAACTGTGAAAATGAAAGCGACGTTGTTGTTTCGGCTCAATATGTAGTAAAAGATTTTGTGGACAATATATTAGACCAAACGGAGAGAGTGATCAAAAATATATCAGAAACTATAATCGATAATTAATTAATGTATATTTTAGTTAGTAAGTATTGTTTAAATTAATAAAGATAATCTGTTTTTAGTTAATTTTATTTAAAAATGTATTAGTCATAGATTATTTTGAAATAAATCCTTGCTTATCTGATTTGTTCAAATAATGTATTTTATTTATGAAATAGGTACCTTATTTGCATAGACGAAATAATAATAATACAAAAGTAATGATTGATAGAAATATATTTCAGTAAAAATATTAAGTACAAGATACAGAGTTAAAATATTTACATAAATTAAATTTAGTATGGTTATCAATATACCATTTTTTTATACACATAACATTTTTTAGAGCACACATTTTCTTATGATGAACACAATTTAAATTTACATTAGACTCCTCATATTGACTATATAATTTTAAAAGATTAGGACAGCCTAGCTTTTCTCCAATGTCAATTACTTCACAGTTCTCACAAAGATCTTTAATCCATTTGATCTTTTCAGTTCCTTTAATTAAAACATTTTGACAATTCAGATACGGTTTAACATTACGTTTGAATTCACTGTAGTCGATAAAACCTTCACTCCAATAAATTCCACGATTAGCTTCTATCCATCGTACCTGTTTCTTTTCTTCCACCGATAAGTGTTTAAAATGGAAAGGAGGTTTCACAAGAAAAGTTTGCGTACATTCGTTTCTTATAACGGCAAATTCTTTTATAATAAATTTATTATCTTTATCCTTAAATCCTTGTAAGTCCACAATCACAAATTCACTTGTGTTGGAATTCATATTTATGTTATCTTTTTCACTATGTTACTCAACGGTCTGTATTCAATGATGGAATCGTTTAAAATGAGACAATATGCAGCGGTGTGATCAGGTATCTCTGAATCGCATTCAAGCTCAATACGTACACTGACTACTGGACCGGACTTTAGGTTTTCACATTGTCTAGAGCAATCGATGACAAACAGTGGAGTTTTTTCATTAAATTCTTTTGGACTTAGCAGTGGTTCACTTCTACGTCCGTAATAGGATTCTTGGAATTTGATATATTGTTCATATAATAACGCAAATTTCTGATCTTTAAAACTTATATTTAAATTTTCATATGGAAAATAGACAGAATTAAGATACACTTTTACATCTCTCAAATTACAATGATCGAATCGTGATATATCTTTATCTGACGAGTTTTTTCTATTTGTTTGTAAGCCTAATACTACATATCTCGGTTTTTCAATCTGCGACGATGTTTTGATTGCCCAAGTATGCTTAGTTGTTTTTGGTACTAATGGATACTCATATAAATCCCAATTCCTAAAAGCTAAATGGAGGGGACGATCTTTTTCTAATATTTTTAATAAATATACTTTTTCTTTGTCAGACACTTTAATGTGTGGGACGCGCCAAACTAATTTTTGAATTGTAATGTCTTCGAGTGATTCGCCGGTTGGAATTTTCAAAGAATTTAAATCTGTATTGCTGCGTAATAATATTAGTTCATGTTTGCAGTTCATAATAATTTTCTTATAATCTTCAGCAAAGCCTAAAATGTTTTTCAAGGGTATTGAACAAGAAAAGTGTTCACCATGAGTTGTCTTTGTCCCGTTTACATCCCAACCCCAAGCTTTAGCCATTTTAGCCTCATTTTCATTTAAAGATAGCAAATTTTTCATTGTTGTTGTCATTCCTGCATTTTTTATTCTATCGATTTCTACTCCATTGAGTTCATAACGAACATCTTGGAACATAAAAAGAATTGGATTATTCGTGAACTCGATAGTATTAACTTTTTCTTTTCCAACACCTTTTACAATGTTTACCGTTCCTTCGATATAGAGAGTACTTGCTGATGGTAATATGTATAAATCCTGTTGGTTAATAGGGATGCGAATTTCGTCATTTCTGTTGAAACTTGTTATGTAGGGCTTATATGAATGATATTCTATACCATCTATGGTATTATCGTATGCCGGTGAACTCGTTATATCTAAGATGTTCATTTTAGTAGTCCGATTAATTTTAAGAACTGTTTATTTTCTTTTGTAATATTATTATTATTATTTTTCTTAGTTGTTCCTTTACGGATTGATCGATGAGTACTGATGTGTTTTATTTTCTTATTACCGTATTTATTAAAGTCTATCATTTTTTCTGATGTGCATATACAATTGAACTTCTTCACCTCGTAGATTTATCAAATTATTATTTATGTCTAACAATCTGATATTTATAGTACTTATGTTATTTTGATTAATAGGAAAATAAATTATATTTTTTGGTACTTCTATTATTCGATACCCTGGTGGAACGTTTGGAGCAAATTCATGAATTATATGGCTTGATTTTCCATTAATATATGATCCGCTCACTATGTCACATTCGATTCTTACCACTGTTGTAGATAAAATGTTAACTGGAAGCTGCGACTCGTGTATTATATTGGCTTTAAGAGTTTGTTTATCAAACCCTAATAATTTTCCAAGAGAATCATTTTTGTCGAATCGTATGTTTTTAGAACAAAAAAGAAAAGTTTTCAACGTGTTATTGTTACAAAATAAATTTATGTTTGTACCATTTTTTACGTTTGATTTTAAATAGTCCGAAATATCTTGGAGTTCATAAGCACCTTCGGGTATTTCTAAGACTTCATTGTTGTCATAATAAAATTTATTATTTCGTTTATCAATGTTAGGGATCGAATTGAATGTTGACAAATACAGAAGGGCACACTCGAATTCACCGTCAAATTGCAATGGTGGATAAAAAGTAGAAGATAAAATCGAGGTATTACCAGTTATAGACAACGTGAAAGACATTTTACAAATGAACGTAATTAAAACAATTTTATAATTATATAGTCAATATAATGATTAATAATCTATCACTAAAACAAAAAAAAAAAAAAAAAACAAAAAAACACTCGTAAGTTAAAGAACCACACACTTAACATATAAAATTCTTGTTTGTTAGATTTACAATAGCGTACTTATCACCTAACTCTTCTTTCCAAAACGTTTGTAGAAACTTTAAACATAAATGACCGCAATTAGATGTATTAAAGTCTTGATATCTACAATAATTATATGTGATGCGATATTTCAAATATTTAGCCAACTCTAACGGTGGCTTTAAATCACCAAAGCTATCAAAATATGCACAATTTTCGAATAGTTTTACATAGGCTACCCAATGAGTTCCATCATTTTCTGAACTATCTAAATTAACAATCCCACACTCAATATCCTTCGATTTTGACGGAAGTTTATTTCTCATAAAAACACCCCTAAAGTATGGAACATGTTGATTAGCATAATCTAAAATGTCAAGATCAGTAAGTGCGCGTCTGGGTAACCTTTTAACTAGTTTTTTGATTTATTTATAAAAATACCATTTCCTGTCTTATAGGGTTTTATATAGAGGCCTTTCCCAAGAGCAATTGATTCTATCATTCTATTATGACGTTGAGCTTCTTCCAAGTTCTTTTTAGCTGATTTATGATCGTTTACAGCTTTCGTTATTCCTGCTGCGCCTCCAGCCATTGCGCCCAATGCGGATAGTCCAGCGAATATTGGAATGAGCGGTAAAATACCTCCTATTTTCGGTAACGGTATAACACGAGGCACATGAACTTTTTTCTTATTTTTAATGAGTTTTTTAGCTGCAGAATAAGCTTCCTTTATTGCTGCAGCATCACTTTTCGGTTTTGACCTTTTCAATTTTTTATGTATTTTTGAAACCAACGACTTGAATGATCTCCCGCCTGCACCGTACTTGACCTTAGTTTTCATCGTTTTGTTCACAAGCCACGAAGCCAATTTCTCACCTGTTCCAGCGTTTTTTGATTTCATTCTCTGTTTTGCAATATTTATGAGATCTAAATCTGCTTTGTGTCGATCTTTCAAACTGTTTGAATTATTATAAGCAATATCGTGTCTCATACATGCGTTATCAAGCTCATTAACTCCTTTATCCCCTCTTAGTAATCGTTTCTTTAATCGTGTACCGGGTCCACAATAATTATAACCAGGTAAATGCAATTCAAATGGTAATTTATTTATAATACTATTTACGAGACCTCTACCGCGCATAGCTGAATTATAAATGAAGTAATTTCTATTGTCATTCGCAATTTTATATTTTTATAAATCTAATAAAACAGAATTATAATATAGCTTGTTTATCAATCCAACTGTTTTCACTTTTAGAAAGACCCAACCACTTGACAAAGAGTTTATTATTCTTTTTTCTTAAAACTTTTTCAATAAGGTATACGTTCGGACAGTTGGTTTTCAGCAGTTCTTGTTCATAAAAACGTCCTAATATTGGATGGTGGTACAGATCTTCTATAGAATACGTAACTGGTACAGAAAGATAAACATTTTTAACTAAAAACAATTCTGTAGACCAGTTAGGGGTATATCCTTTTTCGAAGCAGCTTTTATATTTACTTATACGAACATGATCTCCGATTTTTAGTTTATTGGATTTTGTATGCTTATTATTAGAGTTCTGGAATTTCATAATATTTTTCATTACAGCATTTTGATTTGAATGGTTAACATCTTTAGGTTTATAATTTATTGTTCGATGTATTGTGTTGTTATATTTTGATATGACACTTGTCAATGACTCTCCAATCCATTTATAGTTACCATTAAAACTAAAAACTTTAAATAACTTATTTTTCAATGTCCGTATTAGTCTTTCAACTATAGAAGCTTTTTTAACAGAATATGTAGAGTAATGATTAATGTTGTACTTTGCTGTTACTTTTTTAAATTCATCGTTGTAAAATTCGGTGCCCATATCAGTTTGTAAATTAATGGGTTTTCGGTGGTTTTTATCTAATACACTTTGAAACGCATTTGCGATTTCAGTTTTTGTTTTAGTTTTAACGGGGATAGCCCAAGAAAACTTAGAAAAACAATCTATTATCACCAAAATATATCTATAGTCACGGTTATATCTTTTTAAACTTTGAAAATCAATTAGATCTGCTTGCCATAAGTCATCGATGCCCTTTAATAATACTGATCGTCGATTAAAATTCTTGCGAACAGCTTTATGAATTTCATTCACAATTTGAAGTTTACTCATTTTTTAGTTCTAAGTAAATCAGCTTTTGTACAATAATCTGCAATAATATTATCGAAATGTTCTTTTACAACTGTTTTTAAATTATTTACTATTGTTGTGATCTCTTCCTTCTTTATATACAATTCATTTTGTGTATCTACGTACTCCTTGTTGACAGCATCAGAATTTTTCAGTGGAATTATAATACCGGTTAATCTTGTATTATGTAAATCAAATTCTCCGCTTTCGGCTTTCATTAAGATTTTATCAAAACTTTCTATAAAATCTGGTAAACGCAATCGTTTATGAATGTGATGTCCAAACTTGTCCATCATGGTGAACTGACAGGTGTCATCGATAAAGTTGAAATGAAATAACTTTTTAAAGTCATGCTATTTATTATGGTATAATCCCGCTTTCACGCAATTCTTCTATAATAGAAATTATTTCATTATCCAACCCAGTGTTACCAGCATCTTTTGAAGCAATCAAAAGCTTTAATCTATCTACTAATTCATTAGGATCGTCCCAGTAAACGTAGTCAGCATTTTTCTTCCAAGTTTTCATAAGTGGTAAACCTTTTCCTTGATGTGTTGTATCAGGTTGACTACTATCAGTGCTTACTGAAACTTTACGTAATTTGAAAAGTGGTTTTATAATAGTCAAGTATTTCCGACCTTTATTACTCTTGATCGGTTGATTTGGACTAAAATTTCTTCGATGAGCATTTGTTTCTTGTAACATTAACTTATAATGAGTCAAATCTTCATTATTTATTACGTCCAAGTTAGGGACTTTTTTAAAAAGTAATTCTTTTATTCCATTCGTAAATTTGTACTTCTTTGTGCCAACTTGAATATAACCATCGGTCAACACCACACGCGAAGATCCCATCATGAGTTTATTTCCGCGATCATTTCTAACACCAAACGGAACACTATCTAAACTATCTGAAGCATCCGGAGTAAGGGACCACGAAGAAATATCTAAATTTGCATCGGTTGAACCCGAAGACACTGTTTTAAAAGATTCGTCTTCTTCTTTATCCATTTTGATTGTATCACCATCGTAATCGTCATTGTCACTATCCTGTGACTCACTATATTCTTTTGGGCTTATAGACGCAATACTATTTAATCCAACGTTAGATTGTCTCTTTAGAGTTTTATCGCTACCTAATGGACTTGAAGTATTGAATTTAACATCATTTTTTAAGGCTTTGGAAAAATTAAATGATTTTCTTTTGACCGGAGACTCTATTAATAAAGAACTGTCTACCATTTTATTAAGCGGTTCTGTGATTGGTTTAAAAACCGATTCCAAAATATTACTTCTTTCCATTTCAATATTTCGCATTTTTCGAACCTTCTTTTTAACAGCTTCCGCAGCTTCAACAATTTGTTTTTTTAGATTTTTTTCCATTGCATCAGAGTCGATTGAACTATTAACAGTATTCATGTGAAATGATAGCGTAGTTTATGTATTTAGCTATTTATAGTCAATTTCTAAATTTAATAACATAATATTATTTACATAGAAATACAATCGAATAAAAATCGCCTAGAGAGCCACAGCATGACCATAAGCAATGAATTATGCATTCACCCTTTCCTTTAACAGCGTTTATAAATCGTTTTTTTAATTTTTGTTTCATCATATTCGACTTTGCTGGTTGTAAGTAACCTCACAAAATGATAGTACGAGTAATATTCTCCGCTATTTATAAGGTATAAAAAAGATAGACTTATTAAAAAAATTACTTTTTTCTTTATTTATAAAAACAATCTAATAATTTTTTCGAATACTTTTCTACAAATCGGACATTTAACTCCGACAGATAGAGAACACTTTGCACACGCCACAGCATGACCACAAGGTATGAAACACGTATTTAATTCTTCTTGCACACAAATTTTACATATAATTGACGATGGTATTGCGTCGACTTTTATTTGCAGAGTTTCAGGTTCAATTTGACTGCATTCTTCTTCGAATTCTTCATATCCTCCATTTTGTACATTTTTTACATAGTCTTCTCCTTTCATTACCAATACATACGGACATTTGTCAAACCAGCGTGCATGCTCTTCCCATGGTATATCGTGGGGGCCCCAATCTTTCATTCTTCCGCCGCAGTAAAAACAGATGACTCTGTCACCTCTTTCGGTATAAAAAAATCCTGCTTCAGCCATTTCTTTTGGTTTCTGTTTCAAACCTATCGGCCAAGTTTCAAAACTGCGTAAACGTTCCTCTTCATCAGCGAACCGACGAAAAAAGGGAATGTAGGACATTATTAAAAACACTGACAAAACATGTATTTTGAACCACGGATCGACGAACAATGATTTAAATAATAGCTATGCTATTCAGTTTCATAAGTCCGCTAATGAAATAAAACAAACGTATCAAATTTCTTTCGATAACAACCTTTGTTTTTTTCACAGTCCTTGTTTATTACAACATAACTATAAGGTTCTTTCCATATCTGAGCACACATTTCTCTGAATTCTTGCCATGTCATATCAGTATTAACGTGCTCATCATAAATGTGTCTCATGTTTATATCATCTTGCTTGAACAATACTATTAAATTTGCATTGTCTCTTATTAACTGTTTTGGTATTTTGCTATATGTCTGGTTTAAATAAAAACAGTCTATGTATTTGTGTCTGCCCATTGCAAAAAAATTACGCATACTGTTTTGATTTTCACAAGAGACATCATCAAAAATAATTACTGAATTACATTTTGCTACTTCTGGAGTGATTACTTTTTGATTTTCATAAAACTTTGAGAAAGTAACACCAGGAACCCTTTGTAATACCTGCTCTAAGTACTTGTACTTCGGTTGATAAAGAGTTTTTGAATATACATAAACGTTACGATATTCTAAACCATTTTCATGCAAAAGTAGACCTATAACCAAATTCGTTTTTCCACAGTTCGATGGACCGCATATTATACCGCGAACTGTATTTGGTAATAGTTTTCCATGACGAAAATTTTGTTGATCAGACGAAAAGTTGATATTTTCAAATTGTAAAGATACTGGTTGCTTAACGAACTTCATTCTAACAGTGCACCTAACGAAATGACTAAAGATCTATAATAACTGTAATTAATAAACCCTAATGGTTAGCACTAAAATATTAAATAAAGTTTTGTTTCACATTCTAGGTATTGTACGTTGTAGACCAATAATCCAAAATATATTCTTTGATCTTTGGGTTAGAACCCCCGATGCGAAGAGTGTCCTGGCACTCGTTGGAAACTTGTAGTTTTGTTTCACATTTTTAGTTATTGTTCTTTTTGGACCAATAGGTAACTCTGAAAAAACTCTATTCTTTCAAATTTTGGGCAGCGAGGGCGCGGGGGCTGACCAAAATTTGAAAGAATAGAGTTTTTTCAGAGTTACCTATTGGTCCAGAAAGAACATTAACTACCTACTCACAACTTTTTTATTCTGGCGAAACTATTTCATAAATAATCATAACTTTGAAAGTAAACTTTGAAATCAGAACTAATGACGTAGTATAGGAAATTAGTAGCACTAAAAATAGCTTAAAGGAAATACATTATATAATAGTTAATCTACTTAATGAAAACAATTTGAAATAGGAATATGAACCTACTTAATGTCGAATTATCATAATACTGTTATTCAATGTTCAAAGGTTAAATCTGTCCTAAAGTAATTCAACTAAATTGAATAAGTGTTCAGAAGTCCCCTTCGAAGGATATGAAATTAACAATTCGTTCAGAGCATTGAGATGATCTCGTTTCAATATCAGAGGTGATTGCAGGTACTTATTTTATAGGTACCATAGTAATAAATTAATTTGTAAGCTAATTTCTAAAAAAAACACTCTTATATTGATGGGAAAAATTCCCATCATCATGGTTAGTAAAGTATTCTTAAACATACCTACAGGATTTGGTATGTACTGTACATATTAAAAAAATAATTTTGTATCATGTATTTTTTGGCTCTCAGGGTAAACTATTTTTTCGCAACCATTGATACATCTTATCAATAGTTGCGATCAAAAAACTCGACTCTAAAACAGTAACTCCAATAAACATTTTATTTTTTGACTCTTTGCAATGCCTTACATATAACAATGTACCTACCTATAGTAATTTATTAAAGGTATGTACCATCTAACTACATAGATCACAAAAAATATTAGGTAAGTCAACTGGCTTACTTACCTTATATTTTTTGCTAAACAAATAATTATATTTTCAGCGTATCTTATTGCATATTTATATACGTACCACACATGTATGTTTTCCCATAATTAAAATTTTTGACTATAATTGTTGTTACTAAGATGAAATGGTCTGTTGACCTTGCATTACTTTACATTGGAATATTTTTTTTTTATATATTGTGCCTTTATATCCTGTCCTATATCTACTCCTGAAATAAAAAAATAAAAAGGAAATCGAACAAAAAAGTAAAAAAGTAGGACTACGAGATTAACGACTGTTTTCAAATCCCTAGATATCTCTATTTAAGGATTTGAAAAATCAACCTACTATCCTATCTATAACATTATACGTACCAAAGTTTAGATATTTGTGTTTCAATCGCACAAAATCTACACAACCGATTGCTTCAAAATTTTGTATGCAGATAGCTAGAGACCTAGATAGCTAAAACATAGGTTACATACGTTTGTCATTTTCTTGCAGGATCAGAACTTCCGCGGGTGAAACAGCGGGGCGCTGCTTTGTCTAACTTACAGATCTCTTCCTAGCCGAGGAAGAGTTCTGCATTAATAAAATACGTCATTTAATTGCTCTAGAAAGTTACTGAAAAACAGCCGTCTCATTTAATAAAACGTTTCTGTGTACGCAGGATTTATATGAAACGATTTTGATTTAGGTTTTTTTAACCGACTTCAAAAAAAAGGAGGAGGTTATCAATTCGTCTGTATGTATAATTTTTTTTTTTTTTTTTGTATGTTTACCGATTACTCAAAGATGGATTGACGGATTAAGATGATTCTTTTTTTAATGGATAGGTAGGAGCTCCAAGATGGTCCCATAAAAATTTGATGTGCATCTGATGAGGGTCTTCGGAGTGATGAACGGAAATGCTCCTCAAAACGCATTAATCAATCCAGTTGATTATCGATAACTCGAAGATGGCTTGACCGATTGAGATGATTCTTTTTTTAATAAAAAGGTGGAAGCTCCGAGATGGTCCCATAAAAATTTGATGAGGATCTGATGAGGATCTTCGAAGTGAGGACTGGGAATGCTCCTCAAAACGCTGTATTCAATTCAATTGTTCATCGATTATACGAAGATGGCTTAACCGATTGATATAGTTCTTTTTTTAATGGAAAGGTGGAAGCTACGAGGTGGTCCCATGAAAGTTTGGTAAGGATCTGATGAGTATCTTCGGAATGATGGACAGGATGGCATCCCAGAATTCAATAAATTACTCATTTTTGAACTTCTACCAAAAAGAATAGACCCCTAAAGAACTAAGTACATATTGATGGGGTACCTGAAACCACCTTCTCATCAGCAAACTCCTCAATAATGAAAATTACGGTAACAATATTGTTGATTTTTAGGTAGGTAAGTATACTAAAAAGGGTAAAATAAAAAAAATAATTTAACAATTAAAAAACCGACTTCAAAAATAAACAAAAAATAATTTAAAAAACAACCAAAAAAATAAGAATTGGTAAAAATGACCCGGTAAAATGTAAATATGTTAACAAATCGTGTAAATTTAAAAAGTTTATTGGTAAAAATGACCAAAATAACCTCTACATAGGTACAGAGCCACCGACTAATTAATCTGTTTTATCATCTGAAGTCGGGCAGTTTTACTGGTTGGTTCCATATTGTACTTAGTTTGGTTGTTTTTTAAATTATTTTTTGTTTATTTTTGAAGTCGGTTTTTTAATTTGTTCTTAGTTATGAATTATGCAAATAATCTCGTGTTGAGGATGATAATGATTGATTTGAATTTAATATTAGAGATGTGCAATTGTGATTGAATTTTAAGAACACCACTTGGGAAGTTAAGTACAGTAGAATAACAGTTCAGTCTTAGCAACATATTAGTAACAACTGGCATGATCCAGTTGCTCTAAAACTCTAAAATAAGTAAATCGAGCTGCAGATTGATCAAATTTATTTTTCTGTAACTAGGTTTGCCTATGTGGGACAAGTATACCAAGGTGATAAAGATGATCTCTCTGTCTACACTTATTATGAGATTAAGGTTAATTTCGTAAACTAAACATCCCTATTAACCTACACATTTCTTTATTTTAGGATAGGTAAAATGCTTTGCTTCGCGTAGGATTGCTCTACGTGTACGTAATGATTCCGTTCTTTGTGCAAGGTTGACTATTTCAGTCAACATTGAAAAAGCTAACTGTAAAGTTAGCGAAAGCTCGGTCTTTAGAAATAATGCCATTATTAAATAAAACGCGAGTCATCATCATCATCAGCCTGTTGCAGTCCACTGCTGAACATAGGCCTCTCCAATTGCACGCCACCTGGATCTACTATATTCGGCTTCTCGCATCCAGTTTGTGCCAGCCTCCAACGTGCCTGAGGACGTCCTACACTAAGTTTGCCGAGACGCGGTCTTCACTCGTTTACCCCAACGGTAAACCCGAGTTAAACCCGGTAAATACTGTGTTATATGACGCTGATGCATTTAAATATGTGCGCTATTTACATTGCTCTTATAGAGGAGGAAAATAAGGTTTTAAAACCGACATGTCCTAGGGCTCAACGTAAAATTGGAAGACAATTCATGGGATATTCACTAATTCAAGAGAAGGATTTTGCCCTACAGTGGAACAAATTTATTAACGGGTCAATTAACGAGTTCATTAGCGGGTTATTGTTCATTTTTTTTGTTAAAAAAGTTTTGATCATAGACTATTACTAGCCTTGTGAAGCTCTAAACTTATGGATGAAGTATAGATGATAGATAAATTGCCTTTTAGAATAGCACCGTGCTTTTGCACTAGCTTTTCTTGGTTGTCTAATTTACTATCAATATGTTTTAATTCTATTTTTAATTTAGTTTTATCTTAGCTTGCCCCATTGGAGGGCAAAGGTGTCGCCCCCAACTCTTCCCTGCTCAGCGCAGGTTTTTGATTCCATGTTGAATTTATTTATGAACTTATGGTCATCTTTTTTTACCATTTATTATGTTTTTGTAACAAGCCGAAAAGCTAGTCTGTAAGTTGCTAGCAATTTAAGTTTGGTTTGTATACTATTATTTTTTGATATAAAATTATTCTTATTACTAATTTTGTTGGTTGAATTAGTACTTGATAAATTAATAGATAAACTTTACACCAAATCATCCGATCGGTTTAACATCCCCATCCACACTACCGTACCATTACCAATTCAACATGTTGGCACTAAACGTTTATATAATATTTAGAACATAACCAACACAGAACATAGCTAAGATAAATCATGACCAACGCAGAACATGACTAGAGTAGAACCTAACTAAGGTATAAAATGATTAGGGTAGAACATGACCAAAGAGAACCATGACCATGAAGCAGATTATGACTAAAGTCGAACATGACACCTACCTAACAACCCTAACTTACCTACTAATCAAGCAGTGACTTGTCTTGAAATGACCATATTAATAAAGGTAAGAAATAAGAATCGCTCTCAATTTAATTTTAGTCGGTTATCAAAGATAGATTACACCTGATAAGGGGCATTATGTACTTAAAATGCCTAAGCTATAAGGAAAATTTGTAATTATAAGTATAGATCCCATTGAAATAAAACAAAATTATCGCAGTCAACAGCGTTCGCTGTTAATACAAATTACGAAATATAAATTAATAATAAAACTAACGTAAATAATAAGTGTAGTTTACAAATAGTGAGTTTTATTAGTTCAATAAATATGTTGAAAGAGAAGTGAAAAGTTTATTGTTATTGATTTTATGTAATTGTTACGAGTTTCAAGTTTTTATGATTTGAATTAGTGTAGTGATGGTAATTTTATGATTTAAGCCTGACAATTTTTTTTCATAGATAATCTATCAGATTTTTTTCATACTGATGTATAGTTTAAATTTATAAAAATGTGATTCCTTACACATAAAATGTTAAATAATTTATAATAATCTGTTGTCAAATCACATAATTTTGGGCACATTGTGTTAGGTTTTTGTGTTTGTGAAATTTACAAAGAGGGAGCAGAGTAGAGAATATTATAGAAGAATATAACAAGTTCAGGACCCTACCTTATCATAATATTTTGATCGAGCCTCAAGCCGGATAACAGCAGCTGTAAGATCCCAGAACATCGGCAACAATGGCTTCACCAAATTGGTGGAGTCAGAAACAAGCAAATTTTCAAAAGCATGTTTACTCTTTTATTGGTACAGATGAAGGTAATATCATAAATCTTTTATTTGTAAACACACAATCATACATATACATAACCTAACAACTTATTAATATTTAGTTCTTTTCAATATACCTGCAGCTTTTTTATTTTGCTTTCTGTAGCACGAGTATTGTAAATGTTAATAATTGTAACCTACCTCATATTCATTATTATTTTTCCCGGGTCTTATTCGCGTATAATTATTTTTAAATTCTCTTACCTCGACGTTTCGATCATGTTACAATGATCTTGGTCGCGAGGGGACTGGAGCTGCGGCGGGCGTCGTCTTCTATTTATACCCGATGTCACAAGTTCGTTATTGTTCAAAAATGTGTTGGTAACCGAACTACCCACATTTTATTCGTAATGTTCGTATCACTCACAACACAGCTAAGGGCGGCGACACACTACACTCACGATGTCGGAGCGCACCAACGGAGATGTTTCGCGATTTTTGCATTTCCCTATCACCGGGTTCCACGCAGTTGAAAGTTTGTACCCACATTCCCGGTTAAAATTATAGTGTTGTAGTGGGAAAAATAATAATGAGTTCAAATCGTGTGAGTTTAAAATGTTTACTACCTCATATTTATCTCAACCAGGTATATTTATAATGTCTTTTGTTTCAGAACCGTGGATTAAACAACGTTATGTATTTACGTTCATTGGATTTATGACAACATTTACAGTAGCTTTATTGAATTTGCATTTGGAACTTATAATTAAGTACATGGTAAAATTAAATATTACAACTGTCGATTTATACGATCCAAATTCATGTAAAAATTTGTTTGTCAATAATTCTGGTGGAATCTCGGAACAATATTCTGCTGTGGTTGTAAGTATTATATCATTTGAACTAATGAATGATGCCACACTCATTACAAGTCCGTCCGATCTTTGGTGCGATCTGTCAGTAAGACTAACAGCGCCTTCTAGCCCCAAACTGATCAACTAAGTTAGCATAATGGGTGCCAGATTTCGATATATGTATGTACATACAGAATACTATAACATCAAACGAGCATATGAAGCCCATACAAATAAATATTTCTTCATCAATATAATGTGTAAGTGGCTCGTATGTCCATTCTTCTTTCAAATGATATGCTACCATTATTCTCCGGTACTAAAATAAAAAAGTTGAAACGTTGTTTTTATTGAAAGTGTTTCTCACACTTGAACGACCGATTTTTCCAAATTTTGCACACCTGTAACCTCGATATTCCGTGTCTTGCCCTCACTAACTGCGCCATTGGTGCTCGTTCTATTGTGCCGGTGCTATATCATTGTTCTAATCCAAATCATACCAATGGCACTGATGAATACCTACATAATACAAACTAACACGTTTTTAGAGTGAAAGATGCTGAACTTGGCTTTGTATATTCTGTGGACTCCATGTCCGTCCAAACTTTGTTGATTTACTTTGCTAACTGCCGAATACTGAAACTCTACACTTGCTGTTTATTCCAGTTTCAGGAAGAAAGATTAATATGGGAAGATAAAGCGGTGAAGAGCGTTCTTGCAGCTTATTATAGCGGCTATATTTGGACTCAATGGCTGGGAGGAGTCGCAGATGAAGTGGTCGGAGGCAAACTTGTTATGACCATCAGCATCATAACAGCTTCTGTTTTGACAATGTTAACGCCTGTAGTTGTCATGTTTTATGAATCTGATGGTCTTATTAATCTGAGATTTACAACGGGGTTAGCATTAGTAAGTGATTTTTTTCTATTTTATTTTGATTATACTTTTTCTCATTTGAGCGATATTCCCGGTTGCATTATCTCTCTCGCCCATGACTCGCTAATACCCCAAATTACTTGAAGTCGGCACAGGAGTAGTTGGAGTAGGTTACTTATCATTGACCATTTACTGCTAATAGATTTGGCAATAATTTTACGGTCAGCCGCTTCCCTGACACCTACTCTCCTCGGGATCAAGAAGTTTATCCGCCACCGCACGGGGAGCCTCAGGTTTGCTATTCATTCCTAGATCAATTAGTCGCCTTTTACGACACCCACGGGAAGATATGGGGTAACCCTATTCTATGCAAGGGCTACACGGCCTTATTTTGCTTATATGCATTAAATAATTAGGAAGAATAATAATTGTACAAGATTTTTTTATTTACAATAATGTTTATTAATCCAAAGTTCAATGATCCTTGTGAGACTTAAACCAACGACTTCACTAAGGAATTTAGGACAATACCTTGATTCTTTCAGGGACCGACTGTTCCAGTATTACTATCAGTGATGTCCAAATGGATACCAAAAAAAGAGTATACTTTTATAGGCAGCCTCATATTCCCGGGTGCTCTTATTGGTCAAGTTGCTGCAATATATCTCAGTAATGCTATTGTGCATATTGTTAATTGGGAAGCAGTGTGTTATGTATATGGATTGTTTGGGTTACTATTGTCAGTTTTGTGGGTAAGTGTTTAGCTTGTAAATGCTCTAGCTAGGGTCATAAATTGTAAATTACACTTTTGTCTAATTATCCAGTTTATGGTATTTCGCTTTGTACCATGTAACCGGGGTTTATTCTCTGCCCGTAGTAAAAGGCAACAAATGGTAGTTTTTGGTGCCAGTTTTGAGCCGCGGCTTATAACCAACCACTAGCCTTAGTGGACTCGTCCGTGTTCCTATACGTAAACCGATATCATAGATCGAATTTTTAATTTTTAAACCTTTTCAGATACGATTTTGCTTCAATACTCCAAATATACATCCACGTATATCTGAAATAGAAAAACAATATTTGAATAAAAATGTTATTTCACTGAAACGTAGCACGAAGTATGTATTGGATCCGTTACCTTGGAAAGCATATTTGTTGTCTGCTGCACTTTGGGGAGTAACAATTGGCTATGTAAGAATTTAGTCCATTATTGTTTTTTTAAATTGTGTTGTGATATACAAACTATATTTTTTCAATATTGCTAATATAATCTCATCATCTTTATTGTTTTCATCAATTTGTTTTTTTTTTTTAATATTTTACGTAGTATTCTGATCTCTAATATTTCAGATTGGAAAAGAATGGGCCTACCATATATTGACGGTGGAAATTCCTCAATTCCAAAAAGAAGTGTTCAAATTTGACATAAAAGACACTCCTTATCTGTCTAGTGCACCTTACTTCTGCATGTGGATATCAGCTATGGCCTTTGGGTATAGTAGTGATTTTATGGTAAATAGAACGTTAATTGGATTTAAGAGAGCGAGACAGTTATTCACTTCCATTGGTGAGTCTGAGATGTTTTTGTGTCGCTTGATGTAATGTTGTTGCTTGTATTTAAAACCTCATTCATTACTTCATTACCTGTTCATAGCTTAGTTCAACTTTTCTTTTAAGTATACTTGTAATTCTCCACCGAAATTAACCACAGATTATAAAAACTAACTCGTGAGCAGAATTTGTTTCCATGTTGGCAGTTAAAGAAAATTGAATCAAATATGTATGCTGGAGTTTAGCACAAATAGTTAAAAATACTGGTTCTGTGTAATTTGTATGTCTACTAACTGCATAGACTTAGTATTATTTACACAGCTTCTAAGCAATATCTGTTTGCAATTTCTAAAATATTTTTATATTTTCAGGTTTAATTGGATCTGGACTAAGCATAATGTTAGCAGTTTATTCCAACTGCGATCCCAAATATTCCTTCCGCTGGATGTGTTTGGGCATGATTGCATTGGGTGCTTCTTACAGCGGCGTATTTGTTAGTATACTAGACTTGACGCCAAACTACGCCGGTAATACTATGGGCATTGTCGACAATCTTGGCATTACTGTCGCGTGGTCAATACCAGTGTTAAAAGATTGGATCGTTTTTGCTGTAAGTTTCTAATTTTTTTTTTTTTTCTGGAATTTCATATATACAAGGTGTAACGGGTAAGCCCTTTTAATCCGAAAGGGGGTTGTTCTAGACGTCTAGGCGAACAACTTTTGTTCTACGACTTTTGGAAATTCGAAGTACTTTTCGAAAAATTTAGGTGTAAAGTTTACTTGAAAATCAGCTGTTTCTGAGAGTTCGAGGTCATTGACCTTATATTGTCCTTTTATTTAGTTTGATGGTTTACAATCAAAACTTCAATTATCTTTATTTTTAATAGCAGCTGTTTTTTCAGTGAAACATAATCTCAAAATTTTCAAAAAAAAAGTTCGAATTTTCAAAAGTCGTAGAACAAAAGGTGTTCGCCTAGACGTCTAGAACAACCCCCTTTCGGATTAAAAGGGCTTACCTGTTACATCTTGTATATGACAGGTTAATGAAAGAGAAAAAAATACATCTTCTAAAATCCACGTACACAATCATCGCAATCCAGATCCTTAGCCTAGTTGGAAAGGCACTAGAGTACTGATCTGGAGGCGCGAGTTCAAACCTCGCCGCGAGTGGATTTTTGAATATGCATTTTTCCTTTAAAATATTTTTACAAGGTCTAATTCAGGCGTTTGACAGTATTTGTTATCATCTGACTAAATTTTATTTCGACAATTTTAGGGTCTACTATCGCAATGGAAATTGTTGCTGTGGCTTATGTTTATATTGATTCTATTGAAACTTGGCGTATATTTTTACTACACGCATGCAGACCAACTTTGGTGGGATGACGTCAGGAGTCATGGTTATCCTGAAAATTGGAAAGGATTGTTTACAACGACTGGTTACATAGATAAAGATCTAAATAATACATTTAACCCTATCGGCAATACTATTATTTCTTAATGACCATAATTACTACTAAAACAGTATTAGAAGAACAATAAATATCCGATTCTATTTTCATTTTAAGTGCTTAAGCTTGCCTGGGCGAGATACAAAGATTCGGAGTATGAGTCACTGACGCCGCGCCGGTGGACTAATTAGTTAAGTCGTTACTCTCAGATTGAGTAAAGATGCGTTGTTGGTTCGAATCCCACTCAGCGTCGAACATGCTACATACATTCAAAATACACAACTTTTTGTAGATGTTTTCTTTTAAAATATTCCTTTCGGTTGTTGAATGAAAACTTTTAACTAATTAGTTTTTGTTTACTTCGTCTTATCTTCTTTCTTTTCCTCCTTTTTCCAATTGATTTATTATAAATCATACTATTATAAATTGTATTTTGTGAAGTACCTAGTTATGTAAAATCAATCATTTGAGCTATTTTTATTAATGTCATTATGTTTTAATTCTTAGTGCTACTTTACATGCGATTAAATATTTAAAACATTTGAATTGTGTTTAGTTGTAACGATACTTTTTATAGCTTGTTTTAATATGTTCACTGTTTGTCTTCCAAATGAAACAATATAATAATATAGACCCGTGGTTCCGTCCATGGTGTTAAATATTTTTTATTAGATATTCCATCATAATGTGCCATGACTCTACCTACTGATTAGAATAAAATATAATATAAAGATCATTAGTCATAATATAAGTCATTAATTATTAATTTAGTTCGAAATTAAACTTATTTTTCAGTGTCATTCGCGTTGCATTTATTATTTTAGTATATCGTCAAGCCACTGTTTCAGACTTCCTCCTGTTCCATAAAAAACAACCTTTTTAAGGTTCCGTATCCAAAGGGTAAAAACAAATTGTTTCCTACGGTAGCTAAATCTAGCTGATTGAATCTGTTACCATGTTAAAAGTTAAAAAAAATAACCTACTAATATTATAAAGCTGAAAGTTTGTGAGTATGTGTGTTTGATACTCACAATCACGCCAAAACTACTGAACCGATTGGGATAAAACTTGGAACATAGGTAGCTGAGGACCTGGATTAACACATAGGCTACTTTTTATCTCGATATATATCTCGATAACGGGACTTACGCGGGTGAAACCGGGGAGCGCAGCTAGTCAAATATAATATGCTAGAGTCTAGCATATTTAATTAATAATACTTTCATTCATTCTTTCAATTCATTCTTTTCAAGTCGAAAGTTGGACCATAATATGGCAACTCTGATTATATGCCAAATCTGTAAAAACCTAAACGTCAAAAAACAAACAACATGGAATTCATATAGAGGAAAACTAATCAATGAACGAGCAGTGACGCAATGTTTACAAAGGCGTTTGGAAGTGCGGGCGGTTCACAAAGATAAACTAATGCGTATTTTTATGCAGTATTAGAAATAATAAAATCATCAATGATTTTACTTATTTTTGTATCAAAATCTCTACGGATTTAGGACTCGAGAGCGGACTTATATTGGCGGTAAGAAAAAGTATATTATTATATATCCCATATCCCAAGTACAGGAGGCGCGAACTAGAAATTTAAATTTCACGTGAGTAACACTACCTATTTTAATTAGTTAGCGGAAAGCTCGGTATTGTTGTAATAATGCCGTTATTGAATAAAACGCGAGTAAAACCCGTGAAATATTATGTGTTATTATGCAAAATCGCGAAAACCTTAGACGAAAGAACAATTTATAAGTAGTGATTATTAAAGTTTCAAAAGCATAGATCTATATTTTTGACGTTAGGTAGACCGTCATCAATAGGAATAAAAACCAAGTGTTTTTTTTTCTTCATTTATACTACAGATGTTTATCGCAATCAGTGTAAGTAATCGCAGATAACATTCGTTAAGCGAGTTGAACCTGACTCACAACAAAAAAAACCAGCGTAATTCTGACAAGGCAGAAAACATTATTAACTCATCACAGAGTCTCAACAACAGTTGTTAATAAAGTAGATGAACGCTTCAAATTATAATTTAAATAAATTAAGAAAAAAGGTGTCTTGAATTGGTTATAAAAACAGTGTACCTACCTACTTAACAAGTTATTTGTTACGATCAACAGTTTCTGTGGTAATTCAACTGAAACTGATCAAAACTGTATAATAATGTGCTGGTTTTAGATTATTATTGCTTATTTTTATTGTTTCAATTAGGTACTTTTCATGGTGTTTAATTACTGTGTAAGTCATGTGTCTGTCTGAATAAACGCAAGTATTTTAATTTATTTTTATTCCTTTTAAAATGAATAAAATAAAGTGACTATTTCAAACGTTCAATTCAGTAAGGCCAACCGCATTATCCATTATGTTGCATGTTCGTGAACTTAGCAGAGCATTGTCCAGCAGATCAAAAAATAATGTGAGTTCTATTCGCATGCAGCCGAGTTCTATAGTTCCTGATACTTTTTAAAAATAGTTCCGGCGTTTAAGCCTTAGAAAAGTCAATTGAAAAAATGCTCTGCTAACTTCGCGGTTTATTTCAGCAGAGCATAATATTATTTGATTTCTATATAAATACGGCATAGTTCCACAGTTCCTGATACTTTTTAGAAATAGTTCTGGTCTTTTAAATGAATTAAACTCACATTCAAGTCTCAGCAGAGCATAACATGATGTCATCCAAGTAAACGAAAAAATCTAAAGTCGTCATTTCGAATTCGAAGTATGGGAGAGGCTAGAACTCATTCTTTTTTAGTAGATCTAGCTCAGTTCTACCCCTTACAAAATTGCTGACACTTTGCTGCAAGTCTCCGCAGAGCATAACATGATGTCATCCAAGTAAACGAAAAATTCTAATGTTGCCATTTTAAGTTCAAAGTATGGGAGAGGGTAGAACTCATGCAATCTTAGTAGTTCTAGATCAGTACTACCCGTTAAAACTTGATTTAAGTCCAGAACTCCCATAAAAGTGTCAGCAGAGCATACCTGAAAATCCAACTACCGAAAAATTCGTGTGTTATAATTTCAAATTCAAAGTACGGGAGAGGCCAGAACTCATTCAATCTTAGTAGTTCTAGATCAGTACTACCCGTTACAACTTGATTTAAGTCCAGAACTCCCACAAAAGTGTCAGCAGAGCATACCTGAAAATCCAACTACCGAAAAATTCTAATGTTGTCAATTTCAATACAAAGTATGGGAGAACCTAGAACTCATTGATTTTGTGTAGATCTAGATCAGCACTACCCATTACAACTTGATTTGAGTCCAGAACTCTCATAAAAGTGTCAGCAGAGCATACCTGAAAATCCAAGTCTCCGCAGAGCATAACATGATGTCATCCAAGTAAACGAAAAATTCTAATGTTGCCATTTTAAGTTCAAAGTATGGGAGAGGGTAGAACTCATGCAATCTTAGTAGTTCTAGATCAGTACTACCCGTTAAAACTTGATTTAAGTCCAGAACTCCCATAAAAGTGTCAGCAGAGCATACCTGAAAATCCAACTACCGAAAAATTCGTGTGTTATAATTTCAAATTCAAAGTACGGGAGAGGCCAGAACTCATTCAATCTTAGTAGTTCTAGATCAGTACTACCCGTTACATTTTGATTTAAGTCCAGAACTCCCACAAAAGTGTCAGCAGAGCATACCTGAAAATCCAACTACCGAAAAATTCTAATGTTGTCAATTACAATACAAAGTATGGGAGAACCTAGAACTCATTGATTTTGTGTAGATCTAGATCAGCACTACCCATTACAACTTGATTTGAGTCCAGAACTCTCATAAAAGTGTCAGCAGAGCATACCTGAAAATCCAAGTCTCCGCAGAGCATAACATGATGTCATCCAAGTAAACGAAAAATTCTAATGTTGCCATTTTAAGTTCAAAGTATGGGAGAGGGTAGAACTCATGCAATCTTAGTAGTTCTAGATCAGTACTACCCGTTAAAACTTGATTTAAGTCCAGAACTCCCATAAAAGTGTCAGCAGAGCATACCTGAAAATCCAACTACCGAAAAATTATAATGTTGTCAATTTCAATACAAAGTATGGGAGAACCTAGAACTCATTAATTTTGTGTAGATCTAGATTAGCAATACCCAATACAACTTGATTTGAGTCCAGAACTCTCATAAAAGTGTCAGCAGAGCATACCTGAAAATCCAAGTAACGAAAAATTCTAATGTTGTCAATTTCAATACAAAGTATGGGAGAACCTAGAACTCATTGATTTTGTGTAGATCTAGATCAGCACTACCCATTACAACTTGATTTGAGTCCAGAACTCTCATAAAAGTGTCAGCAGAGCATACCTGAAAATCCAAGTCTCCGCAGAGCATAACATGATGTCATCCAAGTAAACGAAAAATTCTAATGTTGCATTTTAAGTTCAAAGTATGGGAGAGGGTAGAACTCATGCAATCTTTGTAGTTCTAGATCAGTACTACCCGTTAAAACTTGATTTAAGTCCAGAACTCCCATAAAAGTGTCAGCAGAGCATACCTGAAAATCCAACTACCGAAAAAT